>OX031056.1:38899776-40184776 GCA_943736015.1 Tridacna crocea | reverse complement strand
TGAAGGCATTTGAAAACACTGTGGAAAAAGGAGAAGATGGTCATAATGAACATTTTCTCCATTCTCAACATTATTTCCTTCCCTTACAAATAAGAATACCACCTTTTAAGCCACTCTGAACTTGTCATCTGCAAATTCTGTCAAATTCAGCAGACCAAATTTACCTCATCTGGGAAAGAGTTAAGGATGGAAATAGAGTTGTAAATTGTTATCCAATAAAAAGAGGGATTGTTACCACTTGCAAGAAAAAAAATTGTTTCATTGCAACTGTAACATATATGACATGATCTCAAACAGATGGCTATTTTCATTTTAGCACATCTTTTAGAACATTGTGGCAAAGGACAAATTGGTACTTTTAGAGGTCAGGGCTTTCCAGGTTTTTTTCTTTTGTCAGAAATTTTCCCCTTGCCACATGAATTTCACAAGTATTTGTGTTTCATGCTAACCATTTCATTTTTATCATGATCGTTTTGCCACTGGGATTATGTTGTTCTACAGGGATTTTTCTGGTGGTGGTAGGTTGATTCTAAATGCCAGGAATAGCCAAGTGACTTGCATAGATTTCCCACACAGCCGAGTTTAAATCTCCAGCCCTGTGAATTTCTGTACAAGGATTGATGATGGTCATTGAAACAGGATTCATTCTTCTGTCAGCGCTGATTCTTGTCTCAACAATGGTCATGTGGGAAACCAACCATTGGCTAGGGAAGAATATTTTGGAAAATATTTCAAAGAAAGAAGCTCCAGGAAAGGGTGGATGGGTGCACTAGCGGCCATAATAATGTTGTAATGATATTAAAACAGCATTTAGCACCACACAAATTGTCTGGGTCAATCAGTTGTCTTGTCTTGAAATTGTCAACCACACTATCCAATGTTTTTTAACCACCTTGGGGAAGGGGGCTTTTGAAAACATTATGTAAACAAATAGATGCTATTATCTCTTTACCAAACAACAAATTTTTAGACTAATCCAAATTGAAAGAACTTGCAGACAAAATAATAAACAGGACTCAAAAATTGAAATTTGTTTCCAGCAGGGTACAAAATATCGTGGAAAAAGGAGAAATTGCTGGTTACAAGCATTTTCTCCTTTCCCACATTCTTGTCTAAAGGCTGCTATATCAGGGTCATGAAAACCAGGAATTTTTGGTAATGGGTTAACCAGCAATTTCTCCCTTTTGTTTAGTGTTTACTACCTATTTAAAAGAAATTGTACCACTTGATCTTTAGTTACTCTGTTGTCTTCAAAAGCTTCCAATACTGACAGACCAAAGATTTGCTGAATAAGACCATTGCTTTTCCCAAGTGCACTTTTCAGTCAAAAAATAATGAAACACAGATTTTGAACACATATTATCCTTAACTCTAGATGCAGTTATCACCAATAAGTCTGGAGTGAAGACGTTTAGTTTTGACAAACGGATATGCTCCCAGTTTGGAATAACCAACTCCCTGTGGGACTCAATGAGTGAGGACTGAATACAGAATAGATGTGTGCATATTGGATCGATCAGCAATACCTAATCTCAGACAATGTCTTCTATGTAAGAGCAGTCAGACAATGTGGAAACAGTGGAATTTATCCTTGCTATCAAAAACTACACTTTGTGAAACTTGATGAGCGAAGACTGAAGACAAAATGTGCGAGTTTGATAGATCAGATAATTTAACTCCTCACAACACACCCCAACATTGTTACTTTTAAGGCTTTTGAAAATATTTGGAACAACGGAAACATTCAGGTTACCAGCATTTTCTCCCTTGTCCATGATGTTTTATAAGCTTTCACCGACAAAGTCACTCATTTTAGCTACCTTGAATTTGAAACCTACAAATGCCTTCAGTTTTGACATGTTTAAAAAGTTGTTTGGTAAAATGTTAAAAACAGTGATTCAGTGATTTTCCTATTGTGACAGTTATGGACCGCTAACTCTGTGTAGGATAAAAGAGTGAGTATTGAACATAGAAAATACATGTGATGTAATAATAGATAAATAATTTGAAAATTGCAGACTATCAGAAACTTTCTCATGATTGTTCTTTTTTCAAAATTTGAAGCAGATTTAAATTGGAATCACCCAAGTTATTCTCTGTGATGAGGGGGCTTAATTTATCTGCAAAGAGTATAAAAACAAGATCTGTCTGTGCAGGCTGCCTTGGCCGGAACTGTTTGCTTTTGGTCAGTATGCTACAAGTCCAAGAGCCATCCTATCCCAGTATTCAGTCATATGTTATTTATGAGACAGTGGATATGATAGATCCATAATTATGTGATGACTTACACTGTACATGTATGTAATACATGGCAAACATACATTTAGCCCCCTTTTAGCCAGAGCTGGGCCACATAATGAATTAAAAATTACATTGTATGCTATTGAACATCTTCACTGGATTCAGTTTTTCTTTCCCGTCTTCCGTATGATAATAGGGTAGAGGTCAAATGCAATTCCAGGTAAAGCCTACCAATTATTTTTGCTAGTTATGGCCCTTTCCTACTTTCTAACTCTTTACCAGATGACAACATTTTTGCATTGTCCAAACTGAAAGCATTTGAAGACAACAATGTAACACAATGATACAGTCCCTCTTTAATAGGGTAGAAAACATTGTGAGAAAAGGAGAAAATGCCGGTTACCAGTATTTTCTCCTTTTCCCACAGTGTTTTCAAAAGGCTTCTTTCCAAGGGTCTTCAAAATTTGGCATTGTGTGTTAAAGGGTTAACTGACGGCACCGAGGAATATGTGTTGTCTCAACCCACTTTTCATGTGTTGAATGTTCAAAATTCGTCCATATCAGCCAAGACCATTAAGACTGTACAACATCCTTATTGGTTTTCTGCATTCCTTTCTTATCATACAAGTTCTAAATGTGTTTGACCTATTTATATTGACATGTTTGGAGCTTCATCTAATGAGACTTAGGTTTATCCAAAGTAAATTGTAGACAAGGCTATAATTAAGGTATTGGCAATTGACAAACTACAAGTAGCACAAATGATGGCATTTGCCTGTTGAATGGTAGAAATATTCGTGGTTAAAACCATTTCCCCATAATTTTGTCAACAGCCTTTTTCATAGGACTGGCATTGGGGTGTTGGCCAAAGGGAGAGTTGGTTAAATACTAGTTTTGTACCATAAAAAACAGAATAAGTTAAGAGCACCATAGGTCACGCTATGCAGATTCATAAGAAAACTCTTTACCAAACAACAACAATTTTAGTCTTCTCTTGATTACAATCATAACTGAATGTAGTTAACCCTTTTGGCAACATAGGCCAAAAACAATGACTTGTGGACGGCATAGATCAAGATCAGACAGCACTTATCAGGCAGTCTGATCCCGATCTATACCATCCACTTGTTTATTCATGCCTATATAATCAAAATCTTTGTAATTTTCTATAATTTGTATTTAGAGTCACCAAAAGAGGCCGAGTTTATCTATTTTGGGCTGAAAGAGTTAAATTGAAAGGATGTCTTTGAAACGGTAAAAAAAGAATTTTGGAAGTAGCAGTGTGCATGATTGTTTGCAAGTACATATATTTCACATCTGTAATATGCTTGTATACATAGGTGTCTTAGAATCCCATAACTAGTCTCTTTCAATGATACAGGTATGTTTCATATCTGTCATTACTTTCATCAACAGATAGGACCATAAAACTTTTTTAATCCTTTCCCAAACAAGCCCTGGTTTTTACGTGTCTGCAGTAAAAGTCTTTTGAAAACACTGTGGGAAAAGGAGAAATTGCTCGTAACGAGCAATTTCTCCTTTTCCCACAGCGTTTCCTACCCTTTTTTAGAACTTTCTGCCATTTTCTCCAAAACTAAAATTGTTGTCTGCAAACTCTTTTGGTTTGGAAGAGTCCAAAATTTGTTGTTTGGAAAAGGGTTAATCTCTGTGAAACAAATTTGCAGCAGAGAACATTTTAGTAAAGTAAAGATTACAAAAATAAAGAATGCTTAACTTAAAGACAGGATTAAAATTGAAGGAAAAATTATGTTACAGTCAAACCCCGTTATAACGACATACTTTGTCCCCACACAATTCCTGTCGGTAACTGAGTCAGTCGTTGTAATGGACCAGGAGATTTTTCGGGATGTCGGCGAGAAATGATGGACTAGACAGGAAGTGAAAGTTGTAAACAGGAACAGGCTAAAAGCTGGGAAGTTTACGTATTACGTTACGGATTGGGACAAGTCGGCAATTTTTGCGATAAAAACAAGTAAAGACAACCGAATTCAGTAAAACATACAACACAGGTGCATAGTTAAATTTAAGTGTGAAAAACTTGCCAAAGGCATTTTATTTACATTAAACAATATTAATCAGAAGGTGTAAAAAATCGATAATCGAGTCTATTGTTTAACCTATATTGTTTACGACAACTGCGTATAAAGGATTTTTTTAACACCCTTTATGGCATGTCAACAACAGTAAAACACAGGCTGAGAAAATTCCGATAAACTGAAGCAAAATTCGTTAAATTTCGAAGATTTGTTCCGACAAATGTCCGTCGGTGTCGGTTCTTGAATATGCCGTTCAAACGGGTCAAAATTACGTTACGTGAGGTTTGTTCCCAGTGTTTTTTTGTCATTAACTGAGTTTGCCGGTATAACGATGGTCCGTGTATCGCGGCCTGACTGTATTACCCCAGTTAGCCAGTACCAAACAATCCAATCCCAAAATATTGCTGTGTTCAATATTTCAGCTATTACCTTTTTCAAGAAATTAGAAACTCTTGAAAAAGGCAATTACCATAAGAGTAAACAATCAACTTTTGTTGACTTAGACAGATTAAACTTCAAGACATTAAGTAATTTTGATTGGTTTGTTTTTCTGGACCAGTAATAAAATGTAGAAATATTGTATGTCAAGGCCTGCCATAGATATGGCAGCTGCACAATTGAGACTTGACTGATAAATTGCTTCTAAATGGTAGCAAAAGATAAATTATGTATTTGTCAATTATTTGCAGTTTGAAAAGTAAACCTCTCAGGTATGGTACAATTTAGCCCGATTCGTAGTCTGTTTGCTTTCTTTTCCCTTTTCTATCATTCGGACATTACATAGTTCAAAATGATGTTATAATTACGGAAGCGATAAAGAGATGGCTACCAAAGATTTATAGTAGATCGAGTTGGAGTTACAAAGAAACTAATACCACTCAGACCCAGGCTAAGTACAGCCAATTGACACCCAGTTTTGAGGGTCTTAACCCTACACTGAACAAATCCTAGTTTGTACGACCCTGAGAAAGAAGCCTTTTGAATATATCGCCAGAAAAGGATAAAGCATTTTCTTTTTTTTCCCCACAATGTTTTCTGCCCTGCTGGAAACAAATTTCAATTTTTAAGTTAGGTTTATTTTGTTGTCTGCAAGTGCTTTCAATTTGGACCTGCTTAAACTTTTGTCCTTTGGTAAAGAGTTTACTCTTTCAGTGCTAAATAAAGTTGACCTATTTAGAAGGCAGTAAACACAACTCGCTGAACCTGAGGGAAATGAATACAGGCTTGACTGTAGAAGCAGATGGCATTAATTAAGATCAGACTGCACATTTTGTACAGTCTGATCTTGATTTATGTCATCTGCAAAAGACCCCATGTTCACCTCTGGCACTGAAAGGGTTAACTCTTTACCACACGAGAAAATTTTGGACTGGTCCAAATTGAAAGCATTTGCATTTCCTACAGTGTTTTCAAAAGTTGTCTTTCTCAGGGGCGTCAAAAGTAGGGACTGTGTGGTAAAGGGTTAAAATACATGTACATGTACCTCCAATATTTTAGTTATACTGACTGTCTACTCCGAACATTAGACTACCAGCAGTAAAAGTAGTAGTCCAATTCATCTCCACTTTGACTAGAAATTAACCTTTTACCAAACAATAAAATTTGGTATGCATATAAGAAACACCTCATTTAACCCATTACCACACGATCCCTACTTTTGACGACCCTGAGAAATAACCAGCATTTCCTCCTTTTCCCACAATGTTTTCTACCCTTCATAAAACAAATTTCAAAATTTCAGTCACTTTTATTTTGTTGTCTGCAAATGCTTTGGATTTGGACAAACCTAAAATTTTGTCGTTAAGTAAGGAGTTAAAATGCAAATAGGTTGAAGTTAAAGAAAAAGAAAAGTGACGTAAATGAGCAAACCATGACAGGTTATTAAAATTCTGCTCTCACTGAATATTAAAAGCGTCGATTTACGTTTATACTATTTCCTACCATAATGCAGTTTTTCTGAAGAATTTTGTCCAACGTTTAGTCAATAATTGAGTGTGTAAGTAATTATTATGTAAAAAACCAGTAAATGCCTACTAATCAGCAGAAAAATAGGATATTAATATTCATACTGCCTTAGTGCATGATTGACAATGCATTTTTTTCTGTACAGTGATCGATATCTGTAAGGTCAATGCTTATAGAACTTATTTTCTTGCCGAACTCAGCCGAGTATGAAATTAAAAAGTTGTTTAACCGTTTACCAAACGACAAAATTTTAGGCTGGTCCAAATTGAAAGCAATTGCAGACGACTAAATGAATGTAACTCAAAAAATTGAGATTTGTTTGGATCAGGGTAGAAAACATTGTGGGAAAAGGAGAAAATGCTGGTTACCAGCATTTTCTCCTTTTCCCACAATGTTTTCAAAAGGCCTTTGTCTCGCGGTCGTAAAAAACAGGGATTGTGTGGTAAAGGGCCAAATGTACATTGATAGACCTTGTGGAGTGACCTCTGAACTTTAGAAATGTTCTTTTCCTATGCCTGAAAAATAAAGTCCTCCGATCAGATTTTTATACCATTTTTAAGTTTACGTGACACTTCAAATATCAGCGCGAACTCGGCTGAGCACGAGGAAGGTTTTATAAGCACTGACTCATTATTTAGTATGCCAGTTACCGCCCTGTTGTTGTTGATGTACAATATAAAGCAAGATCAGGGCCTGTATTCACCAACCATTCTTGAGAATATTCTTAGTCTCATTCTCCAAGGTTTTCTAAATTTGTAAGTAACACAACTTCTGATTGGCTAAACCGAATGGTCTAGCCAATCAGAAGTTGTGTTACTTACAAATGTAGAAAATTCTGGAGAATAAGAAAAAGAACGTTCTTAAAAACTGTCGGTGAATACTGGCCCAGCTGACCCTATACTAAGCTGGTTTGGGATGAACGTTGTCCATAACCTGCCCGTATCTAAGCAGCCAAAATGAGCGTGGGATCAAAATAACAAAATGTCATTTCATTCATTCAGAATGTCATTTCAAAAAAATCATATCTGTTACAATGCTATTTTTGCAGCCTTGATGTGCGTCATTCATCCATGATTTACCTTATACATTTTCAAAGTATTTTTTGTATTGGTGTTGGTTCACGATTTTATGTGGGAAAGCAGCCAGTGGCTCGGAGAAAATATTGTGAGGAGTATTGGTAAAAGAAACGCTGAGAGAGCATGGATAGAAGGCTGAAATAATGTTAACCCTCGTCCTGCCGAAAAAAATGGTTGACTATCACACAAACACATTTTGCTAAATTTATGGGTATTAGGCTGGACTAATGAAACCCAAACTACTAATAAAACAGCGGAGGATGTAGAGCAAGATCAGACTGCTGATCTTGCTGTACGTTCTCCGTAAAAGTCATCCATGGTCGCGTGCGGCAGGATAAAGGTTAAAACGGGCGTCAAACACCATACAGTTAATCAGTCATGAATCAACCCTTTACCAAAATGTTTAGACCTATCCAAATTGAAAGCATTGCAGACAATAATTTCATACTGGTTCACATGACGCACTTTTCCTATGATAGGGAAGAAAACTTTGAGGGAAAAGGAGAAAATGCTGGTTACCAGCATTTTCTCCTTTTCCCACAATGTTTTCAGAAGGCTTCTTCTTCACAGTCGTCAAAAGTTGTCACTGGTAAAAGGTTAAATAGTGCTAGTAAAGGTAACAACAGCAGCTCGACTAGGGTTCAAGGTTGAGTCAATCGGCCTATTACGTTGTCTCTATTTCACAAATTGCCCGCAACTCTGTGCCGCAGAGAATTCCGCGATAATCGCCATGTATAGTGTATGCAACGCACAATGGGAATGCATTTGTTTCTTTCACGGTTATATCTGCTCGTTCTCCGGATGGATGATAGATATATACACCTTGATCCTTTTGTTTGACTCCAATATAGGCCACTGAAGAAAGAAAAAAAAAATAATACTGATAATCGGAGGAAATCATAAGAGAGAAAGTAACATGTAGTTAGAACCGTGCAGTTTGGGTCTTTAATTTACAGTTTAATCTCTGATTAAAGTTAGCTTCATGTGCTGAAAGAAGAGTTCAGTTTTAGACCTCTAGATAGGTCGAATCCATTAACCCTCGAACAAACAATGACAGCTTTTGACGACCCTGAGAAAGAAGCCTTTTGAAAACATAGTGGGAAAAGGAGAAAATGCTGGTAACCAGCATTTTCTCCTTTTCCCACAATGTTTTCTACCGTATCAATGGTTGCACCATTTGAACCACACTGAAATTTTGGTCTGCAAATGCTTTCAATTTGGACGGGGCTAAAATTTTGTCGTCTGGTAAAGAGTTAACCCTTTACCAAACAAGCCCTTGTTTTTACGTGTCTGCAGTACAAGGCTTTTGAAAACACCGAGGGAAAAGGAGAAATTGCTCGTAACGAGCAATTTCTCCTTTTCCCACAGTGTTTTCTACCCATTTGGAGAATTTTCTGCCATTTTTATCAAATTTGAAATTGTCGTCTGCAAACTCTTTGACTTTGGAAGACTCTAAAATTTGTCGTTTGGGAAAGAGTTAAGCTGTCAGTGGAAGCTTCAATCATTCACCGCACAATCTCGACTCGGCGGTAGGGGGCCTATGAAAACATCACGTGAAAAGGAGAAATTGCATTGCTGGTGAGTCGCATTTTCTCCTTTTTCTACCAAACTTTCTGCCATTCTAAAATGACATTCCATTTCAGCCAAGTTTAAATTCTTGTTTGAAACTTCTTTGAATTTGGACCTGTACCAGAATTCGTCATGCGGTATTATAGTGTTATATTTCTGCCGCGAGATACGAGACAGCCATTGTAGTTATCTAACAGAACTATCGTGATAAAACTACGTTTCGCGGAAATACTATCTAGATAATAAAAGTCTTCACGATACAAATATCGCGATAATTCTAACTTATCTTAGAACTTTCCGTTGTAATGCAGAGAAATGACCCCCATTACAAAATGACCCACGGGTCATTTCTCGACGTAGAGGACCCGGGTCATTATTCTACGTCTAGGAATGACCCACGGGTCATTTCTCGACGTAAAGAAATGACCCATGGGTCATTCCTCTACGCCGAGAAATGACCGTGTTTGACTCAGTTTTGACCTGTTTACTATAGGTAAAAGATCGAAGTTCTACATTTCGCTTCCAGAAAGTATACTTACCTTCCACATTTCCGAAGATTTGCTCTTCTTGAATAAACAAACGTAAAAAGGCTTTTTCCGACTCAGTTTCAATCCAGGCCAAATGTTTCTTGCCTGCAAGCATCTGATTTACGCACAGCAACTTCAAATGTAAAACATTTTATTGGCTTAACAGTTCATCTATTCTTAAACAAAGGACTAATTTCTAGCCATAGCTTTACTTAATTAAGTGATGAATGATATGGCTTGCAATACGCGAAAACGGGCATTTGGACATTTGCGTAAAGTGTCGTTTCGGAACACCCTGAGCAGTCTGCGCAGGCTAACCCGAGACGGCACTTTATGATTGATTAGATTTTGTGCTACGGTAGACTTGTGCAAAGCAGAGAATTACATGAAAACGGAAAGTGTCGTTCCGGATAAGCCTACGTACGTAGACTGCGAAAGCTGATCCGAGACGACACTTTACGCAAACGTCCAATTGCCCCTTTTCGCGTGTTGCAGAAAAAATGAATCGGTGAAAGTAGTTCAATAATACTATTTTTAATTATAGCTAATTTTGCTGGATGATATTTTAGTGGAAATAACTATTTTCCATTAAACAGGTCTTACCTTAAAGCTTGGGATTGTAAAAGCACTTTACAGTAATATAAATTTCGGGCTGATCCAAATTAGGAACAACTGCAGAATACAAATTAAACATGGAAAAAATGTGAAAGTTGTCTTCTAAGGGGTGAAAAATATTGTCTGAAAAGGATGAAATAATGATGACCAGTATTGCCATCTGATCTCGTAATTTCCAGTCTGCTTTCGGGTCGTCAGAAGACGGGGTTGTGTGACAAAGGGTTAACTCTTTACCATACAATCCCTACTTTTAACGACCCTGAGAAACAAGCCTTTTGAAAACATTTTGAGAAAAGGAGAAAGTGCTGGTAACCAGTATTTTTTCCTTTTCCCAAAATGTTTTCTTCCCTTTCCAAAATAAATTTCCAATTTCCAGTCGCTTTTATTTTGTCGTTTGCAAATGCTGTCAATTTAGACCAGTCTAAAATTTGCCGTTTGGTAAAGGGTTAAACAGTAGCAGCCGTAACAAAAACGTTACAGCAATAAACTAAATACCTGTGAAGTCGTAAATCCTTCCTCTGGGAGCATGACATATGTAGAGTTGTTGCACGACACAAAATGACTTTTATCTGGTGATAATCCCCTGTTGAAGCCTTCAGCACATGCTGTCTCGAGTTGCGACGTTGGTGTGGTTGTTGCGAAATGGTTTGTCGAAAGACTTGTTCTCACGGCAGTCGTTGGCGGCTTTGTGGACGTCGGCTTAGTCGTAGTTAATATCTTAGAAGACGGAAATTGTGAAGTCGTAGATCTCTGCATAGTTGTGGACGATCGTGTAGTCGTAGGCGACCCCTTTGTTGTAAGCGATTTAGGTGTGGTAGTTGTTGACGAGTGCACACTCGTGGGCAATTGCGTAGTCGGAGTTGTTGTAGTTGACAACTCTGTTGTTTTGGGCGAGTATGTAGTTGATAATGCAGTCGTCATGTGTGACGCTGCCATGTTTGGGTCAGGTTTATCAAGTTCTTAAAAAAAAAAGTTGTGGTATAAATGTTTTTCGTGTCTATAATTCTCCCACAAAATTGTACAGATGACACATGAAATATGGCTCTAAAGATCGTCTTTGAAAGGATAGATATCTTGGTAGGGATAGAAAGCATCACGAGAAAAACAAAAACAAAACATTTTTATACTTTTTCTGGCGATCTTTTCAAAAGGCTTCTTCACTTGCTTGCCAACTTAAAACCTTAGTTAAGTGTCTCCGATTTTCCCCAATGTTGTCTATGTCTATTTTGTAGAAGAAAAATATTTGAAGTTGAGGTAGATTTTCTTTTTATTTTTCAAATGAATTGACAAATATGACCCATGCAATGTGAAAAACGATCTTCATGTATCTGAAAAAAAGTAGGACTTGAAAACAGGGGTCGTAGGTTCGATCCTTAAACGGGCAATTTCTTCCCAAGGTTTGAGTAAAGTCATTGCGACAGGATTCATTCCTCTCCCATCGCTGAACATTGGGCGACGATGGTGTATCCAAATGGTTGCCCCAATATATTTTAATATACAGTTACCAAAAGAGTAAGATGAGGATTAGCCGTGAAGTCGACGCGTTAAGAATACAATAGGCCTAGGCCAGATGAAAGCATACAGATGCGTCCGTAGCGTTTATAGGCTCCCACAGCGTATATTGCCGTTCAGTGAAGTGAAAATATGCACCGGACTTGTCTGCAGAAGAAAGGATTTAGAACTAATGATAAAAGTCATAGACCCTTTAGCGCTCATCTGATCAAAGCTGTATCGTCAGTTTACTCTCGTAACTACAGCTTGAAACAAACTGTAGTTACGATCGAGGTTTTGAAAGTATACCGACGTACGATATGCTATTTATAAAGCTGAACACCTCATACGGTTTTGTGAAAATTTAATCCTTTCATAGAATTTTCTAATTCTTTTAAATGTTAGGTAAAATTCAACAGCAAACCCAAAAATAAAAAGAAAAAGGTATGTTGCCGAGTTAAATTTTCTGAAAAATGGCTGTTTCTATGGTAACAGCTAGTTTGTATCAAAACACCTAAAATGACTATATCGTCATAAAAGACAGTAATACAGTGATAGAACGTTTATTATACAATGCAAATATCATTTTCCATATTTAATATATTATTTCTTGATTCTGTATGAATGAAATAATAATCTGAATTCATTTTCTTTATAAAAATTATTTTTCCTATTTCTTGACTCGCCAAAATATAGGCTAAGCAAATTCAACATGTGGTCTTCAATTAATTCAAAATTTTGAAAAATTCCTTTCATAGAATTTTCCATCTTTTTTTTTTTTATATATATATACGGTAAAATTGAATGGTAAGTACAAAAATGAAAAGAAAACGATATGTTGTCGTGTTAGACTTTTTGAAAAATGGCCGTTTCCATAATAACAGTTTAGGCGCTCAGACCGATCGGCACTGTCATTTTCAGGAGACTCTAGTCTCTGTGAAAGTCGATACCGCCGAAAACTTTCCTGTATTCTTCTGATCTTTTCCCCTTTAGATCTTTTTTTTTGCAAAATGTCCGTTAATTCGATATTGTAGACTCATTCTTCGCTTCGAAACATACCGTATCCGAAATTCAAGGTATTGTCCGAACGATATTCAATTACCTTCTTTGAGAAGAGTTTCTGTCTGTTATTGACTCCCTTGAAATCGCCAAAGTGATGTGCAGAAGTTACTACCAAAAACATCCCGAGATATCACCAAACCACACTGACCAAATTTTGTGAGCATCAAACTAAAAATATGACCTTTAGAACGGACTCAAGGTTTTTCTAAGATTTTTTTCCAGTGATCTACCTCACGACCCAACATGACCCGATTTCGAATTCGTCAAAGATGTCATCATAATAGAATATTCTAACAAATTTCCATGAGTAATCTGACTAGAAACATGGACTTCAGAGTACAGACTGTTTTTTTTTTTTCAAACATTTGACCATGTGATCTTTTTTTTTTAACGGATGTGACCCAATTTCAACCAAGATATCATCGAGACAAACATTCCGATTATGTTTCATGAGCATCAAACTGAAAATATGACCTCTACTCAGTAGAGACCACACAACGTTTTTTGTAAGATGTAACTTATTGACCTACATTTTGACCTTATATGGCCCAACTTCAGACAGGTCAGATATGTCATCAAGATAATAATTCCTATCAAATTTCACCAGTATCAGACCGAAAATGTAATCATCAATAAAAACTATTCTAAGCAAATTTTATGCATATCGGACTGATATGTGGCTTGTAGAGTACAAACAAGGTTTTCCTCAGATTTGTGACTCGAAGTGACCAAATTTCGAAATTGTTACAGGTATTAATGAGACAAACATTCTGACAGGGTTCCATGTCCATCAAACTGAAAATGTAGTATCTACAGTGCACACAAGACAATTGTTGACATCTAGCCGACGGACGACGTATGACGGACGACGGACATCTTCGCAAGCCAAAGGAGACGATCCACTACGCTACTCTGCCCTTGGCTGATCGAGCTTGATTTCGACATTCCTGTGATATGCATTTTCATTGGATGCAGCTAGCTCTAACTGCACGAATCAAATCGCTCGTAGCATTTCACCTTTGATAAAAACAGAACAAGAAGGTCACGACCTTTCGAATACAAAAAAAATACAAGGTAAACATCGATACCTCCGTTGATGTGTGCAGGATCTGTAATGATTTATTACGGAATAAACATAGACGAACAATTTTTACAGAAAGTTTAGGTTGATATAACCAATCAATTGTTGGAGGTTTTAGGCTATAGATATTACAGCATCTGCTGATGGAATGTCGAAGTGCGTTTGTTGTTATTGCTTCATGTTGAATTATTTATTGTATTCGTAAGCGGTTTGTAAAACGATATTTCATTGGCTATCAGAAATATGATGTAAAGGAGGATAATAACTAGCATCCAATAGGGGGCGTATCGCAGAAATCTCGAAATCGGCCTCGATCCGCCAAGGTAAGATCCACGTAGTGATCGTAAGCTTGACTCGCGAAGATGGACGGACAATGCACCATCACAATGGCTCACCGTCAGCATTTTCGTGCTCAGTTGAGCTAGAAGTACCTCTGCTGATTTTTATGAAGAAGGTAACATGTTTCACAAACTGTAAACGTATCTTTTTTTGATTTAATTAATCTACGTATAATATATAAACATTCGAACATTTTAAGTTCGTCATTAGAATTGAGCTGACTTGCCTACCTACGTACTTATGATATATCAAGACCAGGGCCCGTATTCACCAACCATTCTTGAGAATATTTTTAGCCATATTCTCCAAGGTTTTCCAAATTTGTAAGTAACACAACTTCTGATTGGCTAAACCAAATGGTTTAGCCAATCAGAAGTTGTGTTACTTACAAATGTAGAAAATTCTGGAGAATAAGACCAAGAACGTTCTAAAGAATGGTTGGTGAATACGGGCCCTGGCCGGATAGCTCGGTCAGTACCGTGTCTTACTCGCAATCTGAACGTTGCAGGTTTGATCCTCAGTCGGGCCAACCTTTTTCCGGAGAAAATATCACCTCTTATCTTTTGGTCAATTATTAAAGTAAGAAAGCAGTCAATGACTTGGAAAGACGGTCCTGAGCCAAGAAAACATGTATAGACCGCCGTGGTATAATCAAATATGTAAAAGAAGGCGGAAAATGCCGAATAAAAAGCGATATCAATCACAGTGCGGTATTTTCACCTTACACTGGTTTTGATATTACCCCTCTCAATTCGCGTGAGTGAATATTGGCTATCCATGTTCACAAGCTAGCTTCGCCCGCACAAGTTTAAAAGTTGTACGGAAAACACTGTACAAGTGCATGCATGTAGTGAATGTAAAAAGTAACATTGACAGATTATACTAATAATCTCAAAATTTCAACAGAGAAAATGTTACCTTTGAAATATCTTGACTTTGTGTCTCTTTGTTGGTAGGTATCGCCTTGATTCAGAGAAATTTGACAGCCGGTACAAATATTTTTCTCTTGATTGAAAAAGAAACTGGAGCACGATGCGTTATTTTTACAAATTACGCTGCACTGTAGTAGACTATCTGACTGTATGCTAAACACATCTCTACAGCCAAAAGTCTTTAGATATTGCTTAGAGCCGAAAAAAGACGTTCGTTTCAACGCCCTGCTCTTAGGGAGCGCCATGAGAAGCACAAAGAACTTGAGCCTCCACATGCTTAGAACGTTTACATGTGTCTCAGTGATGAAGAGGTTGGTTTCGATTTAAAAGCGACGGAAAGGGCGGAGTAAAACAAACTGTTGCATTTCCATTGGTACCCAGAATCTCAGGAAAAAAATAGACAGCAACTTCTACGACGTTTTTATTGTCATTTAACTGTATGATTATTAGTAAAAGGTATTGACAGACTTAAAAACAATTTGTATTTCGATTTTTAACTTTCTAATTGACTGACAAAAACGTTGCAACTAATCAGACTGCTATACATAATCTAGGTGACAGGCACAGTTTTAAATACTTAATGAACATAGAGAGTTCCAAAGACAGATTTAGACTTTTTGTTTTCGACTGTCCATGTGAAGATGGGACGGGATTTCTAAGCAGGAACGTCCTGGTTCGATTCCTGTAGACGGTGGTGGTACTAAGACCATGTCCTTTGGCACTGCAGAGAAATTGTTTTGTACTTCTGAATCTCAGTTTGTCCTGGTTCCCGGGTTTAACCCTTTCCCAAACAAGCCCTGGTTTTTACGTGTCTGCAGTAAAAGTCTTTAGAAAACACTGTGGGAAAAGGAGAAATTGCTCGTAACGAGCAATTTCTCCTTTTCCCACAGTGTTTTCTACCCTTTTTGAGAACCGTTTCTGTCATTTTTTCCAGATCTAAAATTGTCGTCTGCAAACTCTTTTGGTTTGAAAGAGTCCAAAATTTGTCGTTTGGGAAAGGGTTAAAAGACCCGACGAAAGCATACTTTTGAATCTATTCTGGGAAATGGAGAAATGCTTATAACCAATGTTTTCTCCTTTTCTCACAACATTTTAACCTTATCATAAACCATGTACCATCATTTGAGACAGTTTTATTTTGTGGTATACAATTGTTTTCAAAATAATTATGTAAAAGAATTGTCATCTGGTAACAGTTTATGACATTTAACTCTTTGCCAAACGACACAACTTTGGACTAGTCCAAACTGAAGACACTTGCAGACGACAAAAAAAGCGCAACTTAAAATGATTTTTCCGGCAGGGTAGAAAACATTGTGGGAAAAGGAGAAAATGCTGGTTGCCAGTATTTTCTCCTTTTCCCACAATGTTTTCAAAAGGCCTATTTATCAGGGTCGTTAAGAGTCGGGATTATGTACAGAACAGAACAGAACAGAAACTTTATTCATAATATCAGCTTGAACACATAAGGTTCATCGCCGAACACACAAATTATAAATACATATGTAGTAAAGGGTTAATAACAGAGTTGTCGCTTTAGCACTGAAGCACTGTTACAAACACCATGTGAAAGTGGGATTTGATGCATATACATAAAAAGTTTCAGCCAAAGGAGTACTGCACAAGGTGGAGGAGCATCCTGCAGTTTCGATTTACAGGTGTAAAGCAGAGAAATGACCCTCCCCTACAAAATGACCCATGGGTCATTTCTCTACGTAGAGGAATGACCCGGGTCATTATTCAACGTAGTGAAATGACTTCTGGGGTCATTTCTCTACGTAGAATAATGACCCGGGTCATTTTGTTGGGGAGGGTCATTTCTCTACATTACACCTGAATATATATTTAGGCTTGGGAAAATGTATGCAGAAGATTGTTGTGAAAAGTATTACGTTACTCTCCATCGATTACAGTATGAATCGAAACTGGGTCAACAAGGTCGCGGGTTTACATGCGCATAAAGTTTGAAACATTTTCGTGACCATTCGGCACATAAGCGAAGGCAAGTCTATAGAAAGACAACTTACTTGTTTTCAATTTTTTCTAAACAAAAAAAAAAATACACTCATCTAAATTTAAAGAAATTTCTGACAACAAACCATGTGTGACTTAAATGATGAGGTTTGCCTTAACCCTTCCCAAACGACAAACTTTTGGACTAGACCAAACTGAAAGCATTTGCAGACGACAATTCAACACTTGCTGAAAAGATTATTTCTGTCTATGATAGGGTGGAAAACATTGTGGGAAAAGGAGAAAATGCTGGTTACCAGCATTTTCTCCTTTTCCCACAAAGTTTTCAAAAGGCTACTATTCCAGACCCGTAAAAACCAGGGATTGTTTGGGAAAGAGCTAAACGGAAAAAAAAATTGAGGAAAATGAGAAAATGCTGGTTAACAGCGTTTTCTCCTTTTCTCATGTAATGTTTTCAAAACTCTATTCTTCTGGGTCGTGAAAACTTAATACTGTTTGTTAAAGGGTTTAGGGAGCACATTTTGAGTACATGTACTTCATCATCGCTTGTTTAAGTCAAGGCTACTAGACCACAGGAATGTTTCTTTGTCCAAATTGAGAGTTTTTAGGGAGCACATTTGAGTACATGTACTTCATCATCGCTTGTTTAAGTCAAGGCTACTAGACCACAGGAATGTTTCTTTGTCCAAATTGAGAGTTTTTAGGGAGCACATTTTGAGTACATGTACTTCATCATCGCTTGTTAAAGTCAAGGCCACCAGACCACAGGAATGTTCCTTTGTCCAAATTGATAGTTTTTAGGGAGCACATTTTGAGTACATGTACTTCATCATCGCTTGTTTAAGTGAAGGCCACCAGACCACAGGAATGTTCCTTTGTCCAAATTGAGAGTTTTTAGGGAGCACATTTTGAGTACATGTACTTCATCATCGCTTGTTTAACTGAAGGCCACCAGACCACAGGAATGTTCCTTTGTCCAAATTGAGTTTTACGCAAAACAAATGAAATTTTGCACATATTTTTTTTCTATTTTGAAAGGATAGAAAGCAATGTGGAAAAGTTTGAAAATACTGATAACTAGCATTTTCTCTTCGTCTTTATCGCGATCTTTTCTCACACGGGATAGTTAAAACGCAGTGTGATTGGGTAGAGGGTGAGCCCATTATCTGGTGAATACATTCAGACCATTCTTAGCATTGTGAGAAAAAGAGAAAAACAGCAAAAGCTGTTTATCTACATTCTTTCAAAAATGCAGGTGAAAAAGGGTCTAAAGTTGCGAATCTTGCAGATGTTTGTCAAGTATTTAGTGTTGAATTGAACTTTTGAAAATTCTAAAAACATCCTTTGCAGTCGCTGGTATATATTACTTAGCGTAAATGTACAAGCACACCTTTGATAAATGTTTTACGTTTATTAATGAAATATATGAGTGATTATTTACAAATGAAGGCAAATAAATAGACCAGCAAGCATTTGGTCAGAATTTACACATAAGTTAAAGGCAATAAATAATACATGAATTAAACAAAGAAATATCGCTTTGAGGTAGTTTACTGACGTCACTATTTACTCGTAAGTCTGTAAGTCATGAACTGGCATTTATTTCGAAAATCTCCTTACTACATTTTGTTACAAGACGATTTCATGTTCTTTCCTAGTGTTAGCAGTACAATCATAAGTCTCATCTTGTTCAGCTCCTATTTTTGTGTCGTTTGACAAAACTGTTTTATAAACATTGTGTCAAAAAGAGAGAGATTTCGAAGGTAAAATGAGGTGAATAAATCATTAAACGCTAAAGGTAGGTAGACAGTTGTAGAAGTAATGTCTGATGATGACTGAGATGCTTAGAATATCATTAGGTGATTGTATCACCAGACCATCTGGCAGTGATACGTTGTCCGTGGCGTCTACGGGGCTCGTGTGAGGCAACCAGTTGTTCTTCAAGTAATTACAGAGGCTTTCAAGCTGGTCTTGGTCTACTCTCTGCAGTAAACCGTCAAGTGTTGTATAATCTTTATCTTGTGGTATTGTGAAAGGTAGAGCTGCCCTCATCCTTTTCAAAAGTAGCTGTATAAGCTTAAGTGTTCGTATCTGAAATGAATAGATAAATACTAAAGTCACCTCTGATAACATGATATTGAGGGTAATGATTTTACTGTGCATGCAAAAATGCTTTAAAAAAAAAAAAGGTGAATATGGTAAGAATGCCTTTTTAACCATCGACTTAAACGTTTTATTCTTTTGTTTATCAGGATATTGATTGATTGATTATTTTCGTTTATTTATCGTCGCTACCGGTTGCCCATCTGAGCGACGCCCCCAGAAGACGGTTAGTTGTTACGGGGGATAGTGCAAGGATACAGGACGAAACTACTGAGAATCCCGCCTGGTTCTTTAACGTGCTCGGCGTGTAGCACCGTCACACGGGACCTCGGTTTAAAGTCTCATCCGAAAGACTACTAGTAATTTTTAGTTGGCCAGCCGGGGATTCGAACCCACAACCTGTAGGACATTGTGCTCACAAGTCCTACGCTCTACCTACTGAGCTTATCAGGATATAAGTTAACTGTATTAGACCTATTGTTGCTGCTTTTGTTACTGGTAGTTTTGTATGTCTGAATTAACTGTTAGCAAACTACTTCGTAAGCATTGTAAATGTTATCCGACCTACAACACCTGAATGGGCTGATGAGTCTAACCATTTATAGCAATGTGGTAAGGTTCATTATTGCAAACAAGTAAGAGAGAGAGAGAGACAGAGAGAGAGAGAAAGACAGAGACAGAGAGAGAGAGAGACAGAGACAGAGACAGAGACAAAGGTGTTTTAATACCTTTAACACAGAATCACTACTCAAGTCATTTAGACCAGGCAGTACATACACAGCATCTGCAGTGGTTGTTGGAGAATCGATGTCAACACTGATCGATTCTATTTTTACCTGAGAAGGAGAAACATAATATTTAGTGAAAAGAAATAACGACAGAAATCAACCACTTGCTACTCCTGATTTTTTACCAATAACTTCCGTATTTTCAGGACCCTAAAGAAGATGGATTTCGAAACCATTTTGGGAAAAGGGTAAAATGCTAGTAACAAGCATTTCGTCGGTTTACTTCAAAAACCTCGTAACTACAGCTTGTTTCAAGCTGTAATTACGAGGTTTTGAAGTAAAGCGACGATTTTCTGTTTATCCCTCAAATGTTTTCTAAGAAAATTTCCATTGCTTGAGGCACATGTGATTTGTCGTCTGTAGAATGATGCTGTTAGTGTGGACAAGTCTGAAATTGTGTCACGTGGTATAAAATTGAACTGGAATAGTAAAACACTAATAACAAATTTTCTATTGAAGACACAGATGAAGTTATACATGCACGACTTTGAACGCTTGTCTTGATCTTATCTCAACTCAAAGACGGCAGTAAAAGTAAGTGATAGCTTTAAAAAAAACCACCAGAGCAGCAGGTCTGATACGGTGTAGGGTCAAAACTGCATTTACGCTGTTTTAGAAAGACACCTCCGATGACGTCAGCGCTTCGAAATACTTGAAATACCATTCAGTGCCTTGTTACAACCATCCTGAGGAAAATGCCTGGTTTCTGCAATGTTTTCCGCGCTTTTACAGACAAATCTCACCATTTTTCTTTAATATGGTGTGTAGTTGCTCTTAAATTTAACAAATAGTCTTTAAAACTTTTCCTATGATCGTTTGATGAAAGATTAGAATTAAAATTCGCACATATTTTTTTCATAAATAACAAGGAGTACCTTTCAAAAAACAAAAAGAGGCGAGAATATTACTAGATCTACTTCAAAATCACTAAACCCTTTTTGTAGGATAAAAGCGTCGTATATTTCAAAATCTTCATGATAACGCAGATAACATCTGTTTGTTTAACCCTTACATTGACAGGGTGATATGGGGGGGGGGGGGTGTTGGTGAACCGGTGGACCTTTGTGCACGACATAGGTGTCAAGATCAAGGTCTGTATATACCAACCATTCTTAAGAATGCCCTTTGTCTAATTCTTCAAGATTTTCTGACTGTGAAAGTAACAGAACTTCTGACTGGCTAAACCAAATGGCTTAGCCAATCAGAAGTTGTGTTACTTTCACATTGCCAAAATTCTGAAGGACAAGGCTAAGAGTTTTTCTTGAGAATGGTTTGTGAATACGGACACGGATTGTATTTGTTTGTTTGGATTTCACTAAAAAAAATAATATATATTCTCTATATCAAGAACTGTCTTGAATGTAATACAAAGCTGTCTATCTTGAATGGTTTTACAAAACGATGTAGCCAATCAGATCTTACAGTAAGTTTCTAAATATTTTCAATATTTTCAACTGTTTCGAAGACAAATCTGTCACTTGAGCCATATCTTATTTGCTGTCTGTAAATGCTTTCAATTTCTATGGGTGTAAACTATTTGTCGTTTGAGTTAAATTAAAGACTGGTGAGTAGCAAGATAGGAAAGAAACTTATACCAACACGGATTACCACTGCGTTGTTTCATAGATACAGAAAACAAAATTATCTTTCATTTCATTTCGGTGTTTTACTGTCAGTGGTGTAGTAGTTCCTGGTACATGTATCTTGTTTTATTCACTGATCCCTGAGGTTGCCTTCTAACCTTCTACCAAGGACTGATGATAGGCTTTGCGATCTGTGGGATTCCTTGTTGCACAAAAATGTTTTAAAACAACTGCTATAAATCACCCTCAGAATGTAGCTGTTTGATCATTTTAACGTTCCCCTTTTCATAACATATCTTTCCACTCATTCTTTGTCCTATTTCTATAAGGAACCATGTAGGTATTTCTAATGTATCACTTGGCTGGTTTTAGTATTTTTCTTTTATTCTACTGCTTTTGAAATAATGTTTCAAAAGTATTCTGCAGCAGAGAACCGAAATGACGTGTGCAGGACCGAAATAAGTTGACTTACATTACAATAGGCTGTACATACTTAACGCCCGATTCTGTATCATGTTACAGCTGTGCAATAAATACAAAAATGTATCGTAGGAAGAGCTACATGTATGTCTATATTATCATTGCAGATGCCACAACAGTACTTACATATTCCTCCATGAATTCTTGTAGGGTACTCCTAGCATTTTGGAGCAAGGCATAAATGGGTTGATTCCTTGTCAAGATCTCCGAATTGAGTGAAAGCGATCTTGAAAATAACCTGTTATTGGATGTAGCTGTGCGTCCTACTTCTGAAACACTACGTCTTACTTCTCTCACCATGTTTAATGTTACTATCCTAGATCTATTAAAGCGAGTTCAGTATCTGTTATTCTAAGTTACTATACTATTACACTGAGTAAAACTAGTTCAGTAAGTGCTTGGAAAACTTTGTGTTCCAGAAGAGCCATGACAGCTTTTATATAAGAAGATTGATTCTGTGTTTTTCCCCGACCTTTCAGTACGGGTTTTCACCTTGTGCTATTTTTGGTGCTGTAGCCAGTCTCATTGATAAACTGTGTATCAAATATACCAATCAGACTCACTGTTGCATTGATAATTTAACTCTTTACCGAACAAAAATTTTTTAGGTTTGTCCAAATCGAAAGCATTTGCAGATGACAAAATAAATTTGAAATTTGTTTTGTGAAGGGTAGAAAAAATTGTGGGAAAAGGAGAAAATGCTGGTTACCAGCATTTTCTCCTTTTCCCACAATGTTTTCTAGAGGCTTCTTTCTCAGGGTCGTCAAAAGTAGAGATTGTGTGATAATGGGTTAAAGCAATGAACTAAGATTAGTACGATGTATTTTCTTTTTAGCTTCATGTGTTACTTTGTTGGAAACCCTAGAAAGGATACTAAACCATTAGATAGCACATTTTTCTGCGCACAAAATCGGAATACATGGAGTTTAAAGTCTGATCTTCGTATAATTAGATTGTTTATTTACTAGTCTGTGTCATACTCTAGGCCCAACCAGTGTTGAAATTGCACCATCATGTTATGTGTTCTTATACGTAGAAGAGCCATTTGCACGGCATTCCGGGAAAAAAGGATAGAACCCTTAACAATGGGTACAACGACTTTGGAAAAGAAGGCTTTTGAAAACATTGTGGGAAAGGGAGAAAATGCAGGTAACCAGCGTTTTCTCCCTTTCCTACAATATTTTCTATCCTGTCCAAAAATGAAATCATCATTTGAGCTATATTTGATAATTACTAGTATGTCATCTGCAAATGCTTTCAATCTGGACTAAATTGCGAAATATCATTTAATCCATTCCACACAATCCCGACTTTTGACGACCCTGAGAAAGAAGCCTTTAGAAAACAACTTTTCCCACAATGTTTTCTACCCTTGACAAAAACAAATTACAAATTTTCAGTCACTTTTATTTTGTCGTCTGCAAATGCTTTCGATTCGGACAAGCCTAAAATATTGTCGTTTGGTAATGAGTTAAGAAAGGTTGAATGCATCTTCCAAACGCATTGAACCCTTTCCCAAACAATCCCTGGTTTTTACAGGTCTGGAATAGTAGCCTTTTGAAAACATGGTGGGAAAAGGAGAAAATGCTGGTAACCAGCATTTTCTTCTTTTCCCACCATGTTTTCTACCCTATCATAGACAGAAATCGTCTTTTCACAAAGAGCTGCATTGTCGTCTGCAAATGCTTTCAACTTGGTCTAGTCCAAAAGTTTGTCGTCTGGGAAAGGATTAATTATTACACCAAGCAAGTCACTACATAATGTGGATCCACTTTGTCAAACAATCGGCTAAATAATGAGGAGCTGAATTGTCGTTTGACATGCAGAAAATTTACCAATATAGCAACGGACCTGAGCAGATACTTTTTCGCAGATGCTTTAACTCTTTACCAAACGACAAATTTTTAGACTTATCCAGATTGAAAGCATTCGCAGACGACAAAATAAACGTGACTCAAAAACTGAAATTTGACTTTAGAAGAAGAGAAAACATTGTGAGTAAAGGAGAAAATGCTGGTTACCAGCATTTTCTCCTTTTCCCACAATGTTTTCAGAAGGCTTCTACCTCTGGGTCGTAAAAACCAGGGACGTTTTGGTAAGGCGTTAAGTACATTTTCACATGGGATAATTCAATCATTTGACAATCTGTCTAATTCGTTTTGAAAAAAAAAAAAGAAATGACCTACATCCACATTTTTTACAAACGCCCCAAAACTGCCCAAATACGCTTCAGTTGCATATGAGAGGACCTATTTGAACTGTTCAAAATGAAGTAGCAGAGCGGTTAAAACATCCGACTCAATCATGAGGCAGAATGGTCCGTGGACACGTAGTGCGCCGGTGTAATGCAGAGAAATGACCCCCACTTCAAAAGGACCCATATTTCATTTTTCTACGAAGACTAATGACCCATGGGTCATTTCTCTACGTAGACTAATGACCCATGGGTCATTTATCTACGTAGAATAATGACCGGGTCATTTTTCTACGTAGTGAAATGACTTCTGGGGTCATTTCTCTACGTAGAATAATGACCCGGGTCATTTTGTAGGGGAGGGTAATTTTTCTGCATTGCGCCGGCTGATGTCGTAGGTTGCCACATTTTCTAATGCATTTAAATGCCCCTTTTAACCGGGGCGAAATGAATATTCTTATTTTGTCTTGTCCCAGAATGGATACGCAAATGCTTTTCTTTTTTTTTTCATTCAGGATGCTGAGTCCTGGATTATCTCGTAAAAGACCGCAATTTCTCACAATCTGGGTCAGTATTCACCAACCATTCTCAAGAACATTCTAAGTCTTCTTCTTCAAGATTTTCTGACTGTGAAAGTAACAGAACCTGAGTGGCTAAACCAAATGGCCTAGCCAATCAGAAGTTCTTTTACTTTCACATTGACAAAATTCTGAAGAATAAGATTAAAAACGTTCTTAAGAAAGGTTGGTGAATACGGACCATGGTCACGATCTAAGCCACCTTTTAAAGCTAGTAGCCTATAGCCGGGTAAAAGGGTTGGAGGCTATCTTGTTACAAGATAACCTTATTGTACTCGATCAACCATCAACCGAAACAAATGAGGTCAACTTTCGCATATGCAAACAGCCTAAATCACATACCAAGAATTCTATTACAAAAACACATCCTTCCTTCCTCCCTCCCTCCCTCCCTCCCTTCCTTCCTTCCTTCCTTCCTTCCTTCCTTCCTTCCTTTTGTCACTTATTCGATCCAATTCGATACAATTCGTTCGTTCACAAATCCATTCATATTTCTATCTATTCGTTTATCTAAGATAACTAATCTTTGACGATTGTACATATCTCATCGATATTCGAAAGTAAATTCTATTGGTCAGCATCACTTGTGCGTGTTTCGTTTCGTTTATCCTTTTTGATTTCGGGTATGACATCACATCCTCTTCTTTCGCTGTTTGGATTTCCTGATAACCTTTTGGATAAAAGTCCAAGCTTAAAGTTTATTTTTTCAGATAGAAAAGATCAATAACAGACTGCACAAGGGGTTGACGACAGTTACTCTTATTTTCTAATATGTAGCTCCTTTTTTCACCGACAGAAATGATAAGTTTGCACATATTAATAAAGCGTCCAGAGATTAAATCCTCCACGAAATGACAAAATCTTGACCTTGTTCAATTAATTCTAAGGACCACTGCCTGTTTGCTGCCAAATTTTCGCCGTAATTTATTTTTTTAAAGATATTTTTGTTACATATTTCTGAAGGTTATTTTGAACACTTTCTAGGTAGGAGCAGGGTCTCCTTTTGCCTCATTGTTCAATATTATGATATTCTGTAATGGAATATACTGCTTATGTTAATCATGTTTTTTACAAAGATGTTTTCAAAGTCGTCTGCTGCGAATTATTTTCAATAAATTATAGACTAAGTTGATTTTAACCTTTTGGGTGCCATATATGGTTTGCAACACGCGAAAAGCGGCATTCGGACATTTACGTAAAGTCTCGTCTTCGATCGGACTGCACAGGCTGATCGGAGACGGCCCTTTATAGCTACATTAGATTTTGTACTACAGTAGACTTGCGTGAAACGGAAAGTTAAATAAAAACGGAAAGTGTCGTTTCGGATTAGGCTGCGCAAAAAGCGCAGGCTAATCCGAGACGGCACTTTACGCAAATGTCCGATTGCCCCGTTTCACATGTTGCAGACCATATAACAAAGAGGCTCATTCTGTAAAAAGATGTCTTGATGCATCGTGCAAACCATTTCGACTCAAATCAGCCTTGGCAGCCCGTATAGGCTGACTTGAGTAGAGACATTTTGATCAAGTAGATTTTTTTTTTGTATGTCAAAGGGCTAATCTACCTCATGATTTAGACGCTTTTTGCAAAAGTAGATTTTACAGATCCATACTTATTTGATTACCTTTCCGGTATAATGGATCAGGATATGTATTTAACTCTGTTTTACAGGAGCGCCGCTCACATACATTCGGCTTCTTAGGACGGCTTAACCAACAATCCACTGAAACTCAGGTTTCTTCTTTTTCTTCTTTACCTTAAAGGTGGCCCTTCAGATTTTGGAAAGAAAATTTTACAAAAAAAAAAAACCATCCTTATACTCCCAAAGCCTTTTTATTTGCATTCATAAAACCCCAGAAGTCGAAAACCATCCGAAAACTAGATAAATTAGAGATTTACTACACCCCAGATCGACACCAACGGGAGACACATTCTATTTTTTTTATGAGCAATTCGCTCATTTCCATACAGGAAATACACAGACGAAGCTTCAAACACTGCGTCCAAAGAAGACATTATCGAAAATAATCATTACATGTTGCTATGGAAAGGAATTAAAGCGTTATTTGTCAAGCGCAAGTCACTCGACAGTCCCGCGTTTTTTTTTTTTATTGATGCGAAATCTAAAAATACCTTAAGAGGCTACGTTGCCTTTTAAGGGAATACCATCCAAAATTTTTTTAGTTGTAATTTTATGAGTCTTAAGTATTGATGATTTGTATTGGTTTTTTTTTTCATATAAATTTCAATGACATAAACATTATAGATTTTATTAATTTGGCGAGAAGTTAAAAACCTTTATATCCACCTTTAACGGCGTGCTTCAATATACGGAAGTCATAAATCATATCAGACTGCACTCCCAGTGCAGTTTTATCCTGATCTATACCTTTCGAAAGAAAAAAAAAAAGCCCCTGCTTTTGCCTGTCGCGCTGAAAGTGTTAAATGGTTGAAGCTAAGGATTGGGAATTTTTCCCTCCTTGGTAATTAACCTTTATAACAGCAGGTATGACTCGAGATAACCTGAAAATCACCGAAGATTTACACTCGGAAAGCTCATGTGATTTCGGTGTTGGGTAAGTTATCAGAAAGTCCTTCTTCAACCTTCGGATTTCGTGCTTGTGACAGGAAAGTTATTTTCGGGGAATGCACCGTGGGCCCCCAACCTAGTACACGTGAAAGCCATAAGATCAAAGAAACCAACCCTTATCGTCCTGAATAAATTAAATAAGACTTATGCTGAGAGCAAATACCAGAATAATACTATTAAATACTTATTTTTTTTGTAGCCGAGGAAAATATTTCCTTATCGAACTATGTAGATCCAAGATCAGACTGCACGGATCATCGGACAGTGTAGATCAAAGATCAGAATGCACGGATCTTGATCTGCACTGTCCGCTAAAGTTCAGTGAGTAGCGCTTAGCAGCCTAAAGGTTAAATCTTTACAAGACGCCATTTTTTTACCAAACCATATTGAAAAAATTCGCAGATGACTTCACTGCTGTTCAGATTCGTCTTTGATAGTGTGAAAAACATTGTGGGGTTACCAAGATTTTCTTCTTTCCCCACATATCTTCAAAAGTCATCTCCAACACGTTGTCTGCGCATGTCATATTCTTCGAAGATTCGACTGTCTTATATGACGCATCACTAGCCCCGAAAGCGGGCAGAATGTAGTATTACGCTCTATAAAGTAGCAATGTAGAAAATAGCTTTTATCAATACGTTTGAGGAGAAATGCTTTAACTCAAGATTTCTCTTAACTGCTGATTATAGCTGAGTGAATTGTACTAGATAGCGTTTTATTGAGTAAATGTTTATTTTAGATTGATATTCAAAGTAAAGGTTGTAGCATAGGAAGGTGGTTCGGTTCTGTACCCAGGATGCCTAAATTAGATAGATGAGTATTTAGAGAATGCCATCTGGCGGGAGATAATGTTCTCCAACATGGTTTTTTAACTCTAGACTGTTTGTTTACTGGTTAACTGCCGATGTGATTAAGATAACTGGCAAATGAAAGTGGCTTAAAGTCCCAACAAACAATATAAACACATTCGGCTTTGTTAATTACTATTGTATATTATAATTCATGCGTTTATTGTGGTATTTGTCGAAGACAATACCACTATGAGTTCAAAATTGAATTTTGATAACCATGTGTCTTATTTTATGCAAAGCCAAAGAAAATAAACCCAGTTAAACTCATTTTTTCTCAGGCAAATGACTTTTACGGTGGCACTTAGATATGTAATTTGAAATGGCATATTAAAATACTTTGGGCGAGGCCATCGATTGTTGAGATACTTATTTTTGCTTGAAAATAGCTTATCTTGCTCATAGCCTTTTATTGGCGCAATGATAAAAATTTGCCAACTGACCCTGGCCTTTTTCGTTCTTAAACCAATTCGTTCCATGGCTTGTTCGTCCTATGATTGCGCGCTACTCCATTTGATTGCTCATGAATATTTATAGATCGATGTATATACCGTTACTGACGCGTCACCACGAGTTACTTGCCTTTCCACCCGACCATTTTTCCCAATCCTGTATATACCCGAATAGTGAAAGTGTCATATTATTTAAATGGATCGCACCCCAAACGCGATAAATGAGACAAACGACCTAAAACGGCCGTGCCGTTAGTGACAATACCACTATGAGTTCAAGATTGAATTTTGATAACGATGTATCTTATTTTGTGCAAAGCCAAAGAAAATAAACCCAGTTAAACTCATTTTTTCTCAGGCAAATGACTTTTACGGTGGCACTCAGATATGTAATTTTAAATGGCATATTAAAATACATTGGGCGAGGCCATCGATCGTCGAGATACTTATTTTTGATTGAAAATAGCTTATCTTGCTCATAGCCTTTTATTGGCGCAATGATAAAAATTTGCCAACTGGCCCTAGGCTTTTTCGTTCTTAAACCAATTCGTTCCATGGCTTGTTCGTCCTATGATTGCGCGCTACTCCATTTGATTGCTCATGAATATTTATAGATCGATGTATATACCGTTATGACGCGTCACCACGAGTTACTCGCCTTTCCACCCGACCATTTTTCCCAATCCTGTATATAGCCGAATAGTGAAAGTGTCACACCCTAAACGCGATAAATGAGACAAACAACCTAAAACGGCCGTGCCGTTAGTTTTATCAATTATCTTTTTCGAAGACACGCACAAAAAAGAACTGTTGTTTTATCAATTTTTCGGTAGACTTCAGAGAGAAAAGCGGTATCATAAGCGCTGTCTCCTGCCGGGCGTGTTGATCTAAAGCTTTTTGTATGCAGACTGCATTAACCCTTTGGCTACCAAGAGCGATTCAATGACCTTTTGCAGACAATACAGATTCAGATCACACCAGGATGAACGTGCAGTCTGATCCTAGGTCTACACAATCCGATACGGAGATATTTTTCCTCGAGATATTCCTTTGAAATAACTTTTGAGGTTTTACTATCAGCTTTAAAAGTGGCATTTAATTTATTTAGTATTATAAGGTTTAACTTGAAATAAACAAATACCCTCCTCCATTCCTACGGAAATTAGCGCAAATATACCGTTAAAGTGGGACCTGTTAACCCAGGTTACATAATAATGCATTTACAAAAAAATGTTGGAGCAAAATAATGCATCTTTTGGCGCCAGTAATTAGAACAGACTTACCCTCCGTCACAGCTTTTAACAATTCCAAACCTTTACAGGTGATCAACGTAAGACTATACGGGATAAACACTTAATAATGACACGTGTGTGTTAACTAGTCGGTGCCCAAAAAGAACACAACCCCTTTTTCATATAGATCATCCACTTTGACGGAGAAATACTGAGATCAAACGAACACCCAGCTAACCCTTGACTAGCTTTCCAATGAAAACAAGTATAGCACGTATTCGCTTCCTGAAAATGAATCTCTAACATATTTCTTTTCTAGAGGGAATGGAAGGTTTGAAATTTGAATTAAACTTTGTTATTACGATAGTCAACTTATAAGGTAGTTCAAACAGGAACATCGCAAACATGCAACTATACAGATTTTTAAAAATGTCATTTCAAAGTTAGGATTTTCGCTATCAATTCAAAATGTATGATGTCCCAGTTTTTTGATAGGAGACTGTCTCTGTCTTTTAGCAGATACTGGAACGTTTTGTTTTTTTTTGAAAAATTACCACATTAACAGTTTAAATAAATCAAACCACAGATTCCTTGACTTAGAGCTTGTACGTCATAAACTAAGCTACAGAATTCCGCAAACATTGGTTGAATAATCAGACATAAAAATAGGAAAGGTCTACTGCAGGTATATTGATGTTATCCCCCACCCCATTTTTTACAACACTGAATCTTTCACCAACTCTTTACGAAACAAAAATTTGAGACTTGCCCAAATTGGAAGTCTTTATAACAATTTGAATGTGGCTTAAAAATGAAATTTTCTTTAGGAAGGGTAGCAAGGGAAAAGGAGAAAAGGTTGGTTACTAGAACTTTATCCCTTTTCAACAACATTTTTAAAAACTATATTTCTACTGGTCGTAAAAAGCTGGGGTTATGTGGCATAGGATTTTAAATAGTTACTGCGAATGTTTTCACCCGACGACAACACTTTGGACTCGTCCTGATACTTACCATATGGAGATGATTGTATAAACGTGGGTCAAATGGTTGTAAGATATATTGTCTTTGAAAAAGAAAATACCACTTCAGCGTTCTCAACGCTTTGATTTACCTCAGTAATATCTGTTTACAATTAATTACCATATGGTGCATTTGTATTCTAGTGAGATCTTACCTTGAATTCCAATTTCAAATATTGGCGGGTATAATTATCATGAGATACAAGGGAGATTAGGCCTGTACATACAGGTCTACCGCCTGTTTAGAAAAATATTAATTTGTCTAAATGTTCTTTTGTTCTGTCTGATGGCATGTCGTTTTCAGAAAAGTTATAAATTAACAATTTGACCATATGAATTGATTCAAATTCCTTACACCCAGATGAAAAATTATCGTTTGTCATACATACCCTAAGATCGTCTCTACAGACGTAACCGTGTTTATTCGTCCTCGGTTTTACGCTTGCTCTTGGCTGGCATTTTTCTGTAAGGTGCACAGGCATATACAGACCAGAGACAGGAAGAGGCGGTTCCATGTTCCGTCTTCTGCATATAACTGTGCACATACTATAGCCGCAGTCATTTAACACTACCTGAACTGGCCAAAGCGAGGCTTTGGGTGGAGCCTGTCTCTTGTAGGCGTACCTTCCAAGAAATGTGGCTATTTACGACGTGAAGCAGTCGGAAATAAGCTCTTTCCTTCCTCAATAAGGGAGGCAACTCTGGCATTACTAATTACAAAATTTTGTACGAGTTGCTTCCCTTTGACCATTATTCGTTCACCCTTCTCTTTCAAGTGTCTTACTTTGTGAGCAAAAATCAGTTCAGAACAAAGAGCAAAGCAAAAACTCAGATAAAATGGACGAAAATAGGCTGAAGATGCAAGAAAGAAAAGGAAATTGGGCAAAAAGACCTGAAAATGTGTGTAACGAAAATCAGTTGATACGAAATGAACGAGCGGGAAAAAAATCAAAGGAAATTTAAAAGAAAGCAAGGTAGTTTTTCTTTGGTATCTTGTGATTGGACTGGTGCTTCGAGTTTTAAGTCATGGGTCATTTTTAAAAACAGAAATCGCGTGTATCTTCAAATATGAACTGTAAATACCCCCCACAAAATACATGAGACATTGACGAGTTATATGTGCACAGTATCCGGATTGTAGAAATATTCGGGTAAAAGTTTGGCTTTGTAGAAGAAATGTAAAAGTCCTGTTCATAGAACACTTCATTTAATTTTGGAAAAATAAATAACACTAAAAATGGAGGAAGAGTTTGATAAGCATTTTACTATTTAGCAGATGACGAACTTTTTGACTGCATCAACGTGAAAGGTTTAGCAGACGACAAATCTAATTTTAAGTTTGTCAAAAGGTGACTTCTGTCTTTGATAAGATAAGAAAACACTGTGGTAAAGTGAAAAAAGAAAAATGCTGGATAAGGGTATTTTCTCCTATTTCCATATTGGTTTCAAAAGAACATAGAATCTTTAAGGATGTTTGAAGCTTAGTCTCAATAATGAAACGATTTGATGATATTTTTCATATTTGGACATTTATTGTGTATACCAAGTCCATTATAAATTTTCTAGTACTTAGCAAACGTAGAGCGCTATACAGACTTTCTGTTTCGTCGGTTAAATCTGTATTGCAGCAAAATGCAACTGAGATTTTAATTATAAACATGACCAAAGACAACAAACCTTTCATTACATAAAGAGCTTGTATAAGTCGTTTATTACATGTAAATCTCGGAAAAAAACACTGGGGAAATTTATCATGGATGGTGGCCATTTCGCGTGTATTTGGGAACTTAAACAACTCAAGTAACAGACAAAATGCATGGTTTTCTCTGTGTTAAGCTTTTAAATTCAAAATATTTGTATTTCAATTGAAGGGTTAATTGATACTCAAGCAACAGATATGTTTAAAGGTGGCCCTTCAGAATTTGGGACGAAAATTTTACAAAAATGCAAAAAATCATCTTTATATTCCCATAGCCTTTTAATTTGCGTTCATAAAACCCCAGCAGTCGAAAACCATCCGATAACACGAGAAATTAGAGATTTATCACAGACCAGGTTGACACCAACGGGAGACACATTCTATTTTTAGATTATCAATTCTATCATTTAAATACAGGAAAACACAGACAAAGCTTCAAACATCCGTCCGAAGAAGACACTATGGAAAATAATTATTACATGTTTGTTATGTAATGGAATTTAAGCATTATTAGTCACGAGCAAGTCACTTGACATTCCCACAATGCTTTATTGATTTTTGGCGCGAAATTTAAAAATAGCTTAAGAGGCTACGTAGCCTTTTAAGGGAATACCATAATTTTTTTTCTTTAATTTTATGATTCTTAATTATTGATGATTTGTATTGTTTTTTTTTCATATAAATTTCATTAATATATATTTATTTTAATTTGGTGTGATGTGAAAATTCTAAATACCCACCTTTAAATCCTAGTTTTGTGCCCTCTTTGTGAATTTATGAGAGGACAAATTTGTGCACAAAATCTGTGCGGAACTTTCAACTGGTTTTGCCTTGATCGTCTCTGTACCAGAGGCGACCGTCAAAAAGTATGTTCATAGCCTTTGGGGACAGTTATCTGTACTAGTTTGAAACTGTGAACTGCATGGTGAATTGTTACATGCATGCATGATCATCCGTGATGCAGTGGTCAATAGGTTTTGTACATAAACCTGGGTCCTTATTGACCATCAAATCTAAAGTCAGCTCGATAACATGATTTCCAAACTTACTGTCAGACTGAAAGAAACATTTTGTATGTATGTTTTGGCCTTAGGGTGCTGAAGCGTTGTCAGCCCATGTATTCATGTAGATAATTTCTTAAAATTTCTTTATGTGTAAGATAAAATGCAGTTGGAATGATAGAATTTGCCATAAAAAGGCAGAGCTCCAGATAGAGGGAGTGATTTTGATTTTGATGAATTTAAAATACCATCATTCCTTCGTATCTTGAGCTCTGAAAAGGGAAGAAAACATTGTTGGAAAAGGAGAAAATGTCATTCACCATGATGTTTTAAAAACAAGAAAAGTCTTCAGAAAAGATAGCTGGCGTACAAGGTACTGAAATATGAATGTTGGAATTGTTTTGTGGCTCGATCAATATGAAGTAAAATAATGAGAAATGACCGGCAAGTTATTGCCTTTGTTCATCACTGTTTTTAATTTTGTTGAAAAATAGTTGATCTATTGGGTTGTTGGGTGATGCTCAATGCTCGTAAATAATGGTGTGATAAATGTTCAAGAAAATATGGCAACAAATTTTTCATATCACGCACAATCAGTTGAATATCTTCTCTATACATGTATCAGCGTTTGCTGCATAAGATCTAATGCCTGAATTTTTTTTTTATCGCTTCAGTAGAAATGCATGTCACACCTTTCATAAATAAAGAAGTGGAGTACAAGATATGATACCCGGGAGTCAAACAAGATACTAATGCGGCATATTTCTCAGCCAAGTGGTGTAAAAGTTTGATGATAAACAGACAGCGATGTACTAAACAATAGAAAGAAATGGATGAATACGTAAGTGGAAAGTTGCTTTGGTGGATGGTAGCACTCAGCATAGCTCCAGATAGAGGCAGAAATTTTGATTTCAAAATTGAAAATACATGTATTATGAATTCTCCACTAATTCCTATGTTGTGGGTACTCATTAGAATTTTCTCATTGAGACATTTCTAATGAGTATTCACAACATAAGGTTTTGAAAAAAATTAAAGGATTTAGAAAACCATCATTCCCTCTTATCTGGAGCTCTGACTCAGGAAAGCGGGAAAATCTTGAACAGAAACTGTTTTTGCTGAACTCAAAGTTAAGTGCAAGAAAAGTGACAGTTACAAATGGTGTCTTTGTGTGTGTGGCTGAAAGGTTTAGACCTGAGCTTTGTATTCAAGACAGGGGTGTGGAAATCCCGTGTCCAACTCATCAGACTCAGAAAAAATTGTTTTTGGACAAATTACTTTTTTCAGTCTAGTTGTGAACATTTGGTCTACCTCAGCAATCACCATATATGATAGGGTCGGTATGAGATGCATCTATTTTTGCACATTGATTTTTTTGCTTTTGAAAATGTCTGAATAATGTCAAGGTCATTTGTATTGATTAACTCATTACCAAACGACAAAATTTTTGGCTTTCCCAAATAGAATACATTTCCAGACGACAAAATAAAAGTGACTTGTTTGTGACGGGTAGAAAATATTGAGGAAGAAGGAGAAAATACCAGCATTTTCTCGTTTTCCCACTATGTTTTCTATATATTTTTTTTTTTTATCATTATCATTTCAGCACTGATTCAAATATATTTAACAAGAATGAATGTCACACATTTCAGCCTGAATCTGATTGTACAGCTTTGGTGTGAACTGACAGTGGTTAACCCATTACCACACAATCCCTAGTTTTGACGCCCCTGAGAAAGAAGCCTTTAGAGAACATTGTAGGAAAAGGAGAAAATGCTGGTAACCAGCATTTTCTCCTTTTCCCACAATGTTTTCTATCCTTCACAAAACAAATTTCCAGTCAGTTTTATTTTGTCGCCTGCAAATGCCTTAAGTTTGGACCAGGTTGAAATTTTTGTCGTTTGGTAATGGGTTAAGCTAAAACTGTAAATGTGGATATACATGTATATGTGTTACAAAAAAATTGCGAATTACAGATAATGGACAATCTGCACACTGAAATGTTTGCAAACTCAAGGCCCTTGATTCTCTTTTTGTTTGTATTCTTGTAAAATGTGTGAACAGAAAAGTTCACAAATTTTCCAAATTCACGAAATCACAGAAATTTCCATTTTGCAAAAATTTCCAATTATACAGTATCTACTCTACCTGAAACTGTCACAAATAGAGACAATTTTGCAGCGATCAATTAATGTATAAAAGTAAATGGACCATTTGTTTTTCTGTATAAAATATTCAAAGCAAATGGAAAGTTACAAGTTTTGAGACCTTGAAAGCATCTACCAGCTCAAAACATAGATAAACAAGAGGGCCAAGAGGGCCAAGATGGCCTGAGGTATTGAAACACTGGAAACAAAATCATTATTTTGCCAAGTAATTTTCAAAAGGTCACCTGTAAAAGTCCTTATAAAATCTGACCAGCAGTTTCAGAAAAGAAGAATTTTTAGGAGTTTCTTAATTTCTGTACAGTGCAAGTAGCCCCCATTCACCAGAGCCATGTTTCTTGACCTATCAAAAGTTCGCAAACAATTTTTGGAAAGGGTCATTCAAGGAACATTTCTGTGAAATTGTTTTAAAATCTGACCAGCCATTTCAGAGAAGAAGAATTTTCAAGAATTTTTTCATGTCTGTATAGTGCAAGTAGCCCCCATTCACCAGAGCCATGTTTCTAGATGAATCAAAATTTTGTGAAAAAGTCTGAAAAAGGTCACCAAAGAAACATTGCTGTGAAATTGTTTTATAATCTGACTACAGGTTTCAGAGAAGAAGAATTTCCAAGAATTTCTTAATTTCCATATAGTGCAAGTAGCCCCCATTCACCAGAGCCATGTTTCTTGAGTCAATTTATTATTTCAAAATCTGACCAGTGGTTTCAGAGAAGAAGAATTTCCAAGAATTTCTTCATTTCCCTAATTTTAAACGTTCTGCGCTATGCTCTTTCTTTATTGAACAACAAATAACTTTGAATACATTGTCGTTTAATAATGAGTTAAATATAAACATTGAAAATCTTTTATGGCTCAAAATAAAGTAAGATAATGAAAAGTAACCTGGCAAGCAATTATCTTTTTTTTCATCACCATTGTTTAAATTTGTTTTGTTGAAAAGCAGTATCTATTGCGTTATTGGGTGATGCTCAGTGCTCGTAAATAATGGTTTCATAAATGTTCAAGAAAATATGGCAGCAGGGGCCTGCCAATATGCATGTGAATATTGTTTACAAATTGCAAATTAAAATCTATTTGTTCTGTCTGAGTATGTACAAAGAAGTAGGTCAAACGCCAGTGCATTCAGCTACCTTAAAAAAAACCCTCTACCTCAGGTATTTTTTTACTGATACAGCATGTGAAAGGTTTGAAAATTTCTTTTTTTCATTTCAGATTTGAATTGCTCGGGGAGTTAATGGTTGTCTTGTAACTTTTGCAGCACTTAAACTTTACAAACATTCAAGAAGAAACATATGTGGGACACTGAAGAAACAGAATTAGCATTCAAACATCTACCATATTGTAGAACCATTGTGAAGTCATTTATGAAAAAACAGATTCAGCTAGTGGTATGTCCCTCTCAGAAGAGGATAACTACCATGTGTAGAAACTTAGTTCTTTGATTTTGTAAAAAGAACAAAATGCCTAACCCTTTACCAAACAAACCCTTTTACAACCCTGAGATAGAAGCCTTTTGAAAACATTGTGGTTACCAGCATTTTCTCCTTTTCCCACTCTGTTTTCTACCCTGCTGGAAAAAAAAATCAATTTTTCAATTAGGTTTTTATTTTGTCGTCTGCAAGTGCTTTTAATTTGGACCAGTCTAAAATTTTGTCGTTTGGAATAGGGTTAACTCATGATAACTGAGACTACAAAATTTTCCAAGTTACCCCTTTAACATACAATGCCGACTTTTGATGCTCCTGGAAAAGAAGCCTTTGGAAAACATTGTTGCAAAAGGAGAAAATGCTGGTAACCATATATTTTTTCCTTTTTCCACAATTTTTTCTACCCTATTAAAGAAAATTTGCACCGTAGCCACATTGAAATTGTTGTCTGCAAATGCTTTCAAGTTGGAGAAAGGCTAAAATTTTGTCGTTTGGTACAGGGTTAAAATGTTTCGCACACTGTAAATTACATGTAGCTAAAATTATGAGATTCATGATTTAAAAAAGCAGAAAACACTGATGGAAAAGGAGAAAATGCTGGTATGTAAGGTTTTTCTCCTCTTCATCCTTCAATGTTTTCAACCCATTTTGAAATCAAATTCAAACTGTCCTCTTCAACTGCTTTAATCCTATACCAAGCAATCCTAACTCTTAACAACCCTGAGGAATTTGGACTCTGAAAACATTGTGGGGAAAGGAGAAAATGTTGGTAACCACCATTTCTCCTTTTCCCACAGTGTTTCCTACTCTGATGGAAACAAACTTCATTTTTTGAGTTTCATTTATTTTGTTGTCTGCAAATGCTTTCAGTTAGAATTTCAAGTCTCGTTGTCTGCGCATGTCATATTCTTCGAAGATTCGACTGTCTTATATGATTATATGATGCATCACTACTAGCCCCGAAAGCGGGCTTGACTGTACGCTCTATAAAGTAGCAATGTTGAAAATAGCTTTTACGTATCAATACGTTTGAGCAGAAATGAGACCTGCATTAGCAACAGATTTCTCTAAACAGGTGATCATAGTTTACTGGGTAAACCTTGTTTTTGTTTTAAATTCAAAGTAACGGTTGTCACGTAGGAAAGTCGTTCGGTTCTGTACCCAGGATGCCCATATCAGATAGATAAGTATTTATAGAATGCCATCTAGCGGGAGATAATGTTTCAAGTCTAGAATTTTGTTGTTTGGTAAAGAATTAAATTATGATTGACCAACATGGATTAAAATTTATTGTAAATTAATAATTTGTGGCTAAAGTACTAGTAATATTTGAATAGGGAAAAGGTTAATAATGACAAATTGTGTGGTGCACAGAGTAGGAAAGTTTTCTTTGAAAGGATAGAAAACATTGTAGGAAAATGAGAGAATGGTGCCTTTTAGACCAGTCCAGATTGAAATCATTTGCAGACAACAAAATGAATGTCAACAAAATGTTGAGATATGTCTTGGAATGGATAGAAAACATTGTGAGAAAAGCAGAAAATGCTAATTACCAGCGTTTCTCTCCTTTACCTCATTGTTTTCAAAAGCCTTCATCATCTGGATTGATAAAACAGGATTATGTGGAAAAAGTTAAATACCTGCTGGTACAATTGATTGTTTTGATTGTATGGTGTTTAGAGCCACTTTAGTATTATTTCAATAACATTGCAGTGGCCAGTTCACCTATTCATGTTTTCCTGGAGTCTCTTTTACCAGTACTCCACACAGTTTTCTTTTCCAAACCCATGGCTGCTTTCACACATAACCATTGCCAAGGCACTAGCTGGTGTTTGGAGAGTAATGATTCCTGTGGCAATGACTATCAGTTATCCCCTAAAAGAAATTGGTCGAGCCAGGGATGGAACCCACAACCTCTTATTCTCATATCCTGCATGCTACCAAATGAGTTACCAGGGCTTGGCCTCCCTTAGGTATAAAGCTTTTGAAAAGATTATGGCAAAAGAGGAAAATGTAGATGACATACATGCTGTTTTTCCCAAGTATTTTTCAACAACTCAAAACAGTAACCATCCCTTGACCCACATTTGTCAGTTGCAGATGCATTCAGTATATTTTGTTTATTAAAGTATTAGCGTCAGGTTCAGGAAATAGTGAGAATGTAAACATTGTGGGAAAAGGAGAAAATGCTGATAACGGCATTTTCACCTTTTCCCACGATGTTTTCTACCCTGCTGGAAACAAATTTCAAATTTCTAGTTACAGTTATATTGTGGTCTGCAAGTGCTTTCAATTTAGACCAGTCTAAAATTTTGTTGTTGTTAAAGAGTTCAGTAATTACACACAGAGAACTGAATATTTTTGTAAAATACATGTATATATATGTACAGAACCGAATTGTTAAATAAATAAGGTTCGTTTTATGAATTTCTATCTTTTTATCTTGTCATTCTTTTTATCCCATTCCACACAATCCTGAGTTTTAACAACCCCAAGTAGGGAAGTCTTTTGAAAACATTGTAGGCTTTCTAAAACATTTTAGGAAAAGAAAAAAATGTTGGTAACTAGACAGGATGCCTTTGAAGAAAAAGACGGCTTTTTAACCCTTTACAACTCAATGACAACTTTAAACACCCTTGAGGAAGAAGCCTTTGTAAAACACTGCAGGAAAAGGAGAAAATGCTGGGAACCAGCATTTTTCTCTTTTTCCCACAGTGTTTTCTACCCTATCAGGATCAAATTTCATTATTTGAGTCAAATTTAAATTCTTGTCTGCAAATACTTTCAAGTTGGACAAGGTCAAAACTTTGTCGTCTTGTAAAACACATAGTTAAAACATTGAAGGTTTTTGGAAACATTGTGGGAAAAGAAGAAAATGCTGGTGACCAGAAGAGAAGTCTGTCAGATAAAGAGAGGGCTTTTGAAAACATTGTTGGAAAAGAAGAAAACGCTTGTGACCAGAAAAGGAGAATTCTTCTGAGAAATCAACAGAAAAGATGAAAATGCTCTGTAGCTCAGCTGGTAACAACATTTGAGGAAGCATGTTGCTGGTACAAATCTCCAGATTGCCAATTTCTCTCAGAGAATTTATGATAGTCATTACAACAGGATACATTCCTATCTTGCCTCTGAATAACCTGTGTATGATGCCCTAGATGGTTATGTGGGAAAGCAGCCAATGGCTTGGGAAGAACATAGTGAGAAATGCTGGAAAAGAAATGCTAGGCAAGCATGGATAGGTGAAGTGGCTGCAGCTGTGATATCATTGAAAGTATTTTATTATATCTACACGTAGGCTGCTCAGTGCAACTCAAGGACCTTTTGCAGACAGTGTTGATCAAGATCAGATTGCATAGAACATAATTATAGTCTGATCTTTGATCTACACTGTCCAACTTGTAAGGGGATATTTTATCCTGAAAAAAATACCTTTGAAATACCCAAATTTTGGTTTTTACTATCAGTTTTGACGGTTTCATCTCATTTACTTAGTAGAATAAGAGTTGAATTTTAAACGAACAAATCTACCAGATTATAAAAGTTATGTACTATTTCGTATTTATAACATGTACAAATAGAATTTGATCAAAAGTTTCCTGCCATGGCCGGACCAAATTTTGGGCCAAAAATGAAAAACGGCAAGACCAATTTTCGAAAAAAAAAAATGCGTAATATAAACCTCAAAAAATGCGCCAGAATGCACCAGAGAGCGTCTTATTTTCAAAATTTTTCCGGGGGAGCATGCCCCCGAACCCCCCCCCCCATTATGGCTTAAATGCGTAATATAGACCTCAAAAAATGCGCCAGAATGCACCAGGGAGCGTCTTATTTTTCAAACGTTTTCCCGGGGGAGCATGCCCATGACCCCCTCCCCCCCCCCAGCATGGCTTCGCGACTTCGTCGCTCGCCATACTGGCCGGACCAAATGAAATTTCCTTCCGACGGGCCTGAACCATACTGTTTGACAAATTTTTTCATCGATTTAAATAAGCTACGGTGTGCTCTACATAATTATGTGTAAATATGATTTTCCTTGTTTCATATATGACGAAAGAAATAGATAAATAACCGTTTTTCTCAATTAGTTACAGTTTAATTACAATATTGAATTATATTTTTTATCAATCAACCCAATAAATGACGCCCATAGACTCGTGCTGCCAAACGATCGCAGCCGGGATTTTTAAAAAAAAAAATATGGTCTAGGGGAGAAAACTGGTACTGTCTAGGAGTAAGAATAAAGCAAGAGTAGCCTCCCTTATAATGATCCGCCCTTCATCATTTCTCCTAGACGCTTGACGGATCAAAGTACTAAACACTAGGGAAAAAGGTGACGTGCATGTAACGTTTTTAATCTGTTTTTGATGAAGATTTCAATTAATTTTAACAAAAGAGAGTCATTGATATTGATTTTAATACAAAATACTAGAATCTAAGTTTTAAATAAGATTATTTCCTGCTTTTTCTACTTGAAATTCGAATGGAATCCCCGAGAAAGGTTTGAATCTTTGAAAATCGCCATTTGCAAAGGTATGAAGCTTGCGGACGGCATAGTTTAAAATGACGCTTTACAGAATGTACGCTTTGATTCTGAGTCTACATAGTTTACTTGTTTCGTAAACCTTTCAGTACAAAATAAATAAACTTAAATTCCAGCGGACGGCTATAAATACAATCTGTTGAAACTTACAAAGATTTTGATTGTATAGGCTTGACTGCATCAGCTGACGGCATAGATCAAAGATCGGACTGCACGTTCTGTGCACGTTCTGTGCAGTCTGATTTTAATCTATGCCGTCCGCAAAAGTCTCTGCTTTCGCCTAAGGCGCCGAAAGGGTTAAGCCTATTTGGATAGAGTTAAATCTTTACAAGATAGATCTAGAGCGCTCTAGTTCCGGTAAACTGTTTGTTCAAATCGTCGACAGAGTTCGATGTCTAAGGCGCGTAAAAACGAAAACTTCAAAGTGCCATATACAATGAAAGTTGCCTTTGTGGTCTGTGTAGATAATGATCAGACTGCAGAGAACGTTCAATCTGATCTTTGATCTACAGCGTCCACTTTCCTCAGACTTTCTGGACGATTTTGTGCAATTTTAAAACGTACCTTAATTGTTCGAAATTTTTATTTAGACTGAAGGTATCTCTTGTTTATTTGGCGCTCTATGGGTTTGTAACGGGAACGGTTTGATATTCATTGGGATTTATTTTAACTAGACATCATCTTCCTTTAAGCCAATTTATGTTTTGAAAATGACCTTCTATAGCGATATATATGTCGATATCGTTATTGAATGAAAACATATAACTTTTTGTTTGTATAAGTTTGCATTAAGTTATCGTAGTGGTTATCATTAACTCATTAATTTCATTTACTGAACATCTTTTACCTCAATGATATCTGTAACCAAGTGTTGCATTTTTATTGTAGCGCGATCTTAAATTATTCCAAATTCAAATATTGGCAGTTATAATTAACATGAAATAAACGGGAGACTACCTGCCGCATGTTAAGAAAAATAATAAGTTTGACCAAATTTTCTTTTTTCTGTCTGGTGGCATGTCGTTTTTTGAACGGTTAAAATTAACAATTTGACCATATGAACTGATTGAAATTCGTTACACCTAGATGAGAAATAATCGTTTGCCAAACGGATCGTCTCTACGGATGTTACCGTGTTTATTCGTCCTCGGTTTTATTCTTGCTCTTGGCTAGCATTTTTTGTAAGGTGTACAGGCATATAAGGACCAGAGACAGGAAGAGGAGGTTCCATGTCCCGCCTTCTGCACATACAATGCACATACTATAGCCGCAGTAATTTAGCACCTCCGGAAGTAGCTAAAGCGAGGTTTTGGGCGGAGTCTTTGTTTTGTAGGCGTACTATCCAATGGTATGCACGTACTCACGACCTGAAGCAGTTAGAAGTAAGCCCTTTCCTCTCTAATAAGGGAGGCAACTGTAGCATTACTACTTAAAAAAATTTGTACGAGTTGTTTCCCTTTGACCCTTAGTCGTTCATCATTCTCTTGCAAGACTCCTATATTTTGAAAGAGTATCAGCCCGGAAAAAAAGCAAACCAAAGTGGAGATAAATGGACGAAAATAAGCGATAGTAGCAACAAATTAAACAAATTAAGGAGAGAAAGCAACGTAAATTGGTGTTACAAACAAAAATTGATGCGAAAGGAACAAACCGGAAATAGCATATAAGATTGGTAGAGAAGATATGGCACTATTTCCATGATTTCTTTACGATTCTACGGGTGCCAATGGTTGTAAGTCGCATGTTTCCTTTTTTTAAAGTAAACACTGGTATATCTTTGCATATGATTCATATCAAAGACAATAAAACAGTAAACATGAACGAGATTCAGTTGTTCAGTATCCGGATTGTAGATATATTCGGATAAAAGTTTGAATTGTGAGAAAAATTCGAAATATATTCATTACAACACTTTAAGTGAGTTGAAAAGAAAATAAAGAAAATAACATAATTGAGAGGGTTTAGTATAAATACAGTTGTAAAAACTTGTTTCTATCGAATGGCAGTCATTTGAACACCAAGTAATTTCGACACCCAGTCATTTCGACACATTTTGGTCATTTCGATCCCCGGTGGAAAAATGTTTGCAAACTTTGGTCATATCGACACCTCATTTTTTAGAACACTTTTTAAACTCGACTTTTTATTATCAAGTTACTTTAATTTCTTTTAAAATATCATATCATTATAATTTTGTGTTGGTGTTTGACCAAAGATGTTTTTAAATAACTTTATTCAAGAGTAATTACTCCGAGTTTCCATGGGTATATCTGTACAATTTTCTGTGTTCTACTCAGCCTTTTATAAAGAGATTAATATGCAGTATAATATTTCTCACACCTTCACCTGTCTTTAACTGTGTTTGACTTCACATTTTTATTGATCGGAATAAATCATAATTAATGAAAATCCTACAAAATACAACAAATGCCAAGACTAGACCTCTTAAAAAAAGGTTAAGAAAACATATATCCTTCACATGTTCAAGATAAAAATGTATCTACATACAGTATGTCCATTTTACCAAATCTGTAATTTACAGAAACCCTGGAAAAGAAGCCTTTTGAAAACATTTTGGGAAAAGGAGAAGATGCTGGCAACTACAAACTACTTCTATATAAATTACCAAAAATGTTTTCTGAGGTATACTGGAATCATCCTTTTTTTCTGTGTCTCTGTCTGTGTATCTGTCCATCTGTGTACAAAATACCAGTAATTTTGTGTCCCGAACTTCTACAGTTTTCCTTCAACTGTATTGAAACTTTGCACATATATTAATCATTATATGGAAGATTTGCAATATGCCTTTTTCAAGTGTCAGCTCTTCCTGGTTGAAGAATTATCTCCCCTTTGACTTGACACTCTTTTCTGTCAAAGGGCTGGTAGGGGTATTAAGTCACATTAAGTGACAGCTCTAGTTTGACATGCTGAAATAAAAAGGAATTGCAGACAAAAAATGAAATGTAGTTCAAAGCATGAGATTTGTCGTTGACAAGAGTCGAAAACATACTGGGAATGTAGTTCAAAAATGGGTTTAGTGCTTGATAAAAAAAAAAAAAAAACATTTGTCAGAAAAAGAGAAAATGCTAGTTCCATTTTCTCGTTTCCACATTATTTTCAAAATAAATTTTCCTAGAGGTAAACAAGGGTTAATGATTTTCTTTCTTTCCATCTTTGTAGTGTAAATATGGAAGTGAGGTGCAAAACGCAGAAACTAGTTTGCCTCGTTGGAGAAGAGAGAAATCACCAAGCATGAGACAAAAAAACGTAATATTTTTCGGGAAGAAGTTGTGAAGTTTTTAACGAAAAAAATGGGGCAAGAGTCTTCCACCGTCCACACTCAGTGTTTTTTTGAAAAACAAAGAGAAATGGACCAGTGGTTCGGAAGATTAAAAGGTTTAGACTAGCACACCAAAACACATGAGCCTGGATGAGACCCTTTATCATTGGTACTCAGACTTAAGTTCAAGAAATATATTTGTAAGTGATAACATGCTTGTTAAGAAGGTGAAGAAACTGGGCTGTGAGCTGGGGATTCAGGATTTATCTTATTCCAATGGATGGCTGGCCAAATTTAAGAACCTAAATGTAAGAATGTTTCAAGTCCAACCCAAATTTTTACTGGATTTAACCCATTACCACACAATCCACACTTTTGACAACCCTGAGAAAGAAGACTTTGGCACATATTGTGGAAAAAGGAGAAAATGTTGGTAACCAACATTTTCTCCTTTTCTCACAGCGTTTTCAACTCTTCACAAAACAAATTTCAAATTTTTAGTCACTTTTATCTTTTATATTTGATTTTGACAAGCCTAATATATTGTTGTTTGGTAATGAGTTAATTCTTTATCTCGACCAAATTCCTGTTGACTATTTTTTTTCACCAGCATTTTCTCCTTTTCTCACAATGTTTTGTACTCTTTACAAAACAAATTTCAAAGTTTTAGTCACCTTTGTCATCTGCAAAATGCTTTTGATTTTGACAAACCTAAAATATTGTTGTTTGGTAATGAGTTTACTGTTTATCTCGACCAAATTCCTGTTTATTTTTTATAACCCTTACCTTGTGATAGGATTAATTCCTCGCCCATCGCTGACCATTGTTATGATGATGATCATGTGGAAAAGTAGCCAGTGGCTTGGAAAGAAAATTATGCAAAGTACTGGTAAAAGAAACTACAGGAATGCATTGATAGGGGCACTGGCCACCGCGATATAACTGAAATAATGTTGAAAATGGTGTTAAACACCATTCGATCAATTATTAACCCTTTACAAATCAATCTTTGGTTTTTATGACGCTGACATAGAATGCTTTTGAAAACAGTGTGGGAAAAGGAGAAAATGCTGGTAACCTGCATTTCTCCTTTTTCTGCAATGTTTTCTACCCTGCTGGAAACAAATCTAATTTTTGAGTTACATTTATTTTGTTGTCTGCAAGCACTTTCAGTTTGGATCAGTCCAAGATTTTATCATTTGTTAAAGAGTTGAAATGTCAGATTTAGCTGCAGGAACAGTCAAAATTTAATACCAATATGCTCTTTCAATAGGAAAAATGAATCTACTGACTTTTTTTGTTTTCATGATTTGTTGATTTGTTTAAGCCCTTCTCAAACAAACCCTGGTTTTTACAGCCCTGAGACAGAAGCCTTTTGAAAACATTGTGGGAAAAGGAGAAAATGCTGGTAACCTGCATTTCTCCTTTTCCCCCAATGTTTTCTACCCTGCTGGAAACAAATCTAATTTTTGAGTTACATTTATTTTGTTGTCTGCAAGTCCTTTCAGTTTGGATCAGTCTATGATTTTATCATTTGTTAAAGAGTTGAAATGTCAGATTTAGCTGCAGGAACAGTCAAAATTTAATGCCAATATGCTCTTTCAACTGGAAAAATGAATCTACTGACTTTTTTTGTTTTCATGATTTGTTTAAGCCTTTCTCAAACAATTCCTGGTTTTTACAGCCCTGAGACAGAAGCCTTTTGAAAACATTGTGGGAAAAGGAGAAAATGCTGGTAACCAGCATTTTCTCCTTTTCCCACAATGTTTTCTACTCTTCCCAAAACAAATTTCAATTTTTGAGTCACATTAATTTTGTTGTCTGCAAATGCTTCCAATTTGGACAAGTCTAAAATTTTGTTGTTTGGTAGAGAGTTAATCAATTGTTTGTTGGAAGATTTTTATAAAATAAGTGTATAAATATGCATAAAACTGTATTTAGAAATAAAGTTTATTTTATGACTTTTTGTCTTATATTTCCTTTACTAGTTATCATACAATCTCCACTTTTAACAAAACCCAAGAAGGCTATTGAAAACAGTGCAAGTCTTCAAAAACACTGTGGGAAAAGAAGGAAATGCAGGTGACGAGAAGAGAAGGCTGTTGAGAAAAGAGAAGGCTTTTGAAAATGCTTAGTGTTTTGGAAAACATGTTAGGAAAAGGAAAAAATGCTGGTAACCAGCATTTTCTCCTTATCCCACAATGTTTTCTACCTTACAGAAGACAGAAATTATTGTTTGAGCAGTAGTCAATTTGTCTTATATAATTGCTCTGAATTTGGTCCAGTCCATATAGTTATTGTTTGGTGTAAGGGTAAATCCTGTTGTAGAGATTTGCTGACAAAGGCTGTATTTTGCTGAAGTATGTAAGGGGAAGTCAAAGCTTTTGCCTGCCTCTCATATTTTATCTGTAAAAAGGTGAAAAAAGATGTTCTGTTTAACTCCTTACCACACAATCCCAACTTTTAACCCTTTCCCAAACAACAAATGTTGGACCCTTCCAAACCAAATGAGTTTGTAGACGACAATTTTAGGTTGGGGAAAATTGCAGAAAGTTCTCAAAAAGGGTAGAAAACACTGGGAAAAGGAGAAATTGCTTGTTATGAGCAATTTCTCCTTTTCCCAAAGTGTTTTCAAAATACTTTTACTGCAGACACTTAAAAACCAGGGACTGTTAGGGAAAGGGTTAATGACCATGAGAAAGAAGCCTTTTGAAAACATTGTGGGAAAAGGAGAAAATGCTGGTAAACAGCATTTTCTCCTTTTCCCACAATGTTTTCTAACCTTCAGAAAAAAAAAAAAATTTGAGTCAATTTTATTTTTGTCGTCTGAATGTGCTTTCAGTTTTGACTGTTTGAATTTTGTCGTTTGGTAAAGATTTAATGTCAGGATATTCAGCAAGCTGCCGGTGTAGCAAGATGTCTAGTTTATGTTGATGTTTCTCTTACCCTTCCCAACCCTCTCAAAGTACAGCATAGCCCTGCAACTCCTTAACCCTTTACCAAACAATCCCTGGTTTTTACAACCTTGAGATAGAAGTCTTTTGAAAACATTGTGGGAAAAAGAGAAAATGCTGGTAACCAGCATTTTCTCCTTTTACCACAATGTTTTGTACCCTGCTGGAAACTGATTTCAATTTTTGAGTTACAATTATTTTGTCGTCTGCAAATGTTTTCAATTTGACCCAGTCTAAAATTTTATCGTTTGGTAAAGGGTTAATGTACAGGGCTTGAGAAAAAAGATGTCACTGGTTCAAGTCTCCAGCTTAGCCTCTTTCTCTGGGTAAATACCGGTATGTCACCCGTCATGCAAAAAGGGACCATCTTGGATTTCTGTACATGAATAATTTGAACAGATCAACGATAGTGCAGTCAGTTTAAGTTGATATTTATAAATGATTGTACAACAAGGCACAAGGACCACTTTTCATACAGAAAACGTCATTAAAGCAATTTGTGCAGTCTGACCAGAGTTGACACTTTTCACAGTTCCCAGAAGGTCCCTTTTTGTGTGATGGGTCACGTATATGATAGTCACTGCAACTGGATTATTTTCTCTCTTCCTACTGATGATTGTTTAGATGATGCCATAGCTGGTTGTGTGGGAAAGTAGCCAGTGACTAGGGAAGAACATTGTGCGAAGTACTAAAGAAGAAAAGCTAGGAAAGCATGGATAGGTGAAGTGGCTGCTGTGGTTTCATTGAAAATGTTGGAATGGTGCTAACTGAAAAACAAATCTGGCAGACTAAAAAAAAAAATGATTTTTTCAACATTGATAGAACTTCAGATGACAAATGAAAACCAAAAAGAAAATCCTTGGCTCTTGTCTATACACCAAGCTAACCCTTGACTAGCTTTTCAATGAAAACAAGTATAGCACGTATTCGCTTCCTGAAAATGGATCTCTAACATCTTTTTTTTTCTAGAGGGAATGGAAGGTTTGAAATTTGAATTAAACTTTGTTATTACGATAGTCAACTTGTAGGTAGTTCAAACAGGAACATCGCAAACATGCAACTATACAGATTTTTAAAAATGTCATTTCAAAGTTAGGATCTTTGCTATAAATTCAAATGTATGATCCCCAGTTTTTTGTTAGTAAACTGTCTCTGTCTTTTAGCAGATACTGGAACGATTTTTTGGAAAAGTTATCACATTAATAGTTTAAATAAATCAAACCACAGATTCCTGGACTTCGAGCCTGTACGTTACAAACTTAACTACAGAATTACGCAAACATTGGTTGAATAATCAGACATAAAATTAGGAAAGATCTACTGCAGGTATATTGATGTTATCCACCCCTCCCCCACACCCCATTTTTTACAACACTGAATCTTTCACCAACTCTTTACGATACAAAAGTTTGAGACTTGCCCAAATTGAAAGTCTTTTTGGATAACAATTTGAATGTGGCTTAAAAATGAAATTTTCTTTAGGAAGGATAGCAAGGGAAAAGGAGAAAAGGTTGGTTACTAGAACTTTATCCCTGTTCAACAACATTTTTAAAAACTATATTTTTAAGGGTCGTAAAAAGCTTTGGTTATGTGGCATAGGGTTTTAAATAGTTACTGTGAATGTTTTTACCCGATGGCAACACTTTGGACTCGTCCAGATACTTAGCATATGGAGACGATTGAATAAACGTGGGTCAAATGGTTGTAATTGTCTTCGAAAAAGTAAAAAAAAAAAACAAACTATTGTTGAAACAGGAGAAAATGCATGCTGCAAGCCCTTCCTTTTTCCCAAAATATTTTCTCTCACACTTTGAAAATTCGTTTTTCGCAGATGTTTCTGAACTACATATTGATTACTTTCAGTTTAATCACGTTTTTTTGAAAAAAAAAAATTTTTTGTGGAGGGGGGGGGGTTGTTAACGTTTAGAAAGTGAGACAAATAACACAGTGGGGCAAATTAGCACGTCTGCCTCCTTCTTATACGGGTCGCTCGAAATACTTTGGTAAAAGGTTGATTAGCTGTTTAGTGTCTTCAGAAAGACAGGGACAGTCCATTTAGTGATTTTAAAGCACTATTATCAAACATCCTTATTGCACTTTCAGGCATGTACCTATTGACGAATAACTTCATGTTCAGATCATGAACAAAAGAAACGTGGCTTCAGATCAAATTTCAGACCTTCCATAACTTCCTCGTTTTCAGTATTAAAACTAATGAAGTCTTACTAAAAAAAAATGGGTGAAGGGTTAAATCGGTGTTCCTTTGATCTCAGTATTGCACTGCAGGGTGGGTGGCCTTTAGAACAGCTGTTATGTACTTGCTTCTTACAGATTAGCACACACGTGTCACATAAAATTGACTCTTCTTATCTTTTGTTTCATATTAATTTACCCCTTTGGTGATCATTAATGGTCAGGATTATGAATTTTATGCAAGTTTCAGAGGGTAAGACTGTTCTTAGTCTCTAAATGCTTTTTATTTAAATAAGATTTTACAAAATGCATATTTTGTCTGTTTATGATTATTTTTTCATAGGCAATATCATGAAATATGTATGAATTGTTTTATAATTGATTTCCATAGATTTTTTGCTATGTCATTTTCTTTTCAGTTATGAATTTGTCCAAATTTAAAGGATTTGCGAACGGGACATACGGCATTTGTTACTGAAATAATGCTATGATTGTCCGGTGTCACGTGATATACTGATGCGCCGCTTACAATAAAAATGGAAATATCGCTTATATCAAACCTAATTGGCAAATCGCCTACTGATTGTAATGTTGGAAATTAAATGTAAAACGCTAGAGATATTTCAAAATTATAGTTTTCAGGAACAAACTTAATTTTGTTCGATATATCAACAGGGTTTTTCTTTCTATTCGTCATGCATCCGACTGTCAAGGGGCGTTACTGCTGCTGCTTCTTCATGATCAAAAGGAGACCACTTATACAAAAATAAACCAAACTTTGTAATGAATACTCTCCCTTCAAACGAAAAGGTATTCATTTGCTTAGTGGGTTGACTTTTAAGCCAATATTTGAACAATATGTCTCTGTTTCTTTCAAACTATTAATTCCACACAATGGGTTTCCTTGGCAAATACCACTTCAGCGTTCTAAACGCTTTGATTTCTAGAAATGTTTTAGGTAAAGAAATGTTGTAATTTAAGCTAGGCGGAATCATTTCCTCGTCACAGTGAATATTTTCCTCCTGCCGAAAATCTGGAACTGCTTTTCGGTTATCCGGTTAATTGACTTGAGATCACTAGTTTTAAAAGTGACATTCGTTGACAAAATAATCAGAGGAAATATGATATAATCTATTCCATCCGCTTGTGGTTAATATGGGGAAATATTTGCCTCAAAAGGGAAAGGTATGCGAAAATAACTCGTGCCTTACGACACTCGTTATTTTCGCATACCTTTACCTTTTTCGGTAAATATTTCCCCATATTAACCACAAGCTGATGAGCTAAACTCTATTTCCTCCTGCATACATGTATATCTTGCAAACGTTATTTTTACAAAGTTATCAGATCTACATATGACATGTACAGAAAGATCCACGTTTGTTTTTTAAATTTGGTGGAAATAATAAGACAAGAAAAAAAAAACACCTATAACAATAACACACCATTTTGCTCCGAAAAGCTGTTCAAAGAAGCGACGAATCCATCTAAGTTTCCTACTTACTTTGTACAACTCAGACAGACAGTAACTTCCATCCAGTGAAGTTTAGGGAAAAACCATTGTTGTCATGGAGATTTCGTAAAATGTGTATTTAAATATATAGATCTACAATAAAATATAGTAACAAATAGGACAAATCCTCTTGGAACTCGTTACACGTTGCCAAACGACAAATTTCAATACCCCACCCAATTGAAAGCATTTTTGCAGACTAATAATATCTATCCCAAAAGATGATTTCTTGTCTTTTAAAAGAAGAACACATTGTGGGAAAAGGAGAAAATGCTGTTATCAGCATTTTATGGTCGTTAAAATAAAGGATTGTAAAGCAAAAGGTTTAAAAGCACCATTTTAAGGCTGTTTGATCTTTGAACCTTTCAACACAACAGACTGTGTAAATCAAGATCAGACCACATGTTCCGTGTACACTCTGATCTTGATCTACACTGTCTGCATAAGTAACTATTGTTGTGACAGGTATGCAACGGGTCAATGGTTGTTATGTATTAAGACAAAATATTACAGACATCCCTGACAGTCTGATCTTGATCTACACCGATTGCGACAGCAGTTATTGTTGTAATAGGTATTAAAGGTGGGTATTTAGAATTTTCTCATCACACCAAATTAAAATATATTTATGTCACTGAAATTTATATGAAAAAAAAAAAAACACTTCAGATCATCAGTAATTAAGAATCATAAAATAACACAACTTTTTTTTTGGTCGTATTTCCTTAAAAGGCTACGTAGCCTCTTAAGCTATTTTTAGATTTCCCGCCAAAATAAAAAAAAAAAAAAGCATTGTGGGAATTTTAAGTGACTTGCACTTGACTTATGACTATTAAATTCCATAACATAGCAACCATGTAATTATTTTCCATAATGTCTAGAACTTCGGGCGCTATGTTTGAAGCTTAGTCTGTACATTTCCGGTTTGTAAATGAGCGAGTTGCTCATGTAAAAATAGACCGTGTTTCCCTACAGTGTCGACCTGGGCTGTACTAAATCTCTAATTTATCTTGTTGTCGGACGGTTTTCGACTACTGGGTTTTAATGAATGAAAATTATAAGGCTTTGGGAGTATAAGGATGATTTTTTTTGTATTTTTGTAAAATTGTCGTCCCAAAATCAAATCTGAAGGGCCATCTTTAAAGGGGGTGTTAATGGATATTATACCAGTTTATCGATACCTGATGTTATGTATAGATAGCCCTGACAAGATGATACGATAACCTCCATGTTCCTTTTGTTGTACAGACAAGATCGTGCCTAGGATTATCACAGTCTATGGATAAAAACCAGGGCCTTTGTTTGATATTTGATATTACTTTAAATCTTTATCAGATGACAAATTTTAGCCAAGTCCTCATTGAAAAAAAGGCCCTTTGTTCGATACATGTATTTGATTAACTCCTGATTAGACGACAAACTACAAGACGTGCCCAAATTGAGAGCGTTTGCAGACAACATAATAAAATACTTTTCAAAATATAAAACTTGTCTCTAAAAGCATAAAGAACATGGCGGAAAAAAGAAAGAAAGAGAAAAAAAACTGGTTACCAGCATTTTCTTCTTTAACCACCATTATTTTTTTTTCAAAATCCCTCTTCTTGGTCGTTAAAACTCGTGTGGTAAAGATCAGCTTGTTTATCAGACAACAAAATGCAAGACTTGTCCATATTGAAAGCGTTTGCAGACGACAAGTCAAAATAATATTATTCAAATTATAAAACTTGTCCCTAAAAGCATAGAAAACATGGCGGGGAAAAATGCTAGTTACCAGCATCTTCTTTTTTCACTCCATTTTGTTTTTTTAGAAGGTCCCTCCTCAGAGTCGTTAAAACTTGGGAATGTGTGGAAAAGAAATAACTAATTATCAGACGACGAAATCTACGACTTTTTCAAATTGATAGCATTTCCAAAAAAAAAGCTTTCTTTTTCAAAATCGTAATACGAATACTACTTTTTGCGCCCATCTCGAAAACTAGTAAACGAAAATATCGTATGAAGAGGAGATATCGGGTGTAACAATTAATTGCTTTTTTTTTTTTCTCCACAATGTTTTCCGATATATTTAAAAGAGTAAATTTTCGAAATTAAATGTACAGTTAGTGTAATAGATGCAAGTTATAGGGTTTTGAATTTGACATTGATAGTGAAATAAGTTAAACATTAATAGTTAACAACAGAGTTGTGCAAGTTACCGAAAAAAAGTTGTACACTTGGAGCATGTAAAGATCGATCTATGCAAAAATTAGTTTCATGCAATGTATTGCAAAAAAAAAATTACAAGAGAGTGCACAGTGCACATAAGACCGTTTGTGTTTGTCCTATGGCTTTGATCTAATCTGTCTGTTTCAGAAAAGCACTTTCTGGTTTATAATTAGTACTCTCAATGCACAATCTTCCGTGCTTGCAGCTCGTATTTTTTTCTTTTTAAAAACAACACTTCATATCATCGGTTACGAACATATTTATCCTGTGGTAGAATAGAATTTTGCAAAAAGTATACAAAATTCCAGGCTCGTCAAAAAATGCTGTCCCTGGATTGACTAAAATACAAGTACCATCCATCTCTCGAAACTCAACACTGGTTTGCAGTCAGTGGCTTAGATCGAGAGCTGTGTATAGACTCCGGGGATGCATGGTCTAGTGCAACAGACGCCGGGATGGTACCTAATACACTGGCAAACAATGCGTGTATAAATATCTCCTCAGGCCTTTTTTCGCAAGTCGCCAGTATTTTGGTACGAATGCTGTTAAAAACATTTGTTTATTTGATATCAAATGATCCTGAGTTTTAATGACTCTGTGGAAGATGTGCATTAAAAACATAGTGGGAAATTAAGAAAATACTGATAACCAGCATATTCTTCTTTTCCAACAATATGTCCTACGTTTTCAAAGAAAAAGCCATCATATAACCACAGTCAATTTGTCAAGTGCAAATGCTTTTGAGTTAGACAAGTCCAGAATTCTGCGGTATGATACAGAGTAAAATGACAAGGATTTTGTCTCAGCAAAGTAGTCTGCCTATCTTTCCTCGCACATTGTAGTTTTCCGCTTTGATACTCGAAGGAGGAACATGACTCTCTATGGTTAAATGATTAATGTTTTTTTTTACTCATAGAACTGCCTGTGACAGTTTAAAAAAGGAACAGAATAAAGATGAATTGCTCATTACAAGCAAACACCACCTTCTATTGCAATATTTCCACTATATTGAGGCGAACCTGGTCGCACACAGACGGTTGTAGATAGAGCTTGGAACCGGGTTGTCACAAGTTCGAATACCTAGTTCGAACAATTTCTATCCGTCATTGTGATAGGATACATTCTTTTCTAACCTATGATCATATTTAGACGTAGGTTTTGTGGGAAGGCCTCTAGTGCCACTGATATAATAAAGCCAAAGAAAGCGTGGATATGTGCACAATAAATTGAAGTTATGCTGATAACGGCCTTAACAAATATCCAGTAAAATGAATCAAAGCACTTTCTTTCTATCACTCTTACTTTATTCAGGAATAGCCGTAAAATACTTGATTACTTGATGAAGTAACTGTAGGAAGTTTTGGCAATCATTTAAACAATGAACCTAATACAATCAATCTGTGCTCTATAATTGGCAAAAGCAACAAAATTTTAATCTTGATAGTATATTCAACCCTTGACCGCATAATTCCGAATTTTAACTACCCATGAAAATGGTCTTTTGAAAAGACATGGGTATAAGAAAAGGAGAAAATACTGGTAATCGGCATTTTCACCTTTTCCCACACCTTTTCCCACCCTTTCTAAGTCAGATTCCACAATTTCAACCACATATAAAGTATCGTATATTATTGCTTTGGATTTGGACGAGTCTAAAATTTGTTAAGAGTTAAAAGATAGGTAGTTGACCTATAAGACATTTAACAAAAAATATCTTTTTTTATATAATAATGCTTTGAATAAATGCTTGGCTTGCATAATAATATTTAATGAACTTAGAAGAACAGGTCAGCATTCAGACATTGTTGAACATATTCAGAGAAGGACGAATATAACTGTCAACCCTAAAAACCGATAGACGAACAGGGCTTTGCCCTTTTCTACGTTATAGTTGAATCATGCTTCAAAATGTACAGGTAAAAAATTTTGTGCATTTCTACGAGGAGCAGAATCTTTCTTTTGAGAAAGGACCTTACTTCTTTATTGGACAGAATGAGTCCGGGAAGAGCTGTATGTTTGAAGCAATCAGACGGTGTATGAGTACATCAAAGAGTATGGGTATGTCGTCCAGTCATAAAGCCAAGGAGTGGTCTTTTGTCACGTGTGATTTCAGTCTCTCGGAAAGCAAAAAGGTAAAATCCTGTCTTCTTCGTATTCCGAAGAAGGTAGAGGAGAACATCAAAACTGACGTTTTTGTAAAGTTTGTTTTCGAAGTTGACAGTGAAACCAAAACGAGGGAGTTATTTCTAGACCTTGTGAAAGAAGTTGATGGAGGATGGGCCGTAAATAAACAGCTACAGCTGGATACCAATTCAAAAACGAAAACTTATGAAGTTTTATGCAATGCCAATGAGAATTACATTCTGAAAGAAAAAGTCGAATTTCCTTTACTACAAGATTGCATTGCAAAACTGGTCAGTAATAAGAAACTGGAAACGTTCAGCCACGAAGCTGGAACTTATGATGAAAATACTGATTGTGAGAAGTATCTGTTACAAAATATTGACACATCAGTTGTAATAGTCTATCCAACACGTGCGATTGCCACAGGTCAGTGGACAAAAAGTGTAGGGTTTCAAATCAAATCAAGGCAGGATGAGCGAGCGGAGGTCGAAAGAAAGGTCACTCAACGGTCAGAGATAATGTCGTGGTACTTTGGACTTACAGAGAAAGAGTGCACTGAAGAGGACAAGACACAAGTAAGACACTTTTTCAGAACTATAACGAACAACAACAGCTTTACCTTCAACTGTACGGGCCAGGACATGACTATAAAGGTTAAGGAAAATACAGACGGAGAGGAACACCAACTGATCAAAGTCCCGGATGGCTATTTCGAAGCCAAACACTGTGCCATTTTGTTTGCCTTTAAGCAGCACAAAACAATCTGTATTGAAGAAGCTGGTAAGGGCATGCACCCACAAATGATTGAACGACTTCGAGATCTGGTTTTGAGAACGATTAAAGATAAGGTGATCATAACAACAAGCCACTCACCTTCAATGTTGAGCTTTTGGAATCTACCTCGAATATTCTTCTTTCGAAAGATACGCGACATACATAATGAGGACATAGTCACTTTCAAGGTTATAGATGGGAAAAAAATATTGTCTCCAGATGAACACAAAACTTCTAGAATGATTTCAACCCAATCTTTTGCAAGCATCTTCTTTGCCCGCCGTGTATTGTATGTAGAAGGTGACGGTGACTTGCTCTTTATGTCTATACTGAAACAAAAGCTTTTACAGTCTGATGATACCATGAAGAAACTTATAGAGAAATCAAATATCAGCGTGAGTTCTGACGACGTCAACAAGTTCTTGTACTCACTACAAATTATACCATTGCATGGCGAACTGAACAAAGGGAAATTCAGAAAGGTGTCGGAAAATCTACAGCTTACACACTTCTTTGTGTTAGATTATGATTCCATTGAACGAAAACAAAAGAATAAACGCGCAGACATTGAAACCGAAGAGCATAATGAAGGAATAGAGGGGGGACAGGTAAATGTTAATTTTTTCTTGGAACAATTTAAGTTAACTGACTCTATAACAGTGGATGATGTTAATGAAGACGTTGCTTGTCTGGAAAAGAAAGACATTTTTGTATGGCGAAAACCTGCAATGAAAGAAACAAGAAAAGTTGGAACCTTAGAGCGAGCACTTATTGCCCTAGTGGATGAAAACGAAACGGAAAAATTAAAAAAAGTGTTTGAGGAAAACAATATTCGTCTACAATGGGACCCGAATCAAAAAACGGAAAGATCTTGCAAATTTGGTTATGACAAAATGCTAACGATTGAAAATGTTGAGAATATTATCCAGGCCGTATTGGACTGTTGTTTGAAAGGAAAAGGTGTCGACTTTAAACGTTTGATAGACTTTTGGATACAAAAGAGTGGTCGAGATGTGACTTGTTGAGTACATACCCTTCCCCTGAAAAGACGGCTTAACCAAGATGTCTTTGAAATTATTTCTTGCTGTTTTACGATTTTTCTTTTATGGTTAAAATATATTGCGAATGATTGTATATCCGTTTTGAATACTCTTTGAATATTCAGACCTGTTTATGAGATGATTCTGTGATACTATATGTAAGCTTTTTCGATTCTAGGCTCAGTCCATCTTAGAACCTTAAAAGCGTATTTTTTTATTTACGCAAGCTTATCATACGTAGTTTACATCTGTTTAGCATGTTTAAAATGGAGACTACCCAAGGCTCATATTCATTTAAAATTCGTTCTATTATCTTAGAAATACTGGGCATTTCTTAAATACAAACTTCTATAGCTACTTTGGGCATTCTGTGCACAGATCCGAAATACCTTTCAAAACGCAGCCGTAACTTCGAATTCCAAAATTAAATAGGCATTAACTCAATAAGAAGTTTTGAACATTCAGTGCAGAAATTATTTCTCCTTTCGTTCATTTCTATTCTTTACACTGACATGCATTCCTTGTTTTCTCACTCGTCACAACTCGGCCGATTCCGTAGCTATACCTAACCTCGTCCGTTTAAGGGTCGTTTCCATTTGAACTGCGAATCACGTTATCTTATACATGTCGCGTCCATGTCAATCGTTCGGCAACGACATGAACAACCTCGATGAATTAATTCAAATCCGTCTCTCTGTGGGTGAAAACTTCAAGCGGATTGATAAACCACGTTAAAACAATGAATGAACGAACTGTTTGTCAACTGAAGTATAGTATGAATGATTTCGATAGAAAATTGAAACTCCGGTTTTCTTTTGTAAGAGCAGCCTGACAATTTTTAGAACGGTAAACCGGCGTATTTCCGGGCGATGCATGTACTGATCTGCTACGTATCACTCTACTAGATACAGCCGAGGGATTTGATGGCTCCCAACACCCGAGGTATGCCGAAGGTTGTTTTCTATGAGGTATATCTAATTCCTTTCCTTTTCCGTTCTGTGTCATAGCACGTCAGCAGTGCGTTCCAGGGCAAGTTGTGTATTTGGCAAATACTATCCAGCTTGTTTTTTTGTTTCAAACTAAAGAAGTTGTTGAAAGGGCTTGGATTATAACTCGCTCTTTGTTATTATAAGCATATTTTATGATTTTCGACTTGAAAAATTAGATGATTGATTGGAATCTTTGTTATATATCGGACGGCAATCTCATGGAACACGTACTGTTTACAGAATGACGTCACTCTATATAGAATGGCGTAGATTTTACTACGCTATCGCTGTACTATGTTTATAGAGCCGAATTTATGGCTCATGTTAGAATTTAAATTTTCTGTTGTGAATAGAAATAAACTGAAAATTAAAAAAAAAAACGGTTTGAGCTTGATTTCGCTAAATGTTGCTGATTGCCATGGGATACCTGAACTTGGCTTGGCGCTAGCTGTTTTCAGTGTTGTGACTTGCGTGTTGCTGGATGTCAGTTTGTAAATTTAGTTGGCTTGATACCATGTCTGTATTGTTGATATAGCTCAAAAAACATTCCTTGTCTTGCCCATGACATTTCTTCATCTGGGTAGTAATTTACGTCACTATCTAGGTGAATTCATATTTCTTGGTGAATCGTTGACAAACTATTGTCTTGAGACAATGATCAATTTTTAACACATGTATATGTGCAGCATTGAGAATCACTCTTGCTGATGATACTGCTTGTCTTCCTTGTTCTAGAACTTAGTTCTGTTCTGTTTCAAATTCAAATCCCTGTGGATTAAAGTCAACCCTGTTGAAGTTTCTCACCAAGAAAAAAGTTATTCTTATAGAACTTCAGTCGCTTGTTGGTTCATTTTTTTCACACAGGCTATACCTGTGGCTCGGGCCTTTTTATGATGCAATAGCAGTTTAGTTCAACCTTAACACATGCATGTGACGTTATCAGCACCTATGAAAGCAGAAATTAGCATCTGGATTTCATTTCCAGAATCTTTTAATGGATACTGCAGCTTCCAAGAAATGAAATGGTTAAGTAGTTCATCTCTGGATCTTTTCACAGATAGTGCTGGTTCCCCAGATTTGTGTTGCTGTATTCTGTTGCAGTTGGGCTTTTCATCCATGGCTAGAGGAGTTGTATCAGTCAAATTTGCTAAAAGACAAAACTTTTTGTGGAACTAGTCCCAGTGATGTTGGTTTTTATGGTTGGGGTCCTCGTTTGCAAAAAAAAAAAGAAAGGAAAAAAAAAGAGAAGATTATCTTACACATAGATAATGTGGCACTTATATGCATCTTAAATAAGAAAACTTTGATGCATTTGATACGTGCATTTGTTTTGATATGTATGTAACAAAACATTCAATTTAAACTAACCATGTTGAAATTGGCTCAAATGTTCAGGTATTACCATTCTAACAATTCTAGTGCAGCATAGAATGAAATTTCTTATTAGTCAATAAATAAGGATTTATACTGATATAAACTTTTTGTACATTTCTAACCGACCGGAAATTCCTTTGATGTCCATCTTGAAATTAGTTGTTGATATTTTTGTTAGTTTTCTGAAACGGGAGGTAATTATTATCTCCCTTTGTCATGAGAATAGAGTGGCCTTAAATTTATAAACGGTGACTGTCTAAGAACGAAAAATTGGAAAAAGTGGCTCGGTCAAAGTAGTACAATAATTCTCATTTTCAATCTTAGCAACTTTTTTAGGATAATATTATAGTAGAAACAGCTGTCTTCCATTAGAAAGCTACTACCCTAAAACAGACTCTTTCCCTGGTTGGCAGTGGCAGTGCTTCAAAGAGGTAGCCCTAGAAGCAGACTTCCATGGACAGGAAATTCTAGTTGCTTTTCATAACATGATTTCAGTGAAGTCTGAAGTCAAATGTTTAATTGATCACAGTATTTCTACGAATACCAAAGCATATGAATCTGCCTTATAACTTTTAATGGAATTTTTTATGCAAAAAGGTTTTGAAGATATTTGGCCTTCACCCCTGAAATTATCTCAGAGTCCATGGAATTTATGTCACTTAAAGGCATTTCACCAGCCGCAGCTAGATCATATCTATTAGGTCTGGCTTTCTCATGCAAAAGTAAAGGTCTCATCAAGTTTTGTCATTTCCAAAATGTTGAATGGTTATTTTAAAGTTCGCGAAAGATTGTCTATTACTCATGATGTTATGTAAAATACTTGCAGTTTTACCGTCAGTATGTTACTGAGTTATGAAACACAGCTTTTTAGTGCAGTCTTTACTATTGTATTTATTGGATTCTTCAGAATTGGAGAACTTGTTGTCTTCAGCTTAAACTAGAGCTGTCACTAAATGTGACTTAATACCCCCTCCAGCACTTTGACAGAAAAAGGTGTCAAGTTTAAGGGGAGATAATTCCTCAACCAGGAAGAGTTGACACTTGAAAATTGCGTTTTGCAAATCTTCAATATATGATCAATATAATATTATGTGCAAAGTTTCAATACAATTGAAGGAAAATTGTAGGAGTACACAGACTGACACACGGACGGACAGTCTTACGAGACGGATCTTGTGAGGTCGAATTGCTCTTTATTCAATGCAACCAAACAACCCCACAAGAGCACCTATTTTAACTCTACTTGCCCTAACCCGACCCCATACCTACCAGATGGATGGAATGAACCCCATAGGGACTAAATGTACTGTTCCCCTAACCCCACAATGTCGGGCTCGTAAGGACGGACACACTGACGGATGGACACATTGACTGCAAAATAGAGGAGATCCACTGTGTATTTCTTATACTTTTAAAAAGAGGTATACTGTGTCGGGATAATGTTTGGATATTTTCATAAATAAGACATCTCCTCTCTGTGTCTGTGTCTCTGTGTCTGTCGCTCTGTATGTCTCTATCATTCTGTCTCTCTCTCTGTGTATCTGTCTGTCTGTCTGTCTGTCTCTCTCTCTCTCTCTCTCTCTCTCATACACTATGGTTTAACGTATTTCTGATGTTAATGACTACTAAAGATCTGACACTATCTCTAATCTATTGACTAAGAAATCTAGATTTTTTCTCACGTTTTCGTTTCTTTTATTTAAGCTAATAATGTATACAGAAGTAGATCTAGTGCGAGATATTGTAGGCCAAAGTCCTTTGGACAAGCTGAAAATAACACATTTTTTTTAAATTACAGCGATGTAAAAGTTAAAACATTGGATACTGAGCGCGAAGCAGCCCGCAAATTATGGACAACGTAAAATCAAAATCAAGTTATACAAAACCTGCAGTGCGATCTTTGATCTATACTGTCCGATCTGAGGTAACTTTCCAGCAAACTGTTCTTTGAAGTCGTATTATTTCGGTTTTACTATTGGCTTCACATGTGCGTGCAATTAATCATGCAGTTTTAGTTCAAGAGTTTTAAAAAACGAAAGGGGGGGAATAGGGGTTGGCTGACCAGCAGCTCCTACGGACACCAAGTTATGTAACTCTTAAGCAGACGACAAAATTGAAGACTTATCAACTTGCATATATAGCCCAAATTAATCGATATCCTTTTCATCAAGGGAAAAACGCAAACATGCTTTTAAATAGCATTTTCTCCTTTTTTTTTCTACGATCATTTCAAAAGGCGTCATCCTCAAGGTCTGGAAAAAACACGGTGTTTGGTAAGGATTGAATACAGTATACAACTGTATATTATAGCCTACATTATTCTTAGACAAAGATGTATTCTTGTCAAAGATATGCTTAATAATTCTCACTTGAAAGAGCCTGTGCTCCTTGGCTGCCATTACATCTCAAAGACCTCGAAATGTTTGCGGTGTCAAAGAGCTCATAGTTGTCTCCCAAATTTAGTCATTGCCATGGGTAGGTCTACATCGTACTTAAATCGGAGAAAATTTCATTAGCACTCGATAAAATCTCGTTCCCATGACTTATTAACGAATTAATTCGGTGGCTACGAGGTGGCGCTTTGCCAGAATTGCCCCTACACACACCCTAGCAAGGCCTTATGGTTACAGGAAGTCCATAACTTGAAGTCAAGATAAGATTCCTGTCAAAAGAATTCCACTGAAACACGAATTAAACTGGTTGAACAAGTCCTCCTTTTCGCCTTTCCAATTCAACACTTATTACTAGTGAATTTACAAAATGTCCTGAATAAGGACGTATTAAACCTATATATCACATTATGCATTGTGTATAATACTGCTGCTCAACCATCGATAAAACTGTTTTTACTTAAGTCTTGGTGCTGTTTTGATCTTTCAGCCAACTATCGATTTTTTCTTTTAATTTTACGTCTGGTACAACCATGTCAAAGGTTAGTGGCTGTCTGTTGTACGGATCACACTGGTCACTGCAAAATATAACAATAAACACAGTAGTGTGATGTCATGTGATGACTTTCCCCGAAAAGTTTTGTTAGAATTTTTTTTTTTATGAAACCGATTTTAAAGGGAATTTTACAACAGGAGATACGAGGATGTTTGCAAGGTATTTGGAAATCTGCCATAATTGTTGCACCATCATCTTGTATTGGTCCCCTGAGTGTTCTCTGGCTTTGCTACATAGACTTAGTTTAAACATATTTATTTCACATCGATTGAGAAACAAGTTCTTGCAAGTGATACTAATCTCTCCTGGGAACTACACCAATACTTGCGCCGAATGTGTGGGCCAATGAAAAATCCCAAAGTTGACACCCGCTCCCGGGTATCGAACTCAGGACCGTTAGGTTATGAGGCCGACGCTCTACCTCACGACCACGGACACCACTACATAGATTTGGATATAAGCTTTTTTTTTTCTTATGTACTCTTATCTTATTTGTTCTGTCATTGACTATTTTATAAAACTACTGCGATAGATTATAGTTTCCTCGATTTTTTTCTAGATAAAATGAAAAGATAAAATTTCTAGGAATTATTTGATTTATCACCATAGTTATCTCGCATCTTGTGGCAGATAAATGCCACTATACTATACTTTCGTAAAACTTACGCAAATTTTGTTTGTAACTACCTCAATAAAACGGGACCCAGATGAATGACAGAAATCCCAGGTTGGCTACTCGTATGATCAGTCATAGCGACTATATTTACGAAAGGCTTGTCCTTTAAGTCATTACCAAACGACAATATTTTAGGTTTGTCCACATCGAAAGCATTTGCGGACGACAACATAAAAGTGACTGAAAGTTTAAAATTTGTTTTGTAAAGGGTAGAAAACATTATGGGAAATGGAGAAAATGCTGGTTACCAGCATTTTCTCCTTTTCCCACAATGATTTCTATAGACAGGCTTCTTTCTCTGGGTTTTCAAAAGTAGGGATTGTGTGGCAATGGGTTAAAGCTAACACCCCAATTCGACAGTCATATTCGAACTAAGGCATACTTAAAAATCGAGATTTAACTGTATACCTTAACAAGTGTCTTCGGATGACCTCTTTGTCAACTATTTTATTTGACGTCGGTAGAATGACAGGGTCCGTCATCAGTGTACCCATTATTGGATCGAGAAACTCCTCGGGAGCATCGGCTATTATTTCTTCCTCTTTCTGTTGATCAACTCCCAGTGACTAAAAGATCAATATGGAGAAAACTAATGTATAATAAAACATTTTGCAAATGACGTTCAGCCCACAATCTTGGAGATTTAAGTGATGTGTAACATTTTGTTTGAAAAAAAAAATGCTTGTATCTTTTTCCCGAAAGAATTTCACTGCGGGGAACCAAAAACTCGAAAGAACTGTCACTATCTCTAATCTATTGACTAAGAGGTCCAGATTTTGCTGCTGTTTTTGCTTCGTTTATTTAAGATAAGACCTGTGTAATGCACTTCCGGTGAAAATTCTAATTGGTTGATAAAAAAGGATAAATAAGGATTTAGGCAGAAATATTATTTTTGCACGTTTCTAACGGATCAGAAATTCCATTTATGTCTATCTTGAAATAAATTTTTGATACTTTTGTTAGTTTTCTGAAAAGGGAGGTAATTATTATCTCTTTTTGAATTGAGAATATAGTGGTTTTAGATTTATGAATGATAATTCAAAGAAGGCAAAAAATGGTAAAAATGAGTCGGTGAAAGTAATAATACTCATTTTTAATTATAGCTTCATGTAATTTAGCAGGATGGTATTTAAGTGGAAATAGCAGTTTTCCATTACACGTGTCTTACCTAAGTTTTGTTAGGCTGTTAGCGGCACAATTTTAACATTCGATGAGCTCCTCTCATAACAATTTTTTGCGCTTAAAAGCAAAAATACTTTGCGGTGAAAAGCAACATTTCAACCAAAACATCGAAACATTTCAAAATAAAAAAAAAAAGGCTTTTCATTTTAGAATAACCCGTGACTACGAATGAATTAACATTTTAATATATACTTATATACACACATGCTCCGTGAACTGGGAATTTAATACATCTTCAAAAAGTATCGAGTCTGCGCTGGCTGATATAAGTCGTAAGTCGAAACTCTTTGTTATTGTTCAATAATTTGCATGTCAAAGGAACACCCTACTTTATGATTAAGTCGGTTTTCCGACAAACTGCATTCTATAGAACCACGATTCTGTGATAACTTGCTTGGTATAATGAATAAAGGAGATGAAAAAAAAAACACTTTTTGCAAGAGGAGGGCTAGTATAATTGGCCTGCAACACGCGAAAAGGGACATTCAGACATTTGCGTAAAGTGTTGTTTCGGAGAAGCCTGTGCAATCCGCGCAGGCTAATCCGAAACGACACTTTCCATTTTTATGTAATTTTCCGTTTTGTGCAAATCTACTCAAGCATAAAATAGTCGTAAAGTGCCGTCTTGGATTAGCCTGTGCGGAGTGTGCAGGCTGATCCAAGATGACACTTTACGCAAATGACCGAATGCCCCTTTTCGCGTGTTGCTGGCCAATTATGTATATTTACATGAACGTAATCAAAACGCCGACAGCACTGAAGTGGTTCGCTTGTTTTTATGCAGCATAACTAATTACGTACTTCAGAATCAAAGTTTACAGATAAAAATCCGTATTAGATTTTTGAGATACAGATTCTTCGAGATTTCCTAGTGATGCAAATTCCACAAGGAATGTGTAATTACTCATCTGCAGGCCATTACATCGTACCTTTTATCAACAATTGCAGATGAATATTCTTACAACGGCAAGCAGTTTAGTGTTTCAAATACGAAAGTAGGACATCTCTTTGTTGTTTCCATTTACCATCATTTAAACTTAACATACCTTTAGCTTTTTACAGAACTCCTCAAACTTGACGACGAAATCTGGGACCAGACCAATTTTCTTCAAAACCATAACAGCACGTTGGAAGACATCATGCGAGAATGACCTTGTTTCACCAATAACAGCTTTACAGAATTTGTCATTTTTACCTAGGTAAAGGTATATGTGAGCGATGTCTGACACGATTTGTTCTGGTTTGAACTCTAACTCCTTTCTAGCGCGGACTTTATAGTCCTTTTGTTTTGGCCCGACCTATTAGAAATAAGAACATATAAAAAAAGCTTTATTTGCTTCGCTACACAACAACATTCGCTGTAGTTTTCTCGTATGACATCATTTACAAATTTAAGTTGCTTTTTTTTTCTCAACTTTACCGCCAACCGAGTTAAAATGAATTGTCCTTTTTTTACGTTAAAAAAGCTATGTCATTTTTGGTACATAAACTAAAGAAATATATATTTAACACTCCTAAAAGAATTGCTAAGACAAAGATATATATTTCTAATAGTTAACTTTGTTTTTGCCTCTTGAATTTTTCGATTATTCGAAGTCTACGACAAGTGTGTCACACATTTTACCTCTAGTCGAATAAAGTAGAGACACAATTTATTATGAGACAGATTTCTAAATTGAAGATTTTTCTTTCACAGTCTATAGTTTTAAGCTGCTTTGCACAAAACACTCTAGGATATTTTAGAACCTGCCTTAATTATGTATCTGTCGGGTTAAATAAAAAGAAAACGCCAGAAAAAAAGAATATTCTATACTACTTGAACAAGATCGCTGATCAATACATAAAACAGATTAATTCTATCAAATTTTTACCAACATACCAAATACAAGAAGAAGTAATTCAACATGCTGGCGATACGATCCACCATCACAGGATGACAGAAAATGTCTCTTATGTCACGTGTTATGATTTCAAGAGTGTAGATGGTGTAGTTAGCCATAATGTTCCGGTGTTTACCAATCATAGACAAGTATCTTAACCCTGTCTCTTTATCCCTCAGCTGTTCATTTGTTAGACTATTCCAACCGCCGCTATCTCTCTCTTGTTCTTGTTCCTTTATCTGCTTCATATGCTGAGAAAGTCAACAGTCAAATTATCAAAATACTACAGTAACATCTTGTTCAAGTAGGCTATTGGGCACATGAATGGAATAATAAGTGAACAAACCATCGGACACTCAGTCACATTCAACAGGTAAGCCCTTGAGAGAATGATGACAACAAACATTGAATTAAGCTGCTCCCTAAGTTAGTAACTAAGACGATAGATCTGCAGACCGTGGAGCAGACAAATATTATGAGAGTTTCTACTTTTCTCCTAGAGACAAACCGTACTTTCGTTATACTTATCCTCCCTAATCCTTGCTGCTTTGTGGTAACATCAAACTTCCTGCGGATCGACTTATAACACACAATGTTATGCATGGACACCACTAATGGAATTTTTGGGAAAAAAGTAAAATATATAGATCTAGGTAAATCGAGATTTGGATTCTGGGTAAATCGTTGACGCAAAACAGCTGTTACATAATATTTTTGCGCTTACAAGTTCAGAAATATCAATTTCCTTAACATTTGGATGCATAGCCGAATATTTTTTCAATTTCAGTTGTTTATTCCAATACTTACTTCTAAAGCCTCGTCCAACAAAAATATGGCATCGTTAACTAACAAGTTAGTAAATCTTAGAAACAATGGCGGATCTGGGTCATCAATTTGTTTCAATGCGGCGTCGGCCAAACTCTGTCAGAAATAGATAATGTGCACACGTTTATGAAGTACAGTTTTAAACGCAGTTTCTATACTTTATCAAATCATTATTATTATCATTATTTTTAGCAAAATCATACCACACTTGAATGTGTTGAATATTGAACACAAACAGTCGCTAATCTTATAATTATGCAGTTTTTGAAAAAGCTCTGGCTATCTCAAAAATCAAGTTTTATGTCCAGGAATCCTATATCCTCTATAAATAATCATTTCCAAGGATCCTTGTTAAAAATGCATGTGAAACTGAAGGATACACTCTATTTCATGAAATTTAATATACACAATATTTAGTTTTGTTTAGTCCTACTGGTCATATAATAATTGAACTTCTTTTGTCGTCTTCTTCTTTTTGTCCCAATTACTGCTGAAAAATTATCTCAGAATTGCCCTTGAACAATACAAGAATTATGAAATAATTGTCTGAAATGTGATGTCCATGTTTGCATGAGTTGTTTAACTGCTGTAGTATTACTATGCGATGTAAAGAAAATTCTGTAAAAAAGCTATATGGTTTTACTTTACCACGGACTTTTTATTTACCTTGATTGCTATGCGATGGAGAGGAATTTTCCACATAAACTGTATAGTTTTATGCATAGATTTTCTGTAATTGAATTTCTTCTCTGCATCTACGTTTTGTCCTGTCATTTCAATGGTGACAAATACATTGAGCAATGTTTCCGCCAGGTGCTCGATCATTGGATGGTCGGTGAAAAGGCACTCCTCCCTGTAGAACAAACAAATAGATAGAGTTGTGTGCACCTATTTGCCCCAAATCAATACTTATACAGGACAAAACTGTTTGAGCAATGCTCTGTAACTTGGGGGTTTTATGCATATGCAAAAAGTATCGATTTGCGTCAGCCTGCGCAGTCCAAGCAGACTGATAAGGGTCGACACTCTCTGCTATTGGTCATTTTCTGCATGTGGATGGACCATGTTACCTACAGACCCAGTAGATTCTTAGACTAACTTTATTCTATGAATCAGTAATAATACGATGACTTGCCTGGTGTAACGTATGACACAAAAACCCCTTTTTAACCATAGCATGGCTCCTTTACATTTGCTAGATATTGAACTTATCATTTCTTTCGAAGTGCAAAGTAAAGTTGACAGCTTTTTATAGAGATTTCAAGCAAAACGCTTATGCAACCAACTGTGCTGCTGGACTTCTTGTTTCTCAGACAGTATTAAAATACCGACCACGTTAATGAAACTTTAGTCATACAACTAGTCTAATCTTATACACTTTCTATGGCAAGTAGAGCGAGGTTTTGCAAAATGCCTAATACAAAAAATGAATCACACCAATACTAGCTATATCCTTTCTTCAGAATAAGAGGTCATAAAGAATAATGAATCTGGTTCATAAAAGGATCACAACTTTATGTAAAATAATTATGAATTCTTAGAGGGTTTACAATGCCCAGACTGTGTATGTGCGTAAATGATTTCACATTAAAAAAGAAATTTCGTATTGCCTTGCGGTTATGTCCCACGTTCCATCTGTGTTCCATTTTGGTAGAACGACTTCGAGTGTTTCAGCAAGCTCTGCTCTAATATCCGGGTTCTTTAACCTGTTTGGACTTCCCATAAAGATAATAATCATCGTCATGAGATGCTTGAAATTCTCTGGTTTTGACTGAAAATAGGATAGTAGACTAGACGATAACTGTTCCACTTTAAATAATTTATCAGATGGCACGATACAACCTTTCTTAACCTTTCGTTATTCTTTCTTTTAGATTTAGACAGTATTGGTTGCACGGTCAAGTGGCAGGGGACTTGGAAACTTGTTTATGGCTGTGGTTAATCATCATGTAGCCCTGAGCCGAAGGCGAGGTGGTGATAGATTCACCACGGCCGTGAACAAATTTCTTTTCTGAGTGCCCCAATTCAATGAAAATTGACATCACTAGGAAATGAAGTCACTGACACTTTAGTAATACGTTCTAAAACATGCAACTTGGCGCATAATCTTGATGTTAATTTTGATCGACGCCACCATTTTGGATGTTGTGTTGATAGTGTAGTCATGTATACGGGGGCTCCCGAAAAGGAAACAGCTTTTACGTTGGTTTTGCCAGTGTACATGATATATATACCTATGTTCGGTGCATCTTATCTATTCAGATCACGAGAAATTTCTTTGTAGTATAATAAAATAGTTTATAGCAGATTTCACCTCAAACTTACTTGATTTACTCAGTAACTTACGATTTGAAAGTGAACTAGACCTATAGATTTATTCTGCGTGTGTATCATTTTCAATGAAAAATAACTAGCATTGCATGTCTGTATGTTTAAATTATATCGTGCCTGTTAAATAGTCGCGGCAAAGATTAAAGTATTTAAATGCTCAGTGCAGCAAAAAGTGCCAATAGGCATGGAGCTGAAACATCACAGTTCTTTGCAAAGCATAGAGAAACTTCTCTATCATCACTGCATCACTTTTACACATCTATTTAGTTTGAAAAGGCAATATAAATCCAAAGAAAAATCAATGTATTTATATGATACTGTAATTTACAATTTTGGTTACTGACTTTTTCATACGCACGTGCGTCACATACGTAGAGGGTGCTACGCCCATGTATTATCTGTCAACATACTTTGAGATCAAACTCTACCTGCCGTGCGGTCTGATCTTTATAACATTGTCCAAGAAAGTGCATGTAACCTACGTGTATCCTTTGCCATCCGAAGTGTAAATAGGGAAGATTCACAAAATTCACATCACCCTTTGGATATACACTTGCTCCTGTGTAGTGGCTAAATCTATCTGCTACCAATCCAAATAATGAGCAGTGTATCCATCCTATATTAAATCGGTACTTTCCAAAATCAGTTGAAAAATTTAACATTTCGATTACTTACTAGATTCCGATGTACTTACCTTCAGTAACTCGACACTGCGAAACAGCATTAATGTTGATATAAAGTTGGAAATGTTTATCATGACCATCTCCGGCACATTGGACAAAGCTACAGGGACCTCATCACTGAGCGGCCATTTGATTTCGTCAACTTGTTTAACAGTACCTTGAACCGCAACCTGGGCCAGCCAGGAAGCAGAGGCTGTGTGGAACTGAAGGCACAACTTGGTTAAGTGATACTCTGTCATGGATGCTTTGATATTCAAATACCAGCATAGCTCTGAAAGATTTAAGTTAAGGCTTCTAGTATTGCGATACTAGCACAGCATAGCTCCAGAGGATATATAGAATATAGAAAACAACGCATAAAAAGACACGAAATCTCTTAAAGCTATGAATTAAATCGAGCTAGGACCTGGGCAGGTATTCACCAACTATTCTTAAAAACGTTCTTTGTCTTATTTTTCCAGAATTTTCTACAATTATAAGAAACATAACTTCTGATTGGCTAAACCATTCGATTTAGCCAATCAGAAGTTGTGTTACTTTCAAATGTAGATCTTGGAGAATTAGACTGAAAATTAGAATGATTGGTCAATACGGACCCAGTGGTCATCAAAATAGCAGCAAAGCTCAGAAATATGTGGGTTGTGTTCTGGCAAAAAGGGGTTCAATGAAATTCAATGATGCTGTATGCCAAGCAAGTGATAACACATTTATAATCCATAAGATTTATGTGATCCAACAGCCTACTAAATCATGCGCAGGCTGAGCTGGGTCGATAGAGTTTGCAAATGTATTAACCTTTTGTTGCAGAGCATTGTAGCAACCAATTTTGCAATAAAAAAGAGAAATGCAATAAATTATAGCAATTCTCGTTTTTATAGCAAAACTGGTTGCTATGGAGTATGACTCGTACAATGAATATCTTGTGGAAGTTCTTACGAACAATATCTGTAATAAAGAAACAAATACATGCATAGCTCAAATACAAACCGCATCTGGCGGGATTCGAACACACAAGGGACAAATGTACTCGATTTTCGAGTTTTAAAAGGCCAATACCATAACCACTGAGCTAAAGAGAATTGTCTCTGACGCAGTTGTCAGGTATTGATTTTATACGGGAAAGCTATGTAGTAAGGAAGGAGTGATTGGGATTAATGGCTTTATAGCCAATCCAAGACGATCCCCAACCTTACAAACAATGTCCGTAACACAGAAACAAGTAAATACATAGCTCAAATACAAACCGCATCTGGCGGGATTCGAACCCACGCAGGACAAATATCCCCGTTGCTTTTGGTTTAAAAGATCAATACCATAACCACTGAGCCAAAGAGAACTCTCTCTCTGACGTAGTTGTCAGGTACTGATTTTATACGGGAAAGCTATGCAGTAAGGGAGGAGTGATCTCCCCTAACAATGTAGAGGCCTAACAGAGATAAGAGTTGGACCATAATAAGATATAGCTGAAGGCCCAGATACTTTAGAATCATTTTTTTCTGTATCATTAACATCCTGAAGCAAGGCAGTAGCAGTAAGATATGAATGTAGCTCAGTATTGTATATACATGTATAATGGCAAACCTTGATATTTAGATATAGGTACAATTGAGAATGATATGAGTGAACGTTCGGTTTTTAATTCATGACTATCAGACATATTTGAAGATCTTGATAATGAAAAGTCAACACAGTTTTGGATGATATAAGCTAAAAAAAAAACTGAAAGTAAATGTCGCTCAAAGTTACAAAAAGCTCTGAAAAAAAATTGTGAATAAATATGCTTTTATTTTCTGTCCACTGTATCAGAATTGCTTATGAGAGCATTACGATGAACGTGCTTTGATATTCCTAAAACAGTATACCTTTCGAAAATATACTTAAAAGCCTTGACAGTCATATACCAGCACAATTCTAGGAAACGTCTGAAGAAATACCTTAATATTTTATTGTCAGCAGAATTTGGTACATATGAATAAAGAAAACGTAATTTATAATACCAAGAACTATCTTTCTATAACGTTAAACATAGCTAGTAACTCACCTGTGTTTAATTGTTGTTTAATCATGTCTGTAAACTTCTTAGGATAAATATCTTTCATGTCATTGTACAGTTTATCTAGTCTATTTACATTGTTATTTAATTTCACCATTTTGTGTGTAATGCTATAGCCCACAAATAAAGCTTGTTGTGAAAGAAAGTAACATTCTGATATAAATGGAAACGGTTTTTCAGGCTTATAATCTTCCTTGGTTTCTTCTTTTAATGGCACGAAAGTTTCTTCTTTGTGTAGACCTAAAATGGTAAATGACATTGCTGTCAAATGACGTAAAAAAGCCCATTTTCAACCACTTACCGATTGTCTAAACTGAACAAAACCTAAAACGAAATTGTAGATGAAGAGTTTGGAATCTTCTTTGTTGAATACAGGTAATCTTTAGAAATGAATTGGTGCTTTGTAAAGTAAAGTAATTCTGCATTCAAAGAATATGTATTCCAAACAATATCAATTAAATTGAATGTTATGAAGTTGACAATGGAACATTGGTTCAGAGGCAGTGACACTCGTTGGAATCCATCATTTAGCTGTGAAAATAGTTTGTTTCGAATATAAATTTGAAGCTTGTGCAAATGAACTGCAACTGTATGCTGCTTTACAAAATTCATCATCAAAGTTAAGAAAGGTATTTTAATCGTAAAGAATATCAATTCAGGCTTCATATCAACTAAGGCTTAGTGTAGCTGAAAACTGAATTCATAATCTGAATTTAAAGTCGTATTTTCAAACATAAATAGGACAAACACAAACTATGTCTTCCACTTTTTTTGGCAGAGTTCTGAAACAATATAGATATCTGACATTTTATTTTCTGAAACTGACACAAGATTTACGTATGATACCCGTCATCTGTTAGTCCTTACCATATTCATCTGTAGACCTAATTACGGGTTAGTGATGGCTAGTAAGACTTGAAGATTGAATAAAAGATATGGAAATTCTCTTGTTCAGCGTTGAAGTAAAAACACACAGATGGTCAGTGACTATGTTAACTGAGAAAGAAGTAAACCTACTAAAAAGGTAAGCGCATATGCTCGTAAACGCATTTTATGAGATCCGATGCAAATGATGACACGATCATGAGCACAAGAAGTAGAGCCTTGCTTTGGTGTGAATACAAAAGTTATACATGTCACCTCTGGGAGCATTTTTACTACGGAACACCCAGTAATCATCCGTGTAAAAGTATCTGGCGAGGACTGTTAGTTTTTTGCATAATTATGCTCTATAAACGTTGAAAATGCGATAATTTTCTCGTGTTTAGCGATCGCAAAAAATTATATGTGGTGGAACCATGATACCATACTCACCCTTGGCATGGACGCAAAATTTCTTTTCCTCTGCCTCTGATTTGGGCACTATTCTACAGTAGTTAGGTTTGATTGCCGCCAGTTTGTTACTGTCTGGTTCAGTGAAAGGACGTGAAAAGAAGAGAAGGACCGTGCATAGATTGAGACAGAAGCCATCCGAGCAAAATGTTTGGTCAAAAACCTCTACTTCGTGAGCAGACCACAACTCTGGTTTACCTGGAGCAGAGGTAATAGTAAAATCTTTAATCAATCAAGCACTATGAAAAATGTAATCAGGCACCGGTGTTGCGAAAAAAGAAAGTAGGGCTTATATAAATTTTGCTCTCTTCTGGAGAACAAGATAAGTCCATTTGGTATGTATACTGTATACATGTAAAGGTTGCTTAAAGCAACCTTTGTAGGTTAAAAATTGTTTTTGAGCGATGTTATAGTAACATGTGACATGATATGTACTAAAAGATATGGTATACTCATTTCAAACGCAAGCAGCATTCAAATAGTCTCGTTACTTCTATAATGAATAGAGGCATAGAAAATGGAAATATGGAAGTAGAAGGTGCCTGCCTTCTCTAGGACCTCGATAAATTTGGCGGGGAAAATCCTGGTTTGCTTTCCTGGCGGCATTAATTAACGACGTATAGCACAAATGTTCGCGTGCATCCGACAGCGCATATATTTTTTTCATTGACAGTGAGTAAAAAGTGCACTTATTTATTTTCTGAACATGTGATAACACTATTGGAGCACTGAAACAAATATAAAATAGTCTGATCTGTGAACAATCTCCTAATGAGCAATTTCTATTTTTCCGACTATGTCTGCCAAGCTTTTATCCTAGTTTTGTGCTTTAAGAATTAACTTCCAGTGACCTTCATCCTTGTTTTCTGTCGAAATAAGCAGGGATATGTTCTATTTTTACTTTTGCTTATTGTTAAGAATTATAAATACAATTCCCTTTTCCATTTAAACTGATGCTGGTTAACGCTTAAGTTGGTAAAATTGTCTCCCATTTTTACCTAAATGTTCTGTATAAAAGATGTATAGTTGTACATTTGCCATGCTCAAAACCAGTTTTTTGTATATCTTTTTTTTTTTTTTGCAAAACTAAATGAACTTTTATCAAAATAATGTATACATGTATTTGTATATTCTTCATGCAATTTTCCCGTTTAACTGGCCATAATAGAAAGGCATAATAAATGCAATATTTGCTGAATTTTGGAACTGTATATACGTTTTTGAAATGCAAATTTCTCAAAACCGAGCTGGGTGACACATATCTTTTTTACAGTTATCTCCTAGAGACATGATGAGCTTTGTATATATATGCAAAGTTTAAAAAAAATCCATCCTTTACAAAAGTTTGGTAAATAAGTGGTGAAATTCTACTATCTTATTTACGTGTATACACCAAATGCGTGTAAAAACTATTCTTACAAAAGCTGCTGCTTCCAAGACCAAAAACTTCCGATACAAATATTAGGATTTTTCTCGTATGTCCATTACTATAATGGCTACAACATGTCTGCTCGTCTATACTACAGGATCCTAATTTTGATCGTTATGTTGTGAGGAAGATACTCTTGTCACCAATGGCTGTGAGCGGATTGATGAGCAAATCAAATGCACTTAAAAAGATCCAAATACCATACCTCTCAAGGTCTCTAGACAGCACCCAAGCCAATGTAGCACCTCATGTCTCAAATCCTCGTTTAGTTTCACAATGCCAAATAAAGTTCTATATATACCATCAGTTATGACCCCAAGTTGCTGTAAAGTAGATCATAACCCATTAGGGCCTACTGTTGAAGTTACCTTTAAAACTTTTCAAAAATCAGTTACAAAGAACACAATGGACTAACGTATCAGAAAGGATTTTTTTAAAGAGCATTTAAAAAATGGGGATGTAAGTAAATCCTTGCTTTCAAAGCTGCCAACTGCAAGAGTCTCAATTGGTTTATTAACTTTATGGATGGCAAATAAATAAAAGGAAAACTTTGCTATAATTAAGGGAGAAAAGGATTCTTGTTCATTACTGTTAATCTCACGGTATAATATCTTCTTGAATCATTACTGCAAAACAGTACACTTTCAAAAACAACCTTCTAAATAGTGATTAATATGAACTCATTGTACGCACCCCGCACAGGCTGTCCTTGGTCAAATCATTTTGCAATTGGTCAATTTCTTGCATGTAAAAGGATTAGCAAATATCATGATTCAATCGTTCTTAGTCAAATGGATGGTTCTCATAGTACGAAGCATTAAACCCCTTTCGCAAGAGTATGGCTCATTCCAAGTTGACAGACGCAATACAAAAAAAAAATTATCTGAATGTCATGAGTCTTTAGCTTCGTGGAAGGTGCTCACCCAGATACAACGGAGTAAACAACAATGATTCTGTATACATGTATTACCATAGTTAGCCACGAGATGTGAAAAACCTGATAATGTATATGGCATGTAGGCCTATAAAAGACAAACACATAATCGACTGCATTAAGGTGACTTAACAGTTCGTTTGATGAACAGAGTGCAATATTCTCTGGCAAAAGGTGCTTAAGGCATTTCTATGATACATGATTATACCGAACAAGTCATTGCATAATTGTGGAACCCAAAAATCCATCTTGTGGAAACGTCGGCTTTATCTTGGGGTACACTGGTTTTTTGTCATTTAGAAGATTGACCATTAGCAAATGGTTTTGACTTATGTCAGTCAGCATTGACTGTGCAAGCTGACGTAGTTCGATGCTTTTTGCAGATGCACAAACTTTTTTTCACAGAGCACGATTAAATTATGTGAAATACCTTCCAGATAAACAGCTGGCTTGTATTTATATCTTGTTGACTGAGACCCAGTGGTTCTTTGAAGAACTCAAACGGACCTGATCCTCTCTTTGGACAAGAGCTAAGTGAGAGCACAGCACCAATAAGCGTTTGTTCGTAACGTCTTTGGTTTGTGAGATCTTTGGGCGTGTTGAATTTCATAAATACCTGAAGATATGGACACAATTTTTACATGGTTCTACGTGTTTATCTTCTTTTATACGTGGCTTTTATCATGCAAGTCATTAATAAGTGACATATTTAAATGGAAATGGCGGATACCCAAGCCTGATAGCTTCCTCGTGTCATGTAGCTTGACTCATTTGTTGCAATTTGAGCACTTGGTTCCTTAGGAAGTTCTTTTGCACAACCAATTTAGTTTTCTGCAAGATGCAAAACATCGCCCGTAGGATTTAATGTCTTTCAAACCGTCAAATGTGAATTTCTACAGGAAAAAAATCCATTTTAATAGGGATAACTTAGGGGCAGAAAACAGGCTATTCAAAAGAATATATTACCTCCGCTAACAACCGATGACAAGAAAACAACTCAATCACTCTAATACATGGACTGATCTCGGTATGAGCAAGTGTGTATTCTTTAGAGAATCGTGTATATAAGTTAGTGAGTATTGGGTCAAAAGCTGTTTTGTGACTCTCATCTTCTCCGTCTGTCTCCTCAAATTGGTTAACTGTACCCATCAAAAATTCATTAAAAGGTTTGCTCTTATCTGAAAACAAAATCAATTACAGAAATAAAACTTTAGTCTCTAACTGTTTATGCTTTAAACTCTGTCTAATCTAATTATTTCATCTAATTATGGATATTATCTACAAGAGTTTGGATCTTCAAAGTTTCATTCACTTGTTTTTAAATGCGTCTTAAAGATAATTACAGCTACATTTGGTCATTTGGGATCTCACCTGTTAGCCAGTCTGCATGTTCCATACATAGGTCGATGAACTGGTTATGGACACTTTGCTGCTTGTAGTTTTCTGGATACGTCAAGCATCTTTTCGACTGCAGGAAAATCACCTCTTTACACTTCTGTAGTTCGTCCTTCATTGTTGCAAACTGGTGAAAGCAAGCAAGAAACAAAATACAGAATGTGTTTGTGTCATCATGTTTCTATTTGGTGTAATATAACGCTGATTTCTAGATATGTGGAGTGACAATCGGAGAAAGACGAGTGAGCCTCGTTAAGACTTTAGTAATGAAACCGTCGAAGAATTCGAACACAGAGCACCTGTTTTACAATCTCTTTCAGGGACAGAATGACCTGCCAGGATCTTACTTGTTAATTTCGCTTAAGTTCGTCAATACCATGTAATGCGTAATTTTCAGAGATCCTTGTGACCACGGGAACGTATACCAAGCACAAGAAATATGTGCAACATACCTACATACCTTTGTGTTGTCCTGACACGACTTCATTCGGAGAAAACTCTGATATAAGTATCTGATTGCCATCTTTTCGTGCGCATTCAAGGCAGATTTATCAGCATTCTTCGTTGTCTTTGATACTTTTGACTTTAGTACATGAACGCGTGGGTTGACCATTTCACACCGCTCTAGGACACTCTGAAATGAATGTGCGATAAATGGAACAGAAAAGTCATCGATCATAATCCTAAAAATCGAAATAATTAACTGAGTTTTATATTGTTTATGATCCACTTTATAATTTTAAACTCATTACTTCTGAAATATATTTAACACAGACACATTCTAGAACGATTTAGTCGGGTTGATACAAGCACAAAATTTGAAGAATAAAATGTGCACAACGAGGGAGGATAAAATACTCCTTACTCATCAGTTGTTGTGCCGTTTCTCTTTTTTACATTGCGATGGACAGAGTGATTAAACCTGTTAGCTCTCTTTACATGTGTGATCCTAATGATATAAATAAGTTCAACCTGTTTCATGGTTTATGAACATTCGGGTTAAATGTCCATGTGGTCTGTTTTTAATGTTCTAACGAAATTATTCCTTTGAATTTCTGAGCTGTGCAGGTTTGAAACATACACACAAGATAAAATGGGAAAAGCAGGTAATTGGAAGAGGAATAAAACAGACACAAAGGAGAGAAATAGATAAGTAAGAGCAAACAGGAATTCAGTAAAAGTAAGCAGCATTACCCGGCCAATAGTTTCCACAGTACACATATATAGTTAACATGAGAAACCATAGTGTAGCAAGATGTAGAGGAAGCAACTGGTGAATTGATTCAAGATAGCCTTCATTACCTGTTCGATATTTTCTATAGTTAACATTGGATCCTTCTGAAATTTGGAATAAGTATCTTTCATATGAACACAAAAGTCCGGAAGATCTGCACCCACGGCAATACCTGAAATAAAATTAATGTATTACCTACTTCAAACGACCGTTTCCTAGGCAGAAGATTACTCATTATCCCTTTATCAAAAAGTCTGAATCTTCATGACTTTGAAAGAGGAGCCCTTGGAAAATAGGAAAAAGACAAACTTGTCTTTTTGTCTATATACCAAACAATCCCTGGTTTTCACGACTCTGTGAAAAAATCAATTTAAAATCATTTGGGAAAAAGGAGAAATGCTGGTTACCAGCTTTTTCTACTTTTCCCATGATGTTTTCAAAAGGCTTTTATATCAATGTCGTAAAAACCAGGGATTGTTTGGTAAAGGGTTAACCAGACAATGAAATTTTAGACTTGTGCAAATTTAGACTATTTGCAAACCACAAAGATGTGCCTAAAATTATAAAATTCATTTTGGAAGGGTTTGAAAAGATTGTTGGAGATGGGAAAGAATTCAGGTTATTTACACAAGCATATATTTCTTAACAAAGTTGGGTTTTTCTTTTTAAGACAGTAGAACTGTAACACTTCTGGTGCAGAGAGGAATAGAAATATTGATAGTTGATGAAGATGGATATAAATAATTTTGCATATTCATTCTTAACCGACCAGAAATTCCTTTGATGTCCATTTTGAAATTATTTCTCGATACTTTTGTAAGTTTCAAGAAAAGGGGGGTAATTATCCCATTGTAATAAGAATATAGTGGTTTTAGATTTATAAATGATAATTCTTAGAACGGAAAAAAGAAAGGTAGCTCGGTTAAAGTAGTACAATAATACTCATTTTTAATTATAGCAAACTTTGTAGAATAATATTATAGTGGAAATACCTGTTTTGTATTACGGGTCTTCTATCTTAACGTAGTATTACTCTCAGACGACAGCAATGTCTTTTTAGGGTCTACTGACTTCATAATTGTAGGGGAAACAGGTATTCCTCACAACTTAATCCTTTACTCCATAGATACTCATTTCTACGCATTGCTTGTAGGAGCCTTTGGAAAACATTGTGGCAAAAGGTGAAATTGCTCGTGACGAGCAATTTCACCTTTTGCCACAATGTTTTCTACACTATCAAAAGGTGTCATATACTCGTAAGAAACGGCTTTATCCTTGCTCTTATTTATGGTCAATTAGAGATACCATAGAAATGCCTTATGGGGTAAAGGGTTAAATACCCGCTGTACTGTCTATGTAATGAAGTGATGTAATTTACCTGTCTTACCTTTTATGTGTTTGTTTTGTTATGTTGTGTATGTCAACAAAGGCTTAAATTATCATCTGAGAGTAATAGACCCCTAATGAAAGCAGCTATTTCTACAATAATATTATCCTACACAATTTGCTATAATTAAAATTAATACGTATTTATCAACTATCAAGAAAACTTTATGCAATTCAGCACTAGAGGCTACTACCTTAAATTATCATTTCATATGTGCAGGACAAAGGTCGACATACAACGATAACTTACCAAGAGTGATCAAGAAAACCTCTTCAAATAGGGTATTTGTTGAAGTCGATTCGATCGGGTTTTTGCCTCCTCTTTGTACTACATTGTTATTGTTCACAAGATTGTCTGAAATCGCAAAAACAAAAGATGCATCAACTATGTATATTCTGTAATGTCCTTTCTAAGTAGAACGATTTCTGAAAAAAAAACATCAGTATATAATTGGTGCTGCCCTGTCACAGTCTGCGTCATCATCGACCTGCAAATACTCAATTACTCTGTGAGTGCGGTTCAGACGAGAAAGAAGAAACTATTTGTTTTCTTTTCGAATGGAGTTGCGGAGTGTTTAGGACACCATCAGACCTGACCTGATCTTGTTTTATACAGTCCGCTAAACTGAACTATATTGCCTAATGATTTAAAAAAGTCAATCCGTTACCAAACAATCCCGTGTTTTAAAGATTCATAAGAATACAGCTTTTGAAAACATTGCGGAAAAAGGAGAAAATGCTGGAAACCAGCATTTTCCCCTTTTCCCAAAATGCTTTCTATTCTTTCAAATATACGTATACTATCATTCAAGTTATATTTATCGTCTGCAAATGCTCTAAATTTCGCCAAGTCTAATTTTTTGGTCGTCTTGTAAGTAGATTGTAATTGAAATGAATGACATTGGACAAGGTTAAATTTATCCATGCCTTATTTATTGTCAGTCATTATTACAGTGATCATGTCATTAGTTATAGAAATTGCGTGAACTAGTCATAATAGATTCTATAAATCACGGTAATTTTTACCCAACAGACAAGTTTTGAAAGACGTTATTGGAATTCGTGTACTCAACTCATTAAGGTGATGGATTCATAAATCATATATCATATTTGAAATTCTAACGAGCCCGTTATGGAACTACTTTTTGTCCTGTCTCTACTCTTGAAACTTGGGAAATGTCAAAAGAATTCCAAATGTGGACAGATGAGTTTCTTTAACCCTTTACCAAACGACAAATTTTTGACAGGTCCAAATTAAAAGCACTTGCAGACGACAAAATAAACGTAATTCAAAAGCTGAAATTTGTTTCCAGAAGGGTAAAAAGTATTGTGGGAAAAGGAAAAAATGCTGCTTACCAGCATCTTCTCCTTTTCCTACAATGTTTTCAAAAGGCTTCTACCTCTGGGTCGTAAAAACCAGGGATTGTTTGGGAAAGGGTTAAAGATATTAAACAGGCTTTTATAGCACATGACTTTGTAAGTTTCATCAGGGGAGGGAAATGGTGAGGCATTTATTTCACTATCGTCCGAACTTAATCACCCATTATCGAACAAGATTATTTCAAAAATGCTGCCGATTAGATTGAAATATCCTTGGAAAAAATAATTAATCGACATTGGTTAGTTAAATACATGTATTAATTCCTTCTGACACTGTGTAATAAATAGTGAAATGCTGCGACACCAAAATCAAAGCGCCGAAAGTACTGATGGCTCGGGGCAAAGGGAAAGTACAAATATGTGTAAAGCAATTTGCATTTAATCGTCAACTGTTCAGTTAAAATGTATAAGAAAAAAATGTTGATGCAAATATTTAGCTGCAGTTGCTTAAAGGGAAAAATGTAAATCGAAAAGCCGGGCATTACTGTGTGAAAAATCTTTAGATAACTTACCTGCCCCTGATTTATGGATTCCCTTATAATAGTTAACAACTAGCCCAAGGTTGAAGTAAATATGATGGTTAACAGCTACTTCAAGCTTAAATTAAATGTTTTAGTAATGACAGTAATGACAAAGATACTATAAAATATCAAAATATTTGAACATTAAAAGTCATAAAGGGCCATTTGAAACGTGATTACCAAGGCTAGGCGCCGTTGGCCCCTTGACAAAAAGTCGCTAACAGAAGCACCAGATGGGATAGTGAGTGATGCATGATATTGTATGGATAGGCAATATACCAGTCCGGTAACAGTAAATACACTAATTATTGTCGTTTGTTCAAAATTGATTAAAACAAGCGATTTCGATGAAATGATATCCCCCGCCGGAAAAGACCTTTTTTGATACACATATTAGAGGTATTGTGCGTTGCATTTACACGTGGCCTTTTTGTTAATGGTCCATGAAATAACGCTTTTAGGAAATCGTGGGAAAAGGAGCAAATGATGGTGAACAGCATTTTCTTGACTTTCCGCAATGTTTTTACCATATTAAAGGCAATCCCTGTCATTGGAGAAGCATTTAATTTGTGTTTACTATTGCAGTGCTTGAAACTGAGTCGTATGGCAAAGCGTTAAAGAAGGAATTATAAATATAATGAATTTTTGAATTTGAATTTGAGTATATTTGGATTCAAAAAGCCCCGTTCATCCAGACATTTATGTCAAGTCTATTACGAAGTAACGTATATATAACATAAAGCATGTCACTTACCTTTGGTATTTACTGGTCGAGCTCGACTACCGGTGGAGCCTGAACCCGGAGAAGAACCAATCACAATATTGCCCATAGGATCTTGAGTACCTGAAGATGGAAAGATTTAGACTGCTCGTCAGATAGTTATTTACATTTATATCGAAACTTTCGATATCATTATAGGCCATTGTTTTAAAAAGCAAGTTCAGATGGGTATCTCTTTTTTTCAATATTCATATATATAACTTTTTTTTTATTTGATTGAGCAAATTTCAAAGAACCTTTTGAATTTGTATTGTTTTCACTGGAAGAAGGGCCACCGTCTCCCACGTGACTGCAGTATTTGCTCTAATAAGTTAAACATCTATAAGATTTGGCATATTTTGCATTTCTGATAAAAATCGTATTAAACCAGTCTAATAAACGCTTTTAATCGAGCCTCGGAATGAAACAGGTCGAAACTTTCTGCAATTGGTCAATTTTATGCATGTAGAAGAACCGATCTACCTCATCATTCAGTTGTTTGTTTGACAAAATTTATTCTAAATGTATAATGCGTCATGTAGATGTATTAACCCTCTAGCAAACAATCCCTTGTTGTTACAACCCTGAGAAAGAAGACTTTGAAAACATTGTGGGAAAAAGGAAAAAATGCTGGTAACCAGCATTTTCTCCTTTTTCAACAATGTTTTCTACCCTGGTAGAAACAAATTTCAATCTTTGAGTTTCGTTTATTTTGTTGTCTGCTAGTGCTTTCAATTTGGACCAGTCTAAAATGTTGTCGTTTGTTTAAGAGTTAAACCCTCTTTTGTCAGAGCATATAGATCATTTATTTTACGCTGAATAAGTTTAACAATTTCAAAGTCTCCAAATCTGGCAAAAATATATAAATGGCTACATCAAAGTTTATATCAACCAATTGGATTTATAGGTCATTTACGTGCACAATATTTAATGACATCAGGTTAAAAGTTTAATCAATTTGACACTATGTTATTGGCGCCCAAAAAATAGGGTTTTATCGTTTACCGCACAATGTTGGCTTTTAACGACCCTTGGAAAAAAAGACTTTTTAAAACATTGTGGAAAAAGGAGAAAAAATGTAACCAGCATTTTCTCCTTCTCCCACAATGCTTTATATCTTATCAGATAATAATTGCACTATTAAAGCCATAAAAAAAATGTCGTCTACAAATTCTTTCAAACTGAACAGGTCTGGTATGGGGTTTAACCCTTACGCTGATAAGCACGACTTACTGACCTTCTGTGGATAGTGTTGATCAAGATCAGACTGCACAGAACGTGCAGTCTGATCTTGGATCTACACTATCCGATAAGAGATATCATTCCCCAAATTCTAACTCGGAAATAGCAATGTTGGGGTTATTACTATCGAACTGAGAACTTTATTTTAGTTATTTAGCAAGGTAAGGACTTATGCGCTTCTTTGGAATGCATTATGTACTAGGCAAGTATTCACATAATATGGATCCAGTTTACTTTACAATCGGCTGGAACCATGGAAATTATCAAAAAACAATTACTGGGTCAAAATACAGGAAATTTGATTCAGACCATTCAAAAGTAACGAAACGCAACATTGATTGTCTACCAACTTTCCAGACCAACCTTCGGATAAAGGATGTCACCTAGGAGTAGCAAATTAGGTTTATTTGAGGACAAAATAAGCCAGGACCAAGTTCTTATCGTGGCTTGAACTTTTGGGGACAAGTTAGGTCAAAAGAGAACTACTTACAATGTCATGCTGATTCAATTTGTGCAAAAAGTATCTGCAGCTGGAACACTGTTTAACAGAAATTATTCGTATTTCATAGGCGATTTCTTAGTTTTTAAGCATGAAATGACAGTTCCAGCGATGTACTTTTTTGCATTCTGGACAACTAAACTACGTGCCACCAGGAATAGCATTACGATCCCTGGTGGCAAGCAAAGCAACAGAGTTGAACCTAGCAGGACACCATAGTCACTAACGAGGAATTGAGAATTAATTTATCTACACTGCATGATACTTCAACCTTTTCGACGAAAGCTTTAACCCTTTCCCAAACAATCCCTGGTTTTTACGGGTCTGGAATAGTAGCCTTTTGAAAACATTGTGGGAAAAGGAGAAAATGCTGGTAACCAGCATTTTCTCCTTTCCCCACAATGTTTTCTACCCTATCATAGACAGAAATAATCTTTTCAGCAAGAGTTGAATTGTCGTCTGCAAATGCTTTCAATTTGGTCTAGTCCAAAAGTTTTTTGTTTGGGAAAGGGTTAATCAAATCAATATATAGCACATACATGTATGTAAATGTAGAAATTTATTCGAATTCAATAATACATGGGCTATGCTGTGATAAAAGAGGGTTGAAGGCCTCTAGAATAAATTCCGACCCAGGTCAGTCTGCAACTACTTGCTCAGTATATTTCATTACAAAGATGCATTTAACCACCTTTTAACATAACACAACTCAAACACTTTGTGTAGCATATCATAATAGTACACAAAATAATAAGCCAGATATGGCTTGCAACACGCAAAAAGGGACATTCGGACATAAATTTGCGTAAAGTGTCGTCTCGGATCAGCCTATACAGTACTTTTTTATGTGATTTTCTGTTTTGCGCAATTCTAACGTAGCACAAAATTATTATACTACAAATCTCATGATTTGATCGGATAATATGTCCCGAACATATGACATGTACACTGGCAAAACCAATCTAAAAAAAGTTTTCCTTTCGGGAGACCCGTATACATGACTACACTATCAACACAGCATCCAAAACAATGGCGTCGATCAAGATTAACATCAAGATCATGTGCCAAGCTGCACGTTTTAGCACGTAGTACCAAGGTTTCAGTGACGTCAATCCCTGTGACGTACGTTTTCATTGAATTGGGGCGCTAAGAATGGAAATTCTATATCGTCAGCATACTCAATTTATTTTTTAAACAAAAAAAAAAAGGGTATTATTCGCTTAACAAACGTTGGAAAGGTAAAACTTTGCAATATGATAAATTTGTTTATTAGGTCAGGTGGCAGGGTACTTGGAAACTTGTTCACGGCTGTAGAGAATCATGTCGGCCCGAGCCGAACCTCGAATGCTCGGGGCGACATGATTCACCACAGCCGTGAACAAGTTTCCAAGTCCCTGCCAGCTGACCTTACAACTAATAATGAAGCCGTTAAGTGTCGTCTCGGGTTAGCCTCAGACTAAAACATTCATTATTAATCCTGACGCTCACAACTGAATAAAAAGATTCCATTTTCTCAAAGGCCACAAATACAGTTCGGCCACAGAATCAAGAAATATTTCGGTCATGGCCTACTATTAAGCTGTGGATAGCGTAGCTCAGAGATTAGACTGTGTGTTCATTGCAGTCGGATCTTGATCTACAATATCCGAAAAAGATGATAGTGTTATCTATGGTACGGAGAGAGTTATGGGCCCCTCAGTGCATTTTTGCGGACAGTGTTGATCAAGATTGGAATGGACATAATATGCAGGTCAACTCTGAATATGCAACGCCCGATATCCAGGGGAAAGAAGTTTAAAATCCTTGATATAAGACCTTTTAACGACTTTGAAATTTTCGAGTGATTTTATTCAGCACCAGACGAATTCGACTGTTTTATGTCTCACCTTTGCTCGAACTGCTCCCCATTTTTCCAGGTGATCAATGAACCGAGTCTGTGTCTGAAATGTATAACATGAAATTTATTCAGCAAGAACAGCATTTGAATGTTTCCAGATTACAAAAATTATGGAAAACAAGTTCGTGCCCACATGCGCAGAAAGAAGGCCTAAATAGATGGGGAAAGGGGGGGGGGGTGTGAGAAGTTTGATATAAAATTTAAAAAAAGGTCTACGATTTAAAAAGAAATAGCAATTTACTGCATCGACACCAACAGCGCCATTATTATTGTCAGATCAGAGTATATTATGAAAACATAAATTACACATTACAGACCAAAGACAACTTTAAGGCTACAATGTTGAGTGCTTGGGTAAACTTGTTCAAAAAATTGGAAAAAAGGGAGTATGAATTAAGTGATGACAAGACGATATTTATCTTGAAGTTAGTATATTCAAGGCATATAACTCTTTAATAACAAGATTGAATTTTTACTCGTTCAAAGTTAAAGCATTGACAGCAGACAAATATGCCGAAATAAAAGGATAATTCTTTAAAACATAGTGGGGAAAGGAGTAAATGCCGCATACAAGCGTCTTCCCATTTTCCTATAATGTTCTTAACAGACATTTTCTTCGGGCTCGCTCTATGTTAAATGGTAAAAAAAAGTTATACGGGTATTGATATTAATCAGTGGTCTTGAACCTATTAAAATTTCATGGTACTCTGAAAGGAAACACATGACTATTGGTTCACGTGTGGCATACAATTAATATTCCTTCCCACAGGAATACCGTAAAGACTTCTAGTATATTAAAAAAGAAATTATATCTTTTCCCAATGTGGAACTTCAGGTATTGGTCAGGAAAGAAAACATCTGGTGAAATAGAAAAGCAGTAGTAAATAGATTTGTGTGGGTTATGCCATCCCTTGTGGGCATGTCTGCGTGTCTTTTTGATAAGAAATGAAAAGCAAAATATCGAATAATGTGGTCCTGTAAAGCTAATCCGAGAAAAAGTAAGTGCCAAGTTTAAAAAAAAAAATGGACACAATTCAATAAATGCTTGATGAATGATGCATTATCTGATGCTACATTTAAAAGGCCGGTCTTTGGCTTGCGATTCGGGTGAAGAATCGGGTCAAGACATGTCCCAATACTTGTAAAACCATACACAAGATGACCTCCCTACAAGCAAGGAGCATCAGCGGTTAACTTGGCAAACATAATACGAAAAAAATGTAACTGTCATTCGACGAGAAGGATGATGATAATGATTATGATGGTTTCATTGTGACACAGACAGACAGACAGACAGACAGGCAGAGCGGAGCAGAGCATATTTTTTCAGGCGTACAAAAGTACAAAGGCTGCTTTTCTGGACAAAGAATCGTGAGGTCAGCCGTATCACAAAAATTATCTTACTGGAAATCCCACGGTTAATTGGTTTCCATTGATCTAGAAAATCCTAGAAAATCCCTTTGCTCTAGCATCTAAATATCCAGCACAGTTTTAAGTTATCGCAGACAAACTACTAAGAGACCACTTCGGAAAACATAGTCGCAACTGGAGATATTGCAATTCTTACATTGAGAAATATCTCCTTGTATTTAATCTTGACTCGTATGGGTTAATCTATACACATACACGTATATTTAAGCCGGATATTTTCCCATTGATCTGCTGAAAATCTATAGAATTGATGATTGATTAGAATACAATTGACACTAAAATTCACTAAATGACCTGCAACAAGCGTAAAGTGTCCTCTCGATACTCCCCGCGATACTTTCCGCATTTTATTTAATATACTGTTTTGCACAAGTCTGCTGATGAACAAAATTTAATAAAATCGTAAAGTGCCGTCTCGGATTAGCCTGCGCGGATTGCGCAGGCTGATCCGAGGCGACATTTTACGCAAATGTTCGAATGCCTCTTCTCGCGTGTTGCAAACCATTCAATAAAAAATATATTGAACCCACAGAGAGAGAAAAATCCACCAAAGTAAGGGTTAATAAGACTTTCAAAGAGAATAGATTTGGGAAAATCAATATCATTTTTCAAAACCTGTTTTTGTCATCACGCGGTTATTAACTTTAATTAAGTATTCTATTACTGTGAGGCGATCGAACTTCAAAAACCTGACCTAGTTAACTCTTTATCAGGCGACAAAACTTTAGACTTGTCTAAATCCAGGGATATTTACAAGAGCCAAGTTGAGTCTAGGAGTTATCTTTGATGGGATAGAGAGCATTGTGGGTAAACGAGAAACTTTTGGTAACCAGCATTTTCTCCTATGTCATTGCTGTTTTCAAAAGCCCTCTTCTTAAGGTCGTTAAAAAACGGTATTGTTTGATTGAAAAGGGTAGATTACAAAGCTGTTCATACTAACAGATAACATCTTCAAACGAATGTTTTCTTCGTTCAGGAGAACACTGTAGAAAACGATGTCGAAAACCGAGTGTTAGCTAGCTATGAGGAGTAATTATATCTATCGCCATAATTCCACTTTTATATGAGATCTAAATTCCATGCTTATCTTCCATGTTATGTTCCCAGCTTCGTCTTATGCAAACTTGAACCAAGAGGCACTGAGTTATATATACACTGACAAAGAAAGAACGCAAACGATGAAGAAAATCAAAGCATTAAGAACGCTGATGTGGCATTTGTCAAGGAATAACTGTGTGGAATTAATGATTCGAAAACAAGAGGGCTATAATGTCCTTGGATCGCTCACATGAATCAATAGGCGAAATTCACTCCTCGTGCGTAATTCAATTTCTGACCGATTGTCCGGTCAATTGAGCATAAGATATGGCCTCTAGAGAGTCCATAAGGAATTTCCTAAAGTTGATCTAATTTATCACCCGACTGATCAAATTAAGAACTCATTAAAAATTGTCAAGACAAACATTATGAACGTTTTTCAAGTTTATTGAGCAATAAGTGTGGCCTCTAGAGTGCCCACATCGTATTTCTTAAATTTGACCAAGTGACCTAGTCCATGACCCCAGGTAACCCAATTCCAAACTCGCTCAACATTTCATCAAGACAAACATTCTGATCAATTTCCTAATTTCTTAAAGTTGACTTGATTTATCACTCGACCGACCCAATTTAGAACTCATTAAAAATTATCAAGATAAACATTCTGAACAGTTTTCGAGTCAAGTGAGCAAGAAATGTAGCCTCTAGACTACCCACAAGGAAATTATTTAAAAATTTGACCTTGAGACTAAGTTTATGACCCCAGGTTACTCAATTTTAAAATGAATAAACATGTTGTGCTCAGGTGGGCTAAATACCAAATAACAAAGCTTTATGCTTTCTAGTTTTAGAAAAAAAGAGTTTAAAAGTTCTCCTTCTTTGTTCCTTTGTTCGAATGTGTGATCCCGTGGCGGGGCCAGTTTTGACGCCAGTGAAATCATTTGAACAAACTTGGTAGAGGTCCACTAGGAGATGCTACATGTACATACAAAATATAAAAGCACTCTCTTGCACTCCGGATCATTCGCATTCACCTCTGTAGTTGGCTCGGAAAGAAGTCCGTCATTACGTCATATTTTCGTCACATGACCATAACTCAAAATGGCGACACAAACGCCGGTGAAAGAAAGACCTATATCGATTGTTTCTTGTGCTGTTCAAACAGCACGGGGCCAATCGGACTAAGTGGTAGGAAATGTAAAAAAGAGGGATTTTCTGCAAAGCCTAAATATCTTTCAAGGACGATAATTTGATTTTTAATCTTACAAACTTAGATCCACCGGTGTGTCAAATCAGTTGTCATCATTCATGGGCGCAGCCATTTTTGTTAAAATTGGTGTAAGATTCTGATAAGTGAAGAAGCTCGAAAAAAATAGTTCCATTCTATACAGGTAAGTTCATCAGTTTGAATGCACCTATAATGCATCCAGAATCATATTTCTCTTGTCTATTTTATAATGTTACACATGAAACAGTTAAGTAGTACCAAAACATGTTTCCCTCGGTTTGACAAGATTCTTGTCATTTAGCCCGTTGCAGAGATGTATGGTGAGAGTAACGAACGACAACTCTGCTCGGAGATTGATATAAAAGCTCAACACCTTCCAGTTTTCGTGAAGGAGAATTTTAAAGTTTTCTTTCTTTGCTTCTTTGTTCCTATGTTTGAATTTGTGAACCCTGGGCTGGGGCCAGTTTTGATCCCAGAGTTATCACATGAACAAATTCCTCTAGGAGATTATAGATGCCAAATATCAAAGCTCTACGCCTTCAAGTTTCAGAAATGAAGAATTTTAAAGTTTTCCTTTTTTGTTCCATTGTTCGAACTTGTGACCCCCGGGGAGTGGCCAGCTTTGACCCCAGGGGCATCACATGAACAAACTTGGTAGAGATCCACTAGGAAATACTACATACCAAATATCAAAGCTCTACGACTTCTAGTTTCAGCAAAGATTTTCAAAGTTTTTGCTATTTTTTTCCGTTCTGTTGCTATGGCAACCAGAGTGAAGGGTGGAATTCAATCTTTTGGACAATCTTGTACAAGTTTGGTAGAACTTCACCAAAGGTACATCCCTACCAAGTTTCATTAAAATTGGTCCAGGAGGAGGATATATTTTAAAGAAATTAAGTGCTCAGGTGCTCAGTGCTCAGGTGAGCAAAGAAAAAAAGAGAAATATTGTTTAAATATTAACTTGAAAAACAACCTCCTAAGGAAATTAATATGTCTCTTTGGTTAAAGGGAGATTACTGGTGCCTATGTTTGCGCCATTTGTGTATTGATGGTGTCCCTTTGATCTTTCAAGAGGAATCAGGAGTAATGTCCCTTGACGGACGGATGCATGATGGGTAGATAGAAAAACTATGTAAATACATTGAATTCAATCAATTCTATACCTGGATGATTTTGAGATGTCTTTGGCCGTCAGGGTCTTATTCCCAACATTACAATTAAGTTTTCTATCTGAAAATGTTCATGTACAATCAAATGCGTAGCGTGTAATTATGGGACAAATAAGCCCAGGGACGAACTGGTTTTGGAACGAACAACCCCGGAAGCAAAGTGGATAGATGACAAATTTTGGGTATATCATTGCGCCAGTAAAAGGCTGTGAAGAGATGAAGCTATTTTCAATCGAAATGATGTATTTCAACGATCGATGGCCTTTTGCTATTTATTCCAATACGCCATTTCCAATTATATATCTGAGTGTTTTGGAAAAAAAACCCATTTGTGTAGAAAAATTGAGTTTAATTGGATTTATTTTCTTCGGTTTTGCTCAAAATACCATACATGCTCTTCAGAATTCAATTTTGAACATTTATTATTGATCTCATAGTGGCATTGTCTTCGACAAATGCCACAAAAAAATACTAGTAACAGACTCCTAGCCTTGCACTGGTGAAACCCATGACATTATGAATATGTACGCGGTCACTGTGACATGACGGGAATAATGTTGAAAGCGACGCAATTCACCATTCGATCAGGCTGAGAGGGTGTTTTCATAATCGTGTGCTGAAAAGTGTTTCAAGAGATACTGGGTTAACGAAAAAAACTTTATGATAAACATAACTGATTGGCCCGAAGTCAAGTCAAAGACAGGTTTTTTTTTTTAATCTCTTTACCTTGTGACATATTTTTACACTTGTCCATACTAAAAACATTTGCAGACAACAAATAGAATACGGCTGAAATGATGGGCATGTGTTTTAACCCTTTACCAGACGACAACATTTTAGCCCTGTCCAAATTGAAAGCATTTTCAGACCATAATTTCAATGTGGCTCAAATGGTGCGAATGTTTATTGATAGGGTAGAAAACGTTGTGGAAAAGGAGAAAATGATGGTTACCATTATTTTCTCCTTTTCCCACAATGTTTCCAAAAGGCTTCTTCCTCGGGGTCTCCAGAAGTCGTAATTGTGTGTTAAAGGGTTAAATAGTAGAGAACACTGGGAAAAAAAAGATGCTTGTTACTCTCTCCGAGGGGCGTGAAAAGTCGAGTTAAATCGTTAACAAACGACTTTAGTTTAGCCTGGTCCAAATTCAAAGCTTTTGCACACGACATTTTAAATAATATTCAAATCCGGTAATGTGTTGAAAAGGTAGAAAACATTGTGAAAAAAAGAGAAAAATTCACATTACCATCATTTTTTTTTTTCCAACAATGTTTTCCAAAGATTAAAACTCGGGATAGGTTGGTAAAAGGGTTACTAAACTAAAGTGTCCTAAAATATTTGTAAAAGATAAACTGAACTGTAAACCTTTTCGTACTTGAACACAGTATAACTATTATCGTGACGTATATACTTGAACATTTCTTTGATTTATAGATATGTATGAAATATGGACAGATATACTTACCCTTAACATAATGGCAAATTTAACCCTTTCCCAAACAACAAAATTTGGACCACCCCAAATTGACAGCACCTGCAGACGACAAAATAAATGAACCCAAAAATTGAAATTTGTTTCCAGCATGCTAGAAAACAGTGTGGGAAAAGGAGAAAATGCTGGTTACCAGCATTTTCTCCTTTTCCCACAATGTTTTCAAAAGATTACTATCTCAGGGCCGTAAAAACCAGGGGTTGTTTGGTAAAGGGTTAAGGTTTGCAAAAAGCGAATACAAATAACGCAAATTCTATGGTCTTTATTTAGCCCTTCACCTCACATTCCCGAATTATAACCCCATTAAAAGAAAAATGCATTTGAAATCACTGTGTTGAAACAATTTGAATGAGAACTTTACGGTGAAATCGGCCATCGTATTTAAAACCCTATTCTTATTAAGATTCTTATTCTACGGAAAAGTGATTTTCTAACTTTGAAAATACACGACTCCTGATTCGATAAACCAAGTGATTTAGTCAACCGAAAGTTTTTTTAATGTTCAAATTAAGAAAATTTTGGAGAATAACGCCAAATGTATCACAGGAATGGTTGGTAAAAACATGACCAAGATCCTGTAAAATTCTCAGTTTTTGAACAGGAGGTTTTTTGTTTTTAAAAGTAACACTGCTTCTGATTGGGTAAACGAAGGGGTTTAGATAAATATGATTAACTTAGTTTTTAACCTTTATCACTAAAGGAGAAAGCTTACGAAACCATTATGGGAAAAGCAGAAAATACTGGATAGCAACATTTTCGATATACATGTACTTCCGAAGGTAAAATTCGCTTTTTGGACGCATTAACGAGACTCGTAATTTGTCGTCTGCAAACGTTTTCAATCTGTCCTCGATTACAGACTTAAATCAGAGAAAAACTTGAAAAAAGTAACAGGCATTTTTTTTCAATTTTGCCCTAATTTTTTGATGATGTATACATGTAGCAGTCTAAATGCAAATGTTAGTAGATAAAAGTTCCACTGCAGAGTAGAAATATTATCATAAGTCTCCCTATTTCCCGAACACAGGGAAATGCCATTCTTCCGGATGGTATCCTGTTTGTTCACGCGCTATAAATTACTTTCAAACTTTATAATGAATTATACATTGTTTACCTTTTTTTTGTTGTCTTATTTTTCCGTTTATCATTCTGTTTTTAGGTATTTGTCGAAGACAAAACCACAAAGAGTTCAATATTGAATTTTGAAGGCCTGTATTATACTTTGTGCAAAGCCGAAGGAAAGAACCCCGATTAAACTCAATTTTTCTCAGGCAAATGAGTTTCTTGGAAGCACTCGGATATCTAATTGAAAACGACATAAAATACACTATGTGAGGCCATCGATCGTTGAAATATTAATTTCTTATTGAAAACAGCTTCACTCGCTCATAGCCTTCTATAGGTGCAATGATACAAAATTTGTTTGCCGATCGCTTGGTCCTGGGCTTTTTCGTTCCAAAACCAGTTCGTTCAATGGCTTGTTCACCCCATGATTGCGCACTTCTCAATTTGAATGCGCTTGAATATTAATAGATCGAAATAATTGATTGTAATTTAGCGAATCAAATGTGAACAGCTAAAGATATTTTGAAATACATGTAACAATATCAGCTTCAAACTGAGTTATATTCGATATAATCAAATGATTTCTCTCTCTATCCATCATGCATCCTATTGTAAAGGAACAATACTACCGATTTCTTCTAATGATCAAAGGGAGACCACTAATAAACAAAATTAATAATCCTAACATTGTCATAGTTACTCTTCAACCTTCAACCGAAAAGATATTAATTTGCTTAGTAGGTTGACTTTCAAGCCAATATATGAATACTATTTCTCTTTTTCTTTCAAATTATTAATTCCACACAATAGCTTCCTTGACAAATACCACTTCAGCGTTCTCAACGCTTTTAGTTTCTGGGTCATCGATCTACCGTTTTTATTTCTAAAAAATGGTACTTTATATACAAAAGAAAAGATGATACCAAACATTCAAAAATGTTAACCATACTATTTAACTTGAAATTTAATGTAAAAAAAAAAGTGTATGTGTTTGGGGATTGGGGGGGGGGGGGGGTGATATGATTGCAAGTATTTTTAATTTGTCATAATGAACCAATTAACCCTTAACAACACAATGCCGACTTTAAATGACCCTGGGAAGTTCAAACCTTTCGAAAATATTTTGTGGGAAAAAGAGAAAATGCTGGTAACCAACATTTTCCCCTTTTCCCGTAATGTTTTCTATCCTACCAAAGAAAAATCTCATCATTTGAGAAATTGTCGTCTTCGAATGCTTTCAAATTGGAAAGGTTCAAAACTTTTGTGATGTGGTATAGGGGTAACCGAAACCTTTGCACTCAATAAAGGCATTTATTTTTTCTTAGCTTTGTGGCCATCTGAATAATAATTATAGAGGAGAAACGTTCATGTATGCAAGCAGTTTTTCTCTGTAATTAACAACATGAAATATTAGTGTTTAAACAAAAGATATTTATGTCAGTGACATGTTGTACGTAATGAACTGCACAAATAGATAATGAAACGGGAAGTGTTGAAATTTGCACACGTACTGATTTACACCTTTTCTGTTTACCTCTTGCCAAAAAGTCAAGTTTTAGTCTCGGTCAAAACTAAAAGCATTTGCAGACGACAGTTTCGAAAATGGCGGAAGAAATGTACCGATTTGTTATCGGATACGTTTGACGACATCGTGGGAAAAGTATAAATGCTGATTATCAGAATTTTCTTCACAATGTTTTCCAATGCCACCTTTCTCCGGGTCTTAGAATAAGACTGAATTGGGTAGAAAAGAGTTAACCGAAAACAACCTACTTTGTTTACTTTTTAAAACTTTATGGGTGTAAAAGAAAGTTCACCAAGTTTATATTGGGTTAGAACCTTAACCAGCTGGGTAAATTTGAGACAAACACCATGTTAACCCTTTTCCAAACAATCTCTGGTTTTTACGACTCCGAGATAGAAGCCTTTTGAAAACAATGTGGGAAAAGGAGCATTTTCTCCTTTTCCCACAATGTTTTCCACCCTGCTGGAAACAAATTTCAGTTTTTCAGTTTCCTTTCTGTTTGTCGTCTGCAAGTGCTTTAAATTTGGAAAACATTCTAAAATTTTGTCGTTTGGTAAAGGGTTAATTACAACAATTCGTCCAGTTTATACTAGTAGTCAAAGAAAAGGGGTATTATCCAATTGGTCTTACTTATTTTGTCACCACTTCCGTATTTGGTTAATTATCTTTCATCGTGCGATGCTTGAAACAGGCACACAACAAAAATCCACAGTATTTACTTAACAAAGTAGTCCACAGTGTAAATACTTTGAAAGGTGTTTGAAATTCACGACAAAAATGTATTATATTACAGGTTGCTAAAGCGAAAAGCACATTTTATTATAATACACACATTTAATATACAACAATATTGGAAATATTCCATACCCATGTCGTTCACTCTTCACCGAATCAAAAGTTTTAGACTTGTCCGCATTTCAAGCGTTTGCAGACGACATATTCAATGTCTCTAATATCAAAGGATGTGTCTTTGATTTGGTATAAAGTTTATGGGAAATAAAACAAGTGCTGGATACCAGCATTCTCTCAATTTTCCACAATGTTTTCTAACCCCGTGTACCTCAAGGTTGTAAAAGCTCGGAACCGTTTTATGAAGACTTAAGTAAAAGTAGATCGACCATATTCTACATGTGTAGCCTACCTGTGTGATCGATAACTGATCTATTGAGAAAACACTGACAAGTTGGATCGATTCCATACCTTCAGTATACAGTTTGTGAACACGTAAATAAAGAAGGTCACTCATCACAAGTACAGTTCCTGTCACGGACCGTAGAGCAAGATCGAACTCTTAACAAACCAATCGTCACATAGATATAGGCCTATACGCTGTCAGATCTTTTAAACTCATTACCAAACGACAATATTTTACGCTTGTCCAAATCGGAAGCATTTGCAGACGACAAAATAATAAAAGTAACTGAAAGTTTGATATTTGTATTGTGAAAGGTAGAAAACATTGTGGTAAAAAGAGAAAATGCTGTTTACCAGCATTTTCTCTTTTTCCTACAATGTTTTCCTAAAGGCTTCTTTCTCAGGGTCGACAAAAGTAGGGATTGTGTGGCAATGGGTTATACATCAGTCTGCTAAGGGCGACTAAACGACCTTTTACCAGAGCTCCATCGAGACGATTCTAATGAGTGCCCACAACATAGGGCTTCGAAGAACGATAATGATTTTAGAATACCATCACCCCTTTTATCAGGAGCTCTGACTTTTACGGACAGTATAGATCCAAGATCAGACTTCACAGAGCAAGCATTCAAATCTTGACTCTACACTGTACGATAAGAGGATATTTTACCCATATAAAGTCAATCTTTGAAATAGCAAATTTTGGGTTTTTACTATAGACTTGAAAGTTTCGGTTCATTTATTTAACAGATTAAGGGTGAAGAGATATTCTGACCGAAACAGCAAGATGTCTTGTTCTTCTGTAAATCTACCTTGTCTCTCTGCCTGCCTGCCTGCCTGTCTGTCTATATTTTTGCCCGCTTCCCAGTCTATCTGCCTATCAATCATTCTACTCAAAGATTTCAAATGGACTATCATTTAGGGCCGATAACATGCGAAAAAGTCATGAAAAGCAACGCCTGAAATCGGACACCAGTATCAACAGGTCGGTTACTGTGATCGATCAATTTTAGCCTACCTCATGAACACATTTGTATTTTCCTTTCAGTTGAACACTTGGATCTGTGTCGAAGAGAAACTGTACGTTACTAGTAAGCAGAAATCTACATACTATTAGGACACTTTTTCATCAAAACCACCTGCACCTGAATGATATTAAATATGGTGACGAAAAAAACGTTGAAAATTGATGAAAATTGTCTGGAATAGGACCATTGTATCTCAACCGTACACTGTATTAAGAGATCGGTTACTGGGGTCGATACAATTAATACAATACAATGCCTTTATTTACGCTGTTCCTTTATATTTTTACAGAAAACAGAAGGTAAAGTACATAAAACACAATTTAACTCATTACCAAAAGACAGTATTTTAGGATTATCCAAATCGAAAGCATGTACAGACGACAAAATAAAAATGACTGAAAATTTGAAATTTGTTTCATGAAGAGAAGAAAACATTGTGGGAAAAGGAGAATTGGCTAGTTACAGCATTTTCTCCGTTTCCCACAATGTTTTCTGAAGGCTTCTTTCTCAGGATCGTCATAAGTAGGGATTGTGTGCTAATGGATTAAACCAGTTTCGACGAGACAAAAATGTATTTGAACTAACACAGTTAGAGTAGGTATACCGAGATAGAGTCGGAGCAAAATTTTAGTATGTTTCGACGAGGCACAAAATGCATTTGAAGTAACATAGTTCGAGTCAATATCATGAAAGTAGGGGAGAGAAAGAAGAATAGAAACTTCCAATATGTTTCGACAAGGCACAAAACTTGTTTGAACCAACATAATTCGCGTTAGTATTATAAGAGAGAGAGAGATGAAATTTTAATATGTTTCAAATATTAGTTATTTTTAAATTGTACATGCGTTGAAATTGATTCATGATAATTGAATTATCGATCAAATAACCGGAACCTCCTGCTGTGAACTTTTTTGTGTGTTATTCATTAGATCTGTCCAAAAGAGAAAATTCACCATACGAGTAAACATCCCACTGACAGGACGATTTTATCTCAAAACCAATTCGAAGATCATTTTGAGCCAACAGACAGAAAACTTAAAAGAAAATAAAATCTTAACCCTGTACCAAGCAATCCCGAATTTATCGACCCTTTGAAAGCATTGTGGGAAAAGAAAAGAAAATGCCTTCAATCGCCATAACTGGGGTAAGTACATTTGTGCCAACGTCAAATGTCGTCTGCTGACGTTTTGAATATAGAAGAGTTTAAAACTAATCGTTTGGGAAAGTTAATCAATGGCCATTGTATTAACAGATCGATCAGTTTCAAAGTAGTTTGCTCTCCACAACTCTGTTAACTCTTTACCATACGACACAATATTGGACCGGTCGAAATTGAAAGCATTTGCAGCCAATTAAACAAAGATTGAAGAATTGAAATTTATTTAGGGAAGGATAGAAACCATTGTCGGAAACGGAGAAAATGCTGGTTACCAGCATTTTCTCCTTTTCCCGCAGTGTTTTCAAAAGGCTTCTTCCACGGGGTCGTTAAAATTAGGGATTGTGTGGTAAAGGGTTAATCTACCCTCACGATCCAAACTTTCACTGTCTTTTAACCCATTACCACACAATCTCTAATTTTGACGACCCCAAGAAAGAAGCCTTTAGAAAACATTGTGGGAAAAAGGAGAAAATGCTGGTAACCAGCATTTTCTCCTTTTCCCACAATGTTTTCTACCCTTCACAAAAACAAATTTCAAATTTTCAGTCACTTTTATCTGGTCGTCTGCAAATGCTTTCGATTTGGACAAAACCTGAAATATTGTCGTTTGGTAATGAGTTAAGCCCTCTTTCAACAGAGCATGGCTCAAATGTTGGAGACAAGGGTACAGGCGATGGATAAAATTACAAGAGAAAATCATCGATAGAGATCAAATTAAATTGTAGAGGCTGTTTCAAAATCGATGATTTCGTACTTGGTTTAACCCAGAATTCCAGGTTCAAACGACCCAAAATATAAACCTGTGAAAATATTGTGGGAAAAGGAGAAAATGCTGGAAACCAGCATTTTCCCCTTTTCCCACAATGTTTTATTCTCTTTCACAGACAAATTCCATTAACTTACATTTAATCTTTCGTCTGCAAACGCTTTTAATTTGGAAGAAATGTTTAAGTCTTGCAGTTTGGACAAAACGGTAAGGTAAAGCAGAAGGAGAATAATTTGTGGTACGAAATTATCAAGAATAGAAAGAACGAAATGGAATGATTGTCCAAAAAAAGGAAATACGAGTAATGGATGAAAAACTTAGTATGAGCAAATGCTCATTTCTCTGTCATAATTTCAAGCCGTCCGCTGCAGATGAGTAAAATATGAGCCATGCTCTGTGAAAAAGGGGCTTATTGCATCTGCGAAAAGTTTCGACCCAGGTCAGCCTGCGCAATCCGCGCAGGCTGACCTTGGTCGAAACTTTTCGATATTGCTTACATGCCCAAGGACCTGTCTATCTCATGATTAAGTTGGTCAAGTGAAAAAAATGGATAGATCTAATATGGATCCATAAGTATGTGATGGTTTGCTAGGTACCGAAATATTCGCGGAGATCCATTAAGCCGCCTTTTGTCAGAGCATGGCTCAAATATTTTGTTAACGGTTTATTTGACGATAGAACCATAAATACGCTGAACTTAAAAATGCAGGCAATTATTCGCATGTTGTGCTCGTTTCAAATTACCACAACCCTTCACAAAACGAAAGAAATGTGGCCTGAATCGTATTTAAAGCAGACTACAATTAATTGTCGTTCTAATGATGAGATTAAAAGGTGAGATATTAACAAACAAAACACCATGGAAAAAGGAAAATAATCTGAATAACAGCACTTTTTCCTTTACCCGAAATATTTAAAGAAGGCTTCATTCACAGGGTAATAAAACTCTGGATAAATGACATTAACCCTTTACCCCATAAGGCATTCCTATGGCATCTCTAATTGATCTTAAATAACAGCAAGGATGAAGCCGTTTCTTATGTGTAAATGAAACCTTTTGATAGCATAGAAAACATTGTGACAAAAGGTGAAATTGCTCGTCACGAGCAATTTCACCTTTTGCCACAATGTTTTCCAAAGGTTCCTGCAAGCAATGTGTAGAAATGAGTATCTATGGAGTAAATGGTTAACTCTACCAGATGACAATATTTTAGGAATGTCGAAATTCAGTACATTTGCAACGGACTCAAATGACATTAACTATATTGCAGGAAAACAATATGTACAGTACTAAGGTTGGTCAACAGCGTTTTCTCCTTTTCGTATAAGATTTTCAGATATCTTCTTCCTGAAGATCGTTAATTCTTTACCAAACGACAAAATTTCCCGCTTCCAAATTCAAAGCATTTGCAGACGGCGATAAAAAATTGCTCAAAAAAGTAAAAATATGTATTGTGAAGAGGGTGGGAAAATGAGAAAATGCTGGTTACCAGCATTTTCTCCTTTTCCCACAATGTTTTCGAAGATTTTTTTTTTCAAGGGCGTCAAAACTAAGGATTGTGTGGTAAAGTTAAAACACTGGATTGTTTTGTGAAGGGTCAACCGGAACATATAATAAACGTCAAGGGCAGTGTGCCAACGTGCACATGTATTCAGGCATTAGACTCCTATTTTAAAACCCTATCCACGCATATTGCGACTGCTTTTTTGACAGTGTAGTAAAACTTACAGTAGTACAATCCCCTCATGTATGAGATTTTTGTGTCTTGCTGCGGATATTTTACTACAGCGTGGCAAAAGAAGAAACTGCTCGTAACAAGTAGTTTTTCCTACCAAATTTATTTGCTAGTATTCATACAAGAACTCTTCCTACACGCCGATTCCCTTTTTTAAAAAAAAAAACATGCTTTTCCTTCGCTAGAGTGCAAGTCACGGTCAGACGGCACAAAACGAGTAATCCGATCATCAGCACATAAAACCCTTTTTTGGGAAATTCTAGCATTAAATAAAAAATAATTTGATTAATTTGAATTTTTTTACTCCATAAATATTTCCATAAATATCTGAAAGTAGTAAATACATGTAGGTTAGGTTATTTATAGTACTTAATTAATTTCAAAGAAAAACCTACCTTTCATGATGGGCCTTGACACGATCTTTTAAGCGTCCCCAAAATTATTCATAATTTAATTCTTTTTAAAACTACAAAAGTTTGTATTAGTTGAAATTCTGCAATTTGTGAAATCTAATGTACACTGAGCTGAAAAGAACCTCTAGTCCCCAATATAATGCTAGGAATGGAATTTCAACATCAAGTTTTTGAGTTGATTGTTCAGTATCAAACCAGGCTTTTAGAAGGTGCAAGAGTTATAGATAAAGAGTAAACACATGTACAAAAAATGTTCAGCTTACTATTCCACCAAAAGAGTGCATTGCCAGGATTTTTAAAAGAGCTTGGAGTCCACTTTGCAGCAGATCAGTTTTGCAATATGCTGACAAAACAGACTATTTCTTCACAAAGGGACATATGGTTATGCAAATTACAGTCACCAGGTTAAAAAAAAACCTACAACTCATATTCAATGTATATCTTTTTATACATGGAAAGCAATAATTACTTTATAAATACAAGAAAAAGTATACAAATAAACTTTGGGAAAATAATTCAACATTCCTCTATAGAATATAAATGCACACTAAAGTGTCCCGGTCCAATGAAAGAAGGGCAAAGATGGTACTGTATTACTCCATCGGCTTTTAGGCATGTTGTCTGTAATTGGCATGGACGCGAGATGTCAAAACGAAACGATAACCAAGGGAGATAACTGGTTATGTATGTGTCAATCAAAAAGAAAAAAATACTTTGGACCAAAACACTTGAAATGAATAATCTCCCTCTGATAACAAAAGTCCTATTTATTTTGCGTAATAAAATAAGCCAAGCCGAATGCAGCTGTATTTAATAGCATAATTATCAAACACTACCAGAAATCTAGAGGTCCATCCCATGATCATAAATTACATGCTGATTTGAAGAAAATATATAGAAGGGTTTTGAAAATGAATCCTTTTCTTATTTTTTTTTGGTTGTATTGCCATTTCAACATTCTCCTTGGAATCATGTTCTTTGAAGCCATTAAGGGAGACAACTACAGAAAGATCTTTTCTGTGAAGTTGATCATAATTGATTGAATACTGTCCAGAGATCTTGGAAAAATAATTAATGAAGGGACACAAATGATGCAGCAATGTACAACTGACCATGACCCAAGCCTGCCTTTCTTTAGCCAGTGAAGCTAAGCAACAGAGCGAAGGGGATGTTGGCCAGGCTATGAAGTTTTAGGAATATATTCTACATAAACTCAAGTAAACTACTGATACATTCACAAAAGCTTAATTCACATGTATGATATTCATTTCTAAAACTGTTTGTCGATAGACTATATCATATTTTTCAAAATCTATCTTCGAATACATTAAGTTGAAAATATTGTGGAAGAAGGAACAACAAAGGTTACCAGCATTTTTTCCTTCCATAATGTTTTCAAAACCTTCCTCCTAAATGTAGAAGAAAAACATGTGAACGATGCTCTAGGAAAACGGGGTTCAATGTATCTAACACATCATACCAAAAAAGTTGTCATATAATTAGGGATCCATGAAATCTATTTTGTTTGACAACCCTCTGAATCATGGGGTAACCTGGTACTTTGATATCCAGAAAATTTTCCTATAGCAAGTTTCAACTCGGGTCAGCCTGCACAGAGGGTATGGGCCGATCTGTATTGATACTTTTTGAAGATGCTGCATTAAATACCTTTCCAAACACCAAGACTCATATTTATTTGGTAAAGAATTAATCACTTGATATGATTCAACAGACTGGTTTGCTGACACGATTCCATCAACTGGCTTCAATATATTGTCATTCTTTCACTTCCTTATACTTTCCCCATCCATGAAAGCACTTGGTAAAGTTTTTATGTTCCTTGTATTTCATTGCAAGCAGCAGTTTACGTGGTCTTTCTGGTTGCTTGTTTCTTAAGTGCTGTATATATACCTGTTAAAATGAATCAACACATTGAGCATTATTTTCCCTCACAGCTATCATCTTTTCATTACACTGTCTCCTAAAAAAAACCCATTTTTTCCCCTTTTGCATTAGCCCAAACTTCAAAACATTGTTGCAGGAAGAGAAATTGCTCAAAATGAGCAATTTCTCCATCTGCAACAATGTTTTCAAATGACTCTTTGTATTCAACATCAAAACATGTTGAAAATCTAGATTTCATAGGGATGTTTCCAATGTTTTCAGCTGCAAATTTGTTTCAGTTACATAAATACAATTTTATCTTCCTCACATATTTTGAAAAGATTATTAGACAAAGAGCAATCATTGTTTGTCATCAGCAACATCTCTTTTTCTGCTATATTTCATATCATTCAAAGACACTTTCTATTTTTTCTCATATGTTACAAAGTCCCTAACAAAGAAACAAATGAAAAAATGCATAGCTACAATACAAACCGCCTCTGGCATGATTAAAATCCATGATGGGCAAATATCCTTGTTTTTTGAGGTTTAACCCATTACCACACAATCCCTACTTTTGACGCCCCTGAGAAAGAAGCCTTTAGAAATCATTGTGGGAAAAGGAGAAAATGCTGGTAACCAGCATTTTCTCCTTTTCTCACAATGTTTTCTACCCTTCACAAAACAAATTTCAAATCTTCAGTCACTTTTATTTTGTCGTCTGCAGATGCTTTCAATTTCGACAAGTCCAAAATTTTGTCGTTTGGTAATGGGTTAAAAGACCAATACCACACCCACTGAGCCAAAGAGACATCTCTCCAATGCAGTGGTCAGGTATTGTATTCAAATCGAGACAAAGCCATGCATGAAGGAGTGGTCTTCTGGAACACACTTCATTAAAACTTAACTATCTTTAGTATCAATTCTGCTAGAGAACAGTATAAATCAAAATTATCAAAAGTAACCATCAACAATGGGAAAGTTTTTCAAGGTCGTAAAAAATTAAAACTGTGTGTTAACTCTTTACCAAATGACAAAATTCTGGACTAGACCAAATTCAAAGCATCAGCAGATGGCATATTCAATGTAGTTGAAATAATTTCCGTCTACGACAGGGAAGAAAACATTTTGGGAACAGGAGAAAATGGTTTTTACCAGCATCTTTTTCTTTTCCCACAATGTTTTCAAACAGCTTCTTCCTCAGGGTCGTTAAAACTCGGGACAGTGTGGTAAAAAGTTAAAGTGTTGAAAGACTTGAACATCATGCATAGACTTTTATTCAAAGCATGATGAAAACTTTACCCATCAAAGGCTTGCTGGTTATTGTATTAGAAGAGGAATTTGCATTATAGTAAAGGGCATTATCAGAATTACAGCAATTCAAGTTTTTACTGCTCTAAGTGATACCCTCTTTGTAAAACAAGTTTCACCCAGTCTTTTTAAAATTTGAGTTAAAATTAAGACAAGAGTTACCTGTGCACTTTTGAAAGACAGTTTGATTTCAACATCACTTGTTTTCTTCCCAACCCATAAAAAGACATTTGTTCCGTTATCTAATATCATTACATCATCATCCGCCAGGTCATCCTGTTTAAAAATAACAGATCCATGATTAGAGACATGGGGACTGTCCTTCACAATTGTCCTAAAAACTTATAAAAACTTCATTCTTTACTACAAGACAATATTTTAGACTGGTCAAACCTGAAAGCATTTGCAGAAATCAAATTTCAGAACAAGTTTTTCGAAGATAAGAAAACACTATGGGAAATGGAGAATATACTGATTACCAGCATTTTCTCTTTGTCCTATTATGTTTCAAAAGTTTACAATCCTAGGATTATTAAAACTTGAAATTCTGTGTTCAAGGGTTAACCAAAAGTTAAAATTATTGTCAGTGAAATGATTAAAAAGCCACAGTATTATAATTTAGTAATAACTGTAATAAATGAATACTTTACCTTAAATTGACAAACAAGTTTTTATAGTCAAATAACAGAAATTCAATAGAAATTTAAAAACAAAAATGGACAAATTGATAATACAAATAAGAAATGTATAATTTCTATAAGCATTCTTGGTTTACAAAACACAGACATAGCCAGGCTTTCTATATGCAACTTATAGTGCAGAGAAGACAGGATTTGATTGTAAAACATACAGTTTGATCATGGCCAAGAGTCCAATATTCATGGGCCATGCTCTAGCAAGGGAGGAGTTAATGCAACTCTGTGATGCATGATGCTAAGTAAGTAATCACACACTTATGGATCCATAACACTTTACCAAACGACAAAATTTTAGACTGGTCCAAATTGAAAGCACTTGCAGAACACAAACTAAACGTAACTCAAAAACTGAAATTTATTCGCGGAGGGATAGAAAATATTGTGGGAAAAGGAGAAAATGCTGGTTACCAGTATTTTCTCCTTTTCCCACAATGTTTTCTAAAAGCTTCTATATCAGAGTTGTAAAAACCAGGGATTGTTTGGTAAAGGGTTAATAGCCACATTTTTTAACTTCTGACTTAGTCATGAGATAGACTAGGCCTTGGCCTTTCAGAAATTTGACCAACAGCGATAAGGTTTGGCCTTGGTCAGCTTGCGTGGACTGGGCAGGCTGACCTGTGGCCATATTTGCCGCAGATGCATTGAGCCCCACGGTCATAAAGCATGGCTTACATGTATTTTAACCAACTGAATGATCAGCATTAGAATCAAAGTATATGTCATTGAATATCAAAGTATATGTAATTGAATATCAAAGTATATGTAATTGAATATTATTTCCCAAACTGAAAACCTCTAGTTTGTCTTTTCAGCACTTTAAGTGTTTCAGGCTACATGCACAGATTACTCTCAGCAGTTAATACTACCTGGCAGAAATCAGCACATTTTTCAGATACAGCAAAATATCCTTTTTCATTCGAACATCTAAAAAGTCTGGCATAGTTCATAAACTCTGCTTCCTGAAAGAATCAAAACAGTCTGATTCAAGCATTTATCAATACAAAGAGTTTAAACTTAAATTCGGAACTTTCCTTATCAAATTTTCTATGACTCAGAAGTTTAGACCAATCTAATTAGATAGAAAGTAGAAAGCGCACTTGACCTGATCAATTTATTTGTGATCACCTGACAAAAATTAGCAGATAATTATTCTAAAATCAGGTGTACCATAGTGGACAAATTTTCAGCCACAGTCTGCATGTTAAAGACATTCACTAATCTATCAGCTCTTGTTGCAATAAATTACTGATTCCTTACAAGGGTCGGGTCAACTTGGGTCTAAACAAGCCAAAAACTTTAAAACATTGATTTTGATATGATAAAGTGAAAACAGGTTCACCCAGATTGATTGACATAGAAACCATTTATAGTTAGATATTCTGAAATTTATCTATGTAATCATGTCAAATTAAAAACTGTGTTAGAAGTGTCAATAAACTGATATCAATCACATCCAAAGTAACAATACATAAAGATCAATAATAGACTGCTACAGTAATTAACTCTTTACACAACAACAAAATTTTAGACTGGTCCACATTGAAAGCATTAGCAGACAACAAAATAAATATGATTGAAAATTTGAAGTTTGTTTTCGGAAGGGTAGAAAACATTGTGGGAAAAGGAGAATATGCTGGTTACCAGCATTTTCTCCATTTCCCACAATGTTTTCAAATGTTTTTTTTTTTTCTCAGGGTTGTTAAAAGTCGAGATTGTTGGGTAAATAGTTAAAATAGTATGGCATATTACATCTAAGGATTTGTGGATCATACTTTTTTACCTAATAAAATACAAATTAAAGTTGTGTCCCAGTGGATGCACGTAACAACTATTCATGTACAAGACACAGAAAAAATACTTTCGTTAAACCTTGTCATGAATCTAATATGAGCCATAGATAAACTGTTCTCACCTTGTCATAAGGTTTCTTTCCACCAATACCAACCCAGAAAAAGTTTTCAGGTTCCTCCCCTTCATTTATCATCTGTACTGTATAGTTATCCTGTGTTAAAATATAGAATGACACAAAAAATTTACAGTAGATCTTATTAAATATTTGAAGTGAAATTAAATACATCCATCTTGAATGTTTTTTGTTAATTTCTTCAACTTTTAAGGTTACAAGAAGGTCTTCTAAATACATAAGCTAGCCTGTCAAGTCAGTCCTTCAGTTTAATCCCATGAAAATGCATGACTACATGTACATGTATTTGAAACAAAATTTTGTATTTTGTAGCGTTCATACAATCAAATTTCAAGACATTTAGATTACACAAGAATATTTCTTGATGTTACTCCCACCAATAAAATTTGCTGAAGGGATCTGCACACTAAAAGCACACCAAATCAATTAAAATGAACACTTTACATTGGCAATAAAAATCCAGGTATTGCAATGTAAACACCAAGACCGAATCTTTCACAGAATATCTTAATGTGAGGATATTGGATCAGATTACGAGGTGTGATCAGAATGTTCTCGGCATTTCACTGGACAAAATTCTTGTTCAGTCTGTCATTCTATCTAACTGAAAGTCATTTGGAGAGTAAAAACCATTTGGTCACGCTTGATTGCTTTTGTATGACAGTATTTAGAGAGGACAGTGCATAAAACTTGCAAAATTGACTCGACATGTTCTGCTCTTGCAGGACAATGTGCCTGCTCACACATCGCTAGTTGCCATGACTGCTGCGACTGAATGAGGATTCGAAGTCCTTCCTCACCCCCCTTATTCTCCTGATATGGCCCCTTCTGACTTCTATCTGTTCCCAAAATTGAAATCCAACCTTCATGACACACAGTTTGGAAGCAATGAAGGCGTCATAGAGGCAGTGAACGAGTACTTGGGGGACCAGGAAAAAGATTTCTATTTGGAAGGGATAAGCAAGCTTGAACAGAGGTGGACTAAGTGCATTTCCTTGAAAGGGCATTATACTGAAAAGTAATGACCAGATTTTCATTTCCTGGTAATAGGAAGCACTTGGGACCGAGAACTTTTTGATCACACCTCGTACTTTATCTGTGCACTCTGGCTTTGATCTTCATGCTCCTAAACTAAATTCATGCTTATATATCTGCAGGTTTTCCTCACCTTGTACATCATGTAGGCTATCTCTTCAGCTAAACTAGCATCCTCATGGTCAGCTTTGTTTCCACACCACACATACACCACACCATTCAGATCTTCTGTGTCAAAAGGTACCATTAAAATGAAACTGAAAACAAAATTGAAATGCTTTCATGCTTCTAATACTAACCCTACATAAGGAACAATGCAACAAATAAAAGTGGTTGACTGCAAATAATGTTTACAATTTAGGTTGATTTTCATCATCATTTTTTTTTTAAATGAAACATCTTTAATAGCTGACAGTCCAAGTCTTTTATCAAATATAATCACGAAGTAAGAGCCTGTAAGTTATTTTGTTTAAACTTAACATCAATGAAGGAACATCAAACAAACTAATCTTTCACAAGTGAGGTATGACTTGCATACTTGTACAAAGAATAGGCTGCAAATAACTTGACATCTCAAACCATTTGAAAATTTAAATCTTTACATGAAAATCTATTTTTGGCCCATTCATACTGAAAGCATTTGCCAAAGAAAGATTTAATACTACTTGAATGATGACATTGGATTAGGATAGACAAGAAGAAATATTAGGCCAAGGAAAAAATGTTAATTATAAGCATTTTCTTCCTTTCCAAAAATGTTTTTGAGAACTTTATCCTGCAGATTTAAAAAAAATTAGATGCTTTGATAAAGAATAAAGGGAAATCCCTCCAAGACATCTGAAATCTCTCTGAGAAAGTCAATGTCCATGGGCACATACCTTATGCAGAAAGGGACCATCTTGGAATTCTGTACATCAATTAGATGAAAACAGATCAACGATAGTGCAGGTCAGTTTAATTTGATTAATCAAAAATGATTGAATAACAAGGTACAATGACCAATTTTTATTACAAAAAATGTCATTAAAGCGAGAAGTGTCAGCCCTGGTCAGCCTGCGCTATTCACGCAGCTTGACCAGGGTTGAAACTTTTCACAGTTCCCAGAAGGTCCCATTTTGCATGATGGGTCACATTTATCTATAACAAAAGCCTTTCTGTATGTTTAACAGTTAGGTTTATGGCTGTCAATGTAACTTTTTCAAAAAAAATGTAGAGCTTTTGATTATAATACATACCAGAAACAGGAATTTAACATTGAGGCATGAGGTCTTATCTGAAATGGAGCAACAGAAATATGCAAATCACAGGATAAATGATAGCTTTTCAGATTATCACAGAACCAGCTCCAATCACCAGACCATTTTATGAAAACATTGTGGTGACATATGATATTGAAAATAACAAGCAAATTTTCTTATGCCACATTTTGATCTCCAAGAAAATGTAAAAGTTATCTACTGGAGATTTGTTTTAGGGGCTAATAGAGAAACAATTACACACTTTATGGGAAAAACAGCCTCCCACAGAAAAATCCAAGATGTATATTCTCCTACAATTCATATTATATAGTTTTTCTCAGTGATATTTTTAAAAAGTAATAATATAAGTAATAATATAAGGCAGACTAACTCACCTGAACACATCTTGTAGATATAATACCACCATTTGCTCTTAACTCAAATAGTTCCACCACAGCTTTCTTTGGAGCAGCATTTGGCAATTTCCTTTTACCTTTTCTTATGACAAACTTTCTCTTGAAATGTGACATGAACTTGAGATTCTCTTGTTGTTGGTGTGTACGTACTACCTCCAGTTTGTCACCAAATAATGATTCAAACTTTTTCTGTAAACTATAGTAAAAAGGAAGAGCAAAAATATGATCAACAATTATTTTTCTGTAGTCTTTTTCCTTTCCTGATATCTTTTGTTATTTCTTTTTTTTTTATATTCCCTTTCACAAAATTTACAATTCTTTTAAGATCTACAATTTACTTGTTTCATAACAAATTCCATTATCTTCAAACTGAACAAAACCACTGATTCCCTTCCAGTAAGCCTTGGTAAGTATTTCTGATTTTTCTTATGTATGATATTTTGTACAACATTAAACCCTGTAATCTAGCTCACTTTGTGTAGCCTGACATTTTTGTTTGTCTATATAGTCTTAAGTTTCGTTCTTTGGTAAATCCTTAATTCTTTACCTTTATAAAAATTTTGGACTTGTCAAAATTGAAAGCATTAGCAGACGCCAAACAAATTGTGGCTTAACTCTTTACTAGACACCAAATTTTAACACAGTCTAAATTGAAGGCATTTGCAGGTGATAAGTGTAACTCAAAACTAAAGATTTGTCTTCCATAGGGTAATAAACATTGCTGAAAAAAAAGTAAATGCTGATTAATAGCATCTTCTCTGTCTTCCACAATGTTTTCAAAAGCTTTCTTTTCCAGGGCCTTTAATAGTTGGAATTATGTGGTAAAGGCATAAAAGTGAGAGCTGTCTTTTGACAATAAAACATATTGTAGAAACAAGGACACACTGATCACTAGCATTTTCTCCTTTTCCAACAATTTTTTTCAAAAGCCTTCTTTCTTTAGCTCAGTACAGCTTCAGACTGTTCTGAAAAGGGAATTCCACTTGAGAAGATAATGAGCTTTTATAACAAGTAAACACACCTAAATGTAAAATTAAGCCATCCCATATTGCCTGCATCCCGTCCTTGCCAGAAATAAACAACACACTTTATTTGTTCCTCTAGTGGTTCCTCTTCATCTGGGTTTTCCTCTTCATCCTCAGGTAGATCAACAGGTAACCAATAGCGACACAAAAACACATAGCAGTCGCCACTGTGGAATATACCTAAACAAAAGAAGTAATTGTAATGTTATAAATTTCATAGAACTTTTTTATAGAACATTTCTTTTTCAATACAGAATATATGGATTTCATATAATGTTTGGCACTTGATGTGTGAAGTGAAATTCTTTTAAAATTTAATGAAATATAGATAAATCATGTTATGTTTGCAAACTGTCTTACCTATTTCGTTTTCCGGTAACTTGACAAACTTTTTGCCTTCTAAAACAAAAGCTTCCATGCCATCCAAATCTTCATTCCATTCTTCAATAAGTTGTTCCTATTAAAACATGCACTTAAAATATATATTAGAAGTAAATCATGATTTCAAAGTCATATCAGCATTCTTTCCAACTTCCCTATGTTATACTTCTTTGCATTCATGTAAGAAGAAATTATGATCTTATGCTTCCTGCCAGTATTTGCCATCAACCTCAATCATGACTATTATGTTTACACAATTCACATCTTCTTCTCTATATACTGAAGAAATTGTACAGTCTATCACTAGCAAACAAGAGGGCAATGATGAACCTGTATTATTCCACTGACTGCAAATTTCCAGGATCGTGGCAGTCTTTTGAAATTTGGCTTACATGGAAAATACCAGCAAGAAAATTACAGTAGCCAACAATAGAAACTGAGAGGTCCCTGGCCATCAAAGCTAAAGGAGGTGAGTATACAACAGAAGTACAAGCAATCACTTACCCAAGAATTTTACTCTACAGTCTAGGGAAAGAAGTATCTGCTTGCTTAAATAAAATGCAATTGACCAAAAAATCTTTTTTTGTTGTTTTTAAACAAAATAAAGATAAAACAACATAAATGAAGAAACATTTTGTTGTCTCTTGCATTGATTATCATTCTTTTTCTGTTCAAAATATTTAGTAGTAAAACCATAAAAAAGAAAAGATCAAAATAAAACATAAATATGTAATAATAACATACTGCCTCCTCTTTACGCATTGATGGTTGTCGGGCTATAAACAATGCTGACAAATCTGTCTTCATCTTGTCTCTTTCCATTATAATCTGGAAACAGATGTATTTGGGGAAAAAAATTTTTAATGAGAGTATTCTATTTTGACAACTTGCCAAATGTATAGTGATAATTGTGGATACTTAATTCTACTTTATCTTTGTAACTACAAAATCTTAGGTCTAGAAAAAAAATAGTAACACAAACATTAATCATAAAGTTGTATCAGATTCGGTTTTTTTTATACTTTGAATTACATTACAGTTTGGTTTTTATCTTCTTTGCTACATAAAAGCATAGAAAAAAAGCAATGTTGATAAATACCTTTCTTTTAGTCCTGAAACAATCTTGAAGAAGATTACAATTGAACGTTTTTTGTTAAGGACATTTTCCTTTTGAAATAAGATTTTCACCCACAGGCATTTATGTTAGCTTAACCCTTTATATGACTAAATTTTAGATGCTTAAAAATTGAAAGCATTTGTAGATCACAAATTAGGTGTTACTTAAATGATGTTATTTATACCTGAAAGGTACCAAAACTTTGTGGAAACATGAGAAACTGCAGCATTTTCTCCTTTAGCTACTAATCTGTTCCACCAAATAGCTATATTCTATCTTCTTGTGCATAATCTTTACAACACAAAAATGCAGCAAAACAATAATTATAACAGATCTGACTGGGCTATCATGCAAGAAAGTGAAAATTACCTTCATATCAGCACCTCTGCGTATGATAGACTCTGCTGTTCTTGTGTAATCTACTGGTAGTACATCGTCCCATCCCACAAACTTGGTCTTGAATATCTGTGGTTCTGTTCCTTCTAAACACCGCAAAACACTACAGAATTTGGGTCTCTCTATCATACTGTTTAGCTCTTGCGAGAGTTTTAATGCAGCAGCTCTGATCAATCGTGTGGATTTCTTTCCAATCCAAACAAACACATCGGTTTTACAGTCTAATATATACACTTGTTTAGTATCTAGTAAAGGCTGTTTCAGTTTACCCCCTGGTATCTCAACTATAAATAGACAACAACCCATGAATACAAATTTAAATTAATTGTGTAAATTAATTATGAAGGAAATCTAGCTATTTTACGGCTCAAACGGTTTCATAAAACATCATTAACACATTTTGAAAGCATTTAAAGAAGTGTCTATTTTCCAATTAAGGCACTTTTTAACTAATTCCATCCCTATTTTATGAAACTACTTATTGTGTCCTAATGCCAAATGTTGCCCCTGATGGCTGTAAGACTGCACAAATTACATGTACTTTATATTCCATGTCGATAAATTAAATGTGACTAAAATGATATGACTTTTGTTTGTGAAAAGGCAAAATAGATTTTGGGAAAAGGGAAAAAAAGTTTTCTTCCAATCATTTCTCCTTTTCCCGATCTTTTAAAAAAGTTCTCTTCTTCTCTGATGTCTAACTTGGTAGTTTAGTAAAGACTAAAATGTACAATCAAAAGGAGTACAACATGGCTCCAGTATATTTATTCAGAGTCACACTAAAACTCTTTTTTTAAAAAACATAAGTGTAACTACCTTGTGGTAACTCCAGATAGCCCATACCAAGACCCACTTTATACAATTTGGGCTCTGCAGGCTCAAAGTCACCAGGAACCCACTCCTGTAGAAATTGACAACTTGATGATATATCTTGACAATTTTTTGTTGCTGTTTTGTAACACAAGTAAACTTCTATTCTTTAAATTTTTATCAACCCTTTACCCCATAAGGCATTTCTATGGTATCTCTAATTGACCCTAAATAACAGCAAGGATGAAGCTGTTTCTTATATGTATATGTCACCTTTTGATAGCATAGAAAACATTGTTGCAAAAGGTGAAATTGCTCGTCACGAGCAATTTCATCTTTCGCCACAATGTTTTCCAAAGGCTCCTACAAGCAATGCGTAGAAATGAGTATCTATGGAGTAAAGGGTTAAAGTACAGTGGAAGTTGTCCAAAGGAAAGTTCTGAAAACAATGTGGCACACAAAAATATCTTAAGTTCACATAGTTTCCTTATATGTCTTACTATTCACAAAATCCAAGCACAATCGTAATTTTTATCGAAAAAACTTTATATGAAAAGATCTGGTTACCTTCAAAGGGACAACATCATTTGTAGTTTTCACATTCAAACTTCTCCAAAATGGTGGTGTTTCACTGCCTTGAGCAAGAACTTCTATCTCAGATTTGTTCTTTCGCTCATTTTTATTGATCTTTTCAGCAATTAATCTAGAAAAAAAAGTGTATGAAATGCAAGAGCAAATACACTTTAAAGAACTATTTCAGGCCTTTTCTTTTTGAACAATCATTTAAAGGAAAGGCAACCGGTAAATGACACTTTATATCAACGCAGGCTTATCTAAGATGACACTTTATGACTACATTAGGTTTTGTCCTTCAGTAGACAGGGGCAAAAAAGAAAATTACATAAAAACACAAAGTGTTGTCTTGGATAAGCCTTAACGGACTACGCAGGCTAATCCAGGATGACACTTTACATATATGTCTGAATATCCCTTTTTTGCATGCTGCATGCCATATGGCTCGCAACACGCGAAAAGGGGACCAGCCGATATAGCTCAGTAGGTAGAGCGTAGGACTTTTGAACACAATGCCCTACAGGTTGTGGGTTCGAATCCCCGGCTGGCCAGCTAAAAAAATTACTAATAGTCTTTCGGATGAGACGTTAAACCGAGGTCCCGTGTGACGGTGCTACACACCGAGCACGTTAAAGAACCAGGCGGAATTCTCAGTAGTTTCGTCCTGTATCCTTGCACTATCCCCCGTAACAACTAACCATCTTCTGGGGGCGTCGCTCAGATGGGCAACCGGTAGCGACGATAAATAAACGCAAATAATCAATCAACGCGAAAAGGGGCATTCCGACAGTTGCGTAAAGTGTCACCTCGGATCAGCCTGCGACTGCGCAGGCTAATCCGAGACGGCACTTTACAACTACATTAAAATTTGTGCTACAGTAGACTTGCACAAAGCAGAAAATTCCATAAAAACGGAAAGTGTCGTTTCAGATTAGCCTGTGCAGACTGCACAGGCTGATCTGAAACGACACTTTACGCAAATGTCCGAATGCCCTATTTCACCCGTTGCAAGCCATATATGAGTTATACTCCGAGAAAAATATTGAGACTAGTTAGTCAGCCTGCTCAGTTGATGCAGAATGATCAAAATCTTTTGCTATTTGTTAATTTTCTGCATGTCAAACAGCCAGTCTACAACATGATTCACTTGATTATCACACAATTTGGATAAAAAATTATGTGACAGTATACTAATTTACAATGATGCACTGAACTCCCTCTTCACAGAACGTGACTCACACATGTATGTACTTTCATTGCAACTGAAACTGGAAAGGTATTGAAGAAAAACCAAATTGATAGTATGTTTCATCTTCATGATCATGATTATCATTCATATGTGACCTGTCACGCCAAAAGGACATTCTGGGTATTCCGTACATCAATTAAATGAAAAGAGATCAAAGATACTACCAGTCATCAATTTAAGTTGATAGTTCAAAATGATTGTATATTAAGGTAGAATGACCACTTTTCATGCAGAAACTATCATAAAAGCGAAAAGTATCAAGCCTGGACAGACTACGCGAATTGCGCAGTCTGACCAGGGTCGACACTTTTCTCAGTTCCAAGATGGTCACTTTTTGCATAACTGGTTACATTTCAAATTGTGCAAGTGTTAGGCTATAATTTTCATGAAGCTCAAAAAAAAACAAATAAACAAGCTAAGTATACAACAGTCTATTACTTACCTCGTTTTTGTCTTTGTCACCCCTTTAGTTTTTTTACCAACCCATATATAGATGACTTTTCCCGTGTCCACAAGAAACACAAATCTTGGATCTAGTGATGACATACTGACAGGACACTACAATAAATATCGGATAGAATATGGCGCAAAGTTTACTATAATATTCTGTCTTCTTGCCTATTTCAGAGAACAAACAATTTCACATTGGGTTTTGTCATTATTCAGACAAATATTCTGGCCAACTTTCAAGAGTATTGGACTGAAAATGTGGCCTCTAGAGAGAATACATGGTTTTTCTAAGTTGTGACCTGGTGACCTAGTTTTGACCACACATGGACCCATTTTCAATCTCATCTGAGATGTCATCAAGACAAACAATCTGATCAACCTTCAGAGGTATTGAACAGAAAATGTGACCTCTAGAGTGTACACAAGATTTTTCCAAGATTTGACCTAGTGACCTAGTTTTTGAACTGACATGACCCATAAATTTTTCAAGATACCATAGTAGAAAACATCCTGACCAAGGTTCATGAGTATTGCACTGAAAATGTGGCCTCTAGAGCGTACACAAGGTCAAAAGTTGATGACATGACAGACGACGGATGATGCTCGACGCATGATGAACAATGGACAACGGACACACCACGAATAAAAAACTACTAACAACAAGATCAGACTGCACAGAAAGTGCATTCAGTAGAAGCGTTACCTATAATTCTAAACTCATTCTTTTTCTAAATACTAAGACCAATCATTTGATTGGCTAGGACAAATTGAGTAAACCAATGAAATTACTTTTTTTGGAAATAAGAAATCAGTATGTCAGAAAATTAAATTGTAAGTCTCTGATCATGAATTTATCATCAAAACTGAATTCAAAATAAAAGAACAGCATGGCCACTGATCTTTACATTGTTCAATAACCATTCCTTAACAGCTTTGGATTTCCAATATTTAGCTTATTTCTCTGATTGATTGGAATTATTTTCCCTAAAGGGCACTTTCATGGTGAAATTTACTCCTTTAACCCTTTACCCTATAAGGCATTTCTATGGTATCTCTAATTGACCCTAAATATCAGCAAGGACGAAGCAGTTTCTTATGTGCATATGACACCTTTTTATAGCTGCAAGCATAGAAAACATTGTGACAAAAAGTAAAATTCAAAGTAAAAATTTATCATACATGTTATTATATGTTACATAAAGAGCTTCTCTGTGAAAGTCTTAAACTCTGAATCTGAAGCCGTGGGAAAGGAAAGTGTACATTTATTCAGTTCTTGTTTGTCTTTTGCAAATTGTTTCAATTTGGGTAAGTCTCAAATTGGTCTACTAGGGACTGAGCAGTTAATAAAAAGAAAAATTTACCCTTTCCATGTGGACAGTTTGGACACCTATGGCTCTGTAGACTTTGGTTTCATACACCTACAAGTTATAAAATCAAATGCAACATCAACATTAATATCAATCATGATCACTTTTTCTTTATCACATTTCATTAGGAAGGGCTTCTTTAGCAGCACTTTTATCCCCAGGTGAAATTGTAACATAATTCTTCTGCAGATGGTTGTTTCATTTTTCCCCTTTTTCTGGATGTTTTTTGCAATGCAGCATACACCACTGTTGCAAATAGAAATTAGGGCAAGAACAGCAATTGGTTACTACATCTCCTTTAGCCTTAATTTTTTCTCAGGAATTCAAGCTTCAAAACCTTAATTTACGTAAATACTTCTATTCTATAACAGTACTTTCAATGCAGACTGCTCAAAATATGTGTCAGAAAGTAACTATTAATCCTCAAATAAGTCACAAGTCCAGAGGCTGGGTTGACTTGGTATTCAACTTTTAGTACAAACCAAGTAAGAAGTTGCAGAACAACAGAGATTTCTCAATGATACAAAAATAAGTAATAATTCTGTATAATTTTGACGGATGTTCACATAGGTGTAAAAGGTTCCTTACGATATCTTCCACTGTATAAAATCCACTAGAAGTCCTTCCACCTTCAATATAGGAGACACCATTTTCAAACAGATCAAGGAACTCGTCAGTCTCATCATTCATTTCTTCCCTCACTGTTCTACTGTCTGCTCCAAGTAAGTTCCTCAAATTAACTGCATGAATAGCAGCACATGCCTTTTTATCAAGCTACAAAAGAGAATTTACTAAGTAATTCATGTAAGTAAGTATGATACTGTGTTTATTAATTGGTTTTGATTTTAATAATTAATACTGTTTTAACCCTTTCACAAATAACTCCTGGTTTTTCGGGTCTGGAATAGTACCCTTTTGAAAACATTGTGGGAAAAGGAGAAAATGCTGGTTACCAGCATTTTCTCCTTTTCTCACAATGTTTTCTACCCTATCATAGACAGAAATCATCTTTTCAGCAAGAGTTGAATTGTCATCTGCAAATGCTTTCAATTTGGTCTAGTCCAAAAGTTTGTCGTTTGGAAAAGGGTTAACAGACTAGGTTTAACTTTCCCACACCAGTACTGATACCATTTTCTATCCAAGTCACTGACTCCATTTTACACATGTATCAGAGGTGAGACATGATAAATCGCTGGAAAGAAAGTTTGCCTCAACCAGGTATCAAACTCCCCACCACCAGGTCATGAGTCATACATGCTAACCACTAAGCTACCTGTAGAGGTGATACTCTGTTTAAGCCTTTATCAAATGACACAATTTTAACACTTGTTTTAATTAAAAGCATTTACAGAGAGCAAATTGCATGTGACTCAAATGGTGGGATTTGCCTTACAAAGGGCAGAAAACCTTTCTGGAAGAAAAGAATGGAGGATGGAGGTTGGGGGATGGGATGGGGAATGGAATGGGGAATAGAGGATGGGAAATGGAGGATGGGGGGTGGGGATATCTGAGATAATTTCTCAGATTCCATCTAAAATATAAATTAACATGTCTATCAAACAAAACAAATAAACAAACCTAAACGAAGAAAAGAACAAAATTAATTTTTTAAGATAATCTCTTTTTTTATTTCAGATTGCATCTTAAAATCTTAACTAGCATGTCTATCATACATAATCAGGCATAATTTGCACAAACATTTGCACAAAAGTTTTGTGCAAAGGTTTACATTCCTCACATCTGTAACTTACCGAAGCCAAAGCACCAATCCAGTAGTATATTTTCCAGTTCAAACTGTTTGTTTCATCAACATATGTCTTCAACAGTATGTAGCAATCAGCTTCATAAAACTTCCCAATTAATGCTGCAATTTGATAAAACCACGACAGTAAATGTTATACCCAAAATCACAACTAAACTAAACCAAGATTTCTCTCTGTCACATATTTGTATGTACCCATATATCTATTAGAAACCAATTGTGTAAAAAAGCATCCAAAATGTCAAGAAAGAAAATCTGATGCCATTTCAACTCAAATTTAAACAGTTCAATTTTGCCAGTCCATCTGATGCCTGACAAATTATTAAATCAATAACGCATTCTTGAAAACAAATTTCCTTTGGAGTTTTTACCAAGCATCTATGCACCTGAAGTTCTCTTTCCTTGAAATATGATCTATAAAGTATGTTTATTTTTTTAAGCTATTTCTAGGAAAAAACCTAAAAAAAAAAAAAGACTGAATCAAAAAGAGTGATACCAACCATCTTCAACCTGATTGGGTAGAAAGTTCTCTATCTCAAAACAAGTCAAACCTGAAATTGAAAATGATTTACACCTCTACTTTACTTTCACTTTACCATTCAATTCCAGGTTTCAATGAACTTAAGCCAGACAGCTTTTAAAAACAGCATTTCCTCCTTTTCCAAAATTGTCTAATGCTCTTCCTGATAGGAGTTTGATTCTTTGTGCCACCTAAAAATTGTCATCTGAAAATGCTTTCATTTTGAACCAGACCAATATTTTGTTACCTGGTAAAGTGTTAACAAGACAAACCAGTAAATTTGTACAAAGTGAAAGCACTTGAAGACTTCAAATTCAATGTTATTCTACATACATGTAGGAAAAAAAGCATTGTGGTAAAAGAAAACAAGAGATGTTAGTAAAACATGTATGCCCCCCTAATGGCATCAAATGTGATTATAAACTCTTACGTTCAAAGTGTAAAAACGAACAAAGGGTAATTGCTAAAAAATTATTACTGATAAATTAACAATTCTTGGGCACTGTACTTCCCATTTATGTGAACTATCAACTTTTAAAGTTTCATGATTTTACCTCACATACTTTTTGAGTTATGCTCCGGAAAAAAAATAAATACGAAAATCAACAAAGGGCAGTAATTGCAAAAATATAATGGGCAGAGTTATGGTTCTTGTGCAGTGCACTTCTCCTGAATAAGATCTATCCACATATATAGTTTCAAGATGATACCTGAAAAACCTTTTGAGTTATGCTCTGGACAAAAATGAAATATGAAAATCAACAAAGGGCAAAAGCTCCAAAAATATAATGGGCAGAGTTATGGTTCTTGTGCACTGCACTTCTCCTTAATAAGGTTAATCCACCTATGAGGTTTCAAGGTGATACCTGAAATATTTTTTGAGTTATGCTCAAGACAAAAATTAACTATGAAAATCAACAAAGGGCAATAACTCCAAAAATATGATGGGCAGAGTTATGGTACTTGTGCACTGCACTTCTCCTTAGTAAGATCTATCTACCTATGAGGTTTTAAGAGGATACCTGAAATACTATTAGAGTTATGCTCCGGACAAAAATTAAGTATGAAAATCAACAAAGGGCAATAACTCTATAAATATGATGGGCAGAGTTGTTGTTCTTGTACACTGCACTTCTCCTTAATGAGATCTATCCACCTATGTAGTTTCAAGATGATACCTGAAATACTTTTTGAGTTATGCTCCGGACAAAAATTAAGTATGAAAATCAACAAAGAGGAAAACTCCAAAAATATGATTGGCGGAGTTATGGTTCTTGTGCAGTGCACTTCTCCTTAATAAGATCTTTTCACATATAAGGTTTCGAGGTGATACCTGAAATACGTTTAGAGTTATGCTACGGACAAAAATTAAATATGAAAATCAACAAAGGGCAATAACTCCAAAATTATGATGAGCAGAGTTATGGTACTTGTGCACTGCACTCCTCCTTAATGAGATCTATCCACCTATGAAGTTTCAAGGTGATACCTAAAATACTTTTTGAGTTATGCTCTGGACAAAAATTAAGTATGAAAATCAACCAAGGGCAATAACTCCAAAAATATGATGGGCAGAGTTATGGTTCTTGTACATTGCACTTCTCCTTAATGAGATCTATCCACCTATGTAGTTTCAAGATGATACCTTATATAGTTTTTGAGTTATGCTCCGGACAAAAATTAAGTATGAAAATCAACAAAGGGCAATAACTCCATAAATATGATGTGCAGAGTTGTTGTTCTTGTGCACTGCACTTCTCCTTAATGAGATCTATCCACCTATGTAGTTTCAAGATGATACCTGAAATAGTTTTTGAGTTATGCTCCGGACAAAAATTAAGTATGAAAATCAACAAAGGGCAATAACTCCAAAAATATGATGGGCAGAGTTATGGTTCTTGTGCACTGCACTTCTCCTTAATAAGATCTATCCACCTATGAAGTTTCAAGATGATATCTGAAATAGTTTTTGAGTTATGCTCCGGACAAGATATAAAACTATGTCATCTTGTTAAAAGAATGTCAAAGATACTAATGATACTTGTGCTGTAACCCTCTGAACACCTATAGGCAAGTTTTTTCTTTCTCTTGTATGTGAGTAATATCCAACACATTATGACCAAACAAAGTGCTAAAGGTGAGCTAAAAAGGTGAGATTTCAGCAAAAGACATAACTTCACCTGTGTCTGTCTCATTAAATTATGAATAAATACATACACATTCATAAGACTGCATGGCAAAAATTTTGAACAAATTCTCATCTAAATTTACAAGCCATTTAATAGTATTTGGGTGTCAGGAAAAACATACCAGGTATCTGTCCTAAATCTTCCTCAAATATTTCACTGTAGTCCAAGTTGGGTCTGTTCAGATTTTCATTCCACTTCTTTGGCCTGAATACAAGTGTAAGGTATACAAGTAAACAATAGGCTGTACCAGATATTTTGGACACTTCATAAAATATCATAAATTACAAAATACATGAGAAGATGGAACATGATTATTTTGACATTGTGAAAACATTGTGGAGAAAATGTGCATCACAAAACTTACACCTGAGGAGGCAAAGCTGTCTTTGTGCAATAATGGGTTAACAAAAATAAATAGTAATACAGCCTAGGAAATGCGTACCAGTTATGAAATGCTATCAAGCAAGCTTTGCATTGAATCATTAAAAGGACAATTATGTAAAAGGCTTTCTATGACAGACCTGTGATCCATAAAGGTGAAAATAAAATGCTTTGACGCTCTAGACAGACAAAAAAGGCATGTTAAAATATGGTAAGAACAATCCAAACAGTTTTATCACTGCATGTGGCAAGAATGTATGAGTTTTGTGCATGCATAGATATTGCTTGTATTATTTATTCTTATCATCATATACACTGAATTGAAGATCAAACACTATCATTATCCCTTTAGAACACAATCCAGGCTTTTGATGACCATGAAGATGAACGTTATGAAAAACATTGCAGGAAAAAAAAAGTAACCAGTATTTTCTAATTTTCCCACAATGTTTTATGTCCTTTCCAAGGCATTGTTCATTATTTGATCCACATTTCTTTTGTGTTCTTCAAATACTTTCAACTTTAACTAGTCTAAAATATAGTCTGTTGTAAAGGGCGAATGAAGTGTACTTGTGAAGAATTACTTCAACTCCTTTAGGTCCTCTTCTTCTTGCAGCTTTTTCTCTGCTTTGTCTTTTGCAACATCTCTCATTCCCTTTAAAACTTTTTCACTTTCATCTTTGTCACGTCTACGTCGCAGCCGTAATTTACGGGCAATCGGATCTTTGTGTGCTGATAAAAAGGAAAACAATAGTGAATAACAAATATTTCTGCAAACTGTAGAATCTTTCATCCAAAATTAAAGGAAACACAGAAGCTGTCCTTTTGGAACACATGGTAATGCAGGTTTACTTTTAAAATAAAATAATTCTATAGAAGTCCTGAAAAGTGATGTTAAGTGAGCTTTTGTAACTGTTAATATACGAGATAATATACTGGCACAATATGCTGGACTAGTTTTATGAACTTCATGGAATAAAAATGCAGCAATTTCTTATTGAAAAAGAAAAAAAGATTATATTTTCTGAAAAACAGAAGTAAGTATGCTGACCATGTGAAACATACCAACCTCCTAAATCTTGGATGAATGTCTAAACTTTGAACAACTTCATGTGATAATGCTTTCAGCTCTTTAAACTAATGTTATATCTTTACCTTAACAAATTTGAACCTGTCTAAAATTTTTCTCGAGTGGTAAAGAGTCAAGTCATCTTTCCAAACCTTCGGTAAAAAAAAAAAACATCAAGGCCTACCTTGTGGGGAAGGTGAAGTGGCTGCACTTGGAGCACCTGCAAGCCTCAGTTGGTTGTTCAAAGAAAAATCTATGTTATAGAATTCACTACTTTTTCTCATTTCTGCTGGTTTGGGTGGCATAACTAATTCTGGGTTGTCCCTTACATCTAGAGTCTAAGAAAAGACATGAACAAAAAAAAAAAAAATTAGAAAACCACCTCGAAAACCCTTCACTGCATATTCAGGTATTGATGGTAGGGATACAGCTATCAAACAAGAGAGACTTTTCTTATGTATTCAAAATTACTTTTTTAATAAAGTTTAACTCTTTACCACACAATCTTAACTTTATTGACCCTGAGAAAGAAGCCTTTTAAAAAACATCGTGGGAAAAGGAGAAAATGTTTGTCACAAGCATTTTCTCCTTTTCCCACAATGTTTTTTACCCCCCGCCAAAAAATTCAATTTTTCAGCCACATTTATTTCATCGACTTCAAATGCTTTCAATTGGGACAAGTCTACAATGTTGTTGTTTGATAAAGAGTTTACTGAGGTTATAAACACATTTCAAAGAAGAAAAACCAGGCCATGTTAGGTCAAATTTCCTATCTTCTATAACAAATTTACTGCAGATAACTTTTAAAAATATCTTTGCAAAAGATTAAAATTAGCCATGAGTGAAGGTGTTCATACATAAATAAGTGTATAAAGTTGTGGTAAATTTGATTTTTCATGTTAGTAAAATGATTTCAAAAGTGGAATGCTACAAGATGAGAACAGGTGTCTGCGAGAGAGAAAAAGTTAAGCCTTCTCTACACAATGCCATGTTTCAACTAAAATGTCGCAAAGCAGACAAATAACTCCTACCAGCACCTTGTCACTAAAGCAGCATGATGAGAGAATAGAAATGATTTTCGAATCAAGGTACACTAGTGACCTTGACCTTAGACCCATGTAACCCCAAAACAATATGCTACCTCCTTTGGCCATGAGCAACATCTTTGTAACCTTTCAGGGTCCTAGGTCAAACAAAGTTCACCTGTAACCTTAACCTTTGACCCAAATACAATAAAGTTTCAGGGCCCGAGGTCAAATGGCTTTTGGGTTAAAGCATGGAAATGAAAAGATGATGGACGGACTAATGAATGGACAGATAGATATGGTGAAAACAGTGTACCCTGTCTTCTTCTTATGTGAGGGGTATAACTGGAAGAAAATCTTATAAAAAGATGAGAAAAAGAAAAAATTCTGTTAACCCTTTACCAAACAAGCCCTTGTTTTAACTTGTCTGCAGTATACAGCACAAGTCTTTTGAAAACACTGTGGGAAAAGGAGAAATTGCTCATAACAAGTAATTTCTCCTTTTACAACAGTGTTTTATGCACCTTTGGAGGTTTTCTGCCATTGTTATGAAAGTTAAAATTGTCGTCTGCAAACTCTTTCAGTTTAGAAGAGTCTAAAATTTATTGTTTGGGAAAGGGTTAATCTGCATTTTCTCATATTCCCACAATATTTGCTACTGTATTAAAGACAAAACCCTATCATACTAGCAAATACTAAATTTTGCATCTGCAAATGCTTTCGATGTGGACTGGTCTAAAATCTATTGTTTAGTAAGGAGTTTTAAAGGTATACCTCTAGTTCTGGCAAGAGATGTAGTATATCTGGCAGAGTTATCAATCTGTTGCTGTTTAGTAGCAGCTTTTTTAGTTTACCACAACTGAAAAATTAAGGAAAAATGATTATCAATACTCTCACCTCTCTGTGCCACTAAATACAGTACTAGTGAAGGAACCAGACAGTAACTCTAATACATGAAAATAGAGATAATGTAATGAATGTATGTAGGGGTTCATAGAGTGAAGTGACCTTGGTTCAATCCAAAAACTTTTTTTATGGGTCCTTAGTAGTATATATAGTAGTATAAACTAAAAGTTATAACTCTAATAACGAGGATCTACATGATAGTTTTTGAAGAGAATAATGTTTAAAGAGCTCAAATACACCTACTCATGCACCTCTTGGAACAGAAGTTAAATGGTAGAATGGTAGATGGTCTAAAGTCTGAAATCCATTATAGAAAAGTTTATGCCTAGCAAGCTATCAAAAGTTCATTACAAGTACAAGACAAAGAGAGTGTGTATTCTTCCTCAGCTTACATACATTTTCTTGCATCTTGCAATGCCTTCATTCCTTTCATAAAAGTAGAAATAATTAAGACAAGAGAATGGTATTGACTACTAATAAACTTTCTGTGCACAAACTGTGATGTGTGAACAAAGTTACAATTGCTTCTGGCAAGCAAACACTTTTTCAAAATATAAACAAAATGCTGTCTGATTTAACTCTTCACCTCATGATCATACTTTTAGCTATCCATAAGAAAAAAACAACAACACAAGCAGAACTTACCGACACAATCCTTCAGGAATCATTTCAATATCATTATTAGCAGCACTGAAAACCTCCAAGCTGTGCAATTTTCCTAAACTGGCAGGAATTCCTTCAAAGTTCAGCTGATTTGAATTCAGATAGAGCTTTTTTAGTGAAACCAGTTTATGAGATGAGTTCTGAAAAATTACAAGCAATATGGTTAACATTTCAAAACATAGCCCAAAAATGTGATAGTATGAAAACTACTGAAATTGGTAACAAGATAATAAAAGGTATGTACAATGATGGAATTCATTCAAAATAGCTTTCTCTTCCTTAATCAAGGTACTTTCATGTCTCTTACTGATTCAAAACAAGAAATAGATCATTCTAAGACACTCTAAACTCGATTGACAATGATAGAAAACTTCATGTTTTCAAACATAATACCCTGCAAACACTAACATCTAACCTTAATATGGTGGATCTATCTTTTGTGAGCATATAGTATTTCCACCTTTACTCCTTATCACACAATCCCACAATATTTTCTGCCCATCCCAAATTGAATTTCAATTTCAGATTCACATTTATTTTCTCGTCTGCAAATGCTGTCAATTTTGACTAGCCCAAAATTTTGTTGTTTGGTAAAGAGTTAAATAGAACAGATCAACATTTTGTTGTATTTGAGTCAAAACAATTTATCATGCATAAATAAAAGTGACAAGCCATTCTTAGTCAAGAACATATTAGTAAATCACTAAGCCGGACGAGTGATGGGAGAATTCATCTATATTTCTAGTATCAAATAGGCTTTCCTTTCAAAAGAAATTGTCATATGTTTTAAAGATGTATTTGAAATTTTCTCCTATTACAATTAACCTTCGAGTAGATTTAGATAAGGTAAGTTCAGATTGATATCTGTTTAGTGTTTACCAATTCTAATCTCACCCAAAGACCTATCACCAACTCTCTTCATGAATTTGCATGCTTAAGTCTCAAGATAGAGTAAACAGATGATAAAAATTGGGAAAACTTTTACCGGTAAGCAGGTTAATTTATTCCTCGATAAGTTAAGCGTCTGGAGGTTAACCCAGGTATCTGTAAAACAAGACAGAAATTTGTCCAACTCAATTCTTTCTGTTTTCTGACAGAAAAAATAAATAAACACATCAAACTTTATGTAACTATGCTCAGGAGCTATTTTCATCTTTCATTCCAGATTCTCTTCTTATTTTTATACTAACAATCTGACTGACAGAGACAAAACATAATTATCAGCCAACTGGGTGGCTGGTCTTAGCTTTAAGTATTGGGTAGTACATGTACTGACAATAGTTTGTGAATGTAGCCTTGGAAACTATCATTCATGCATCCAAGGAGAAAGAATTCTTGAAATTAATTCCACCCAATATTTCTAAGACATAACATCTCAAACGGGTGGAGAGATACTCTAGAAATATTCATAACTGTTTCGGCAACATTTTCTATCAGTTAATCTTTCCCTTTAAAGATGCATGGCTACAGCCACTAAGCAAAAACGCTGTTAACATTTCATTTACCGGTAATTAAAAATGGTAAATAAATCGGTCCTTAGCGTAAACATGGATAAATTACTGACATATGTTGAGCGACACAAATAAGACATATACATGTACAGAATGGAAATTCTTCATTTGGGAAAAGAACATTGAAAAAAAAATTGAAATAACTTTAAGATTGCTCAAAGTCAATGCTTCTTTGCCCTTGCCGTCTTCAAATCACTGTTCCTTTGCCCTAACTATTTAAAGTGTATCTGTAGGATGAAGAAAAGTAATGATCTTATTCGCAAAATAGCTTATCAGTTTCAAACATGTCAGTTTAACCATGATCAAACTGAGTCTATGGTTATGAAACACTGATTTTTTTGTTCAAATGAGCAATAATTCCTTGTGAAAAGCTTAAAACAGGAGAAAGTGTTTGCAACAGGTAATTTATTCTTCTCAAACGCAGGCCTATTTACAAGGACATTTTCAGAAAGTAGCTTCTGCACATTTGTTTAAGGCTGGAACGAGTTATATGAGATTTGGTCAAAACTTGTATTCCACTTACCTATTAATAAAGATAGTTCTGAGATTTGGTTATCACTGAGATTGAGATGTTTCAATGAACCAAGTTTGTACAATGGTTCTGGGACTCTAGGAAGATCATTGCGAGACAAATCCACATCTGATGAATAGAAAACTGCACTGTTAAATCAGTTTAACCCTTCACCACTTAACATCAAGTCTAAATATTTTTTTTTGAAAAAGCATTTTGGAAACAAGCATTTTCTTTCTTTTTCCTTAATTATTTCTAAAAAAAAAAAACCCATCCCATCATTCAACCCACGTCTGTCATCTGCAAATACAATCAATATGGCTTTCAACACACCAAAAAAGAGGCATTTGGACATTTGTGTAAAGCGTCATCCCTGAACAGCCTGCGCATTCCACACAGGCTAATCCAAGACAGCACTTTATGACTTCACTACATTTTGTGCTATCTTGGACTTGCACAAAACAGGAAATTACATTAAAGCAGAAAGTGTCATTTTCAACTGGCCTGTGCAGACTGTGCAAGCTGATCTGAGACGACTCTTTACGAAAATGTTCAAATGCCCCTTTTTGCATGTATCAAGCCATATCGACAAGAGTAAGTTAGAGTGCAAAACAAATGAAATGTTTCCTGTGCATATATTCAGTCACAATTAACCTTTAGGCTGTTAATTATGACTGGCATTTCTGTGCAAAAATGCAGTCTAATCTCAGATCTACACTTTCCAATAAAGTATTCTTTTTCTAGTGAAATCAATTTTGAAATCACAATATATCGGTATTTACTATTGAGTGGAAACTGTTGTTTCACCTATTTACCAACTTATAGGTTTAGACTGGTGGCTCCCAAAAATGTATACCCAGTACACCTCGAGCAACAAACTTGCAAGTTTTGACAACGTTGTCTAGATGAAAAGTGAACAGAATGCAGGCAAGAAAATGACATTTTGAATTTTCAAAGTTCTATCCCAGCTATGTGTCCAATGTCAAGTACCTAACTCATTACAAGACAATAAGATATTAGACTGAAATTTACAGAATTTGCAGAAAACAAATACTGCTTGAGATAAATTGATGGATTTTTATTAGAGAGGGTAAGAAAAATATTGGGTAAAGGAGAAAATGCTACTTCTTTTTCAACTATGTTTTTGAAAGACAATTATTAGGGTGGTTAAAACAAGAGAAATTAAAAGATATGACAGTTTGCAAGAAGTAAACGTGACATAACTATCTGAACAAAACCCCATATGTCCTGCAAGATGCCAAAACGGGCATCCAAGCTGAGCAAGCTAATCCAAGATAGCACTTTATGGCCACAGTAGGTTTTGTCCTTCACTAGACTTTCATAATACAGAAAATTACATAAAAATGGAATTTGTAGTCTTGGATTAGCCTGCACAGACTGTCTGCATGCCCCTTTTAGCATGTTGCAAGCTATATACATGTACAAGCAGCAAGTGTCCAGTCAGTATCATAGTGCATACTTTACCAAGCAACTCTCTTATTTCAAAACTGTGGTAGAACAAGTCTCATTCTTTGTACTGTAACAATCAAATGAAAAGCCTAGTTAAATAATGTTAGGTTAATATTGCCCTTTAATCCTTTACCAAACAATCTCGACTTTAAACACCTCTGTGACAGAAGCCCTTAGAAAACATTGTGGGAAAAGGAGAAAATGCTGATAACCAGCATTTTCTCCTTTTCCCACAATGTTTTCTTCCCTTCCTAAAGCAAATTTCAATTCTTTAGTCACATTTATTTCTCGTCAGCAAAATTAATGCTTTCAATTTGGACCAGTCTAAAATTTTGTCATTTGGTAAAGAGTTAAGCATTAAAACATGTATAATACTACATACCTTGAAGATTAGCCAAGGCATCAAGACCTGATGGAAAATTTGCTAGAGTCCTTTGTGTGTTTCTCATATGTAATGTCTGCAGTGATGTCATGGCTGGAAGTTGGCGCAGCTGTGCATGGACTAGAGGGTTATTGTTCAGTATCAGGGTCTGTAGACTGGTCAGACGTCTCATTTGAGGTGGCAAGGTCTCTGAAATCACCATATACCTATCAGCATTTTATGATTCACTGTGCCTGCATTGTTCCTGAAACGTAACTTGGCCCAAATGTTTAAACAAAAAAAAAAAAAAATAATGATTGAACTTGATAGGCATTTTTAGGCAAGCCTAACAGCAAACAAGAGGGCCATGATGGCCCTGAAATCGCTCACCTGAGTTTATTGACCAAACATGCACCATCTAGTTTCCCAGTGACCTAGTTTTTTATCAGACATTACCCATCATCAAACACTTTTGAGATATCAATAAGACAAACATTCTGGCCAAGTTTCATGAGTATTGGACTGAAAATGTGGCCTCTACAGTGTACAAAAGGTTTTTCTAAGATTTCATCAAGTGACCTAGTTTTGGATCCGACAATTACCCATTATCAAACTCTTTTGAGACATCACCAAAACAAACATTCTGACCAAGTCTGAAGAGTATCAGGCAGAAAATGTAGCCTCTAGAGTGTACACAAGGTTTTTCTAATATTTGACCCATTGACCTAGTTTTTGACTCCACATGACCCATTTTCAAACTCATTCAAGGTATCACCAGGACAAATATTATGGCCAAGTTTTAGGAGTATCAGACTGAAAATGTGTCCTCCAGAGCATACAAAAGGTGTTTATAACATTTGACCTATTGACCCAGTTTTTGACCCAACATGACCCATTTTCAAACTCATCCAAGATATTATAAAGGCAAACATTCTGACTAATTTTCAAGAGTGTTGGACTGAAAATGTGGCATCCAGAGCATATACAAGGTTTTTCTAAGATTTGACCTGGTGATCTAGTTTTTAACCCCCAATGACCCATTTTCAAACCTGTCTGAGATATCATCAAGACAAACATTCTGACCAACTTACAAGAGTTTCGGACTGAAAATGTGGCTTTTAGAGCCTACAAAAGGTTTTTCTAACATTTGACCTAGTTACCTAGTTTTTGACCCCACATGACCCATTTTCGATCTTGTCTGAGATATCATCCAGGCAAACATCCTGACCAACTTTCATGAGTATCCAACTGGAAATGTGGCCTCTAGAGCGTACAAAAGGTTTTTCTAAGATTTGACCTGGTGACCTAGTTTTTAACCCCACATGACCCATTTTCGAACTCGTCCGAGATATCATCCAGACAAACATCCTGACCAACTTTCATGAGTATCCGACTGAAAATGTGGCCTCTAGAGCCTACAAAAGGTTTTTCTAACATTTGACCTAGTGACCTAGTTTTTAACCCCACATGACCCATATTCGAACTCGTCCGAGATATCATCCAGACAAACATCCTGACCAACTTTCATGAGTATCCGACTGAAAATGTGTCCTCTAGAGCATACATGAGGTTTTTCTAAGATTTGACCTGGTGACCTAGTTTTTGACCCCATGTGACCCATTTTCGAACTCGTCCGAGATATCATCCAGACAAACATCCTGACCAACTTTCATGAGTATCTGACTGAAAATGTGTCCTCTAGAGCGTACACAAGGTTTTCCTAAGATTTGACCTGGTGACCTAGTTTTTGACCCCACGTGATCCATTTTCGAACTCGTCCGAGATATAATCCAGAAAAACATCCTGACCAACTTTCATGAGTATGCGACTGAAAATGTGGCCTCTAGAGCGTACACAAGGTTTTTCTAAGATTTGACCTGGTGACCTAGTTTTTGACCCCACGTGACCCATTTTCGAACTCGTCCGAGATATCGTCCAGACAAACATCCTGACCAACTTTCATGAGTATCCGACTGAAAATGTGGCCTCTAGCGCGTACACAAGGTTTTTCTAAGATTTGACCTGGTGACCTAGTTTTTGACCCCACATGACCCATTTTCGAACTCGTCCGAGATATTGTCCAGACAAACATCCTGACCAACTTTCATGAGTATCCGACTGAAAATGTGGCCTCTAGAGCGTACACAAGGTTTTTCTAAGATTTGACCTGGTGACCTAGTTTTTGACCCCAGATGACCCATTTTCGAACTCGTCCGAGATATCATCGAGACAAACATCCTAACCAACTTTCATGAGTATGCGACTGAAAATGTGGGCTCTAGAGCGTACACAAGGTTTTCCTAAGATTTGACCTGGTGACCTAGTTTTTGACCCCACATGACCCATTTTCGAACTCGTCCGAGATTTCATCGAGACAAACATCCTGACCAACTTTCATGAGTATCCGACTGAAAATGTGGCCTCTAGAGCGTACACAAGGTTTTCCTAAGATTTGACCTGGTGACCTAGTTTTTGACCCCACATGACCCATTTTCGAACTTGTCCGAGATTTTATCGAGACAAACATCCTGACCAATTTTCATGAGTATCCGACCAAAACTGTGGCCTCTAGAGCGTACACAAGGTAAAAAGTTGACGACGGACGACGCACGACGCACGCCGCACGACGGACGACGGACGCCGGACACAGCACGATCACAATAGCTCACCATGAGCACTTCGTGCTCAGGTGAGCTAAAAAACAAGTAGATTTTCTCTGGAGCTTGTAAAAATTCCTAATTTATTAGCCTGATGGACTTGTTAGATGCAGATTATTTTCTTTTTATAGGTGCCAATGTACATACTGATCTGATTTTGGCATTCTGTGAACAGAACCAGACACTTCTCCGAGGCAGCAGTTAATTTCAATAAAATATCTATAGGTATACTCTGACACTAAAACCCTACTTGGTATGATTTATCTAGCCATTGTTAGCTAGCAAGTAGCATGTAGCCTATGCAGCAGTCATTTATAGATATAACCCCAATATGTTTGGGAAATAAGCCTTGTATAAGCTCAGACATTTTTGTTGAAATGTCTATGGAAATACCCTGAAAAAATCGCATTGCTAGTAGGAGCCTTTGGAAAACATTTTGGCAGAAGGTGAAATTGCCGTGACAAGCAATTTCACCTTTTGCCACAATGTTTTCTATGCTATCAAAAAGTGTCATACATGCACAAGAAACAGCTTTATCCTTGCTGTTATTTAGGGTCAATTAGACATACAATAGAAATGCCTTATGGGGTAAAGGGTTAAAGGCTTACTTGTAACATAATACAGAATTTAACTTGGGCTAGTGAATTTTTATTTGTGCTATTGAAACTTGCAAAGTTACTGGCGTAACTTGGTTGTAATTTTCAAGAATTGAATCAATAATTATGTATCCACAAAGACTTACCCAAGTTGTTGTTACTCAAGTCTAGATATGTCAGATCCAAGAGATTGATAAACAGCTGATTTGGTAACATTTCAATCCTGTAATGAACAAAATAAACATCTTTAAACTCTTTGTACATCAAGTCAGACTAATATGTCAAATCTAAGGAAGCTAACCGATAGCCAGCTATTAGTAACTTTCAAAAATACAAGATCAACCAAAAGTTCTCACAAGTATTCTAATTTCACTAGTTTTAAGAAAAATTCAACCATCGTTAATAAAAATATCATGCAATATCTATATAATCTCTTCACACTATGATGGTGCAGAGCAATAAGCATCATACTGCTTCAAATCCTATTGGAAAATAATTTTGACCCGTCATGCAAAAAGGGACCTTCTGGGAACTGTGAAAAGTGTCAACCTTGGTAAGACTACGCAAATTGCGCAGGCTAACCAGGGTTGACACTTTTCACTTTTATGATATTTTCAATATGAAGGTGGTCATTGCACTTTGTTATACAATCATTTTTTATCTATCAACTTAACCGGTTACCAAACAATCCCTGGTTTTTATGGCCCTGAAAAAAGAAGCTTTTTGAAAACACTGTGGGAAATGGAGAAAATGCTGGTAACCAGCATTTTCTCCTTTTCCCACAATGTTTTCTACCCTACAGGAAACAAATTTCAATTTTTGACTTGCATTTATTTTGTCATCTGCAACTGCTTTGACTTTGTACCAGTCTAAAATTTTGTTGTTTGGTCTACTTTCATCTAACTGACGTACGGAATTCCCAGATTGTCCCTCTTTGCATGAAGGGTCACAATTTCATCGCAATATTCCAGGGTATTGACATGAATTTTGCCAAACAGTCAATGCCTATTGTCCTGTGTGCATTTGATTAGAGAATTTCATTGAGTGTATAAATATTATAAAATTACTGGTCTTACTTGTTAAAGCTGAGATTGAGAACAATAACACCCTTGGCATTTTCTAACTCTGGGGGAACTTCAGTGAGTTCATTATGGCTGAAATCCTGCAATGTCCATATAAAAAAATGTTAAATTTTGTAATACATATACTCAGAAGTCTTATTGATTTATTGTTTCACAAAACACCAATATTTCTCTAACAACTTGATATAATTCTTAAATCCTCATATTTTGTCAATCGTTCCATCATTTGTATCCAGTTTTTAGATATCAATGGGTTAAAAATTCAACAAAATCCAAGTCAAAATGTAAATAAGAATACATGTATTTCAGTGTGTTGCAAAGCTGGTGTATTGATTTCATTGATAGCAGTTTAGTTCAGAAGAAAGGTAAGATAAAACAATTACTAAATCAAACAATACTTAATTGTTGATACTAGAGATTTAACCCTTTATCACACATTCCTGAGTTCTAATGACTCTGTAGGGAAAGCTTTTGAAAACACGAGAAAAGAAGAAAATGCCGGTAATAATGTTTTCCAACCATTCCAAAATAAATTCAATTTTACACCACATTTAGCTTGTCGTCTGCAAATACTATAAACTCTGACCCACCCAAAATTTTGTCGTTTGGTAAAGAATTAAAAGCACATATGACATCATATTTTCATGTCTCTACAGATTTGTTGTTTGGTTGTACTGGGGTTTAACGCCACTTTTACAGCTAAGGTCATACCATGGCAGTCAGTAACACACATGTTTCCTGGCTTTCTCATACCAGCACTAAGACAACTTTCTTTCCAAAGCCACCAACTACTTTTCTCACATGCTTTAGCAGAGGTGAGAGGCAAAAATACGCTGAAATGAAAGTTTGCCTCAACCTGGTATCAAACTCACAACCACCAGGTCATGAGTCACCATTGAGCTATCCGGGTGGGCTGTCTCTACAGAGGGTGCACAGAAATGGAAAAGGCTTTATAGCCTATGCCTGTATCAAAAGTAATTTGCTCAACCCAAACTATTTATTTGTATCATTCAAGACCAGAAAAATAATTTTACTTTCCCTAAAATAGTTTTCATTTGCATAACTTAAGATCTCAGTTTTAAAATTAGAGCTAAAGTAATGGATTTGAAGAATGGAAGAAGTCCAAAGTACTGAAGCAGTTTCGCAGATCTATGTATTCAGTATGATGATGGTCCAACATTAACAAAATTAACTCTTTCGCAGCAACAAAAGTTTATATCTGTGTATATTTCAGGCACTTGTGGACAATGACTTAAGTATGGCCCATATATAAGATTTGTCTTTCTTGACGTAGAGAGCACTGTAGTAAAGGGAGAAAATGCTGATTACCATTTTCTCCTTTTTTCCTTTTTTCTCTCCATATTTTTCAAAGGTTGGTTGGGTCATGATAAGACTGGACTGTTCACCAATAAATGGAGTATTCCTGTGGAGTGGTGGGAGGGTATTGGCCATCTTACAAAATATTATACAGTGCAGATCCAATATCCGCTAGTTTTCTTTCAAGTCCAATTTCATTCTACACTCCCTGCAGAGCTTACAGCTCTACACGGTAATACATCACACATTTAAAAATAGGGCACATGAATACTTATACTGACCACCACTGATAAGTCCTCCAGGTGAAACAGTTTATCAGGGATCCCTTTATCTGTGAGGTTGTTATGTCTACAGTTGATTGTTCTCAAAGATGTTAGTCCAGAGATATCAGCACCCAGAGAGCTGATCTTGTTCTTAATCAAAGACAGATGTTCCTGCAACAACCAATTAGTTTTTCATTAACCCTTTCACCAAACAGCATAGTGTTTTCACAAGCCTGATATAAGAGGGAGAGAAGGCACTGAAAACATCATTTGAAAAGGAGATAATTCTCATAAGCAGTATTCATTCCTTCTTCCATAATGTTTCTTCTCTTACATTACAAATGAAATCAATTGAGCCACAATAAATTTGTCATCTGTGAATGCTCTCAATATGAGCCCAAAAATGTTTGTCTTGACTGGTGGTATTGTATTCCATTACAGAACTGGCCACTTGTAAAACTACAAGCAACAATAAATTTTGAAACAAAAAATGAACTGTGCTCTAGGAAAAAGGGACTTAAGCCTTTCCCAAACAAGCCCTTGTTTTACGTGTCTGCAGTACAAGTCTTTTGAAAACACCGTGGGAAAAGGAGAAATTTCTCGTAATGAGCAATTTCTCCTTTTCCCAAAGTGTTTTCTACTCATTTGGAGAACTTTCTGCCATTTTTATCAAATTTGAAATTGTCATCTGCAAACTCTTTGAGTTTGGAAGAGTCTAAAATTTGTCTTTTGGGATAAGAGTTAATGCATTTCAGAGATGCAATTTACCAAGCAAGTCATCATATCTATGTATCCATGAAATCCTTGTTGTCTAATATCTGACTGAATTATGAGGTAAACTAGTCCATGGACATACAGAAAATTAACTAATAGACTGCACAGGCTGACATGGGGTTGATACTTTTTGCAGACATATTAATTTTAGCCCAACTTTCACAGAGCATTGCTCATATTTTTGGGGCAAGTATATATAAAAGAAACTCTCCCTGAATGTGCATTGTACATGGGAAAGCATGTAGTAATTGTTCTGCAACACAACTCATTATCATTATTATATTCTTACCAATTTTTTTAGCTTTCCCATCTCCTTTGGAACAGCCTCCAGATTTGTTCGGTTTAACTTCAGCCATCTTAGGCCAGTCATATCTGCCACTTGTTTGGGAAACTCATTATCCTAAACAAAAAGCAAAAAGATATATATGGAGTCCTTAACTTAAAATGGTGTTGAATAGTTCGTTTTAACCAAGTATGTGCATGAATATTACCGTGCAATTCTATGGAGTACACTTGTATACTTTGGTTACTGGCACTCAAATTTCATAATTCCTGATATAGTCATTAAAAGATGCTCCCTTGCCTACTCCCCTCCAAATTTTCACCCAAAACTGACAAAACAAGGCAACAATTCCATTTTAACCCCTTCTCAAATAACACATTTCAGACCTTTCCAAATAGCAGTCATCTACAGATGATATCTTTGACAGTGGTACAAATGAACTGATGTTCTTTCATAGGTCTCAAAACATTGTAGGAAAAGGAGAAAATGCTGGTTATCAGCATTATCTCCTTTTCCAGAATGATTTCAAAAGACCTCTTCCTTGGGTATGTGAAAACATGAGATTGTTTGATAAAGAGTTAAAGGAATCCTGACACAAATTGCAATCCTAAATCCTTTTCCATCTTTTTTAGTTCAAGACTGGTTAGGAATTTGAGCATCATAGGCAATATTCCACTTGTGACAGCAGCATACTGCCTCTTACACCAAAAGTTTCATGGTCAAATCTCGTGACAAGAGGGGTCAAGATAACTTCTCATACCACTGTATGAGCAATAATTGCTGTGGTTTCATGACTGAAAAAGATTAATTCTTAAAAACCACTTTCAAAATGAATGTAAAAAAAGTATATATAGTACCCCTCCTATTGAAAATTAATGATAAAAAATAACAGATTTGAGTAGAAATCTGACATGAAGGTCTTATTATTGAATGAATTATTATCAGTTGAGAAATTATCCCCAAATACAATAAAATCACACTCTATCCAAAGGGGACTTAATACATCGGCAAATATACCTTCAGTCTGAAGGGACAGCTCTGATGCTATTTTTGTGACTGGTCTTCACAAACACCTTCATATCAACCCTCATTAAACACACCTGGAATAAATACAGTTTTACCCGCATCTTTTCAAATGGCTCTATGCGACAAAATTTCAAATGACAGCTGATAAAATGGGTATGGTTCGTTAGATAAGTGATTAATCTTTACAAAAAGACTGATGTTCGTTAATATCTAAATTTTACCTTCTTGGAAATCTGTACTTTTCAACATAAATAACCATTGACCTACTTCACCAGAAATCAAAATATGGTGATATCATTAATGTGCATGTCTAGGCAGGAATCACAGTATCTCTGACACTCTACAGGACGATTTAGTTGTGTTAACAAAGGCACCATGTGGAAAATTGATTATTAGGGTTAGAGAATCAGACTGTACAATATTCAAATTCTGCCAAGTGCACATGTCCGTTTAACGTAAGTCGCCATGTTAGTTGTTTACAAATTACACTGGATTTATTTACGTTGGGAAAAAAGTTGAATTTCCATTGATTTAATCGGTATTTAGGAGCACAGTTTATGTGATGTTAAAGATTAATCATTTATCTAACGATATACTGTATGCCATTTTATTAGCTGTCACTGTAAATTTTGTTGCATAGAGCCGTTTGAAAAGATGCGGGTAAAATTGTACTTATTCCAGATGTGTTTAATGAGGGCTCATATGAAGGTGTTTATGAAGAACAGTAACAAAAATAGCATTGCAGCAGACCCTTCAGACTAAAGGTACGGCAAACAATACCCAACTTGATTGATACATTAAGGAATTACAGAGATACATTAAATCCCTTTTGGCAGAGCAAGGCTCATTTTCTGGATAAATTGTCCCCACAAACAATATTCTCATTCAGCAAATCAGCAGCAAAATTTATTAGATTTCACCAAACAATCCTGCTTAACCCTTTCCCAAACAACAAATTTTGGACTCATCCAAACCAAAAGAGTTTGCAGACGACAATTAGATTTGGAGAAAATGCCAGAAGTTCATAAAAAGGGTAGAAGACACTGTGGGAAAAGGAAAAATTGCTCGTTACGAGCAATTTCTCATTTTCCCACAGTGTTTTCAAAAGACTTTTACTGCAGACACGTAGAAAACCAGGGTTTGTTTGGGAAAGGGTTAAACAGAATGACAGTCATTTCGACACCCGGTCATTTCGACACCTGGTCATTTCGTCACTTTTTGGTCGTTTCGACCCCCCGTGAAAAATTTTTTGCGAAATCTGGTCGTTTCGACCCCAATTATTTTTTTTGAGATCATGAAATGAAAGTTACTTGAATCTTAATTTTGTCATTATTTAGTATTTATTTTGTAAGTTTGTGATTGAAATAAGTGTTTTTGTATTGTTTACATGCCGATTTTAAATTTTTTTGTAAATCCGAATTTGAAAATGGGGGTCGAAATGACCAAATTTTAGAGGCTATTTCCAATTACCAAGACATTATAACTTCTTTGTTTTCTTTGTTTTTATGCGTGTTTTTTGATTGATTGATTGATTGATTGATTGATTGATTGATTGACGATTGATAGATTGATTGATCGTATGATTGATACATTTATTGATTTGATAGTGGGGGTCGAAATTCGGTATTGCAAATAATAAAAAATATAATAGAAACGATTACCTTACCAACAAATGTATCAATCATTCGATCAATCAATCAATTTCAATAGATTGAATGATTGATTATAGGATTGATTGATTGATTGATTGATACATTTGTTGATTATCTTTTCTATTATCATTTTTATTATTTTCCATCATTTAAACATTATTTCAGTGCGACCATTCTTTGGTAAACATTTCAACTGCCGTTTTTAACTGCGTTTTAAAAGCGGTTTGAAAACATATTGAGAATTGGACAAAATGGTGGTAACCAGCATTTCCTCCTATTTCCACTATATTTTCAAACCTTCTCAGATCAAATGTAGATTGTACAGTCACATACATTTGTTTAGTGAAATTTGTACTGGTGTTCGGCCCCTAACTCTTTACCAGAGAATTCCGTGGAAATATACACTGAATATAAGTATTCAAGTTCATTTATTACAAGGACACAAAGCCAACGTGTTATTTCTTTTATTTCGAATAATGGAAACAGAAAGGTTGTCAAAATATCACTCATTCACAAAATATATCTATATGTAAATATTAACCCTTTACCAAACAATCCTTGGTTTTTACGAACCTGAGATAGAAGCATTTTGAAAACATTGTGGGAAAAGGAGAAAATGCTGGTAACCAGCATGTTCTTCTTTTCCCATAATGTTTTCTACCCTGCTGGAAACAAATTTCAATTTTTGAGTTACATTTATTTTGTCGTCTGCAAGTGCTCTGAATTTGGACCGGTCTAAAATCTTGTCATTTGCTAATGGGTTAAACAATATCTCTCTCCCTTCCTCTCGCTCTCTCTCTCTCACGCACACACACTTTATCATTAATTTTTATGCACAAACTCAATTTGGAGATAATGACATTTTGACAAGTATGGTAAAGGCTCAGTTTAAACAGGGATCATATATAACAGTGTATATAGAATCCCTGGTTTAAATAAATCGAAAAGAATTATAACTTTATTTACATTATTAAACCAAGACCACACAATCGATACTTTTGATGACTCTGATGAAGAATCGTTTAGAAAACATGAAGGGAAGAGGAGAAAATGTTGGTAACCAGCATTTTATCCTTTTCTCACAATGTTTTCCATCTTTTAAGAACCAGCATTTTCTCCTTTAATCACAATTTGTTATCATTTACAAAACATCAAGTTCCCATTTAATCACAAAGCTTTTTATACTTCACAAAACACATTTAAAACTTACAGTTTTCAAAAAGATAGCTATATGTACATATTAAACAATCTCTCTCTCTCTCTCTCTCTCTCTCTCTCTCTCTCTTACACACACTTTATCACCTTTTTTTTTAACGACTGTAATGACAATGTGACAATTAGCGCACAATTAACGCTTTACCAAACAATCCCTCATTTTCACACCTCTAACATGACAGCATTTCGAAAACATTTTGGGAAATTTTTCCTTATATATCAGTGTCCTCTTCTCCTCTAGTAACCCGAGTGCGGTATAGCAGAGATACCTGCTTTATCAAGGAAGTTGCTGACATCTCTCCGTCTCCATAACTGTAAAAGTGAAGTTATAATATTAGCCTTTTATTGAAACTATTGAAATTCCCCTTTCTTTTTAGACTTTTTGTATTTTTAAAGTTTTCATCGATGATTGACATAATCCCTTAAAGTCAATTTTATATTTCTCACATGACTGTTTCTATATCGTGCTTTTTTTATAGTTTGGAATACATACAAAAATAAAATTATCATGATTTATACTTGGAGAAAGAAATTTTAATGTGCATTACCTGTCCCACAGTTCAAAAATCTTCGTCTCCATTGTCGTAGAGTTCCTTTGGCGACGGATCGTCTGGTTGCCATTAACCAAACGGACAGTCTCTCCAACCTGTTCACTCTTTCGATACAACAGTGTAATCAGAGAGTAAAAAGGAGGGGTAGACTGTCCGGCGGTAATATTGACTACAGTATACAGATTTAAGCAAACTATCAATCAGTGCGAAAAACAATTAGCAAATTAAAAGCAATCAAAAGAAACAATTTTTCACAATTACCATACTTTTTATTTCATAATTATTATTTCTTCAATCAACACGAGAAAACATCAAAGGACAAAAATAAATGATTATTACTATTATCACTAACAAATAAAACATTTCTGTATTCTTCGATTGCCACTCTCCACAAATGCATTTCCACCGTTATATCAACCAAGATGATGGTCCAGCTGCAATAGTAAAACAATAAAAAGTAAACACAAACACGGATATAGGTTAAAACAAAATAATATTCAATTATTCTAGGAAGGGCAAAAAAATGAACGGGTGTCGTTCAGTTTTTGCAAAAAAAAATTTTGGGGGGTCGAAATGACCAAACGGGTGTCGAAACGACCAGTTTTTGCAAAAAAATTTTTGGGGGGGTCGAAATGACCAAATTTGGGGTCGAAACGACCAAAAAGTGTCGAAATGACCGGGTGTCGAAAAGACCGGGTGTCGAAACGACTGGATACCGTTAAACAACCCCGAAAAAGTCTTCGGACGCAGAGACGGAAGTTAGGCTGTTTTCACTATTATTCTAGATCCATAGGGAGCAAAGTTTTATCATGCTAATTTTTCATGAAATACCCAACTGAAAAGTAACTTAAAATTCTTACCTTGAAGTCATTTTTTGTCAAATCAATGCCCCTAACGAAAGGAAGGACTCCAGTAGCAGCCATCCCTGTCACTTGAGGCTAAGATCCGAGTATATCCGAACAATGCGGAAGTGTCGATTTGTTTGAAAGAAAAGGAGCATAACAATGTTCTTAAAGTTTGATACAAAATCTATATAAAACTTTTTCCATATTTCAAAAATAAAGAAAAGATGTAAAATCATCTTTGTGACTTTTTTCATCATCAGGTCTCATCAGGTCTCATAAATAAATTGAAGATATTTGGGGTATGTGTATTCCCCGGCCCCAATCAAAAATAGGCCATAATTCCCGGCCCTAACGGCCCCCTTGCTAAATATTTTATTTGTCGGTACATTTTAATAAAATTAGCACCAAATTAAAGCTTAGGAAATAACCTTTCTAATGGTATATAGAAACTTGATTTGTCATGCATGTGTAGTTATGATAAAAGCGTTTGAAATTCTTCATATTTTTGCTGAAATGCGTCGTAATTTGTTAGTGATAAAATCCGGCCCCACTTGCAAAATATTTCATTTATTTGTCAAATTCAATAAGATTAGCACCAAATTAAAGTTTAGGTAATAACCTTTCTAATGGTATGTAGAAACTTGACTTTTCATGCATGTGTAGCGTTTGAAATTCGTCCTTTTTTCATTACTAAAATGTGTTGTAATTTTTTAGAGATAAAAACCCGGCCCCTATAGTTAAAACTTGTTTTTCCGTCGATTCTAAGAAAAATTATATCGTTATAAAGTCCTTACCTTAAGCTCTTGAATGATAGTAAGAAAATAAAAATTGACGCATGCATTATTGGGTAATTAGATTTTTTAACTTTATAAATTTTTAGAAGGGAATACACTGTATTTCACACTCAAAATAAGTAAACTAGCTACAAATCCATTCAAAAAAGATTAACTCTTTCTCTCCTTCTTACAATGAATAAACCACCTGGAAATGGATGTTTTAGTGCGAAACTGCATTGCTGTAACATATAACATCCGTATTTCAAAGTTTGAGTAGTATACTTTAGACTGACAATCTAGTCTGAAATCTATATACCTTCCAGAACATTTTTCTTAGCTGCAACTTGTTTATGTAAAAGTAATCCCTCATAGACCTGTAAAAAGTAAAATAATCAAGAATTTGAATCACAACATTGCAATTTTCTGAGCATTTTTGCCGGGAAAATAATGGACAACGTAGACTATTTTAAAGATCAGATCGCAAGTTTTGTCCTTTTGATTTGAATGTAACTAGAGCGCTCTATCCACAGAAGCGATCTGTACTTGATCATCATTTCTACAAAATAAAAAAAAATGTACTCCAAGATTTGTGCAGTCTATGATTTAGATGATTTTCAATGGTATGAGATGACGCAGTATGAGGTTTATTTTTTCTTAAATTTCTATTCCGCTTTTAAACAAAACTCGCGCGATCAGTTTTACATTTAACGTGTGTGCACACTTTTAACAGACAAGATCGAGTCTAGTCCTACACATATACACTATTCATTCCTTTATAACTTGCAACACGTTTAAAGAGGAATTTGGACATTGACAGAAAGCGTCTCCTCTGATCAGCATGCGTAGTCCGTGCTAGCTAATCCGAAACGACATTATCCGTTTTAATGCAATTTTCTGTTATGCGCAAGTCTACAATAGCACAAAATCTAATGTAGTCTTGGACAAGCCTGCAAGAACACCGCAGGCTGATCCGACGATACTTCACGTAAATGTCCCGAATGCCCCTTTTCACCATATATGGAACCAAACATTACCACCTTTGGATTGTTTCCACATGAATTCACTTTCCAGCCACGTAGGAAGCATTTGAAGATTAGTGCGGGGGGGGGGGGGGGCTAACTTCGAAATACTGAGATTTTTCGCCTGCTTGTTGCATTGCGATAAAAAACTCATGTTTAAGTTACTATGATTTTCAAAATTATTGGGGGGGGGGGGGGAAGGTAAGGGGCTGAGCCCCCCCCCCCCCCCCCCCCCCCCCCGTTCCTACTGGCCTGCTTTCATCTGTCAAACCTTGAAATTGATTTTCCATATCTACTTCACCCGAGTGCATGGTTGCTTGAAAATTACTTAAGAGACAGGCAACTAGTTGACCTGTTACCACACAATCTCAAGTTTTTTGGTGTTTCCCAAACGCTTTCTACTGAAAAGCAGGTTTCATTATTCCAGCCACTTTTTTTTTTCGTTATACAAGTGTGCTTTGAATTATCTAGAGTCTTATTGTCGCGGTTTAACCCCGAAAAACAACCTTTTTAATACACCTACATGTAGTTCCATAGGCCTTCTCAAAGCCGTTTCTGGCCAGAAATACCCGAACAAATTATCGGACACGGTAAATTGTAAAATCAGACTATGTGCTTTGTGGGGTCCGGTTTCAACTCCAATGCCCAACATAAGTGGTGCACGCGTAAGGATTTTACACATTTTTAACTGTTAACCACCGAACCCAGGCAGTTCAGTCGTTGACACGCCTGACTTGAGAACCAGGGGTCGTGGGTTCGACTTTCGGGCTCGGGACAAATTCTTCAGGGGATTGATGATAGCCATTGCGACAGTATTCATTTCTTTCCGCCACTGACCATTGTTTCGATGATGGTTATGTGGGAAAAGAGCCAGTGACTTGGAAAGAAAATAGTGCGGAGTACTGATGAAAGAGACTCCAGGGAAGCACGGAAAGGAGCCAGTGGCTTGGAACAGAAAATGATGTAGATTACTGGTTAAAAAAACTCCAAGAAAGCATGGATAGGTGCACTGACCGCCGCAACATAATTGAAATATCGTTGAAACGGCGTCAAACACCATACAATCAATAACTCTTAACCAAAAGGCAACTCTTTAGACTTGTACCATTTAACACTTATCTTGCTGAAAAAGTGAAACTTGACTTTCAACGCTGAACCAGATGATAATAAGTGCTATTTTTGCTTTTTCATGATTATTTTTTGCAGAAAAAATCTCTATCAGGCAGTTCCGATTCAGTATCAGACTGCACGTTCGTGCAGCCTGATCTTGACTGTCGCAAATGTTCAGAAAGTGGCACTAGCAGCCTAAGGGTTGAAAGCATTTGCCAAATGACAAATACCAGGATGTCACTTGATTAGCAGAAAACAGGGAATAGGAGAAATTGCTGGTTACCAGTATTTCCTCCTTTTCAATGAAATTTCTCTTTTTAAGTCGTCTCTCTTACAGGTTGCTAAACCTTATAATTGTGTTGACAGCATTTTTCTTTTTTTCCAGAGTCTTTTCAATAACACCTTTTTAATCCTTTACCACAGAGTACCGATTTTTAATGAACCTGAGAAAGGAGCCTTCTGAAAACATTGTGGGAAAAGGAGAAAATGCTGGTAACCAACATTTTCTCCTTTTCCAACAATGTTTTCTTCCCTTCCCGAAACAAATTCTAACTTTTCAGTCATATTTATTTTGTGGTCTGCAAATGCTTTCACTTTGAACCAGTCTAAAAAAATTGTACTTTGGTAAGGGGTTAAAAGTGAACACAGTAGAAATCAAATGCTCTTTTTTCATAATGCTTTATAAAAGTTTAAAAAAAAAGTTTTCTCCAGAAAATGTAGGTAGTCTTCTTTGTTAGGTAACTGGTTACTTATTTATGTTCTTATGAGACAAGCTGTCTCAGGGAGTTGTTATAGTGAGCAGTCAATGCAAGGAACACCATCAATTGGAGGAAAAAACAAGCTATTTTTCCTAAAACAGAGCTTTTTTAATTAAAATATAAGTAGACATATTTACAGTGGTTTCAATATTCCATGAAAGAAGATAAATCAGTATGAATACATACCTTTACAGCTCTGCCTGCCAAGAACTTTATTGTCATATTGATCAAAATGTATTTTTTAAGATTTCATAAACTATATAATTAAGTAATCTATGGTAGACAGTGTAATCCAAGACCAGATTCCACATTTCATGCAGTCTAATCTTGAACTACAGTGCCTGCAAAGGCAAGTCATGTTGCCTAAGATAAAAATAATGCAGACTTTATGATCAAAACTAATTTTGCATTTCCTAATTTTTATTTGTAATTATTTTACCATAGAAAATCATTGATAGATACAACCTTTCAATAAAAAAAGAGAATGTCTGTAAGTGTGGCTGTTATCATTAAAACATCTACAATGTGCTAAGAATCTTGTATATGTATGTACATTTTTACAATGATGCACAGAAACCAAAGCAAAGAGGCATTTCAAGGCATGTTAAATGTAATCATACTTTGATTTCATTTACCATTTCACATTCAAGTGAAAACCGTGTACAAGGAAAACTACCACTGTAAAATAAAATATGAATTATAATCAAGAACCTGAACTACCTTCAGGCTGCTGGACTGTTAACTGTAAAAACAAAAATATAGACTTGTCCAAATTGAAAGCAGTTCCAGATGACAATTTAACCCTTCCGAAACAATTCCTGGTTTTTATGACCCCGAGACCTGCCTTACTAAAACATTGCGGAAAAAGGAGAAAATGCTGGTAACCAGCATTTTCCCCTTTTCCCACATTGTTTTCTACCCTGCTAGAAACAAGTATCAATTTTTGAATAATATTTAAATTGTCGTCTGCAAGAGCTTTCAATTTGGACCAGTTTAAAATTTTGTCGTTTGGTAAAAGGTTAAATGTTGCTTTACTCTTCACCAAACAACAAAATTTTAGACTGGTCCAAATTTAAAGCACTTGGAGATGACATAGCTCAAAAATTGAAATTTGCTTTGAGTTTCTGGAAGGGTAGAAAACATGGAAAAAGGGGAAAATGCTGGTTACCAGCATTTTCTCCATTTCCCACAATGTTTTGAAAAGGCTGCCACTTCTATATCATGGTCGTAAAAACCAGGGATTGTTTGGTAAAGGGTTAAACGATGGATATGTGTTTGATAGCATTGGAAACATTATAGGAAGTGGATAATATGTTCATGTTTTGACAACCCTCAGAAAGAGGGCTCTTGGAAAACATTGGAAGAGAGGAAAATACTACCAGCATTAACTCTCCTTTTTACCTTGTTTTGTATCCTTTCACACAAAATCTCATTCTCAGAAACACACTTTCTAGGAATCTTTCTGTTGTCCAACACAGTTAAGGATTAAAATCAGATAGAGAATAGAATGCGAAAGTAAACCATTTATAAATTTTTATAACAATCTTCTAGAAATGGTAACAGCATGTTGCCTGCAGCTGTGGAGTTTCGATCATGCTCCAATATGCCTAGTTGGTATGTCTCTACTTTTTTGGTGACTTTTTCTTGGTAGGTTTCGGGGTGCCGGTGACTTTGAGTTGCTTTGCAGTCTTTTTTGGTGTTTTCAGACTAGGCTGTAATGAAGGAAAAATGAAAACTTATAAAAGATACCAGTATTTTCATCATCCAAATAGTGTGCATGACTAAAACAATGTGTGATATGACTACAATGTTAAAATCAGCATGAAACACCATCAGTAACTCTAAATTAATGTTGTTGTATAGCCTTGCCCAATATTAAAACTGTCCCATCATGACAAATCTACCTAAAGCATCTTAATTGTTGTGAATTGACTCTTTACCACAAAATCCCAAGTGTTTCTCCTTTTCTCACAATGTTATCTGACAAATAAAAGACAGAATTGTTCATGTTAGCCAGATCCAAACTGTGGTCTGCAAATACATTTAGTTTCAGTTTGGTTAAGTGTACATTTCTGTAGTTTGGCAGTGTTAAGAAAAAAAATATGTATTTTTATTCTTTTTTCCACAATGTTTTATACCCTATGATTGACCTCAGTAAGTTGTTTCTGGGCTTGATATATACCGGTAAACTATTTTGACAGCTGAAAAGGTACCCCATTGCAACTTAGTACCAATTCTATCTCACAGGCTTGACTGGACATGCTACTGGTAGAGATCCAAAATCAGACAGCCAGTTTTGTGCAGCCTGGTCTTGATCTATGTCATCTGCAACATAATATGCCAGTACCTGCCTCTTTTTACCTTTATAGGCATATCCTATCGACTCTTTTACGATATATACAGTACCCATTACCTATAATCACAAGTTTTAAAAACCCTTAATAAAAATTTTTAAAATATATAGCTAGTAAAGGAAAAAATGCTTATAACAGAATTTTCTCATTTTATCAAAATGTTTTCTTTTTTTCAAAAGCAATGTGCAATATGAGTAACATTAAATTTGTAACCTGAAATATTGCTTTCCAATTGAACAAATCTAAAATCTGTATGGTGAGAAGTTAAGGAATATTGACATGTCCACAGTGACGGTACATAGTATGATGGATCCAGATGTTGGTGATTTTTTATCTGGACCTCAAGCCCATTATTTACTCGAACAGCTGGATAGAGTTAAGGACTGAAACATTTCATGCAAAAGAAATTTAACTCTCGCATAGGTAAGCCTATTTTAACATATACCTATTCTGTATGTTTACTCAAGCATGCATGTTCAGTTTTTGTGGCGTTTTATCTATACCAACACTTTCCTAATTTTCCACAATGTGTTAACCCTTTACCTGACAAAAAAAAACTTTAGACTCATCCAAATCAACATCGGAGCAGAAGATCAATAAAATGTGGCTCAAATTATTACTATAGTAGAAAATAATGTAGGAAAACTTTCTACAGTATTTTCATAATGCTTCTCTTTTGGGGTCATTAAAACTCAGGACTGTGTGTTTAAGGGTTGAAAGCCATCCTACATTGTTGAAATATACAACTGTTAGGATCAAATCTTTGCCATGAAGTAAATTATGCCCGACAGACTCAGACCCACAACCCCTGGTACACTAGTACTGTAGCTCTACCAACTGAGCTTCAGGTCATCTGGTTGCGTGTCCACCCAACATCATATCACAACAACCAAATGACAAAATTTTAGACAGATTTAAATTGAAAGCATTTGCAGACTGAAAATTTACTGTGACCCTAAAATTGAAATTCATTCTAGGAAGGGTGGAAAACATTGTGGGAAAAAGAAGAAAATTCTAGCTACCAGCATTTTCTCCATTTCCCACAATTTCACAAGGTTGAAAGTTGTGAAAACCTGGGATCTTTTGGTAAAGAGTAAATACATATGGCATGCAATGTGTACCTCTCTTTTCCATTTTCATTTTCAAAATGATCTGCTGTAAGACAAGAATTTGCCCATATTTTGAAAAAAATGTAAAGTTATCATTAATTTAGGCAAAGAACAATTTTTAGAAAGAAAAAAAATTAATGTCAGCAATTCTTGGCCGGTAGCTTTTGAAATCTGTCAACACCAAATATATCAACTCCACCACTTGATAGTTGCAAAGCAGTTCCACTGAAACTCAATATTTCATCTTATATGCTCAACTAAACAAGTGGTACACTGTGCTCCAGATAGGAGAAACTGATGGTTTTCTAAATCCATTATGTCTCTCTAAACCATATGTTGTGGGTGCTCATTAGAATCGTCTCATCGAGACGATTCTAATGAGTTCCCACAACATAGGGTTTAGCAGAGAATAATTAATATTTTCATGTTTGTAATCAAAATCTCTCCCTCTGTCTGGAGCTCTGAATGTAGATCATGGATTAACTGCAGGTTGTTCAATCTGATCTTGATCCATACCATCTGTATTCTTCCCCACATAGCAGTGACAGGGTTAATGCCATTTACTCTACAGAATCTGAACCAATCCTTTCTCCCTACAAAATGGTTTCTGTATGCCAATGGCTGCTTTCAAAAAACACTATGCTCAAACGCAAGAATAAACTTTCAATGCGTTTGGCTTCACTAGGATTCCTTCTCACTCGGGTCGTAAAGTTTTGGTTAACCTATTACCACATAATCCCTACTTTTGACCACCCTTAGAAAGAAGCCTTTAGAAAACTATGTGCAAAAAGGAGAAAATGCGGGTAACCAGCATTTTTTCCTTTTCCCACAATGATTTCTACCCTTCACAAAACAGATTTCAAATTTTCAGTCACTTTTATTCTGTTGCCTGCAGATGCTTTCCATTTGGATAAGCCTAAAATATTGTCATTTGGTAATAAGTTAATGGAGTTATTCATGTTTAACCCTGCTAAAGCCACTTATGTATATATGGCACCTTTTGATAGCATAGAAAACATTGTGGCAAAAGGTGAAATTGCTCACCACAATGTTTTCCAAAGGCTCCTACAAGCAATGCGTATAAATGAGTATCTATGGAGTAAAGGGTTAAGGACAAATCCAATCCTCCAAGTCATATTTGTTGTCTGCGAAAACTTTCAATTTGTACAAATAGCAAGTTTTGGTGTTTAACCCATTACCACACAATTCCTACTTTTGACGACCCCGAGAAAGAAGCCTTTAGAAAACATTGTGGGAAAAGGACAAAATGCTGATGACCAGCATTTTCTCCTTTTCCCACAATGTTTTCTACCCTTCATAAAACAAATTTTAAATTTTCAGTTACTTTCATTTTGTCATCTGCAAATACTTTCGATTTGGACATGCCAAAAGTTTTGTAGTTCGGTAACAAGTCGATGACAAATCCCATCCTCCTAGTCCTATTTGTTGTCTACGAATACTGTCAATTTGTACAAGTAGTAAGTTTTGGTGTTTAACCCATTCCTACACAATCCCTAATTTTGACGACCCCGAGAAAGAAGCTTTTAGAAAATATTGTGAGAAAAGGAGAAAATGCTGGTAAACAGCATTTTCTCCTTTTCCCACAATGTTTTCTATCCTTGAAAAAACAAATTTCAAACTTTCAGTCACTTTTCTTTTGTCGTCTGCAAATGCTTTCGATTTGGACAAACCTAAAATTTTGTTGTTTGGTAATGAGTTAACTACACTCTTACCTTTGATTTGGTAATTTTAGCAACTTTTTTGGGCGACTTTTTCACTGGTTTCTTTGCTTTGGAAATTGTTGCCGCTTTCTTTGCTTTAGGTGACTTAGTTGTCTTAGTGCCAGTCTTTTTCTTCACAGGGGTCTTTTTTGCTGAAACTTTTCCCTTTTCTTTCTCTTTTTCCTTTTTCATTTTTTCCTTCTCCTTTCTTGCCTTTTCCTTCTCTTCGCTGGCGGCTTTGGTTTTGTTGACTTTAAACCTGCCTGTGTATCCTTTGGCGTCTGAATTCTTTGGTCGAATGAAAATCTCCTTTTCAAGCCCTCTAGCCAAAGCTGGCCTTAGATGCACGCGCACTACGTCCGAGTCAATGTTGTATTTTTCGGAGATGTAAGTTTGAATTTTTTGAACGGAAGAACCCTTACTGTCCGCCATTGATGAAATAGCATCTTGAGCCATCTTGAGAAATGTTGGGTGGCTTGGCTTTTGCCTTGGAGCTTTCGTCTTTGCAGATTCGTCCGCCATTTTGAAGCCAAAAATTAAACTTTCTTTACGGCGATTGTTAATGTGGTGATGTCGTGGTGGACTGGGGCTCTTCCCGCGTTTCTGGTTAAATATATAGCCACAGGGTATAAGCACGTGCAGGCTCTGTTCGTTTTGTCAACTGTGGAGGAATTAAAGATCTAACAAAGTGCTTTTCTAATGAGATGTTTGGGGTGGTTTGGAATGCATTTAACCATGGCATACTTTCCTATATTCAGTGCTGCTAGATTAAAAAAAAAAGAAACTGTTCTTAGTCCGAAAGAGTGATATATTGGTTTGTAACCTTAGTTGGATGAGGGAGCAACATCTTCAGTCGAAAGCTTATCAAAACGACCAAAGTTTGGACTTAAAAGAGCCCCTACAAGCTTGGGTAATAGCCATAGCCAAATAGCTTGGGTGTAAGCCCTACTTTTCCCAAGTATATTGGATGATGCGTGATAGCAGACATGTCGAATCTTCGAAGAATATGACAGGCGCAGACAACGAGCAGACAGGTCGAATCTTCGAAGAATATGACAGGCGCAGACAACGAACAGACATTTCGAATCTTCGAAGAATATGACAGGCGCAGACAACGAACAGACAGGTCGAATCTTCGAAGAATATGACAGGCGCAGACAACGAACAGACAGTTCGAATCTTCGAAGAATATGACAGGCGCAGACAACGACAATCTCATGATCAAAATAAATCAAAGCACTGTAAGCATTCTGATGTCAAACATAACGTTGATGAAGTTCTACACTTACTGGGACTGTTTGTGCCAAGGACGAGTTACAGATGCATTTGCGGATAGTGCGATAAAGATCAGACACCAAAGTGCAATCATGCCTGGATCTGTGACCGTCCGATATTTGTGAGGTATTCTCTCATACCATGAGTTTACATTTCTTTGCAACAACTTGTATCCTGCTAAATTAGAATAAAGGAGACAATCGACCGTTGTTTAGGATCGGTTAATCATTTTAATGGATGCAATGAAGCCTAAATGACTTATTATTGGCTTAGAGAGCTGACCAAGATCAGATATGCCGAATGATCTGTTTTCCTGTGAACACCTGAGAATCGCGACACAAAAGAAAGATATGCATATGGGATAATTCTTAATCCTGAATCAGATAGGTTATTGGAGTGGACGCTTCTCACATTATTTCAATCATATCACGATGCCAGCTCACTTATTCACGTGTTTCGATGGTTGTACCAGAGCAAAGGGTTCAGCGTTCTGAAGTATCTCGCAAATGGACGCTTTACCTAACCCTTTACTAAACAGTTCCTGGTTTTTAAGACCCTGGGATAGAGGCTTTTGAAAAATATTGTTGGAAAAGGAAAAAACACTGGTAACCAGCATTTTCTCCGTTTACCACAATGTTTTCTACCCTGCTGGAAACAAATTTCAGTGGGTTTTTTTAGATACGTGTATTTTGTTGTCTGTAAGTGCTTTCAATTTGGACCAGTTTACAATTTTGTCTTTTGGTAATGAGACAAAAAACATTGCCACGGGCGAGTGCAGGGTACAGAGCATCTGGATTACTGATCCAACAACCTCTGAGCCATGCAATCGTTGAACCTGAGCATCAGATTGGGGAAAAAAAAAACAGATTTTGGCAACAGAAAAGATTTGTTAATATAACTCTTTCAATGATATGGGCCACACCGATATAATTATAAAAATCATAGAAAAAATATTTTATTGGTTGTATTTTGTGTAACGCCGTTTACAACATTATTTCACTTATATTGCGGCGGCCAGTGCATCTGTCTGGGCATACTTTCCTGGGTCTCTTTTACCAGTACTCCGAACAATTTTCTTTCTAAGCCACTGGTTGCTTTACCAGAAAACCATCGCCGAAACAATATAGTCAGCGATGGGAGAGGAATAAATCCTGTAACAATGGCTATCATCAGTCCTCAGAAAGAAATTGGCCGAGCCTGGAATCGAGTCCACGACCCCCTGTTCTCAGGTCCTGCATGCTACTGGGGCTCGGCATAATCTTAGAAAGAGCGTTGTTTATAAATCAAGAAATAAATAAATGAAATGTAAACAAAAATGAGATCAAAGTTTAGCACCAGTACAGTATGACTGCAGTTCGTTTTAATTGTAGTAGACTACTTTATAAAATCCTGATATAATATAAAGAGGATAATCAACTGGTTATTTTCTATATGAAAAATATCTCACGAGGATGTGTTATTAGGCATTGAAAAAAACCGAGTGCGCAGCACAAGTTTTTTTAACACCTTACAACACATCCGAGTGATATAATTTTTCATATCAAAAATAACCATGCAGTTGATTATTCTATTTATTACATACCTTATTAATATTGTTATTTTTAATATTTCGCTTAAAAGTCGAAAAAAAAATATAGTCGAAAAAAAAAAGTAGTTCCTAAATTACGGCAGGAAGCGAAAGTGAAAGTTGATATCGTCACTAGTGATAATATCAAAATTTATTCACTGGGAAATTCCAGGATTTCAATGCTAGGTATATAATAAAGAAAAGTATCACGAACCAGATTTTAAATCTTTACCACACACTCCCGTCTTCTGACAACCATCAGGCAAAAGCCTTTTGAAAACATCGTAGAAAAGGAGAAAATGCTGGTAAGCAGCATTTTCTTCTTTTCCTAACATGTTTCCAACCCCTTCATTGATAAATCCTAATTTTTAAGCTGCATTTTGTCACTGTATTCTTTTTTTAATGAAATCTGTTGCCAGACGAAATAATTTGTCTACAGCTCGAAAAAAATTGTTAACAAATAAATAAGCCATGCTCTGTGAAAGATGGTCTTAACCTTTCCCAAACGGCAAATTTTGGACCAGACCAAATTGAAAGCATTTTGTAGATGATAAATTAACAGTTGCTAAAAAGATGATTTTTCTATATGATAGGGTAGAAAACATTGTGGGAAAAGGAGAAAATGCTTGTTACCAGCATTTTCTCCTTTTCCATGCACAATGTTTAAGGCTTCCATTTCTGACCCGTAAAGAACAGAGATTATTTAGGAAAGGGTTAATACAGACTCACGCCAGGCTGACGTGAGTGAATACTTTTTGCCATTGGTCAATTTTTATGCATGTCAAAGGACCCCTCTACTCCCAGAGCCAGTCGATTGTAAGAACAAACGGATTTCATGGATCCAAAATGATGTGATGACTTGCTCAGAGCTCTAGATAAGGGGGAGTGACGTTATTCTAAACTCATTATTTCTTTTCGAAACCCTATGTTGTGGGTACTCATTAGAATCGTCTCGATGAGACGATTCTAATGGGTACCCACAATTTAGGATTTTGTGTAGAATAAATTAATATTTTCAATTTTGAAATCAAAATCACTCTCTTTATCTGGAGCTGCACTTGCTTGACATTATACATTACGAAGGTGCATTCAACCGCTTTTGTTGGAGCATGTCTTAACATATTACCACACAATCCCTACTTTTGACGCCCCTGAGAAAGAAGCCTTTTGAAAACACTGTATGAAAAGGAGAAAATGCTGGTAACCAGCATTTTCTCCTTTTCCCACAGTGTTTTCTACCCTTCCCAGAACAAATTTCAATTTTTCAGTCACCTTTATTTTGTCGTCTGCAAATGCTTTCAATTTGAACCAGTCTATAATTTTGTCGTTTGGTAATGAGTTAAACTTATATACTGAAAATTTATTCGTTGGTGATACGTCATTACATTCGTGCATACAGAGTAAATTCAATACAATTGCTTTTTGTTCTTTTCTTCTTTCTTTTCTTCTTGCTTTTCTTCTTTCTTTTCTTTTACGCACTTGCAACGTTTCTTTTCATTGCCTCGCACAATTGGCTGACAAATTCCATTTTGTGCGGCACATTTTCCTATTATAGTAGGGCAATAAAGTTTTAGTTTCTGTTTTCGCAACGGCTTTGGAATTGTATCTAAGCACTCGTCCGTTTCACGGTTATATATACAGGCACGTTTTATCTTCCTGGCAGTTCCCTTTCTGTCTTTTCTATCGTTTCCCTCTATCTGCGTGAACAACACCGCAATTACAATGCTTGAGACGAGTAGAAGTGTCACCATGGAGGCCATTTCAGCTGAAATATAGAAATATGTTCAATATATTTAACCCTTTACCCCATAAGGCATTTCTATGTCATCTCTAATTGACCCTAAATATCAGCAAGGATGAAGCCGTTTCTTATGTGTATATGACACCTTTTGATAGTGTAGAAAACATTGTGGCAAAAGGTGAAATTGCTCGTCACGAGCAATTTCACCTTTTGCCACAATGTTTTCCGAAGGCTCCTACAAGCAGTGTGTAGAAATGAGTATCTATGGAGTAAAGGGTTATTTTGTTTTCTCTTTAGCCCTTTTATAGTGAAACGTGGAAATGGTTCGGACGTAAGTATTTGCGATTTTTATTTTTTGAAAATAAAAGAAGCTTCTAGTGTTCAACAAATAGTCCCCAGTGATCGATAAGAAAATTAACCTTTCCAAACCCACAATAATGTTATTACAATATTTACTTTTGAACCTGTAACCTATGAGAAAGTCAGAAAGAGATGAGAGAGAGAGAGAGAGAGAGAGAGAGAGAGAGAGAGAGAGAGAGAGAGAGATGGGTGGAGGAATGGCGTCCCCACATAACCCATTACGTCAAATGTAAGTACTCACAATGCTACTTTAGATACGAAAAGATCAAACAACTTTCGTCCTGACCTTATAGCCGATACTAGAGGAGATAGTTCAAGTTAGCGGTTTCATTCTCTTTTTGTGAAGTTTCTGCGAGCTTTGTCTTGTGTGTGTTCCGGACATAAATTATGCCATAGATTTAGTTCTACTGACAGATTTTTTTTTTTCAATTTTCGCCAAGATTACAAAATAATATATGTAGAGTAAAATAATGACCAAATAAAAAAGTTGCGGAGTAAAATAATTAAATAATTCTGCAAAAGATATAACTTATCAAAGTTACAGAAAAATGTCTTAAAGTTCAAACATTAAACTTAAAAAAAGTTCTCAACGTACCTAAGTAAAAGATAATGCTCTTTGATGTCTATCTTCAAATCATTTGTGATACTTTTGTTTCCAGAAAAGGGATCTCCCTTTGAAATGAGAATATATAATGGTTTTAGATTTATGAATGATAATTCTTAGAAGGGAGAAAAGGAAACAGTAGCTCGGTTGAAATAGTACAATAATATATACTTATTCTGAATCTTGGCAAATTTTGTATGATAATATTATAGTGGAAATAGCTGTGTTCTATTACGGGTCCACTACCTTAACCCATTACCACACAATCCCTACTTTTGACGCCCCTGAGAAAGAAGCCTATAGAAAACATTGTGGGAAAAGGAGAAAATGCTGGTAACCAGCATTTTCTCCTTTTCCCACAATGTTTTCTACCCATCACAAAACAAATTTCAAATTTCCAGTCACTTTGATTTTGTCGTCTGCAAATGCTTTCAATTTGGACCAGTCTAAAATATTGTCGTTTGGTAATGGGTTAATCCGATTATTGATATACTTACAGTATTGGTAATATTGCAATGAAGAATTCCTCGTCGATTTTTTTAATGTTGCAAGTAAATAAATATTATATGATTGAATTCGATTGTGTCTCGATTGTATATGTTAACACACAAAGTATTTTTTCCCTTATATACCCATAATGAAATTTGGGAAAATACATAGGTCATAACAGAAAGAATGACTCACAGTCCCAGAAAGTACCAATTTAACCCTTTACTAAATAATCTCTGGATTTTACAACCCTGAGATAGAAGCCTTTTGAAAACATTGTGGGAAAAAGGAGAAAATGCTGGTAACCAGCATTTTCTCCTTTTCCCAAAATGTCTTCTACCCTTCATATAACAAATTTCAAATTTTCGGTCACTTTGATTTTGTCGTCTAGAAACGCTTTCAATAATTGGAGGTGTCTAAAATTCTGTCGTTCGGTGAAGCATTAAGTAATGCCTCGCAGTTGTAACTAATTTTGTACGTTTCTTTCTCCGATTATTAAGCATATCGTACCTTGACGAAAATCATCAACGCCGATTCGTTCATCTGTATGTTCAGTCATCTACAATTTTCCCCATTGGCTGAGAGTTTAAACACGTTCACTTGTGATTGGTGCTGTGGTTTTCTGAATGGATTTTGTTTCTTGTTTACTCTCTGCTATGTGGCATGTACTTTAGTTTTATGGTTATAATTTTTTTTGAAAGTTCTCTGTAGGTTTTACCGAGTTTACTTTGTCTAAGTACTGCAGGCGAATTTACGTGCAGGTGACTTTATCTTAACTCATTTCCAAACGACAAATTATAGGTTTGTCCAAATCGAAAGCATTTGCTGACGACAAAATAAAAGGTACTGAAAATTTGATTTTTTTTTCTGTGAAGGGTACAAAAAAACTGTGGGAAAAGGAGAAGATGCTGGTTACAAAGAAAGAATGAAACCGCTAACTTTAACTACCTCCTCTAGCATCGGCTATAAGGTCAGGGCGAAAGTCATTTGATCTTTCGTATCTATTGCAAAATAAAAAGTACTGAAAATTTGAAATTTGTTCTGTGAAGGGTAGAAAACACTGTGGGAAAAGGAGAAGATGCTGTTTTCTAAAGGCCTCTTTTTTAGGGTCGTCAAACGTAGGGATTGTGTGGTAATGGGTTAATGCGAAGAACTGAGCGTGAAAATGAAATTCTCAGTGTACTAGGTAACCTTCTCATCTAATAAATACAACTAAAAATACATCTTCTGATCATATGACGTGAAAGTTATGTCTCAATACTCTTTACCAAACAATACCGAATTTCAAAGACTCTGAGCGGGAAAGATTTTGATAACATTGTGGGAATATGAGAAAATGCTTGTAACCAGCATTTTCTCTTTTTTCCCCCACAGTGGTTTGTAGTCTATTAAAGGCAAATGGCGTCATTTGAGCCACCTCTGATTAGATGTTTGAAAATTCCTTAACTATGGACTTGTCGTGTGGTTAAGGGTCACGGCAATCTTTAATCCATTACCACACAATCCCTACTTTTGACGACCCTGAGAAAGAAGCTTTTAGAAAACACTGTGTGAAAAGGTGAAAATGCTGGTAACCAGCTTTTTCTCCTTTTCCTACAATGTTTTCTACCCTTCACAAAACAAATTTCAAAATTTCAGTCACCTTTACTTTGTCGTCTGCAAATGCTTCCAATTTAGACAAACCTAAAATTTTGTCGTTTGGTAATGAGTTAACCCATTACCACACAATCCCTACTTTTGACGCCCCTTTGAAAGAAGCCTTTGGAAAACATTGTGGGAAAAGGAGAAAATGCTGGTAACCAGCATTTTCTCCTTTTCCCACAATATTTTCTACCCTTCACAAAACAAATTTCAAATTTTCAGTCACTTTTATTTTGTCGTCTGCAAATGCCTTCAATTTGGACCAGTCCAGAATATTGTCGTTTGGTAATGAGTTAAGACATTAACCCTTCACCACACAGTAGAAGTTTAGACCTATCTAACTCGAAAGCATTTGCAGACGATAATTTCACAGTGGCTCATATGGTGCAATTTTTCTTTGATGGAGTAGAAAACTTTGTGGACAAGGAGAAAATGCTGGCTACCAGCATTTTCTCCTTTTCCTACAATGTTTTCAAAAGGCGTCTTTTTCAGGGTCTTCAAAAGTCGTCATTGTGTGGTAAAGGGATAAATAATTTAACCTTGTTCGATCATACCAACAGAGCAAGACATTGCAAATACAAGGGTATAGTGTGCAACGATATTCCAGCAAGCGGTCGATCCAGTGTACATGAACCCATTACCACACAATCCCTACTTCAGACGCCCTTGAGAAAGAAGCCCTCAGAAAACATTGTGGGAAAAGGAGAAAATGCTGGTAACCAGCATTTTCTCCTTTTCCCACAATGTTTTCTACCCTTCACAAAACAAATTTCAAATTTTCAGTCACTTTTATTTTGTCGTCTGCAAATGCTTTTGATTTGGACAAGCCTAAAATATTGTCGTTTGGTACTGAGTTAAAGACCAGACTGCACTTTCTATGAAGTTTGATCTTGAAAGTTTTCCTGCGAAATGCTGCCTGATCTTGATCGACAATATTTACAAAGTTATAAAAATATTGTTAAAATTATATTGTACATGGTATGTTTTTAGGGCTATGAATGGACAACTATATTTACAACATTTCCTTGGTTTATGAAAGGGTGACTCATTTCCAGTATCCTATTTTGCAACAAATAACGAAATCATTCGAAATGAACCTTTTTTTTTGTCCCCCTAAAATACCAGTCTCTGACGTTTCGCCGATTCTTTTTCTTCTTTTCGTCTATTTTATTTGAGAGATACTCTGGGAAAAGGGTGGTTAACTCTTTACCACGATGACATAATTCTAGATTGATCCAAATTGAAAGCATTTGCAGACGAAAAACTAAATATGACTCAAAAATGGAAATTTGTTTCCAACAGGGTAGAAAACATTGTGGGAAAAGGAGAAAATGCTGGTGACCAGCATTTTCTCTTTTTCCCACAGTCTTTTTCGAAGGTTTCTCTCTCAGGGTCGTGAAAGCCCGGGATTGTTTGGTAAAAGTTTAATTACATTCGGCATACCTCGGGTGACGGGAGCCATTAGACGTAGGTACGGAATCGGCCGAGTTGTGACGAGTGGGTTTAATTAATGTATCTCTGTACTGCATGATACTGGTCAATCAACTCATCGCATACCTATGGGTTACATAAAAGTCAGTTAGTCTGATAAACAACTGAATCTGGAGGTAGAATGGATTTGTGAGATGCAGGAAATTTAAATTAGCGAAAAGATTTGACCCATGTCAGCCTGCCTGTTGGTACTTTTCGCAGATACACCTTGTCACAGAGCAGGACGCATTTAGTTATAAAGTAGAATGCCAATTCTAACATGACACGCGACTTTGGCTCTATAAACACAGTGCAAGGAAAACGTGGTAAAATCTGCGACAATCTATGTAGAGTGACGTCATTCAATGAGTTATTCAATGGAACATAATCTTCATCCGCGTTTTTACTGTTAGTTTGAACTTGTTTTTTTTTTACTTTCATTAAGAATCGGCCAAGTTAGAATCGAAATAATCTTCTTTCTATCGTGGTATATCGTTCAATAAACCACGTTGTGATTTATGAAGCTCGTGGATTATTTATTGTGCCTTATAACTCACAACGTGGTTTATTGAACGATATACCACGATAGAAAGAAGATTATTTCTTAAATAGATCACACGAAAAATGGGCTTAAATTGAGATTTTTTTTTTATGAATATCGTTCAAAAAGGAATACAGTGTTGATCAAGATTATTCTACTAGTATTCATTAGTCACAGCCCGCCAGGACCTGCATTCACTAACAATTCTAAAGACTGTTCTTTGTCTTATTCATCGTAATTTTCTACATTTTCTACATTTGTAAGTTACACAACTTCTGATTGGCTACACCATTCGGTTAGCCAATCAGAAGTTGTGTTACTTACAAATTTAGAAAACCTTGGAGAATAAGACTAAAGCTTGCTTTACCATGTATCATTTCTTTTATTCTACCTGTTTACTTGTATCAGCATAATAGATAGAGTTTAACCCTTTACTCCATAGAAACTCATTTCTACGCATTGCTTGTAGGAGCCTTTGGAAAACATTGTGGCAAAAGGTGAAATTACTCGTGACGAGTAATTTCACCTTTTGTCACAATGTTTTCCATGCTTTCAAAAGGTCTCATATACACATAAGAAACGGATTCATCCTTGCTGTTATTTAGGGTCAATTAGAGATACCATAGAAATGCTTTACAGCGACGTAGGAAGCATTTCAAGATGGGGGGGGCTAACTTCGAAATGCTGAGATTTTTTGCGTGGTTGTGTCATTGCACTAAGAATTCATATTTTAGTTACTATGATTTTCAAAACTATTGGGGGGGGGGGGGGGGGGGCTGAGCCCCCCCCCCCCCCCCAGCCCCCCCCCCCCCCCCGTTCCTACGGGCCTGTCTTATAGTGAAAGGGGTTAAACTAAGACTAAGAATTTTCTCAAGAATGGTTGGTGAATACGGGCCATCTTGATAAATTTTATTCCCATGGTAGTCATAGGCTCGTAAAAAAAAACAAAAAAAAGGTGCTTTCATGAACGCTCCATATTTGCTTGACTATTGTAATATATACTATTGTGTAGAATATAAAAACGATACAATGAAAGAGGTGTCAAGTAGTCTGGGCTAATTTTCGCTTTTATCTCCTTAGATAAATTACGATGGGCCTTTTTTTCTATCGTTTAGACCTTTAACCCTTTACTCCATAGATACTCATTGCTACGCATTGCCAGGCCCGTCGGAAGGAAATTTCATTTGGTCCGGCCAGTATGGCGATTCACGAAGCCATGCTGGGGGGGGGGGGGGTCCGGGGCATGCTCCCCCGGAAAAAAAAAAATGAAAATAAGACGCTCTCTTGTGCATTCTGGCGATTTTTTTTAGTTTTATATTACGCATTCAAGCCCTGCTGTGTGTGTGTGTGTGTGGGGAGGGGGGGGGGGGGGGTCCGGCCAGTATGGCGAGCGACGAAATCGGGGAAGCCATGCTGGGGGGGGGGGTCCCCCGAGGAAACATTTTGAAAATAAGACACTTCCTGGTGCATTCTGGAGCATTTTTTGAGGTTTATATTACGCATTTAAGCCATGCTAGGGGGCCCCGGAAAATTTTTGAAAGTAAGACGCTCTCTGGTGCATCCTGGCGCATTTTTTGAGGTTTATATTACGCATTTTTTTTTCCAAAAATTGGTCTGGCCATTTTTCATTTTCGGCCGAAAATTTGGTCCGGCCATGGCCGGACCGGCCGGACCGCTTGTAGAAGCCTTTGGAAAACATTGTGGCAATTTTGTCACAATGTTTTCTATGCTATCATAAATTGTCATGTACACATAAGAAATGGCTTCATCCTTGCTGTTATTTAGGATCAGTTAGAGATACCATAGAAATGCCTTATGGGGTAAAGGGTTAACACACAACCCCAAGTTTAATCGACCTGCAGAAAAAGGATTTTGAAAACAGTGCAGTAAAAAGAGAAAATGCTGGTGATCAGAATTTTCTCCGTTTCCTACAAACGTTTTTATCCTATCAATGACAGACTTCGTTTTTTTTTTAGCTGCAATGAACTTCGCGTCTGCAAATGCTTTTGGTATGGTCGAGTTCAAAATTTCGTCGTTTTTTAGCGAGTCAGAAAAATAATCTACAGGATTTGGGGAAAAGGGAAGGATTTGTTTGACTCAACAAGTTATTGTTTCTTGCCATTCATTCATCCCTCCACTTCCTTCCGTCTGATTGACCTGTTTACCACACAACAAAGTGTTAGGTTGGTTTTAAACCATTACCACACAATCCCTATTTTTGACGACCCTGAGAAAGAAGCCTTTAGAAAACGTGGGAAAAGGAGAAAATGCTCGTAACGAGCATTTTCTCCTTTTCCCACAACGTTTTCTACTCTTCACAAAAAAAATTTCTAATTTTCAGTTACTATTATATTGTCGTCTGCAAATGCTTTCAATATGGACAAACCTAAAATTGTGTCGTTTGGTAATGAGATAATCGAAAACATTTGAAGACGACAAAAAAAAATGTGCCCCATTTGGTGGAAGTTGTCTACGAAAGGGTGCAAAATGCTGCGGAAAAAGGAGAAAATGTTAGTTAACATCATTTTAATCTTTTTTCACAATGTTTTTAAAAGGCCCCCATCCTCTCCAGAGTCGTTAAAACCCTTTACCGTACAGTGACGACTTTTATCGCCCCTGAAAGAGAAGGGTTTTGAAAACATTGTGGGAAAAGGAGAAATTGTTGGTTACCAGCATTTTTTCTTTTCCCACAATGTTTTCTACCCATTCAAATATAAAAATTTCATATGAACCAACTTGAAACTATCATCAGCAAATGCTTTCAATTCGGACAGGTCTAAAATTTTGTCGTGCAGTAAACGTTTAACACACGAGGATATATTGTAAGGTAAACGGCCAAAAGCCCCTCCGGTCATTATCCCCCACCCCCAAACAGGCAAGGCGCGGTTAAAAGCCCCTTCGCAATTTTGCAAGGGAGGTCATTATCCCCTTCATAAGATTTTAAAGGCGGTCAAAAGCCCCTTTGCGATATCGCAAGGGCAGTCATCATCCTCTTCATCCAATCATAAAGGCAGACAAAAGCCTCTTTTATTTTTCATAACATATTGTTATGGCCAAAAGCATGTTTTGTGCTGATTTGCCGAATAAATGAATGAATGAATGAATGAATGAATTTAAATAGGTTGTACCTAATTTGGGGGTAGGGGATAATGACCGGAGGGGCTTTTGACCACCATTCGTATTGTAAAGGGTTAATTGCTTAGCTAAGTAAATCAAACATCGAGATCGATATTATCTAGGCGTTTTTATCTGTTGGGAAAAAACAACAACTTTAATTAGTAATTTCAAATTTGTAGTTGAAGCCTATATCTAAAAATACCCGATAGTGTAAAGCAACGATCAGACTGCAATTTCTTTTAACTGCGACCTCAATCTACAGTGGCCTGAAGATTACCATCTCAGTCTATTAACTCTTTATTCCATAGATACTCATTTCTACGCATTGCTTGCAGGAGCCTTTGGAAAACATTGTGACAAAAGGTGAAATTGCTCGTGACGAGCAATTTCACCTTTTGCCACAATGTTTTCTATGCTATCAAAAGGTGTCATATACACATGAGAAACTGCTTCAGCCTTGCCGTTATTTAAGGTAAATTAGAGATACCATACAAATGCCTTATGGGGTAAAGGGTTAAAAAAGAATAATAAGACTCAGTCTATTAAAAAAAGAAAAATAAGAATATAATTTTAAGATCTGATACGTGATAAGAATAGATAAAATTAAATTACCCTCATGACGTATCGCCCAGTGATTTGCTATTTTTAGATATTTACAGGGTGTCTTTCTTTTATTTAACCCTTTACCAAACGTCAAAATTTTAGACTGGTCCAAATTGAAAGCACTTGCAGACGGCAAAATAAGCGTAACTCAAACATTGAAATTTGTTCCTAGGAGGGTAAAAAAAACATTGTGGGAAAAGGAGAAAATGTTGGTTGCCTGCATTTTCTCCTTTTTTCACAATGTTTTCAAAAGGCTTCTACCACAGGGTCGTAAAACCAGGGATTGTATGGTTAAGGTTTAAATGTGCTATTGTGATTAAAAATAATGTGAAACTGTTTCACTAATGGTTTTTACTATGTTTTATGAATATTTGGGGAGTTCTTCTGCGGAAAAGCTGAAGGGTATTTCCCCCGATCTACCCCAATGGGTTTTACACCACTTGCAACATTATTTCGGTCATGTCACTGTGACATATTTCTTAGTCGTGTTAGTCCTGGGTTCAGCGGTACCGAAGTGCCTTACCCAAGAACACAAAAGGCAAGGTTTTTCAAGCGGGGATCGAACGATGTGTTTCCTGGTTTTCAATTCTCCACCTTCACCAATGAGCCAGGCAAACAGCTCACCCCTCTCCCCGCCCTTGAAATTAAACTAGGTTTTACTCATGACCAAACGACAAAATCTTCGACTCGTCCAAATTGAGAGCTTGCAGACGACAAAATAAACGTAACTCAAAAATTGAAATTTGTTTCCAACAGAATAGAAAACATTGTGGGAAAAGGAGAAAATGCTGGTTACCAGCATTTTCTCTTTTTCCCGCAATGTTTACAAAAGTGTTCTTTCACAGGGTCATGAAAACCAGGGATTTTTTTTTTTTGTAAATGGTTAAACATTTAGCGGCTGACACAAAAATTCCCACCCGATAATGTTACTGAAAACTGAAAACAAAAATATTGCGTTTCACCCGGAGAAAATACAATATCAGAGCGTGTAGATCCAAGATCAGACTTCACATTTTGCGCCGTCTAATCTTAATCTGCACTGTCCGCAACAGCACCACAAGTCGCGTTTTAGGGTTAATAAGCATTGCTGCTGTAGCTTACTCTTGTAAACTTTGAGCAGACACGAGTCGAAACTTTTTGTTGACAGCAATTTTTCTGTATGTCACAGGACCATTCTTTCTCATGGTTCAGTCAGGTTCTAGAGAAACTGAACCAATACTATGCAGTCACTTGCTTAGTATGAAGCATAACAAAGATGCATGACACCTTTCCCCTCCCCGCCCCTGCCCCTTTTCAAGACGGTGTCACTCAATGGTCTGTATAAACATTGTGACTGGAGGAGTAATTGCTAGAAAAAGGAATTTTCCTACAACAACTTTATTTCAATAAATCAACTGCTGTAAATTGGAAAAAAAGAAACGGTCTACTAGACGACAAAGTTTCAAAGGCTAGTCCAAACTGAATACTTTTGCAGATAACAACTTTAAACAAGGCTCATACCAAAAAGTCCCTGGTTTTTACGACCCAGATGAAGAACCCTGCTGAAAACATTGTGGGAAAAGGAGAAAATGCCGGTAACCAGCATTTCTCCCTTTCCCACAACGTTTTCTAACAAAATTTCAATTTTTGGGTTACGTTTATTTTGTCGTCTGCAAGTGCTTTCGATTTGGACCAGTCTAAAATGATGTCGTTTGGTAAAGAGTTAAACACGTTTCATAAGATGACATTTGCCTTTGAAAAGGATTCCGAAATAATAAATTATTGTGTAAAGCATTGAAAACGCCGGTGACTAGCATTTCTCTTTTTTTTTTCCCACAATTATATTTGAAGCCTTCTTACTCAGTCATAAAAATCCGAGTCAAAATTTCCAAAATTATGATTCCTAGATCCTTGACGATACAGTTGTTGTAAACTCACTGAACTCGTTCCTTACAGGATACATAAATTAGACTAAAATTAGATGTACTTTTATCAAATGCCTTAAAGTTCGATTAACTCATTACCAAACGACAAAATATTACGCTTGTCCAAATAGAAAGCATTTGCAGACGACAAAATCAACGTCACTCAAAAATTGAAAATTAACTTGATAACAGTAGAAAACATTGTGGGAAAAAGGAGAAAATGCTGGTTACCAGCAATTTCTCCTTTTCCCACATTGTTTTCAGAAGGCTTCTTCCTCTGGCTCATAAAAATCTGAGATTATTTAGTAAAGCCTACGATGTACGTAGATGCAAGATCAGACCACACTCTCTTTTCCATCTGAAGCACACAGCATCAATCGATCAATGTGTCGTCTGGAAAATGCTTCGAACCAGGACAAGTCTAAAATCTTGTATAAGCTTAACGTTGTTTGGTGCATGTAACAGACTTTACATTAGGGGATTTGTGACATGATAGGCTAAAGGTATGAGTAAAAGAAATGACGGTTTGACAGTGAGTCGACCGACTTCAAAAATAAGTAAAAACGGCTTCATCGCAAATTCCTCAACCACCTCCGCCACTTTTCTTTTTCATGCCACGCTGCTGCACATGACTGGGCGAATGGACCCTATATAGTTATTGAAAACATTCGCGATTGGCGTTAAATACTAGCAAAAATGGGGGAAACAAGACTTGTGGATCTGCCCTTAATTAAGCTTCTAAATCAATAACATTAAAGATTTCCAGGCAATAATTAAAGCCCATAATTTACGATTTGAAAATTGTGCTCAAAGAAGAAATATAAAAGTATCCGATAGTGTAGATTCAAGATCAGAATGCACGTTCTGTGTAGTCTGATCGTGATCTACACTGTCCACAAAAGCCAAAGTCGCGGTCAACAGACTACGTGTTCAGATCAAACTTTATGTGATCAACAAGGAAAGTTGAAGGAATCCATGATGCATTAGTGTCCTCTGCTTTGACAAATGCTCTGATCATAAAATCAAAATAATATTTCAGTAGATATCTACATGTACATGTATATCTTTATCATTAAATAAGAGACAGAAAAAACAATCAGAATTGGATGAGACAGAACTAATCAGGCTCGCATAAGGGAGGACGCCCCAACCAATCAGAAATGTATGAGACAGAACTTTTCAACCAATAGGGTGTATACACGTAGTGTTCAGAGTTAGATCCGGATCAGTATAATTATATGATCGTAAATAAATCACCTAAGATTCTGGTTTCTTTTCAAAAGGTGTTGGAGCTAAGAAAAACTTCAACAAAACTAGGATAAAGGGAAAAACACAAATCGTAATATTATGCCTCGCCTTAACCCTTATCCTGTAAGATAAATTAAATGAAACTTTTCAAGCCGATAGTAAAAACGTGAATAACATTATTTCAAATTACTTTTTTTGCAGAAATATCTCCTCATCGGAGATCGTAGATCCAAGATCAGACTGCACATTCTGTGCAGTCTGATCTTGAACTACGCTGTCCGCTAAAGGTCAATCAGTCCCGCATAGCAGCCTAGGCTTAAAATACACGAAGAAAAGACTGTCGAGTGAAAACCAAGCCAATGTTCAAGTGTCCAAACTAAAGGTCACGAGACCTAGTACAGAAAACTGAGCCAAGATAAAAATTTGGTGGTGACGAATCATTGCCTGTAGATCTATTCTAGAAGTACAGATACGTAACCGTTTACCTGCCCGTCGTTCGATTTTACCTAGATGTGAACTCAGTAGTGTTAGTCATTGCTTCTACTCCTTTACTGTTTGTTATCACTGTCACTGAAAATAATCAAAACGTTGAGAACGCTGAAGTGGTATTTGTCAAGGAAGCCATTATGTGGTATTAATAATTTGAAAGAAGAACAGAAATATTATTCAAATATTGGCTTGAAAGTCAACCAGCTAAGCAAATGAATACCTTTTTGGTTGAAAGAAGAGTACTCGTGACAAAGTTAGGATTATTTGTGCATTGATGGTCTCCCTTTGTTCATTACATGGGAGGAGTCAGGCGTAACTCCCTTGACAGTACGATGCATAAAAAATAGAGAGAGAAACCATGTGAATAATCGAATAGAATTAAGTTTGTACCTGAGAACTATGATTTTAAAATATCTTTGACAGTTAACATATAATTCCTTACATTACAATCAATTATTTCCATCTATAAATATTCATCCCTAATCAAATGGAGTAGCGCACTATCATGGGATGAACACGCCATGGGACGGACTGGTTTTGGAACGAAAGAGCCCGGACCAAGCCATCGGTAGACAGATTTTGTATCTTTGCACCAGTAGAAGGCTATGAGCGAGTGAAGCTATTTTCAATAATAAAGAAAAAAAAAGTAGTTCCACAAGTGAAAAGACATTTCATCAGCTCCCGGAAATACATAATTGTGACCCGTCTCTCAAAAAGGGACCTTCTGGGAACTGCGAAAATTGTCAACCCCGGTCAGCCTGCGCAATTCGCGCAGTCTGACCAGGGTCGACACTTTTCGATTCAATGACATCTTCTATGGGAAAAGTGGTCTTTGTACCTTGTTATACAATCCTTTTTGAATTATCAACTTAAACTGACCTGCACTCTCGTCGGTCTGTATTCATCTAATTAATGTACAGAATTCTCATACGGTCTCTTTTTGCGTGATGGGTCACATAGTTGATTTCCTTTTTGTGCCGTAATTATTAATAAGATTTATCAATAATTTTGTGAAGTACCACATAGTGACCGGGACAGCTCACATTGTAAGAGCGTACTCTGTGGAATAAAAGGTACAAGAGCACTAATCTTCATGCTTGTACATAGTCTTTTTATAACACCACTCTATGAGAAATAGATAAGCTATATACTTTATAATGTCAACTACTAGTATCCCTCGTGTCACTCTTACTGAACTCAGCATAGATTTAATTGTTCTGAAATGGATAAAATCGTGGGATTTGGTAATCGAAGGCTTACAATTTATGTGACTTTTTCTTTTTTTTTTCACAGACTGTGTCTGTATAATTTGGAATTACATAGTAAAGGATTAGATTATTCCAGATTCGGAAAAAAGAGGTAGTTGCCTATTACAGTCTATTGCTATTTTTCTCACAAAATTCGTCGATCATATCTATGAGCAAGAAAAACAATTTGCTTCAAAAGAACATTTCTCTCTTTGTGAGTGTCAAATCAGATTTTATATAGGTAGTAGACACGAAATATTGAAAATTCGCAAAAACACAAACTTAAAAAATAGTCACGATTTAGTCGTTTCAGCTATTCTTATGAACGTTTTGTTCGCCGAGGGAGGCCTCATCAGTAGAAAAGACAATGTACAAGAATTATCACATCGGGCTTTCGATCCTTGTAACATCATTTGCGACGATATTCTAGGAGATCAGCGCATATGTGGCTCGGACGGCATCACCTATAGTGAGTACGAAACTGCATGATAAAGTAAAACACCGTTAATCTACCTTGAATGAATTGGAATCGAGGCAATTTACTGAAAGGATATGTTTTTCTAAATTATTTACTAAACCTGTACCATGCACACACTTCCGAGTTTTAATGACCCTGGAAAAGAACCTTTTGAAAACATCGTGGGAAAAAAGAAAATGCTCTTCTTCTTTTCCCACAACGTTTTCGACCCTATTAGAGACAAATTTACGTCAGTATTAGATTTTGTCCCATTATACGAAATATACCTGCGTATACCTGCGTGAAAAAGAAAATCACACACGATCGGAACGTGTCGTCTTGAATCAGCCAGCGCGAACTGTACATTCGAATTCTGCGTCCAATTTCACCAACCATTCTTTGGAATGTTATTTATTTCTCAAGAATTTTCTAGATCTAAAAGTAACATAACTTTTGATTAGCTAAAGCAAAGGGTTATGCATATTGGCTTTATTGAGTGCCTGGGTTTCAATGTGTTATTGACTTTGTTTTCTCAAACAGAATCCAGATGCGGTTATGAAAACGCTAAATGCACTGCCCAGAAAAACGGACACAACCTGAACATGGAAAACTATGGTCCTTGTGTGGATTTTAATACCACGTGTGTAGAGGTAGCCAGCGTCAAATGTCTGACACATAGCTTCAAAAATCAGAGCGAAATCATCTGTGGGTCTGACAAACATACTTACAGTAGGTGCTACGTATGATACTCCGTAAACTGTATGTACGATACATTTTTAGCCATCACTGCACGGGTTTCATCCAAACCTCGGAACGAAGTCAGAAACTAAATTTCAAAGATCTAGTTAGGGCACCATCGAAACACGAGCTTGGCATGCGACTAACTACCTAGATTTCTAACGATCCTTCAATGCGAGAATGCTTTTGAAAACATTGTTGGGAACCTGCACTTTCAGCTTGTTTTACACAACTTTCTATTGGTCTTGCAATAGATTCCACTATTTCTGATGTAGTAGTCACTGGAGATTTTAACCTGAACACATTGAATCCAATTCAATCTAGAAAGGTGGAATCAATTTGTAAGCAGTTTGGTATGACACAATGTATTGAGGAACCTACCCATTTTACCGAAAATTCTGCAACTATAATTGACCTTATTTTTGTAACAAACAAAGATTCCATTCTAACTACTGGTGTAGGTGAACCATGTCTTGATCTTAATATAAGGTATCACTGTCCAATATTTGCTGTTTTTAATTTCTTAAAACCTAAATATAAAACTTTCAAACGTACCATATGGAAATATGAACAAGGTGACTATAACAAATTAAGAGATACTCTTGAAAATGTTAATTGGGATCAACTGCAAGATAATGACATCGATACTTTTACACAAAATATTACTGGTATATAAACTAAAGAATCAAAGCTCTGCATTCCAAATAAAGTAATAGTTATTAATCCGCATGAACCTCCATGGATTAATAGTTCAATAAAAAGAAAAATTAGGCAACGGAAAAGAGCATATCATAAAGCCAAACGTACAAACAATCCACATCACTGGTCCAAATTTAAAGCTTTAAGAAATGAATTGATTGCTCTCATTCGACAAAGAAAGCAAGACCACCTGGATGATATAGCACTGAAATTACGATCTATTAACATTACGGCGAGAGATTGGTGGAAAGTCTTGAAATCTTTTATAGCCCCATCGTCTTCTTCCTCTATACCTCCATTGATGGACCACACTAAGGATACAATCGTTGTTGATGAACACGAAAAGGCTAACGTTTTGAATTCATATTTTACCAAACAATCAACTATTGACGACTCAGCTAACAGTCTCCCGGATGATAAAAATGAAATTAATGATAACTCTTTAGATTCAATAACAATTACCCCCGCTGAAGTGTTGGATGTTTTAAGGACGCTCCGTCTAGGTAAGGCATCTGGTCCAGATGGTATTAATAATCATATTTTAAGGGAAGTAGCACTTCAAATATCCAATCCTCTGAGTCAAATTTATAACCAGTCTTTGAATACAAGTATATTTCCCTCTTCTTGGAAAATTTCCAATGTGTGTCCCATCTTTAAAAGTGGTGACTCTGCTATTACATCTAATTACCGACCAGTGTCTCTATTAAACACCATGGAAAAGGTATTTGAAAGAATAATATTCAAACATGTCTTTAATCACCTAAACGATACTAATTTCTTTACACTTTCTCAATCAGGCTTTCTACCCGGAGACTCAACCGTCAACCAAGTTGTATTTCTATATGATAAAATTTGCAAAGCTTTGGATGAAGGACTTGAAATTAGAGTTATATTTTTATTAGTAAAGCCTTTGACAAAGTATGGCACAAAGGTCTTCTATATAAGCTACACAAAGCTGGAATAGGTGGCAAACTTCTCTCGTGGTTTTCAGACTACCTCTCAAATAGGTATCAGAGGGTTGTTCTACCTGGTGCTGTCTCAGACTTAAGTTCTATTAATGCGGGCGTCCCTCAAGGATCTATTCTCGGCCCTCTTCTATTTCTAGTCTACATTAATGACATAGTAAATGATATTGAGTCCAACATAAACTTATTTGCAGATGACACACCAGTTTATCCATGGTTGTAGGTGATCCTGATACAACCGGTGCTATTTTACAAACAGACATCAACAGAATTACAGATTGGGCAAATAAGTGGCTTGTAAAATTTAATCCCTCAAAATCAGAATCTCTAATAATATCTCGCAAACGTAACAAACCTGTTCACCCTGAGCTTTTTATGTCTGGTGTTGGAATTCCATCTGTTCAGGTTCATAAGCATCTCGGTATTTTCATTTCTAATGATGGTTCCTGGGATTACCATGTAAATCAGTCTTTAACCAAGGCATGGAAGAGAATTGGAATTATGCGACGTCTAAAGATACAACTAGATCGAAAATCCTTACAGACAATATATTTTTCTTTTATCCGTCCAATTCTTGAATATGCAGATGTTATTTGGATGAATCTATCGCAATACCAGAAAGATCAAATTGAAAAAGTACAAAACGAGGCTGCACGAATTGTTACTGGATGCAGTAAACTTGTGTCTTTAACGGAGCTTAATAAGGAGTCAGGTTGGGAAACACTTAGCGAAAGAAGATATAAGCACAAACTTATATTGTTTCTTAAGATGGTAAATGGACTGTCCCCTTCTTATTTAAATTCTTTAGTCCCTAAAACAATAGGAAGTACTTCATCCTACAGCCTAAGAGATTCTCACAATCTACAAAATATAGCTTGCAGGACTAATCTGTATCTTAACTCCTTTCTACCCTCGGCTATTACAGATTGGAATGCTCTACCCGTTGATATTAGAAATCTGGACTCCCTTTCAGCATTTAAACGTTACATTAATAGAGAGAAAATAATTCCGAATAAGCTATATTTTTTTGGAGACAGGAGGATTCAAGTTATACATGCTAGGCTCCGAACTAAATGTAGTTCACTTCATCAACACCTTTATTTCAGAAACATAATCGATTCTCCTCTTTGTGATTGTGGCGAAATCGAATCAAATCAGCATTATTTCTTTGATTGCAGATACTATCGTGATTTTCGAGACACTTTATTTCAAAGCGTATCAGAAATTTCCTCAGTAAGCCTGCACACACTTCTTTTTGGAGATGAGACCCTCAGTCTTGCAGATAACGAAAAAATATTTTCAGCGGTTCACTCATACATTGTTGACACTGACCGTTTTAGAAGTTGAATCACGTTTTCTTTTTAAAAAAAATTGTATTATCTGAATATTAGTATTTGTTTATGGCACTCCACGCCTCCCTCTCTTCTCTCTCTCTCTCACACACAAACACACCCACACACACAGAGTTGACCATTTTGTTGCAATTTCTTATATTGTTAAACATCTAATATTAACGTGACTCACAGGAGAGGAACTTTATAAGCTAGTAGCTTTCGTTCCAATCCTTTTCACGTAACTTTACCTACCAGAACAGTATCATTTATGTAAATGTTATATTGAATAAAATATGTTTAAACTACACAACTTTTTCTATATTTTCAAAGATGAATACCATTTTGATTCATATTTAAAAGTTTACTTGCGGCCAAAAGTGAAGAAATCGGGAGTCAAAAATCAAGGCAGTTATAATCGATACCATCTAGAAATGACGATGGACTTTATTATAATGTATTATCATGAATCTGACAGTGTGTTAACCCTTTACTCCATAGATACTCATTTCTACGCATTGCTTGTAGGTGCCTTTGGAAAACAATGTGGCAAAAGGTGAAATTGCTCGTGACGAACAATTTCACCTTTTGCCACAATGCTTTCTACGATATCAAAAGGTGTCATATACACATAAGAAACAGCTTCATCCTTGCTGTTATTCAGGGTCAATAAGAGATACCATAGAAATGCCTTATGGGGTAAAGGGTAAAGTGGGGAATGTTAAAGTGAGAGTCTCTCGAAGAATTGCGAAAATAGAATTAAAGTTGCCAATTGCAAAAATTAGAGTTAAAGTTGCAAAGTTCTCTCTTTGATTCGTTACCAAGTCACAGAATGTATAATGTCTGAATTGAAAGTCTTTTGCAACCGACATGGTACACGTGTCTTGATGGGATTTTCTTTGTAAGTTTAGGAAACATTGAAGGAAAAGGAGAAAGAGCTGAAAACCTTTTTATATGGAGATCTCCAGACAGCTGTCAACGTGAGGAATGTTTTTTTTTTTCAGCTTCTGTCTGTTCTTTCATGTACAGTAAATGCCAGAGCTTGGCGGCCGGCAGAAATATGGATTTCGTACATTACGGTTCTTGTGAAACAGTAAACGGCACTATCATGGTAATGAATAGTTCATGTTCTATCACACCATGGACATACACAGCGGATAATTCAGAACACAGTCAGTCTGGTCGTATTCCTTTCACTACTCCGAACATGTTCTAGATCAATGGAGTATTTGGAACACTGTGCCGTGTTCTACCGAACATGCTCTCACTGTTCTAACCCAATCGAGGAGTAGCGCACCTGCTGAATGGTTGCTAGGTGATACAAGATGGCTGAAAGACGGACAATTCGTCTGGGCAAAATTTGCAATTGTCCCTTTTCACGACATGAATACCATAAATAGGGACATAGCAGACTCGTCTCTACTCTGCCGTCCTCTCTCTCTCTGCAGCTAATCATTTCCTTAACTAGCACAACTATTGCAACAGCCATCATGCCAATGTACTTTCATTTCGATATGGTTTAGAACAATGTTCCGAACATGATCCATGCAGAACATACTTCCGGAACAGTGTATTGTGTTCTGAAATATTCCTTTCGCATAGTCCAGAACAGCATTCCAGAACACAGAACATTGTACCAGAACAGGCGAAAGGAATACGTCCTCTGCCTATTTCTATATTCTCGTAGGGCGAACAGGCGTTCTACATTATTCACGTAGGGCGAATTGTAGATCGTCTGTTCGCCATTCGTGAATATTGTAGATTGCATGTTCTTCCTCCGTTAATATTGCAGATTGCCTGTTCGCTCCACGTGAATCTTGTAGATCGGCTGTTCTCCCTACGCGAATATTGTAGATCGCCTGTTCGCCCCACGTAAATATTGTAGATCGCCTGTTCGTCCTACGTGAATATTGTAGATTGACTGTTCGCCCTACGTTAATATTGTAGATCACCCGTTCGCCCATACGTGAATATTGTACATACATGTAGAATGTTCGCCCTACGTGATTATTGAAGCTCGACTGTTAATATTGTAGATCGACTGTTCGCCCTATGTAGAGGATACAACGGGGTTGGCACTGGAAAGTGGCGGTATTACTTTAGTAATGAAATCCTGCCAGCGACAACACGACCCGATATGTTCTATAAATGGGTATACATATGATACTGAGTGCAGCTACTGCGGTTACTTGGCTCATTATAGAAAACTTAGTAAGTATACCACGATTTATACCGCTCGTGTTCATGTGAGAAAAAAATACCTGTCACGTAGTGGCGATTCTAAGAGACAATTAAGCAATAAAGAGATATTCGGATATATCGTATTTCCCTTCCAGGACTGCCATGGTTAGTATATCGACAAAATATTGGTCAGTATTGTCCACAACCAAACCGCAGGTTCTTGACCTAAATGAACGCATAGGAAACTAGGCCCCACGTCCGCGCCCATCGACCATTCTGAAATTCGTTCTCAGTCGAATATAGAAATTAACGCGATTTCTGTTGGGTCATCCTTAATTATGGGTTCAGCTGTTATACATTGTTTTTCTATCTCAAAGCTTAAATACAATTATTGAGATGTTTTATTTCTTTGCAGAAAAGTCCGCACTGATGGTAGAAATTGCCCACCGTGGATCCTGCGGCCACAGAGGCTGATTGCTTATTTACTGTTAAGTTATGAAAAAAATCAAGAAATAAAAACAAAAAAAAAAACCAAGAAAATGTCGTTGTGTCACAGAGTAAGACAGTATTTTATTGCTGTTGCTTGTATTGTTGATGGTACCTTACTTAGACTTTCCGACCAGGATAATTTGATCGCAAAACTACTATAAGTGAAGGACCTTTCGGCCAAACAATTGACGTGTTAAATAAAGCACAGGAATGCAAGTGTAAGCTACTTCGTCTTTGGCTTCGACTTGGTTTAATTCTCTGCCGCCTGTAGTTTTTTCCTCAACGTCACAACGAGCAAACCAACAGAAAAAAACACCAACAGTACAGTGAGACACGCTATTTTATGTACATACATACCTCCGGAATTAGATATAGTAGCAGGGGATTGAAGCTGCTTTAAATGTGTGAGCCATTTTGCAAGTATAGACCAGCTCAGCCTGCGCAGTCCGCTTTTGGTATTTTTTTACATGTTCAAAGACTAATTTACTACAGGTCTCAGCCGGTTATCAAACATCATGTGGACTTTATTGATCTATAGTTATGAGATGGTTTGCTTGTTACATAATAATTGGCTTCCAACACGCGAAAAGGGGCATTCGGACGTTTGCGTAAAGTGTCGTATCGGGTCCGCGCAGTCTGATCCGAGACGGCGCTTTACGACTTGATCAGACTTGTGCAAAACAGAAAATTACACAAAAACGGAAAGTGTCGTTTCGCATTGGCCTGGGCGGACTGCGCAGGCTGATCAGAGACGACACTTTACGCAAATGTCCGAATGCCCATTTTCGCGTGTTGCAAGCTATTATTACAGAGATGCATTGAACCCTCTTTTGCCACATGTAATCTAAAGTTAATCACTAATTTTAAATACTGGTCTTACAGATATAATATAATGTGACTCATCACGCAAAAACGGACTTTCTGGAAACTGCGAAAAGTGTCAATCCTGGTCAGACTGCGCGAATTGCGCAGGCTGACCAGAGCTGATTCTTTTCGCTTTCATGACATTTTCTGTATGAAAAGTGGGCATCGTACCTTGTTATACAATCATTTTTTAATTATCAACTTATACTGAGCTTCACTATCGTTGACCTGTTTTCATCTAATTGATGTACAGAATTCCAATATGGTCCCTTTTTCGGTAATGGTTCACAATTTGTTTAACTCAGCAGTAAAATCTTTTTAGAATAAATCGTCCCCCGTTTTAGAGTGAACGCCATGAAAATACCAGATAAAAGCATCGCCTTAGAAATTACTAAAATACCTTTAAAAGATGATAAAAATGGTAAGTTAATAGGTTCTCAATGTTCTACTGAAACATGACCTAAACACCATAGTCGAAGGTTTTCGTTTCTATTTAAGTGTACACACACTTTTGATTTGTTGATCGTAATGTTTTGTTGACGGTAAAGATAAGACATTTCTATTACAAAAGGACGTTGAACTTGACTTTACTTGTTAACACAAGGTGTTTGTGTCGAAATGGACAAATACGCACTAGTAGGTAAGTCGGTGTATCAATTGATCTTATAATCAATATTTTTCCAAAAATTCTATATTTTGATTCAAATTAAGTTGTTGGGTTTTTTTAATTAATTTCTGTAATCTCGCTATTGTGCACTTTTTATCCATTTTTTTCTATCTTCTGGTCACAAATTATCTTAAGAAGTATTCCAATCCCGTCCTAACCTCCATTCTGAAAAAAAAACTTTTGGCTGTACTCTCTTCCCTCCAGTTTATGAAGTCACTATGGTATTCTTTTGGCCTTTTTTTCTCTAATGCATTTGGCCCTGATGTGTATTAAGCACACTTAGAATAGCTAGAACGGTACTTAGAATTGACATGTGCAAGTACGCTCAGGGTTCTAAAATGCCTGCTGACATACAAAATATACTTTAAGCTGGCAATGTGTAAAAAATAACATCCGAGACTCACTGACAGTTACAAGTGTGGAGCCAACAATAAGATCAGATAATCATGTAATCAGGTTGTTTATGTTCTGCTATCTTCGCATTTCATTCTAGGGCAAAAGATATAGATCTATGTGAAATTTCATTTCATATTTCAGTTGGACTCATTTTATTGTCATCAACGAGCTGTGTGCTCGGTAAAACAGTTGCGAAACACCACATATCAAACAGGGCGTCCTTAATTGACTGTAATATTATTTGTGACGATGTCTTGACAGATGAACGTGTCTGCGGTTCTGATGGTGTTACATACAGTTAGTATGCAATGTTTCGCTCGGTCGCTCTCTCTCTCTCTCTCTCTCTCTCTCTCTCTCTCTCTCTCTCTCTCTCCCGATGACGATATCCTCTTTAAACTTGAGAAAGAGATAAGCTATTTTTTTCTTCAACCAAATAATAACGTTATGATATATATAATAATGTCCAAAAGTTGGTCAGTAGATATATAGTTCGAGTTACTGATATTTTGATTCTGTAGTTAGTATTGTTACGTTATGATACCACTGTTACACTGGCGATACCATTTGGTCAAAACTACTTTCTTGGGCACAGATTAAAAAGATGAACAACAAGAATGGAGGATTATCTACAGATCTTCACCATTATCTTAAAGGGTTGGTCTTTACACTTCTGCCAGATTTTCGAAGTCGTTCTTCAACCGGCTAACAACAGCTTCACATGACATGTTTTGGTACACAAATAAAGTCGTTTATCGTAAATATATTTCATTTGGAACAGGATCCGCATGTGAGTTCCGGAATGCACAATGTAGAGAAGAGAGGGCTGGGCGTCATGTCGCAAAGATAAACTACGGACCGTGTATTAACGAAACGTCCGACTGCACAGACGTCGCAGCCGTGAAATGTGTGTATGAAACGGTCACAGACCAAAGCAAACTACTTTGCGGATCTGACGGACGGACTTATTGTAATAGTTTTTCTCGTGTTAGCATGTACTTAGTTAGCATTTAATATTACTTCTAACATTTCATTTACTTACAGAAGGGAAAAAGAAAAAAAAAGAAGTTTTCTTGCAGTAGACGACTTTCGAAAACGTTGTGACAAAAGGAAAATTTGTTTGCAACCTTGCGTGAAAAGTATTATAATAACATTTGTACTGCTCTGCAAAAGCTAAATAATATATACAAATATTTTACTGCAAAAATTTGAGTATTTACCTAGATTGATTTATATCAATTCAAACTTCGAAGAAAATCTCTTGGCCTATCTTGTTATGACATTACTTAGGTTAACTTTAGGATCATATTCATATTTACCATCAATTATTAAGGACATTCTTAGTCTGTTTTTAGAGGATTTCCTAATTCGCAAGTAACGCATATGGTTTAACCAATCAGATGTGCGCCACTATGCAATTTTGAAAGTTTTTCAGAACTATGCTAATTCTTGATAGTGCATGGATGGTAAATACGGTCGCTGGTCGGCTCAAACCTATTGTGTCTTGGCAATGAATGCAGATCGTCAGTCAATCATCTGATTCTGTAATAAACAACTTCCACTATCTCCATGCTGAAAATGTCTCGTTTCCTTTTATGCAATGTTGTTGTTTTTTCTGGGTAGGGCTGCGTTCAGGATGTCATACAAAAATTCCAACAGGGTTGATGTCAGATCAGATTTCACGTCCTACGATCTCAGCTTAACCTAGGTAGCTGAAATTGTAACAACCAAAAGATACAATCAATATGTATTATTTCAGCCCAGTGTACATACTTGGTCAGTAAATGCCGGTATGTTTCGACAGGAAAAGCTTTAACCATAAATCATACTGGATCTTGTGAGGCGACTAACGGAACAGTGACGGTAAAGTAATAAAACCTATACGACCTGCAACACGCAAAAGGGGGCAATCGGACATTTGCGTAAAGTGTCGTCTAGGATCAGTCTGGGCAGTCTACGAAGACTAATCCGAAACGAAACTTTACGTTTTTATGTAGTTTTCTGTTCTGCGCAAGTCTACTGTAGAACAAAATTCAATGTAGTCGTAAAGTGCCTTCTCTTACAAGCCTGAGCGGACTGCGCAGGCTGATTAGGGGCGACACCTTACGCAAATTTCCCAATGCCCTTTTTCTTTATAACATCCTTGCCTTGTTCAAACAGACTATCTTTGTCTTGCTCGACTGGTCTAGAGTATTATCACCATAGCTGAAGTCGGTTTCACTTTGACGTAGTCATTAGTCGTGACTCTTACAAAGTACAATAAAAAACGTCAAGGTTTGTAATATCGCCAAATGCCACACATATACGCTGTATTTATCACGTTCTGAGATCGAATGCCAGCTTGCCCTGTATTTCTCTATAATACGTTGTAATTGCTCTAAAACATTTACGGGTATTCAGCTGACTCTTTAACCCATTACCACACAAACCCTACTTTTGACGCCCCTGAGAAAGAAGCCTTTAGAAAACATTGTGGGAAAAGGAGAAAATGCTGGTAACCAGCATTTTCTCCTTTTCCCACAATGTTTTCTACCCTTCACAAAACAAATTTCTAATTTTCAGTCACTTTTATTTTGTTGTCTGCAAATGTTTTCAATTTGTACAAGTCTAAAATTATGTCGTTTGGTAATGAGTTAAGACAGACTTCCTGACATTGCTGTGATACCAGGTAAATATACAGTTTAGGTCTTTTGAAATACTATTATTTAGAATAGAACTAAGACTGCAGTTGAGAATTGTTGGTGACTAATTACAGTAGCGGTGTATCCTAGGAAAATAGGATTGGAACCATCCAACTTGCTCATTTTAGCAGTCACTTTTTTTCACAAATATTGCGATTTCAAATAATCATTTCGCTTGAAGATTCTCACCTTATCGGACAGTGTAGGTACGAAATCAGACCTCACGTTTTGTGCAACCTGATCTTGATATACCCTTTCACACTAAAGCATGTTGTATCTAGTTTAGCATCCTACAATACTACATACATTCATGTATGTGACAATTTTCTTTTTAGCTGGACTGTCGGCCTTATGTTTTAGATACGACTGGGTTAGCGCTGGAGAGCAATGACGTCACGCTGATAGTGATGGCGTGTCCAGCGACCAAGGACCCAATCTGTTCCATCGACGTCAAAACGTATAGCAACGAATGTAAATATTGCGCGTCTCTTGCGCATCTGAGGAAAATAAGTAAGTCCATGAACTAAATAGCTATCAACACATTGCTGTTGTTGTTGTATTGGAGTTTAACGCCACTTTAATAGCTATAAGGTCATATCATGGCGGTCGGTGACGCACATGTGTTACCTGGCTTCTCAGTTTCTACTTTGAAAATTATTGTTGTAAAAGGAGAAATCGTATTAACCTTAACGACATTTCGTCGTCTTATCAGTGCACAACATTTTTGTGCATGTCTCTTCGCTTCTCTAATTTTTAGTCGTAACTTTGTCTGATTTTAGTACTATTATTGGACTACTGATTTTTGCTCTCCTTTTTTAACTCAATGGTCTTTAATTATATAAAAACACGCATATTTGTATATTTACCATGAATCAAAACCGGGCTTTTATATACTCTTTGTGCAGTAATATATGAATGTTCATTAAATGATGAATATTTGTATATTTTTCCAGTAATTTTCCTGTTTAGCTATTAAAGAAAAACGCTTTTAATCCAGCGTAAGCTAAATTTTGGAGCTGTATATACCTTTTTCAAAGGTTTTTTTTTTTTTCAGAAACAAGCACGGTGACCCACATCTTTTTTTACTGTAATCTCTTAGAGACGAGATGAGCTTTTTAAGTGTAAAGTTTTTAAAAAGTCTGTCTGCTAGTACTTCTCATCTTTTCGAAATAAATGTCTTATTCTAAATTCCAAGCCTGACCATTCGAACGGCTGAGACGTGCACTTGCAGTCTGATCTTGATCTGTACTGAACAAAAAGTATTTATAGCACTGAAAGGCGTTTTAAGGGTTAAAAGAACATTTTTTTTACCAAAATATCTCATGGTCACCAATATATATGATATATACATTCAGCATAGCAGTTATCTATTGTTGTTACCGTTAGTTGTCTTTTACTTGATAGCACACTTGACATCTTTATCTGTAGAGATTGCTCATCGAGGTTCTTGCAGCCACAAAAATTGATCGCTATTGAAATTCTGATATTACCTGACTTTATTCGTGTCTGTACAAATTTTCACTAATTAAATGTAACCTAGGTCTCCTTCTATACTTATTTATGACAGTACGGTTGTAGAGGGCAGGTTGAAGGGTTGGGTTTTTATGGTCCAGAATACAACAACAGATGCTCTTGTATATTCTTTACTTCTTCACTCACTTATAATCAATCATTAGCGACAAGTGGACAAGGGTACATGTGAAATGGAAAGTAGCAGTCAATTTGTGGAATTAACAGCCATCCAATACACACTCAGCCGCCACAAGCCACAAGCCATCCATTCATGTTAGTCAAGACAATACAAAGTTTTGACACCACAAGAGTACAATCGTTTCTTTTTTTTCTATCTGCAATGCGTTGTCTGCGCATGTCATATTCTTCGAAGATTCGACTGTCTTATATGACGCATCACTGCTAGCCCCGAAATCGGGCTGACTGTAATATTACGCTGTATAAAGTAGCAATGTTGAAAATAGCTTTTATGTATCAATACGTTTGAGGAGAAATGAGACCTGCTTTAGCAACAGATTTCTCTAAACTGGTGATCATAGTTGAGTGAATTGCTCGAAGTGGCGTTTTATTGGGTAAACCTTTTTTTTGTTTTAAATTCAAAGTAACGGTTGTCGCGTAGGAAAGTGGTTCGGTTCTGTACCCAGGATGCCCATATCAGATAGATGAGTATTTATAGAATGCCATCTAGCGGGAGATATGATCGGCAATGAAACAAAAGAAGTCACGTGAGCATGTTCCCGCCGAAAATTCAAATTGGAACAGAAATAATAAAACCCGGGACCAATCATCCTGTTACATGAAGGAGAAAGAAAAATTTCGAACTCCTAGTATACTGTTGTTCTTTCTGCATACATTATGCCAACCATCGTCAACAAAAAAGTCAAAGTTGGGGAAACATGTTTCTTGCTTTTCAGTTCAAACAGCTGTACATACCGTGGACTGACCAAAAATATTTGTGAATGGTGATGAGACAGTCACATTTTTCCAAGTTAGGTAATCTATCAAAGTCAAGTAAACCAAGCAGTCGAGTGATAGTTATTCTGAGTAAACTTATACCACTGAACAAAGTATAATTGGCATGCAGTACGCGAAAAGGGACATTTACGTTAATTATGTCTCGGATCATCCTGCGCAGTCCACGCAGGTTAATACGAAACTACACTTTCCATGTTTTATGTGATTTTCTGTCTTGCGCAAGTCTACTGTAGCACAGAATCTAATGTAGTTGTAAAATGCCGTCTCGGATTAGCCTGTGCGGACTGCGCAGGCTAATTCGAGACGACACTTTATGGAATTGTCCCAATGGTCTTTCCACGTATTGCACTATGAGGGGTGATCTGACTCTTTAGCGTTTTACTGCATCCCCATGATGCATTTATTATACCAAGCAAGCCAGCACATATAATTATGAATCCATAAAATACATTTCTGTCTCGCAGCCGACTGAATCATGAGGTGAAAGGAGCTGCTGAAGTAACGTTCTTTCGAAGCACAAGAAAAACCGATCTCCTTGCAACACTAAAGACTTTGAAAGGCTTTGAATTGAAGTTAGATTAGAATGTTAATTTCTGGTTATCAATACACCCCTTAATAACATGAAATTATGCCATATGTAGGGAATATCAAAATTATTGTAGTAACTTTCTTCGTGCTTGTATTTGATCAGGGTATGGTTGTGTGGCTTGCAACACGCGAAAAGGGACATTCGGACAATTGGGTAATGTCGTCTCGAATCAGCCAGTGCAGGAATTCCGTCCATGGTATTGGATATATTGCCCGGACGGACGGATGGGCGGAACGACAGACTGATAGACGGACAAACAACGTTAAAACTATAACACCTCCCTGCCCCCCCCCCCCCCCCCCTTCTCTCGCCTTCGGCGGGGTATAATAATCAAAGATAGAAGAGGAACGAATGCTGTCTCTACAATTATCATCAATCATCGAAAAAAAAAATGGACAAGACGGTATCGAACAGCAACCCCATGTTCTCAAGTCCTGCGTGCTACCGACTGACCTAAAGGGCTCGGCTGCAATTATCGAAACCTTAGGCCTATTCGTAAATGGTAGCCTATACAAGAAATGTTAAGCAGTGATTAAGATGAGAGTAGCTTCGTTTTTAAGAATGGCAAATGGTAATAAACATCAGGCAGCAAGAAGAAGAAGAATGTCATGAAACGGTTTTACAGGAATGGATTCAATAAGAAATGGCGCAAAACAATGACGCAAAGTCAGTTTGCGTGACGTCATTTCCGGTATACAAACATTTGGACGCCATGAATATGCTTTCAGGTTTGAAACTAGTTTTTTACTCCCCAATTTTAAGCTAAATTAAAAACGGTTTGATTGTGATGGAATCAGGATCTCCTTGTACAAATATTTCAACTTCATTTTCAGTCTCCATTAATGAATTATGGATATAAATGTTTCTAATTTTAGGGAAAAAGCACTGTACACGCTGTATCCGCTTGCGTTCCGATTTCGCTTTTATTTCGAATTATAATAAATAATATAGATGACAAACAATTTGCGATAAAGTTATTTGCTCTTAACAAATGTGGTAGAATGCACTTTGGAGGACACACATTGACCATTTTGATATTTTGACAATAGAAGTCTTTGCTACAGATTCAATTTGACACGGGACTTTTAGCCTAAAAATAAGCAGGGGTGTGGGGGCAGCAGTCCGAAAAAAGTAATCAAGTACTTATTTTTCAGTTTTTTATGTAGATCTATCTCAACATTTATAAATGCGTCCGCTAAAATGCAGTAGACACAATGAATGTTTATATCTTGCATGATTAGAAGAGTAAAGGTGGGCGGCACGATCAAAGGAAGATTTTTCCGCAATATCGCTTCAGATTAGGTCTACCACATAAGCATATAAATGACGTTGTCTGAGTTGTAATTTGAAATTAACTAAAATGAAACATATCAATCCTGGTAAAACTTGCTAACTTTTCATTTGTAGGGTTTCCTTGAAGAATATGTACGAAATTCTACATCCAATTTTGCAACGGTCTTTCAAAGAATATTGTGAAAGAGCAAAAAAACTAAACAGAGACATACACAGACCGGGAGGTAACTGCAGTGGAATAAAGTATTTTACATCTCTTTGTCCTAAAACAATAGACAATAGGCAGGTATTACAAGGTAAAACAGAAGTAGAGATGGCAGTAATTGATGTTAATTCAGTCAACAACCATGCATCAGAGAGTTTAAACTATGACGGATTTGGAAATATCATAAAACCGTCTAACAATGATTTTGAAATGAAAGTCATCAACAAACCAAGCACAGGAATTACAGAGTTATTCGACTTGAACCAAAGCGTCTTTAGTGATAATCTTACGGATCTGAATTGGCTCTATGGTACGGTAAACTCGGACACAACCTCGTATGTATTTGAAAGACAACCGGGGCTAAGTCAGTTGGATTCGCCTATTGATAACTATGATCCAGTTGTTGAAGAGTTTGTTGGTGAGGATGATGAAGAGCGTAAAAATATAGAAGAAGAAATCAAAAGGAAGTTTGCTGAACTAGAGGATTTGATGGATAAGATTCAAACCGTGCGTTATCGTAAACGAAGACGAAGACATTCGAAAAGACTCAATAGCTCCTGTTATGACGTTAATAGCGTTTCTAGTTTTGTTAATATCATACCAACCAAAAGAGAACGTCGACTCGCCAAGCCAATCAGAAATGCTCTATTGATAAGATCTGCAATGAAAAGGGCCTGGAAAGGGGCATTAGGATCATGTTGTGGGATGGGTTGTTGGGCTCACTGGAAGTGGGTAAATCTGAGACATGTGATGTCAGATTATCAGTAAGTTCTATGGTGCTCCGCTATACACCCTATGACTTTTCTATTATGTCTTTTAACTTTTTTTTTTTTTTATCAAGTAATTTTTGCTATGGAATTTACATGTTGTGTTTATATGTTTTTAGTGATACCAACAAAAAAGTAATATGACGTTTGCCTTGCCAACAGATTGACACACTTCAATCCTAGGTAAAGATGCAAAAACATCATTTGAACTTTAATCTATAAATGCGAATTGAAACGGGATATAAGGTCGGCAGTTCAGAACAAACCTATCTTTTAATCGTTTTTATAATACTTGTTGCATCTGGAACAGACATTAAAGTTGCCTCTATATTAAAATTACATTTCGAGTTTGTTTATATTGTATTTCCTCTTAAAGGCTACATGCATAATTGGCGTGTTCACCGACCGTTATTATTCATTCTCTCTGCATCAGAGATAATGGTGCAACAGAAGGTTCACGATTCACTCGTCAGCATCTAATATTATTACATGTGTATCTTCTAGACTTGCTGGTCTAATGAGACGAACCAATTTGTTTCGGTCAACTTAAAGTCAGATATAGACTATGTTTGTAGATTTTAGGACTCGGTGCTTCAATAATTGCTTTTTCCACAAAATATAATTATGTTTCTAACAATGTATAGTTTACTACTATGTAAAACTCAGACTGATGTTTTTTGTTTAGGACTGACCAAAAAGCGGACTGTATCAATCCAAGACCAGTCTCCACGTTCTGTGAAGTCTGTAAAGGACGTGCATTTAGATCTTCGATCTACATTATAATGACACTGAGATTTGGATGAAACAATTTAAAGATTAGATAGATCTCTAATTATTTATTTAAAACAACAGGAGTTATTAGACATTTTTGAAACTTGGTACTGGTAACTGGGCGTTATGAAGACTGAAAGAATGTTGGTCCAGCAAGAAGTATTTAACAGGGTAACTATTTTCCGAAAAAAATTACACGGATCAAACTTGATCATTTGAAGACGACAAAATTGATATTATGCTGAAATGGTTTGCCTTGTATCAGAAATAGTAGAAAACTTTGTGGGAAGCGGAAAAAATACAGAATTTTCTCTTTTTCTAACAATGTTTTCAAACCCCTCCTTCTTCATGGTCGTTACTACTAAAGTAAAGGATTAAGGAAATGGAGTATATCAATAAATTTTTGGGCATGATAACCTGACACTGACATTCTTTGCTTGCTATTTGACCTATCTTTGATTAATTTCTTTGATCTTAGACAAATAGATCACGAAGAATCTCAATTCACAAAGCTACATGAGGTGCATGATCATCCAGTAACACATGAATTTATGAAAAAACTTGCCTGACTAACAAGCTTATCAAAAACTTGTTTAGTTAACTCATTAACAAACGGCAAAATTTTAGGTTTGTCCAAATCGAAAGTATTTGCAGACAAAAAAGTAAAGGTTACTAAAAAATAGAAATTGTTCTGGGAAGGGTAGAAAACACTGTGGGAAAAGGAGAAAATGCTGGTTCCCAGCATTTTCTCCTTTTCCCATAGTGTTTTCAAAAGGCTTCTTTCTCAGGGGCGTCAAAAGTAGGGATTGAGTTGTAATGGGTTAACATAATTATGTACTTAAATCTAACTGGTTGTGCCTTGCATTTTTAGCACAAAGGGTTGAGGTCAGCACATAACGTGCTGATAAGCGGATAGACTTGTTCATATGCATATAATTTACACCCCTGGTTACCAGAGTTCCAGCATTTAGAAGTACACTGTACATTCCCTGGGTACCACCCCAACCAATCATTTTACGTAGAACTACAGGTTTCCAAACTGGCTGCTTATCTGTCTTGCTCCTGTCTGCAAAACCTGTATGCAAACATCTGTGTAATCAGGGCTTGCGGATTTGTTTCATAGTTTGGAGCTTCTTGTTTGGATTTGTTTAGTAGATTTGAGTCGTAAGTATACATTTGATCAGAAAAAAGAACTATGTAAAGAAATTAGAGTAGCTGCAACTCAATATTCTATCATTTTGCTACTCACAGACAATTTTCTTTTATCATCTACAAACACAAAGTTTGTTGAACTTAGCAAATACACCGTGAGCCATTTTTTTTTTTTCGGGGATAGCCGATAGTTATGTCAAAATGCACTCGTAGTACATTCTGTATATAAAGTGCTAGAAATTACGAACTGATCTAAAACTGTCCTCAAAAAAGAATATGTGTTTTCTATTTTTCTTTTTTTGTTTGTTGGTTGGCTAGTTCTTTCTTTCTTTCTTTCTTTCTTTCTTTCTTTCTAATGTAATCGTCAATTGGTTTCGTAGGAATGTTGTCAAAATATTTTCAAATTTGAAAAATTACAAATTACGGCTGTTAAAAGGTACTGTTTGGCAAGCACTTCCTGGACACAAATAACTAAGCTCATTATCATACCGGAGATCATTAATTTCAAGTGACTTGCAGGTGTCCTTGGGTTCAGCACTACAAAGTCCTCATTCATCAACCATTCTTAGTCTTCTTTAGATGTTTTCAAAGTGTGAAAGTAACACAACTTCTAATTGGCTAAACCGTTTGGTTTAGCCAAGTAGAAGTTGTGTTACTTTCACATACTAAAAATCTTCGAAAATAAGACAAAGAATATTTTTTAATACGGTCCCTTTGTTTTTTTTTTAACTGGTGAAACCCAGTACAGACTTAGTTAAGTCGGCTATCATTGGGATATGTAAATTGTTGGTGAAAGCGGCATAACCACCAAACAAAGAAATCTAGTACTACATAGGATTCTTAGATCACCGTGACCTGTGGCATCTGGAAAGGTCAATTATTTCCTTGGAAACAAATTTTCTACTGATTCTGGAGTCTTCTAATTGTAGGATAAAAAGAAACAGATTTGGCAGATATTTGATTTATCCACAGGGTGCCAAGCCTAGGTTCCGTCTAAGTCAGTATAGATCAGATTAGAGAGCAAATAACGTTCTGTTTAATTCTAACTATAAAACTGGCCAATATCTGAAATGGATGAAATAATCTGCTCAAAACGTCCCAGAGCGTCACTGTGATTATGATCTGAATGTCTTTTAATTCTGTCAGCGGGAAATATATAAAGTCGACCACTCTTTAATAATTCAACGACACACAGAAAGATCTACGTCTGAATGACTTGATATTACAATGGGACAGTTTAGACTGCACGTTTTGGACAGTCTGATTCTGATCTGTGATGCCCGCAAAATCTCCTGTTTTTTGTCTATGAAACTGAAAAGATTAACCTATAGGATGCATAGCGCGAACCTATCGCTTATTTGCAGACTGTATAGATCAAGATTAGACTGCACAGAACGTGCAGTCTAATCTTGGATCTACACTGGCTGATAAGGAGATACTCTTCCTCCGAATATAACATTAAAAATAGCAAAATTGGGGGTTACTATTAACCATTACCACATAATCCCTACTTTTCACGACTCTGAGATAGAAGCCCATTGAAAACATTGTGAGAAAAGGAGAAAATGCTGGTAACCAGCATTTTCTCCTTTTTCCCACAATGTTTTCTACGCTTCACGAAACACATTTCAAATTTTCAGTCACTTTTATTTTGTCGTCTGCAAATGCTTTCGATTTGGACAAACCTAAAATTTTGTCGTTTGGTAATGAGTTAACTTGAAAGTTTTATTACATTTATTTAGTAAAATAAGGGTTAACCCTTTCCCAAACAATCCCTGGTTTTTACGGGTCTGGAATAGTAGCCTTTTGAAAACATTGTGGGAAAAGGAGAAAATGCTGGTAACCAGCATTTTCTCCTTTTCCCACAATGTTTTCTACCCTATCATAGACAGAAATCATCTTTTCAGCAAGAGTTGAATTGTCGTCTCCAAATGCTTTCAATTTGGTCTAGTCCAAAAGTTTGTCGTTTGGGAAAGGGTTAAAGGAGCTGAGGGGGTTAGTTTAAAAGTCGAACTGTGCTAACAAACGAAGACCTTATTTACTTAGAAGGGTCGATCTCGAGCTAAAAGTCAGCTGTTTTCAATCTGTAGCCTTATTTACATACCACATGTGGGTTATTTCCGCATTACCCTTTCCTATTTCGGCGTTAATGTCTTCGGTGCTTTTTAACTCGGTTTAGATTGAGACTAGATCGTACAAAACGTGCAGCCTGATCAAATCTCCTATCCACACTATCCGATATTTCCCATGATGTTCCGACCTTCACTTGAAATTCAGTACAAAGATATTTTCTGGTGACACAAAATTATTAACTGCTCACAATACGACCAAATTTCAATTTTGTTCATAAATTCACAGCAGAAATTGCAGGTGACTAAAAAAACCTTGGTTAAAGTATGGTACTTGTATATACAAACGATTAGAAAACGTTTGGAAAAGGTGATCTTGATTATAAGTAATTTGTATCTTTCTTTTTCTAATAAAGATTACGAGAGCCTTCTTTCACAGGGCCGGTGTAATGCAGAGAAATGACTCTCCCCCCCAAAAAAGACCCATGGGGGTTATTTCTCTAAATAGAATAATGACCCGGGTCATTTCTCTACGTAGTTAAATGACCCATGGGTCATTTTGTAGGGAGGGTCATTTCTCTGCATTAAAACGGAATCGCTTGGTTCTATAATGATACTAGCAATAAATTGTCCATTCTCTTGTCCGTTTTCTCAACACTTTTACTCAAACGGTGGAGGCAACCAATCTAGCTGTACATCTGCAACAACAGGTCTGCGAGTAGACGATGCTACACCAGACTAGAAGAATGTGGGAGAGAAAAAAAGAGATTATCAGGACTTAATTTTACCCCGGCGGTGCATGAGTCATAGGTGCATTTGATAGAGGTGGTTCTGTTTTCTCTGTTTCACTTCCAATGACTACTTTTTAACTATTTACAAGACGACAAAATTTTGGACTGGTCCAAATTGAAAGTATTTGCAGGCGAAAAAATAGATGTGACTCAAGAATTGAAATCTGATTTGGGAAGGGTAGAAAACATTGTGGGTAAAGGAGAAAATGCTGGTTAATACATTTTCTCCTTTTTCCCACAATGTTTTACAAAGCTTTCTTTCTCAGGGTCGTTAAAAATCGGGATTGTGTGGTAAAGAGTAACTCGTAAATAGGTATTGTAGACGTCGTAGCTCAAGCTCAGACTGCACAGAACCTGCAGTCTGATCGTGGCTCTACAACGTCCGCTACCTGGTGCTTTACTTTGACCAAAAGGGTCTAAAATTGAAACCTACTGTTAGATCACTAAACAGTAGGATTTATTGAGTTGGCAGCGAAAGCGTTACACTCATTTGTAGAACGAGTTCCACGTCATCAGATTGCTTTGTCAGAGGTATACAGAGCTGTAAAATATTCAGATGCTAAAAGAAAAACCAAACTAATAGGTGGGGGTTCCTGGTTGATACTTTTTACAATTGCATTAATAAATCCACTTTTCATATGGCATGGCTCTCATGTATTTGGCTTTCCTTTGGACTAACCCCACTTCGTTTCATTGCGTTGACGTTACTTCTCTCTCTCTCAAAGTTTTTTCATCTTAAGTGTGTAGAAAAGCCTACTTTTATGGGTTAAGTCCAAATGACTTGCATCGCTACAAAAAAAAAGTTGACTTAAACAAAGGAAGAAAAAAACAAATTTTTCCCAGACATGAACATGTGGTAACCTTTATCCTCCCGAATTGACAAATACCACCCAATCCCGATTCTTAACGACCCAATGTAAAGGCATTATATAACATTGTGCGTAATGGAGAAAATGTTAGTAAAAATCATTTTCTCCTTTTTCCACAACGTTTTCTACCCTTTCTGGTATAAACCTCACCATTTGAGTATTCGTCGTAGAGACCTACAAATGTTTTCAGTTTGAATCAGTCTTTTTTGTTTGTTTGTTTGTTTAGTTAAAATCTTTTCCAGACGACTAAATAAACTTGCCCAAGTTCAAAGCATTAGCAGACAACAAATTAAACATGGGTCAGATGACACAATTTATCATTGAAGAAAGCTTCTCAAAAACATCAGCCGAGGAGGATAAAAAAAAATGCAAACACTTTCATTCTCTCCTGTATTCAACGTCTTAAAAATAATTTAAAGTGAAGGTGAGACAGTCCTTGATTTTAGAAAATGGTAAAGAGTAGACCCAGATCAGAAGTATGGACTAGCAGGGTTTTTTTTCTGTTCTACTCTATTCCTAGAGCGTATATCTGAGATAGAGATGCCCAAGATATACGTTGATAGAATTTAAAGTTGCTGACAGGTTACTATTTCCAGTGTTTGTACATCTGGAATCTGTCAGAAACGGTTTGTTTACTGTAGGTCTGTGTTGGCAATGTTCATACACAAGGGAATTACTCAGAGTATATAGAGACTCTTCCTGTTAGTGTTTTTCCTTGAGCAATATTACACAATGAAAGTTTTTTTCTAAGAAAGCGTGATCATTGTTTAGAAACATGCAAAAACAAAAGTAAAAAAAAGAATCGGCAGATACTTGCTCCTATAAACTGTCACGGTTGGCAATAGAAACAGATGATTGTGTAACGACTCAGAATTGATGAAATCTTCCTTTTTGTGTTTTTATATCTCTCTAAGCGCTATATGCAGTAGTCTATCACAGAAGCAAACTGACGATTGGTGACCTGGCTTTTTCTGTATAACCTTGTGACAAAAAAAGGAAATTAAGAGATAGTGTTATTTTTGTTGTTGTTGTTGTTGTAAGTAATGTTTTGCATTAGATCGATCCGCATGTGAACGTTACGGAACGTTACGTAACAGCCGATTGTTGTCACAGAATCAAAGTACTGAAAGTATACCGTGTTATGCCATTTTTCGTAGTCATGGTTGCTTGATAATTGACGTTTTCTCCATTAAGATCAATGTGATCTACCCTTTCTGAGCCAAATCTGTTATTTTAGTCCCGTGAAGTTTAATATGTGAAAATTACAGACGACATTTGCGTCTAATTAAAAGTTAGTTAATGATAAAGGACCTACTTTTCTTTGCGACCGTACCTATATCTATCATTCGGAACACCTCGGCCAATCTTTCGATCCAGCCTCGGATGTATGCCGACGGAATGATATGTTAAAAAACTTGACATGCATCGCCGGAAGCGGTTATTCGACAGATACTCCCCACTACATAGTGCTTGGAATGTTCCAAATGACGTCAACTAGTAACCATTTTGAATGACAACAAATCCTGTAGAATGGCGCCAAGTCTAACTATAGCAGCATAAATGGCTGAATTTAGGACTTGCATTGATTACGCACTTGAAAAATTGGGCTGGATCGAAAGATTGGCCAAGAGTTTCCGAATTTTTGCGCGATAATGACGTCATTGTATTTCTTGTTATGGGGGTGTTGTTGTTCCTTCCGGAAGTAGTCTGTCGGCATACATCCGAGGCTTGATTCGTAGAATTGACCGAGGTGTTCCGAATGCTATATCTATATGGCTCCCATCACCCGATGTATGCCGAATGATTCTGTACCCAGAATGCCCAAATCAGTAGCGTGCCATCTAGCTGAAGATAATGCTGACAATTAGAACTGCTGCAACAAACTTTTATCGATACTTCAAATGGGCAATGAGAACTGCTGCAACAACCTTTTATCGATACTTCAAATGGGCAATGAGAACTGCTGCAACAACCTTTTCTCGATACTTCAAATGGGCAATGAGAACTGCTGCAACAACCTTTTATCGATACTTCAAATGGGCAATGAGAACTGCTGCAACAACCTTTTCTCGATACTTCAAATGAACTGATTTTGACAGACTGCTTGGTTGAATGATTGTTATTTCCTTTAATCTTTACTAAAACCTCCCGATTTAAACGATTCTATGGAAGAAGGCTTAAGGAAATATTGTAGGAAAAGGAGAAAATGCTCATAAACATCATTTTCTATTTTTCCCACGATATTTTCTACCCTTCTGTACAAATTTGATCATTTCAATCATCACCGAATTTGTCGCCCGCAAATCTTTTCAAATTGGACAAGCCTAAAATTTTGTCATCTGGTAAGGATTTTAACTCTTTACTCCATAGATACTCATTTCTACGCATTGCTTGTCGGATCTTTTTGAAAACATTGTGACAAAAGGTGAAATTGCTCGTGACGAGCAATTTCACCTTTTGTCACAATGTTTTCTACATTATCAATTATTTATTATCAATTATTATTATTCTTTTTCATTATTTATGTGTCATATACACATAAGAAACGGCTTCATCCTTGCTGTTACTTAGGGTCAATTACAGATACCATAGAAATGCCTTATGGGGTAAAGAGTTAAGAAGCTAAAAACGACATGATAACTATAAGTGTGTTCGAGTGGACAGCATTCTTTACATACAACCTAGCCATGCTCTGGCAAAATGGGGTTTGTTACATCAGTATGCAGCGTGATGTCTAGCAAATCAACACATAATTATGGTTCGAGACAATCCATCCCGTCATACAGAAGTCTTTATCGGTGCCGGGATTGGGGGGGAGGGAGGGGGAGGGGGTTAGAAAAGTCCTTGGATATGAGGGGGGAAAAAATGACGTCCAAAAATGACGAAAAAGTTACGTTCATGTCAGCCTGCGCGGGCTGCAGACTGATACTTTTTGCTCACGCATTAAAACCTCTTTTCACGGAGAATGAGTCATTATTTTCCTCCCGGAAATTTTGTGGGAGGTGTGGTTTGTGAAATATTCCTATCGCCTGCTTCTAATCTGCATATTTTTGGTATTCGCATTTATTTTTATAGCGTATGATGAGCCTTTTCCTTTCAAAGTTACTCGGGATTGCAGGATTGGACTATTAAGTATTAAGTACTAATCCCATGTGTCTATGTATTATAGATTTGAGAGTAAAAGTATTTGTCTGCCTGTCTGTCTGTCCGTCTGTCTGACTATTCTGACCAGCCAGTTTGAATTAATTTCAATTTCTTAATTCCAAGACTGGCCATCTAATTGGCTGAGACAAAATGTCTCAGCCAATCAGATGGCAAGTCTTGGAAATAAGATTCAGATTAACATTTAGAGTAACGAAACAAGCCAAATGTTTTTTTTTTCTTTCGCTCACAGTTCGGAGCCGTCTTATTTGTTTTTCTTCCGTACATTATAAGGAGCACACGGATGTCTTTATTTACATCTGCATTTTCTGTTTCTCACGTTCCAACAGGAAGTTATTTCAAAGCTGATTCTTTTTTTAAAATTCAGTTGCAGAAGGCTGATTTCTCACGTAGCGGTTATTGTTTCTTGTAAGATAAAAATTTCATTGTTTGATAGATAAATGTTACTAGTATCTTGCAACCGAAACTTCATAGTTTTGGTTGTTGTGCTAATGTAAAAACATAGAATGGTGTTTATCCAGTTTTGGTAGAGTTTTCTAAACCGAATTCGATCACTGAGTGGTCGTCTTTCAAATTCTAGATTCGTGTAAAGGAACTTGATAGCCGTTGGCATGGATTTAGAAGTGGAATTTGTGGATATGGCTGAATTTCACTTTTCCACTTATCGTGGAAAAACTTGAAACTCTTTTCATTCTTAACTGCTCAATAAATCAATTTAATAATTTTAAGTAGAAAGTGAAAAATCCCAAATATTGCAGTTTCATCCCCTGGAAAAAAAAAAACTTATCCTACTAGACAGTGTATATCCAAGGTCAGACTGCACGTCAAGTATGGTGGCAGTGTATGGCGTCATATTTGTGCCACGAGATCACGAGATACGAGATAGATATTGCAATAGTTTAGGAGAAATGTCGCAATAATACAAAGTTTCCTTGAAATATTAGCTATGGAACAAAAAAGTTTGACGATAAGATTATCGCGATGATTCTCACAGTTATCACTATTTTTTTTCGTTCGTGCCTGAAACTGCCGGTACGTTCTTGGTAACTATAATTAGATACAGTTTCGGAACATCCTCCTCTCCAACCTTATGAATTTTCTTTTTCCCTGAATGGTTTTTATGTTATTTGTAAGAGGCATTTCGAGTCGTCTTTGTGTTTAACAGACTTACCTCATTTCATGCGTAGACACAATTTACCAATTAAGCTACAATTGTAATAATTTGAATTTCAATTAAACTAATCTTGAAAAGTAAAAAAGTATCGGGTTCATCTAAATGATGATTTTCTATTTATAGACATCAAGAAAAGAGTAGAACAATTTTATCTCGAATCTCAGCTTCGTGCACGAATTAGAAATTTTGCGTTAAGATATATACAGATCAAGATATATACAGATCAATGTAACCTTTACTGTGTAACAAATTTTATCGTGATTTTTCTTTTTTCAGAAAACTTTTCACTATCAAGATAAAATGTCCAGGAAACCTCGGTTATTCTCAATAGTATTACAAAACTCTCATGATAGTTATCTCTTATCTCATGGCAAAAATATGCTACCATAGCAGTGAGCTCAATTTCCTTTGCTCAAAAACTGTTCTTGTTTTTCAGGTTTCACACCAAAGAACCAAGATGCGGTTGCCTATTCTTTTCGTCCTGTGTTTGTTTGCAACAGCCGTATTCGCCCAGGTAATGTTTCGCTTTTTGTTAAATCGAAATTGTAGTTCAATAACTCAGTTTAACCCATGTTTGCTCTTAATGCATTAAAAGTATCATTCAAAGTTATGATTTATAATTTACTTTTTTCTGTCTGATAAGTTCATGAGTTGACAGTTGAAGTCATCAGAGAATGAATTTCTCTCACTGTAGATAGAGCAAATTTCTGAGGGAGAAGTGACCCTGTGTGTACGTCTCATCCTTGAGGCAATATGCTCTTATGGCGAGCCTTTCTCTTGGGCTTGTACTCCCTCTAATCTGAGGCTACGGCACTGAGGGGGGAAAGTATTACTCTGGAATGAGCCTTCCAACAGGGGTTAGTCTCAGTCTCTCCCAAGAGCAATGATGCCATGAATAGACTTTTAGTATTATCTTTCGCTAGACAGTATTTTTCAGATACATTCAATCTTCGAAGATATGATATGTGCAGACAACGGACTTCTAGAGGTGAGGTGTGGTGTGGGGGGAGGGGGGGGGGGGGGTAGAACCTCTTAACTGTAACAATACTGTTTTAATTCGACCTCCAGACTTCAAGAAACTGTGTTAGCGGCATATAACCTACAGACAGTTTCTAGAAAGTAAAAAAGACATCGATATTTTGTGGTTATAAAAAAGTGGTTCGACGATATAACACATCAGAAAGGCTAATTATTTTCATTTTCCAGTTAAGAAATACAAAGACCTGTGTGTCGATCTGATGATGTACTCAAAGCTGGCATTTCCGACACATGTTTCTCCCACGTTAAAATGAAAGACTTGAAAGCAAGAGTTATGTCTGAGTGGCTGAGTCATGCCCAGAATTAACCCTTAACTCTTTACCAAAGGACAAAATTTTAGACTAGTCCAAATTGAAAGCACTTGCAGACGACAAAGTAAACGTACCTCAAAAAGTGAAACTTGTTTCCAGCAGGGTAGAAAACATTGTGGGAAAAGGAGAAAATGCTGGGCACCAGTATTTTCTCCTTTTCCCACAAGGTTTTCAAAAGGCTTCTATATCAGGGTCGTAAAAACCAGGGGTTATTTGGTAAAGGGTTAATCTGCAAAATATGTGAAGCAAAACTTTCAAGCCTATGGTAAAAAAAGCGCCAAAGTTCTGCTTTTTTAAAGTTATTTTAGGGAGAAAATTATCTCATTATCGGACAATGTAGATCCAAGATCAGACTGCACACCCTATGTGATTTGATCTTGATCTATACTGTCTGCAAAAAGGTCACTGAGTTGTGCTTAGCGGCCGATAGACTATAACTCATCATGCGCAGATCCAGACATCTTTCTCGGGGGGCGGGGGGGTCCCACCAAATTTATGACTGTGTTTTACATAAATGCTGTGCAATATCAAACCAGTACCATTTCACGAATCCGATAACCACATTTTTGCCAAAATTCCGGGGGGGGGGGTGTCTGGACCCCGGTCCCCCCCCCCCCCGGATCCGCCCATGCTCATTAATCTACAAATTCGACATTTTTCACGCCCTCCAATACATGGCATTATAAATCAGTATGGAATAAATCCATGTCAAATGCAGGGTCTGAATACCAGGGTAATGTGAATCAGAAGCCCCATTACAGACATAATATCTTTCCAAATAGAATACGGCATCATGGGATCGCAGATCACCGTCCCATTCTGTAGTGTAAACCCGGTCTTAGCTTAATTCAAGAGTTGATCAATGTTTATACTATCTTTAACGTGTTTTGAACTTTTCATTGATTCTACATTGCTGTTCAATTGCTCTTAATACTCATCTCATGGTTTACAGTGTCTTATGTACTCTTATCTCTGTTATTAATCAGGAAAATTCAAAAAGAAAGGAAGCGGTGAAAAGTAAACAACTGGATAACAGAATTCTTAATGCAAAAGAGGTTTGTCATATGACCGGAAGCTTGATAGCATGCTTCATCTCCAGAGTCGCTTTGCACGATCTATTTTAGCTTGCAATGTGAAGAACTGCACTTTTTAGGGCTACGTATTTTTGAAGAGTTTAAATGTGTAGATGCAAATCTAATTTATTGCCCCAAAAAATTAAGTTATCGGTGTATTAAAAATGAAAAGCACTGAACGTGCTAGTGCTTTATCAAAGATGTCCCCTACAGCTCAAGTAATCAGCTTTACAGTTATTTGAATTCATAGTTTACTGCACAGGGTAGTACAGATAACTGTCCCCAAAGCTGATGTTACTTTTCGACTGGTCGCCTCTGGGTATAGAGACAATCCGGACAAAATCAGTTGAAAGTTCCGCACAGATTTTGTGCGCAAGTTTGAACTCTTATAATTTCCTAAATAGAGCACAAAACTAGGATTTAAGCATACCCGTGGCTTGCATATTCAATATTCTTTCATTTGAAATACAAATATTTTCAATTCAAACGCTGATCGTGAGAAAATACCGTGCATTTCATCAGTGACTGAGTTGTTCCCGAAAACATTCAAAATGGCCGCCACACACGATAAATTTTGTCCGTGATTTTTTCGAGTTAAACATGTTGTAAACGACTCCTATAAGCTTTTTATGTAGTGAATGGTTTAACAATTTGTTTTGGGTCATGATTAGTACTAAAATTTAATTGCATTTCACTGTAATACAGATAAAAACCGACGAAACCGAAAGTCGTTATAGCGCTCTATATTTGCTACCGGAAAATTTACGATGGACTTGAGACGGTACGGTGTACAGTAAATGTCCAAATATGAAAAAGATCACCGGGGCGTCTCGTTATTGAGACTACTGCACAGGGATGACTAACACTGATCTATCGCAAAGACATCTAGAAGAATTTGTGTAGAGATCTTACTAACACATGTGGTCCGGGGTTCCACAAAACCAAAACATCCGATCATACGGGGCTACTGGTTGGTTGAAAGTTCTGTGTTCTTCTATTCCTTTCTATTATTGAACAATTTATGAAAGAATTATGCTCGAGAAGCTTTTTTTTAATATGAATTTTTTTACCTGCAATTATTTGGACACAAAACCCCATATCTGCACTCGACTTTTGGACTCAGTTTTTGAAAGTAGTCGTGGTAGATCGAGATCTCAATATATGCAATCACCATCATCATCATGGTTGTCGTCGTCGATGTCATTGTCGTCTTTACCACCGCTTCCACCACCATCATCATTTTCATAATCTACCAACATCATTATCAACATCAACGACAACATCAACCACCTCACCACCACGACCGTCATCACTTCCTGAATTTTGTTCATGCGTTCCTTGATCAAATTTTCGAGTAGAACAAAAAAGACAAGGGGCGTTTTATTTCTCCAAGTAAGAAGGATTAACAGAATTCAAGTAGTTGCTACACATGGTTCTGGAAGAAGAGAGACGTGGTAAAGAACACATGGTGCTCTAAGATGAGTATTACCCGCATACTTCTTACGAGCCCGCAGAATATTTCTTTTTACAACTGAACCCCGTTTCAGTCATTGCGCAAGTACAAGCCGGAAAACTGTTGCACTCTCTACAAAGGAGAACGTCGGTAAAGTAGTATAAAATCAGATGTTTGAACACAGTTTAAACTTACGTACACTTAGCCTTTTGGTTTGTTGGTTCACGGTAGAATCTTTTTGTTCCAAACCACGTGGCGTAGGACTACCAAATTTTGCATGTCGCTTCATAGTAGACATAAACTAGGATTTGTGCAGATGGTGGTTCCAAAGGTTTACCGGCTCATTCTGAGATTCGAACCTTGAATCTTTGATGCAGGGCTAACAATCTTCAAGTTTGCCACTGTCCCCCACATTAGCATTTTTGAGCATCCTGCGTTTGGTCATTCTTCCTACTACTTTTTATAACCAAAAAAGTTAAAGGTGGCCCTTCAGATTTTGGGACAAAAAATTTGCAAAATTACAAAAAAAAAAATCATCCTTATAAATCTACTCCCAAAGCATTATAACTTTAATTCATAAAATCCCAGTAGTCGAAAACAATCCACAAACAAGAAAAATTAGAGATTTACTACAGCCCAGGTCAACACTGACAGGAAACACGATCTATTTTTACATGAGCAACTCGCTTATTTACATACCGGAAATATACAAACGAAGCTTCAAACGTAGCATCTGAAGAAGACATTGTGGAAAATAATAACATATATTTGGTATGTTACGGAATTTAAGCATTGTTAGTCATGTTCCAGTCACTTAACATTCCCAGAACGTTGTTTTGATTTTTGGCACGAAATCTAAAAATAGCTTAAAGGTGGGTATTTAGAATTTTCACATCCCACCAAATTAAAATATATATATATATCACTGAAATTTATATGAAAAAAACAATACAAATCATCAATATTTAAGAATAACAAAATTACAAAAAAAAACCCATTTTTTTTATGGTATTCCCCTAAAAGGCTATGTAGCGTCTTCAGCTATTTTAAGATTTTCCGCCAAGAATAAAAAGAGCATTGTCGGAATTTTAAGTGAGTGGCACGTGACTAATGACTCTGAAATTCCATAACATAACAAACATGTAATTATTTTCCATAATGTCTTCTTCAGATGCTATGTTTGAAGCTTCGTCTGTATAATTCCGGTGTGTAAATGAGAGAGCTGCTCATGTAAAAATAGACCATGTTTCCTGTCAGTGTCGCCCTGAGCAGTAGTAAATCTCTAATATCTCATGTTGTCAGATGGTTTTTGGCTACTGGGGTTTTATGAATGAAAATTATACAGTTTTTGGAGTATAAGGATGTATTTTTTGTATTTTTGTATCAAAAAAAAATTTATTCTTTTTGTAATTCTATGATTCTTAGTTACTGATGGTTTGTATTGTTTTTTCATATAAATTTCAGTGATATATATATTTTTTGATTTGGTGTGATGTGAAAAATCTAAATACCCACCTTTAAACTGTTCAACACTAAATTGCCTCAATTTCTGGTATGATGAAACTTAAGTTTTTTTTTTGTTATTATTCACCATGAATGCATTGTGGTCGATAGATTATATTCTTTGGTGATGACGCAGATTTTTTATTCGTTTTGTCATATTTTATGTAGCCCTATACCAGAGGACAAAATGTTAGCACTGTCCAAATTGAATGTATTTGCAGATGCCAATTCCAGTATGGTTTATATGTTGTAAATTTTCTGTGATAGAGTAGAAAACATTGTGGGAAAAGTTGAAAATGGTGGTTACCAGCATTGTATGATAAAGGCGTAAATACTGGTAAAGATAGATTTTTACCAAACCCATTGTACATTTAAGTAATCTGAACATGAGGCACTGAAAATGTTTTTTTTTATACATGTTTGAAAAATTATAGAATTATACATACTTAAACAAGTATCAATTTTTTGTCTGCATTGGTATGAAATTCTTTTAATCCTTTACCAGACGACTTAATTTTAGCCTTGTCTGAAATGAAAGCATTTGCATACGACAATTTCAGTGTGGCTCAAAATGTGTAATTTTTCTTTGATGTAATAGAAAACATTATGGGAAAAGGAGAAAATGCTAATTATCAGCATTTTCTTCTTTTCCCACCATGTTTTCAAAAGACTTCTTTTCCAGGAGTGTCAAAAGTCGGCATTGTGTGATAAATGGTTAACTGTTAGTAGCAGTCATGGTTAAGTTTAGTTTGATGCTGATCTTACTCTCAAGCAAGAGCTGAGCTACTATAGTAATAGTTACATTTGATAATGCAGTGGTGAGTCTAATATCCTAACATGACATGTGAATTTGGCTCTATACACACAATGCAACAAAAGTGTTGTAAAATCTAGATCATTCTATTTGGAGTGACATGTTTATAAAGAAAGTAAGTATGTTGTTCAATGAAGTATAATCCGCATCCACGTTTTTACTTTAATTACAAACTTGTTTGCCTTTCATTAATAGTTGGTCATGTTAGAATAGAAATATTCTTCTTTCTATTGTGGTTTATTGTTTAATAAACCATATTGTGGGTTATATTATGAGGCACAGTGGATAAACCAGGCAGGCTTTTGCCTTCATGGATTACTTATTGTGCCTCATAACTAACAACTGTTGTTTATTGAACAATAAACCATGATATAAAGAAGATAATTTCTTAATCTCTACTGCACAGTAAAAGTGAAGACTGGTCCAAATTAAAAACATATTCAGATGATAAAGAAAATTTCAATCAAATGAAAGTTTTGTTAGGAAAGAAACATCAAAACCATTGTAGAAAAAGAAGAATACGAGCTTCACACAATTTTCTCCTCATCCCATTTTGTTTTTAAAAGGTCTTTCCATCAGGGTCATTTTAGCCTGGCAGAATGATACTCTGTTAAAAGGCCATTAGGATGGTTTTTAAAAATGTCACAGGACATGGAGAAAATGCTGTAAATATGTCCATTTTCCATAATGTAATCTGTTGCATTTATAAAACCTTAGTCGTATGACTGTAAATTCATGTATATATTTCTCTTTTCATTTGTGTAAATGTTTTCATTAATTTCAGGGTGGCATTGACGAGGATGAGGAGGAATATGAAGAACAGAGAGACGAGAAGCCTGACATGGAATTCAGAAGTATGTTGTATACTAATGCTAAATTACAAAATGCTAAATTACAACATAATTATAGCTTTTAGCAGATCATAAATGATTTTATATGAGATGCTATCTTGTCAAATATTTTTGTGAGAGCATCAGTCTATAGTTTCTTTCCGTATTCTACTTCTTTATTCTTTTTCTCCTCGGTTGATTTTCTTTGAAAAAGGTCCCCGCTATAGAAATTTGTTCAATTTCATTCCTCTGTCCATACCATAGACACCACCAGAAGCTGTTGTGGACAGTATAGATCAAGATCAGAGTGCAGAAGTGCAGTCTAATCTCTTAACTGCAGTGTCCACTGCCTTAGTCAAAATTATGACCAAACATGTCTCTTGATCTTGCAATGGAATGTAGTTTTAGCCTATGAGAAAATGCATTTTATCTATTCAGTAGTGAAAGAGTTAAGACTTACATGTAGACTTACATGTATGTGATAAAGCAGTGATGGAGCTTTAACTCTTTACCAGATGACAAATTTCAACAGTTACCTTAATTGAAAGCATTTGCAGATAAAATGATATATGGGATTCAAAATTTGAAATTTGTTATGGAAAGGGTAGAAAACGCTGTGGGAAAAGGAGAAAATGCTGGTCACCACCATTTTCTCCTTTTCCCACAATGTTTTCCAAAGCTTTCTTTCTTAGGGTTGTTAAAGGTTGGGATTGTTTGGTAAAGGGTCAAAGAGTGCTGCTAAAATAGATAGGCAATCCATCCACTATCATAACAAAATTGGAACTGTATTGAAAATGACCTTAAACCATATTTATATTAGCTCGTAACCAGCTAAATAAGAAATGCAGCTTTTGAGCTAATAGTAAAAATCTAAATTTTTACTAAAAAAGTATTTCGGGGGGAAAAAAAATACGGCCAGTAGTGGAGACCTAGATCTTACAGCACTTTCTGTGCAGCCTGATCTTGATCCACACTGCAAAAGGTTATTACGTCATGCTTAATAGACTGAAAAACTAAATTACAGATCCATGTAACATACAGAAATGTAAGAGAGGTGAAACTTGTGACTTGCAAGACGGTAAAGCTGTTTGCATGTGTCAGTTTTGTGAAGAGGAGGAAAAATCTGTAATCAAGGTATCAAAGCTCTGTCTGTCTTGCTGTCTGTCTTGCTGTCTCTCTCGTTTCAATTTTGTCAGATTCTGGTGAATTTAAATCACTTCCAGTATACTTCTATTTGACCTCTTAGAAGAGATTTTGTAAAGGCTAATTTTGCTGTAAGTAAGCAATACCTCTTTTGCAACAATTGTTTCCTTTTGTGTTTATTTATCAAACGTCAGTTTATAGTTGCTACATACATTGCAAAAAGATACTTTCAAAGTGTTGTAAATTAGTAAATGAGGTTATGAGTGAGAGCAGTTTGAGTTTTTACTTTTTACCAAATGGCAAAATTTAAGACTTGTCCATTTGCAGTAGAAAATTGATTGTGGTTAACTCTGAAATTTGTTTTTACAAGGGGAAGAAAATAATGTGGGAGAAACAGATAATGCTGGTTACCAGCATTTTCTCCCTTTCCCACAATATTTTTAATGGACTTCTTTATCCTGTTGGTCAAAAACACTAGATTGCATATTGCATGTAAAATCCACAAAAGAGCAAAATTTTATGAACTTAGAAGCATATACCATGATGTGTGATCAAGGACTTAGGCATGCAATCATGATGTTAAAACAAGGTTACTGTACATTATGTTAAAGATAATCCTTACCTATGTAGAGAAAAAACACTGTTAAAAAATGAAAATGGGTAGAATGACTCAGCTGTGTACACATAGATGAATTACATAAATAAATTACCAATAAATATGGCCTGCAACAAGCAAAAAGGGGCATTTGGACATTTGTGTAAAATGTCGTCTCGGATAAGCCTCAGTGCCCGCACAGGCTAATCCGAAATGACACTTTCCGTTTTCATGTAATTTTCTGCTTTGCAAAAGTCTACTGTAGCACAAAATCTAATGTAGTCATAAAGTACAGTCTCCGATTAGCTTGCGTGGACTGTGCAGGCTTATCCAAGATGACACTTTAAGCAAATGTTTGAATGCCCCTTTCCGCATGATGTAAGCCATATCATATAAGTAATCGAAAAACTAAAAAAAAATTGGCCTCATTTAAAACCTTAAAGGACAATAGTGATTCCATTGAAGGCTTCCTAAACGTGAAATTCATTTTTTATCCATTGTAATATGTGCAACCTTGCAACCATCAGGGCCATTGGCATAAAGATACAAAAATGATGGATGATATTATCATAAAATAAGGATGAAATGGGTTAAAAACTGGTATGAAAACTGGCCAAAAATGATTAAAGATTTAGAGTTTATTTTATCAGCTTGTGCGTAACCCTTTACTCCATAGATACTCATTTCTACGCATTGCTTGTAGGAGCCTTTGGAAAACATTGTGGCAAAAGGTGAAATTGCTCGTTACGAGATGAGACTGAGATGAGACTTAACAAAACTTGCAGTCTAATCTTATATCAAGACAGCCAGCTCTGTGGAGACAGTCTGGACAAAAACAGCTTTGATGTTACTGGTTTTCATCTTAAATAAAAAATATGCATGTGGTTTACTTTTTGGCTTTTTCAGGTTTATTTTGTTGACAGATTTGGATTGATTGATCGATTGATTAACACTTTACCACACAATCGTAAGTTTTAACATCCCTGCTGAAGAAGACTTTTGAAAACATTGTTGTAAAAGGAGAAAATGTTGCTCCTCTTGGTTTAGTGTTTTTATGTTTTATAGAAAAAATTATTTTCTGTCATTTAAGATTTTTGTCATTACAGACTCTCTGGTAAGTCTGAAAATATTCATAAAACTAAGAAAAAAGAACAAAAGTTTATGTTTTGCAGGTATGCAGTACAAAGAATGTGACCTATGAATCAGAGTGTGAGCTGGACAGAGATCACTGTTTGTGTAGAAACGGACTGCAGGGATGTTCTGATCCAAATGAAAACAAAATCAAACTGGACTACTATGCTGCTTGCAAAGGTTAGAAACAGTCATTAGCTCTGAAAATTTCAGCAGCCGAAATCCAAATTACCTTTGGTGAATAAGGATACTCAATCCGCGTTTAGCTTAGGAAAAAAATGCACACTTATCCACATTGAAAGCATTTACAAACAGCAATTTGCTCAAATGATGGATTTTGTCTTTGATAGGGTAGAAAATATTGTGAAAAAAGGAGAAAAATTAATTCTGGTAAGAAAACATTGTGGAAAAAGGAGAAAATGCTGGTTACCAGCATTTTTTCCTTTTCCAACAATGTTTTCAAAAGGGTTCATTCTCAGTAGTTAAAACTCATGATTGTGTAGTAAAGAGTTAAGGTTAAGTTTACAATACTTTATGATTTGTCGAGTGATAAACATAGAGAGAAAGGGAGCAAATTGTTTATATTAGGAAAATACTACTTTTCCCTGAATACTCTGAGTTTAAACAACCATAGAGAACAAATCCTTGGCAATCATTATGGTTGTCAGCATTTTTCACCTTTTTCCACAGTGTTATCTACCCTTTCATAGTCAAATTCCATCACTGGAATACTATGATTATTTTTCCTTATTATACTTACCATGTGCGGATCCAGATATTTTTCTCAGGGGGTGGGGGGGGGTCCCACTGAAAAGGCTCTCATCCAATTATATGATGCTTTGTGCAATATCAAACCAGTCGCATTCACGAATCTGATATCCACACTTTTGCCAAAATTCCAGGGGGGTCCGGACCCCTGGTCCCCCCCCTCTGGATCCGCGCATGCTTACAGTTTGGGAGTCCTAAAATTTTGTAGTGTATTAAAGAATCGGTACATATTTGACTATTTCAGAGTTGACAAAGTGTTCAGGTGATGAATTCAACATGTTTCCCAGCAGAATGAGGGACTGGTTCTTCAGAGTTATGAAGGATCTGGTATTTTCTTCATTTATTTTTTTACCAAAAAAATCCCATCACACATGGCCACATACATGTATATCTTCTTCAGATTAAATTTGTTCACCAGTCTTAGAGACAGAGACCATTGTGAAATGATCTTGAGGCAGCCCAAGTCATCTTGCACTCCGCCACATTACTACAAACGCTAGCTGTGTAGCAAGGCAGTTTAACCCTTTACCAAGCAATCCATGGTTTTTACCACCCAGGGGAAGAAGCTTTCTGAAAAGATTGTGGGAAAAGGAGAAAATGCTGGTAACCAGCATTTTCTCCTGTTCCCATAATGCTTTCTACTCTTCTAAACTCAAGTTTCAATTTTTGAGTCATAATAATGTTATTGTTTGCAAATGCTTTCAAATTGGACAAGTCTAAAATTCTGTCGTTTGGTACTTCAACTTTTTTAAATATCTTTATTATTACCAAGATATTAATTTCAAACTTGGACGCATAATTAATGGTATGAAGGGGAGTTTACACACTAAGGGTAGGTAACCATTAAAATAATTATGACACATTTTCGCCCCTTTTTCAACCCTTCATCCACATGTAGTGCTTTTTATCTCAGGTATACATGTAAGCCTGTATTTACCAAGCACTCTAATACCGTTCTTAGCCTATTTCTAATGAGTTTGCTAATTTTCAACATAATACAATTTCCAATTTGCAATGCATGGTAGTTTAGCCAGTCAGAATTGGTACTTTGAAATTTAGATTAAAAATAGGAATGCAATTATAATGGTATCTGAAAAGAAGGTCCACTGATTTGGTTTTTACAGGCAAGTCGTGAAGAGCTCGGAGATTATCTTGACAAGTTGGAATCCGCAAGTAAAGATGAATACCACGCTGATGCTGTTGTCTGGAAGTTCTGTGATCTCGATGCAAAACCAGAGGACAGGTGAACATAGAGAATATTTAATTTTTTCAGTGAAAGATCAAAATCTTCATGGAGTGGATATCATCAGTAACATTTACACTTCTATCTGTGGTGCCATAAGAGGAAATATTACTGATGTTCACTCAATGAAAAAAAATTCAATCTTTTACATTAACACTCCAAATATTCTATCTACATGTATTTCATGCCTCTAACCCTTCGTTGAATTATTGAGGGGGATCAAAATCCAGTACATTTCTTCATTCATCATGTAAAATGTACTAGTTACCAAGGTAACTAGTGTGCAGGAACTGTTTCCCTCTTCAATTGAAGAGTTAGAAAATAAAATTGGTATTTTTCACTGGTCATAACTATGAAATATCAAAAAATATTTCACCATTTTTTCTTGATAAACTAACAGAATAAAAACTGCTACTTTTCTCTGTACCAGAAAACAGATTTTGAACTTGTCATTTTTGAGAGCGCTTGCAGACAACAAACTCACTACAGCTGCTAGGATTTAAATTGAAAAGGGTAGAATACATTGTCACAAAACAAACTGAGCATTCCTCTTTTACTACAATGGTTTCAGAAGCACTTTTCCTAGAATATTATGATTGCCATGCTGCTTTTGTTTAGTAGTTCTGTGAGCTGGATGTAAAAGAGCAGGACAGGTGACCTAAAGGAATGCTTCCTTGGTAAATCCTTACCATTCAGTCCGGAATTTCAACAACCTTAGATAGGAAGGCTTTGAAAACAATGTGGGATAAGGAGGAAATTGTAGTAACTAGTGTTTTCTCTTTTCCCCACAATTTTTTCTTCCCTTCCAAAGGCAAATTTCACTTTGAAAGTTACTTTTATTTGTGATCAGCAAATGCTTTTAGTTTAGGCTTGTCTGAAACTTTATCCTTTGGTAAAGTGACAACAAAAAGACAATAAACTTTAACCCTTTACCTGATATGACAATTTGAGGCTCTTCCATTTCAGCAGCAAATAAAGATATGATGTCAAAAATATGGACAAATGAGGATACAAATATCTGATTGAGTTAAAAACATTGAGGAAAAAGGAGAAATTGCTCGTTACGAGCAATTTCTCCTTTTCCCACAATGTTTTCAAACGCTGTCTGTTGTTGATACGTCAAAATGAGTATCTATGGAGTAAAGGGTTAAGAGTCCTTCAAATTGAAAGCATTTGCCATTGAAAAATCATATGTAGCATAAATTATAGGATTTTTCTTAGATCATATATATTATGTACGCAGGATATTTGAGTGAAATATGTTGTTCTTTTACATAACTACAAAAATTTGGACTTGCCCATTATGAAAGTATTTGCAGATGATAAATTCAGAAAATGGTATAGAAAGCATGAAAAACATTGTGGGAAAAGAAGAAAATGCTGGGAACACACATTTTCTCCTTTACCTCTACCATGCTCAAGTCTCCTTCACAAGGGTCATGAAAACATAGGATGTCATTAAATGGCAACATCTTAACCCTTTACTCCATATATACTCATTTCTACGCATTGCTTGTAGGAGCCTTTGGAAAACATTGTGGCAAAAGGTGAAATTGCTCATTACGAGCAATTTCACCTTTTGCCGCAATGTTTTCTATGCTATCAAAAATTGTCATATACACATAAGACAAAGCTTCATCCTTGCTGTTATTTAGGGTCAATTAGAGATACCATAGAAATGCCTTATGGGGCAAAGGGTTAATGGAGGTATTGCCAGATGGGTATTTTAGGACTTTGTTGGTCTTTTGTTTCTACATCATGTGATGGGTTTTCTTTACTGTAGCCGTGTAACTAGAAAAGAGCTTGCATACATTGTTGCCTCCATCAAGCCAATGGAACACTGTCTGGTTCCTTTCCTGAAGGGATGTGATGCCAACGATGATAATGCCATTGTACGTGCAGAGTGGTTGGAATGTCTTGGGATTGAACATGGTAAGTTTCATCAGCCCTGAGAGTTTGAGCATTGTTTTATAGTACAACTTTCAGCAGTATGTCAGTAAAGTCATGGCAACAGCTTACCTAGGTGTTTCTTGATTTTAACTCTTTACCAAACGACAAAATTTTACACTTGCCAAGTTGTAAACAATTGCAGACATATAGGATCTGACATGAGTGGGCTTTTGAGATAAACTAGTTAGGGAAATGTTATTAACCCATTACCACACAATCCCTACTTTTGACGACCCTGAGAAAGAAGCCTTTAGAAAACATTGTGGGACAAGGAGAAAATGCAGGTAACAAGCAGTTTCTCCCTTTTCCACTGTGTTTTCTACCTTCACAAAACAAATTTCAAATTTTCAGTCACTTTTATTTTGTCATCTGCAAGGCTTTCGATTTGGACAAACCTAAAATTTTGTCATTTGGTAATTAGTTGAGCGAGCCTTTGGCAAATATAATAAAAATCTATCTCAAACATCCATGAATGTCAGATTTTTTTAATCACATAATGGCGTCTCACACAATATAGATTATACGATGCAAAATCATTCATATATGCACCCGCAGTAATATCCACGAGACCCATTCACTTCTATGAAATGTGTACAAAATGACATCAATGATGACGTCACACACATGTGATATAAAACATGTGTAAGATAAGAACATTTGTAATGGGTATATTACACAGAAAACAAGGGGGATTATGTAATTAATTAAAAACAAATGCCACCCAAAATTGAAACTTGACTTAAGAAGATGAGGAAACATTGTGGAAAGGGAGAAACACCAGTTACCACCATTTTCTCCTTTTCCCACAATGTTTTCAGGAGGCTTCTTTCTTTGGGTTGTAAAACCAAGGATTATTTGGCAAAGGGTTGAATGGGCTGCGGTGCCTCGCACAAAGATTGCATCATATGACCAGGCAGTATATAAAGGACCAAGAGATTCAGCATTGCACTGCCTTATGCTCTTAGCCTCTGAGAATCCTTTCAGATAAAAAGAATAAGAAACCGTAATGAAAAACAGTAGAAGAGAGAAACAGAACAAATTGCTGCACAAACCTGACTTTTTATATGCCCTTGGTACACTGCTTTCAAAAACTTGAAGAAAACAAAATAGAAGCTTGTCAAAAGCAATTCCTGTTTTCTATCAGTGAGTTTCCATTCAGTTCTTCAAGAAAAGCAGTAATTTTCTCTAGAAATATGTTCCTCTCATGCTTCCTCTACTAGTAAGTTTACATTAGCATGGTACAGAATCAGATTGTTTGGTAAGGATCATTGTGAAAAGGCCTGATTCCAAGGCCATTTTAACTAAAATAACTCAAAGTTTAAGACCTTGCAGATAAAGAGGTAGAATGGTCATTAGACAAGCCAAAAGTAAAACTCCACAAGCAGATGTGGGTCGATATTTTTTGAAGACGCATAAAAAACCTTACCACAGAACATAGCTCATTTATTGATGACAATACAAATCCACTATAGAAAAAAATTGACCATCCCAATGGTATTAACTTTTTATCAAAAATGGTGATATATCTTTCAGCAAAGTATGATTTTAATCTCACGCCATTGCTTGAGAGTTAATAAATACATTTGTATATGTGAGTATTCGAATATAATAAGCCAATATTTTTTCTTTGTTGCCAGACCATTTGAAAGACAAGTGCAGGCCCATCCATAACAAAAGAGGTTAATTAAAACTGGATGATGTAGACCTACCTAGCAGTTAGTCCATAACAATTTATCATAGCCTGAGGATTAAAGTACAGGAAGTAATATGTCATTGTGGACATTACAAAACATCTAATCGTTGTGTTTTAGTGTCATAAACTTTTCAATATGATTGTGACTGTAAAAGGTGCAAAATATGCCGATACCTATGCTTTTTTCTCTTAGATTGTATCAGCTTCTTCTAAATTGTGGAAAGTTTTTACTTGTATTCTGTCAATGTCACAAAAATACAGCACCACTGTTACTTTGTAATTCAAAGTTTCAAAATCTGGTTTGGTCAGCCTTTATCACAAAATATCCGTTAATGTAAATATAAGCTTACACAGTCTCAAATCAGGAGCTGTATTTAGCAACCATTTCAAATATCAGACATCAAAATTGAAAGTATGTGTATTTTCCATACAAATGATGTGCCTCAAATTCGAATTGTGTGAATTGTCTTTGAAAGGAAAGAAAACATTCTGGAAACAGGAGAAAATGATGGTTAACTGAATTTTTCACAATGTTTTCAAAAGCCTTCTTCATCAGTGTTGCAAAAAGTCTTGTTTGGTAAATGGTTTTGGAGAAACTTCATTATCAAGACCATTATACAAATTATTCTTGTGACAATATCTACTACATCGAGACTGTCTTTAATTTATGTACTATGTCCTTCATGAATTGTGAAAAAAAATATGCTTGCTTTAATGTTAATTATATATTGCTTTATTTTACACATAGTCACATGTTCGAATCATATCAACATGTGCGTAACTTTGAAAGGTGATTGTTATGGATTATTGTGTATCTGAGGAGATGGAAAATCAGTCTGCACAGAGCTTTAAAGACCTAGGTGGTAAGCTTAGGCTTTGTGTCTCACTGGAATATAGAGGGATGATGGAACTTGTTCCTACACTAGGTGCTTCCCTGTTAACTCTGAATTTAATTTAGTCTGTCCAAAGAGGAAAGAGGTCATAAGTTTAACAAAAGTAATATGTAATGTATTGTTAAGACAGCCCAGATGTCATATTGATCAACAAATTGAAGCAATCTAATTGGATGAAATATTCTGAATGAGCCAATCAGATGGAAAGTCTTGGAATTCGAATATATTTTCAATGCTTAAGTCCACGGAAAGAATTCTGCTTGGTGAAGACTATGGGTAATGCAGCTCACCAGATGCAGGTCTTAGAATTCATATCAGAGTTAAATTTAGAACTATCCAGGAATCCAGAGTAGATACAGAAATTATTGAAAGATAACTGACTTAATACCCCTCCCCCCCCCCCCCCGAGAAAGAAGCCTTTTGAAAACACTGTAGGAAAAGGAGAAAATGCTGGTAACAAGCATTTTCTCCTTTTGCCACAGTGTTTTCTACCTTTCCCAGAACAAATTTCAATTTTTCAGTCACCTTTAAATTGTCGTCTGCAAATGCTTTTAATTTGAACCAGTCTAAAATTTTGTCATGTGGTAAATCGATTTAAATACTACAAAAGCAACCTAATCAATCCTTATGGTTAAAAATATTATGTGCAAATATTCAGACTGGTACACAAAAGGGGAAAAGGGTTATAAAAGTACCAGGATGGCTTATCTGAGTAAAAGAAAAATTTAGTACAAGCAAAATATACATGTATGTACTGTACGGCTTTTCTTAGAGTAAATACATCAAAACAAATACATGTGTTCCTCTTTGTTTTTATTCTTTATAGACAAAAATTGACACATTTACACAAATGCCAGCTCAATATTCATTTCCATACAACAAATATACTCAAAGAAAAAAGAGACGCAACTTTTTCAAAATCATATATATATATGAAAGTTTATGTCCATGCAATGAGATGTCATTCTTTCTATAACTGGTCATCGCTATCGATACTTACTCAGTTTGTTTTAGTGAATGTAACCCATGTGTAATGCCGTGTTCAGCGAATTTAATTTTTCACATGCACGCTGCACTGAACAACTTGCATGTGAGTACCTATTCAAATTTCATAGTAGGATTTACCATACAGACTCAAGTACAAATAATCCAGATTTTTTTTAGCGTTTTTATGCGGTTATTGCTATGCCACGCTTACACTGTCAGGATGCTGATGAACGGGACTTCGCAACGCCAAGTTGCAGCGCAACTAGGGGTTCATAAAAGTGCCATATCTCGAATGGTTAAATGTTTGAGGGAAACTGGTACTACTGATGATGGCCAAAGATCAGGCCGTCCTCGTGCCAATACACGTCAGGAAGACGCTTATATACGCCTGACACATCTATGTCAGCGGTTTCGTACAGCCACTGAAACTGCAGCGCACATGAGAGGAATTCGTGTGAGTGCTAGGACTGTAAGAAACCGTCTGGGTGAATTCGGCTTAAATGACAGGAGGCCGTATGTTGGTTTGCCGCTGACCCCGGATAGACGACGTCGCTGTATGGAATGGCTTACTGCCCACCGTCCGGGTGTATTTTCTTTTCGGCAATGGAGAGAAGTCTTATTCTCTGACGAGTCCCGTTTCTTGCTGTATCGTTCAGACAGAAGAACTCGTGTCTACAGACGTCGAGGTGAACGTTTCTCAGATGCTTGTGTGATGGAGTGTGATCGCTCTGGAGGTGGTGGGTTGATGGTGTGGGCAGGCATATCACATGGGCAAAAAACTCCACTCATATTCATTGAAGGATCTTTGACAGCTGTTTGTTACAGGGACAATGTGCTGCAACTGATCGTCGTCCCATTTGTGCGACGTCACAACATCACTTTCCAGCACGACAATGCACGTCCACATGTTGCTAGGATATGCCAAGCCTACCTGGCCGACAACAACGTGAATGTTATGCCTTGGCCGGCATTCAGTCCCGATCTTTCGCCCATTGAACATCTTTGGGATATTTTGGACAGACGTGTACGTAAACGGAATCCACCGCCAACGTCACACGATGAGCTGAGACAAGCACTCACTGAGGAGTAGGAAAACACCACTATCAGACAGGTGAACGGTCTGGTCTGATCAATTCCATGCACCGGCGGATTAGAGCTGCAATGGCTGCCAACGGGGGCCATACTCGGTATTAGACACTTGAACGGCGCATTCACCACCCTTATGTCATAAAAGCTGCTATATTTATCAATATGCATTTCGTTTTGGGTCAAGAAAAGTTACAGTGAAAGAAAGCCTCTTGTGTTATTATTGCAAGAATGAAATCAGTTTATATTGTGAATAAATTTACATTAAGATTCTGTGCTTAATCTAGAGTTGCGTTTCTTTTTTCCCTTAGTATACTTGACAAGAATCAAGCAAAAGCAAAAAAATAAAAATGATTATATATAGCCCCAAAAATATGGGAGTCCTAGTACTTGTTTATTCTGACATAATTTGACACGGTGACTTTACCTCTCAATATTTCAGCAGATTTCAAGGGCAATAACTTGCCATATCATCTCTATGAAGCCCCCAGGTATAGTGCACATGTTGCTGCAAATGGAGGTCACACCCAATATTGATTCTATAACTGTTACATGTTTTAGGTAAAATAAAGGAATACCTCAAAATGAAATACAGGAGTTCCCTTATTTTTGATTCTACGAATACATACTTAAAAGTTCAACTTCAAAATGGAATGCAGCTACATGAAACTACGCTCCACAGGCCTGATTTTTCTGTAACAGTGAAGAGAAGTTTTTAACAATTACCATTCATTCCTGCATTTTAGGTCACTAAAGAAAACAAGAGCGGCAAACTGTCGCAAGATACGCCCGTCTTACCCCAAGTTGTAAAGCTGGGGCATGCACCAGACTAAATTCAAGTATGAAAAATGACAAAGGTCAGTAACTCAAAAATTAAGCGAGCAAGAGTTATGATTCCTATGCCCTGCACTCCCCCTTATTCAGATCTATCCACCCATGAAATTTCATAACCCTAGCTAGTATAGTTTTGGAGATATTCACCAGACAAAAATCAAGTATGAAAAAAGGACAAAGGGCAATAACTCAAAAATTAAGCAAGCAAGAGTTATGATTCCTATGCATTGCACTCCCCCTTGATGAGATCTATCCACCCATGAAATATCATAACCCTAGCTAGTATAGTTTTTGAGATATGCTCCGGACAAAAATCAAGTATGAAAAACAACAAAGGGCAATAACTAAAATATTAAGCAAGCAAGAGTTATGGTTCTTATGCACTGCACTCCCCCTTGATGAGATCTATCCACCTATGAAATTTCATAACCGTTGCTAGTATAGTTTTGGAGATATTCACCGGACAAAATTCAAGTATGAAAAACGGCAAAAGGGCAATAACTCAAAAATTAAGCAAGCAAGAGTTATGGTTCCTCTGCACTGCACTCCCCCTTGATAAGATCTATCCACCCATGAAATTTCATAACCCTAGGTAGTATACTTTTGGAGATATGCTCCGGACAAAATTCAAGTATGAAAAACGACAAAGGGCAATAACTCAAAAATTAAGCAAGCAAGAGTTATGATTTCTGTGCACTGCACTCCCCCTTGATAAGATCTATCCACCCATGAAATTTCATAACCCTAGGTAGTATAGTTTTGGAGATATGCACCGGACAAAATTCAAGTATGAAAAAAGGACAAAGGGCAATAACTCAAAAATTAAGCAAGCAAGAGTTATGGTTCCAGTGCACTGCACTCCCCCTTAGTGAGATCTATTCACCCAAGAAATTTCATAACCCTAGCTAGTATAGTTTTGGAGATATGCTCCGGACAAAATTCAAGTATGAAAAACGACAAAGGGCAATAACTCAAAAATTAAGCAAGCAAGAGTTATGGTTCCTCTGCACTGCACTCCCCCTTGGTGAGATCTATCCACCCAAGAAATTTCATAACCCTAGCTAGTATAGTTTTGGAGATATGCTCCGGACAAAATTCAAGTATGAAAAACGACAAAGGGCAATAACTAAAAAATTAAGCAAGCAAGAGTTATGGTTCCTGTGCACTGCACTCCCCCTTGATGAGATCTATCCACCCATGAAATTTCATAACCCTAGGTAGAATAGTTTTGGAGATATGCTCCGGACAAAGAACTGGACGCCGCCCGCCCGCCTGCCCGCCACGGGTGATCCCATAATACGTCCCGTCTTCGACGGGCGTATAAAAAGGTATGAAAAACATTGTGAGAAAAGAAGAAAATAACAGTAACCTGCATTTTCTTAGTTTTACACAATAATTTCTACCCTTTTTGATACAAGTTTTACTAATTTGAAGATTTATTATGTTGTCTGCAACATCTTCCAATTATGATCAGTTATAAAAATTTTGTCTTCTGGTTATAGTTAAAGAGGGTCTTGTTACAAACCATTTTGGGTGGGGAAACATCAAAATATAGAAAGAATGTATTGTGGCAATTGCTTTATTGAAGTTGCAGGATCAGTTTGATTGGATAACAAAATGCCTTATCACAACAGTTAAGCCCTGTCCCACTTTGTACTAGGTCACCAGTAGGTCAACAAACCTTTACCAGAACTGATAAAAGTGCAGGGGTTCTCTTGTTTTACATGAAAAGGATTATAGATTATGTAAAGCAACCATCTTTAACTCTTTACCAAACAACAAAATTTGGGATGTGACCAAACTGAAAGCATTTGAAGACAACAAATTGGACATTGATGAAATGATGATTTCTCTCTTTGATAGAGTAGAAAACACTGAGGGAAAAGGAGAAAATGCTGATTATCAGCATTTTCTCCTTTTCCAAGAGTGTTTTCTAAAGACTTCTTCTTCAGGGTTGTTAAAAGTCAGGATTGTATGGTAAAGACTTACCACCATAGGAACTAACTTGCAATACAACAATGAAATCAAACGAATAGTTTGAGAGAACAAATTTTTCAAAGATTTTACTTTTTACCCTGAAAGGAAAATGAGTCTCCCATAAAAGCCATGTTTTTTGATGGATCTTTTTTTTTATTAAGGAATTCTGTAGACCTCTATCTAAGGAACATTCCTGCAAAATAATAATGCTATCCAATTAGCAGTTTGGGAGGAGAAGATTTTTAAAGGTTTTTTACTTTGGTTGCCATGGTAACCAGAATTATTCATGGAACACAATTATTTGAAGGAATTTGAAAGAGGACCACCCAAGGAACATTCCTGTGAAATTTGGTAAAAATCCAGTCAATAGTTTCTGAGGAGAAGTTTTTTAAAGAAAAAGTTTACGGACGCACGCACGGAAGGACGAACGGACACAACACCATGACAATAGCTCGCTGGCCTTTGGCCAGTGGAGCTAAAAACTGAATGATATACACAAGCCATGCTCTGTGACAAAGGGCTTAACTCTTCACCACACAATCCCGACTTTTAACCACCGTGGGAAAGAAGCCTTTTGAAAACATTATGGGAAAAGGAGAAAATGCTGGTAACCAGCATTTTCTCCTTTTCCCACAATGTTTTCTACCCTTCCCAAACCGAATTTCAATTTTTCAGTCACATTTACTTTGTCGTCTGTAAATGCTTTTGATTTGGATCAGTCTATAATTCTGTTGTTTGGTACAGAGTTAACGCATCAGCAAAAAGTACACTGACCTCCCCCCCCCCTTTGAAACTTTTGCCTCTGTTCATTTTCTGCAAGTCAAAAACCAGTCTACCTTATGATTCATTCATTGTTCAAAAAGGATTTAATGGATCTCTAATTAATTAATGACTTGAATATTGTAATGTATTACAGAGATGGTTTGAACCCTCTTTTCACCAGAGCTTGATTTGCGTGTTAGAAGTCATCAAAAGTAAATATGAGTATAGCTTATTGAGCAACATAATTTGAGGTTTCATACCAGAGAAAGTGTTATGGCAAAGGAAGAAACTGCTCCTTACAACCAATTTCACCCTGAGCCACCATGTTTTTGAAATTGGCCCCCTGCAAGATTTAACCCTTTTGCTGCTAAGCATGGCTTATTGACCTATTGCGGATAGGTAGATCAAGATCAGACTGCACAGAATGTGCAGTCTGATCTTGAATCTACACTGTCCAATAAGGAGATATTATTCCCAAAGCATAACTTTGAAATAGCAGCGTTCAAATTCATACTATTAAAGTAAAAAAATTTATTAAGTCATTTAGCAGGATAAGGATTACAATGTTTTCAAAAGCCTCCATCCTCAGGATTTCTGATAAAGGATCAGTACAAATTAAATTATAAGGTAAGCATACACTAGTACAGAGCATTGGTATGCCAACACTTAACTCTAGTGTGATATCAGGTCTAAACATAGAAAATGGAAAAAATAATCATATACATTATTTCAATTCAATGACAAGAGCTTTGCAAAGTAGCGCATGTATGCTCAAAGGGGCTTATCAGTAAAATGGATAAAAATCGAGAATGCCTAAAAAAATCCAAGTTTTAAGAGTCACATGCACAACTACACATCATAGAGATCTATTACAGTAAGTATGGAATAATTCCGATGAAAACTGTAGGAGGTGTTGTCCACATGAGACTGCTAATGGATGGATGGACAACTTGGGCGATAACATAATACAACCCTTCAGGCTTATAATTACAATTTCTTCATAACTGGTTATTTGCTTATTTGTCTAAAGCTCTTCCAACCGAGTAACCACTTAAAGGTAAATTAGTTGTGTGTTTAAAAATCAAGCAGAGCTTTCTGAACTTTAACCTTTATTTTGATATGGCCTTTACATGCTTTAGACAGAATTAGTTGACATACCTGCCAGGTATAGCCGATTTACTTATCAAGATGAACAAAAAAGTAACTGTGGTAAGAACACCAACTGGTTTACTGGTGTCATCCTGGAACACTTCAAACTGCTTAGTTTCTCTGTAAAAACATGATAATATTCATCAAGATAGGTTTCACTCTTTACAACACAATCCCCAGTTTTAACGACCCTGGGGAAGAAGTCCTTTGAAAACATTGTAGGAAAAGGAGAAAATGCTGGTAACCAGCATTTTCTCCTTTTCCCACAATGTTTTCTGCCCTATCATATAGAAAAATCATCTTTTTAGCAACTGTTAAGTTGTCATCTGCAGAGTGTTTTCAGTTTGGTGTGGTCCAAAATTTGCCGTGTGGAAAAGGGTTAATCAGCTTTGTCCGCAGAGTAGATAAAAGATAAGACTTCATGTTGCATGCAGTCTTATCTTAATCGTCATTGGCCAAAAGACATCTGTTCCTGTGAAAGGCATTTTAACTCTTTACCACATGACAAAATTTTAGACTGGTCCAAATTGAAATCATTTGCAGACGACAAAATAAAAGTGACTGAAAATTTGAAATTTGTACTGGGAAGGGTAGAAAACATTGTGGGAAAAGGAGAAAATGCTGGTTACCAGCATTTTCTCCTTTTCTCACAGTGTTTTCAAAAGGCTTCTTTCTAAGGGGCCTCAAAAGTAGGGATTGTGTAGTAAAGGGTTATACATACAAATCTGTCCATTATGAAAGTATCATAAAACACTCAACACTTAAACATTCGGTAATTAGACTTGCACCTGAGCAATGAACTGTGAAATTCAAGCCTAATGCATTTGCAAAAAGAATGGACCCAGGTCCACCTGCTACTGGTAAATTTTCTGGATGTCAAAGTACCAGTCTAAGTCATGACTGGGTTGGTTATAAATAAAAGTGGGTTTATGGTCTATAATAACCTGTTTGGTATCATGCACCATGGTCATGCATTTAACCCCCCTTTACCAGAGCTTGCCTCACATACATTAACCCTTTACCCCATAAGGCATTTCTATGGTATCTCTAATTGACCCTAAATAACAGCAAGGATAAAGCTGTTTCTTATGTGTTATGTGTATATGACACCTTTTGATAGCATAGCATCGTCATGAGCAATTTCACCTTTTGCCACAATGTTTTCTAAAAGCTCCTACAAGCAATGCATAGAAATGAGTATATATGGAGTAAAGAGTTAACAAGTATTATGACAGCTTGAAAGACTTACATGATCTGTTTACTCCATACAATCATTGGTGGACTGTTCAGCAGGAGCAGCCACATCATTAACATAAACACTGTGACAAATATGTTATAGACAGAGGTAGCTGTTTTATCCAGGGCCTGCCTGCTCAGATAGCACATCTGAAGTACCTGTAATATCAATTTAAAATACCTTACAACACAGAGCTGACTTTGAAGAACTATGATAAAGGGAACTTTTGAAACATTTAAGGAAAAGGAAAAAATGCCAGTAATCATCATTTTTTCCTTTTCCCGTGTAATAATAGAAGGGAAAATGCATGAGACGAAGAAAGTAAGCTTTCTGCATTATGTTTAACCCTTTTACCAGACGGCAAAATTTTGGCCTTCTCCAAACTGAAAGTATTTGCAGACGACAATATTAGTGTAGCTCAATTGGTGCAAATTTTCTTCAATATGGTAGAAAACATTGTGATGAAACTTTGCAACTCAGGGCAAATTCAATTTGTGGTCTGAAAATGGAAAAATTTTCTTGTTTGGTATATATAAATTTTTACTTCATGATAAACAAGCCGAAAAGAAACTACACAAAATGTGTTTGTTACCAGTGTCTAACTCTGTTTTCAACATCTTTCAGTTATAGTTTGGTGACAAGTTTACTTATATATACTTTCATGCAGTGTCTTTTACCAGTTCTTCCCACAAGATTCTTTTTTAGAAACCACCTGCCTCCTCACATAACAACTCTTTACCACACAATCCTGACTTTTAACGATCCCCAAGGAAGAAGCCTTTTTGAAAACAATGTGGGAAAAGGACAAAATGCTGGTAACCAGCATTTTCTCCTTTTCCCACAATGTTTTCTACCCTACAAAAGACAGAAATCATCAATTGGGTTACATTTGATTTGTCGCCTGCAAATGCTTTCAATTTGGACCAGTCTAATATTTTGTCGTTTGGTAAAGAGTTAAACAATGATAAGGAATGAATCCTGGCTCAATGATTTAACCCTTTACCATACAATCCAGACTTTTAATGACCTTGAGAAAGAAAGCTGTAGGAAACATTGAGACAAAGGAGAAAATGCTGGTAACCAGTATTTTCTCCTTTTCCCTCAATGTTTTCCATCATATCACAGCCAAATCTAACCATCTGAACAAAGCTTAATTTGTCATCTTTAAATGCTTTCTATTTGGATCAGTCTAAAATTTGTTGTTTAATAAAGTTTTAATCCATTTTCTTTAAGAAATTGGCTGAGCTTAGATTTCAAACCAGTTATCCCTGGTTTAACTCATTACCAAACAACAAAATTTTCAGTTTGTCACAATCTAAAGCATTTGCAGAGGACAAAAGAAAAGTAATGGAAAATTAGAAATTTATTTTGTGAAGGGTAGAAAACATTGTCAAAAAAGGAGAAAATGCTGGTTACCAGCATTTTCTCCTTTTTTCCACAATGTTTTCTAAAGGCTTCATTCTTAGGCACGTCAAAAGTAGGGATTGTGTGGTAATGGGTTAAAGCAATTCGACAGAAATAATACAACAAGAGGAAAGAGTTGAAATGATGTTACCTGTATAAAACATACAACATATGCCACAAATATACCAGCAGACCCACAAACTTTGGCTGAAACACCCACACTCCCAATACTGATTACTACACATAGAAAATGTAACAGGCTTGAAAAACTACTTGGCAACCTGAAAAAAAAATCAGCCTGACAGAAAACTACCTAACTACTGAAACTTAAGCTTCTTCTTTTGCCATCAGGAATTTCAGTTGAGATCATACTGCACATTCCCAGATTCTAGATCTTGGATCTACTTCATCCAATAGCTTTGTAATGTATACATAAATCCCTAACATTGCAACATGCTAAAATGCAGACATTGCTTGTTTATAGCAATATCACCGCCTGGCATAATGTTTTCATGTCTTAATTTACAAGAAAGATATTATATACCAGGATTGTTTGAAAAGTTTCAGGACAAGTGCTGCCATTCTTTTATATTTTAATATTTTTTTATGAGTTTTTCGGTAATGATAGCTACAACCATATTCTACAGGTTGGTTGAAAAGAATAAACAAAGATACTCGAAACGCGTGATTTATTGTCACCATAGCAACATCCCGAAACTTTTTTAACACCCCTCGTACTTAACTGGGAAAAAGTTACAGAAAGGGTTATTACCTTATCTAGAATTCATAATGCAAAAAAACCGTCTATGAGGTGCAGATATTCAAAAAGTGTCACAATCAGTGTCACATATTTTTTAACTCTGAAAAAAAATAATCGAAAACTGCAAAAAATTGACCTCTACCATAAAATATTGACTTCTTACGTAAATTATAACCACAGATTTTTTTCCCTGAAAGACAAGAGATAAAGCACCTGTCCTATAAAATACATTCAACTTACCATCCAAACAGAAGGCCCAGCAGTCTACTATTAAACTCTACTACAAGGGAAATAACTACAGCCTGAAATGTTGTTATTCCAAGAGCAACTAAGTACAGGACCAGTTGTGTCCCTCTAAAAGTAATTCCTTGTTGGTCGAGAGAAGAGATGTCAGGCCCGGGTATGTTGTATTTGTCTAAAGTAGTTTTGAAACCTTTAAATCTGAAATTGAAATTTGGTTTCATTTTTCTTTACCCTTTACCAAAACAATTTAACAATCCTAAGGAAGAAGGCTTTTCAAAACATGAGAGAGGGATAAAATACTGGTAACCATGCTGGTATTCAGCATTTCTTCTTTTCCCACAGTGTTTTCTACTCTTTCAACTCTTTACCACAAGAGAAAATTTTAGGCCGGTCCAAATTGAAAGACATAAATGTGACTGAAAAATTAAAATTTTGTTTGGGAAGGGTAGAAAACATTGTGGGAAAAGGAGAAAATGCTGGTCACCAGCATTTTCTCCTTTACCACAATGTTTTCAAAGGCTTTTTTTCTCAGGGTCATTAAAAGTTGGGATTGTGTGGTAAAGAGTTAAAGAATTTCTGTCTCTGACTTCTCTTTGTTTAATAATGTTTTGCAAACTATTACCTTAGTTTTCGAATAAACATGAACCTTAATTAATTTTGATCATGAAAACCAGAATAGTTTCCTTTTAAGGGTAAAAAATTTGACATAAAAATCAAAATAATGAGTCACTTAAAATACATGTATCATGTTGAATTATATACTGTATTGTTTTATTGAGCACGTTAATGTCAGCAATTCAGAATTTATAGGTAGCCATTTTCACAGATTTACAAGGCAATATACTGATGAATGGAATACACTATAAATCTACCTTCAGCCTGAAGTGCTAAATGAATAAAAAAATCTTTACACTGTTTAATCCTTTACCAAACAATCCTTAATTTTACTGACCCTGATAAAGAAAGTGTTTACAGTTTTGCATGGCCAACTTTATCATGCAAATCAAACCCGGTAACTGTTATTTGACCGCTATATAAGCCAATTAAATTATGAGAGTTTGATCCCTTTTGGCCGTGAAATCGATCACATACGGAATTATATATTGACTGGCGATCTCTGCAAACCCTTTGCACTTATAACCCGAATTTCGCGCTTCGAGTGTAGAGGGTTTCAATTTATTGGAAAACAACTCTGCGGGATATCTGGGGTTGTAAATTACTTGGGTACCAAAATTTGTAGGATTTGTTTTCCTTTCAGGTCTTGCAATTTGATCTACCTCAAATTTTACCGAAAGCACGCGTTTGAAAAATTATGGTCAGCTATAGAAATGCTTTTGACCAGCATTTGCTCTTTTTCAAGCAATGTTGTCATGCCTTAATTGATACAAATTGAATAATTTGAGCCATATTTATTGTGTTGTCTACAACTGCTTTAAATATTGGGACAGTCATACATTGCCAGTTCCTGAAGAGTTAAAAAAAAGAAAAATATCCGCAGCACAAGTTTCTTATGATGAGACTAAAGCCGGGGGAGGAGCGCGACACGAACGCTCGAAATGTAACAGCACATATGTTTACTGCATCTTTGGAATTTTATCTCGGATTTTTTCATCATAATTTTGAATTCAATCTCTGATATTTTTATTGATTTATCAACAAAAATGGTACAATAGTAAAAATACTTCGGTTGGATATATTTCTGAATAGCTAATATAGCTAACAAAGTTAAGGATATTATGAAGAGGCTTCTCTTGTTACAATGTTTTTGAAAACATTAATCTCCAACCTGTTGCATAGAGCTATTACATAGTCAACAGACGGCATTTTATTGTAATTGTTTTGCATAGCATTGTCACAAATACATGTACGTACATGTATATTAGACTGGGGAAAGTGTGTTGGTAGATCAGACCACACTAGTATCGTCTGATCTATCATAAACAAACCAACCGTAAACAAATTATATTTTTTAACCTTTATGTTCAATAGGTCAGTTCTTTTTAAAATAGTTTCGTCATTTTTTAGAAGAAGTCAGTGGTTTTGTGAGCACACGGTAAACATAAATCAGCCTGCACAATATTGTTGGAAAATCAAAATTATCTTCAGGGAAGTCAGAGAGCTTATTTATTGTTCTTTAATATGGCGTAGTTTTCAGTCATTTAGAAAATACATTTTTAGCCCTTTTTACACCTTTTTAAAGCAACTATCGTATTTTCTTTCTTTTTCCCTGATTGTTTGCATTGTGCCGGAGTTCTCCGATGATGACCGAGTCTCACTGTTAGATAAGACGCCTATCGGGTATCTTGATTGGTGTTACGTAATGGTATACATTGATACATCCATAACATTAATTAATACGGGGTAATCAGGAAAAAAATCAGACTTCTTTAGGGAGAGGAACTATATAAGCTTTGATGCTTTCGTTTCAATCCTTTTCGCAATACATGTTGTTGTAAATGAATGATGTTAGTATATTGAATAAATTAAAACTAAATGTTTAAACTAAGATCATAATTTTTTTACGAGATTATTTATAAGGATTTAAAGTCAAGTTTAACAAGATCTTGTATAAGGAAGTCCAATTTGCCGCCTTCTCTCTTTAGCTCTTTACTTGCAAATGTGTGATGATTAATGCATTTTCAAAATTATTTTATAGCGACAGCTCACATATTCAAATTTCCTCGCTATTTTCAATCTGATCACATGTATTTTCTCCCTCTCATGTGTTTTCAAAAGTCAATAATTTAAAACCTTTTCCCATATGGAGAACTTTTTGACTTCACCAACTTAGAAAAAAAGCAATTTCAGAAAATAAATCAAATGTAGCTAAATTGATATTCTTCACTTTAAAAGAGTAGAAAACATTGTAGGAAAAGGAATCAATACTGGATATTGGTATTTCTCCTTTTCTCACAATGTTTTCAAAAGGTTTTATTCAGGACCGTTGAAATTCGGAAGTGTGCTGTACGGGTCACATCAATACTCTCAAAACGCAAATTGTTTTCTGCTGATTTCAGTCACATATTGATATTGACACGTCAATTTTTTTAAGCAAAAAGAATTTCGACACATAAAATAAAACCGATTCGGCCCAGGATCAGACTGCTTGTTTTGTACAGTTTGTTACTGGTCTATTGACTGCATAATTATTATAATGATCCAATAGTACAACAAATTCAATCTTCTTTAGAAATAAAGAAAAAAAGAAATAAAAATGCAATTTAAAGAAATTTATGCTAACTAGATTGAAATTATTTTCCAAAAAGATTTAAAAAAGACGATACTGGGAAAATAATGGTTTTTACAAATCTCTTAAAAGTTTTCACTGATGCAAATAATATACACGTACATGTATAAAAATGATAAATACAATCATTATATATTTGGACAATGTGTAAAAACAGGATCCAGGTTTAACAAAACAATACAGACAAGGTTATCATGTCATCAGTTCTTATCTTCCCTTTATCCGTTGCTAAATCTTTTCACCCAGTCTTAAAATCTCACTTTGCTCGATACTGCATTTTTTATACAAAAATTAACGATAGTGTCGTTTTTAAACTAAAATGGACGCAAGATCTCAATTTCACAAATGTAAACGAATACTTTGATCATAATCACAGCAAAACATAGAATACTTCAAGACGTTATAGATTTTTTGTTTGCAATTCATTTTTATGTTATTTAGCGTCAAAAAGGGCGCAAGAGCAAATTTCTTAAACCTTTATATAGAAATAAGAAGGAGAATGGGTCAGTAACTTTAAATCAAAATGGACGCAACTTCCCATTTTGCTACAGGAATTAAAATTATATTGAAGTAAAGTAGAGATATTACAGAATACTTCACGACGTTATAGATTTTAATCATTTTAGAAGAAAAATGTGTTTTAGTCGATCAAAAAATTTTCCCTTCTGAATCCTATATGACAGGCCGTTATCGGAAATCCTTTCGGACCAGATAATCGATAAGTTCCAAGGAGAGTAACTCTTGCTCGACCTGCAGCTGAAAGTTGGGGATGGGAAAAAGAAATACAATAAATTCTGGTGTGAAGAATTTTCTCTTTTTCCCAAATACATTGTATTTTCAACCTGTTTGAAGTCAAATCCTATACATGTAATTTGAGTTGTATATCATTTGTTTAGAAACTTGTTATCTGGTAAAAGAGTTACAGGCTATCTTGCTCTGAACACCTTATAAAATATTGGACAATGTAAATGTAGATCTTGATTCTTTACCACAAAAAAAGTAGAGACTTAAAGTTTGCTTTTAATGCTGAGGAAAACATTTTAGTAAAGGAGAAAATGCTGGTAACTTGTATTTTCTCCTTTCCCCACATTTTCAAAAGTCTTCTTCATTGTGGGTCATTCAAAGTCAGGGTTGTGTGGTATAGGGATGAATTACTTGCAGTTATTTTAACTGATTTAAAAAAACTTTTGTGTTAATGACCCTAAAAAAGAGGGCTTTTGAAAACATTTAGAAAAGACAGAAAATACCAGAAACCAGCATTTTTTTTCTACATTCATTTCTATCCTCTCAAAGATAAATTCTACCATTTTAAACATACATTTAAGTTTTCTGCTGTAGTTTAATATTACATTATTACCTGATTAACCCTTTACCACACAATGACAACTTTTAACAACCCTTAGAAAGAAAAATATTTTGAAAACATTGTAGGAAAAGGCAAAAATGCTAGGTAAAGGTAATCAGCATTTTCTCCATTGTCCACAAAGTTTTCCACCCTTTCAAAGAAATATTGCACCATTTGAGCCAATTTGAAATTGTTGTCTGCAAACGCTTTCAATTTGGATAGGTCTAATATTTTGCCATGAGGTAAAGGGTTAACCCTTTCTCAAACAAACCCTGGTTTTTACGTGTCTGCAGTAAGTCTTTTGAAAACACTGTGGGAAAAAGAGAAATTGCCCATAATGAGCAATTTCTCATTTCCCCACAGTGTTTTCTACCCTTTTGGAGAACTTTCTGCCATTTTCTCCAAATCTAAAATTGTCGTCTGCAAACTCTTTTGGTTTGGAAGAGTCCAAAATTTGTTGTTTGGGAAAGGGTTCAAGAAGTGAAAGAAGTCTATATCAGATGACAAATTTTAGAATTGCAATTTGAAGTATTTGCAGATGTCTTATCAAATTTCATACAAAATGTTGTCATTTGTCTTGGAGAGGGTACAAAACTGTGGAAAAAGAGAAAATGCTGATTACTAGCATTTTCATCTTTTTCGCATCATTTTAAAAACCTTTTAGATAGAGATGGTTGAAATTCAGTTTTGTGCAGTACAGGGATAAGCTAAAAACTTTGTGCTGATCAAACATCTATACATGTGAATGTAAACCACTTCTGTATCTTGCAACTTGTCACTCCTATAAAAACTTATAAAGGTTGTCAAGATTTACAAAAGCAAATACAAGGATGATGTGGAATAAAACTCTGGGTGTTTATTAACTCTTTACCAAACAACAAAATTCTAAGGTTGTCCACATTGAAAGCATTTGCAGACCACAAAATAAAAGTGACTGAAAATTTGAAATTTGTTTTGTGAAGAGTAGAAAACATTGTGGGGAAAAAAAAATGCTGGTTACAAGCATTTTCTCCTTTTCTCACAATCTTTTTAAAGGCTTCTTTCTCAGGGTGGTTAAAAAGAAAGGATTGTGTGGTAATGCGTTATATGGGACACAAAAACCTAAATTTGCTTTTCTTCTTTTCTCACAATGTTTTCCAAACCCTTCTTTCTTAGCGTCATCAAAACTCAGGCTTGTTTGGTAAGGGATTAACCTTAAAAAAAAATAAAATTGTTCAGTCTAGAAACAAAAAAAAAATCATACTAATTTTAAGATTGTTTTAGTCTAGAATGTCTCAACAAGGCAGGAAGTGTGACTCGAAGATCAGCATTTTGTGCTGCAAAGATCAACATTTTGTGATGTAAAGATTAGCATTTTGTGCTGCAAAGATCAGCATTTTGTGTTGCAAAGAAAACAAAAACTGAGACAATGAAAATTGTGAAAGATACTCTTTAGGACAAAAAGTTGGCATATGGTTTTGATAAATCTATTGATTTAAACCTTTACCACACAATCCTGACTTTTAACACCTCTGTTGAAAACATTGTGAGATAAGGAAAATAAATGCTGGGTACCAGAATTTTTTTCTTTTCCAACAATATATTTTTTTTCTATGCTAAAACAAATATCAATTCTTTAGTCACATTTATTCTGTCATCTCCAAAAGGCTTTCAATTTGGACCAATCTAAAACTTTGTCGTTTGGAAACTGTTAACCCAAAGCCGTACAGCCATGACTGTAGTATGTTTTAACATTGTGTGAAAAGGAGACACTACTTGTTATTGCTGTTCAATTACTTACTGCATGACAGCTTGTATAATCAGAGCAAACGGAACAACCCAGTATGGACGTATCTGCCAGATAGAATCAAGCACACTAGGAACATGCCCACCTGTAAAACGTAAGTATATGTATATTATCAGAAGTAAAATCTTGCTCACTATAAAGTATATTTGTTCATCAGGGCCCTCTTCCACCAAGGCGATTTTGAACAAAATATGCAAAAGTTTTATGTAACTATAGGGTGGTGGCATTAACCTGCTACGAGGTACATGATTACTATCATTGAACATTTTTGAAAACTATTGCCCGAAATCAAAGTTTTCTGGAAATTTTATCTAAATAAATTGAAAAACTAAAATTTTCAAAGAAACTTTGATTTATCGCAATATTTTTCTAAAATAACCATGATATTTATGTCGTATCTCATAGTGGTTTAATGCCATTATACATATACTATAGTTAGGTAAAACTTACGCAAATTTTGTTCGTAACTGCCTTAGTGAAATGGGGCCAAGGTGTTTCACAGTAATTGACTTGTATCACTGAGGCTGGAGTACCTATCCACACATTCTTAGTGTTTCCTGAACCAGTACTGGCTACTTTCCTACTGGACAGATAGACGTCAAATCATTATACGTAAATAAGCAGTACAAGAGCAACAACTTTTCTTGAAACAACACTTGTCACTAACCCCGGATTGTTGGTGGTAAACACTCAGGTACTAGTTTGGGGGGGAAGTTGACATCAAGCTACTTTTTCCCAATGTCTACAATTTTTACTTGTACAAAGCTGCAAGTACCTACTGGACACCCAAAAGGTGCTTGCTTCAGATAGGTCATTGTTTAATACAGGCATAGTTTAACATTAATTAGCATTAATGTCTTCTTTGGGAACTCAGATTTTCTTATATCTGTGTTAAAAAATTATCTGATGTTGACTGTCTCTAACTTAAAAGAACTATTTAAAGCTTCTGCTGCAAATCTGTTTCATGTTAACTCTACCAAACAACAAAATTTTGGACGATTCCAAACTGAAAGCATTTGCAGATTACAATTTACTTGTTGCTAAAATAATGAAATTTGTTTTTAACAGGGAAGAAAACATACCGGTAGTGGGAAAAGGAGAAAATGCTGGTTACCAATATTTTCTCCTTTTCCCACTATGTTTTCAAAAGCCTTCTTTGTTAGGGTTGTTAAAACTTGGGATTGTCTGGTAAAAGATTAACCGAACAAAATGTGACAAGACATCAATTACTTTAATCAATTACTCTGTGTTGTCCGTGGCTGTGAGGTAGAGCTTCGGCCTCATAACCATAAGGTCCTGGGTTCAATACTCGGGAGCGGGTATCAACTTTGAGATTTTTCATTGGCCCATACGTTAGGCATTAGTACTGGTGTAGTTCTCGGGAAGCAGAATCAAGAGAGATTAGTATAAGTTGTTAGAACGTGTTTCGCAATCGATGTAAAATAGACATGTTTACACTATTACTTTAAAACTAGGCTTAACAGCTTAATAGGGCTTGTAAAAAGGGGTGCCCAGTTTGAATCTCTAGTTCAGTGCCAAAGCATGTAGGTGAGAAAAGTAAATTTTTACCTCTAGAGATCACTGTCAGTTGATGCACCAAGACCATTAGTATTGTAGACACACAAAATACTGGCATTAAAACACCATAGAATCTTACAAACTGAAAATAGATGTACAACAAATACAATATTATGTTGATATTAACATACATAACTTAGCACAACACTTTGACATATTTTCCCTTCTTTGGCATTGCACCTTACTATTTGATGAAAACATATTGCACATATCATTTTCTTCGAAGATTTGACCTGTCTGCTATGACGCATCACTGATCCCATATACTAGGGAAAAGTAGAGTTTATACAGAAGCTATTACCCAAGCCTGTACGGGGCTATTTTAATAAATGGCCTGTGCACAGGTTACATGCAAGCTGATTATGGCTGAATGAATCGCACCAGGTAGTGTTTTATTGATTAAACCTTTATTTTCATTTTGAAATTCAAAGTAATAGTTGTCTTTTGAAAAATAGTCCAGTTCTGTACCCAGAATACCCAAATCAGACAGATGTGTATTTGCAGAATGCCATCTAGCAGGAGATAATGAAGAATATTGGGCAGAGTGATAATAAGACTATAGGGAGGCATAGATAGGTATACTGGCCACAGCTATATACCTGTAATTGTGTTAAAAATAGTCTTACTAACCACACAAACAAGCAGACAACGTTTTTTTCATTTTGAAGCAGATCAATTTTAAAAGCAATATAAGCATGTTTGTGATTTTGGCAATTTCTCCTTTTTGCCACAACATTTTCATAAACACACATGTATAACACAATTTAACTCATTTTGATCATCCATATTTTACATTTGTAGGTGGTGAATAAAAGACTTGGGTTTTTAGCTAAGGGTTCACTTATTGACATATATACAATAGGGCCATTCTTTCTGACCCAATCTTTAACAAAATATACAAATACAGAGATTTAACTAGTGTTGAAAAGTCTCATAACTTCACCCTTAAGCACAAAAAATTTAAATGGTCATTTTGAGTCAATAAAAAGGACCTTGATAATGCAGATTTAAGGCTGTTTTAGTCAGAATCTAGTAAGAATGCCCCTTAGATTCTTGAACAACATAGATACAAGATCAGATATACATCCAGGGCAATCTAATCTTGATGCACAGTGTTCTCAAACTAAGTTACAGCCGAAAAAGGTATGGTATATTAAAGGCGATTAGATTGTATGATTTCTAATATATTCAGATTTTCTTGCCAGTTAGTTCTTCACCAAGTTAAAAGTGTCTTTTCAATGATAGAGGAATCTACACATACAACTGTACCTATGTTTGACAACAGGTGTTTGTTTCTTGCACATAATAAAAAGCAGTTCATGCAAATGGATGACTGCAAAGATGACACCATATGAATAACTGTGGAATATTTTTACCCTGAGGAGAACTATGGGCTGACAAAGTGAGTTTGCTTATTTTACTTCAATGTTTTAATGGGACAGAATATAACAAATCTTTATTGTACAGAGTACAATCAGAAGACTAAGGCATTTAATTTCATTCCAAGGACAAAATAGGTAAGTACCCTACATTATCTGTAATAATATTCTCAACTTTCCTTTCAATGTACATGTGCCCATTTCTAATTCCTAATCTTTTTGACAAGTTAGGGATAAATATGAAGATGCTCAAAATGCCTTGTTCTGATCTGATCTGATCTCATAATTATGTACTTTACTATTTACTTAACAGTCCTGTCTTTTAACAACCTCGTGGACGAGCCCGCCCGGGTGGCTCAGTGGTGAGCGTGTCGGACTCATGACCTGGTGGTTGCGAGTTCGATATTCAGTTGAGGCGAACTTTCTTTCTGGCGTATTTTCGCCTCTCACCTCTGCTGAAGCATGTGAGAAAAGTAGTCTATGACTTTGGAAAGAAGGTTGTGTAAGTACCAGTGTGAGAAAGCCAGGAAACACATGTGCGTCACCGACCAACATGATATGACCTCAGATGTTAAAGTGGCGTTAAACCCCAATACAACCAACCAACTCCGTGGAAGACGGCTGTTGGAAGCACTATGGATGAACTAGAAAATGCTGGTAACACTCAATGCCTTCATTTCAAACAATGTTTTCAAAAGCCTTATTCCCAAAAGCCCCTAATCATACCACTGTCTAGTTAACCCATTACCACACAATCCCTACTTTTGACGCCCCTGAGAAAGAAGCCTTTTGAAAACACTGTGGGAAAAGGAGAAAATGCTGGTAACCAGCATTTTCTCCTTTTCCCACAGTGTTTTCTACCCTTCCCGGAACGAATTTCAATTTTTCAGTAATCTTTATTTTGTCGTCTGCAAATCCTTTCAATTTGGACCAGTCTGAAATTTTCTCATGTGGTAATGAGTTAAAGGTTTAACAGAACAGAGAAGATATTTTAATAGATGAGTACAAGCTAAGTGTACATTGTCAATACTGCTAATTTACATTTATAACAAAGCATTTGTCATTCTCTCTCTCTCTATCTCTCTCTCTCAAAACAGGAAAAAAATGGAAAAAAAACATGAAAGTGAGGATGACATACAAAAAGATTTGCACTAAAGTTGTTAGAAGATGATTGGCCTGTTATTTAAAACTGCATTATACTACATGTATTCATAACAATGACAAGACCATTAGTTAACACTTTACCCCATAAGGCACTTCTATTCTCTACAGAAAAAGCCAACTGATTATCTTTTAGAAAAGTTCAACTAGTCCTTTAGTTTTCTTCTAAAAATAACCCGAAGTAGTATTTAGCAAGTAAAGGTATAAAGGAAAGTCTGAAAATGCTTGCAATGCACTCTTTACAAGATGCCAAAACTTTTGGCTCTAGCATATTAAAAGCAGCTCAGCCACGTATGGTTAGTGTATCTGACTCATAACCTGGAGGTTACAGGTTTGATACTTGGTTGTTGCAAACTATCTTTCCAGTAAACTTTTGCATCTCACCTCTGATGCATGTGAGAAAATTAGACAGTGGCTTTGGAAAGAAAGTTGTGTCAGTACTGGTGTGAAAAAGCCAGGAAATAGATAACAACTGATAACGGAGAACAACAACAATTGAGATGGTAGATTGTTTACAAATGTCATACCTTGATTATATTATATTTCCAAGGACAACGCATTTATAAATGAAAAGTGGATACATTTGTGATACCTAAAATGTTGACATTGAAAAATCAACATATACTAAAATTAATAGTGTTTTGCATGTACCCTAAAGAACGAAATTTACTGATAAACATGTGAACTTGTATTATTTGAAAAAAAAAAATGGACTGCAATCATAAATCATATCAGTTACCTGCTTTTACAAGTTCTTGTATGGGCAATTGCAACAATTGCGACATGATGATATCCTTGAAAATTTCGTCTAAAGTCATTTCCTAAGAAAAGGTCAAAATTTGATTTGGCTTCCGCCATTGTAAAGACAGCAATGCCATGCACTTTTCTTTCGCAAAATTTGGGCTTGGAGACGCGCATAACATGAGGGTACTGTGCATGAGGAAATCCAAGTGATAGTGTTGTTTTCTCGTGTTTCAGGCATGTCTTTACAATAAAACAAAACAATGAAATTTGATAAAAGTCATGTTTCTTGATATATTCATGTTATAAGGCTAGTTTATAAGGTCATGCGGTAATGAAGGCATGTCTTTGCATAATATCTAGGACAAACTTTACAGAGAATGCAGTCTCTATAAAATTATTATTATAAAAACTCAGTCGATCACTAAGTTGGTTAGAGCACAAGAGCGCCTTCGCTTTTATTTTCTCGAAGAATTCTCCTTTTTGAGCTCTAACAATTACATAGTATTTTAATGTTTTGTTAGAGTTAGTAGTACTCCTTACTAACTTTTTTTTTAACTAGTAAAAAGTCATAACCGGTCATTTGATAATTTAGATTTAGCAGGGGTTCTTATATATTTTCGTCGGGATGAAAATATTTCTTCCCATTCAGAATCAAATGCTCAGCTATTCAAAATCTATAAAAGAAACCTTTCTGTGCATTCAATAGATTTAACAAATAGAAGTGTAATATTTTCAGTTTCACAGATCATTTTGCCAAGAAAGCCATTTTTGGTTAAGAACTCTCAAAATGACATTTCATGTTTTTTACGGTTTTCATTGGTCAAATTAAGAGGAGGTACACGGAAGTAAAAAGTTTTGGGAATTTTTTCAATCATACAATTTGATGCTCATTTAAGGGTAAAAATAAGTAAAGAAAGCATTTAAGCTTCAAAGATCCTTTTAAGCTTACTATTTGACTATCTAAGACATTTATTGGCATTGTCTGTGTCAGCAGTAGATCTATTTGCAAAACTGACAAGAAAATTTTGAACGAACTCCAAGAGGTAGTACTCACGGCACGTGTTATATATGTCCACTAGTAATTGGCGAAATGCTTTTCTCGAGTAAAATTTCAAACTAACTTAAGTAATTTTCATTAAAAACTCTGCTTGCTGTGACAACAATTATATCCTTGAAAATATTCACATTGCTTAATCATTCAGTGGCTCCGCCTGGGTGGCTCAGTGGTGAGGGTGTCGGGCCCATGACCCGGTGGTTGTGAGTTCTATCCTTGGTTGAGGCGAACTTTCTTTCCGTCATATTTTCGCCTCCTATCTCTGCAGAAGCATGTGAGAAAAGTAGTCGGTGGCTTTGGAAAGAAAAGTTGTGTTAGCACTGGTGTGAGAAAGTCAGGAAACACATGTGCGTCATCGATCGCCATGATATGACCTAAGCTGTTAAAGTAGTGTTAAATTCCAATACAATCAACCAACCAACCAACCAATAATCATTCAGTGATGACCGATTACAGTGCTTACAGCACTTTGATTGATAATGTTACCTTTACCAAACAGGTTAAGTTAAAAATGATATTCAGGAAGAAACCTTTTGAAAAAACTCTTGGAAAAAGAGTAAAATGCTGGTAACCCTCATTTTCTCCATGTCCCAAAATGTTTACTTTCCCTTAAGTTTATTTAATTTCATGTCTGCAAGTGCTTTATGTCTGGACCAATTTCAAATTTTATCGTTGGTATCGAGTGTAATGATAAGAAAACCAAAGAAAGTGTTCAAAATTTTCAATAGAGGCATTCTAATCTACACAGAAAAGAAAATTAATCCTTTACAACACAATCCCAAGTTTTAATGACCTAGCGAAAAAGAGATTTTGAAAACATTGTAGAAAAGGGGAGGATAAAGTGACTAGCATTTCTTCCTTTTCAAATAATGTTTTTTCACCTTTCCAAACACAAATTTTAGATTTTAAGTAACATTTTCTTCGTTGCCTGCATATTTTCAATTTGGACAAGTCGAAATTTTGTTGCCTGGTAAAGAATAAGATTCAAAATTCAACACAAAAAATCATTTAAAATCTATTACGCTAGATTAGTTTGTGAAGTCGGCCTTGACTAAAATTTAATATTACGTCAACATGCGTATTAACCCTTTAACAAGTAATCCCTGGTTTTTACGGCCCTGAGATAGAAGCCTTTTGAAAACAATGTGAGAAAAGGAGAAGATGCTGGTAACTAGCATTTTCTCCTTTTTCCACAGTATTTTCTATCCTGCTGAGAACAAATTTCCATTTTTGGGTTATGTTCATAATTTTGGTCGTCTGCAAGTGCTTTGAAATTGGACCAGTCTAAAATTTTATTGTTTGGTGAAGAGTTTACCCTTTATCAAACAATCCCTGGTTTTTATGACCCTGAGATAGAAGCCTTATGAAATCACTGAGGGAAAAGGAGAAAATGCAGGTAACCAGCATTTTCTCTTTTCCCCAAAATGTTTTCTACCCTGCTGGAAACAAATTTTAATTATTGAGTTATGTTTATTTTGTCGTCTGCAAGTGCATTCAATTTGGACCAGTTTAAAATTTTGTCGTTTGGTACAGGAATAACTTCTTCAAAATAAAAAAATACAGGTTAGTATTAGCTCCCTAAATATCACTTCTTCAAGAAAACCAGTGTTGTGGGAACTTAATAATGATACCACTGTTTCCAATAGACAATTGCACTGATGTTTCTTTCAGTTTTTAACCTTTTACAACATGAAAACATAAAAGCTACTAAATGTATTTAGAGACCGGCATGCAATACAAGCATCTCCTTTGCAATGTGAAACAATGCTTTGCAGAGATGCATTTCATGTTAATTTTCTTGCAAAGTGAATCAATAGAGAGCGGAATTATGTTTTCAACTCAGAAAAAAAAGCCCCTATTGAAGTTTTAAGTTTATTTCTGTCAGAATATGCTACATACCACTGACAGTGAGAATTAACCCTCAGACAGTGAAGATTCAGGATCAGACTCCATACTGTTATTCCAAAATCCAAAAGCAGTAAATTTTCCTAGGTTTTCTAAGTGTAAGTTTCTCTCTTACAATTTAGTGTTAGCAAATGCAAAATAGGTCTTTAACTAATTACCAAATGACAAAATTTTAGGCTTGTCCAAATTCAATGCATTTGCAGACAACAAAGTAAAAGTGACTGAAAATTTGGAATTTGTTTTGTGAAGGGTAGAAAACACTGTGGGAAAAGGAGAAAATGCTGGTTACCAGCATTTTCTCCTTTTCCCAGTGTTTTCTAAAGGCTTCTTTCTTAGGGGCATCAAAAGTAGGGATTGTGTGGTAATGGGTCTTTAACCAGTGGAAATCCTGTATAGAGAGTGAATCAAGTCCTATGATATCATGATTCATGACAGTAAGACACAAGTGGAAAAAGGAGGATAGCTATGAGAAACAATATTTTCATAAGTACTTCTTATATCAAGCATGGTCAATTAACGGTTCTTGATCTATTTTGATATCCTATTGATTATCTTTTTCTTGCACTTAATGGCACAAACTGTTTTAACTCTTTAATGACAAAGATTTTAACAAGCTCAAATTGAAAGCATTTCCAGATTATGAAATCAGCGTGGGCAAAAAATTGAAATTTGTTTTGGAAAGGGTAGAAAACATTGTGAAAAAGGCTCATTACAAGCATTTTCTCCTTTTCTCACAATGTTTCAAACAGCTGCTTTCCCAGGATCTTTAAAAGTCTGGATTATGCAGTAAAAGATTAACTCTTTCTTTCTAAGGCCTAAGGATAACAAGCCAGGCTAAATCCCTGTGTCGTTGCTTTAGAATTCTCCCTTTGCACGCAATAATTCTGTGAGTTATGCTCCTCATTGCAGTTGTATTTATTCCTGTGTCCCATTTTTCAATAGAGCACCAAATTAACCCAACAGATATTTTGAGTCTTGAAACAGAAATTAAAAAGAAGAGTTTTAAGGTTTCCCTTGTTCATAATGTTTCACCAAATCTGATATTAGTGTAGGTCAAACATTGTGTAACATTATAAAACATATGAAGGAAATATGACTGGATGCATTATAGATGCATTCAAACTGATGAATTTACCTGTATAGAATGGAACTACTTTTTTCGAGCTTCTTCACTTATCAGAATCTTATGCCAATTTTAACAAAAATGGCGGCGCCCATGAAGGATGACAAATGATTTGACACACCGGTGGATCTAAGTTTGTAAGATTAAAAATCAAGTTATCGTCCTTTAAAGATATTTAGCTTTTCAGAAAATCCCCCTTTTTTACATTTCCTACTACTAAGTCTGATTGGTCCCATGCTGTTTGAACAGCACTGGAAATAATCGAAAGTGGTCCTTCTTTCACTGGCGTTTGTGTCGCCATTTTGAGTTATGGTCATGTGACAAAAATATGACGTAATGACGGACTACCTTCTGAGCCCACTACAGAGGTGAATGTGAATGATCCGAAGTGCAAGAGAGTGGGTGTGAGCAAGCTATTCTCTAGCCAGAGGAGATAAAAACTAACAACTGAAATCATCTTATCTCTAAAGGAATTAATTACCATGTGATGTCAGAAGGAATATCAAATTTAAGTAAAATTTCTTGCTAATTTATGCATGGAAGTGTCAATTTGATAAATGATTTAAATACAGTCTGTCACTCATGAAGATGTAGCATGCTGTATATGAGGTGATTATATTTTGAAAACTGTATCACTGTATTTTCCTGAAGGCCACTATGGAAGTTTTCCCCCCCCCCCCCCCCCAGGAAAAAAATAGGATAACAGCATAGCAGACATAGTGGAAACAGAAGAAATTGCTCAATAGGAACAATTTCTCCTTTACTCCTTTTCCAACAATAATTTTTGGAAGTGGAAACAGCTATACTTCCACAGCTTTAAATTTAATGCCTTTGTTTCCTGGTTTTGTGTGTTACACCATGTCGGCAGCATTTTTATTATTTCATGTGACAGTTCCACTTTCTCTTCACCAATACTACCCGAAGAGGGTGCCACTTGTTTATGTGCACCAATAGTTTTGCCACTTTTGAAAATAAAACAGAGGTGCACTTTTGATCCAATATCCATGACAAAAATACATACGCAATAGGATGCATGCAAACATTTGTTGTACACGTCCTTAAGAGGCAGAATGTTACTATCGGCAGAATAATTTCTTTGGGAAATGGGTATTAACCTATTACCACACAATCCCTACTTTCGACGACCCTGAGAAGGAAGCTTTGGGAAAACATTGTGGGAAAAGGAGAAAATGCTGGAAACCAGCATTTTCTCCTTTTCTCTTAATGTTTTCTACCCTTCACAAAACAAATTTCCAATTTCTAACCCCTCTTATTTTGTCATCTGCAAAATTTAATGCTTTCAAAATGGACAAACCTACAATTTTGTTGTTTGGTAATGAGTTAAATTGCCTTGAACACTCAACAGCACATACAGTCGAGCCTCGAGTAAGCAAACCACCCTGGCGACACTTAATATGTCACAGCAAAAAGCTGCTGCTTGCTTATTAGCGGTAAAATTCAACATGTTTACCGTCCTCCGAAACCTAGTATAACCATGCTTGCTCACACAAGCCGCTAGATTTATACAGGTGCCCACTAAGAAAGCTTTCAATGTAAATACAACAAATAACTTAACAGACCACAGTCATCTCACTCAAATGTTACTATGTTCAAAGAATATAGGCCCTGGACAACTGCTAGAGTGCTAATTAACTAGAATAAACACAGCTATTTGCTTATGATAATGAGTTCTGACATGAAACCTTGTAAATATTTGATAACACTCAGAAATAAACATGCTTTCATTCTAGCAATCAAAAGACTTGCTACAATATCTTTTATTACTGTCCCAATGAAAGGAATACCATATTAATGACATTCTAGATGCAGATGGAAGGAACTGTTGAAAACATGCCCAAACAGCAATCACTTTTGCTTTGGTCACTGGAAGTACTTAACCCTTTACTCCATATATACCCATTTTGACGTATCAACAACAGACAGCTTTTGAAAACATTGTGGGAAAAGGAGAAATTGCTTGTAACGAGCAATTTCTCCTTTTCCCACAATGTTTTCCATTCAATCAGATATTTGTATCCTCATTGAGTGTCCATATTTTTGTCATCATGTCTTTATTTGCTACTGAAATGGAAGAGCCTCAAATTGGAATATCAGGTAAAGGGTTAAAAGTTTTATACAACAATCACTGATTTTTTTTCAGATATAGATACGGAAAGTCTAAAGAAAAAAAAGACTTTTTTCAAATTTTCAAATATACAGAAAACATTCCATTGACAGAAGAAGTAACTTTTTAAAACAATAATTGTTTGTTTTCCCACTTTGTGCCATAAGCAGTAAAAAAAAAACTCTTTACAGATGGCATAAATCAAAGAATGTGCAGTCTGATCTTGTATCTATACTGTCCACTTGTATCATCAAGCCTGTAACATCAAAATATTTCAGTGATTTGTATTTCGACCATCAGAAAAGGCAAACCTTATATAATTACACAGTATTAGTATAAAAAAAAAAAAAGAGTTGAAACTAAAATTTCAAATTGGATTAAATGGACATATTTGGTCTATTGAAAGAAGTAACTTACTGCAATGGGTTAAATGGACATATTGGTCTAACTTACTGCAATTGTAATGTGCTTGTAGCCATACAAAGATTTAAAAACACGACACAACCTAACCTTTTGCTAAAGACACAGGCCAATTAACAATAATCTGCAGCTCACAAATCTTGATAGCTCAAAAAGTGTGTTTTAAAATTTTTGCCCTACAATTACAGATTTATTTCAGATACAAGTGACCATTACAAAACGATACCAATTTCTCAGGTGAAATGATGATTTTTGATTGGTTGTATTGAGGCTTAGGACGGCTTAGTCATGGCGGTCAGTGATGCACATTATGTTTCCTGGCTTTCTCACACCAGTACTAACACAACTTTCTTTCCAAAGCCACATGCTTCAGCAGAGGTTAGAGGCAAAATTATGCCAGATAGAACGTTCGCCTCAACCAGGTATCAAACTTACAACCACCAGGTCATGAGTCAAATACGCTCACCATTGAGCCACCTGGGCGGGGCTTGAAATGATGAAGGGTTCTTTAACTCTTTATACAAAATGACAAAATTCTAGATCTGACTTGAAAGAAAGCAATTGCAGATGTCAAAGTAAAAGAATTCCAATTGATAAGTTCAGTCTTTGAAAAAGTATATACAATGTTGTGGGAACAGGAGAAAATGCTGGTTACCAGCATTTCTCCTATTCCCATAATCTTTTTGAATGGTTTCTTCCTCAGGGTTGTTAAAACATACAATTGTTCAGTAAAGTAATAGAGGAATAACAAAATGGATAAGGATCAAAGGGCATTGTTAATAATTTGGGTTAGCTAGAAGGTTTGAAATATTTGGGTAGCTGATACTCAATCCCATACTGACAAGTTCCCAATCACAAGATATGTGGACAGGCATCTATCCAAGTATTTTAGATAGACTGATATTGTTGACTCTGAATTCCTTCATATTTTCTCATAGAAGCGTTATAAATTAATGGAATAATATAAGAGAGTAATCCTGTGTTTGAAGAATTCCATTTCAAAAATAGATAAACATGTAATTTTGAGGAAGTTGGTAATGTTTCACTCTATTAACCCTTTCCCAAATAATCCCTGGTTTTTACGACCCTGAGATAGAAGCCTTTTGAAAACATTGTGGGAAAAGGAGAAAATGCTGATAACCAGCATTTTCTCCTTTTCCCACAGTGTTTTCTACCCTTTTTGAGAACTATCTGCCATTTTCTCAAAATCTTAAATTGTCTTCTGCAAACTCTTTTTCAGTTTGGAAGAGTCCAAAATTTGTCGTTTTGGAAAGGGTTAAAGGACATAATTGTCCAAAATGAAAGGGTTTGCACACCCCAAATTAATTGTGGCCTAATAATTATGACGACTGCAATCTTTGAAATGGTACATACCCGCACACATTATGTACATGTGTATTTGTTATTTTCAACAAGGTAAGTAACAAAGACTAGAGACTATTGACACTAATCATTATGAGCAATGAATCCTTTTTCAACAACATTAGCACAGTAACTTGAAATGATAGGTCTTAATTAATCATATTGGAGTCAATGAAAGAGGATAACCCTGAACTCTTGGTGGTGAAAGACACATTTTATTACTTGACAAAGTGGAAAGGGCTTGCAGGTTACCAGGTAACAAATTTAATGCACCTTAAATGATGGAGTTTGTCTTTGACAGGATATGAAATACTGGAAAAGGAGAACTGCTGGTTGCCAGCTTTTTCTTCTTTTTTTCTCAATGTTTTCAAAAGGGTTCTTCATAAAGAATTTTAGAACTTTGGATTGTTTGATAATTTGATTAAGCAAGAGTAATGACCTGGATCAGATTTCTACAAAATTAATGTATAGCCTGATCCTGGATCTACAATATAGTGACTAAAACAAATGCAATTTCTGTGTGTCTTAACCTTTTACTAAACAACCCTGGGTAATTACGACTCTGAAGAAGAAACCTTCTGAAAACATTGTGGGAAAAGGATAAAATGCTTGTAACCAGCATTTTCTCCTTTTTTCCACAATGCTTTCTGCCCTTCCCAACCCAAATTTCAACTTTTGAGACACATTAATTTTGCCGTCTCAAATGCTTCCAATTTGGTCTAGTCCAACAGTTTTCCAAACAAAATAATTTTAGACTTGTCCAAATAGAATACCCTTGAAAATCAAAAATTGAATTTGGTTAAAATGATGGGATTTGGACTATTTAAGATAGATTAACATTTTCTTTTCCACATTTAAAAAAAAAAAACCCATCCTCCTTCAGATCATGAAAACATGGCATTGTTTAAAAAAGGGTTCACATACATTTCAGTCTTTCAGTACTACAGGATTTAAGTCCATACTGATAGAGGTAGTAATCAAGCAGATAAAAAATTCTGTGTCAGGTGATATTAACAGATGATCTTATTTGTATTTGCGATTACAGCTCAAATCGGTTGCTCTAAGTCTATGTGAATTCCTTTTTGATTGGCAGTGGTTTGTTTGTCAACTTTGATATACTACCATTACATTACAATGTTTGGTATATTAGGCTGTGTAACTAAGTAAAAGGAAACTGTGCTCACAATTTGGATTGAAAATATTCATATATGGACTTATGTATTTATTTAACTACAATGACACATAAGAAATGTTTACAACTTGATCTTTCCATAAGAAATTCATTTTCTTTTAAATGGATAATTTTATTAGTCATTAATCTTTATGTCCCATTTTAAATACAAAATATCAAAACTTATACAGAGATGCAACTTTAAATTTTACAGAAAATGTGTTTTTAATTTGGATTTTATTCAGACTTATAGTTAAATGGGTTTGAAATGAAAAAAAAAAACATTTTTTTTTAAGTAGATCTCATCTTCTTCCCCCCCTTTTGTTTTCAAATGAAAATTAAAAGATACCTCATCTGAAGAGGTGAATTAAAATCTAATATAACCTAATGTTTAAATACTTTTTTTTTTTCCCCAAAATTAGACTGTACCTATACTTTTTTTATATTTCCAACCATTATTTTATAATTATAGTACATAATAATACTTGGATATTTATACTGTGTCAAGAGAAAAATTTTACTTGTGTACTTTCATTTCTTTTTAAAACTTTAACATCTCCACCTTAAACACAATCTAGTTTCAAAAACCCAAAAGTAGAAGGCTTTTGAAAACATTGTGGGAAAACCAAAATATGCTGCAAAACAGGATTTTCTTCTCTTCCAAAAGTGCTTTCTTTCCAAAAGTACAAAACCAATCATTGAAGTCATATTTAATTTGTGGTCAGCAAATACTTTCATTCTGTTTCATTTTGACATGTCTGAAACTTGTAAACATGCAGAAAGCTTACACATATTTAAAAAGTATTTACGTAATTCAGCCTGCGTTAACTGCATTTAGCCACCTTTTCAAAGAGCATGAGTCATTGTTGAAGTTTAACTCTTTACCAAATGACAACATTTTGGAATAGTCCAAACGGAAAGCAATAAATTTTGCAAACAACAAAATAAAATTGGAATCAAAAATTGAGTTTTAATTTGAAAATGGTAAAAAGTATTGTGGGAAAAGGAGAAAATGCTGGTTACCTGCATTTTCTCCTTTTCCCACTATGTTTTCATAGGCTGTCTTTCTCAGGGTCGTTAAAGTCGGGATTTTGTGGTATAGAGTAAAACCATAACAAAGAAGTGATAAGAATTTTATAAAGATCTCATGACAACATACTATTGTGGTGAATATTTGAAGGAAGTACCCATCTTCTGGGTAAAATTTTACATTAAATATTCATTGTGAGACGGTGAAACAAAAGTAAAGAAACATGTTGAGAACTGATCACATGCATTCGGGATTTCTGACAGGAAACAGGTAAGAGGAAAACTCCCAATATGTCATTTTTATTTGAATTAACACAAATAATCTACTTTTATTTTCAAAAATGTTTCATTTATTCAAACAGCTGTTATTCATGAGTGTGTGTGGGGGTTATCATAGGCGTAACTTCTATTACGCACACCACGCATATGCGTAATGTAAAAAAAATCGAGAATAGGTCAATAGCTGAGGCACAATCAAACCGGTCTTTGAAAACCCTATTTCTACCTCAGAAGAGGCTCGAAATAATTCTACAGCTATCTTGACTATCGAAATTTTCTTGGGGGAGCGCCCCAAACACCCCCAACGGGAGGGGTCGACTTGCGCCTATGGGGCTCGAGAACGCCTGCGGCTCTCATGCATGCCTCCGGCGTGCGCATAATTTCTTTTTTCTTGGTTACACCCCTGGTTATGATGAGAGATTTTTTGACAACAGCATTTCAGTCATATCCTAGTTACACTGCTCAATATATGGCGTGCAACATGCTAAAAAGGGGGATTTGAACATCTGCATCAAGTATTGTTTCTGATCAGCCTATAATGACTGCGCAGGCTGATCCAAAGCCACACTTTCTGTTTTTATGCAATTTTGTGTTTTGTGCAAGTCTGCTGTAGCACAAAATCTAATGTAGTTGTAAAGTGTTGTCTTGGATTAGCCTGTGTGGATTGCGCAGGCTGATACAAAATGAAACTTTATGCAAATATCCGAGAGCCCCCTTTTGTATCCCATGATCCATTTTACTAAGCCAGTCATCACATAATTCATGATCCATAGAATCAATTATGGGTCGTACTCTGGCTATCTTTACTAGCTAAGGGTGATGACCACTATCTGAATCTTATCAGGTAAGATTCAGGTAGTGATTATTACCCTTGGCTTGCAAAGATGTACCTTGGCAAAAGGAACTTTAATGCATTTCCATGATGAATTGTAACAAGCAGGCTATTACATATTTACACAAAGTACGGATTCATAAAATCTACTTTAACCTTTTCAAAAACAAGCCCTGGATTTTATGTGTCTGCAGTAAAAGTCTTTTGAGAACACTGGGAAAAGGAGAAATTGCTCATAACAAGCAATTTCTCCTTTTCCCCCCAGTGTTTTCTTCCCTTTTTGAGAACTTTCTGCCATTTTCTCCAAATCTTAAATTGTCGTCTGCAAACTTTCAGTTTGGAAGGGTCCAAAATTTATCGTTTGGTAAAGGGTTAACTATCAATGGACTGAATCATGATGTAGACTGGTCCATTTACATGCTAAGTGTTAAAATATTTTACGCCGCTTTTAACATTATTTCTGTCATATCGCCTTGACAGCCCATATAATTATTCATGGATTTGCTGGAATTCACTAGTATTAGGCTCTGGCTCTGGAGTGTTCTTGCCCAAGGACTCTCACAGGAAAAAAAAATACAAATGGATCCTTTGAGGCTTGAAACAGAGGCCTCCAGGTCACGAGTCCTACATTTCACTACTGTGGTACATATAAGGGCCCCCTTGACTGATCGCTGATTGCACATACTGGTATGGATCGATACTTTTTGCAAATGCATTAAGCCCCCTTTTCACCTCAACAGCTAGTATATAGAGAAGCTTCCTTTATTGTCATTACTCCTCGCAGTGAACACTATAAAAAACTATTTACTGCTGATAAGTGAAGTATTAAGAGCAAAAGACCTCTTCAAACTAAACCACTCCAAATGCAGTGCAGTAAACAGGGCTTTATAATGCATTATATCCAGTCCATATTGGACAGGTTTTTATGTTCATGTAAACAACTTGAAGCACATTTACCACCTGCAGACAACTTTTTTCTTATCCTGCAACAAAAATTGAACAAAATCATTCGGGACCTGACTCTTTATCACTCGATAAGTTTTTAGGTTGGCCATGTGTTGAAAGCATTTGCAGACGAAAAAGAAATTTGGCACCTATCCATGCTTTCCTGTAGTTTCTTTTATCAGTGCTTTGCACAATTTTCTTTCCAAGCCACTGGCACCTTTCCCAGATAAACATTGTCGAAACAACGATCAGCTGTGAGAGAGGAATGAAACCTATCATCAATCCTCAGATCAAACCAGCGACCACCTGTTCTTGAATCCTATAGGCTTATGCTACAGACTGCGCTACATGTGCTTGGCAGCTAGTTTCAAAATACCATTTACAGAGAAAGATGGATTTATGATCCGTGAAAAGGTGACTTAAGGTAAGACCTGTGTTACAATGCACTTCCGGTGAATATGGGACAAAAATTCTAATTGGTTGATAAATAAGGATAAATAAGGATTTATGCAGACATAATATTTTTGCACATTTCTAAAGGATCAGAAATTCCGTTTATGTCTATCTTGAAATTATTTTTTGATACTTTTGTTAGTTTTCTGAAAAGGGAGGTAATTATTATATCTTTTTTGAATAGATAATATAGTGGTTTTAGATTTATAAATGATAATTCAAAGAAGGAAAAAATGGGAAAAATGAAGACGTGAAAGTAGTTCAATAGTACTCATTTTTAATTATAGCTAATTTTGCAGGATGATATTTTAGTGGAAATAGCTGTTTTCCATTACACAGGTCTTACCTTAATGCATCTGCAAAAATTATCTATCCGTAGCTGTCTGAGCAGTCCGTGCAAGCTGGCCTTGATCAAAACTTTATGCTACATCTACTGATAAATTTCAGCATAATGTGCAGTAAGGTTTAACTCATTACCACACAATCCCTACTTTTAATGACCTTGAGAAAAAGCCTTAAGAAAGCATTGTGGTTACAAGCATTTTCCCCTTTTCCAGCAATGTTTTCTACCCTTCAGAAAACAAATTTCAAATTTTCAGTCATTTTCATTTTGTCATCTGCAATTGCTGTTGATTTATACATGTCAAAAATTTTGTCGTTTGGTAACGAGTTAAGGCTAAAATTGTACTTTCTCTAAGTCTGGTACTGTAGGAGGAAACCCTTTACCACATAACAAAATTTCAGGCCTAGACAAAATGAAATTTAAATGTTGCCCAAGTCATGGTGCTTCTCCTTGTAAGGGTAGAAATCATTGTGAGAAACAGAGAAAATGCTGGTATCCAGCATTTTCTCCTTTTCCCAAAATATTTTCTATGCCCTATTTTCTAAAGGTCTATAAAACTTGGGACTGTATAGAAGGTTAAAGTTGTTGAAATAAGTGATTGGTAAAGGGCTAGAGTAATTTTTCTGTAGCCTAACTACAGCAAACTGACCAAAGTGTTCTATGTCCTGATCCAATTTATCAGGCACATTTTCATTAAATCAAAATTTATTACAGAGATTTGATACGGTCTAAAATGGTATCATGTAGTATTTATGTGGGGATTAACAGAACCTTTAAGAAACTTAATAAATTTTCAAATCACCAGGTAACAAGAAAACTTTCAATTCTTTTGCCATCTTCAATGGGAATTATACAATGTACTTTGAAAACTTTTAAGAAATATTATTCTCATAATTGATAACATTCTATGCAAGCTTATTTTGAAACATGCACTCATAATGAAAAGCAGGCAGGTCTCTGTAAGTGGAAAAGTAAATAATAACCTTTGACTTTTTGAAAATCCTGTGTTTTGACCCTTAAAGTGCCTTTTAGAAGAACAGTTGTCTTTGTAGCCAGTGTACATTAAGATCAGACTGCAAAAAATGTACAGTTTGATCAATGATCTACACTGTCCTCTTGGCTGAAACAATCTGAACAAGAGCCACCTTATATTTGTAATTATTTCGGGCTTATAGAGTGAAGCTTCCGATCCAATTATTCAGCACACTCGGGTTAACCCCTGTAGTTCATAATAACTCATTTCTACACATTGCTTCTAGGATCCTTTGGAAAACATTGTGGCAAAAGGTGAAATTGCTCTTGATGAGCAATTTCACCTTTTGTCACAATGTTTTCTATGCTATCAATGTTAAATAGTTTATTAAAATGAAGGAATTTGAAGAATCTATTGAATATTTCCTCTAAATGATTAATATTTCCTCTTGAAAATCTCTAAAAAACAAAGAAATACAAAACTGGGCAGACTTTTTGCTTTGCAAATTTGGTACAAAATAAAGGCTCTCTATCTCTATTTTGTGCAGCTCCCTGGAGCTTTTGTTAGAGAAAATATGGTAAGCAATCTCTTTCAAACAATTGTTTTTTGGCCGTCGGACAACTTCAGCTCCTTTCTACCAACTTCCAAGCAGTTGTCTGCAGATGCTTTGAAATTAAGCAATTTTTTCCTTGGAAAAGGATTAACAAGAAAGCCGACTAAATTGGTTGAAAAATTATGGAATGCCAGCATTAATATCCTCTTGATTATCCTACTTGACCTCTCCAGTATTCATGGTGAATTTACTAAATTAAATTGCCTCAAAGTTCATTTGGTAATAAACTTAGGTGCACAAGATAAACCTTTATGGTATAGTGAAACCACAATTTTTTGCTTCTGTGCATCAACATAATGATGCCAATTTAACCTAAGATCGCTAAATAAATATACCAGTAATGAACTCTTCTTTCCTCTTTATCACATAACAAAATTTAAGACTTGGCTAAGTTGAAATGATTTACAGACACAAAATTAAATGCGACTGAAAAATCAAACTTTACTTTTAGAAGGTTGAAAAACATTGTTAGAGAAGAGAAAGTGCTGGTTACAATGTTTAACTCTTTACCACACAATCCCGAGCTTTAACGACCCTGAAGAAGAAAGCACTTTGAAAACATTATGGGAAAAAGGAGAAAATGCTGGTAACCAGCATTTTCTCCTTTTCCCGAAATGTTTTATACGCTATCTAAAACATTTCTCTCCATTTGAGCCACATTAAAATTGTCCTCTGCAATTTCTTTCAATTTTGATAAATGTAACATTTTGTCATTTGGCCATACCATTTAAAAGTATGGAAAATACTGTAAAATAAGATGACAGTCTGTTACTGTGTGGTCGGACCATGTGTAAATCACCGGCAGAAAGATAATTCTAAAATCAGACAAAAAATTAAACAAAAAACAGAGCTACCTGGCAGGTTTTAACTCAGTTTTGAAATTATTTTCTCTGCCAGTGACTAAGTTGGGACTAACCGTACAAACTTGTAAAAATTCCCAAGTCTCCCAAAGTAGTACTTTGTTCTAAAAAATCAAATCTGGGCCAACTGGGATTAAACAAGGCAATTCCATCTTTCAATTATATTGTGGATGATTGTAGCTTTTAAAAAACAGGTGAAAATGCCAGAGACCAGCTTTTTCTCCTTTACCTAACAATTTCTTCCCTTTCAAATTAAAGCAAATCCCATAATTTAATCCACATTCAATTTGTCATCTCTTTTAACCATGGACTAGTCTTAAATATTGTGAAGTGGTACAGACATAGTTTGATTATAGTCGCCCGTACAAAAAGTCATTCCTCTCTTGCTGCTTATGATTAACTTTATCTCATAAATATGTAAAAAAAGTAGTGAGTACTTTGAGACATGTGTGGGAAGACACCACAGAAATGCATGGACAGGCACACTGGATACTGCAAAGTAAGTTAAATACCAATGAAAGCTAGCATAAGTAAGCACCAAAAGAACTAACCAACCGCAAAGTAGAGGTCTCATTGAAAACCAAATAGTGCATAATTATGTCAAATCTGACAGAGATATGTATGATCCAATTTGAATATGTTTATTTAACTGAATAGATTTGAAAGTAAAGACTGGGGCTTAATAACACCTTTAACTCATTACCACAAGATCCCGACTTTTAACAACTCTTAGAAAAAGCTTTATGAAAACATTGTGTGGAAAGGATAAAATGCTGGTAACCAGAATTTTCTCCATTTCCAACAATGTTTTCTATTCTATCCAAGACAAATTCCATCATTTTAGCTGTTTAAATTGTCATCTGCAAAATGCTTTCAGTTTTGACAAGTCTATTATTTGCTTACGTAGTAAAGAGTTAATACTCTTGTTGAGTGAGTATTACCTAGTTAAAGTACAGACAAATTATACACCTACCAACAAATTATAGACAAACCAAAAACTTGTGAAACTGTGACAAAGAAGCAACAGCTGATGACAAAGAAAAATTTCAACGTATTTGTTGAATTGGAAACAGATTGTGAAAAGAACAAATTACTTTTGACAAGCTGAAATAGAACTGTTGCTTCTTTTCTTGTTATGTTTTAAAATCAATGTTTTTACAAAACTGTTGAGAAAGGCTTTAAACACATTGAGGGAAAAGGAAGTACTTGTGACCAGCTTTTTCTTTCTTTCTTTCAATCTTTTTTTGTCATTTTCTCAAGCAAGGACAAAATTAATTAGTTTACTTTTATTTCATCAATTGTCTCATCTGCTAACCATTTACAAGTTAGAGAAGCGTAAAAGTCGTATAAATTTAGTTAATCTTTTTTACATTTTTTACACACTTTTGCACATTTTCTATTATATCTGCATATTAACCCTTAAAGTGCTGGAACCAACTTAACTTGTTTTTGTGGACAGTGTAGATCAAGATCAGACTGCACAGAACATGCAGTCTGATCTTAGATCTACACTGTCCACTATTTTGTTACATATTCTTGCAAAGAAAAAACTTGGTACAGCAATATATCAGATGGTTTTCCTATTTTAAAATGTCTCTTGTTTTAATTCAGCACTTTAAGACTATTTTCCCCATAGGAAAAATAGTTTTTGAAAATATGGCACTATAAATTCTTTATAATAGCATTTTAAAAGGCTAATTACTCCATTCAATGCAACAGTTTCTATTTTAGGTCAAAGAAAAATGCAAAATATACACCTGAACTGTTTGAAATTGATTGCTTTTAAATCAATGTGGTATCAAGAGAGTAATAAAGATCAATGGCTTAGAACCTTTCCCTGTCTGGGAACAACCTTATAAATCATACAACAGACATTTAAAACAAAACATTTGGTAATACTGTGAAAGACAGTAATTTCCACTCCACCCAGGTTTCCTAAACATTTCAAAGCTTGATTCAAATTTCCTATAGTGATCATTTTGTCATCATATTTTGTCAATAAATATCAAATAAAATGAATCAATGCTCAAGAAAGGGTGGACAACAACTGTAATGCTCTTATAATTGACTTAAATCCTTTTAAAGTGATTTTTCAAATATACTGTAAGACCTCACTTGAGGCTTTTGTCAGTGACTTGAATAGCTTTTGATTTCGTAATATGTGGATACTGTGTATTCTGTGTCAATTCAATTTGAAGATATTTTATAATTTACCTTTTACCACCAATGCCAACTGAAGCCTTTTAAAACAATGCTTTCTATTCTATCAAAGAAAAATGGCACCATTTAACTCTTTACCACACAATCCCGACTTTTAACGACCCTGGGAAAAAAGCCTTTTGAAAACATTGTAGGAAAAGGAGAAAATGCTGGTAACCAGCATTTTCTCCTTTTCCCACGATGTTTTTTACCCTTCCCAAACCAAATTTTAATTTTTTGATCACTTTTAATTTGTCGTCTGCAAATGTTTTCAATTTGGACCAGTCTATAATTTTGCTGTTTGGTAAAGAGTTAAGCCATATTGAGACTGTTGTCTGCAAGTGCTCTCAATTTGGACAAGGCTAAAATTTTGTCATCGGGTAAAGGTTAACACAATCATATTTCTGATTTTTGTTTTCCTTACATAACTTTTTGTAAGTATACTACTTGTGCTTTCATTACTACAATGCATTTTCTTGTATGCATTTATCAAAACCTTAATATCTGATGATTTTCCACATTTTACAAGATTGTTTTTAAATGTTTATAAATGTTGTACTGGCCGGGTAGCTCAGTGTCTGACTCGTAACCTGGAGGTTGCAGGTTCAATACTTTCTTTCTGACATCTTTTTTTGCCTCTCACCTCTAGTCCATGTGAGAAAAGTAGTCAGTGGCTTTGGAAAGAAAGTTGTGTCAGTACTGGAGTGAGAAAGCCAGGAAACACATGGGTGCATCACTGACTGTCATGATATGACCTAAGGTGTTAAAATGGCATTAAACTTCCGATACAAACAAATATAAATGTTGTCTGCTGCAAATATGTTAAAGGAGGTAAAATATGCATTCATTATGAATATCTCTAGATGTTACATTTATCTATTTTATCGATAATTCACTGTTTTACATTCTGCAAAAGCAATAATAATTATTGTACAAGAGATAAAACCATTAATGAATCATTCCTGCCTACATGAACAAGCATTTTCTTTTGAAAGAGTCCCATAGCCTCATTTCTAGTGTACTGTCCGCACAACTCACTAAACAAGATTTCAATTTCATACCATTTCTCAGTTTTATACCCTACTGACACACAATACCAGGTACGTATACAACCATTAACCCTTTACTCCACAGATACTCATTTTGACACATCAACAACGGACAGTTTTTGAAAACATTGTGGGAAAAGGAGAAATTGCTCGTAACGAGCAATTTCTCCTTTTTCCACAATGTTTTCCACTCAGTCTGATATTTGTACCATCATTTTTCCATATTTTTGACATCATATCTTTATTTGCTGCTGAAATGGAAGAGCCTCAAATTGGCATATCAGGTAAAGGGTTAATTTGTCAAGAGTTATCATCATGTTATACTACTAGTACATTTCCATAAATGAAGTTGCAATACAGACTTTACAAGCGGAATAGTTGTGCTTAAAATGGATAACTATTTGATTGTAATTCACAAAAAAAACCCCAAAATTTTAGGCTTTTCCAAATTCAAAGTATTTGCAGATGACATGTAAACTGTGACAAAAAAATGAAAGAACTAGCCTTAAATAGAGTAGAAAACACTGTGGGAAAAGCAGAAAATGCATTTACTCCTTTTCCCACAATGTTTTCGAAAACTTTATTCCTCTGGGTTGTTAAAACTTGTAATTGTGTGCTAAATTATTACAAAAAGAGTTCAGGATTATAACTATTCTGACTGGAACCAAAACAGACAACAACATGAGGATTGCAGACAGACAAACACCACAATCTTCTCTGTCAATCACAGGTAAAAAAGGGTGATACTCCTGTTTATATCTTGAATGAGTCGTCATTTTACTTTTTTCCCCCCAGTTGCTTTCTATATAAAGTTGCACTGCTTTAATTTGTAAAAATTTGAGTTACAAATGAAGAAATAATTCAGGATGAGAATTTCTCCAGTCTCATCAAGTTTTCATTACCTGAACAAACAATCCTTTCATTCTTTACCATACGACAAAATTTTAGACTGGTCAAAATTGAAATCATTTGCAGACAACAAGATATATGTAACTCTATGAAATTTGCTCTGGGAAGGGTGGAAACATTGTGGGAAAAGAAGAAATGGCTGGTTGCCAGCATTTTTTCCATTTCCCACACTATTTTCAAAAGGCTTCTTTCTCAGAGTCTGGAAGGTCTGGGATTGTTTGGTTAAAGAGTTAAAAAAGATATTTTTTTTAACCCTTCATAATTTTAAGTGTCTTCAAAATCAATGACAAATTAAAAATCAAGAACAAACTACCCATAGAAGTCAGATATGGTAAAAAAAAAAAATATTGTGAGAAAAGCCTAAATATGCTGGTAACCGAATTTTCTCTTTCTTATCATTTTGTCACCTCCAAATACATTCAATATGGATAAATGCAAAATTTTGTTGCCTAGCAAAAAATTAATTCATACTACTGGATAAAAATTCTCTCATATTCCTGTGAATTTTGATGAGGAGTTGTTACATGAAACTTGAGAACCCAACAGGACTTGTAACTTTGGCATGATTAAATTCAGCAAAGGTCTAGAAAAATAGGATATTGACTCCTTACCACACTTTTGAAAGCACTGTGGAAAAAAAAGAAAATGCTCTAATGATGTAAAATGCCTCGATAGAAAATTGCGTGGCACTTTCTTTGGCCTGATTAAAGACGGTATTCATAGAAACGGTCTTAACCCATTAACTAGTTACCGCATTTATAAATCTATTGTACTTCCACGTGCCCTTTTCGGCTCAGAAATGCTTAACCCGTTATCGGAAAATGACCTGCTAGTTTTGGAAAGGACACATAGGCTTTGTCTTAAACACGTCCAAGGTTTACATCTACGATCCAGGACAGATATTGTGCTTGGTATGTTAAGTGCTTTTCCTATTGAAGCTGAAATAGATAAAAGAAAATTGTTGTTTCTTGGACAACTTTGTCGGTTAGAAGGAAATTGTGCTGTAAAGCAACTATTTGTATTGCGTCTCTGCGCTTTCGTAAACGGTTTATCTTTTACTGGTTTTTTGCCAGATGTTGTTAAATTACTGCATAAATATAATCTGTACTATGTTTTGCAGAGTTATCTTAATACAGGTGTCTTTCCAAGTAAGTTCGACTGGAAGCGGTCAATAGCTTCGAAAGTTTCAAACCACTTTATCCACGAGTGGAACGTCAGAACCTCGTCATATCAGTTTTCAATTTACAGGGAAATACAGACTGAGTTCAGTTTTTGTCCTATTTGGCATTTTGCAAGACGTAATCCATTAATGTTGCATGCTTGCTTTGCTTACGCGCAACTGCTTGCTCTTTTATCTTATTTTGATGTTAATTGCAGACTATGTGGTCAAAGTAATATTCGTGTTAGCCTGACCCAACACATTCTAACTAGATGTCCTTTAGTATATGGATGTAGACGTATATTTTACGATGAAATTTCAAATATTTGTAACCAATCAATAGCTGAATTTTTACGTTTTTTGACTGACGTGCAGTATGTAAGAGCATTGTTTGGCCTGAATCAAGCTTTTAATGCTAGACTTATTAGTAGCCACTTTATGGATATCTTTTATCTGTCTGTATTGCGATTCTTTGATCGTGTTTGGTGTTGCTATAAGCAGCCATTCTAATTTTTTCCCTCATTTAGCATTGAGGAATATGTAGCTTTACTATTTTTCTCTGTAATTCTATTCTTTTTTACCTCCTAAAAGTAGCCGTTTTTTTTTTTTTGCCCGTTAATGTTTAAAGTCTTTCTTTTTCTATCTAAGGAAAGAAATTAAACATTACTGAATTTGAGCACTCACGTATCCAAGCATCTGTTTGATTCTTTCTGTTTCGTTTTGTGAAAGTGTCTTAGTACGGTTGCTAGGATTATATTGCATCCGCTCTCTCTCTCCTCTCTCTCTCTCTCATGAACTTTATCAAACATACACGCACGCATGCTCATTTATGATAATTCTGCCAATTTTTGCATTCATTTATTTTTTTTTCTTTAATTATGAATGTTCGCTTATATTGTATTCTATTGTATGTTCATTGTATTTTGCTCTTCATAATTGGAGGAAATAAAGGAAAAAAAAAAAAGACTTGTAACTTTGGCATGATTAAATTCAGCAAAGGTCTAGAAAAATAGGGTATTGACTCCTTACCACACTTTTGAAAGCACTGTGGAAAAAAAAGAAAATGCTGGTAACCAGCATTTTCTCCTATTCCTCAATGCTTTCAACCCTTCCCAAACCCAATTTCAATTTTTCAGTCAAATAAATTTTGTCGTATGCAAATACTGTCAATTTTTTGGACCAGTCTAAAATTTTCTCACATGATAAAGAATTAACATGCTTAAAAAGCATTATTTCTATATTAAACTTTTAAGCCTTTCCCAAACAAGCCCTGGTTTTTACCTGTCTGCAGTAAAAGTCATTAGAAAACACTGTGGAAAAAAAGGAGAAATTGCTCGTAACAAGCAATTTCATCTTTTCCCACAGTGTTTTCTACCCTTTTTGAGAACTTTCTGCCATTTTCTCCAAATCTAATAAAATTGTTGTCTGCAAACTCTTTTGGTTTAGAAGAGACCAAAATTTGTCATTTGGGAAAGGTTTAAGCACACAACTCATGTTTTAACAAACCTGAGGAAGAGGGCTTTTAAAAAGATTGTGGGAAATGGAGAAAATGCTGGTAACCAGTATTTTCTTCTTTACCCACAATGTTTTCTACCCTGTCAAAGACAGAATTCATCATGTGAGCCACATTTAAATTTTGTTTTATGGAAAAGAGTTGAACAGCTTATAAAACTCAAACTGATCAATCAGAGAAAAAAAGATATGAATTCAACCCTCGTCTAAACAATCCTGGTTTAACCCATTACCATACAATCCCTACTTTTGATGCCCCTGAGAAAGAAGCCTTTAGAAAACATTGTAGGAAAAGGAGAAAATGCTGGTTACCAGCATTTTCTCCTTTTCCCACAATAATTTCTTCCCTTCACAAAAAAAATTTCAAATTTTCAGTCACTTTTATTTTGTCGTCTGCAAATGCTTTCAATTTGGACAAGTCTAAAATATTGTCGTCTGGTAATGACTTTTCTCCTTTTCCCACAAAGGGAAAGAATCCTTTTAAGAAAATTGTGGGGAAAGGAGAATATGCTGGTAGCCAGCACTTTCTCCTATTTCTGACAATCTTTTAGACCCTTTCAAAAGCAAATATCATCGTTGTTCAGTCAAACTTGATTTGTTCTCAGCAAATGCTTTTAATTTGGAGAAGTCTAAAACTTTATTGTCATATAAAGATTTCAATCAATATGCAATTCAGTTAGAAATAATACATTATAGTGTAAAGTCATGTTGATAGCTAATGATCTGTAATGTCACACTATACAGCTGGCATTATTAATTTTATCAAGGCACGTCAAGTCAATCCTTCTAGATTCAAGAAGACAAATTTGCTGTACACTACATTGGAAAAGATCTTAACAGTTTGACAAATTGCCCATAATGAGCTATTTCTCCATTTGTCACAATATATCTATTTTAAATATCTCTGTACCTTGGGTATCATAATGGCAGCCCCTGACCCTTTGGTTTTAGATTTATTTGAGCTTCAAAATGTACTTTGATGTAATGGGTGCTACCTATTTGTTTTATACTGGATCGCAATTCTTAAGTATCCAGTTCCCACAAGGTTTAGTATTTACTGTTTGACTTCGAAAAATTACTTTCATCATTTGCTACAATATTTTCAAAGTCTTGTATAAAGATTAATCTTCTCTATCTGAAAATCAATCTAAATCATAACAATTACCTCATAACAATTACCAGTGATCACTGTCTTTCTACAGCAATTTACTGCCATTCTAAATTGACTTATGATGGTATTAAGAATGTCTGTTGAATACCAGCATTTTCTCCTTTTTCCAACATTGTTTTCTTAAATTTCAATACCAAAATCCTGTAACTGGAGTCACATTTAACCCATTACCACACAATCCCTACTTTTGACACCCCTGAGAAAGAAGCCTTTTGAAAACACTGTTGGAAAAGGAGAAAATGCCGGTAACCAGCATTTTCTCCTTTTCCCACAGTGTTTTCAACCCTCCCCAGAACAAATTTAAATATTTCAGTCACCTTTATTTTGTCGTCTGCAAATGCTTTCAATTTGGACCAGTCTAAAATTTTCTCGTGTGGTAAAGAGTTAATTTGTTGACTGCAGATTCTTTCAACTCACATAGAACCTTCTTAAATTTTGTTATTTGGTAAAGAATTTGCCATGCAGAAACACATACTAGTACCTGTCTAGTAAGGGTATAAATGTTTAACTCTTTACCACACGACAATATTTTAGATTTGTCCAAAACGAAAGCATTTGCAGACGATAAAATAAAAATGACTGAAAATTTGAAATTTGTTTTGCGAAGGGTTTAAAACATTGTGGGAAAAGGAGAAAATACTGGTTACCAGCATTTTCTCCTTTTCCCACAATGTTTTCTAAAGGCTTCTTTCTCAGGGGCGTCAAAAGTAGGGATTGTGTGGTAATGGGATAAAACATGACTGCCAAAAATAATTATCTCTTTACCAAGCAATCCTGAGTTTTAACAATCCTACAGACGAAGGCTTTCGAAAACAGTGTTGAAAAAAGCAGAAAATGCTGGTAATCAGCATTTCCTCCTTTTCCCACAATGTTTTATACCCTATCATTCATTTGAACTACACTTAACCCTTTACCAAACAATCCCTGGTTTTTACGACCAGGATAGAAATCCTTTTGAAAACATTGTGGGAAAAGGAGAAAATGCTGGTAACCAGCATTTTCTCCTTTTCCCACAATGTTTTCTACCCTCCTAGAAACAAATTTCAATTTTTGAGACACATTTATTTTGTTGTCTGCAAGTGCTTTCAATTTGGACCAGTCTATAATTTTGTTGTTTGGGAAAGGGTTAATATGTCATAAGCAAATATATTGGTTGAGTTCAAAGTCATCTGGTAACAATTGAAAAGAAAGAACTGGTAGTAGACTCTATTATACGTAATCTGAATGACTAATCAATTCTTTACTTGCCAAATTCTGCTGTATGACTGCGCCCTACTCTTTACCAGATGACAAAGTTTAGACTGGTCCAAACAGGAAGCATTTTGCTGGCAAGAGATTAAAATTTAGTGTGACTAAAAGTTTGGGACTTACTTCTTCCATGGAGAAAACAGTGTGGAAAAAAAGAAAAATAGTTAGTTACCAACAGTTTCCCATTTTTCCAGTGTTTTCAAAGCTTGCTTCCTAAGAGTTTTTAAAATACAGGATTCTATAGAGAAAAAAATCTTTTCCATTGTACATTTATATCAAGGTATTAACCCCCTACCAAGCAAATCCCATGTTTTCACAACCATGGGGGAAGAAGTGTAAAAAAGGAGATGACACTGGTTACCAGCACTGTCTCCTTTTCCTACCCTATGTTTTCCTGCAGATTCCATAATACAAGCAAATCAGCAATATTTATTTGTTTGTCAGCAAAATGATTTTAATCTTAACCAGTGTAAAATTTTGTTGTCTGAACAGTTAACCCTTTACCACACAATGATGAGTTTTGATGACCTTTTGAAAGAAGCCTTTTGGAAAGATTGTGGGAAAAGTAGAAAATGCTGGTAACCATCATTTTCACCTTTTCCCACAATGTTTTCTACCCTATCAATAAACAATTGCACCATTTGAGCCACATTGAAATTGTTGTCTGCAAATGCTTTCAATTTGGATGGAGCTAAAATTTTGTCTTCTGGTAAAGGCTTAAACCAGAAGACATTTTTGGACTAAAAATGTCTTTGTGAGTCAAAGGGTTGATAATACATGTACAGTGAAACTACAATACTAACAACTGCTTATAAATTTTGATTCAGAATCAATTTTTAGGCAAAAGTATGCAAACTGTATTTGAATATACATGTATTTACAAGGTATATTTATATTTGAACACTGCCTTGGAAAGAGTACTTGTGGACTGTTTGAACTTGTAATCAGTGATAATGAAATGTAAATTATTTGTAAATGTACACATCTGACAGTATTTGTATAAAAAATCAGTATTCCTGATTGTTATTAATTTTGTATCTTAAATAATTATGGGAATCCACCACATCTCTCTGCTAGCAAGTGGAGAGATTTTTCATCCCTATTTGCCATCATCTTTATGTCTACAGGCACAAATTATCCATTCAATGCATAATGTTTTTGTTTTCTGGCAAATGTTTGAGATCTTGATGAATCAAGATCTGGGTGAATGGAACATAGTAAATTGAACAGCTTCTTTCCACAGCGGAAGGGGAATTTACTTGATAAGAAGTCATTGTCTCCATGGTCTGTAATCACCAACCATTTTAGTGGTATTTGTCGAAGACAATACCACTATGAGTTCAAGATTGAATTTGGATAACCATGTATCTTATTTTGTGCAAAGCCGAAGGAAATAAACCCAGTTAAACTTATTTTTTCTCAGGCAAATGAGTTTTTCGGTAGCACCCAGATATGACCCAGATATGTAATTTGAAATGGCATATTAAAATACATTGGGCGAGGCCATCGATCGTTGAGATACTTATTTTTTATTGAAAATAGCTTCTATCGCTCATTGCCTTTTATTGGCGCAATGATACAAATTTGCCTGCTTTTTCGTTACAAACCAATGCATTCCATGGCTTGTTCGTCCTATGACTGCATGCTTCTCTATGTGATTGCTAATGAATATTTATAGATCGAAGTAATTGATTGTAATGTTGGAAATTAAATGTAAAAGGCTAAAGATATTTCAAAATTATAGTTTTAAGTTACATGAGCAGTCTCCCTTCAACCGAAAAGGTATTGATTTTCTTAGTGGGTTGACTTTTAAGCCAATATTTGAACAATATGTCTCTTTTTCTTTCAAACTATTAATTCCACACAAGTGGTTTCCTTGACAAATACCACTTCAGCGTTCTCAATGCTTTGATTAGGTTCATACTTAGTCTTATTCTTGACTTGCAAATTAAGACATCTTCTGATTGGCTAAACCAAATAGTTTAGCCAACCAGAGGCTGTGTTACTTTCAAATTAAGAAAACTCTCGAGAATGCACCTTAACACAACCTTAAAAATGGTTGGTGAATACTGGCCCTGAGTGATCTTAAAAATATCAACAATGTATTGCCTATTATGAGCAATTTCTCCTTTTAAACCTATGTTTTAAAGGTGCAAAAAATGTGTAAAAGTTGTTTGCAGAGGGGAATCATTGAGACACTGGTAACAGTTTTGTTTGAACATTTTGATGTAGATATTTTGCCTGCTTTCAGATTCCAACATACCAGCATCAGAAAATCTAGCAGAAAAAATGAGAAATTCTCTACCTGTGGGGGGTGTCCTTTGCCCTGAGACTTACCATGGTACAAGAATGGATAAAAAAGCCCTGGAATTTCACACACAGCTCCATGAATGGAGCGAGGCTCAGAGGATATCTGCTCAGGCTAACAGGCATGCTCAGATGCTATTAAATGCGAGACAAAAAGAAATCTATCTCCCATTTAAAAAGTTGACTCAAATCGAACATTGGACCAATGATGTAAATCGTTTTTATCGACCTTACAAGGGTGTCCGGCCTAAATCAGGTCATTTCATGAAAATAGATGTGACAAAGTATAATATGAAAGTGGACAAAAAACATGAAGCAACAAGAAGTAAGTCTGTTATCTATTCTACAGCTGCTAAAGGTCATGGTTATCGAGTTCTAAGTGCAGTAAGCACATCATCAGGTGGTACCAAACAAAAATATTTTGGCACTGATATCCATACAGTCAACAACAAACTTGTGGAATCCCAAATGCATTACTCGGCACAAAGGAGAGAAATCAGATCAGCAACAACTAGAAGACCAATAACAAGTGCTAAGACTTGTGACACAAAGACAGATACAGATGCAAACCTGTCTGTGAATGTCAATGGATTGGATAAAGCTGAACCTTCAGAGAGTGAGACTTTAAGTACATTTGGGAACACAAGCACTAAACAAAGTAATGCAGACAGTCAAAGTCAAAGTCCTAGTCAACTTGATGGTGACAATTTACAGCAGAAGATTACGGCAAGATCCTGGTCAAACCGTATGTTGAATGTAATTTCTATAGACGACTGTAAGCTAACCTGTCGCTATAGACCACAGACAATTAAAGAAAGTCATAATCTAGACTCAGAATCAGAAGAGACTTATAAACTTCAAGAAAGTAATAGGAAAAATATAGATGAAGTAGAGGATGATAAACTGGATACTAATTACAGTCAAACCAGCAGTTCTTCAGATCTGGATAAAGAAAGTATAGGTATGGATCTAGATGTTAAACTGAATGGAATGCTTATAGGTGATACAATACGGGATAATAATAACAACCTAAACAATACACAACAATCTCATAATGCTGCAAAACTGGACAGTAATGAGAGTGAACCAACCGATTCAGGTGGTGATATTGCTCACAGAAAAAGTGACAATTTAGATAGTTTAGATTTTCAAAAACTGAATGGCAAAAAAGAAAGCATCCATTTTGAAGATAAGGATAAGTCTACAAATTCAAATGAATCTAAATCTTGTAAAAGACCAGAGTCAAAATGTTCGCAAAGTAACAAAACAAGCTATGGAAGGATAACATCACTCTACACTCATTCACAAACTTCAAAGTCAACAGAGAAGCCCAAGAAGAAAAAGAAAGTGACTCGTACTGCCAAAATTAATCATGCCATAAATGACATGGTAAAAGATAGGAGAGTGATGAATTCAATGGCTAGGGACTTTGATACCCGCACAGCTGAGTTTGGTAGGACTATAGTTGACAAATCAGAAGGGAGTGAGCTGTTTCAGAAGTTACATAGTAACTTACGGAAAAGAATGGATACATTTTTGGAAACTCATAGTGCTGTTAAAACTACAAAGTATTATGAAACAAAGAGAAAGAACAGTGTCCTGAGTCAAACATAGAATACATGCATTTAGATGTTGTTAAAGCTTTGATTTTAGATCATTGTAACTGACGTTCATTGTAAGTATGTCAACTTGTATCAAATTTGGAGCATACAGGCTGAAACTTTTCTTCTGTAACCATCAGAAAATCTCTTTTCATTCTGGTTATCATTTGAGGACAAGTTTAACTCTTTACCAGATGACAAAATTTTAGACTGTACCAAGCCTTTACAGACGACAAAATTAAAGTAACTCAAAACTTGAAATTTCTTTTAAAAAGGGTAGAAAGCATTGTGGGAAAAGGAGAAAATGCTGATTACCAGCATTTTCTTCTTTTCCCACAATGTTTTCAAAAGTCTTCTTTTACTAGAAAATATTGCCCACCTGCATTTCCTCCTTTTCCCACAATGTTTTCAAAAGGCTTCTTTTACAGTCATGAAAACCAGGGATTGCTTAGTAAAGAGTTAAGGTACCAGTATCAAGATAATCCAACTATCTTTGAACTATGAATATGACCCTTCAGGTGGTCATGCAGGTTTAAATAAAGGTGCAATAATTCCATGACCTAGACATATGCCCTGGGTCAATGAATGCTTGCATCTGCAATGGAGTGTTAATGACAATCAAGCAGATTGATTGAATAAATCTGCATTTATTCATCAATGCCACCAATTGCCTATATGAGCGACACCCCCAAATTAAAAGTATTTGCAGACAACAAAATAAATGTGACTGAAAAATTGAAACTTGTTTTGAAAAAGGTAGAAAACATTGTGGGAAAAGGAGAAAATGTTGATTACCAGCATTTTCTCCTTTTCCAACGTTTTTAATAGGCTTCTTTCTCAGGGTCATTAAAAGTTGGGATTCTGTGGTAATGAGTTAACATGCTTGGTGAATAGCACCGTCACCCAAGACCTTTGTTTAACATCTCATCCAAAATACTATACGTAATTTTAGATGGCCAAAGTGGGAATTGAACTCGCACCCTCAAGTAACCTGAAACATCACATTCACAAGTCTTATGCCCTACCAACTGAGCCATGCAGCCAGCAGGGCCTGTATTCACTGACCATTCTTGAGAATATTCTTAGTGTTATTGTCGAAGGTTTTCTACATTTGTTAGTAACACAACTTCTGATTGGCTAAACCATTCGGTTTAGCTAATCAGTAGTTGTGTTACTTACAAATGTAGAAAATTCTGGAGAATAAGACAAGAAACGTTCTTAAGAATGGTTGGTGAATATGGGCCCTGGTCAAAATCTGGAGGATCTTTATTATGGATCAATGATTGCCATATTAACTTAACCCTTTACCAGACAACAAAATGTTGGACTTGTCTAAAATTTAAAGCTTCAGATTCTTACCAACAACACACCATTAAAACAAATATTTGATAACCAGAGCTTTATTTGTCTTCATAAAAGAGAAATATTCAACTGTTTTGTGAAAATCAAGTTCATCCAGCTCCGTCTGTGCAGTCTGATCTTGGACCTATTCTGACAAACATTTTGTTGTAAATTCCATGCAGAAGACTGTGTCCATAGATATGTGGCCATTTCTTGCTAAAACATGTTTTATCTTTGTTAACAATTCTGCTTTAGACTGAATATAAGCCAGAAAATAAATGCTTCAAGTAGATAATAGCAATTTGTTTGAGTTTTTTTAATATGGTATTTTTCTCCATCTCAATATCAATGTTTTTTCCTCCTTTTTGCAGTTTTTTTCTGATCATCACCCTTTCTCTTCTATTTCTTTTCTTCTAATGAAAGAAAAACACAAGATATGTATGCAAATCATATGTGCCATCCCTTTACAAATAAGCAGTGCTCTCAATAAGCGGATGTCGATGTGTATTACGTCCAACTTTTTAGAAAAAACATCGGCATTTTAAAAGCCCGGCGTTTCTTTAACATCCGTATTATGACAAAAACATCCCAGAATTTCGACCAGGACATTTATTCTTTTAAATGCACAAAGGGTTTGATGTGTGCAGAAAACTTTGATAACGTCCATTCAATGTGAGGAAGGTGCTTTACAAAGAGACTCTATAATCATGTTAAAGCATTTTTGTGATCCAGATTACGGTGTACATATGACAATTACACAATATGCTGTTGTTTATCGAATTTATGACCGGATTACGGTACGTGTGTAATTGGTCCGTCAATTATGATCACTAATAATCAGTCGTCTTTCATTTGAAATTAATGGATAATTGCGATTTATAAGGCATGCTATCAAAGATCGGGAAATGCTGTTTGTTTGCAAAAGTGTAGCATGAAAGAAATTCAAATAATCCAGTTGATATAATATCAATTATTTGTCCAACTCTCTAAAAATTGGCAGATTATAGTTTCGATGCGCATTTCTTTTGGAAATTATGCAGCGTACTAAAGCAGATTTCTTGAAAGAATCATTGTGCGACGTGACCATCGTTACGAAGGAACCTTAACCCTTTACCAAACAATCCCTGGTTTTTACAACCCTGAAATAGAAACCTTTTGAAAGCATTGTGGGAAAAGGAGAAAATGCTGGTAACCAGCATTTTCTCCTTTCTCAGAATGTTTTCTACCCTGCATGTGCTTTCAATTTCGACTAATCTAAAATTTTGTCATTTGGTAAAGGATTAAGACATTGAGTCAAAGAAAAAAATCCTAATTACAAGCAATTTCTCCTTTTCCTACAATGTTTTCACCTTTTTTCACCTTTATTTACGTTGAAATTGGTTTCCAAGTTATCTACTTGTTTATTATTTCAGGAGATACTGGGCTAATCAGTTACTGGGTCTATCAATTATGTATGAGCATCAGGCATTTCAATTAATCAAACAAATCAAACATTTCCTTCTTTGTCACCTTACTACCTTTTATCTTTATAAGAAAAATTGTAACCACTCCCTCCTCCAAACCTTCTGAAACTGGAAGGCTCTATGAAATACTTCCCTGTGCCAGTTACATACATATCTTTGACTTTTCCCAAATTGATCTATTGTGAATTGTCTGGCACAAATTTAGTCTTCAACTTTTGAAAATTATTTTGAATTTGCCAATTTGTAGTGAGCTAGAGAATTCAGAAGAAGAAAATGAATACATTTAGTCAATGGAGTAGATCTATCCCAGATGTAGATGTACCAAGACCCTCAATTGTAATGGTAATTGCCAGGCACTCAATGGCAAACCTAAATACAAACAAATTGTTATTGTTGTTATTGTAATTATAATTTCCATTCAGAATATTACAGCAGTGTTGTTATACATTGTCCTTACTAGAATCAGCAATAGGACGCAAGAGATTAACCCTTTCCCAAACAAGCCCTTGTTTTTACGTGTCTGCAGTACAAGTCTTTAGAAAACACTGTGGGAAAAGGAGAAATTGCTCATAACGAGCAATTTCTCCTTTTCCCCCAGTGTTTTCTACCAATTTGGAGAACTTTCTGCTTTTTTTATCAAAGTTGAAATTGTCGTGTGCAAACTCTTTGAGTTTAGAAAAGTCTAAAATTTGTCGTTTGGGAAAGGGTTAAAGGAAAATAAGCAATCCTAAAAACACATTCAATTTGTCCATGTTCAATTCTTTCAAATATGCAAATGGTGCCAAAAAGTATCAGAAACAAGCAAAAGTCTTCATCTTAAAGTAGTCCAATATCAGTGTACTTTAGGCTCTGATGTAAATTGTAAAATTTGTAAGAGCTAAATATTTGTACCCTTTTCTAAATGCATACAACAATCTCCTTATTCTGCTGCCAAACAGTCTTCATCAAGAAAAAATACCTTAAAGGTGTAACTATATTAATTGCAATTCTTACCTGCCCTAGCATTTCTTTGAAGGATGCTCTAAGCCGTAGTTTATATGTGCAGCTTGGTTCCAAGTACAGAGCTAATTCTACATGATCAAAATCCTGACCAGGGGCATCAAACTGAAAGTCCATGTTGTCAGGGGAGAATACTGGAGCAGGGGGTACATACTGCACCTTCATGGTTAAGTTTCCACTTGTGCTGTATCTAAATAAGAATGTTTCTTTGTTGATTAAGCCTGGTATTTCTAACTCTATATTACACAATCCCATGCTTAAAAATGACTTCAAAAAAAATTGTGGAAAAAGGTCAAAATGCTAGTAAGCAGCATTTTCTCCCCGTACCAGGATGGTTTCTGCCATTTCAAAGACAAGTCACAACATCTATGTCATATTTGGTTTGTCATCTGCTTGTGCTTTTAATTGGGATGAGTTCAAAATTTTGTCAACTTGTTTAGTTAGCGGCAAATCAAGGGATTCAAACCGAACATTTATTTGCCTGTCTCTTGATCTACATGTACCTGTGTTCAATCTTTCCCAGACAAAACTATATTGCAGCTATCTAGTTTGAAAGAACTTACAGGTGACAAATTCAGTATGTCTCAAATGATGGAACTGTCTTCAGAAGGAAAAAGAAAAAAAATTAAGGAAAAGAGAGCATTTTCTTCTTTTTCCATGATATTTCAAAATGCACTATTCTTCAGGTTGGTGAAACCTCTTTGTTGTTTGGTAGAGTTTTAACCTATTACCACAAAATCCCTACTTTTGACCCCCCTCAGAAAGAAGCCTGTAGAAAACATTGTGGGAAAAGGAGAAAATGCTGGTAACCAGCATTTTCTCCTTTTCCCACAATGTTTTCTACCCTTCACATAACAAATTTCAAATTTGCAGTCACTTTTATTTTCTCGTCTGCAAATGCTTTCAATTTGGACAAGTCTATAATATTGCCGGTTGGTAATGAGTTAAGTTAGAGAAATTACTGATTATCTGTAGTGCAAAAAAGACATACAAAACACAGTTCAGAGAGCACACTTCACTGTGTACTATGAAATGACTTAAAGGATATAAAATGTACATTCATTGCCCTTTTCAGATTCCTCTAATACAGAACATTACCCAATGAGCAGGATAATTTTAAAAAGAAAATTATGTTTCAATAATACAGGTAACAGAGCTGTTGAAAGATCTGTATCTGCTTTGTTTTCCAGGTTTGTAAACAACAGCAGCAAAAATGTACAAACAAGTAAGTTAATAAAGAATAGTAGATCTACATACTTCAAAAACTCATAGGAATCTTCATTACTCCATGGTGTATGGAACTTCATGACACTTCCATCAAACTCTCCTACAACAAAATAGTTCATGACAAGTCAGTTAACCCTTTACCAAACAATCCCTGATTTTCACGGCCCAGAGGAACAAGCCTTCTGAAAACATTGTTGGAAAAGGAGAAAATGCTGGTAACCAACATTTTCTCCTTTTCCCAAATGTTTTTACCCTTTCAGACATAAATTCCATCATTAGAACCATACTTAATTTCTAATCTGTAAATACTATTAATTTGGACATTTCAAAATTTTGTTGTCTAGTATAGAGTTAAAGAACACATACATTTACTCAGGTTTATATAGACAGCACTAACAAACAGTGGGAAAATAACATTACTTGTAATAAAGAGATAGTGGGCTTGAATCCCAAATGAGTCAAAAGTTCTTTGCAAGGGTGGATGAAAGTCACATGGACATGATTCATTCCTTTCTCACTGCTTAACTCTTTACCACACAAGAAAATTTTAGACTGGTCCAAATTGAAAGCATTTGCAGACGACAAAATAAAAGTGACTAGAAAAATTTGTTCTGGGAAGGGAAGAAAACACTATGGGAAAAGGAGAAAATGCTGGTTACCAGCATTTTCTCCTTTTCCCATAGTGTTTCAAAAGGCTTCTCTCTTAGGGGCGTCAAGAGTATTGTTTGGTAATGGGTTAATACTGCTTTAACTTTGTTTATGTGTTGAACACAAAATATTAAACACTAAGCTGATATTAAGATACTGAAGATTTACCTGGCTTTTTATTTGTACATTTACTGGTCTCTAGAGTTGCAGTATAAACTTTGAGAACATTATTTAGATTATACAGTTTAAGTCTGTAGTACAAAGCATTGGTTCCCAGAGTTAAGACCATGGCTCCTTTGCTCACACTTTCTGGATAAGACATCAATATTTCCAAAAGTCCTGGCACTGAGTTACTCAAGTATCTTCTCCCTTGACTGTAAACTTCACCAATCACCTCTACCTACAAATTTAGAATTTAAATTGATGTGCTACTTGAATATGAGAATTTTCTTTTCCTTGTCATATACAAGTACATGAAAATCAAATTTTCCCTTATTCAGTAAAAGTACCTGAGAAACTTACTTTTTCCCTTTATAACATACAAATCAACAAAGAATTGTATATTTTCTTTCCCATCAATGTATTTGATAAAGAGTAAAATTTCAAAAATCCAATTGCTGTTGGACAAGGATATCAATTCAAATTACTCTCATCTAAAACAAAAATCTCATCTAAAACAAAAAACTATCTATTGCAAGACAAAACAAGAGCACCACATGAGGTTGACAACACTCAGTGACTGAAAAGAAGCATAACTTGATGGTTATCTGCCCCAATTATCCTTTTAATTGTTAATAACATGTCCAAGTCTGATGTGAGTATCTTCATTGATTAAAGAAATGTTACAAAATATCAATTTTTTTTGAAAATTCTGAGTTAAAAAGGGACATAACTATGTCCCAGACTTTTTTTTATAGAAACCTGCCCCTATTGTATGTGTTCCCCTTTTGATAGTAAACAACTTGTTCAAGTTTCAAATAAACATCTTCAGCAATAACAGAAAAAATACAAAAAGTCAAAGTTTTCAAATGACAAAGGTGCAGGTGATGACAGGGCTATGACCATAATTAATCTTTTTGTTTGAAAACATCCAACCTAAAGAAAAAAGGTTAGCACAAAATAATGTCTTAACTAAACAGTTGCTTCAATAGCAATTACAAGTCACACTGAGATATGGCAAAAGTTATCACTACCTTTATATGGCAAAAAATATATATATAGACTGTGATAACTTACCCTACTGTTAGTAGGTGGTATCACAACAACAATATGTGATACAGTAGCCATATCTGGGGCATCTAGATCTATATGTACTGCCTGATATAGAACAAAATACCATTAGAATACCAGTTTTACTGTATGAATAATGTTTTATACTGCTGTAACAAGGGTTTCACTTATTCAGCTCTTTGTAGTTTCACAAAGTATGCTCAGGGGCTCTCCTGTATTTTGCCCAAAGATATGCCCAGACCACCATCTCTACCCGGTACAATGTAACCTTTGCTTTCAGAGAACATCTCGATAGTCACATCCTTTTGCTAGTCAACAATTATCATTTTGCAACCCCAGGTCAGACTCCTTCTAAAATCATTGTAAGAAAAGGAGGAAACATAATATCCAGAACTTTCTCCTGTTTCCATTAATATTCTAACCCTTGAAATAGACAAGTTGTATCATTTAAGCCACATTCAATGTGTTGCCTGCAAATGATTTCAATATGTATCAGTGTACAACTTTGTTCACTGGTTAATTACCTGCACTAATGCTATGGGTTCCCTTTGAACAACTAGCCTGAGTTGGAAGTAGAAATTTCCAGCAATGACAGAGAGAATAAAAAGTGTCAAGTTTTTCTATTTTAATCACAAGGCTATGAAAATTTCATAATATTTTATGAGGAAAGAGCCATGCTAGAAATATAGATTACTGAGCTAAATCACATGTTGCTCAGAAGTTTTATTTTTAAAGTAATGATCTCAACAACAAAGCAGATTCTCAACAAATTTTATACTATTTATCTTGATGATGAAATATGAAATTTAACACCAATAAAATGTTTAAGTCCTTACCACACAATCCTGATTTCAAAGACCTTGAAGAAGAGCGCTTCTGAAAACATCGTAGGAAAAGGAGAAAATGCTGGTAACCAGCATTTCCTCCTTTTCTTATAATGTTTTGTACCCTAAAACAGATTAATTTTATCAGTTGAGCCACCTTTCAAATATCATCTGCAGATGCTTTCAATTTGGACAAGTCTAAAATTTTGTTGTCTGGTAAAGAATAACATAAAAATCAATATGAGCATATTCTCTTGCTATATGGTCTATATTTTCATATGCCGTACGATGAAAAAGGTCATCTCCAGTAGATGATGAATTGTATTATCCATTTCCCAAATGAAAAATTCAAAACTCTTTTAAACTGAAAACATCTAGAGTTGACAATTTTAAATTTGATATGAATGAGATGAAGTTCTCTTACAAGGTAGAAAATATTTTTGAGACACAGAGAAAATGTTGGTTTCACTTTCCCAAAATATTTTGAATATTTCAAAAAAAACCCTAGTCCTCAAAATTGTTAAAACTTGTGATTGCATGACTAGGAAGAGGACATAATTATATTGTGCTAAAAATATCGGAGTTCTAAAAATATCTGACAAAACAGCATATATGGCCCTCAACACGCGAAAAGGAGCATTCGGACATTTGCATAAAGTGTCGTCTCGGATAAGCATGTGCATACCGTGCAAGCCAATCCGAAACAACACTTCCTTTTATGCAATTATCTGTTTTGCGCAAATGTATTGTAGCACAAAATCAAATGTAGTTTTCAAGTGCCATCTCCGATTAGCCTGCGCAGACTATGCAAGCTCATCTGAGATGGCACTTTACACAAATATCCAAATGCACCTTTTCTTGTGGTGCAAGCCATAAAAGCCACTTGCCCATACCTTTTTCTGAGAATATAAAGAAGGAATCATGTTTCCAGTGGAAGAGATGTCTCTGCAGATTGAGCTGAAAAAAATGTTGATAAAATAAGTGATGGCAAAGAAGCACATTTACTTTTGCCCATCATAGTTGTGAGGTGATGAAGTAATTAATTCAAATACACAAATATGTGATTCGAGCATTGCATTCTAGTGCAGACCTTCACATATGAACCACCATACATTAATCATAATCATAAGGATAATTGAATAAATTGATAAATTTGTATTAAAGAAAAACAAATGGTTAACACTACCACACAATCGAGACACTGTGGGAAAAGGAACTACAGCTGTCACTAATGTGACTTAATACCCCCGCCAGCACTTTGACAGAAACAGGCAATTGCTAGTACTTTGTACACACGGATCCACAGATGGACACACACAAACACACAGAGGCTGATTCCATTGTACCCCCAAAAACATTTGTTTTGCGGGGGTATAAAAAATGCTGGAAACCTCTCCCTTGTCCCAAAATGTCTGCTATCCTTAAGAAAAAGAATCTCAATTTTTAAGTCACATTTATTTTGCTGTCTGCAGTTTATTTGATCAATTTTGAAGTTGGATAAAAAGTTAAAGACAGATATCACAAAAAAAAAAAACATAATACCATTCCTTTTGCCCAGGTTTCAAGTCACATGTACAGATCCAACTGTCTTGAGGCTACAGAAAAGAGTATTGAAGTTTTCTTAATCAACATTTAGACATAAAGCGAAATATTTTACCTCAATTTTTTTGTACATTTTTTTTTCTGCAATATAAAATGTTGTAGTTTATCACATTAAGCTATAAAGCCTTTAACTGTATGATTAAAAATCTTTAAATCTAAATTGATACATGAAATACAAGCAAAATGTTTAGTTTGTTAATATAGAAAAAAGAACAAGAGCTTGTCATAGCAGTGCATATACGCCCAAAGGGACTTGTCAGTGAAATGGGTTCAAATCAAGAATGCCTACAGAGATCCAAATTTTAAAAGTCACATGCACAACTAAACATCACAGAGATTTATTGTGTTAGTTTCAAGTTATTCTGATGGAATCTGTAGGAGTCGAGTACACAAGAAATTGCCAATGGATAGATGGATAGACAGATGCACAACCTGGGCCATATCATAATATGACCTTTTGGGCGTATAAAAAATCTGACAGAACAGGTAAGCCAGTTATCCACTTACAATATTTGATACAACAACAGCATGGTCAATTGCATCGTACTCTACTACTGGAATCACAAGATAGGTTTCTTCAACAACCTGTAATATAAATGCATGGTGGTGTTCTTAATTGCTTTCTTTTCAAGCAAATCTATATCCTTCGAAACGAAGAATTTATCATAATTAAATCTTTTCCTTCTTGTCAATAGTACTAGCTTTAAGCTATGTTTTTAACTGTGGCAGTTGAGTAACAAACAAAATTTTAATTACGAGAATGTTCAACAGTTCTCTCCAACAGGAACTTTATTATGCTCCACCAGACTTTTAAATACACAGTAAAATAACTGCTTCAGACCAGCAAAAAGCTCAGTTCTAATACTGTCTCACTATTCAACCTTTAGCAAGATTATACCTCCTTCTATCTTAAAATATGAAGGACTTTTACAAAAAGCGACTTAACCTCTTACCTATCAACTCCATGTTTCAACCAGCCTAAAAAAGTAGTTTTGAAAACCTTGTTGGAAAAGGAGAAAATGATGCTAACCAAAACTTTCTTATATTACCAAACTCTTTTCTACCATTTTAAAGACAAAGAAATTTTCAGCTATACTGAATTTGATGTCTGCAAGTTCTTTCATTTTGGTAACATCTATTTTTTATCATTTGGTAAATTGTGAATTTTTCTACCTGGAACCTTGATAAAACAAAAAAAAGATACAAATAATCAAATATGTCATGCCAAAAATGTCTAATTGTTCAACTCCTTTGGCCTGACACCTAGAAATAGGGTCAGTCTATTGTTAATAGATGTTATATTAACTTTCAAAGCAATGACAGCATAACTCGAGGATGAGTTTTTGACATTATATATACTCATGTGAATACACAAAGATGCCTTCTAACAACCTTAAGGAAGAGGCCTTTTGAAAACATTGTAGGAAAACGAAAAAATGCTGGTAACAAGCATTTTCTACTCTTCTGACAAAGTTTTCTACACTATTTAAGAAAAATTGTGTCATTTGAACCATTATGAAATGCCGTCTGCAAATGCTTTCAATTCGGTTAGGACTAAAATTTTAACGTGTAGTAGAAGGTTAAAATATTTGTTTATTATGGGTACAAAAAGTTTCTCATTTCCAATTCAAAGACCATTTTGATACTAAGACTATTCAATTTCAGAGCATATGATGATCCTCATAGACAGCTTACACTCAGAAAGACTACAAGTACAGGCATACATACAAAGGTGACTTAACAAAAAAAATAAACCATCAGCTGACACACCTTGTCCTTGGTCCATTTCCAGGTTTCTTCTGACATAACTGTCCAAGATACTTTTTTATTTAGTTTAATTGTCTGGGGCCATTTAGTGATAAAACCCCCAGTGCCTGGGTGATGAAGAAAATGGTGTCTAAAAACAGACATTCTGTGTGCAACATCATCTGTTATCTGTCGGTAAAAAGAATAACGATAAAGATCTGTCATAAACACAAATAAAGATCTTTAACAAAAATAAGAAACATCTGTGAACAAGACAAAAGCAAAAATGTCAACATGAAGCAGAAAATAGGAGGCCAAAATGTCAACATGAAGCAGAAAATAGGAGGCCAAAGTAACTATAACTATCTATTAACATATATTTCACCCTTTCCAAAACAAGCCCTTGTTTGTATGTGTCTGCAGTTAAGTCTTCTGAAAACACTGTGGGAAAAGGAGAAATTGCTTGTAACAAGCAATTTCTCCTTTTCCCACACTGTTTTCTGCCCGTTCTGATAATTTTCTGCCATTGTTATCAAAGTTAAAATTGTTGTCTGCAAACTCTTCCAGTTTGGAAGAGTCTAGAATTTTGTCGTTTGGGAAAGACTTAAATGAGTCTTACAATCATGCCAAAAAATTAAAGCTTCACACTGCCAAATTGTTTTATATGGACAAAATATATGTATTGAAAAACTTATTTGCGATTTACAGAGACGAAACGAAACATAACGAAACATGCAAAAGTGTCAATTAAAGATCAGACTGCACATGATGTTACACATGCTATCACGGCTATTTAGGTAAGAATAGTGAGGGGTAATGATGATAAACTTACCATTTTAGTATTTTCATCCACTATGTCAAACAGTGACCTGGCGAATGCAAACACTAGCTGTTTACACCATACAACACACAGGTGATCTGGCGCTACCCAAACTTTAGGAGAATGTGTTGGCTGTTTGTCAAATAGAAAACAGGGGAGTATAATATGAAAACCTGTGGTAAAAAGTTAATTTACTGTGTGAGTATTTTTTTTTTCTGCAGGCCCTATTTTTTTTTTTCTTAAAAAAGGGGGGTTTCAAACTTCTGTGAAACTAATTTCTGCTATGTCCAGTCTGAGTAGTTTTAATGTTTAACTCTTCACCAAACGGCAAAATTTTATACTGGTCCAAATTGAAAGCACTTGCAGATGACAAGATGAAGGTAACTCAAAAATTGAAATATGTTTCCAGCAGGATAGAAAACATTGTGAGAAAAGGAGAAAATGCTGGTTACCAGCATTTTCTCCTTTTCTCTCAATGTTTTCAAAAGGCTTTTCTTTCAGGGTCGTTAAACGTCAGGATTTTGTGTTAACTGTTAAAGAGTTAATATCTGCTGCAGTTGAATTATTAGAAGCACAGTGGACAACAATCTACTTTTGTTTCTGGAAACTTCTTGCTATGTATAAATGTCAGACAGATGTCCAAACCTGGTCTCAAGATACTACCCTATTGAAGATAGCTTTTAAAATGCACATTATGTTGATCAACCACTATGCTTATGGGAATTAATTGTATTTTCCAGAGAGTCTGTAATCAATACAAATCGACAAGTTGTACAAGCTTCTAAAAGTTGCTAAATCATAAAGGAGACAACAACATAATGATTTAGCATAGGTAAAATAGTAAGTACTGACCTGTTCCCATATGTGAAATGTGAGAATTTGACTAGAGGTGTTTTTAATACATAGTTGCATAAACAACTACAGGTAGAAGATCCGAATAATAATCAGCAATTTTTTACACAAAAGGCCTGCTAAATATATGTTAAATCTTCCCTTTCAAGATTTAATCTTACATTTATCAGTGTTAAGGGTTCCTATTTGACTGACATTTCCTAAAGACCATTATAACTAAATGAATATTGCTGTTTTATAGTGGAACTGACTACACTGGTGTCTTACACATAACCCTAGAACCAAAACTCATCCATGTTTTGATTCTGTATATATTTGAAAGGTAAAAATCAACATTATAATCTGCCTGTTTGACAAAATCAATTTCATGGGTTCATATTTATGTGATGACCTGCTAGGTTTAATACATCATGGGGATAAATTAAGCTTCCTTTTTCCAGAGTATGACTCATTTATACTTTGTGTATAGAAGGGTTAACCAGTGTTAGCCACTTTAAAAAGTGACCCGTACATTTTAATATGACAGGTGGGACTAAAGTACTGCAAAAGCTGTGTTGGCAAGAATATGTCATGAAATATTGGACAGTTCAGAACATAGACTGCGCTGTATGTTACTCTAGAGTCTGACTAATCTTTCCTTAACCCTTTACCACACAATCCTGACTTTTAACAACCCTGAGAAAACAGCAATAGAAAACATTGTGGGAAAAGGAGAAAATGCTGGTAACCAGCAATTTCTCCCTTTCCCACAGTATTTTCAACCCTATCAAAGTCAGAAATCATCATCACATTAGCAAGGTATAATTTGTTGTCTGCAGATGCTTTGAACTTGGTCCAGTCCAAAACTTTGTCATTTGGTTAACAGTTCAATGCATCTACCCTTGGCCATGTTGTGCCATGAATTTATCACACAGAATATGTGATACTTACTGTCGCACTTATGGCATGGTCTTCATCCACAATCTAAAATGCAGAAAACAAAACTTTAGCAGCACTGTCAGTATACATCATTACACGAGCACAACATGCAGCTGCCAACACTCAGCTGCTTACTTAATTTTTTGTAAAAAAATAGAAAATAAAAAAAAAAAAAAGAAGGGACATAACTGTGTCAAAAATATTTTGATGGTTACTTGCTCCTGTTGTATTCATTCTACTTTTGATAATTAACCCTTTACCAAACGACAAAATCTTAGACTGTTCCAAATTGACACCATTAGCAGACGACAAAATAAACATGACTCAAAAATTGAAACTTGACATAGGAAGAGTAAAAAACATTTTGGGAAAAGGAGAAAATGCTGGTTACCAGCATTTATTTTCTCCTTTTCCCCCAATGTTTTCAGAAGGCTTCTTCCTCTGGGTCATTCAAATTTAAATGTCTGTGACTCGAAACTTTTTTCCCTAGCTTGTGGAAAAGACGCCCTGGCCAAAAAAAAGCATTTAAATATTACTTCAACAGCCAAACTTAACAAAGTAAAGCAAACATTGGTCAATTTTACTATGGTTAGCAACAGGCAAAAAGGGGCATTCAGACTTTTGCGTAAACTGTTGTTTTGGATCAGGCTGCGCAGTTTGCCCAGGCTAATCCGAGACGGCACTTTATGACTACATTTGATTTTGTGCCACAGAGGACTTGCCCAAAACAGAAAATTACATAGAAAGTTGAAAATATCATTTCAGATTAGCTTGCATGGAATGCACAGGCTGATCAGAGATGACATTTTACGCAGATGTATGAATGCCCCTTTTTGCGTGTTGCACTTCATGTGTCATGTTCTAGACTAGTAGGACTAACATTTTACGTTCAAGACCTTGCCCTATACCCCACAAAAAAACCCTCTTTCACAGAATGAAAGAAAAGGAGAAAATGAATAATAGAGAAAATGCTGGTAACCAAGATTTTCTCTCTGAAAGGGTTAGGACAATTCTTAGACTTACCCCATCTAAAGGTGTGAGACCCCCTCTAACTTGTATGTCCTTATCTGCACCTCCACTTGACACAAGTGTGATATGTTTTAAAGTGGAATTACCATACTGTTTCCAGTACTCATTGGTCCGTTTATGAAACTCAGCCAATTCTGGATCAAGTGTAAGGACTGGGGAAGAAAGAAAATCTTCATGATAGGGTAACTTTTAGTACCTGAACAAAGCGAAAAAATACCAGACTTTTCCAAAGACATCAAATTCAACTAGACTAAGAAAGAGGAATTTGTCTTTGACAGGGTAGAAAACATTATTGGAAAGGAAGAATAAAAAAAACTAGTTTTACAGCATTTTCTAATTTACCCACAATATTTTTGACAGCCTTATTTCTCTGAGTCAACAAAGTTTGAATTGTTTGGAAGAAAGTTTTAACTGCTGACCATAACCATCTTTGGACTACAGACTTATTAAACTTTTGAAGTTTCAACAGCAAAACAGAAGTTCTTTCAACTTAATTAGCACTGACTAGGTTTAAAGATATATTTTAATTATGAAATGATATAGTAACAAAACTACTGATGAAACTGCTAGGAACCAATCTAAGCTTACTTCGTTCTTCTACAATATTAAACATACTGGCATTATGATTCAAAATATTACACTATATGGCTTGCAACACGCGAAAAGGGTCATTGGGATAATTACGTAACGTGTTGTCTCCGATCAGCCTGAGCAGTCTGCACAGGCTAATCCGAGATGGCATTTCACGACTACATTTGATTTTGTGCTACAGTAGTCTTGCGCAAAACAGAAAATTGCGTCAAAATGGAAAGTGTCGTTTCGGATTAGCCTGCAGGGAGTGGGCAGGCTGATCCGAAACGACACTTTACGCAACTGTCAGAATGGCCATGGCCTGCAACATGCAAAAAGGGACATTTGTACAGTTGCGTAAAGTGTTGTTTCGGATCAGCCTGCGCACTCCCTGCAGGCTAATCCAAAACGACACTTTCAGTTTTTCTGTAATATTCTGTTCTGTGCAAGATTATTGAAGAACAAAATTGACTGTAGTCATAAAGTGCCGTCTAGGATGAGCCTGCGCGAACTGCAGATGCTGATCTAAGATGTCACTTTACGCAAATGTCCGAATACCCCTTTTTGCGTGATGCAAGCCATATGTTCCACTGAGAATAAATGAGTATTGCTGACATACATTTCAAAAGACTTTGAAATATCGTAAATTGTTATAAAAGGGGCATCATTCAAAACCGAAATGGGAGTGGGGGTTGATATTTTGTAAGGAAAATTCAATAGGACATTCCTGCTTACCTTAGTGGGGGCAAAAACAAACATGCTGAGAAAAACAAAATGCCTCCAAAGGGACTAAGATTTAAGTTGGCTATCTTTACTAAGATTTTCTAAAAACTTGCAAAACAAAATCTAATATAAATCTTTACCACACTATACAATTTTAGGCTGGTCCAAACTGAAAGTATGACAACAATTTACCAGCATTTTCTCTTTTTCTCACAATGTTTTCATTAGTCTTCTTTCCCAGGGTGGTTAAAACTCGGGATTGTGAGGCAACTATTGCATTCTAAAGGTTCATTTGGTTTTATTATCACAAGGAAACTTCAGCAAATGCAGACCAATGATATGATCAATGAAACATATTTTTTTGTACAGTCTAATCTTGAGCTACACATTCTACAGCGGCAGTTCAGGATGTCCACAGCATCCTAGTGTTATTTACTTTGCAAACAGAAAACAAAATAGAGCCTCATCCAAATTCAAAATTGATAAATTTAACCTGTTTCCAAATGACAATATTTTAGACTGGTCCAAAGTGAAAGTGATTGCAGACGACAAAATAAAAGTAACTGAAAATTTGAAATTTGTTTAGTGAAGGGTAAGAAACATTGTTGGAAAGGAGAAAATGCTGGTTACTCGCATTTTCTCCTTTTCCCACAATGTTTTCTAAAGGCTTCTTTCTCAGGGGCGTCAAAAGTAGGGATTGTGTGGTAATGGGTTAAAAGGGTAGGCAGAGAGCTTTTGAAAAGCCTGAGGGAAAAGGATAAACTGCTGGCTACCAGCATTTTCCTCTTTACCAACAATGCTTTTTAGCCCTTTCCAAAACAACCCTGGTTTTTACAGGTCAGGAATAGCAGCCTTTTGAAAACATTGTGGGAAAAGGAGAAAATGCTGGTAACCAGCATTTTCTCCTTTTCCCACAATGTTTTCTATCCTATCATATAGAAAAATCTTATTTTTAGCAACTGTTAATTCTCATCTGCAAAATTCTTTCAATTTGGTCTGGTCCAAAATTTGCCATTTGGGAAAGGGTTAAAGAATTCTTCCTTCATGTAGAAACTCATAATTGTTTGGCAGAAGGTTTTGAAGAACAATTAAAATAGTATTAATTACCAGGGTACTGATTTGGCGTAGCCTGCATGAATATTGTGTTTACCAGTCCAGGATCAAAGTCAGGTAATGTGAATAATCCTCTAGCTATCATACCTCCCTGAAATAACAAATTCATAATTACAAAATCTCTACAGTATGTTCGCCTGAAATTCCTACTAATTTTCCTAAATCTTTGTATTCAATGCTACCACAAAACTTAACATGTACTCAGACAAAGGTAGGAGTAGTAGTTTCTGGGAATCGCCTAGCTCCTAAATTGATAAATGGTGTTTCGAGTTGCTTTCAGCTAAATTATTTATATCACACTAATCACTCACTTATTTGTGAGTTTCCTAGTGTTCATCAGTGTTGCACTGGGGCACTGAAGTGCCTTGCCGTATGACATCCCAAACAAAAACAACAACAACAACAACAAACAAAAACCTAGCTCCCAATCATAAGAAATGCCCCTGCCCCTTTTCCACTTTTGTCTCCAACAGACATGTACATGTACTTTTTTACATTTCAATCTTTTATTCCAGGGTGCTTCTCCCAGTAAGTATTCGTTCCAGAATATTCCAAAAACTTATCAAAATGACACAAACTAATTCATACAACTTTACCATAGAATGGCCCAACAGAACAATTGTCTTTGGTTTGACCTCTGCAGTTTTATATAAGGAAAATATCTTCTTTATAGCAAGATGAACAAACTCTGAAAACAAAGAAAGATAGTTGAAATTACAATTATACTCTTTCAATACCTTTCCTCAAGTCGTTTTAATTAACCCTTTCCCAAAAAGCATATTTTGGACTAGACCAAACTGAAAGCATTTGCAAATGACAATTCAACTCTTGCTGAAAAGATGATTTCTGTCTATGATAGGGTAAAAAAAATTTTGGGAAAAGGAGAAAATGCTGGTTACCAGCATTTTCTCCTTTTCTCAAAATGTTTTCAAAAGACTACTATTCCAGACCCATAAAAACCAAGGATTGTTTGGGAAAGGGTTAACTCATTACTTTTGGCAAGTGACTCTTGTGGTGAGCTTGCAAACCACCTAGGCATTGTCATATTTCTACTCCAGACTCAGCATTTATAAAATGTATTAATTTACCATCATACATCAACTTATACATGGATCCGTGGTGATAAGATAAACCGACTACCTTAGTTACTGTTGCCAAGGACTCACAAACAAACGCTGTCAATATATATACAGTATAGCAAATAGGCTACTTAAATCGTGCTGTCATGAATGTTTCTCTCAATAAAATTTTGGAAAAAATATTTTAATCATATATTTCTGTCGATGATAAATTCCCAGTAAGTAATTTAAAGATGCTTGAACGAATTTACACACGGATACGTATTAAAAGGACAATTATCGGGTCAATGGACAATGTAACATATACACATGTTTAAACAAAATTTCGAACTCCAATGCGAAAGGAAAAACAAAAATCTCCGTTCTGCCACAGAATTATAGAATTACAGATACTGATTGGTTTCTTTTGGCTAGTAAAGTCATTTCAGCATCATACTAAATTAGATAACACTGAATTACAAACCTTTCGAAAACTTTATAGATTGTCTGATTCAACAGAGAGGTTTAAGTTAATGAAAAATTTCAATATCAGGTTAAGGGAAAAGGGTGGTCTGATGATTATAAAATGTGCTAAGTGTGTTGTCAGTTATAAAAATTGTTAATATCATTGACGGTAGTTTGTTTTATCTTATGATATATTGATGACAACGGACAGTCAAGTTGATTAGAGCGGCAAATTGCTTTGCAATCAATACCAAATGACAAAATTTTTAGAACAATCCAACCTCAAAAATTTGTAGTCAAGAAAAGAAATGATGCAAAAATTGAAATTTGTTTTTGAAAGAACACAAAACACTGTCAAAAAAGGAGAAAATGGATGTTACAAGCATTTTCTCCTTTTTCCGCTATGCTTTTAACAGCTTTCTGAGGGCCTTTAAAACTCGGGTTTATGAGATAAACGGTTGAAAAAGCTGAGTCAAGAGAAAAATTAACATGTTGCCCATTGAGCTAAACTTCCACCGGTACAAAAGATAAACCTTTTTAAAATTAAAATTTACTCTTAGTGAGGAAGTACACGTCATATGAAGTGCTTATTGTAAATAGCAGTAGTTTACATCTAAGACTAAACATCATGTCATTTTCAGTCTGATCTATATCTACACATTTAGCATATTCTTCATGCACCATAGGTTAAGATTAATGTCAAACTAAAACACTGATGACAAGTTACGTGGCCAATTTTTGGATGTGCATAGGTTATTGAACAAGGTTAGATATTCAAGTAAAGTTGGTCTATTTTTACCTTTGTTTTCAATTTTTCTCTTTCAGAGGGGTAAACATTATTTCAATAAATCCATTTTCCAGCGCTCATCAGAACTCTTTACATTAGTCCAAATTTTCAGTCATTATCATAATTCAAACTTGTCTATAGCCTTTGCGTGATCTCACATCAGCGGTACACGCTCGCAAAGCACATATTTTAAGGTTTTCCTTAAATTCAAACGGTAAAAACACAAAATAAATGAATAGTATCGCATTCCTCCAACGTTAACAGTTGTTTATTTGTGAGCCGAAATAGCAGAAACCAACGATGCAAATTGGGTAGAATAAATGCGATAACCTGATTGGTCAAATATGGATTTCCACAGATCCATGTATTACCATACAATCCAAATGTTTAACTCTTTAACATAGGAGTAAAATATGGACTTGTCCAATTTGAATGCATTTGCAGAGGTCAGTTTAAATGTAGCTCAAAAGGGTGAATTATCCTATGATAGGGTGGAAAACATTGTAGGAACAACATTTTTAAAAGCTTTCTCCCTCAAAGTCGTTAAAAGTAGTATTTGTGTAGTAAAGAGTTATAGACCTTGATGAAGGGACCTTTCAAAAAAATAGGGGGAAATGGAGAAAATGCTAGTAACAAGCATTTTCTCCTTTTCCCACAATGTTTTCTACTCCATAAAAGAAAATCTTATGTTTTGGGTTACATTTCTTGTCTGCAAATGCTTTTATGTTAAACAAGGGCAAAATGTCATTGTTTGACAAAGACTTAATTCATTTTAATTATCTCTATTTTACAAGATCTACATGACAGGAAATCCTAAGTTGTTTTTAAAGTGATTCTTCCTATAACGAAATTATAAACCTACAATATAGTATCACAAGACATCCAACTATAGAATGACAAAGTACTATTTTTTCTACAGCAGAGAAAATCTTCTGGGGAAAGGATTTAGGTGCTAAACATTACAAGAAAAAGAACTAATGACGATCACAAGCTACACTTGTATCTCTTTGTAAAAATGTCCAACAAGTGAAATGTGATATGTCTATGTTGATAATTCTTTACCACACAATGCCAAAGTTTAACATCTATTAGGAAATAGCATTTGAAAGCATTGTGGAAAAAGGAGAAAATGCTAGTATAATGAGCTACTTTCAATCTGTTGTCTGCAAATACTTTCAGTTTAGACCAGTTTTAAATAGTGTGGTTTGGTAAAGAGTAATGGAACAAATTAACCATGCTTACCTGTTTGCTTTTGCATTAAAGCCCCATGGAATGCTGACAGCTCTTCATGCAGATCAACAGCAAAAAAGTTGAAGTGATATCTCTTTACTTTGTCTATGGCTCTACGAAATGTGACGGATCCCATTGATCTAACTGTAAAATGAAAAGAAAAAAAAAGCTTTTGTACAACGAATGTTATGATTGTAATTGATACCAGAGGTCCAGGTAAAAAATGAACTTCTGAAAGAGTTATCTCTCCATCAAATCCAGAATTGTCTCTTTATGAAAAAAAAAATGAAAAGTACTTGAGCACAGACTTTAGTGAAGAACTATAGATACATTACTCTTTCAAACTTAAAAAGGTGACTAATTTACACAAAATGAAAGCCCGGTCCTGAATAAATGACAATTCTTTTCTTTATTTGTACTCTATTCTCCATCAAAAAATTTCCGTTGGGTTAATATTCTAATCTTCCTTATTTTTAACCTATAATACTTCAAATGTATCATTACCCTAGTTCAATTATTTCTAAATTTCTTTGTTTTGATTAAAATTGGACTTGGGATATAAAGTGCTTTCTCAAATAACAGTTCTACACTTCAAATGCCTGTGATCATCCCGGAACTTCTTGATTTACAAATCCAATGCCTCAAGCCATAGGAAACCATGGAAAGCATGTGGAATGACAAATGTTACTTAAATGTTCGAACTTTGTCTGTGAAAATATTTTCTAAAAAGGTGATAAAATGCTGGTAATCAGTATTTTCTCCTTATCCAATAATGTTTCCAAAACCCGTCTCCATCAGATTTGTTAAACCTCAGGATTGTGTGATAACAGTTTCAAATGAATCACAGTAGACCACTGTATTATCTTTTTATATATATATATGTACAAGAATTCCATTGGAGATTTGTAGTTATAAATCTATATTGACCATGAAGATAGCTGATGGTCTTACCTTGCTTATAGCTACCACCATTTCCAGGTATGAACAATACTGGTATTCCATCAGGCTTCATGTCACTGTGGAACATAAGAAAATCTTGATCATAACAATATGCAACCATTCTAATATGAGGGCTACTGTTTATGTTTGTAGAGTAGGACAGTTTTTCCCATTATGATTGCAATACTAAAATTTTATTTATTTGAGCCCTTCAAAGTATGCCTCATTTACCTCCAAGCACATTTTTTACAAAGAACTATCCACTTCGGTACCATGGAAAACTAGCTTTACAGTTTATGTTGAATTTATGTACACTATGAAACACACTACAAGTGCTTGTCCGTGGCAAAAGATGCCTCAAGGGACAATACCTTTCACATTTGGAAAAAATTGCAAATCCATAAAAATGTACAGCAAACTACAAAATATACCAGATCAGTTGTGACACCCTAACAGGTACTTTGTACTCTTTAAAATTTATTCACATAGTTAACCCTTTACCAAACGACAAAATTTTAGACTGGTCTAAATTGAAAGCACTTGCAGACGATATAATAAATGTAATCCAAAAATTGAAATCTGTTTCCAGAAACGTAGAAATCATTGTGGGAAAAGGAGAAAATGCTGGTTACCAGCATTTTCTCCTTTTCCCACAATGCTTTCAAAAGGCTTCTATCTCAGGGTCGTAAAACCAGAGATTGTTTGGTACAGGGTTAAAGGAACTATTTTATTTGCAATGTTATCAGCAATAAAATATTTATAATCAGGTATGAATACTTACGACAGCATCCTTGCATAGTGCCTGAAATATGACATGATACATGTACATATAGGTGCTTACTATTACAGTGCAATTGTATATAAACAAAATGAAAAATTTAAATCTGGATAAAATATCCATAGCATACCTTACGATTATGTTTGGTTAAATGTCTCAGCATAGGAGACAGTGTAGATCCAAGATCAGACTGTGCACTTTTTTTTTACACAGTATAATCTTGATTTTCACTATCTGCAATATAATTGGACCCTCTGGTTGAATCCAAGATGGAATTATTCCTCCATTTCAATCTATTCATAACATACCTATATTTTAATCTCTGTAACTGTTTCTTGTTGTATATGAATAAAAAGAACCAATGAGACAGACAAAATATAACTATGATGTGGAAAAGTTAAAAAAAAATCACAAAATTTGAAATCTACATGTAATTTGCCCATCGGGAGGAAATTCCTCTGTGTTTACTGTCACACTGCTCTAAATGGATTTCTTATCCACACAACATATATATATTCAAAATGTCTAAGTTCATTTTACCCTTGAAAACTTTCTTGTATTAATTCAATATTCTTACATAAGCAAAAATTGTTATCAGACCAAGTTATTTCAGGATACATGTGTAAATCTTAGATTACCCGTAACTACCTGATGATAATTCGTATTCATTTTCTTGCAGAATACTTTTGAAAATGCAAAGGAACACCAGCTACATGTATGTTTCTTTTATAGCCCCAATGTTTTCAAACGTAGTCTGCTGCAAAAAAATGAAGTACATACCCTTCCCCATAGACATATAGTCCATAATTAGGAAATTTCTTGTTCACAGATCTTGCCATTGGTATTTTCTGAAAGAATATAAAAAACAAGAGCGGCAAATTGTCGCAAGATACGCCCGTCTTACCCCAGGTTGTAAAGCTAGGGCATGCACCGGACAAAATTCAAGTATGAAAAACAACAAAGGGCAATAACTCAAAAATTAAGCAAGCAAGAGTTGTGATTTCTGTGCACTGCACTCCCCATCGATGAGATCTATCCACCCATGAAATTTCATAACCCTAGCTAGTATAGTTTTGGAGATATGCTTCGGACAAAAATCAAGTATGAAAAACAACAAAGGGCAATAACTCAAAAATTAAGCAAGCAAGAGTTTTGATTCCTGTGCACTGCACTCCGCCTCGGTGAGATCTATCCACCCATGAAATTTCATAACCCTAGCTACTATAGTTCTGAAGATATGCTCCGGACAAAATTCAAGTATGAAAAACAACAAAGGGCAATAACTGGAAAAATAAGAAAGCAAGAGTTATGATTCTTGTGCACTGCAATCCCCCTCAGTGAGATCTATCCATCCATGAAATTTCATAACCCTAGCTACTATAGTTCTGAAAATATGCTCCGGACAAAATTCAAGTATGAAAAACAAAAAAGGGCAATAACGCAAAAATTAACCGAGGAAGAGTTATGATTCTTGTGTACTGCACTCTCCCTCGATGAGATCTATCCACCCATAGAATTTCATAACCCTAGCTAGTATAGTTTTGGAGATATGCTCCAGACAAAATTCAAGTATGAAAAACAACAAAGGGCAATAACTCAAAAATTAAGCAAGGAAGAGTTATGATTCCTGTGCACTGCACTCCCCCTCAATGAGATCTATCCACCAATGAAATTTCATAACCCTAGGTAGTATAATTTTGGAGATATGCTCCGGACAAAATTCAAGTATGAAAAACAACAAAGGGCAATAACTCAAAAATTAAGCAAGCAAGAGTTATGATTCTTGTGCACTGCACTCCCCCTCGATGAGATCTATCCACCCATGAAATTTCATAACCCTAGCTAGTATAGTTTTGGAGATATGCTCCGGACAAAATTCAAGTATGAAAAACAACAAAGGGCAATAACTCAAAAATTAAGCAAGCAAGAGTTATGATTCCTGTGCACTGCACTCCCCCTCAATGAGATCTATCCAGCCATGAAATTTCATAACCCTAGCTAGTATAGTTTTGGAGATATGCTCCGGACAAAATTCAAGCATGAAAAACAACAAAGGGCAATAACTCAAAAATTAAGCAAGCAAGAGTTATGATTCCTGTGCACTGCACTCCCCCTCGATGAGATCTATCCACCCATGAAATTTCATAACCCTAGCTAGTATAGTTTTGGAGATATGCTCCGGACAAAATTCAAGTATGAAAAACAACAAAGGGCAATAACTCAAAAATTAAGTGAGCAAGAGTTATGATTCCTGTGCACTGCACTCCGCCTCGATGAGATCTATCCACCCATGAAATTTCATAACCCTAGCTTGTATAGTTTTGGAGATATGCTCCGGACAAAGAACTGGACGCCGCCCGCCCGCCCGCCCGCCCGCCCGCCACGGGTGATCCCATAATACGTCCCGTCTTCGACGGGCGTATAATAATTCAATTTAGTCATTCAATAACTAATGGGGAAATCCATGACCTAAGTTTTTTAACTTTGGCACAACCCATTTGCTACCTTTTCTGTTTGTAATTACAAACCGTATAATAAGGTAGTTTATGTAAATCATGGCAATGAACCATTTTAACTCTTTACCACATAATCGAAAGTTTAAACGACCCTGAGAAAGAGGCCTTTTGAAAACATTGTGGAAACCAGCATTTTCTCCTTTTCCCACAATGTTTTCTATGCCTCTTATAACAAAGTTCAGTATTTGACTCACAATTATTTTATCATCTGCAAATGCTTTGAAGTTGGAACAGACCAACATTTTGTCATTTGGTAAAGAGTTAAAGCTAAACATCAAATTCAAGAGTCAAGAAGAGAGCCAAGAACTTTGAAGAGAAGTGGATCCAATCAACCATTGTAGTAAAATGAAACCATCAACAACATAAAATTAAAGTTTATTTCAGTTCATTTCTCATCACCAAACGACAACATTTTAGGCTTGTTCAAATTGAGAGCATGAGCAGATGACAAGATAAAAGTGACTGAAAATTTGAAATTTGTTTTTTGAAAGGTAGAAAACATTGTGGGAGAAGGAGAAAATGCTGGCTACTAACATTTTCTCCTTTTCCCACAAGATTTGCTAAAGGCTTCTTTCTCAGGGTCATCAAAAGTAGGAAATGTGTGACAATGGGTTAAGCTGTGCTGGTTTTACAAGACACTCAATGGTTTAGTATCAAAAACTGATAGGAAATAACTGTAAGCTATATTCTTTTTCAATATTATTGTCAAATCATCCAAAATCATAATACATTGAAGTTCGTGACTGTAATATGTCACAGTGACACCTTTATATTTGTTACAAAGTTACATGATACTTATCAAAATTGAGGCTGATGAGGTCAAACCATTAATTTTGTTGATTTTGTTATCATCTGCAAGTCGCGAAAAATGAGGTTTAAGTAGGCAATTGGGCTACTTGGAAAAGCTTGTGTTCCAGACAAGTAATTTCATGAGCGCAAAGATCCATACCCATAGAAACTACAAATTATTTCAAGACAGAACTACATTTGAAAATTATCATACTTTCACAATGTTTTGCTGTTCATGATCTTAGAAATGGAGATTAGAGTCGATCCGGCTAATTCCATACATGCGGCAAACTCCGTACACATAACGAAATGACGTCCTTCACGCAAACGGTAACCCCCTCCTTCTATATATAGCCCTCTATTGACGAAGCTGTGCTTTTGGAAAAATCCTAATTAAAAAATAACTTGATACAGTGATGCAATTTTTTTTCTGGATGCTGATTGGACAAGACACTGTACCTAATGAACCTTGGCATACCATCTCCAACAAGATTAGCACAAGGTCACTCGTAGCAACTTACACATCTAGGCGTTATGATTTTATTAAGGATCAATTAAAAATCATTTCTAGACTGTAATGGATGTAAAGAATTGACACTGAATTTCACAATTTCTTCATTGTTTTTTTTTATTTTTAAGAAGTCGTAAAGTAATTATTTTACTTTTTTTAAACTGTACGGATTTAGCCTAAGGTGAAAATAGAGGCTTGTTTCGGATGCGGGTAATTCCGTACATGTATAAAACTGTGAAAACAGATTACCGTATAGATCTACAAGCATCAGTATTGTATCTGAATGTCTTTGAGTTTTTAATTAACAGACCTTTTCTGTACAAAAACTGATATTTTATTGATCTTAAAGAAGTATGCATGCCCAATACAAAAGTGAGCATAACTAACTTATCAGTGGGAGGCCTGGGTGTTTGGTGTGCTTTGTGAACTTTGGTTTCAAAACTATTTTCTGATATTTTGTGGGGGAAAAAGACCACAACTTCTCATTCTCGACTGCTATATCTGCATATAAACAAACATACATTTTGGGTAAAAATGTAATACAAGTTCTGAGAGGTGATTAAAACAAGCATACGAAATTACCCGAAGGAGTGTACGGATTTACCCGCTAGGTGTGCGGAATGGTTTCAAGACAGTTCCCCGACAAGACAGTTCCCCGACACGACTTTTCGAGACAGTTCCCCGACAAAATTGAAGACAGTTCCCCGACACTTTTGAAGACAGTTCCCCGACACATTCATTATTAGCAAACTTGATTTTCATCAACATTTATCACCGATATCTATAACTTTTAAGGAAAGGAAATGGGTGTCTTGTACTTGTGAAAGGATTGTGAATAATTGAGAGTTTTTCTCCTTTTAAGTTTATTATTGATGATCACTCACAGTTCGGAAATGATACAGTACCTTGGCCGTTATGCAGATCAGAATATTATTACGTGTGTTATATGAATATACATGTGTATTTGATTACTAAAACAATTTATCCCAGTTTGGGATTTGAAATACATAGAGACCTAGGTTTAGCGCATTTTTTTTTTTTTAGATCTCTTACTGTTACTTCCGGAGAAACTGAAATAATGCACTAGTAATGTAATGGATAATATGAATGTAGATCCCCTTTATGTTGTGCCTTTATGGACAGTAGTAATATGACAGTTATACAGTCCAACGAGAATCAACAAAAAGTTTCAATGTTTAACTTTATTCAAGAAATTTATAGCACATAAGGCCAACATTACACGAGTTATACATATTAAAATTGCATTTCAGAAGCCAATACTCAAGTCGCAGACTTGTTCTTGTAGCTGAACTACATGCCATTAAAGACAGTTTAAACACCGCAATCATGGACAATTAACGGAAACTCAAAAGGTTCCCGCCAATTAAACGAATCATTATTACAAACACCCAATCATGGTAACAAACAGTCCAATCACAATATATCGACCTCCTTAATTGGGCATAATACTCAATTTAATAACCACCAAAGTTGAAATTTACTTCCATCATTTCAAAATAAATGTCTATAAAAACATTTAAAAAAGAAAAATCCAAACCTATTCATTATACTAATAATAAAAGTGTCGGGGAACTGTCTTCAATTTTGTCGGGGAACTGTCTCGAAAAGCCGTGTCGGGGAACTGTCTTGTCGGGGAATTGTCTTGTTCCCTATGGAATAAGCCAACCTCACTATCTAGCCTTTTCCTCACCCCTGTTATGACAACCAATCAAATCAACGTATTCTAGTGGCTCTATTCGAAAGAGGAAACTTTGATTTTCATGATAACTACATTTTCATGATCACCGTTTTAAAGCTAATGATACAAAATTCAACTTTGTCAGAAGGTGTACGGAATTACCTGGATCGACTCTAAAGGTCAGTCTATTTTTGAAATACTGGTTTATTCTGAGTTTCCAAATATGCCTGCCTGACAAAATGGCTGCCTTGTGTTGGCTGTGTCTACCTTCAGTCTGAAGGCTTGCTCTGATGCAATAATGAGCATTTTCTCCTTTTCCCACAGTGTTTTCTAGCCTATCAGCAAACTCTCTGTCATTTTCATAAAATTCAGAATTGTCACCTGCAAACACTTTGAGTTTGGGACATCTAAAATTTGTCATTTGGGAAAGGGTTAATGTCGCGATTTTCAGTTTGTTTAGGGCCATGGTATTGAACGGTGTACAAAACAAAATGGTACGAAACGGACTTTCGCCATTACCACATATTCTGGTCTCTCAAACATGTATGTCATCTCGCATTTATTTTCTCCTTTCGTAACTATAACATCAAGTACTCCGATAACAACAGCTGCAACGATAAACAGCGCGAAAATGACGGGAATAACAGATGCCATGGTTTGTGTGGTCGACTGAAGTTCTTCCAGGAAAAAACGCAATATCTTGGTTGAAGTTTTAAGAAGTTAGGGAAGCGGCATCCCATTACTACTTAACTTCTATGGAGAGGCACACGTCCAGATAATAACGGCACACTAAATTCATATATGTTGCTATTTTCTTGAATTTGTTTTGTAAGAAAAACTAAAATTAATATTTCCATCCTTTAATAACCCCTCCCACCCCCCCAAAAACAAATGAAGTGAAGGGCTCGTAGACCTATGCGCCCAGACAATACAACCATTTCATATCTAAGGTAAAAAGAAATATTGCCCTGCCCTGCCCTGCCCTGCCCTGTCCTGCCCTGCCCTGCCCTGCCCTGCCCTGCCCTGCCCTGCCCCTGCCCTGCTCCTGCCCCTGCCCCTGCCCCTGCCCCTAGCTGCCCCTGCCCTTGCCCCTGCCATCCAGCCCCTGCCCTGCCCCTGCCCTGCTGGTCAGAGAGTATATACATTGCTCTCTGGCTCAAGGATCATTGTGGTTGATCCATGGGCGGATCCAGAGGGGGAACCGGGGTCCGGACCCCCCCCCCCCCGCCCCCCGTAATTTTGGCGAAAATGTGGTTATCGGATTCGTGAACGGGACTGGTTTGATATTGCGCGGCATTTATGTAAAATACAGTCATAAATTTAAAAAAAAAAAAAGGTTCTAAATGTGGAGACCTCCTCATGGTTGGTAAAACTGGAAATGTTGACTTTTCTTGTAAGTGGTTTTCATCCACTGAAATTCGGAAATCAAAGAATCATATAATAAGACAAGAACGTTTTCGGTGGGACCCCCCCCCACCCCCCGAGAAAGATATCTGGATCCGCGTATGGGATCTATAACCAAGAGGTTCAAGGTTTAATCCTGAATTAAAATGCTTTTCATGCGATCGAGTGTCATTCAGCAAGGCATCATTGTGATAGCCTTTAGAGCGAGTTTGTATCATGTAGAAAATGCATGAATAGTTAGATCAGCTGTTGGTCGGATATATATCAAATACTTTTGAGTAATGCTCAAAACATAAAAAGAAAAAAATCAAGTTATCTCAAGTATTAATTCACAATGTTCATAAAACTGTTAAACCCAGTCATATTTTGTTTTTGCAGTATCTGAGATATTAATAAGTTAATGAATCTTTGAACAGTCTGATCAGGGATCGTATTTTAAGATCCCTTGTCTGATACATTACAGTATTTTAAACCTTTCCCAAACAATCCCTGGTTTTTACGGGTCTAGAATAGTACTTAGCTTTTTGAAAACATTGTGAGAAAAGGAGAAAATGCTGGTAACCAGCATTTTCTCCTTTTCCCACAATGTTTTCTACCCTATCATAGACAAAAATCATCTTTTCAGCAAGAGTTGAATTGTCGTCTGCAAATGCTTTCAATTTGGTCTAGTCCAAAAGTTTGTCGTTTGGGAAAGGGTTAAAGCCTGTCTTAGAGGCCACCTTTCATAATTCTTTATCACACAATCAGGATTTTGACTACCCTCCAACAGAACACTTTTGAAAACATTGTGCTAAAAGTAGAAAATTCTGATTCCTCACAATGTTTTGTACCCATGAACCATCTGAAAAAGAACCTTTATCTTTCCGGCTATAATAAGAGATATAAGAGTGTACTGTACTATAAGTAACAAGAATTAAAGCTTTCAATATCGAAAGGTCATTACTGAATTACAAATCCAGTCAGTACCACTTTTTGCTATTTCACTCTGTCACAATATTTTCAAAATCTAGTAGTGGCCCATTATGTACACCCTTTTTTTTTTCTTTAGATTAGGGACAGCAAGTAACAAGATATCAACCTTGTGGTGATAGTATCAGTTAGGCTGAACATAATTTTCGCCCTTCAAAATGAGTTTGTTTTGATATTCTTAGTAGCTAAAATGCATGCACAGGTTAAAGAAAAACCAAAATGTTCAAAAATTATTTATTTCAGGTGTGTTACTGTAATTTTCGTCCAATCCGACCTTTAAAGGTGGGTATGTAGAATTTTCACACCCCACCAAATTAGAAAATATATACCACAGAAATTTATATGAAAAAAAACAATGCAAATCATCAATATTTAAGAATCATAAAATAATAATAAAAAAAAAAATGGTATTCCCTTAAAAGGCTACGTAGCCACTTAATCTATTTTTAGATTTCCCGCCAAAAATAAAAAAGGGATTTGTGATATTGTCAAGCGATTGGCACGTGACTAATAACACTGAAATTCCATAACATGACAAACATGTAATTTTTTTCCATAAAGTCTTCTTCAAACGCTATGTTTGAAGTTTTGTCTGTATATTTATGGTGTGTAAATGATCGAGGTGCTCATGTAAAAATAGACCGGGTTTCCCGTCGGTGTTGACCTGGGCTGTAGTAAATATCTAATTTCTCTTGTTGTTGGATGGTTTTCGACTACTGGGGTTTTATGAATGAAAATTAGAAGGCTTTTGGAGTATAAGGGTGATTTTCTTTTGTATTCTTGTAAAATTTTTATCCCAAAATCTGAGGGGCCACCTTTAAAATAATGACTCCGTTCCGGTAATATTGATACACTTGATACAACCCGGTGTTTGGCTGTGTTGCGTGTTTTTGTGGTTTTAATGCACCCGAAAAGCTGCGATTGTGACAGGAGAAAATGGACGGAAAATATGATACTGCTCTCCTAGGAATTCTACAACATGAAGGGAAAATTGAAAAGTTTCTTCACGTCATCATAGGATTTCTCTATCGAAGGTTTCAACAATTAATTACTTTTCAGCAAAAAGTACTGTACATATGTGGTCAGCCAGTCAAAACTGTTACTTTCAGTTTCATCAGTGATGCCAATCAATTTCTGAAAATATGTTTAGTGATTGAATGAAAGAGATGACGATATCTTTGTTTTTCCCAAAAAAAATCAAAATTTAGTCACATTTCCTCCAGTATTGGCATATGACTTTTTAGCAAGACGTTAGCTATCTGTTATGAAACTTTAAGGCTTGCAATAAAGGGAAAGATTCTAGAGAGGATACAGGATGGAAAATGGATACTTAGAAATTTGTCAGCTAAGGATATGGCAACCTAATAAGATTCTTGTAGCATTGACTTTCATCGGCAAAGAAACATACATTTTCGGCTTGAACTCAGGTAATCTTTGACTGATTAGCATATACATGCTGGTTCCCCACATCCAGTACATGGTTTACCTGAGTCTTGGCAGAATCTGTATGATTTTGGCATTGAGAGGTGACATTACATGAATCTCATTAGGATGTCCGATCCTTAACCCTTTCCCAAACAACTAACTTTTGGACTAGGCCAAATTGAAAGCATTTGCAGATGACAATTCAGCTCTTGTTGAAAAGATGATTTCTGTCTATGATAGGGTAGAAAACATTGTGGGAAAAGGAGAAAATGCTGGTTACCAGCATTTTCTCCTTTTCCCACAATATTTTCAAAAGGCTACTATTTCAGACCGGTAAAAACCAGGGATTGTTTGGGAAAGGGTTAAAGTAATACCGTTCCTTCAATAACTTGTATACTTTCTTTTTTTTGTGACACATCCTAGATCTAAACAGAACATTGTTTACATTCAAGTTTCCAGTTAGTTACACATTTGCTGCATAGTTTGTGAGAAAAATGGGATATCTCTTTGGGTTTGAAAGCAGGCACCCCTTGAAACAGGCAGGTCAATGACTGGAGTCAACATGCCTGCTTGAAAAGAGATACTAGGACATCACAGCTTTTTTGTTCCACTTCTAAAGGGTGTTTAGGAAGTTGAGGAAATACAATTATGTAAATAGTTTCTTATACATTTTCCCTGAGAAGACTGACTTTGTATTTGAGCATGTAGTTATGTCAGTCGTACAGAAAAATGATCAGACTTCTGTGAGCTCATTTTGTAACAAAAAAAGTGGTTTTGATTGTAACTTATCAGTTATCATTTCAAATTCTGAGAAAAGAAGCGAAAGGGTTTTGAACGAAAAATGAAGGAGAATATTTTTTTCAATAAGAAAATAGATCTAGGTCTATGCTTTCATAACCTGCAGTAACAGATCTACAATTAAGATTGGTTTCTTTAGTTTGAGGGGGGGTTTTTTGTAAAGAAAAAGTCTGTTTTTTTGTTCATAGTTTTATGTATACATTCATACAACTGCACTCTGATTTATTTATGCCCACCCGGGTGGCTCATTGTTTGACTCATGACCTGGTGGATGTGAGTTAGATACCTGGTTGAGGCAAACTTTCTTTCTGGCATATTTTTGCCTCTCACTTGTGCTGAAGCATGTGAGAAAAGTAGTTGGTGGCTTTGGAAAGAAAGTTGTGTTAGCACTGGTATGAGAAAGCCAGGAAACATGTGACCATAGCTGTTAAACTGGCGTTAAACCCCAATACAACCAAACTGATTTATTTATGAGGCAGTTACCTGATGTCAGAGTTGCTTAGGGAAGCAAAAGGTTAGAATTACCCCAAGTAGTTTAAATTTTTCCACACAATCCCAATGTATTCTATCTATTCACTGCAAAATCATTTGAATTGTGATCAATAATTTCCTTTGATATGGACAAATTTAAAATTTGTCTGTATGGGAAAGAGTTACAGAGTGTATTGTTTACATTGCAGAACAGACTATTTCCGTATCATGAAAACAAAGGAGGATCGATTGGGTTTTCCACCAGGTGTAGCAGGCAACATGATCTTAAAAGTCAGTATCTAGAAACATTGTTTAAGTTTTGCTTCATTTTAAATGAAGATAAAATCAGATTTTGACCCAAAATATTTAACTTCCCCGCCAATACCTTTTTGGGTAGGGGAAAAGGTCATTTTTGGCTCAGCTGCTTTCAAAGAGGCATCCAGGTATTGTTTTATTGTTGAGGTCATTTTTGTGTTCAAACTTTGACATATTACCGGCATAATATCTCTGTTATTACTGAAGGTATATACTTCAAATTTGGACTTTAATTAGCTATAAAAATGGTAACACGTACAACCAGAGAAGGTAACCATGAACATATTTTTGACACAGTTATGCCCCTTTTTTTGTCTTCAAACTCAGACTGGTTATAAACTACTAAACAGGGAACCCATACAACAAGGACAGGTAACCACCAATTTTTTTTGGAGGGGTTTAGCCCTACCTGGATTGGTCAGTGGTGAATGTATCAGACTCATGACCTGGTAGTTGTGAGTTCGATACCATGTTGAGGCAAACTTTCTTTCTGGCATATTTTCGCCTCTCACCTCTGCTGAAGCATGTGAGAAAAGTAGTTGGTGGCTTTGGAAAGAAAATTGTGTTAGTACTAGCGTGAGAAAGCCAGGAAACGTACATGTATGTACCACCGACTGCCATAATATGACCATAGCTGTTAAAGTGGCGTTAAACCCCAATACAACCAGTCAATTTTCTTTTACTAAGTTTGACTTGTTTTCCAACATAAGATTTTGACTAAAGGCAACTGCTGCTGAGTGTTGGCACCTGCATGCCATGCTCTTTTTTGTAAAGAAATTTCATAAGGATGGAACTATTTACTGATAGTTGGGGCAAAGAGACATCTTTACAGGCAGAGAGAAAACAAATACTGTTAACACTTTACCACACAATGCTGACTTTTGACGACCCTGACAAAGAAGCCTTGAGAAAACATCGTGGGAAAAGGAGAAAATGCTGGTAACCAGCATTTTCTCCTTTTCCCACAATGTTTTCTACCCTTCACAAAACAAATTTCAAATCTTCAATCCCTTTTATTTTGTCGTCTGCAAATGCTTTCGATTTGGACAAACCTAAAATCTTGTCGTTTGGTAATGAGTTAACACTTTGCCACACAATGCCAACTTTTGATGATCCTGGAAAAGAAGCATTTTCTCCTTTTCCCACAATGTTTTTAACACTATCAAAAACAAATTGCACTATTTGAGCCACATTGAAACTGTCGTTAGCAAAATGCTTTCAAGTTAGACAAGGCTAAAATTTTGTAGTCTAATAAAGGGTTAAGCTTGACTGTGTTATATTCTAGTAGGTGGTGTAAACAAAGACAAAAAATCAATACTAGGTGTATGGGGTAAAGAAACTATAGAGATTATTAAATTTGTCTTCAGTTGAAACCAGAAACTTTGGTTGTTATGTCTGTAGCTAGCCGCAAGAGCATGAAATGCACTTTCTATTTGCTGTAATCTGTGCAACCCTGCAACCATCAGAGTCAGTATTGGGAATGACAATACAAGAGTGATTACAGTTTCATAAAATAAAGAAAAGGAATGGTTAACAAACTGGCAGAAAACAAGCAAAGGTGTATGTTTAAGAAAAAGTGATTTGGCTTGCCACTCTACCAACTAACTTATATGGGCCCATGATATCTGTCTGTTTCCAACTTGTGTTTATCCCTTGATGTGCAATAGTGGTTATTCCATTTTCAATGGAATTGATAATCTTATAAAGAAAATAACAAAGTATGGATAATTCCTCATATTTTCTAAATGCATTTCTATCTATATTTCCTATTTAGATGTTAAAGCTGTTCTTACTTGGGATAGGAAATACCAGTCTTAGATGAGCTTTTCTAAAAGACGTTGCTATCAAAATCTAGTTGAAGGCTGCATGAAGTTATTATGACTGTTCATAATAATTTATTATCAAAAACATATTTAATTTTGTATAATAGAGTAATTGTAAGGACTAATTTAAATTCATTTCATCAAAAACCATTTTCTGCTGTCTGAGTCTGACAGACTCAAAAACTCTCAATGACATTTTGAGAGGTGTCTTCTTGCAGTGACAATGATAACCTGATTACATTCAGAGAGCATACTTATTGAACTGTTATATTTGTTAATGTTTTCATTTTTTCTATAATTATATTAAAATGAACAAATAAAATGACTGCTTGATTTTTATTTTGTACTTTTTTTTCATTTCATATAAAATTACTGCTTGATTTTTATTTTGTACTGTTTTTTTCATTTCAAGATTTTCAAAGAATATCAAGAAAAAGCTATCAAAGATGAAGAACTGAGAGAGAAGTCTACAAGAGACACTGAAAGACAACCAGAAAATCAACCAAACTTCGGTAAATGTTGACATTAGGGATTAAATTTTATCAACTCTTTACAAAAAACAAAATTTTTGACTGGTTTAAATTAAAGGATTTGCCAAAGACAAAAAATGATCAGATGGTAAGATTTGTCTATGATAGGATAGAAAACATTGTGAGAAAAAGAAAGAATTTTGGTTACCAGCATTTTCTCCTTTTCCCACAATTCCTTCAAATGCCATTTTTCCAAGAGTCTTTAAGAAGATTGTCTTTTCTTTCCCAAAGATCATTCATTGGATAATGATTTAATATTTACCAAACATCAAGATTTTGTACTCTATGAAATAGAAAGCATTTTCAGACGACCAGTTGAATGTAAATCAGATTATGATTTTTGTTTTTGATTTGGTAGAAAACATTTCGCAAAAAGTACAAAATTCTGGTTGCCAGTATTTTCTCCTTATCGCACAATGTTTTTTTATTCTATCAAAGATGCATTGCATCATTTGAGTGGCAATGAAATTGTTGTCTTTTAATCTGAAGAAGTTCAAATTTTTGTGATTGTTTAATGATTGATTTGCAATCATGAAATTCTGAGGCTGATTTCAGCTAAACATACTATCAAGAAATTATTGTCAGCTATGCTCTTTGAAAAGAGGGTTAAATGTATTTACAAACTTGTGATCCCAGTCAGCCTGCACACTCTGGGTCAAAAAATTTTACTATTGATCAATTGTCTGCATGTCAAAGGACCAGTCTACTTCACGAATTTAGTTGGTGCTGAGATAATATAATGGGTTTAATCGATCGATAACTTTGTGATGACTTGCTTGATATGTGTATAATGCACCATGGAAATGCATTAACCCTTTATCAAACAATCCCTGGTTTTTACTACCCTGAGTAATAAGAAGACTTCTGAAAGCATTGTGGGAAAAGGATAAAATGCTGGTAACCAGCATTTTCTCCTTTCCCCACAATGTTTTCTCCACTTCCCAAAACAAATTTGATTTTTGGGACTCATAAATATTGTTTTCTGCCAATGCTTCTAATTTTGACTTGTCTAAAATTATGTTGTTTGGTAAAGAGTTAAACCCACTAACAGGGCATGGTTCATTTGTTTTAGGAGGTAGAGTACTTTAGAATTGTTGATTACTAGTCTTACTTTTTTTTTAGGCTCTTCTGGTCCAACAGTTAACCAGAAAACAAAAGCTCCCACTAACCAGGTAGAGAAAACAGTTGAGACTAATGAAGACAGAGCAGAGACAAGTTCAGATGAACATAGTGAAAGTAAGAGTGATCCTAAGAAGGAAGCCCATTCAAAATCAGAGGGAGAGGAAGATGATGACCCTGAATTGACTAGGTGGTTTTCTTTTTCTTCCTGTTTTTCAGAATTCAATAAAATTCAGTTAAAAAAGATTATATAACTACGAGCCATAAACAAAACAATTTTGTGACATTTATAGGATTTACAACATTTACATGGTTTCTTTTGAAATGTTTAATGTTGATAAATCAGCCTGTCAATACTGATACTGCCTCAGCTTCTGGCTAAACACCATAAAAACAGCAGGAGTAAGCCTTACGTATAACAAAAAAAAAAAGAATAAGTAGCTTAAAAAGTTATTGCTTGTACAGTATACATACTGTACACATGTGTATTGTAATTCACAGAATTAGCTTATGACTCATGTGATGACAATTAACCAGTTACCTGATATGCCAATTTGAGGCTCTTCCATTTCAGCAGCAAATAAAGATATGATGTCAAAAATATGGACAAATGAGGATACAAATATCTGACTGAGTGGAAAACATAATGGGAAAAGGAGAAATTGCTCATTACGAGCAATTTCTCCTTTTCCCACCATGTTTTCAAAAGCTGTCAGTTGTTGATACATCAGAATGAGTATCTATGGAGTAAAGGGTTAATCAATAAGAATTGTGTTGAGAATTTTAAATACTTAGGATTATAATATTGAAAGACAGTTATCAACATTCTTTGCCAGGATCTTAAAGTCTTTTTGGGAAAAAAACTTTTGTGCTTCAGAAAAAATCTGCTGTACAGTGCTAAGTGCATACTATTTCAAAAATATTTCTTTTTTGATTTTGGCTGAGGTAGACAACAGAAGGCCTTTCAGAATGATCCAGAAAGCTACAATGGTGCCATTAGAGACAATTACAAGTGGGCACAGTCTATTACAGATCTGGATTTAAGAGTCATGGTATTTATAAAGAATTGTTTCTGCAGCTTTTTGTTTAGTATGACCCAAGCTCCGTAGCAGGGGGTTTATTTGCATCTGCAAAAATTAGCGACTCGTTACCAGCTGGTGCAGTCTGCAAAGGCTGACATAGGTTGAGACTTTTCTCTCTTTTTAAATTTTACGCATGTCAACAGACCATTCAACCTCCAGATTCAGTGAAGACAAAATGAATTTTGTGAATACATGTCTTGGTTAGTATAATGCATCATAGACAGGCATTAACCCTTAACCACACAATGACTACTTTTAATACCCTTTAAAGAGAAGGCTCTCGAAAAAATTGTGGGAAAAGGAGAAAATTCTGGTTACCAGCATATTCTCCTTTTCCCATAATGTTTTCTACCGGTCAAAGAAAACTCATTTCATAGGAGCCACATTCGTCCTGTAATCAGCAAATGCTTTCAATTCCGACAGGTCTAAAATCTTGTCATGTGGTAAAGGGTTAAACTACCTTTTGCTAGGGTATTGCTCAAATATATTTGTCAATTAATTGACTGATAACGAGAATTGAATGAAAAGCACCAAATTAACTCTGTACGAAATGACAGAATTTTACATTTATCCAAAAAGAGAGCATAATTATGCAGGGGTACAAACTTAACAAAACATGGAATTTGTCCTTTAAAGCATAGAAAATATTGAGGGAAAAGGATGCCTTTTCTTTTTCCTTTTTTATCAAAAACATTCGTTCAATTGCTTATAAAAGTATGCATATATTTGGCAAGGCAGTATATTGCTACCCATATCATATCGTAACCAACGGACAAATTTATAGACTCGTCCAGATTGAAAGCATTTGCAGATGACAAAATACATGTAAATGTAACTGAAAAATCGAAACTTGATTTGAAAAGGGTAGTTACCAGCATTTTCTCTTCTTCCCACAATGTTTTCAAAAGGCTTCTACCTCAGGGTTGTCAAGTCATCGTGTGGTAAAGAGTTAGGAGTATTCCAGAGAAAAGCTGATGTACTGTACATGACTGTTTACCGTTTTGTCATTTGCTGTATTTGATTCACAGATATATATTTGTTTAACCCTCTACCACACAATCATGACTTTTGATACCCTCCCTCCCCCTGGGAATGACAACTTAAAAAAACACCATGGAAAAAGAAATGAAATGCTGGTAACCAGCATTCTTTCCTATTTCTACTATGACTTTTACCCGAAGACAAATTCCACCACTTGAGCCACATTTGAATAATGGTCTACTGATACTTTGGATTTTGACAAGCCTACATTTTGGTTGAGTGATAAAGAGTTTAACCCATTACCACACAATCACGATTTTAACGACCCTGTGAAAGAAGCCTTCTGAAAACATTGTGGGAAAAGGAGAAAATGCTGGTAACCAGCATTTTGTCCTTTTCCCAAAATGTTTTCTACCCTACCCAAGCCAAGTTTAAATTTTTCAGTCACATTTATTTTGTTGTCTGCAAATGCTTTTAATTTGGACCAGTCTAAAATTTTGTCATTTGGTAAAGAGTTAACCAATATGGATAAGGCTAAGTTTAAGATTTAAATAGAACATTTTCTTTTTGTTTATTCACTGGGACAGTATAACTACCATTGTTTCCTTAGGCATTAAGTATACACCTACCAAAATTAAGCACGAACAACAGAACAGGAAAGTATTTGAATTGAAGGTGAACAACAGGTTTGATAAATCCTTTATTGAAATGTAATAGCTTCTTTTCCACAATTATGGGAAAAAGTGGAGAATATAGAAAGGAATTGCTTCTTTTCTTGAATGCTTTCAAAACCTATTTTAAAGCTGTTTCAATAAATTCTTTAGGTACCATCATACATAAGGAAAGGGAAAGATGTGAAAGTTGACATTGAAAGGAAACATGTGAAAGTACAACATAAAGATGAAACAGGACAGTGGATAGTTCTTATTGACAGTGACCTCACCTGGGATGTTCGAAAAGATGACTGTATGTGGACTTTGACACCTGGAAAAAATGTCCATGTATGTATGACAGTGAGCTGTACATGTATTTCTGTTCACCTGCCAATAAGAGTAGTATTTGTTCATTGAGGAATAGTAAAGAACAAAAAATATTGGGTTGAGCAGAAATTAGTAGTATAGGTGTTTTATTGATTGGCTTATAGGAATGCAGCAATGCACATAGATGTATTTTTCAAATTACTAAGATATGTAAAAATAAAACATGTTTTAAGGTAGTGGACCCGTAATAGAAAACAGCTATTTCCACTATAATATTATCATTCAAAATTTGCCATGTTTAAAAATGATTATTATTGTACTATATAAACCAAGCAGCTTTTTCCTTTTTTTTCTATCGTGGAATTATCATTTAAGAATTTTAAACCACTATATTCTGATTACAAAGGGAGATAATAGTTACTTCCCCCCTCCCCAATACTGGAAACTACCAAAGCTATCAACAAATAATTTCAAGATAGACATCAAAAGAATTTCTAGCTGGTAAATAATGTGCTATACTATGTAAATCTGTATTTATCAACTATCAAGGAATTTTATTACATGCTGCACTAGAAGTGTTACAGGTCTACCACCTTAACCCATTACCACACAATGACGACCCTATGGTAGACGCCTTTTGAAAACATTGTGGGAAAAGGAGAAAATGCTGGTAACCAGGGTTTTATCCTTTTCCCACAATGTTTTCTGCCCTTCCCAAATCAAATTTTGATTTCACAGTCACATTCATTTTGTTGTCTGCAAATGCTTTCAATTTGGACCAGTCTATAGATTTGTAGTTTGGTAATGAGATAAGGGCTTTGAGCTTTTGTGATCATACTGGTTAACAGCATTTTCTCCATTTCCCACAATGTTCAAAAGGTCTCATCCAAAGGATTGATAAAACATGAGATCGTTTAGTAAAGGGTTGAATATAGCCTATAAGTTTTGCATCAGATAAAAGATGATCATTGAAAGAAACACATTTTCAGATAAACTTTGAAAAGAAAGAGGAAAGATGGTGGGATGCTGTGCTAGTTACTGAACCAAAAATTAGTGTGCGCAAAATAGATGCAAGCCGACCAATAACAGATTTAGACGAGGAGGCACAAGCCAAGATAGAGGAAATGATGTACAATGATAGACAGAAGAAAATGGGACTGCCGACTTCTAAAGAACAAGTAAGATTTGTTGTTGTTGTTTTAAACCTTTACCAGACAACAAAATTTCAAAATTTTCCAAATTCAAAGCATTTACAGATGACAGTTTTAATGTGGCTCATGTGGTGCAATTTGTCTTTGACGGGGTAGCACATTAGAAAAGGAGAAAATGCTGGTCATTTAATCTGATGCCATTATATTAATCCTTTGCCAAACTACAGTATTTTTGAGTTGACGAAATCCAAAGTATTTGCAGCTCAAATGTAGCTCAAATGATATCTGTCTTTGATATGATAGGACACATTAACTCATGATCGAAAGGAAAGATCGGAGAGAATTTGTACCCTATGTAATAGCGGTAAAATAGAAGATGAATTTCATTTCTTGTTCAAATGTTCCAAATTTGATGATTTACGATCAAAATTTATCAAAAAATATTATTATCGTCGTCCAAGTATGGAGAAAGTACTTCAATTAATGAGAGAGAAAAACAAGTCAATAACACTTAAGCTAGGAAAGTTTATTCAACAGGCATTTAGAAGAAGAACTTTGTTACAGGAATCATAATCTCACTAGTATTGTTAATAATAATCTTTTAGCTGCTACGAAATGGAAATTTCCAGTCATCGGTAATGAATAAGTTTTGTTACCCATTATTCCGACAATGATCATGTGGGAAAGCAGCCAGTGGCTTGGAAAGGAAATTGCCAAGGTATTGGTAAAAAATCTCCAGGAACACATGGATTGGTGCGCTAGACACCGCGATATAATTGAAATAATGTTGAAAACAGTAATATATCCCTTACTGCAGTGATAGTGGGTGTATATATATTGCATGAATTTGTGTATGTGTATATACAGACACTAAAATTGTAGTTATACTGTCTTCATGTTTATACATTCTCTGTTATATGTCTTTACTTAATCAATTATATTTAGTCCACAGTAGTTTTTTTTTTTCCTTCTTTTTCTCTTTTGGTGTTAGCCCCTATCCTGCTAAAGAACTAAAATTAGATTTAAAACTTGAAATTATGAACCCAAATATTACTATCTCGAAGTTATGCTTTTTGGAATAATATCTCCTCATCGGACAGTCTAGATAAAAGATCAGACTGCACGTTCTGTGCTGTCTGATCTTGAACTACATTGTCCGCAAAAGGTTCATGAGTCGCACTTAGCAGCCTAGGGGTTAAATGCGGGTAGATTTGTTTATTGTAATTTTGTTTGTGTGCGCGCATGTGTGTGTGTGTGTGTGAGAGAGAGAGAAAGAGAGAGAGAGAGAGGTGGAGTGAGAGAGAGGTGGAGTGAGAGAAATAGAGAGTGAGAGAAAATAGAGAGAGAGAGAGAGAGAGAGAGAGAGAGAGACTCTATTTAGTACCATGCCATTTGTTAAAAAACATTTTGTATATGACGATATACATATGTATGTATAAGTCAATAAAGATTCTGATTCTTATTCATTACCAATCGACAATATTTTAGGCTTGTCCAAATCGAAAGCATTTGTAGATAATAAAATACAGTTGACTGAAAATTTGAAATTTATTTTAGGAAGGGAAGAAAAAATTGTGGGAAAAGAAGTAACCAGCATTTTCTCTGTTTCCCACAATGTTTTCTGAAGGCTTCTTTCTCAGGGTCATCAAAAGAAGGGATTGTGTGGTAATGGGTTAATGGGAAGGAGAAAATGCTGGTTACCACAGTTTTCTTCATTCCTTACAATGTTTTCACAAATGATCTCTTTCAGGGTTGTTAAAATCTAGGATTCTATGGTAAAGAGAATTTATTGAACTCATGTGGTAACAGGCATGACTTTTTTGTATGCCCGCTCTCTTTTACAGAAAATGCAAGATATTCTGAAAAATGCCTGGGATGCTGAAGGCTCACCCTTTAAAGGTCAGCCATTTGACCCCTCCAAGTTTACAATGGATGACAGCGGTGTTGTGAATATGAAACCAACTTGAAATGTTTCCTGAAATGGACAATTTGTGTTCTTGATGGTTTGGCATTAGTCAAAATATCAGTTTTAGTGTTCGATCATTGAAATATTATTTTGACCATACTGTATTTCTTCTTCTAGCTGAATTTTCTACTGGTTTGGAGACATTGCAGCAAAAGGATAAATTACACAAAATGAGCATTTTCTCTTCTTGATGAAATGTTTTCATTTTCTTACTTGTATTAAACCTTAATTTATGTTTCACAAGGATAGTGTTAAAATTGTTTTAGAAGTCAATTTTAAAAGAATTACTCTTAGTTTTTTTAGTTTTAGTGTTCTATCCAGTGAGAACAGAGTTAATCTGTACTAGAATGTGCACCTGATTTGTGATATATGTGTATAAAGGTTCAGAACAAACACTACACAAATGCTACTGGATAAAAAAAAAAAAAAAACAGCTGGCAACTCGTTGAAAGTCAACAATGTTTCAGAAAGACAGAACCCTATGAAGCTTGTTAGAATGCATGTTAAATACAGATGTATGTAAGGGAGTTAATTGTTTTATAACAAACTTGCCTTCAAGTCAAAGATGAAAAGCGTTTTTTCTAAAAAAAACAAAACCAATTCATAGCATGCTGCTTTAACCCATTACTACACAATCCCTACTTTTGATGCCCCTGAGAGAGAAGCCTTTAGAAAACATTATGGGAAAAGGAGAAAATGCTGGTAACCAGCATTTTCTCCTTTTCCACAATGTTTTCTACCCTTTACTAAACAAATTTCAAATTTTCAATAACTTTTATTTTGTCGTCTGCAAATACTATCTATTCTGACAAACCTAAAATATTGACGTTTGGTTATGAGTTAATGTATTATTGCAGAGTTACTGATAAATGTGATCCACATGATCCATTCTGTTCTGCTGTTTAATTTTTTGTGCATTAAACTATTTACTTTATCATTTTATTTCTTTTGACTTTCTCTCCTTTCATTCTTTGTCAGATGACACAATGTTAACTCTTTACCAAACAACAAAATTTTAGACTGGTTCAAATTGAAAACATTTGCAGACGACAAAATAAAGGTGACTGAAAAATTGGAATTTGTTCTGGGAAGGGTAGAAAACACTGTGGGAAAAGGAGTAAATACTGGTTACCAGCATTTTCTCCTTTTCCTACAGTGTTTTCAAAAGGCTTCTTTCTCAGGGGTGTCAAAAGTAGGGATTGTGTGGTAATTCAGCTGAGGGCTGGTTTTTAGCCAGTTACCACACTATTCCAGGTTTTGGCAAGCATGAGAAGGAAGTCTTTTAGTGACCAGTCACTCTTTTAGTGACCAGCATTTTCATATTTTCCCACAATGTTTCTTACCCTTACACACAAAGACAATATATACAAGTTGAATCACTTTTGATTTACTGTCTGCAAATTCTATAATTCTACAAAATGACTACTTTTAACAACCCTGAGGAAGAGACCTTTTGAGAACTTTGTGAAAAGGAGAAAGTGCTTGTAACCAGGATTTTCTTCTTTTCCCACCAAGTTTTCTACTCTATCAAAGAAAAATTGCATCTGTATTTTTCATCTGGCCCAAACATTCGGATTCCGCTAAGAACACTTTATAATTCAAAAAGTTATTCTAAATAGTACATAAAAGAAAATGTCTATAACAAATGTGAAGACAATAGATTATGTAGACTATTACAAAGTAGCATTTTAAATATAAGAAAAACAAGCCTTATGTTAGAGAATAATATGCAACCCTTTACCAAGCAATCTAAACGACCTTGAAGAAAATTGTTTTATTAAAAAAAACTCGCGGAATAAACAGAAAATGCTGATCATCATTCACCATATGGAGGGGAATATCCGCCAAAATTCCATTTGTCTACATGACATTCTTATTTGTGATTATTACAAGTTCATTTGTTTTCTTTCTTACATCTTGTATGAATATTGTATTTAATATTTCATTATTGCTACTGCATACTGTTTTGTGACAATTTCATGTTTCTATCTTCCTATTGCCTGCATGATTATTGCAACTTGATACTGGCTAAATTGTGTTTGTGTTTATTGTGAATTGTTGACTCTACCTTGTTATTTCCTACTCCGTTATCGAATTTGATATTCTTCCAAGTGCTTAGTGCATGTTTGTGAGAAATTAACTGTCCTTTAGACCAATAATAATTTTGGCGGATAGCGGACAAAATGCTATTCTTAGGCAGGGGAGATAACCGTGTCCTCTTTACAATTCTATCTATAATCAAGTTAAAAAATTATGGATCCCCGAGCATCTACTCTTCAATGTTGAAGTAGCCGGTGTCTAGGTCAATCTTTCTTTTGATGTAACCAAAGACGCTTATTTGTAAAATGAAAACTTGGACCCTCGGAAATTGCTTCAAATAGCAGAGTGCTTAGAGAATGGCAGGGTTTTAAATATTTCGAATAAATTAACATCAATCATTACACAAATGCTAGTGCAGTTGTCTCAGCTAACTTGTAAACGTACACGAATCGCTGGATTACCGGACTATTGAGAGGGTGGCAGACATTTCACTATGTAGACGTTTCCTACCGAGACATTTCCTACCAAGACGTTTCACTACTTTTAGGTAGTGAAATGTCTTGTATATATCAATTTTATATATGCATATATCTGTTGCTTCCTTCGGTATTTTTCTGTATTTTTCCATTATTTTATGAATATTAATATGAATAAATGGAAGAATTTGTCACATTGAAACACTAATTAAATCTAATTTCAAAGTTATTTCCATCTGTATGATTGAAGAAAGTTAAGGATATCACACACTTTATTTGATTATTTATAACTTCCTAGTATATTTTGTGAAAATAAGTGTGACAAAGATAATTATACATCATTGCAACTGATCATTTTAATTAAGACACATCAGTCAATAATTAATAACAATTAAGATCCTTTGATGTATCGTCTACATGCATATGATTTTTTTCACAAACTTGTTGAAAAGCCAGCACTTTCTATTTTTCCACAATGTTTCCCATCCTTTTTTATCATCATATTGACTGTTTCTTATATGATGTTTGGAATTGCTTTCACTTTAAGATACAAATTGAAAATTTTGTTTTCTGTATACATGTACTTTGTTAACCCATTACCAGACAACAAAATTTTAGACAGGTCCAAACTAAGTACCTTATAGGGAAGGTATATTTGAAAATTATTTATTACAAGCTTTTCCCATAATGTTATCAAAGATATAATATTTCAGGGTCTTAAAAACAAGTTGGTTGTGATAGGGTTAAAACATTGTAGGAATACAATAGAATGTGAGACTTCGTGTTAAGCTAAGAATTACTCGTGACATGCAATAACTCATTTATTAACCTTGATTTTTACCCTATCACATGCCTCCAAGTCAATGTATAGCCACTCTGAATTGTCAAGTACAACTTATTCCATGTTTAGCTAGTCTTTATTTTATTTTTTCTGGTTAGCAGCAAAAAAAGCATGTACAATTCAAAAAACTGGAAATGCATGATTTGAAAACCATTTAAACCCACCTTGAGAATGCAAAAAGTACCAAACCTGGTTAGATTGTGTAAACTGGGCAGGCTGACCAAGGCCAACACTTTTAACTCTTTACCAAACAACAGAATTTTGGACAAGTCCAAACTCAAAGCATTTGCAGATGACAAAATAAATGTGAATCAAAAATTTAAATTTTGATTTGGAAAAGGTAGAAAACATTTTGGGAAAAGGAGAAAATGCTAGTAACCAGCATTTTCTCCTTTTCCCACAATGTTTTCAAAGGCTTTCTTTCTCAGGGTCGTTAAAAGTCGGGATTGTGTGGTAAAGAGTTAAAGATGCCATAAACTATATATCTGATATCATTCTCAAAAAATTGTTTTATGGAGTTCCCTGATTGTCCCTTTTGCATTACTAGGTATAAATACATAAACAGGAATAAATGAAAAAAAGAAAAAAAAAAAACAATATAAAATAATTAATTAGTATAAATAAATATTTAAAATATAAATAGATAGAAAAAAGTAAAAGTAAAAAAGACAGTAAAAAAATAAAATAGAAATAAAAATACAGTTCCTAGTAGAAACATGAAAATTTCAGACAGATTAATAGGATAAGAAGACAAGGTGTTAATGGCCAGGTATATATTGCCTGTCAATAAGTGTGGTACAGTTTAAAAGGGTTTCATGTACAGTCTGTGGTTACAGTAAACCAATTAACACTTAAGCCAAATAAATGTAAGTGTTGAAGGATGTTAATCCCCAACTAATCAATCTTGTGAAATAACGTTTAATAACATAAAAAATAGATATCCCTATAAAAATAATGTCGCTCTTCGATGCTTTTGTTGCACCAATCCTTATCTATTCATGCGAAGTTTGGGCTTTCATTAGGTCCGATATGCTAGAGAGGGTCCATCGTAAATACCTCAAACTGATTTTAGGAGTCAAACAATCCACTAGCAACAGCGCCATCTACGGTGAGCTTGGTAGATATCCCTTAATCATAAATATGAAAATTCAAATTGTCAAATATTTTCTAAAAATATACAACTCTAAGTCGGATAACTGTATTCTCCAAGCTGTTACTAATAGAATGCAAAATGAAATAGAATTGGATTGTAATACAATGAACTGGGCAAATAAAGTTAAGTATTTATTAGATAGCAGCGGATTCCATGATGTATGGCTATTCCCAGCGTCAGTAAACTCATCAGTATTCATCCTTTTACTTAAAAATAGACTGTTTGACCTGTTTATAAATGACTCGAACCGAGACTTAGAAAACAAATCATCTTTAATATTATATAAGCATTTGAAAACCACCTTTGAACCCTCGCCATATCTGCATCGCATTTCTAATTCATCCCATAGAAAAATCTTATCAAGATTAAGACTCTGTTCTCATCAGTTATGTATTGTCACTGGGAGAAGTAGAAATATAGAACGATCCTATAGAAAATGTCAATTATGCGATCTAGACGAAATTGAAGACGAATACCATTTCCTACTAATATGCCCTTATTACAAAACATTAAGAGAACAGTACATTAGTAAATACTTTTATACAAGACCCAGCATGTTTAAACTTGTATCACTCTTGAATTCAACAAGGTTGCAGACGTTAAATAAAATAGCTATTTATTGCGAAAAGGCATTTGAAAAAAGAAAATTGATAATGAATTAGTATGCTAAGTGCACAAAAACTTATTAACCCATGTGCAAAGAGTCTTGCTTTTCGTTTCGACAAGGCCCATCCGCATGTGGAATCGATCGATTCATTTGTCAATGATTATAATATATTCATGCAATAGTTTTGTCTGTGTAGAAACATAGTAATATAATGCTTTACACTTATTACTATATATGCATTCCTCTGCCACAGTGTTTTCGAAAGTACTTTTTCACGTTATTAATGCCATACAGAATCATCGTGGTGGTTGGAGAAATTGCGAGTGATGCGCAACTTTTTCAATTACAGCAGCGTTTTTAATTTTTAATTTTCAAACTTTATTCATTCTCATCGATCCATTATCTACTGTAGTTGATCTATTTTTTGTTGCCACGTAATGAGCCTACATTCTCAGGGTTGTCGCTGAGTCTTTTTCATTCACCAATTAATTAAATGTATTAACCAATAATAAATGTTAAATATAGTAGATATTGTCTCAAAGGCCACCTGCTGCAATTTTGTTTCATAAAACTCCATTACATATTATTTCCAGATTCAGAATTGCCTTAATTTAAAAGCATAGAGTCCCAGAGCTGTATTCATACTTTACATTTCTTACATTTCAAACACTAGTTTAGGTTGATTATGTATATTTGTATATGTTTATATATGTCTTTGATTTAGATATTGTATATAATTTATTATGCCAATATAAGTATAGATTGTATTATTTTCGGAATTTTTAAGTTGTCTGCTGAATTCTCATATACGATTTAATACTTTTGACGAACTGCATATTTGTTTCATATTAACAACACATTAATTCCATTTGATCTCCATTTATGTCTGCATGAACTTTTCACTCTGAGTGAACAGGCATGCATATATAGGTGGAAATTGAAAATTGAAAATTGAAATTGAATTTTAAAAGCTCCGATTTGATGTTACTTCCGTAGATCAAACCAAATTTTTCTTTCCTTTCAAAAATTATTATGCCATTGTTGCATGTATGCTTCTTTGTTATTTGTATATAACGATGAACTGCTATGTAGTTCAAGTTGAAACAAAAAAGTTCTGTTCTGTTCTGTTCTGTTCTGTTCATAAAACATAGATGATATGCTGGCATCCAAAAAATAAGCATACCTTCTTCCACCCTTTAACCTTTTATAATCCTGAGAAAGCTAGCTTAATCCATAACCCTGGTTTTTAAGACCCTGAAATATTTTATTGAGGAAAACATTTTGGTAAAAGAAGAAATTGCTTGTAACAAGCGATTCTTTCTTATACAACAATATTTTCTATCCAAAGGTGTACTTATTTTTCAAACTTAGCTTAAGTCAAATTAGTATCTGCAACCTCTTTTGATTTGGACCAATCTAAAATATTGTCATTTAGAGATAGGTTAAGAAACAATTTGTGAAATGAAGAAAATACTTTACCCAAATTTTTCTCCATAATGGCTTCATATTATCACTCACTACAAAAAAAAAAAATGGTCCACCGACCTCAGCCTATTCATCTACAATGTTCCATCCCTATTTTGAATAACTACATACTCATCAAATTCACATAAAACAACCAGTAATCAAATAAAAATGGATACAGTAAAACTCCTCTATTAAGACCACTCACGGTACTTTTAAAATTTGGTCTTATTAGTGGGGTGGTCTGATTTCCGGGTTTCACACGCCTACATTCTGATATAAATCCAGGCTGTGAGTAGACTTGTGCAGGGCTAAATGACATGAGTAGTAAATGCATTTGACGTAGGGAAACCTAAGTATACAAATGAAAATGACAACAGCATTTTCATGTTCTCTGAAAAGTATTATTTTTCCTTAAATTTGTGAAATAAATCCACCTGTAAAAGCATGTCAATTCATAATTGCCTATTTAAAACAATCAAAACCAGGTATGTAAATTAACTAAATGCATCTGAAGACGAAAGGATCTTATGTTAGTTCTGATAGAATTTATGCTTTTTCACTTCGTGTAGTCTTAAAAACTGATACTCCAACTGCCGAATTTCATTCTAAAACATAGATTTTCGAATACGGGCTGATCTTTGAACGTTTGACGTATACGGACCCCCCCCCCCCCCTCTTTTTTTTCTTCCGAGTTGAAAATTCGAACAGGCCTGCTAATCGTCGCTTTTACAGTCTTCGTGTTCACTTGTTAACAATCGCTTATTCGTTACAGTATAATTACAGTATGTAAAGTTCCAAATTCAAAATGATAATCCCATCTCGATCACCGCTAAATTACACGTCGTAAATTACATCAATCAGCTATAAACAATAAATCCTGGTCACCCGGATGTAGACACGTTTGTTATCCGGGTCAGAGACGTGTGATAAACGCTTGATTGCAGTGTGAAAGCCAAATAAATGGTTAAAACATATCCATTCACAGGTCATTTGATTATGTTACGTAACATCCTGATTAATTAACACAAACACGTTACAATCAATTGTCAGTGGACAAACAACAGACCGATAATTGATTGTCATTTCTATCGGACCCAAGAATATTCGTACATGTAGCACAGTCTATGGTTCGCGATTACGGACGCGTGAAAATTCGCTGCTTGTAAAGATGTTATGAAATCGAGCGGTCGTTTCTCGGGGTGAAAATCCACAGGTAAATTCATATTGGTACTGAAAACGGTGGTCGTAATTTCGGAATAGCGGGTTTTCGTATTTCCGGGGTTATGATCATTGATCTTGAAGAAGGAAAAATTCCGTTCTGGCAAAAATTGTTCTTAATAGCGGGTTGCTCGTAATGTCGGGGTGGTCGGGAGGAGAGGTTTTACTGTACTATTTATAGGTTTCATAAATCTTTTTTTTTTTTTTAATTATTTAAAACAGAAAAAATTAGTGGTAACCCAATAAAGCTACCTGCATATAAAAAAGGGGTAGTGAAAAGTCTCAACAAACGAAAAAAAGTAGTGAAAAGTCGGAGTAGGAAACGTCCAAATAGTGAAATGTCTCAAGTGTGAAACGTCTTGGTAGTGAAACGTCTGACATTCCTATTGAGAGACGACCTCGCTGATCACAATTTTAACATTTGAACCACAGAGTGAAATTTTAGACAGTGAACTCTTGATGAAAGGGTTAAAAGTACATGTATAGTGCAAGAGTATCCCAATATTAGCTACCTAACAGTTTCCAGTATGATGATTGCCAAAGAGCACCATCTAAAGGAATGCAGAATAAGAATTTCTGTTAGAAATGCAGACCCAGAAAGAGTGCTTTCTAGAGGACTGTCCTTGACTGCCTGTGTACAGCGCAGGACATATAGCATGAGAGACCCCCAGGCATTTTGGCATATTGATGGAAATCAGAATTTATAGGTAAACCTGACAAGTAACATTATTATAAATCATTATCTGTTCTTTAATATCTCTTCTCTTGACATAAATTTGCATGCAACTGATTTCCAAACGACAATATTTTAGGCTTGTCCAAATTGAAAGCATTTGCAGAGGATATATCAAACATGACTGAAAAACTAAAATTTGTTTTGGGAAGGGTAGAAAAAATTGTAGGAAAAGGAGAAAGTGCTGCTTACCAGCATTTTCTCCTTTTCCCACAATGTTTTCAAAGGGCATCTTTCTCAAGGTCGTTAAAAGTCAGGATTGTGTGGTAAAGAGTAGAATTAGATTTAGAAGTATTGTAGAAAATGGATCAAAGCTCTGATAAAGATAGATGATGCTTGGAGTCGTGTTGTGTGAAAAAGAGGTTCACAACCATCAAACTCATCCAGTCTAAAAAGTCATGGCTTGTTAGGGGTCAATATAGTTTCTAGTTGGTTAACCCTTTACCAAACAACAAACTTTTTGACCAGTCCAAATTGAAAGCAGATGAAAAAATAAAGGTAAATCAAAAATTGAAATTTGTTTCCAGCAGGGTAGAAAACATTTAGGGAAAAGAAGAAAATGCTGGTTACCAGCATTTTCTCCTTTTGCCACAATGCTTTCAAAAGGCTTCTATCCCAGGGTTGTAAAAACCAAGGATTGTTTGGTAAAGGGTTAAACAATTTTGTTTAGATTTGAAAGAGAACTTCTTTGAAATCTAGAGTTTTTCAAGGAATTCAATTCTGTGAACTATGTTTTGAAGAAGACCTCCAGAGTTACATTTCTGCAAATACTGGTTGATTATATAATTGGCCTTGGAGTTAGGGACATGTTTCTAACCATTCTTTAGTAATTAATGACCAATGTGCAACAGACACAGGCTCCCCTTGGGCACCTTGTAATGAGAAGAGCTAAACAGAGATAATACTACCTAGCACTTTCTGGCAATCTCTTTAGTGTTACAATGTAACATTCATTCATTGGCCTGGTCATCCATCCAGGTACAAACTCAATGTACATTGCATAACTATCACAGAGAAAAATACATTATATTTATAGCGCATCGTTGTAAAGATAGCTCCACAGCAATGCAGGTTTGAAGTGCTTATACATCTAACCTCTCTCTGTGTCAATATACCATAGGGGTTTGCTCAATTTATTTTTAATAGCTAATTAAATCCTTAATTCTGCAGAGTTGAGAATGTCTATGATGTGCATGTGAGTTTTTTGTTTAGTTCCATAATACCACATACTCCAGCACTCAGTAAAGAAGGTGTTTCAAAACAGTATCAGACAAGATTGCTCATACATGTCAGCAGTTTGAACTATTCCTGCCTTGACTTCAACAAAGGTAGGAAACTTCATATTCAGAGCCAATGGCTCCGACGAGAAAATGTTGTGTTGGTCTTCCGTTTCTGAAGATGTCGGCTGAAAAACAATCCCAAAACAGGTAGGCATGTCAATATTTGTTGTTATGTGTTCTTATGTCTCTGAAATTCAAAAAAAGGAGAATGTCATTCGATGCTCTGGTCTTTCAACATGTTTTCTGCACTATGGAAATTTGGAACAGGTGTACGATGTTGTCTGAATCATTTGTGGCGTGGATTGACCGTAGCCAAAATAATACGTCTCGGAGATAATTTCAGTCTGTTATTACCATTTAATTGGCAAGTAAGAGAGAGTCTTACTGTCCAAAAGCCATGAACTAATGTCCTGAAATGTTACATTCACTACTGGTCAAAAATTGAAAAGAAAAGCACAAGAATTGAAGAAAATAAAGAAGGGCTCTGATTATGTGGACCGGCTCTGACTATGTTACTCGGCACTGATTCAAGAGGGCTCCCTTTCAAAATTTTAGTTTTCTGTAAATAATTAGTCAAGACGTAAATTTTGGTTTTCCATCAATATCTTTCTGTCCAAAATTTAGTTCAATTGTTGGATGGAACATGATTGCATGTATGAAAATACAAAGGACTGGTGTTGCCACGTTAGAAAAATGCTGTTTAACATTAGTCTATCTAAATTTTGAAAATACTTCTGCATAGCTTTTGATTAGACCAAATAGTCCATATATAAAATTTTTCGTGCTTTTGTCGCAACTGCAGCCCGCACATAAGCACAAATAATGAAAAATATTTTCTTTTAGAAGTACGAGAATGATAAACACAACACATGTTTGAATGGTCTAGATGCATGAATTTGCATTATGAAGTTTATGAATCATTATTCAGCCATCAACATAATTCTTTACATATAATTGAAACTTTGGACACAAAATCATTATTTTGCGAAACAATTTAAAAAGGTCACCTGTAAAAGTCATTTCGAAATCTGTCACCACCCCTACTATCATCACCACATCAATGATTTTGATGAATCAGAATTCTGCAAATAAACTTTGGATAGATCACCCAACAACAATTTCTTGCAGAAGAGCACATGCTCAAAAGTGACTAAAATCATGAGTCCAACGAGAGAACCACATGCAGGTGCCAACAATAAGATGTTGTTTTTCGACGGATTAAAAATTTCCAAAACGATTTTTGAAAAGGGTCATCCTAGACATATCTGTGAAATTATTTCAAAGTCTGACCAGCCATTCCAGAGAAGATTTTTTTTAAATTTCTTCATGTACATACAGTGTTAATAGCCCACAGCCATCAGAGCCATGTTTCTTGATGGATCAAAATTTCTCGAACACTTTGCGAAAAGGGTCAACCAAGGAACATTTCTGTGAAAGTATTTCAAAATCTGACATGCCGTTCCAGAGAAGAATTTTTAATAATTTCTTCATGGCCGTATAGTGCAAGTGGCCACCTGCATCCCAGTCAGAGCCATGTTTCTAGACGGATCAATTTTCGCGAACAGTTTTTGAAAAGGGTCACCAAAGGAACATCTCTCTGAAATTATTTCAAAGAATTTTCCATATAATGCAAGTAGCCCCTATTCACCAGAGCTATAATTATTGACGGATCAAAATTAGCAAACAATTTTTGATAAAGATCACCCAAGGAACATCTCTGTGACATGATTCCAAAATCTGACCATCGGTTTCTAAGAAGAAGAATTTTTAAGAATTCCTTCATGCGGCCATAGGGCAAGTAGCCCCCACTCATCAGAGCAGTGTTTATTGACGGATCAAAATAAAGAAAATTTTTTAGATTTTTTTTTTCATTTCTGTATAGTGCAAGTAGCCCCAATTCATTGGCATTCAACAGAGCCAGGTCTTTTGACATCAAAATCTCGCGAACAATTTTGGAAAAGGGTAACCCAAGGATCATTTCTGTGAAATTATTTTAAATCTGACAAGCGGTTTCAAGAAGAATTTTCAAGAATTTCTTCATTTCCGTTCATTGCAAGTAGCCCTCATTCACCAGAGCCATGTTTCTTATGGGGTTACAATTTCGCCTACAATTTTTGAAAAGGGTCACCCAAGGAACATCTCTGTGAAATGATTTCAAAATCTGACGAGCAGTTTCAGAGGTGAAGATTTTGAAAGAATTTCCTGGCAACCAGGGTTTTTGATGGAATCAAATTCTGTGAGCAATTTTCAAAGAGGTCCTCCCAAGAAACATTCCAGCCAAGTTTGGTCCAAATCAGCCCAGTGGTTTAAGAGGAGAAGATGTTTACAGAATTATGTTGATGGCTGAATAATGATTCATAAACTGCATAATGCAAATTTATGCATCTAGGGCATTCAAACACCATTCAAACATATGCTGTGTTTATCATTCTCATACTTCTAAAAGAAAGTATGTTTCATTATTTGTGCTTATGTGCGGGCTGCAGTTGCGACAAAAGCACAAAAAATTTTATATATGGACCATTCGGTCTAATCAAAAGCTATGCAGAAGTATTTTCAAACTTTAGATAGACTAATGTTAAACAGCATTTTTCTAACGTGGCAATACCAGTCCTTTGTATTTTCATACATGCAATCATGTTCCATCCAACAAATGTACTAAATTTTGGACAGAAAGATATTGATGGTAAACCAAAATTTACGTCTTGACTAATTATTTACAGAAAACTAAAATTTTGAAAGGGAGCCCTCTTGAATCAGTGCCGAGTAACAAAGTCAGAGCCGGTCCACATAATCAGAGCCCTTCTTTATTTTCTTCAATTCTTGTGCTTTTCTTTTCAATTTTTGACCAGTAGTGAATGTAACATTTCAGGACATTAGTTCATGGCTTTTGGACAGTAAGACTCTCTCTTACTTGCCAATTAAATGGTAATAACAGACTGAATTTATCTCCGAGACGTATTATTTTGGCTATGGTCAATCCACGCCACAAATGATTCAGACAACATAGTACACCTATTCCAACTTTCCATAGTGCAGAAAACACGTTGAAAGACCAGAGCATCGAATGACATTCTCCTTTTTTTTTGAATTTCAGAGACATAAGAACACATAACAACAAATATTGACATGCCTACCTGTTTTGGGATCGTTTTTCAGCCGACATCTTCAGAAACGAAAGACCAACACATTTTCTCGTCGGAGCCATTGGCTCTGAATATGAAGTTTCCTACCCGTGTTCAAGTCAGTGGAGTAATATAAATAAAATTCAACACATGCAGCTTAAAAGATTTGTAAATGGGAAATCAAAGAAGCTTTAAATGTCCTGGAAAAGTTAAAAATTTACACATGAAATTAAGAGTTCATAGAGGTATGTACTTGTCAACACACATAAAATTGTTTTCTGCTTTCACTTAACACTTTACTCCATAGATACTCATTTCTACGCATTGCTTGTAGAAGCCTTGGGAAAACATTGTGGCTAAAGGTGAAATTGCTTGTAACGAGCAATTTCACCTTTTGCCAATATGTTTCCTACACTATCAAAAGGTGTCATATACAGATAAGAAATGGCTTCATCCTTGCTGTTATTTAGGGTCAATTAGAGATATCATAGAAATGCCTTATGGGGTAAAGGGTTAAACAATTTTTTTTCATAAAGTAGAATCAGATGTATTTTGATTTCAGATGGTGGATGGTAACTTATTCATGGAGGAATAAGTGGATTCCAAAGAATGCCAGTCTTTTTAAAAGTGAACAACAGTAAATGTCCTACCGGTAAATGCTTTCCTGGAGGCTGTACAGACTGAGGGTTTGAAACACAGAGTTTGATCTGATAAGGTGGTGAAAATGTCCATGTGGCAGAATATATGCTTAGAATGAGGGGATTCCAAAACAAACTATTTATTGCAGGACTCAGTATACACAGTCAAAAGGTGTGTATTTGTTTATAATTGCATGTTATTTAATAGCTAGTGTTTACAAACATTAACTTTGGTGTAAGAAGGAAAATTTAAAATTCTTCTTTGAAACTGGAAGGCATATAGCTTTGATATTTGTTAGCTCACCTTAGCACAAAGTGCTAAAAGTGAGCTATTGTGATTGCCCTATGTCTGGCGTCAGTCGTCCATAGTCCAGCATCCATCGTCCGCCAACAATTTCTTTCAACATCTTCTCCTAAGCCACTGGGCCAATCTTGATGACTCTTAGCAGGGATGTTCCTTTGGTGAAACTCTACCAAAGTTGTTCAAAGAATTGAATTTCACTCATAAGCTATAGTCTAAGGCAGGGCTCCGGAAATTTTTCGATCTAAATCGGTCCAGGCCATACCCCCTCCACCCCTCCACCCCCCCACCCCCCGCGCCGACCTATTCCCCACCCCACCCCCACCCAAGGTTTCTCTATTTTTGTTCAAATTTACACAATTGAGAATGACTCTTAAGGTGAGCGTTCCAGGGCCAATGGCCCTCTTGTTACATTATGTAGTATCTCTGTGAGTATTGAAAGTATTTACTTGAAACTGGACATAAGTGATAACTATCAAAAGGAGAACATATGCCATTAAAGTAGACAATTCAAAATATTTTTGACAAAATTATACCCCTACAGGTTCAAATATTTACTGAAAGTCAAGTAACTGCAGCCCAGTGTTGGCACCCACAAGTGGTGCTCTTATTAGTCACCTCAGCAGGAAGTGCAAAGTGAGCTACATGTATTAGGGATTTAGCTGTCTTGCATTCCCCAATGTGAATATAATTTATACAAAATCTATCTGTCTTCATCCAATCCAGAGAGACTTCCATACAAAATATAAACCAAAATTACAAATACAAAAAGGGCTTAATGGAATGAATATTGTATCAAGGGTTATTATAACTGAAATTGGTTAGACTATAAGAATAGTTTGAAGTTTTATCAAATATGTACAGGGGTCACAGAAATTTGACCCGGAATGCTGTACCATAAACTGCAAAATGGGCAATGCCTTAACTCTTTACCAAACAACAAAGTTTTGGACTAGTCCAAATGGAAAGCATTTGCAGATGACAGAATAGATGTGACTCAAATATTGTAATCTGATTTGGGAACGGTAGAAAAAGATTGTGGTAACAAGCATTTTCTCCTTTTCCCACCATGGTTTCTAAACTTTCAAAGAAAACATCCTAACTTGTGTAATTGAATTTGTCATCTGCAACTGCTTTCAATTTGGACCAGTCCAAAATTTTGTTTGCCTGGTAAAGAGTTCAGCAAAAATGAAACTGAGAAACTTTGGATAAATAATGATAACTTGTTGGGTTACCACATCTTATGTTAAATAACAAGTCATTTATATAATGATCTTGATGTGAAAACGATGTTTTTTTCTTCTTTATAGTTTTGAGCGACTATGGAGAGAACTATGGAATAGTGTGAATACGACATTCTACAATCTATTTTACTGATTGGAGGACCAGGAAATTTTGCAAACAGACTATGAAGTACATCTGCTAATGATACAAGACCATTAAGACAGATTTTGTGCTGCAATGCAGAGATGCCCTTTTCAAACTGAAAATAATAGAACTTCCATGCAACTTTGGTTAGGTGGTCGACTTAACTCATAACCAAACAACAAAATTTTAGGTTTTTTCCGAATTGAGGATTTCCAGAAGACAAAATAAAAGTGACTGCAAATTTGAAATTCCTTTAATGAAGGGTAGAAAACATCGCAGGAAAAGGAGAAAAATGCTTGTGACCAGCATTTTTAACTTTTCCCACAATGTTTTCAAAAGTTTTCTTTCTCAGTGTTGTCAAAAGTCGGTATTATGTGGTAAAAGGTTACAGATTTTGAACCAAATGTAGAAGTAAGTTATGTACACAGGTAACAAAGTTGTCCGTAATAAGATGATTGATTGGTCGATAGGCAATATGGAATTTAGACTGTGATGTATTTTAGCAGCAACAAGATGCTTCTTAATTTAGTAATTAAGTATGGTTGAATACTTAATTTAAGAATTCAGGAAATGTTACCTGAATTCCAATTTGAATATTTCCGTTCAGAAGTAAAAGATATACATGTATTTAGCAATGAACAGACATGTACAACAATTCTCACAGATTTCACCAGCAACTTACTAACTCTTTATCCCCAACTTTTTGTACATGAAGTATGTTTTTTTTTTTTCAGATAGTGATTCATTTGATGTTAATAGTTATGCTCACATGAGTGGAATTTTAAATTCAAAGTGAGGTTTTTGTCATTGAGATTTTTTCCCCCATGCCTTTTTTATGCCAATGAATAAAACTGCTTGTACTGCCTGACATTGTTCATTGTTTTCAAAATCCCTCTTTTTCAGCGTCATGAACGCTTAAATTTGTGTGTTGTTGCACATTAACGAGGAAAGAGAGGAAATTGCTTTTGTGAGAAAACCAATAAAAATCGTCAAGAAAGTCAGCCGATGCTGTCATAGTATTGAAATCGTACTGAAAGTGGGGTAAAACACCCTAACCCAGTACCACGCAACCCCTACTTTTGATGCCGCTGAGAAGGAAGCCTTTAGAAATCATTGTGGGAAAAGGAGAAAATGCTGGTAACCAGCATTTTCTCCTTTTCCCACAATGTTTTCTACCCTTCACAAAACAAAGTTCAACTTTTCAGTCACTTTTATTTTGACGTCTGCAAATGCTTTCGATTTGGACAAACTTAAAATTTTGTCGTTTGGTAATGAGTTAAATCAAAAGGGCTGCAAAAAATTGTTCATCTGTGCCGAGACAGCGACAAACTCGGATTTGCCGTGACCAGGATTTGAACGCGAGATGTCGCGGCCACAACGCTAAGTACTTATACTACTATACGATCACGGCGCTCATTACTGAACTTAGATTATCTCAGTCTTTGAAACTTTTAAAACATGAAAGAAACAGACGCTTTGCTACAGAATCCCGAGTTTCCCATATATGTCTTAGGGTTTAGATCTAACATCCTTTTTAACATTATTTCAGTTGTATCGCGGCACTGAGCCTGGCCGGGTATTTTAATTTAAACATATTTTATTCAATAGGCCTATATTGACATTTACATTTACAATACAAGAAATGATGTGAAAAGGATTGGAACGAAAGCATATTGCTTATATAGTTCCTCTCCCTAAACTGAAACACGTGATATTCCAATAATATCAAATGTCAAAAAAGAAAAGAATTTATTACAAAAGAACAGATAATAGGATTATAAACAAAAGGGCTTCGTTATCTGAAAAATTTAAAAGAAAAAAGGAAAAGTGATTTTCTTTTTATGGGGAAAGAAAAAAATGCAAATTATTCATACTCGACTTAGAAATAACTGTAGCGATCTAAAACAACATCTCTTCTGGAAAAAATATTGTGACTTCTCCTCTTTGTCGTTGCGGGGAAGTCGAATCTAATTCACACTACTTCTTTGAATGCAGATTTTATTGTAATATTCGAGTAACACTCAGACAACATATTAGCGTTAAATCTGCTTTTAATATTGATACAGTCCTTTTTGGCGACAACGAACTCTCCCTTGTCGACAACGAACATATCTTCCATGCAGTTCATGATTACATTGATAAAAGCAAGAGATTCTCTTAGTTTTATTCCAATCAAAGGTTAGATCCGCTGATCTTCTTTTCTGACAATGTACTGTCGCGAACTTTTATATACAAGCATAACTTGTATCTTTTGCTGCCGCTCTGCTCAATCACCTGGCCGGGTAGCTCAGTGGTTAGCGTATCAGAATCATGACTTGGAGGTTGCGGGTCTGATAACCGATTGCGGAGAACATTATTTCCAGCGATTTTTCGCGTATTACTTCTGATGCATTTGAGAAAAGTAGTCAGTGGCTTTGGACAGAAATTTGTGTCAGTACTGGTGTGAAACCGCCAGGAAACACATCGGTGCGTTACTGACCGGTATTGCATCAATTCCCGCATAATCACTGTGTTGTAAGCTGTACGGCACAAAATGTGTAGTCACTTCCAAGATGGCGGACTGTTTACTTGGAGAAAGGTGGGTGTCACATTTTATCATCAATAACTTTTTTTCTTGAAACCTTTGAGACATGATACTTATAATATATTGTGTGGGAATGATGTGGTAAGCCTCGGTGCTATATAGCAAAGAGCCAGTGCCATTATTCGATACGTTATATCGGCGTAAACATTGCCATTGGGTAAAATTTGAATTTGAAGTGAGGAACTTGCATCGTTTTTAGGTATAGAATGGAAAATAAGCTAATGCAGTTGGTGAAGGCTGTTGTTTCTGTAGGTATCCATCACGTGCTTTCCAATGATTACGGTCATTTTTGTGAAACATGTCTAGAAAGACCCGAAAACATGTGTTTTGTATATCGCTAATGCAGCGGTGTAGTCCACATCAACAATTTTACACACAGCGGTGTAGACACGGCGTTTTCTGAACGGTTTAGATACACACATAAGCTTTATATACTGTACGGTTTAGACACAAAATCTGATTCTATCTGTGGTCTAGACATGAACTGCAAAGACTTTGGTCTTTTGATATTTGTGTTGCATACCATTTACCTGCTTTAAAAAAACTTTGTCTATCTTATATTCCAGTTGCACGCCATTCACGTGCTACCAATGCTCATTTGGAGGAGATTTAGAGACTCTTGTTTGACACTTCATGGAACAAAAGTAACATCAGGGCTTTTGGAAATACATGTACAATACTATTGCTATCCTGTAATTTCTAAAAGACAAACTTATATCAAATAAGATGCCACGGGAATTATTCATGTTTTGAAAGTGTTTCACTAATCATCGACTGCCTTTCTTTCAAAATATGGGAAATTAAAATTGCTTTGGTACTTCGCGAACGGGTCTGTATATTCACCTACCAGATGTAGCCTGGCATTCAGGCCTTGCATTTAAGAGTCATTCTAATAAACAAGGTACACAACTACAGCAAAGTCACAGAAATATGTGTTGTTACTTGCCCTTCTTCTGAAATACAGACATTCAGAGCATTGAGAACACAGAGTTTCCATTTTGCAGTTTTACTTGATGATTTTGTTTTAATGAAAAGGTTCTATTTAATGGACTGACACCAGTCTACTACCAGATGTAGTCCGGGGCCAAAAGAAACATTACGCAAACGATAAGAATAAATAAAAAACTTTATGTGATAACTAATCTTGATGGGTAACATTCGATTTTATAAATATAAATCCATGACCCGTATATAATGAAATCAAAATGTACAATGGTAAATTAAAATTGTGAATATCGATCACATGGAATTCCATCTTATGATTTTTCCTTTTGGGGTAAAAAAAACAATAATTACGTAATTTTTACCGCATTTTTTTTTTTTTTTTTTTCGATCCCCCATTCCCTGTTAACCTACTGGTCATATTTTACTCGAACAGTGGCACAGAAACTAAAAGCTTTAGAGAGATCCTTATACTCATTTTAAGCCAGTTTTAACTCATTTTGTTTTTATTTTATCAAAATATAGTCATTCTTATATCTTCATGCCAAATATTTCGCCTGACAAGCTTGCTTAGATAACAATCGATAGAAAATGCATTTCGCCGAGTTGCAGCCTTCCATCTAAACAGACTCATCGTTTCTGGTTTTTGAATCGAAGATTTTCGATATCCGTTATACATTCTGGTATATTTGTATAATGATCATACATTGTCTCGTGACTATATTTGACCTTCGCCCTGCGTATACTGAGAAAACAAAAGAAAATGTAGGCTTCTCTGTTGCAGCCTCGATTTTCAGACGGAGGTCGCGGCCTATATGCAAGCAATCTCCGAGCAGAGTTGTCGTTCGTTACTCTCACATACATCTCTGCGATGGACTAAATGACAAGAATCTTGTCAAACCGAGGAAAAGATGTTTTGTTACTCTTTAACTGTTTCGTGTGTAAAATTATAAGGTATACAATGGAAATATGATTCTGGATACATTATAGGTGCGTTCAAACTGATGAATTTACCTGTATACAGTATAAAATGGAACTATTTTTTTTTTCGAGCCTCTTTACTGATCAGAATCTTACGCCAAGTTTAACAAAAATGGCTGCGCCCAGGAATGATGACAACAGTTTTAATACACCTATAAATCTTTGGTTATAAGATTAAAAAACAAGTTATGGTCCTTTAAAAGACATTTAAGCTTTTCAGAAAATCCGTCTTTTTCACATTGCCTACCACTTAGTCAGATTTGCCGTATGCTGTTTCAACAGCACAAAAAGTAATCGATATTGGTCTTTCTTTCACCGGCGTTTGTGTCGCCATTTTGAGTTCTGGTCATGTGACGAAGGTATCGCGTACTGACGGACTACTTTCTGAGCCCACTACAGAGGTGAATGTAATGATCCGGAGTGCATGAGAGTGATATGCAAGTTACACCGTATCCGACTTTAGGTGGAAAGCAAGGATAAATTTCCGTGATGCACTGTCATTGTTTACAGCTTCGATCGTCAGCCAGTTATCTTCCGACCAATGCTCGGTTTCTAACATAAACCTCCGCGTTTCTGTTTTTTTTTCAGTTCCACCATACATGTCAGTAATTTATCCTTGCGTACAATAAGGACCGATTTTCTGTACCATGCTATGTTTTTTATTAATTTAACAGCATTTCTGCTCACCGGCTGTAGACGGGCATCTTTAACTAGATATTAAACAAACAGATACCAAGATACGAATCAGCGACAGTATTTAAAACAACTTCGAAATGAAAATGATTGTCAAGTCCAGGATGGTAATCATCATCCTAAGTGAATGATTGAAATTATGGCTGCCATCATGATGGAATTGATTTATAAGCGCACAGAAATTAATTAGTAATTTCATAATTTATTTCTTCGTGATATAATACTCACTATTACATAAATAATATCGTAGATAATGTCTTGATGCACTCTTTTGTTCCCAACTATCTCTTTTCGTTCCACGATGATCCTTTTTCGGTTCCAGATGGTTCCTTCCGTGGGTGTCGGTAATAAGGGAGACTGTCTCGAACTGTTGGTGCCAATTTTCATGATTCTGGATTAACGCCTAGTTACGTTATCTTCAGAAAAGAAGATTCAAGACCAAGCCAGTTGTGTCTAAACCGTACATATATTGTGCTTTTAATTGTGTCTAAACCGTTCAGAAAAAATCGGGTCTACACCGCTGTGTGTGAAATTGTTGATGTGGACTACACCGCTGCATTAGCGATATACAAAACACATGTTTTCGGGTCTTTCTAGACATATTTCACAAAAATGACCGTAATCATTGGAAAGCACGTGATAAATACCTACAGAAACTACAACCTTCACCCACTGCATTAGCTTATTTTCCATTCTATGACTAAAAACGATGCAAGTTCCTCACTTCAAATTCAAATTTTACCCAATGGCAATGTTTACGCCGATATAACGTATCGAATAATGGCACTGGCTCTTTGCTATATAGCACCGAGGCTTACCACATCATTCCCACACAATATATTATAAGTATCATGTCTCAAAGGTTTCAAGAAAAAAAGTTATTGATGATAAAATGTGACACCCACCTTTCTCCAAGTAAACAGTCCGCCATCTTGGAAGTGACTACACATTTTGTGCCGTACAGCTTACAACACAGTGATAATGATCCCGCGCGCATTCGTAAAATATGCTATAAAATTATATCGTGAGAATTACACATATCGTGAGAATGACATACTCAAAGGGAGAAACTATTATTATAAAAGCGCCCTCTGGTATCATAATATGACTTGCCGTATGCATGTAAATGCTATTCTTGATAGTGACTACTTCGTTCGTCTTATTTCAACTACGTAACATAGTTTCACCTCACTATTATCACAAAACCGCCTAGTTTTCGCCAGAATATGCACAAACAAGAAGAATGCAGCATTCTAATGATAAGCAAAACAGACATAGGAAACAAAAAGAATTTTCGGAATAAGGAAGTAAGATGCATGAAATTCATATTGTCAAGAAGGATAAAATGAATAGAAGTACGCATTACTAAATAACAACTTTATGGAATACGCACTCAAAGAAGACAAATAGAATTAGCATCAAAATCATGAACTAGCAATAATGACGCATGAGATGTAATATACGAGTAAGATGTAAGAAAGAAAACAAATCAGCATGTAATTTGCACAAATAAGAATGTCATGTAGACAAATGGAATTTTGGACAAATAGAATTAGCATCAAAATCATGAACTAGCAATAATGACGCATGAGATGTAATATACAAGTAAGATGTAAGAAAGAAAACAAATCAGCATGTAACTTGCACAAATAAGAATGTCATGTAGACAAATAGAATTTTGGCGGATGGGTTAGGAATATCCGCTAAAATTCCAGTTGTCTACATGACATTCTTATTTGTGATTATTAAAAGTTCATTTGTTTTCTTTCTTACATCTTGTATGAATATTGTATTTAATATTTCATTATTGCTACTGCATACTGTTTTGTGACAATTCCATGTTTCTATCTTCCTATTGCCTGCATGGTTATTGCAACTTGATACTGGCTAAATTGTGTTTGCGTTGATTATGAATTGTTGACTCTTCCTTGTTATTTCCTACTCCGTTATCGAATTTGATATTCTTCCAAGTGCTTATAGTGCATGTTTGTGAGAAATTAATTGTCCTTTAACACTCAAAGAAGACCAATAGAATTAGCATCAACATCATGAACTAGCAATAATGACGCATGAAATGTAATATACAAGTAAGATGTAAGAAAGAAAACAAATCAGCATGTAATTTGCACAAATAAGAATGTCATGTAGACTAATAGAATTTTGGCGTATATTCCCCTCCATATCACCATTCTAGCATTTCTAGGACGGAAATCGTTGGAGCAGTACCGGATTTTAAGTCTGCAGCTGCTTTTAATGTGGTCAAGTCTAGAATTTTGTTGTTCCCCAAAGAACATACACCTTGAACGGGGAACGTATACGTTATAATCGGCCTGCAACACGCGGATAGGGGGCATTCGGCCATTTGCATAAAGTGTTGTATCGGATCAGCCTGCGCAATCCGCGCACTTTACATCGGATTTTTTTCTACAGTAGACCTACGCGAAACAGTATATTACATAAAAACGAAAAGTGTCATTTCGGATAAGCTTGCGCGGGCAGCACAGGCTAACCGGAGACGACACTTTACGCAAATTGATGTCCAAATGCCCCTTTTCACGTGTTACAGGCCGTGTACAGGTTGAAATGTATAAGCGGGGGTTGTCAAGGTGTGTTTTAGGACAGTTTGTACCAAGGTAAGTGAGGCCTGATAGTTGACCTACCCTTTCCAACACATTATGAAAGATTTAAGCAGGGTTGAAACTGAAAAATCTGGATCTCCACCAACGGTTACACATGACGATGTAACTTTCTTTGGGGTCGAAGGCTTTAAGGGAGGAATGGTCGTGACGTCATACAGGTACATCGATCAGTCCATGTCGGTGGTAGGTGTAAGAGTATATTGGGGACGAGGAATTTTACCTTATAATTCCTCAATATCTTGACAGCAGCTTAAATTCGTTAAATTGGTCAAAACAATTTGTAAATGGAGCGTTTTACAAATTCTTCCACGAAAAGCTTGGTCAGCTTGCTCAAAATCGCGTGTTGAATACACGACAGGTAACTAGCGTAAATAAATAGACTAGTCCTTCACCTCAAACTTGTCAAAGTTTCCAACTGTGTGTCATACAGTTCATGTTATTTCAAGGAACAACAATGAGAGGGTTTATTTTCGTTTTAGTTTTGGTGGCTTTTCTGTACGTTTGTGAATGTAGAAAAGAGAGGAAGCGAGTGCATCAGGTAGAAAAAGGACAGGCGGTTGAAATTAAACCCCCAAGCGCAAATCCTTTCCATAAAGGAATAAAATACAGGAGTGGTCGCATTAGGGGTCAGCATTTCTTTCTCAAAAAGGATAGAAAACGAGTGAGTAATATTTGTTTTATCTTTTCTTTTTAGGGTTTTTTCTTTACTAAAAAATAGTAGTATACAGATGCTTCTTTTTCTCCAATGTTTGCCATATTGTTTAACTCTTTACCAAACGCCAAAATTATAGACTAGTCCAAATTGGCAGCATTTCCAGACGACAAAATAATGAGACTAAGAAAATGAAATTTGTTTTTTGGAAGGGAAGAAAGCATTGTGGGAAAAGGAGAAAATGCTGGTTACCAGAATTTTCTCCTTTTCCCACAATTTTTTCACAGGCTTCCACAGAGTCGTTAAAAGGTGGGATTGTGTGGTAAAGGGGTAACTCCTCAGGCTCAACCAAATTTTGGACACATTTAAGGTGAAAGTACGTATATATGCTGACAACAAATCCGGTTCGGATAAGTGAAAGCAGAAACTGCTGATCCTTACCTAACAATCCTAGCACAGATAACTGGTCGCTTCTGGGTACAGAGACAATCAAGACAAAACCAGTTGAAAGTTCCGCACAGATTTCGTACGGTGTACAGTTAATGTCCAAATATGAAAAAGATCACGGGAGCGTCTCATTATTAAGACTATTAACAATCCCTGGAAGAGTGTTGAAAACAACTTGGGAAATGTAGAAAATGCTGGTAACCAGCATTTTCTCCTTTTCCCACGACGTTTCTACCCTGTTGGAAACATTTCAATTTTTGAGATATGTCGGGGTTTTTTTTGCCTACAACTGCTTTAAGTTTGGATCTATCTGAAATTTTGTTGTTTTGTAAAGAGTTAGGTATGGAAAAAGTAGCCTTTTCAAGTCGAAAACTTTCTTTTCTTGTTTAACCCAACACCACACAGAAATATTTTGGACCTGTCCAAATTAAAAGCATTTGCAGACAACAATTTCATAGTGGCTCAAATGGTGCAATTTTGCTTTGATAGGATATAAAACTTTGTGGGAAAAGGAGAAAATGCTGGTTACCTGAGCATTTTCTCCTTTTCCCACAATGTTTTCAATAGGCTTCTTTCACGTCATTGTGTAGTAAACGGTTAAATACAGATAAAATCGCCATTTGCTTTCAGATTTTCATGAAACCTGCATAGCTTGTTTCTATCATCAATTGTTTGAACAGTATTGATTTTGAAAAAAAAATCCATCATACAGTACAGGAAAAGTAGCCATTTCAAGTTAGAACATTTTCATTGCTTGTTTGCTTCATAAATTACATGTATGTATTTATTTGTGATCAGATTTTTGTGAATTTTTCAGTTTATCTCATCAATAGCTTTAATCCTGTTGACTTTGAAAAAATCCAATCAACAGTAATGGAAAAATTGCCATTTTGAGATGAGAATTTGGATTTATAAATTACATGAAGTCAGCATTTTTGGTTGGATATTCACGAAACTTGTCCAGCTGCTTTGTCTCATCAGCAGCTGGCTCCCTATTGATTTTGAAAAAAAATCTGACAATTACTATGGGAAAAGTAGCAATTCAAAGTTGTAAATTTCCATTTTTTGTTTATAAATGCTTTCCTTGAAGCTTATTTTACTGGTTTTCTTTTTGCATAATGAATTTGTAATGTATGCTAGCATAAATGCAAAATCTCTACCAGTAGAGCAATTTCAGGCCCTTCAGGGCCTTCTAGTTTCTGATTACCAGCATTTTCTCCTTTTCCCTCAGTGTTTTCAGAAGGCTTCTTCCTCAAGGTCATTAATACCAGGGATTATTTGGTAAAGGGTTAAACGATCGTAACACAGAAAGCACTTGAAAACATGCGGGAAGCGGAGAAAATGCTCGTAACAAAGGTTTTCTCCTTTTCCCACGTTTTCTTCCTTTTCATAGACAAGCTGTATCTTTTCAACCACCTTTAATTTGCTGTCTGCAAATGCTTACAAATTGGTTGAGTCTTTAGTTCTGTGCTGAAGAGTTAATCCATTTTTGCAGAGATGATTTTTAATAATTTTATCAGTATGGTATTCTGCAAATGCTTTTGATTTGGAACTTTTATAAATTTGAAATTCAAAAATTTGTTTTCTTGCAGAGGTTTAATGGATCTGCATGATCACATGTAAAATATAGAACCAGGAATATATATTTTTGACAAAGTTATGGCCCTTTTCTGACCGGAAAATGTTTTACTTAGATTTTTCACTGAAAATAAAGCAATTGTAGTCAAGTGTTGGTACCTACATGCATTGCTCTGTTTTCTTTTTATGGAGCTCTGGTAGCTGAGTTGATAGTGTGTGGAATGGGGTTGTGGGTTTGATCCCTGGTGTGCTCAATTTCTTTTCAAGGATTGATGATAGTCATTGCAACAGGTTTCATTCCTCTCCCACTGGTGGACATTGATTCTATGATGGTTATAAATATGGGAAGGCCTTGGAAAGAAAATTGTGCCGAGTAAAAAAATGCAGCCAAGAAAGCCTAGATAGGTGCACTGGTTGTGGCAGTATAACTGAAATGATGTTGAAAATGGTGTTAAACACCTCACAATCAATAAATTTTTACTCTTTTCTCTTTCAGGAAAAGCATGACCGTTGGATGAAATTTCCCAAAAGCCATAAGAATGGTATGTTTTACTAAATTCCTTTCAACTCACCCTTTACCAATTACTTGATTTTACCCATTACCAAACAACCATATTTTAGGCTCGTCTAAATCGAAAGCATTTGCAGACGACAAGTAAATGTGATTGAAAATATAAAATTTGTTTTTCCCCCATTGTTTTCTAAAGGCTTCTTTCTCAGGGTCATCAAAGTAGGGATTGTATGGAAATGGGTTAACAACCGAGAGGGAAGAGGCATCTGGTTTCCAGTATTTTCTCCTTTTCCAATAATGTTTTCTATGAGAGAAAAGGTTGTGGAAACATTATTGGAAAAAGAGAAAATGCTGGTAACTGGCATTTTTCTCCTTTTCCCACAATGTTTTCTACCTTATCATAATCAAAACTTGTCATTTGTATAACCTTTTTGTATAATTTGTCGCCTGCCTATGCTTTCAATTTGGAAAAGTCTACAATCTATGGCAAAGAATTAACTCTGTACCAGCTGACAAAAGTGTAGTCTTTTTTAGAAGCATTTCGCAGGACTAAAAAGAATGAAATAAGAAGATCTGCATTTGAAAACTCAGCTGATAAGGATTTGTCTTCATAGGGGCGGAATGCATTTTGAAAAGAAGTAAATGCGTGTTAACATCATTTTCTTCTTTCCCCTCACTGTTTTCGAATACCCTCTTCCTATGGGGTGTTTGACGTGAAAGAAGCCTTATGAGTGTTGTTTGGTGTTAAAATGCCATTAGGGTTTTTTTTTCATAGTCTGTTTTCAACTGCTATTTGGACATTAGTAAACAAATATCAAAAGTCTTCTTCTAATTTATGTTGATACAAATTTAAGCTTGCAATAGAAAGTTAGATAGGAATTTTGTAGAGGCTTCGTGATTTGTTTCTCTCTTTCTCTCTGTTGAATTACCGGTGTGTTACTTAAATAAGGTACATGTAGATGGTTTCCATTGATGTATTTAATTACAGTTCACCCAGACAAAATACATGTACAGGACTTTATGTGTCAGTGTTTAATTTGGAATAGGGATCCTTATTTATGTTTAACCCTATACCACACAATAAAGACTTTTAACACCCTTGTGGAAGAGGTCTATTAAAACTTTGTAGGAAAAGGAAAAAATGCTGGTAACCAGCATTTTCTCCTTTTCCCACAAAGTTTTCTTCTCTATAATTGCATCATTTGAGCCTCTGTGAAATCATCACTTACGAATGCTTTCGATTTGGATAGTCTAAAATTCTGCTGTGTGGTAAAGGGTTAAGTTTCTAAGAGCTCATATATTTCAAAGAGTTCAATAGATTTGGTTCATATTGGTTATGATGATGATAGATTTTGGCCCAAGTTTCTTTTAGCAATATCCTTACCCACCTACTGTCTTTAGTACAAAATATGGATTGGTTGAAAGTAATTTCTTTGTCCTAAGAGATTTTTCTTTTTGGTTGATTAAATGTATTTCTCTTTCTATGTAAAATTTCAGAGTGTAAGACTACAAAATGTGGCCACAAGGAATTTTGTATCGTCAATCCAAAGAGTGGTGCTGAGAAATGCATCAGTAAGCGGGATTTCAAGGAAGGGTAAGCCAGTTTCCAGCATTTTCGTCTTTGCCAACAATGTTCTCAAAGGCTTTATTTGTAAGATTCAATTAAACTTGGAATTGTGTAAAGGGTTATTCAATTATGAAGTCATCAGAGAATAAAATTCAAGACATTTTCATACAGAAAGTAATCCTTGATGACAGACTATAGCCCAAAATATATGATTTTCTTTAAAAGATGGGTAAACACTGGAGGAAAGGTGAAAATTCTGATTACCAGCATTTTCTATTGTGCCTGTATTGATTGAATTCAAAAGCTTTCTTTAACAGGATTCAAAAAACATTGGACTGTTTGGTAAAGAGTTAGATAACTTACTGTTATGGGTCCACACTCATCAGATGCAACTTGATTTGAATGTTCCATTCACTTATACAGTATGGAAAGGGAAATTTATATTTTCTGCCTCGGGCAATTTTATGATGAAGGATGAGGTCAATGTACATGTCATAGACATTCTTGGGTTTTATGCATATCTAATTTTGTCAAAACTTAGAGGCTCAATCTCTTATGTCTTTCATAGAGGCTCATAAATCTGTTGTGTGTTTTGTTTAACAAAGGAAAATGAAAATCTGCAGACAATTGATAAATTTTTAACCTTGTACTACATAACCCTGAGAAAGACAGCCTTTGAAAAGATTGTGGGAAAAGATGAAAATTTTAGTACGCTTTCCAGATCAAATTTTAATAGTCTTTGATAGGGAAGAATGATTACACAAGTTGGAAAAGGATAAACTGCTTGTTGTCAGCATTTTTTCCTATGCCCACAATGTTTTGAAAACTTTATTCTGAAGAATTGTTAAGGTTTGGTATCACATAGTAAAGGGTTAACCCATTACCACACAATCCCTACTTTTGACGCCCCTGAGAGAGAAGCCTTTTGAAAACACTGTGGAAAAAGGAGAAAATGCTGGCAACCAGCATTTTCTCCTTTTCCCACAGTGTTTTCTACCCTTCCTAGAACAAATTTCGATTTTTCAGTCGCCTTTATTTTGTCGTCTGCAAATGCTTTCAATTTGAACCAGTCTAAAATTTTGTCGTGTGGTAAAGAGTTAATGCAACTTATCATAAACAGAGAGAAACAGGTGTGCTTTGCTAGGCTTACCTGTATGATGAAAATTAGACAGCACAAAGATAAATTTAAGTGAAAGGGAAAGAAAACTTTTGAAAAATTTGTCTATACCACACAATACCGGCTTTCCATGACCAGCATTGAAAAGCAAAAGTTTTCTGTTTCAAAGGTGGTCTTTGGAATGAAATATCTGCTTGTGAGATGGGATGAAATTTCTTCAAGAACTTTGAGATGAAATGGTCTTCTGGATGATTTTTTATTTGTTTTTATCTTATGGTCTTTGGGATAAAATGATCTTTGGGGTGAAATATTTCCATATCAGACGGTGTAGATCCAAGATCACACTGCACAGAATGTGCAGTCGGATCTTGATCTACACTGTCTCTGAAAGGTCAGTGTGTCTTGGTCAGTAGCCTAAGGGTTACATATGGACTGATTATAACTAAATTACTGTTCTGTTCTAATTCTATAGATTTTGGAACAAGAACATTGAAAGATACTGTTAGAACCTTGAAAGGAAACAAATCATGAATAAAATTATTATCAATGAATCATTTCCTTTCTATGCCCTATGTGCCTGTGTAGCACAGTTCACTAGGTACATTTTTATCTTAACCCTTAGGCTGCTAAGCGCTACTCAAGGACCTTTAGCGGACAGTGTTGATCAAGATCAGACTGCACAGAATGTGCATTCTGATCTTGAATCAACAGTGTCCAATAAGGACATTTTTTTGGCCCCCTCTTATATCTTTGAAATAGCAGTACTTTGATATGTACCGTCAATTTTAAACTTTTATTCAATTATACAGCTAGAGAAGGGTTAATATTCACCAAAATGATCTTTTACTTCTATGGCCTAGTAGAAGAAAGATTTGGAAAGCTATGTGGAAATTGGGCAAAATGCTGGTAATCAATGTCTCCTTTTCCTACAAAGTTTTCTCCACTTTCAGGGACAAAAACTGTTGAGACAAATTCATTTTGGTTTTGGCAAATGCATTCAGGATAGATAAAAATGTCAATTGTTTAAGCCTTTCATTTTCCAAAGCATATATTTTTACACCCTACAGAAATGAAACCATCTGCAAATGACAAATCTAATAATGGTACAAATAATAAGACATTCTCTGACAAAGTAGAAAACACTGAGGGAAATGGAGATAATGCTGCTACCAGCATTTTCTCCTTTCCTACAGTGCTTTCAAACACTTACTTCTTCAGGGTTGTTTAACCCTTTACTCCATAAGGTATTTCTATGGTATTACTAATTGACCGTAAATAACAGCAAGGATGAAGCTGTTTCTTATGTGTAGATGACACCTTTTGATAGCATAGAAAACATTGTGGCAAAAGGTGAAATTGCTCGTCACGAGCAATTTCACCTTTTGCCACAATATTTTCCAAATGCTCCTTCAAGCAATGCGTAGAAATGAGTATCTATGGAGTAAAGGGTTAAGCACAGGATTGTGTGGTAAAGGGGCTAAGAGATGAATTAATATGTCCTTAGAATAGCTTTCAAAAATATCTGCACAATTTACTAGATCCGAGATCAGAATACAATGTTTTTACAGTGTAACAGTGTGATCTTTATCCATACTCTGCAAAACATCCATACAAACTTAATTTGTAAGTAACATAACGTCTGATTGGCTAAACCAATTTGAATGGTTAAGCCAATCAGAACTTGTGTTACTTTCAAATATGAAAAAAATTGAGAATAAGTCAAAGAATGTTTTTAAGAGTGGCTGGTGAATATGAGCCCTGGAGATTTGTTAGCTGCTCTTATCCTTTACCATAACTTTTAGAGTTAAAATGCACAGAAGAAGAAAGGTTTTGAAAACATTAGGAAATGGATGAGAAAAGGCTGGCAACCAGTATTTTTTTTTCCTTTCCCACAACATTATCTGACCTTTCAGAGATAAATCCAGTCATTCTTTTTTATCTTTTTTTTTGAGTAGTGTATATTGCTTTGAACTTTAAACAAATCAAAGGTTTGTTATCTAGTGAAGAGTTACTGTTTACCACAGGACCTCTAAATTTTAAAGAACCTGAGAAAGGCATGGCAACCATTGTTGAAAAAGGGGAAAATGCTGGTTACCATGTTTTCTACTCAATTAAATACAAGTTTTATCTTTTGAGCTACCTTTGATTTTTGTCTGTAAATGGTTCATTTTCAAAAGATCAAAATTTTGAGAGCTAACTGAAAAACATAATTATTGATTAGACTGTACAGTATTTCACAGACACACAGAATCCTTGGCTTTTTTTAATGAGCCTGGCTGGAAACCTTTGAGTCCAGCCATTATAAGTAATAAATACATGTTCAGTTAACACTGTCTTTTTGTGCATAACTATTTATGCTCCGAAAAACAGGGGGAGCATATAGTCGCCATGCTGTGCGTACGGCTGTTTGTCTGTGCATCTGTTCTAAAGTCTGTCTGAAGCCATTTCTCCACAACCCCAGGACCACATATTATGAAACTTCATATCTGAACTCCTTGAAACAATCTGCAAATATCTCTGTCTGGGTTTCTCAATTTGAGGCTGCATCGCGGAAAAAGGGGGCTTCATTTAAAAAAAATGTATTTCACTAACATCTACATCAGTGCTAAAAAATTTGTGAAATTTCAAATCTGAACTGGCCCAGATATCTCTTTCCCGGTTTCTCTATCACAGGCTGTGTCGCAGAAAAAGGGGGCTTCATGCAAAAAATTGTTTTTCTCTAATATCTTTTAGGATAAAAGAAGTTTCATACATTTTATGACAAGCACTTGCTCGGGGAGCATAACCCATCTCTGATGGCTCTTGTTTCCAAAATAAAAAAATTTACACTTGTCCAAATTGAAAGAATTTGTAGTTTACAAAAATTAATGAACTGCCACAGAAATGATGGTTCATGTAATGGTGTGTGCCTTTTTCCACACAGCTTTAAAGAGATGGTTTAATCGGGGGTCATAAAAAATCAGGATTGTGTGGTAGCGGGTTGGCACATGAGGACATAGTCTAGGTGAAGTAAGGCTGATGTAGCCAGAATAAGCTGGGATATATCAATCAGTGTAGATTGGAAATCAATCTTCACAGGCTATACCATCTCATCTTGAGCTGTTCTGTCACATATATACTTAGAATTGTGCAGGGTTAACGCTTTACCAGACAAAAATATCTATAGATTTGTCTAAATTGAAAGCAAAAATCATTGTAGACAACAAATGAAATGTAGCTAAAATTATGGATTTTTGTCTTTTTAATTTGAAGAGTTAAAACATTGCTAGATAGGCAGAAAATGATGTCACCAACAATTTTATTCTTGTTCCACAATGTTTTCCACAAGGTTTTAAAAGCATGTTTTTTTTTGTCAAAGGGTTGAATGTCTTTATGTAGTTGTTTGATCATATTTTCTATTTTCTTCCACTCCCAGAACCTAGCAGGAAGTTGTTGTGAACCTTTTTAGCTCTACTGGCTTTCAGCCAGCAGAGCTTATTTCATGGTGTGGTTTCCGTCGTCCGTCTGTCCATCCATTAGTCTTTTTCTTGTTTACGCGATAAAGTCTTCATTTTTGGTCAGATTTTCATGAAATTTACACAGTTTGTTTATCTCATCAATAGCTTTAAGCCTATTGATTTTGAAAAAGATCCGACAAACAGTATGGGAAAAGTAGCCATTTCAAGTTTAAAATTCATTTCTTGTTTACGCGTTAAAGTCTGTATTTTTTGGTCAGATTTTCATGAAACTTGCAGAGTTTGTTTATCTTATCAATAGCTTCAACCCTATTGATTTTGAAAAAAAATCCAACAGTATGGGAAATGTAGCCATTTCAAGTTGAAAACTTCCATTTCTTGTTTACGCAATAAGGTCTTCATTTTTGGTCAGATTTCCCTGAAACTTACACATTTTGTTTATCTCACCAATAGCTTTAACCCTATCGATTTTGAAAAAAATCCGACAAACAGTATGGGAAAAGTAGCCATTTCAAATTGAATAATTTCATTGCCTGTTTACATGATAAAGTATTTATTTGTGATCAGATTTGTATGAATTTTTCAGCTTGTTTATCCCATCAATAGCTTTTTAACCCTTTTGAATTTGAAAAAATTCAACAAACAATAATGGAAAAGTAGCCATTTTGAGTTGAAAATGTCATTTTTTTTTTTCTCTTTGCGTAATGAATTCCTATGTATGCTTTATTTAAAAGTAAACTCTCTGCCAGTAGAGCATATTCAGGTCCTTCAGGGCCTTCTAGTTTAGTACATGCATTTTGGAAGTATCAATACCTTTAGAAGATGGCTTTTGAAAACATCATGTGGAATGAATTAGCTATTCCTAATCATAAGTATTCTCTTTTGTCACAAGAATTTCTGATGATATGCATCAATGTATTTCACCTTGACATTTTACCAAATGACAAATATCAAGACCAAGAGAATTGCAGACCAGCGATGATACATGGTTCAAGCAATTTGATTTGTCTTTAACTCTTTACCAAACAACAAAATTATAGACTGGCCCAAATTGGAAGCATTTGCAGACAAAAAAAAATGTGACACGAAAATCAAAGTTTGAGTTAGGAAGCATAGAAAAACATTGTGGGAAAAGGAAAAAATGCTTGCCACCAGCATTTTCTCCTCTCCCCACAATGTTTTCAAAAGGCTTCTTTCTCAGGGTCTTTAAAAGTCGGGATTGTGTGGTAAAGAGTTAAAAGATAGCAAAAATTAAATATGGCTCAAAGATGATTTGTCATTGAAAGACCTATTGTAGAAAACATGGAAAGATAGAAAACATTGTGGAAAAAGGAGAAAATGCTGGTTACCTGCATTTTCACCTTTTCCCACAGTGTTTCATAAAGCCTTCCTCCTCCAGGCCATTAAAACTAACCCTTGTTTGGTAAAGGGTTAGTTTAATATATTCTTTATGATCACTTATAATTATTATAATTATCATACAATGATGCAAACATAAAAGGATGCTTTGAAAATTGTCTGCTAGAATTTCTTTTTCAAGAGGTAAATAAGGTTTAGAGGGTCAAGCCTGTTGATAACCGATAATGAATTTTTCACAGATTGATGCTGAGGCTGTGAAAACCATATCTTCTGTTGTTGCTGTCACAGGCTCTCAGTTCCTTCTGCTTGCGTCAAACAAATTTTTAGATCAGATGTTTTCTAGAGAAAAAGTTGAGATGTTGATATAGACATGGTGTTGTCAGCTGTCATTGTCATTGTCATTGTCTTCATGTGAATAATTAGATATTTCATCTTTAGCATCACTGGAGATATTTCAGGCCCGTAGGAACAGGGGGGGCTAGCGGGGGCTCAGCCCCCCGAATAATTTTGAAAATCATAGTAACTAAAATATGAATTTTTAGTGCAATGCAAATACCACGCAAAAAATCTCAGTATTTCGAAGTTAGCCCCCCCAATCTTGAAATGCTTCCTACGTGGCTGTATTTAGTTCAAACTCAGGCTAGTTGGTAACAATCAAAGGGGGTACTACCCATACAAAAGGGGCATATAAACAACAAAATATTTTTGACAGAGTTATGCCTCTTTGTTGGCTAACACTTTTAGCAGAGACAACTATGCTCTATTGTTGGCACCCACATGTGATGCTCCTGTTATATCTTGCAAGATAGCCAGTGTAACCACCTATCCATGAGTCCAGGTACTTTTGAACCATTACTACATGTAAGCTCAACATTCTTTGACAAACACTATATGCTTTACATTATATTGAATGAGGAAAACATTCACTGGTTAAAGAGGACTGAATCCTGTCATAATTACTTTTAACAATTTACAATAATACTCTTTACAGAGCACACAAACTCTGTAGTAAACAAAAACACTCAAGGCTAGATCTAATTGTCAAATAAATTTAAAAGAGAGTAAGTTCCACTTGTATGGGGTATGGTGCAGATTTTTTCTTATTCACTGGGAGAATGGCCCAGAATCTCTCTCCTAGGCAGATTTTCCGGGATATCTAGGTTTGAAACCCTGCTTAAGACACTGATCTCTTGTGGATAGAAAATTTAGTATTAGCTTTCGCTGATGTACATACATGTACTTAAATGCTCTTGAAAGGGTACAAAACATGGTTTAATCCTTTACCACACAATGTGGAGCTTTTGAAAAAATTTTAGGAAAAGGGGAAAATGTTGGACACCATAAATTTTTACTCAAAGATGAATTCCATTATTTCAGTAACATTTATTTGCAAATGCTTGAAATTTGATGAATTTTAACCCTTTATCAAATAACCCTTGGTTATGACCCTGAGATAGAAACATTTTGAAAACATTGCTAGAAAAAGAGAAAATACTGGTAAGCAGCATTTTCCTCTTTTTCCCACAATATTTTTTACCCTGCTAGAAACAAATTTCAATTTTTGAGTTACATTTATTTTGTCATCTGCAAGTGCTTTCAATTTGGACTTGTCTAAAATTCTGTTGATTGGTAAAGGGTTAAATTTGCCACCTGGTACAACTTAAAACAGATAAAATTTTTCTGAAGCATATACCTATAAATCAACCAAAAATGTGACTTTTCATGTTCATTTTTGACCAGTGCAAACTTCATAAAATCCTGGTATTAATTTGAATCCAAGTTATGGTAGGATTTAAAAAAACATGGGTTCAAATACCTGGTGTATTTGCATCATTTAAAAATTCACTAATGCTTCAATATTGATGAACCTTTCAGAATCACAGGTAGATACAATGGTTTTTGTTGTAACTCAAGATCAAAATGCTCAGAACATGCAGTGTGACCCGAGTGGATCTACTGTTTCGCTCATTTAGTCACACTTGAAAGAAAAAACTCTGTTGAATTAATGAAGCTTGTAGCGAGTGCTACCAGATAGAATGTGAAATGAACTTGACATAATATTATTTGTTCTGGTAATAATTGAGTCAAGGAAACCAGGTTCTTAAAACTGCAACTGTCAAAGTCATTTTCCAGAATCCAAGTAAAGCAGTACATACTGGTATTCAAAATTATACAAGTTTGTGCTGTCTGATCATATGTCACAAAACCAGCAAAAAGCTTATTTGCCGTCAAGGCAAAGAACTGCTGGGGTCATTGAGGGACAATCTTGAGGCAAGAAAGTCTTGCTTGTCACATACTTTCCAACCTTCAAAAACAAACATAGCTGACACAAAAATGTCAGCTGGTAGAGAAAGGAAAGTTCTGGCTTGTTTTTTTTTAGACATTTTCTCTTCATGCCAGTATTTTTGCACAATGTCCTTTGCCAGACAATCCTGTTTTTACTGCCTTAAGGAAGAAGGCTTCTGAAAATCTGAAGGAAAAGGAGAAATAAAGGATTGATTCTTTACCAAACCAAAAAGATTTGGGCTATTCCAAATTTAAAGTATATGCAGCTAACAAAAAAAATGTGACTTCAAAATTGTTTTGGGAAAGGTAGAAAACATTGTGGGAAAAGGAGAAAATGCTGGTAACCAGCATTTTCTCCTTTGCCCACGATGTTTTCTACCCTTCACAAAACAAATTCAAATCTTCATTCAATATTTTTTGTTGTCTGCAAATACTTTCAGTTTGGACCTGTCTAAAAATATTGTTGTTTGGTAAAGAGTTAAGGAGATAATGAGTAAACCCTTTACCAGACAATCCTGGATTTTCATGACCAACAGCAGGAAGAATTTTGAAAACTCTGTCGGATATGGAGAAAATGCTGGTAACCAGCTTTTCTACTTTTCCAAATATGATTTCTACCCTTTGAAACATACAGTAAAAATTGATTTGTCATTGAAAAATTAATGCTTTCAATTTGCACATGTCTTGGGTGTTACTGTTTTGGTATAGATCGAGTTAAAGAACATACCGTTATACTGAGTTGACAGCCTGTACTGTCATTTTGAGGAGGTTATTTATAGGCATGCTTCATGTTGAATATCAAGATAACAACTGTATTAACACTATATGAAATATGTAATGACACAACCCACTCTTGCACAAAGTCATTGCCCCATAGTTCTTCTTAATTATCTTTTTTGCTTTTAGAATTTTGTTTGCCTTGATTTATATAGGTAAATGACAGACACTTTTGCATACATTATAGGCATGTACATGTGATCATGGATTTCTTCCAGATAGTTTTCCAGATAGTTTTACTTATTTTCAGCTCAGCTGTCTTATAAAAACAACAAGTTATTTTGATAGCCATGGTATCATCATTGTCTGCATCATTGGTGTTTGAAAACTTTTGACATTTTATAATGTATCTATAATTACCGGTACAAAAGATATTTACTTTAACCTATTACCAGTCCCTACTTTTGACAACCCTGAAAAAGAAACCTCTAGAAAACATTCTGAGAAAAGGAGAAAATGCAGGTAACCAGCATTTTCTCCTTTTCCCACAATATTTTCTACTCTTCACAAAATTTCAAAATTTCAATCACTTTTATTTCGTCGTTTGCAAAAGCTTTCAACTTGGACGAGCGTAAAATATTGTGGTTTGGTAATGAGTTAAACTTGGACAACTTGTTAAATGTCAAGTAGGGGAAATCATTCAACAGGGACAGATAACCATCAAAGTATTCTTTACTCTATTATGCCCCTTTATCGACCTAGAATTTTTCAAGTACTTGCTGCTGGGCATTGGCACCCGCATGTTGTGCTGTTGTTTCTAACCTGTATCATTGAAAAAATATTTTTAGAATAACATATTTTGATTACACATGAGACCTTACATGAGAAAAAAAATAAGCTTTTATTTGCTTATCTAGTTTTAAATGAAGGGTTTTGAAGATACTTTTTCATGCTCTTAACAGTTTTTGTCAATTATGCAGAAATACCTATCCATAGATTAGCAGACATGACAAATTGATCTATAAAAAAAATGTGGAAACCCAAGACAGAGACGGTTCCTTTTGACACTGTCCTATTAGAGTCACTTCAGACCATCTTTTCAGCTTTTTAATGCCATAAAGCAGTTAATTTCCACAAATATCTTCATATTACAGACTTTTTTGCTGCACATCATCAATATGGATTGCTTTACATCTATTTGAGAATCGTTAATGTCATACCCTCTAATATGAAATTCAACCATCAGATTTACAGCTCAGGGGAAAAATATGCTTCTGAAAAAAAAAAGTAGAAGAGGAGTAAATGCTAATAAACTGCATTTTCTCCTTTTTATACGCCCGAAGGGTCGTATTATGTTATACCCCCGGTCGTCCGTCCGTCCGTTAGCAATTTCTTGTGTGTGCAACTCCTCCTACAGTTTTCATCGGAATTATTTGAAACTTGCCACAATGAATCTCCATGATGTCTAGTTGTGCACCTGGGTCTTAGAATTTTTATCGCTGTTTGCGTTCCAAAATTATCTGCCCTTGATTTCTGAAATAACCAATTTTTCACTTTGAAGTTTTGTTTAGGCCATAACTTCCATACCATAAAAGGTATCAAAGTGAAACTACATACACTGATAGAACACATTATGGAGAAGTGCAGTGCACATGAAACATAACTCTGCCACTTTTATTTTTTGAGTTATTGCCCTTCGTTAATTTTCAGTTTGAATTTTTGTCCAGGCCATAACTTCAAAACTATAAAAGCTAATAACTTGCAACTTCATACACTGATAGAACACATTATGGAAAAGTGCAGTGCACATGAACCACAACTCTGCAAGTGTTATTTTTTGAGTTACAGCCCTTTGTTAATTTTCAGTTTGAATTTTTGTCCAGGCCATAACTTCTAAACTATAAAAGCTATTAACTTGGAACTTCATACACTGATAGAACACGTTGTGGAGAAGTGCATCGCACATGAACCATAACTGTGCCACTTTTATTTTTTGAGTTATTGCCCTTTGTTAATTTTCAGTTTGAATTTTTGTCCAGGCCATAACTTCCAAACTATAAAAGGTAATAACTTGCAACTTCATATATTGATAAAACCCATTATGGAGAAGTGCAGTGCACATGAACCATAACTCTGTGACCTTTATTTTCTTAGTTATTGCCCTTTGTTAATTTTCAGTTTGAATTTTTGTCCAGGCCATAACTCCCAAACTTTAAAACTTATCATCTTGAAACTTCAAAGACTAATAGAACACATTATGAAGAAGTGCACTGCACAAGAACCATAACTCTGCCATCCTTCTTATTTAGTTATTGCCCTTTGTTAGTTTTCTCTTTGAATTTTCATCTGGGCCATAATTTCTAAAATATAAAAGCTATGATCTTTAACCTTTCAAGACTGATAGAACACCTTGTGGAGAACAGCAATTCACAAAATTTGTAACTGTGCCACCCTTCTTTTTTTAGCTATTGCCCTTTAATATTTTTCACATATTATGGAGATTAACTACTCTTCCTGCATGGCCCTTCCATCATTTCAACTCATTTCACTGACAGGCCCCTTCGGGCGTATATGCGCCGCTTTGCGAAGCTCTTGTTCCACAATCTTTTCTACACTTTCAAAACAAAGTTCATCAAATCAGCCACATTGAATTCATTGTCTGCAGCTTCTCTCAATTTTTACAGGTCTGAATTTTTTTTTTATCAACCTGTAGAGATCCATGCTTACTGATTCAGTTTTCCAATTTATAGACGCAGGCTCTTCAGGCAGTTTCACAAGGAAAAGAAGTACCTGAAGGATCAAACCCAGATTGAACAGCTTGAGAAAGCACTGATCAAAGGGGAGCACATGAGGGATATCTTTGATCTGTACAACCATCGTGCCAGTGCTAGATCTGAACATCACAAGAAACACAAGAAAGTGGAGCATGTGAAGGTAGGATATGTGACAGATTGTGAGCTTTTATTTATACGCTTTGCTTGAGACATTTTTGACATAATTATACAAACCTAAACATCTAACACTCCAGACAAACCGAGTAAATATCTTTCAGGCAAAAATTTAGACCAAATTGATAATATATTGAAGTTATTTTATCTGTCTTAAACCTTTACCACACAGTTCACACATTTAACAACCCTGAAAAAGAAGGCTCTTGAAAACATTGTGGGAAAAGGAGAAAATGCTGGTAACCAGCATTTTCTCCTTTTCCCACAATGTTTTTCTCCCTTTGATACAAAATCATCAATTCAACAACATTTAATTTGTCGTCTGCAAGTGCTTTCAAATTGATTCAAGCCATAGTTTTCTTTGATAGGTAGAGGGTTAAGCACATTGTATCAAATAGTGTGTATTTAAGATCAGGCAGCATCTTCTGATCTAAATGGAAACTGTCTGCAAGTGATCAGAAAGTCACTTAATAATTTAAGAGTTGAATTTGCTCTTTATATCAGGTTTTTACTTCTTGAATGAAATTTCCATTTGGGTCTGTAAGGCTTAACCATTTATCACACTATTCAAACTTTTAACGACCTTGAAGGAAAAGTTGTTTGAAAATATGTTGGGAAAAGGAGAAAATGCTGGTAACCAGCATTTTCTTCTTTTAAACAAAATGTTCTCTACCAATTCCAAAACCAATGCCAACATTTGTGTCAGATTTAAATTGTTGTCTGTTAATGTTTTCAAAATTTGGCAATTGTAATTTTCTCTCATGTGGTAAATAATTAGCCCTTTAACATGCAATCCTTGGTTTGTACAACTCTTCGATAGAAGCCTTTTGGAAACATTGTGGAAAAAAGAGAAAATGCTGGTACAGTGTTTTCTATCGTGCTGGAAACAAATTTCAGTTTTTGAGTTGCATTTTTTTAACCCTTTCCCAGACGGCAAATTTTTTACCAGACCAAATTCAAAGCATTTTGCCGATGACAAATTAACAGTTGCTTAAAAGATGGTTTTTCTATATAATAGGGTAGAAAACATTGTCGGAAAAGGAGAAAATGCTGGTTACCAGCATTTTCTCCTTTTCCCACAATGTTTCCAAAAGGCTTCTATTTCTTTACCGTAAAAACTAGGGATTGTTTGGGAAAGGGTTAATCCATATGTATAGTCTGCTACTGCTTTGAATTTCTGCCAGTCTAACATTTTGTCATGCAGTAAAGAGTTGTGTGTACAATCACCTATTTTTGTTTTACCATTTTTATCTGACTTAGGGATAGGTAGCTTCTGGCCTGCTGTCAGCCGTATATATCAATTACAACAACATAAGAAAGGATAGTTTTTAACAATAGATGATCAGAGTGTCTTTTGTGTATGTGCAATGTTATTGTTGGAGTGTGTCATACAAAAATGTACCTCAATGATATTTCAAATGTTACCCTTTTACAGACTGATTATGAGTGTGAAAAGCCTTGAAAGAAAAAAAAGACTCCAAAACATTATGGGAAAAGCAGGCATTGTGGGTAACCTACATGATTTCCTTTTCTCACAATGTTTTCTACACTTTTGAAGACAAATCTTGTCAATATAGCTATCTTTGTCATCTGTAAAACATTGGTAATTTGGACAAACTCTGAAATTTAAGGTTTGGTAAAAAGTAACCCTTACTTAATTGCATAGACCAATCAGACATTTTTGGTCTTGTACTAAGACCTAAATATTTGTAAGCTCAAGGTTGCTTTGCCTCCAGTGTCTAAAACAAAGGGGACATTATGTACAAAAGATCAGACTGCATGTTTTGTGCAGTTCGATCTTCTACTCTGACTGCAACAGCAACTTAAGTTTTGATAGATGTTTTAACTCTTAACCAAAGGACAAAGTTTAAGACTTGAATGTCGAAATTAAAAGCAGACAGCATTATGAATGCTACTCAAAGCATGAAATTTGTTTTTCAACTAATAGAAAATATTGCGGGAAAAGAAGAAAATACATGTACCGGTTACCTGCACTTTCTTCTGTCCCCATAATGTTTTTAAAAGCCTTCTTTCTGAGGGTCTGACTATGCACTTTTGTACATGTATTTCAGGTATTCAAGGGTAGTCAGTGCACCCCCATGTCTAATATTTCTTTTTTCCTATCCCCAACAAATAAGCTGCTGGCTGCTTTCTCCCAATTAAAAAGAGGCATAACTGTCTTTAGATACAAGCAGAGATTTATACTGTTGTCAGACTTCAATAAGTCTTTCGGAAAGAGATTTTGCTGCTCAAAAAATCTTAGTTCCAATGTTGCACAAATAGCAGATCTTCTCTTTGATTGGATAGAAAACATTATTGGAAAAAGAAAAGAAGCCAGCTTTTTCACCCTTTTCAATATCTATATTAAAAGCCCTGTACCTAAAGCCCATGCGAACGGAGGATCAAAGAAATCGAATAATGGTTAAGTTAGTGTTCAGAGTCCTCCAGTCTGTAGTCTCAAGTAATTTCTCAGTATTTCTTTGCTAAAATGAAAAGGCAGTAAATGTGGTTTGAAAATGTAGCAAAGCACCTCTTTAATATTCTTCAAATAGGCACTTTTAGTTTCCTTGGAAAAGAACTTGTATTATAGACGGTACCCTTTGCTTTACAAACAGTGGAAAGTGAGAGGGCATTTGACATCAAGCAGTAACAGCTTACAAATTTGTCTGGTTACCCCGTTACTTCACAATCCCAAGTTTTTACAACCCTGAAATGAAAGGCTTTTGAAAACATCGTGGCAAAAGGAGAAAATGCTTGTAACCAGCATTTTCTCCTTTTCCCACAATATTTTCTAAAGCCTTTTCTTTAAGGGGCGTTGTTACTGTGTGGTAAAAGGTTAACCTAGGCAAAGTCAAAGTTTTAGGAAAAAAAAAAGGGGGTGAGTTTTGCTTGCAAAATGTAATGGCAATATTGTTAAGAGATCCTAATAACTGACATGATTAATACAGATTATCAAGCAGACTTTTAAAAAGAATAGTAAAATCAGTTTTTCATGTATCATCCTCAATACAGTGTTATACTGAGGAAAGATAAAACTGTCTGCCATTTGTAATATAGTTTATGACATAGAGTTTATGACCGTACCTAAAGATAGGTAGAGAGCTGCATAGCAACTCAACATGTCATCATAATGCACAGTCTTCGAACTGATACATTCAAAAGGGAAATAATGTATGCTACAATGAATAAGACAACACATTGGTAAAGTTTAAAAAAAAAAACATTTCGAGCAATGGAGATGTTGCAGGTTTGAGCAGTTTCTCTTCTTCTCACAAAATTTCCTGCAGATATCTTATTGCAGGTGTGTTGATATGCAACCACTCAAGGTAAAGGGGTAATTATTGTGATAATATAAAGAAGACACATACCACTCAGTGAACTTTGACATTTTGCCTGAAGCTTTTTCTGACAATTGTGATTGGTTGATCAAGAATAGTAATTGCGATAAAACAATTTCAGGGATAGGGTTTGAATCATGTCTGGTCACAAAAGTTTGATCATGTGTACATGAATCTTAAAATATCATTTCGATTTTTTAGATCTATCATGACTTTTGATAAAGTAGCCATTGCTTTCTCCATTTAACCCTTTACCACACAATCCCAACTTTTAATGACCCTAAGAAAGGAACCTTCTGTAAACATTGTGAGAAAAGGAGAAAATGCTGGTAACCAGCATTTTGTCCTGTTTCCACAATGTTTTCTATCCTGCTGGAAGCAAATTTCGATTTTTGAGTTATGCTTATTTTGTCATCTGCAAAAATTTAATGCTTTCAGTTTGGACATATTCAAAATTTTGTCGTTTGGTAAAGAGTTAAAGACAGGCTGTATTAAACCTTTACCAAACAATGCCAATTTTCGACCACCCTAACAGAGAGAATTTTGGAATACATGAATTTCTTTTTTTCTCACAATGTTTTCGAAAGGATTTTCACTAAGTTATTAGTTGTTAAATCACCTGCAGAATCGAGAGAGATTAGTATAAGTTGTCAGAACTTGTTTCTCGATCGATGTAAAATAAATATGTTTAAACTAAATCACCTGCTTGTTTGGTTTAGCCATATTGCAATTTAAAAAGGACTTCTCAAGAAGAGAAAAGTGAAAATTAAATCAGAAATGTTGCAGATCAGAATCTGGAAAATTGTATACATCTTGTTAAACACCATAGCAATTACTGCAGTGCTTTCATTTTTATGAAAGCTCATCAGTATTCCTGACTGTTGTATAAAAAAACTTTATCATCAATGCAGAGTTTTAACCACCCTGAGAAAGAACCTTAAGGACGTTTATGACAAATTCTTCCAACAGACAGATTTTTTTAAAACTTTGCACATACAAAGCTCATCATGTCTCTTGTAGATTACAGTGAAAAAAAACGGGGGTTCCCGTGCTCGTTTCCGAGAAATTCACTTTTGAAAAAGGTATATACAGTTCCAAAATTCAGCATATATTGGATTTAACACACTTTCCTTTAACAGTCAATTAAACAGGAAAATTACCAGAAGAATATACAAATATACATCACTTAAAAGAAAAATAATTCAGTTTTGCACCAAGAAAAAACTTGGTTCTGAGCATGCTAAATGTACCAATATGCATTTCATATATAGATCATTGAGTTAAAAAGGGAGATAATTTGACCAGGTTAAGGGTTAATCTTCAATAATAACATACTTTCTAACGGACAGATTTTTTTTAAAATTTCCACAATCATAGTACTTATAAATCTTGACAATAAGAAAAAATAAAAATGGCACCAACCCGTGCTTCTTTCCCCAGTAAACAGGGATGAAGGTGACGTTGGAAGTTAATTTTTTCTAGGGAAAACTACATGTATATAATAGAAGCTCAGCAGACATGGAGGGAAAGAAAAAATTGCTCATGCTCATTAAAAGTGATTTCTCCTTTTCCCACATTAATTTTGGATCCTATACTCCTTCAAAAAATTAGCATATATACCTCAAATTCATATCAAACCCTTCATTGTCTACATGTAGTTCTTTTGTTTATAAATTTGCATACATGATTATGGCCATTATACCGCTCATAGAAATACAAAAAAAAAAGAAATGTCTGTGGAAAAAAATGAGATAAAAGCTCTGCAGACATGATGGAAAAAGGAAAAATTATCCAGAAGAAGAATTTTCTCCTTTTTTCCACAGTATTTTTCAAAAGGAAATAGCTATACTTCAAGAAATAGGTATACTTCAACAGCTTTAATTTTCTGCCTGTTTCATTGTTTGCTGTGTAACTGGACTTTTTTTCCAGCTAGTTCTTTACCAGTCATATATCATTCTTACACTGGCAGGCCAGTTTTGATGCTATCACCTTATTCCTGAAAGGATAGCACCATTCGTAGAATGTTCTACTTGTAAAAGTGCACCATTGGTCCGCTGTTACTGTTGCCATTTGAGTGAAAAATATGCAATAGCGCCGATAGTTTTACTATCTGTGAGAAATACACATGGGCAGTATGGATGCGCGTGAACATTTACACCAAACGTCATTAAGTAATGAAATATTGTAGAAGGAGAAAATGGGGGTTACCATTCTTTGTGTATAAAGTTTCATTCAAATGATAAATTTCCAAAGAAAAAGTGATTGTATCAGTCATTATATCTGCTGATTTGCTTTTTCTCAACAATACTGTTCATGTACATCGGAGGAAGGATATGCATACCTTCACTTTATTGCATGTTTTATTGATTAATCTGAGTTCTCTCTTGGTTACCAGCACTTTTTTTTCATTTCCCACAATGTTTTCAAAAGCTTTCTCTCTCAGGGTTGTTTAAAGTCGGGATTGTGTGATAGAGAGTTAAACTTTTTTCACACAGCATGGTTCATTTGTTTCGGATTATTCAATTCAATGAATGTTTAACTATTACAGAATGTGGAGGCCAAACAGGATGCAATGTTTCAAGAGGCATCAAATGAACATGGTAAGTCCGCTTTACTTCCAGCAAAAGGGTCAAGACCCCATTGTCCTTTTCCACACAATTCCAACTGTTAATGACCATGAAAAAGGAGCTCGGTGAAAATATTATGGGAATAGGAGAAAATGATGTTAACCATTTTTTAGTACCATTTCACTCATTGTCTGCATATGCTTTTAATATAAACAGGTCTAGATATTTATCTTCTGGTCAAGAGTTACTGAAACTGACATTGTCATTCTGTAAAGGAAAAGAACCCCATCAAGTTTGCAATATCAAGATCCTGTTTTGTTAGATACATGTATCTAATAAAACAGGATCTTGATATTGCAAACTTGATGGGGTTCTTTTCCTGTATATATCAGCCTAGCATAACACCCAAGATCAGACTGCACCTTGTATGTAGTCTAAAGTAAGTCTACATTTTCTCCAAAAGCAGCTGAAGTGAAGCTTACAATATTTAGGCTAACTCTTTATTAACTCATTACAAAATGACAATAGTTTAGGCTTGTCCAAATCAAAAACATTTGCAGACAACAAAATAAAAGTGGCTGAAAATCATTTAGGTGAAGGGTAGAAAACATTGTGGGAAAAGGAGAAAATGCTGGTTACCAGCATTTTCTCCTTTTCCCACAATGTTTTCTAAAGGCTTCTTTCTCAGGGTTGTCAAAGGTAGGGATTTTATGGTAGAGAGTTAAACAATCCAGAGTTTTCAGTGATCCAGAATAAAAAGGGTTTTTAAAACACTTGGACAAAAAGGACAGAGGCAGATGCCATCATAAGAGCCTTTGCTTTCTGTGAATATTTTCAATTAAGACAAGCCTACTTATTTGTTGGCTGGCAGAGTGAACACTTTACCAGACAATTCCAATGTTTTCTGACACCAAGGAAGAAGAGTTTTTAACCCTTTACCCAATAAGGCATTTCCATGGTATCTCTAATTGACCCTAAATGATGAAGCTGTTTCTTATGTGTATATGACACCTCTTGATAGCATATAAAACATTGTAGGAAAAGGTGAAATTGCTTATCATGAGCAATTTCACCTTTTGCCATAATGTTTTCCAAAGGCTCCTACAATAAATGCGTAGAGGTGAGTATCTATGGAGTTAAGGGTTGAACTTTGTGGGAAAAGAAGGAAATGCTAGTTACCAGGGAAAATGAAGAAATGCTGACAATCAGCATTTTCTCCTTTTCCCACAATGTTTTCTGCCCTTTCAGAGATAAATGAAGTCATATGAGTCACATTTGATTTGATGTTTTTCAGTATAGACGAAACTAAAAGTTCGTTGTGAGAAAAAGAGTTGAGCACCGTTGATAGATTCTGTACTTCATGCAGAATGCTTTTTTTGGACATACAAGGCTATGGGGAATTTTTTTTTGGGAGTCTAGGTATATGTCGTCTGGGCACATATAAACCAACCATTCCAAATATAGACTTCTATGTATCACAATTCCTGATTGGCTAAACCCTAAACCTATTAGAAATTTCTGAGTCTAGAATAGGGCTGAGAATGCGTCTTTTACTTCTATGCTTTTCAATGGATGAAGAGTACTATCCTGGCCTTAGACTACAGTGTCCAGTGTTTTCATGGCTTCAGTAATAGAATGCAAATTCAAATTAAATTTTTTGGAAAAATTATATTATTATATTATTAGAATGCCGTGCCACAGAACTAAGTGAGTTGAAGAAGCGCTTGATTGGCTGGTTTGATGTGATTCATACTGTAAGTCGTCAGGAGCATCATCGTCAGAATCATCTCTCAAACCTGAAACATCATGATAGGATTGCAGCTCATGTAAAAGCTGCACAAATCCAAAGGGGGCATCATAAACAAGGTCACAGAGGACTCCCACGCCACCATGACTCTGATCTGACTCACATGGACAGAATGTCAGTGTTTGATCATGCCAAGAAGGGAAAAATGCCAAGGGAAAACAAGTCACTTTATGACAAAGGGTACAAGACTTACCACCGCAGGCGATCTACCAGATCTGTGCCAGACGTCATTGAGAGAGAATCTCGTAAGTAAATATATTTTATAGAACAGAGTCATTCATACACAAGACAATGAAAAATCTGATGAGGATCTACATGTATATTACTCTTTTAAACACTTTGCCAGATAACAAAAGTTTAGATTTGTACATATTGCAAGTATTTACATACAAGTTCTGAAATTTGGCTAAAGTTAAGGAGGTTTACTTAAAGACATCTTCGCAAGCCAAGGTTACGATCACTACGTGGATCTTACCTTGGCTGATTTAGCCCAATTTCGAGATTCCTGCGATGCGCCCTCTATTGGATGCTGGTTATTACCCTCCTTTACATCAGATTTCTGAAAGCCAATAAAATATCGTTTTACAAACCACTTACGAATACAATAGTTATTCAACATGCAGTGATAAGCAGACATCCACATAGGTTTCCAAGTTTACCTTCTATTTGAAAGGTAGCGATCTTGTTCTATTTTCATCAAAGGTGAAAGGCTATGAGTGATTTCATTTGTTGCAGTTAGAACTGGCTGCATCCAGTGAAAAAGCGTATCGGGGAAATGTGAAAATGGAGCTGGATCCGTCAAGGGTAGAGTAGCGTAGTGAATCGTCAGCCTTGGCTTGCGAAGATGACTTAAAGATACAACTATATTGTTTTCAGCCAGCTTTTAACTAGTTCCATCCTAATTTTATGAAACTATATTCATTCTTTTATCTTCATGCTAGTTGTTGCCTCAGGAGGCTGCTAGATTGCACAGAGTACCACAGATAGAAAGTACAATTAATATATGAGAGGCTCTCAAAACTGCTTTTGTAATTTCCAGTTTTAAACAAGAACCTTAAAGATTGTGGTTTTCTGTCCCTTACACAATATATATTGGTATTTAAACTATATCTACACAGCTGAGCCTTCTACATACTTTAACACTAGTTTTAACGGTGTTTTTTTCCTCTCTAGCTCTTAGGATGTATCTAGTAGTAAGTTGAAAACATTTTGGGAAAAGGAGAAAATGGTGGTATTTGTAGAGAACATGTACTACATCTGACTCTACACAATATTTTTACATCATTGATCTTAAAATTATTTTCCTTGTATTATCAGGCTGATGTCAAACTTATAAGCTCTAAATCTGTTTTTGGGAGTAATAAATTAATGGTTTGCAATAGTAATACAAATTTTTATGCAAATGAACATGAAAATTAAACACCATAATTAAAAATACATTCTGACTTGTTTTTAACCTGAGTTTTTTGACCAATTTTATCTATATTTTATGAAATTATAATTATTCTTTGTACCTTCGTGCCAAATGTTGCCTTGACAGTTGCAAGGTTTCACAGATTACAACAGAGAGGATATGCAAATTGTTCTATTGCAGCTAGTCATATACAAAACAATTACAGTTTCTGGTTTAAATCAAAGATCAATCCATTGTGTCATTTTATTCCTTACACCTTATATCAATTTTTATCTATCTTTACACGGCTGTCTAGATTCTGCATATTTAAAGTTTAACAATGCTCGTTTACCCACTGGCTGTAAGGGCGGAACTTTAATACTTATCAATGTTACAAATATGTATTATAGATGGCAACTGTATGTGCTTTAAGTCAGTGATGTGGGAGTTCCGTAAACAGGACATTAGTGTTGATGGTCACCTGACTGAAAGAGAGATGGTTGCTATGGAATCCAACAGGCGTGAACCTTGCATGAGGTCCCTACTGAAGTCATGCGACAAGAACAGTGATGGACAGTTGGCTCGTGGAGAGTGGTGCTGCTGTTTTCAAGATACAGGTATGGATCTGAAAAAAGTAGCATGTTGTTAAGGCATAGCCTGCTGTAGTTGAGAATATTTCAAGAAATATTTATGGCATATATTTAGTAAATTTTCTACCATATGATTCAGAGTTTTAACAACCTGAAGAAAAAGGCTTTTAAAATTATTCTGTTAGGAAAGGATTGATTGTTGATTGATTATGTGGTGTTTAATGCCATTTTCAATATTATTTCAGTTATATCATGGCAGCTAGTGCACCTATCCATGCTTTTTTAGAGTCTCTTGTAACGGTACTCCACAGGATTTTCTTTCCAAGCCGCTAGCTGTTTTCCCACATAACCATCATTGAAAAATTGGTCAATTGTGGGAGAAAGAAGAATCCTGTCGCAATGACTATCATTAATCCATGGAAAGAAGTTGTTTGAGCCAGGGATTGAAGCCATGACCCCTATTTTTCAAGTCTGGCTCACAACTGACTGAGCTACCAGGGCTTGGCATGGTGGAAAAGGAGAAAACGTTTATGAATAGCCTTTCCTCCTTAATCCAGAATGTTTTCTAACTTTTCAGACAATTCCAAAATTTTGAGCCATTTTCAGTATGTATTCTACAAATGCTTTCATTGCGGGCAAGTTCAACCCTTCACTCCATAGATACTCATTTTGACGTATGAACAACAGACAGCTTTTGAAAACATTGTGGGAAAAGGAGAAATTGCTTGTTAAGAGCAATTTCTCCTTTTCCCACAATGTTTTTCACTCATTCAGATATTTGTATCCTCATTTGTCCATATTTTTGACATCATATCTTTATTTGCTGCTGAAATGGAAGTGCCTCAAATTGGCATATCAGGTAAAGGGTTAATTCTTTTCTACTGATAAGAGTTCCTTTACAAGTTAAAGACTTTTTTTTCGTGCAGTTTGAGATAAACTCTTTCCACAAAGAGCCATAGAATGTTAATTACACTACATGTATTAACTTTTTTGTAGCGGTTTTGTTGTAGCAAGTTTCACTTTTCTCTGCTGATAATGTCAGTAAAAATTCTTTTCTTTTTCTGTAAAGTCACTGATCTTAACAAAAAAAAGGGAAATAAAAGAAAATGGAAAGGTGGAAGGGGGGGGGGGGGTTAACCTGAAATTCATAGAATGATTTGGTTCTTAAATTTTTGACAACATTAAATTTTGCAATATGATGCCAGTACATGTGATAGTGGTAAGTGAGGATGATCAATGTGTTATGGTGCCCCTGAGAAAGAAGCCTTTAGAAAACATTGTGGGAAAAGGAGAAAATGCTGGTAACCAGCATTTTCTCCTTTTCCAACAATGTTTTCTACCCTTCACAAAACAAATTTTAAATTTCAGTCACTTTTATTTTGTCATCTGCAAATGCTTTCAATTTGGACCAGTCTAAAATATTGTTGTTTGGTAATGGGAATAGAAAATATCAGTCTTATAGATTAGAATAGATTTTGCCCTTACCATTGACATTGCCCTCATACACCTGTACTCCCAAAATTGCAGAAAAAAAATCTGATTAAATGAAGGAAAATCTGATTATTTTTTTTTATTATTTCAGTGGCTCCTTGCCTAGAGAAGAAGATGCATTCCCAAGGAGGTGAAACAAGATTTTTTTTCCTTTACCTGATTGGCAGCTAAAATATAAATATTTATCTTGATATGGGTCCATATTCAGTTCTTGAAAAATATACTTTGTCCTATGTTCTTAGTGTTCCCGCTCACACAAATTATTGCATAAATCTCAATATAGAATTGAAATTCACTTGACAAATTTTTGTGAAACGCTAGACCTCGAATAAGAAAAAATGAAAAAAAAAGCAGCTATCCGCTTACCTTGTGTAACATGAAAGGTTTTGAAGTTACTTTTTACCCTTATTTACAACTTTTAGTCAAATCATACGGGAATACCTATCTATAAATTCACAGACATGAAAAATTGATCGGTCCAAAAACTGTGGAAACCGATAATATAACAAAATGTTCTTATTGACGTTGTCCTGTCAGATTCACTGGAGACTCTCTTTTCAGCTTTTTAATGACTTAAAGCAGTAAATTTTCACAAATGTCTTAATATGCTTTTTAATGACTTAAAGCAGTAAATTTTCACAAATATCTGAATATAACAGACGTTCTGGCTACATATCAGCAGTATGGATTGCTCTACCTCTAGTTGAAAACCATTTTTGTCAAACCCCAATTATGAAATCTTACCCCAAGATTTATATCTCAGGGGGTAAGTGTACCTTTGAAATAATTCTTGAACTTCTGATTGGCTAAACCAAATCAGGAGTGGTGTTACTTTCAAATTTAGAAAATTCTGGAGAATTAGACTAGGCATGTTCTTCAGAATGGTCGGTGAATAAGGACCCTGAGCTAATCATCTTTTTCTTAAATCTTTACCAAGTAACAAAATTTTAGACTTATCCAAAATATTTCCAGATGACAAAATTAATGTGACTCGAAAATTAAAATTTGTATCGGGAAGGGTAGAAAACATTGTGGAAAAGGAGAAAATACTGGTTACCTGCATTTTCTTCTTTTCCAACATTGTTTTCAAAAGGTTCTCGGAGTTGTGAAAACCAGGATCTGTTTGAACCAGGTAAAGAAATAATATAAGTACTGTAAAAATCACTGAAATGTGAGCTTAGATCATGGCACTTAAGTTTGGCAGGAATGCAACAAAAATTGTTCAAATGATAATCTTAACTGGCCTTTGATCTAGTCTTTGCAGCAATCAAACTTTCAGCCAACACTTTCCTTTGGTGTACTTAAGTGAGTGAAATCCTTGAGGATCTTTTTGTTTGGAGCTAAGAACAGCAAATAAGAAATGATGATATTTCAGACACACAATTTCAGGACAATCATGGCTGTTCTGTTTCAGAAGAATATTTGACTTCTTAGGTAAAAGCAAGATTCAAAATTTAAAACCATTCATATTTGCAAAATAAATTGTTCATCAGCTGATCTTTTCAACCCTTTTACCACACAATCAATATAACAACAATGAGAGAGACAGCTTTTGAAAACATTACGGGGAAAGTGACCAGCATTTCCTCCTTATCCGGCAATGTTTTTTTTTTCCCTGAACAAGACAAAATTGCACTGTTTCAGCCTCACTGAAATTGTTGTCTGCAAATACTTTCAATTTGGTCAAGGGCAAAATTTTGTCATTTGGAAAAGAGGTGAGGTAATTTCTGTATCCAGATGAACAATGCTCAAATTACATATTTAGCACAGTTTGCCCTCCGTATTACAGATGACTGGGTACCACGATGTGACAAAGAAGGCTATTTTGAGAGAGAACAATGCCACAAGAGTGGGGATTGTTGGTGTGTTGACATTAATGGAAACCCCATTGAAAACACCAAGACAAAAGGAAAAGCTAACTGTGGTAAGTAAGATTTCTCTCCTTCTTGAACAATTATTGAAGCAGACAAAGTTGAACATTAACTTTGCAAAGGACAATATTGCTTTATATGTTCCTACATGACTGTCATCTTGTTCAAATTACCACAACACTGATATAATATTCTGAGTTCAAACAAAATGTTATTATTTATCATGGCAAAGCGTGGCTATGAGACAGTTCAAGGCTTGTGAATTGGTAATTTTTAAGCCCTGTTTAACATTTTACAACAAAACTTTAGATGCATCGAGTAAAATGATAGGATTTGTTTGATTAAAAAAAAAGCAGAAAACATTGTGGAAAAAGGAGAAAATGCTGGTCACCAGCATTTTCTCCTTTTCATGCAATGTTTTGGAAAACCCACTACCAGGGATCATCAAAGCTTAGGATTGTGTGTTAGTGATTAGCCATTCGGAATTCGAGGAAATATCAATGGTTACTACCTAAATATATGAATAACATAAGTACAGAAAAGGATATTCAAATAAGTAAACAACTCCTAAGAACTTTATTTTTGAGGGCAATGGATGAAAAGAGTTGTCATGGATTAAAACTGTTTTGTTCTTCAGGGATAATTTCGATAGCATTGTGATAGTACGTTGATGGTAGTAAAGTAATTGTTACAAATGGAGGAGCTCATTATAAGTGATTTCCCTTTATTCTTAAATTTTCCACACGGATGCCTCAGTGGTGATTGACTGACTTTTGACCTGGTGGTTGCGAGTTCAATACCTGGTTGGGGCGAACTTTCTTTCCAGCGTATTTTCGCCACTCACCTTTGCTGAAGCATGTGAGAAAAGTAGTCAGTGGCTTTGGAAAGAAAGTTGTTTTAGCACTGGTGTGAGAAAGCCAGGAAACACTTATGACTGTGTCACCAACCGCCATGATATGACCTTAGCTGTTGAAGTGGCGTTAAACCCCACTACAACCAATATTCTAAAATTTTGCAGCAAGACAAAGCAAGTTGTCTTTTCAAGAAAAAGAGTTTCTGTACAGGAGTGAGTCATACTTTGACAAAAGAGGGTTAAATACATTTTCAAACTGTGTCAACCCTTTACCACACAATCACGACTTTTAACAACCCAGAGAAAGTAAGCTTTTGAAAACAGTGTGGGAAAAGGAGAAAATGCTCGTAACCAGCATTTTCTCCTTTTCCCACAGTTTTCTACCCTTTCGAAATCAAATTTCAATTTTTGAGTCACATTTATTTTCTCGTCTGCAAATGCTTTCAATTCGGTTTAGTCAAAACTTTTGTCGTTTGGTAAAGAGTTAAAGCTACCAAGTCATCAAATAATTATTGATCCCCGAAATCCATTTTGTAAAACAACCAACTGAATGAGGTGGACTGGTCAATTGACGTGCAGAAAGATGTCCAGTAGTAAAGTGTTGACCCAGGTCACAGAGCATGGATCAACCCTTTACTAGACAACAAAATTTTAGACTGGTCAAAATTGAAAACCCTTTACCAGAAAACAAAATTTTAGACTGGTCCAAATTGAAAGCAGTTGCAGACAACAAAATAAATGTAACTCAAAACTTGAAATTTGTTTCCAGCAGAGTAGAAAACATTGTGGGAAAAGGAGAAAATGCTGGTTACCAGCATTTTCTCCTTTTCCCACAATGTTTTCAAAAGGCCTCTATCTCGGGCTTGTAAAAACCAGGGGTTGTTTGGTATAGGGTTAAATGTATTTCCATAATAATAGAATTTTTGTTTTTTCAGGAATGTATGGTCCTAATGGATATCCAGTCAAACAGTAACTCACAGAATAAATGTGCTGTCACAGATTGTACAAAATAAACAAATAAAAATGCTGGTAACTTTTGTAATCTGCTTCTTTAAATAAGGTGAGATACTAGAAGTGGAATACATGGACATGTTTGTAAGAATCTCGAAAGAAGTGTGATCAATGAACAGACAAGTGTTTTGACCCAATAATGTGACTGTATACTGCATATTTTGTTTTATATCAAGTTTTATTCAGATGTTAACTTAGTGTTTGTTATAAAGATTAAACAAACATTTTATGACTTCTTACCACACATCTACAAGCTTTTTACATCCTCGCAGTTGAAAGTTCATGAATAATGTTGTGGGTAAAGAATTAGCCCCTTCTCATTGTAAGCCATTACCTTATTTGGTGTAAGCAAAATTTGTAAACAGGGACTTTCCCGTGAATGATTTCTCTCTTGTCTTGCTTGTAGGTTTGGAAAGGGAGAGAATTGATTCAGATAAATATGCTGTGTGGTAATGAGTCGACCAAGGCTTACATTGCTGTATTTTTGTATGCTAATCAAAATATATGTATAATTTCATCTCTTTCTTTAGTATAACACTCCCTTTTAAAATATGAACATCATGCAAAAAGAAACCATCTGGGAATTTTATATATCAATAGATGAAAACAGATCAATGATAGTGCAGGTGACTGGTCAATCTAAGTTTACAATTCAAAAATGATTATATAACAAGGCAGAATGACCACTTTTCATGCAGAAAATATCATTAAAGCAAAAAGTGTCTACCCTGGTCAGACTGTACAGTTCTTGCAGTCTGACCAGTGTTAACACTTTTCACAGTTACTAGAAGGTCCCTCTTTGTATGATGGGTTACAAATATTTTAACGCTCTGCCAAACAATAAAATTTTAGACTTATCCAAATTGAAAGCATTTGCAGATGACAAAATAAATGTTACTCAAAACTTGAAACTTGACTTTAGAAAATTAGAAAACATTCTGGGAAAAGGAGAAAGTGCCAGTTACCAGCATTTCTCCTTTCCCCACATTGTCATTAGAAGGCTTCTTCCTCTGGGTTGTAAAAACCAGAGATTGTTTGGAAGCGTTGAGATATGCAAGAAATAATCAGATGGGTTTTGAAGTATTAAACAATTTAATTATAGATCACAAGCAGCATTACATTTCCCTCATTTTATAGTAAGAGAATATTTTTTTACATGTGATTATGTTAGTCAGAAGGAGTGGCTTAAATCACAGAGTGCCAAATAGATCAAATAGACATTGTTCTGATATGAAGAGTGCCTTTATAGCCTAATCACCTCAACATAGCTTAAGGTGTAGATCAAGAAAAGACTGGACAAGCAGTCTGGTCTCCACTAACTTTAGAAGAAACTATGGTCATGTTATGGCCTCAAAGACTTAATTTTTGCACCAGATGATATCGAAAAATGAAACGTTATTCAATTGATAGTTTTTGTTTTTGAAAGAACAAAAAAACGTTATGGGAGGAGTAAAAACTGGTTCCCAACATTTTATTCTTTTCCCACAAGACCAACAAAAGTCTTCTTATTAAAGATCATGTAATTACAGATTGTTTGGTAAAGGTTCAAATAATTCAAATCAATTCAAATATATAATACACAAGAATCTGTAAATGTCCTTTTTTCTAACAAGAGATGTATTTGTTTTTGATCCTATGTTGCATAATTCATCAACAAGGGGTACTACTTCTAAATTGATAAATAATATTCATTTATGCTTAACTTTTTACCAAATGACAAAATTTTAGACTGGTCCAAATTCAAAGCATTTGCAGACGACAAAATAAAAGTGGCTCAAAATTTGAAGTTTCTTTTGGGAAGGGAAGAAAACATTGTGGGAAAAAGAGAAAATGCTGGTTACCAGCATTTCCTCCTTTTTCCCACAATATTTTCTGAGGGCTTCTTTCCCAGGGTCGTTAAAAGTCATGATTGTGTTGTAAGGGTTAACCCATTACCACACAATCCCTACTTTTGATGACCCTGAGAAGGAAAACTTTGGAAAACATTATGGGAAAAGGAGAAAATGCATTTTCTCCTTTTCCCACAATGTTTTCTACTCTTCACAAAACAAAGTTCAAATTTTCAGTCACTTTTATTTTGTTGTGTGCAAATGCTTTCAATTTGGACGAGCCTAAAATATTGTCGTTTGGTAATGAGTTAAGTTGTTTGTTCCTTCTTGCAAGTTTGGACGGTTCTGTGTTAATCTGGCTAGAAGTATTTCTATGGGATTGCTGGCGTACATAGTTGAATTTTTTTAATGCTACACCATAGAATAAACTTCAGAATCTCATCCTTTTTCACCTTTTTATGGGTAGAATAGGTAGCTAAAATTGCAGATGGTGATTAGAATTGGACTGAATATTCTTTTTCTGTGCAGTCTAAACTGAACTCTTTGCCACACAATCCCTACTTTTGATGACCCTGAGAAAGAAAGCTTTTGAAAACATTTAGGGAAAAGGAGAAAATGCTGGTTACCAGCATTTTCTCCTTTTCCTACAATGTTTTCTACCGTTCCTAAATTGAATTTCAATTTTTGCTTCATATTTATTTTGTCATCTGTAAATGCTTTCAAATTGGACCAGTCTGAAATTTTGTTGTTTGGTAAAGAGTTAATTCACTTCATACACCACTGCATTATTGTTAACTGTGAGAAAAGAAAAGAAATGAAACTGTGTGGCCTTATACTTGAATACAAGTTGAATTGTAAAGCTTACATGGTTTAGATATATGAGCCTTGCTTTGTGAAAAGGGAGTTTAGTGCATCTGCAGAGTTATCGATCCTGGTCACCCTGCACAGCGTGAACTTTTTGCAGTGAGTCTTTTTTGTCAAACAACTAAATGTATCATGATATGGAGTTGTCCTTTCACAAGCAGATAATTGTCCAATAGCAAAAGTCAATTATTTTCTGCCTGTCAAAGGGTCCATTCAACCTCATGATTCAGTCTGTTTTTCATAATGGACTTGATGGATCCTTAATTATATTGTGACTTGCAGTTGCTTGATATAATTTATCACGGATCTTTGCCAAACCCCATTTTACCCAAGCACTGCTCATATTTTGCTTTTTATAAGAGTTAATTTTTATTCTTAGCTTTTTGTCAAACACTGATTTTGGAAAAAAAATTAATGTCAAAGAAAGGCAAAATTGAGTATAACTATTAGGGTGAGAAAATCATATCAAGAATCAAATGATGAAGTATACTTAACTGTTTCCCTTTTTAAAAAGACATTGTATCTGTGCCACATCCTTGTATTTTGAAATGAATTGCTGGAGAATAAAATAAATATATGTGTCAAAGATTTTCTTTTTTCTATTTATTGATTGCATGATATTCTCCCTCTCCCTCTCTGTCTTCCGTCCTTTCCCCTCTCTTTCTCTCTCTCTCTCTCAGACCTCTTTTCCTCCAACCTTAGCAAATAAATATTTGTAGCTATTAAAGGTTTATTTTTAAGATTGGTCCCATAATATTTTTTCTTTCACAGTTTTCTTTCTTTCTTCCTTTTTATCTGTTGTCCCTCATACTTTCTTGAGCTTATTTTCTCCGCAGTTTCTCTGCACCTTTTTATGTATCTGTTTCTCTCTTTGCATTTCTTTGTGAGCTTCCCTATGTCCCAGTTTTTTCTATTGTAGTACTACCTACAACAAAACACATAGTATTGTAGGTTATCCCTTTTCAAAACAACAAAACTAGACTTGTCCAAATGGAAAGCTTTTCTTTATCATAATAATGAATATAAGTACATGCACAGGGTGGCCAAAAAGAAAGCTTACAGTTTTAATGTCTATTTATTGTATCTTTACATTATGTTTGAGCAACAAAACATTGAGCATGTACATGCACAGTCAACAGCTTTAAGTTCTATCCTGTATCAGTTTTGATTTACCCTTGTACACTTCTCGAAAAATGTCAATTTACTGAAATTTCTATATTTTGTCCATAACATAAGTAAATTTATGACGCTTTCAAGACATCTGCCTTTTGAAAGCATGCCTTCTCACACTCATTGAAACTGTTGATTACAAAAAGTGTCCACACTAGTCTTCCTTAGTTTTTCTCTTGAAGTATCCGTAAAGCATAGATGTGTCTATTGACATGTGGTTGAACAGAAACAACCTCAGACAGCCCAAGAGAAAGAAATCACAAAGATTTAGATCAGGGCTGTGTGTGGGCAATGTTACACCACAGTACTTACGCTCCGAATAGTTCCTTGAAATTACCCAGTCACAACATTTTTCATATAATGCATTTTACACCTCAATTACGGTTTGCAAGGTTGCAAGATGAAACAGACATTATTCACAGCCTGGATATCAATTCTTGTGATTTGTTTCTCGGTGCTAGTATAAGTCGTTAGTGTACAAACCAAAGCCAATGGACACGTCGTTGCTTCTCAGGAACGTCAACAGAAAAGTGAGGAAAGTCAATAGTATGGAAAGGCATGATTCAAAAGAGCCGACAAAAAGAGCATATGGAAAACATAAATTGCTGAATATATGTCCTGGACAAAATATGGCAATTCTAATAAATCAACATTTTTCTGACTAGTGTACAAGACTTAGTGTATATTTTAAAACTAATACAGGATAAAGGTCCACTTCTAATGTCCATAGAAGCCCAAATTTTCTTTATCTTGTAGAGCATAAAGATATAATAAAGATATAATGAATAGTCATTAAAACTGAAAACTGTCTTTTTGGACACCCTATACATGTAAAATTTCTTGGATGCACAGATACATGTGTCTTCTATTATATTCTTCAAACAACATGCGCGAGGAATGTTCCATAAATTTGAGGAATTTGCCTGTAATTCCAATACAGTGTTGAAATTGACAACAAAACACGTCTAGAGAAACGTTTATCTTTTCTTGATACTGTTACAAAAGACTACTCCTTCATGCATGGCTTCGTCCCGACTTAAATACAATACCTAACAACTGCATTGAAGAAATATCTCTATCAAGCTCAGTGGTTATGAAGTTGGTCTTTTAAACCTTGAAAAAAACAAAAACAAAACAGGATCTTGTCCAATCCCATCAGATGCGGTTTGTATTTCAGCTATGCATTTGTTGCGAACTTTCATGTTCGTAAGATGGGGGCTCATCCAGCCATTGGCCATTGAGCCATAAATATATCCCATTTGTTGTCCAGGGGCCGTATTCACCAACCATTCTTAAGAGTGTTCTTTATCTTTTTCTTCAAAAATATTTCCTGTCTGTCAAAGTAACAGAACCTCTGATTGGCTAATGCATTTGGTTTAGCCAATCAAAGGTTCTGTTACTTTTACATGAACAAAATTTTGAAGAATAAGACTAAGAATATTCTAAAGAATGGTTGGTGAAAACGACCCAGAAATGGACTTTCTGCCTTATAAGGCTTAAGTCATCAATAAATGACTTTAAAAGGGGGTATGTAACGGGAGATCACTCCTTCATGCATGACTTTGTCCCTATTTAAATATAATACCTAACAACTGCATTGGAGTGATATCTCTTTATAGCTAGCTCAGTGATTATGGTGTTGATCTTTTGAACCTTAAAAAAGAGGATCTTGTCTGCATGGGTTCAATCCCCTGCAGATGCGGTTGTTTCGAACTTTCATGTTCGTCATACATATTTAAATTAAATGCAAAAAAGGGATGCATAAATCAGATAAAAATACATTTAACTTTAGATCTAACTCATTACCAAACGACAATATTTTAGGCTTGTCCAAATCGAAAGCATTTGCAGACAACAAAATAAAAGTGACTGAAAATTCAAAATTTGTTTTGTGCATGGTAGAAAACATTGTGGGAAAAGGAGAAAATGCTGACTACCAGCATTTTTTTCCTTTTCCCACGATGTTTTCTAAAGGCTTCTTTCTCAGAGTCGTCAAAAGTAGAGATTACAGTGTGGTAATGGGTTAAAAAAGAGTAGTAAGTGACACTTGAATCAATCCAATAATTAAGTCATGTCGCCTAAACGTCAAAAATAAGTGCATGATTGACTTTCTCTATATAGTCGCCCCGTTGCGTTGCACTTTCTATATAGATCTGTGTATCCACTGATCAAAAGTTACAATAAACCAATCTTTAAGAATGAAAAATTAACAAAAGGGGAAGATTTTTCCCCCCGCACAAACTTTGCCTAGGTAATAGATCTGCTTGTCATTGAAAGGGGGGTTATTCCAAGATGATAAGAAAAAAAAAAAGACTAAAGCAAAATTTGTGATATTCTAATGTATTAACTTTGAACATGTAATACACAAATGCTCCAGAGTCCTCCCAAAAATTGAGAAAAAAAAGTGGTGTAGGCTATCTAAATTTAGCAGTATTGATCACGTGTCATTGTTTGCCGCCGCAGAACTTTCGAAATGGACATATTGTAGAAGTAGTCAGTATTTTTCTCTGCATAACAGTTGAATTTGTGTACTTTGATTTTGATTGATAAAGGAATTTGAAGTATGGGCAATGTCACAAACAAAATTCACTGGTGCGGCATATTTACAAGAGGAAGTGAAAATCATGGCACGGCAAATTATAACGTGGCAAGGTCATTGCGTCAAAGTCCTAGATTGTACATGCGCAGATGTAGTTCTGAAATGTCAAATACCTGTGGTCGAAAGATTGGATGTCAGAAGATTCGGACCCGAATCTTCTTCTACCTTGGGCCGAATCTTCTCATAGGTGGTCCGAATCTTCTTGGGTCCGAATCTTCTCAAGATTTTGCGTTGGGCCGAATCTTCTTGGGTCCGAATCTTCCTCCAGCCGAAAGATTGACCCACTGGTCTAAGGGAGATAATTCTTACTTAAATGTCTTTGAGTTTTTAGAGTGCCCTCCCTTCCTATTTTTTTTTTATTTGTTTTACATTGTTTCCTCCCTTGAGTATCAAAAAGTGTTCAAAGCTACATAGTTGCATACATTTTTTTCTCGTCTCACTTTACTCTATAATTTGCATTCTTTTAAATGGCAGTATCTGCTATTCAGTAAGTACTTGAATATATTTATATGTAAATATTTCAATACCTTCGATCATACTTCAGTCCTCAGCCAAATGTAATGAGAATTCGTGCATGATTTTGTTGATAGTTTGTGGGCTCTTTTTAACTTAAGTTTTAAATATCTTTAATGTCAAGGTCTACTTTAACTTAATTATGATGACTTTTGACAATTTTTACATGAACTTACATGTATAAGTTTTCATAAGCGACTTTCTTTCACCACTTCCTGTGATGGAATTGGTTTTTGAAGCGCCTTATTGAACTAAAGTTGTAGGGTAAAACCGTCAAAACTCGGACAGCGTCAATATTCGGACATCGGGGAAAACACAGAGATACTACGGGCTTTTCACAGCAGGAAACTTGTCAAAAAGTAGTTTCATTGACTCCTATAGCAGTTTTCAAGCAAATCTCATAGATAAAAGAGTATAAGAGAGGGTTTCAAGACAGTTCCCCGACACAAGTTTTGGAGACAGTTCCCCGACAGATTTGGAGACAATTCCCCGACACTTTTGAAGACAGTTCCGCGACACTTTTTTTGACAAAATAGATATTATCGTAGATAAAAAGAAATTTTTGATAAGTGATTAGATCTATATGGATAAATGATCTTTTGTGACCAATGAAGTCTTTGTTCATGTACATGTATGTGATTGGCGAGTACATTTGATCATCGTGGTACTAATGTATATAACTTAGTTTGATGGAACAATTTGACAGCCTATAGTCACAAAATATCAAGACATTATCGAAACACATGCATGTACATTCTCCCAAACGCTGTACATATAAAGAGAGAACTTCAATATAAATGTATGTAAAATTGTTCGAGTGTACAAGATAAACAGAAAGGGTATTTCACTCAGTAAACCCCCCCTCCCCACCCCCCTCCCCAACCTCGCCCTCTCTACTGTAGGCCTATTTCTGTAAAACAGGGGAAAGCATATAGGCCTACATTTAACTAAACTACAAATCATTAAAGACTTTATAGAATCAACACAAAATACTCTCTATTCTTTTATCATTTTTGATGCTGGCTAAAAGTCCCCTTAAAATTCTCAAGATTTTGTTCAAAACAGGCGTGATTTGTTCATCCATGAGACAATAACTATCCGTCAATTTATAAATATAGCAATCTTGTTCACAGGGTACAGATAATTCGATCACAACATGAATTATCCACGATTTTTTTCAATTTTTCATGATTATCAATTATAATTGTGTTAATTCTACAGTATAAAAGGTCATTTTCCATGAAACAAAACTGTCGGGGAACTGTCTTCAAAAGTGTCGGGGAACTGTCTCCAAATCTGTCGGGAACTGTCTCCAAAACTTGTGTCGGGGAATTGTCTTGTCGGGGAACTGTCTTGTGCCCTAAGAGAGCACTGATTACGTTTATCAGAAACTTTCAGCGACAGAAAACATAAACTGTTACAACGCAAGGTATATGCAGGACTTTTACGTGGTTGTTTGGGATATTATGTAAAAAAAAATCTAAACAATTAGATTAAATGCTACTTAGAGATCTGTTAAACGTCATTGAAAGAAGAAATGACAGTCTTTCTAAGAAAGAGTAATAAAAATTGAAGTGTTTGAAGATCAATGATCTTTTCAATAAGTTGTTAAAAGTCAGACAGAAAAAAATGTGAATTCAATAGACAACCGACACCTTTGCCAGTTTGGAATGGATCTATCTATTTAAAAAGATACAAAATGTTCTGTAATTTTTTTGAAACAAAGAATTCTAACAGTTCTCTGTCTCGGTAATAATAATATTAATCTCTACAGAGTGGGTAATAGGCGAGGCCTTAGAAGCTCTTAAGGGGAAAGAAGGAAAGGGGGGGGTGTGTTCATTAGGGGTAAGAGCTTGATTAACTTTTCCTAGATATTTGTTCAACACATAAGAAGTAGACCTTCTTATCTTTCGAAAGAACCTTGTTGGAGAAGGTTAAATTGCTTGTAACATGGAAAATATTTAATTTCTTGCCAAACTTACACGATTGGATGTCTGAAGTTTTACAATGCAGTCCGAATTGTGCCGTTTAGCACAATCTTGAGCACGTTTTCTCCTATTTTTCGGGACAATATTGACTTTAATGTTGTTCCCATCCAGTTATAGAATACGAAACTTTAATGAACTAATTATCAAGGGAGGTCACCCGAAGATTATTCACTTCAAGTACAAGATCTCACTGACACTTTATGTGAGCACCAATGATTTTTGTACAACTTTTGCCGAATTTACTCTACAGGATGCAGATAACTGTTCCGAAAGGCTATGTAACTTTTTGACTGGTCGCCTGTGGGTCGGGTTGTTTACACTCTTGAAAATATAAGGCTGTCATCACAATAAATTTTATCTGTGATTTTTCTGTGATATACAGTGTAAAAACAACTTGTCCAAGGTACATAATATTATGTAATGAGGAGTTAAATATTTTGGTCATGTTTGTTACTAAGAGTTAATGGCATTTTGCTGTAATACAGTTTAGAAATGACAAAAAATCAATGTTGCGCTGTATCTTTGCTACTGGAAAATATACAATGGACTTGAGAATACATGGTGTACAATAAATGTCCAAATTAGAAAAAAACAAATTACTGTTGCAACTCATTTTTGAGACTAAAAACTACAAGTTCCTTTAAACCCAGTTTAAAACAAGATCAAACTGCGACAATTGTGTGATCTTATCCTTGATTTACAATGTTCACTTTGCTGAGCTATTGTGATTGCCCTATATCGGGCATCTAGCATCTGTCCTCCATCAACAATTCCTTTAAACATCTTCTTTTCCTAAACCACTAGGCCAATCTTGATGAAACTATGCAGGGATGTTCCTTGGGTGAAGCTCTACCAAAACTGTTCAAAGAATTGAATTGCACCCATAAATCTGGTTGCCATGGCAACAGAAAGGAAAAGAAATACAAAATCTTCCTTCTCTGAAACTAGAAGGCGTAGAGCTTTGATATTTGGTATGTTGCATCTGCTAGTGGACCTCTACCAAGTTTGTTCAAATGATGCCCCTGCGATCAAAACTGGCCCCACCCTGGGTCACAAGTTTAAGCATAGGAACAAAGAAGGAAAACTTTAAAAATCTTCTTCTCTGAAACTTGCAGGTGTACAGCTTTGATATTTGGTATGTAGCATCTCCTAGTGAACCTCTACCAAGTGTTCACATGATGCCCTTAGGTCAGAACTGGCCCCGCCCCAGGGGTTACAAGTTCAAACATTGAAACAAAGAATGAAAACTTTAATATTCTTCTTCTCAAAAAGTAAAAGGCAGAAGGCTTTGATATTTGGTATGTAGCATCTACCAAATTTGTTCATATGATGCCCTTGGGGTCAAAACTGGTCCAGCCACGGGGGTCATAAGTTCGAACACAGGAACAAAGAAGGAAAACTTTAAAAGTCTTCTTCTCTGAAACTTGGAGGCATACAGCTTTGATATTTGGTATGTAGCATCTCCTAGTGGACCTCTACCAAGTTTGTTCATATGATGCCCCTAGGGTCAAAAGTGGCCCTGTCCGGGGAAGGTGTCACAAATTCAAACATAGGAACAAAGAATGAAAATTTGAAAATTAGAATTAAAACTAGAAAGCAAAAAGCTTTGATATTTGGCATACATGTAGGAATTCCTAGTAGACCTGTCCCGAGTTTGTTCATATTATGCTCTTGGGGTCAGAACTGGCCCTGCCCCGGGGGTCACAGTTTTGAACATAGCAACAAAGAAGGAAAACTTAAAAAATAAAACATAAGGGAAATAAAGCTATAGTCTCAGGTGTGAGTGCTCCAGGGCCAATGGCCCTCTTATTTGACAAAAATTCAGTCTCAACTTCCCATCAATTTGTGTCCATTTTCTGAATATCTGTTTAGCATTTGGTGCTCCTTCGGTTAAGATAAAACTCCAGGTATCAGTAAAAAAAAAAAATATATAATTTTTTTTTTTCAGATGATTCATTTATATATAGATTTCTTTTTCTTCAGTTTATAAAGGCACAGTTTTTACAATATGGTGGTCAGAGATTTAGCTACTTTACAAACAATACCTGGATTCAAAATCATTGTAAAAGCCTTTCTGACAGCACAGATACAAACATTGGTAAGGCCTTTACTTTTTACTTAATTACATGTATAATCCAATAACTATCTACCAATGTATACATTCAAAAAACAGTTCCACCATTTCCTAATGATTTGGTCTTGATGGTAAGAGTTAACAATTTGTCAAACAATACACAGCTTTAATGACATTGAGGAAGAAAGCTTTTAAAAACATTGTGAAAAAAGGAGAAATTACTGGTAACCAGCTTTTTCTGAATTTCCAACAATGTTATCTTGTTTCACTCGGACAACTTTAGTAGTAAGTTTACGTTTTTAAGCCACATTCAATTTGTTGCCTTCATTTGCCTTCTATTTTGACAAATTCAAAATTTTGTTTTGTGGTAAAGGGTTATGAAACTCAATTTTTTAGGTTGAGCAGTTATATGAACAAACAGGGGAAGAGAGTCTGTTTCTGACAGCTAGTACATTGGATGGTTCAATGTGTTTTTTTGGCTCTAATGCTGGTCAAGGTTTTCTACTAGGCAGGGAGCAGCTGAAGGCCCAGTTCCTATCCTACTGCTTGAATGGTTTGTGTTTAATAATTTTTTTTTTTTATACGCTTTGAATATTCTGTGGATCACTCCTCAGATGGCAAAATAAATATGCTGTTGAATAACCATGAATATCTTTTTTTTTTGCGCTCATACCTTTGTTATGTATACCCAGGGTTGTTAAAAATTTGGATTGTGTTCTAAAACTGATTCCATTATCCAGTTTAATAACTGATCTATCCTTTTCTGTGGCTGTTTCATTTATAAACTGTATGGAAACTAATTATTTGTGACCTATCACAGGAAAAGGGACAATCTAGGTATTCGGTACATCAATTGCATGAAAAGTTGAAAACAGATCAACAATAGTGCAGGTCAGTTTAAGTTGATAGTTTAAAAATGATTGTATAACATGCTAGGATAACCCCTTTCATTCAGAAAACATCATGAAAGCAAAAAGTGTCAACCCTGGTCAGCCTAAATCAAGTAGTTTTGACCAGGGTTGAGACTTTTCAGTTCCTGGATAGTCCCTTTTTTTTACCTCACCTGAGCACAACATGCTCAAGGGGAGCTTTTGGGATCACCCGGTGTCATCATGCATTAGTGTGTCATCAACAATTCTTTAAACATCAACTCCTCCTAAGCCACTGGTCCGATTTGGACCAAACCTGGCTGCAATGTTCAAATGTTTCAGAATTTGATTCTGTCAAAAACTCTGGTTGCAATGGCAACCAAATGGAATTTTCTAGGAAATTCTTTAAAACTCTTCTTTTCTGAAACCACTTGTCAAATTTTGAAATAATTTCACAGAGATGTTCCTTGGGTGACCCTTTTCAAAAACTGTGTGCGAAATTTTGATCCGTCAAGAAATGTGGCTCTGGTGAATGGAGGCTACTTGCACTCTACGGAAATGAAGAAATTCTTAAAAATTAATCTTCTCTGAAACTGCTGATCGGATTTTGAAATAATTGCACAGAGATGTTCTTTGGGTGATCCTTTTCCAAAATTGTTCTTGAAATTTTGATCCATCAAGAAACGTGGCTCTGGTGAATGGATGGCTACTTGCACTGGGGAAATGAAATTCTTAAAAGATTTTCTTCTGTGAAAGCGCTGGTCAGATTTTCAAATAATTTTACAGAGATGTTCCTTGGATGACATTTTCAAAACCTGTTCTAAAATTTTGATCCGTCAAGAAACATGGCTCTGGTGAATGGGGGCTACTTGCACTATTGCTAAATGAAGAAATTCTTTAAAATTCTTCTTCTCTGAAAATGTTGCTCAGACTTTGAAATACCGGTAATTTCACAGAAATGTTCTTATGGTGACCCTTTTCAAAAATTGTTTGCGAAAGTTTGATCTTTCAAGAAACATGGCTCTGATGAATTGGGCTACTTTCACTGTACAGAAATGGAGAAATTTTTAAATAGTCTTCTTCTCTGAAATGGCTGATCAGATTTGAAATAATTTCATAGAAATGTTCCTTTGGTGACCCTTTTCAAAAATTGTTTGCTAAAAGCTGATTTGGCAAGAAACATGGCTCTGGTGAATGAGGGCTACTTGCACTATATGGCTATAAAGAAATTCTTTAGAATTCTTGTTCTCGGCTGATCAGATTTTGAAATAATTTCACAGAAATGTTTCTTGTCTGATCCTTTTCAAAAAAAACATGGCACAGATAGCTGCGGGCTATTTACTCTTTACAGACATGAAGAAATTCTTAAAAATTCTTCTTCTCTGAAACGGCTGATCAGATTTTGAAAAAATTGGTTATGGTCCTCTCAAAAATTCAGGTGAGTGAGCCAGGGCCATCTTAGCCTTCTTGTTGTGTAATGGGTCACATTTATATGAGCAGTACTCTGGCATAAGATTCAATACATCTTTGTGGTGTGTTCTACCAAGCTAGGCATCATCTAAATATGGATCTATAAAATCAATCAATACTTTGTTTAACCCATTACCACACAGTCCCTACTTTTGACGACCCTGAGAAAGAACCCTTTAGAAAACATTGTGGGAAAAGGAGAAAATGCTGGTAACCAGCATTTTCTCCTTTTCCCACAATGTTTTCTACCCTTCACAAGACAAATCTCAAATTTTCAGTCACTTTTATTTTGTCATCTGCAAATGCTTTCAATTTGGACTAGTCTAAAATATTGTTGTGTGGTATTTGGTTAATAACCTCCAGAATGATGAGGTAGAATGTCCCTTGGATATGCAGAAAATTACCCATAGTTTAAACTTGGACTATGGTTATCCTGTGCTGACTGCTTAGAATGTCTTGGGTTTATTTGCGCAGATGCATTATAGTCTCTGTTTACAGAGTACGAGTCATATAGCATTACTGGCGATACAATTTTTCTGAAAACAATATCAGAAAACAATAAAAACATAGTGGTGAAAAGAGAGTTAACTTGTAACCAAGAATTACTTTTGCTTAAATGCCTTTTATTGCCTATAGCTGTCTGCTAGTCAAGATTAAGATCACACTACAGTCTGATCTTTAACCTACTTTTTTAGCTCACCAGAGCAAAATGTTCTCAAACTGAGCTATAGTGATGGCCCATTGTCCAGTGTCCATCAAAAATTCCTTTAAACATCTTCTTCAAAAGCACTGGCCCAGTCTTAATGAAACTTGGCAGGAAGTTGTTCATAGAATTAAATTGCACCCATAACTCCAGTTGCCATGGCAACAAAAATGAGGTGGACCTCTATCAAGTTTACTCATATGATGCCCCGGGGTCACAAGTTTTAACATAGGAACAAAAATGGGAAAACTTTAAAATTCTTCTTCTCTGAAACTGGAAGTTTTAAAGCTTTGATATTAGATTTGTAGCATCTCCTAGTGGACCTCTACCAAGTTTGTTCATATGATGCCCCTAAGTTTAAGGCTGGCACTGCCCTGAGGGCCCCAAATTTAAACATAGGAACAAGAAAGGAAAACTTTAAAATTCTTCTTCTCTGAAACTGATAGGCATAGAGCTTTGATATTTGGTATGTAGCATCTCCTACTGGAGTTGTATCAAGTTTGTTCATTTTATATCCCTGTGGCCAAAACTGGCCCTGCCCTGAGGGTCACAAGTTAGAACATAGGAAAAAAGAAGGGAAACTTTAAATTATTCTTCTCTAAAACTGAAAGGCGTAGACCTTTGATATTAATTTTTGGTATGTAGGATTTCCCAGTGGACCTCTACCAAGTTTATTCATATGATGCCCCTGGGATCAAAAGTGGCCCTGCCCCAGGGGTCACAAGTTTGACCATACATGTACATGTAGGAACAAAAATAGGAAAACTTCAAAATTCTTCTTCTCTGAAATTGGAAGGCTTAGAGCTTTGATATTTGGTGTGTAGCATCTCCTAATACAAAGTTTGTTCAAATGGTGCTGCTTTGGTTAACCCATTACCAAATGACAATATTTTAGACTGGTCCAAATTGGAAGCATTTGCAGACGACAAAATAAAAGTGACTGAAAATTTGAAATTTGTTTTGTGAAGGGTATAAAACATTGTGGGAAAGGGAGAAAATGCTGGTTACCAGCATTTTCTCCTTTTCCCACAATGTTTTTTTAAGGCTTCTTTCTCAGGGGCGTCAAAAGTAGGGATTGTGTGGTAATGGGTTAAAACTGGCCCATCCTTAGGGTTCTTAGGAACAAACAAGGAAAACTTCACGATTTTTCTTCTCTGAAACTGGAAGGCGTAGAGCTTTGATATTTGGTATGTAGTGAACCCATTTTAAGTTTGTTAGCCTCCCTGAGCGCAGCAAATTAGGTGAGTTTAAAATTGGGTCACCTGGGGTCATAAACTAGGTCAAATTAAAGAAAAACCATGTGGGCACATTAGAGGCAACATTTATTGCTCAAATGTTCTAAAATTTGGTCAGAATGTGAACAGTTTAGAGGCCACTTTTCCAGCTCATTTGACCTGACAATTTGTCAAAAATTGAATTTGGAGTGAAATTTCACCTATAGACTCGGGTGAGCAGTCCAGGGCCATCAATGCCTTTTTGTTTGTCCTTTATGATACATTCTGGACAATGAATATTTTTTTCTGCTTTTACCAAGGTCTTATTTAGTGTTTGTCACAATGCTAAAATAGGTACTGATTGATGATAGAAAGAAATAAAGCTGATTGTGGGCAACTTTTGTTTTATGCAGTGTGACCCAAGGTCAGACTTGCATCACTGTAAACTCTGATCTTAATTACAGCATATAAGGAGTTAAAATGGTTTCTTATGAAGTAGACAGAACTGAGGGCTTTCAGGCCAAGGTTTAATTAAACCCCCTCCCCACCCCCTTTACATTTTTTTTTTTCAACCAGTAAACTCTGAATGTGATCATTGCAGAGTCAGCAAAAACTAAAGGCTCACAATGCAACCAAAATGTCAACAACAGATCTCCTGAAACTACAGTCAGTAGAGCACAGGAAACCAGAAAAATTCACTGTGTGAAGCGCAAGCATTCACAAGAGAATATTTTAGCACCAGTCAGTACAAACTATGATCCCAGATTGTCAAACAGTTGTAAAGTTAATGGTACTGCGCCTCCACATTGTGAAGAAAATGGTGATCCACAGACTCTTCTAGTTCCAGCACAGAATAGTTTATCAACTGTTGTTGTAAAAACACAGGAAGATCCTGGACAGAGACTTAGTACTCTTGAAGATTTTGGACACTTAATTAAAACTGAAGAACAAACACCAGAGAATCAAGCTAAACCTGTACCTTTGGTGAATTTAACTCCAATAATTGTTGATACTATAGGAAATTCAAATGAATTTTTTGCAAGTCCTGATAATGCAGCAATGGGAATGACATATACAGACAGGGGCAGAGATCTGACACCTTATTCACAGACAAATAGGCTGATTTATTCTGATAAAGAAGTGAATGTTGATATGAAGGACAAAGCTAAGAAGACTTTATCTAGTAAAATAGAAGAGATAACAGAAAGAATTAAGAAAGATGATCCAAAGAAAAGTGTAAGCGGTGAGATACAAGGAACATCTATTGATCTTCATCATGATGTAAAGACCTGTCTCCTAGAGTCTGATTGTCAAGGAATGGAGACAAGAAAATCTAGTAAAACACAAGGTAATAGTTTTTATCCCCCTCAGAGCACCTTATGACACCAATGCATCTGTAAAAAGTATCATCTTAGGTTAGCCTAACCTAGGTCAAACCTTTTGCTTATTGAAAAATTTTTCAATATCTGAGGAAAATTTTTATGTCATGATTCAGTTGGCTATGAGACAGAAACAGTTTTATTGGTCTATAATTATTTGATGACTTGCTTGGTATTTATAAATTGGAGAAATGAGTTTAACTAGAGCATGGCCTATTTTTTTACAAATATTCTTGTCAAAACAGCCTTGTGTAACTGTGACATAGGAGTATGGTCTACCAAGTGTTTCAACCCTTTATTAAACAGTCCCATGGCTCAACGATCCCAAGAGAGGAGGCCTTTAGAAATTGTCAGAAAAGGAGAAAATGCAAATAATCACAAATCCCATCAGTTGAGGCATGATGTAATTGTTATCTTCAAATGATTTTAGTGGGAAAGGTATAACTTGTTTTGTCTGGGAAAGAATTAAGACATGAAAGCTAAGCCATTTTACATATTTTCATGTCAACTCTTTTTCAGAATTTCAGCCAGAGGCCTTTTTAAAGAAAAAACCCTAAACTTTCACTATCGCTACATTTTAACAGTCTTCCATGACAGCTTGTTTACTCCCAAAGAGAGTAAAGAAACTGTCATGGTGGACTGTTAAAATGTAGCAGCAGGGAAAGTTTAGGGTTTTTTTAGCTCACCTGAGCACAACTCCTCAAGGGGAGCCTTTAGGATCATCTGGTGTCCGTTTTCCGTCATCAACAATTCTTTAAACATCAACTCCTCCTAAACTGCTGGGCCAATTTGGACCAAACTTGGCTGGAATGTTCCTTAGGAGGTCCTCTTGAACAGTTATTCACAGAATTTGATTCCGTCAAAAACTCTGGTAACCATGGCAACAAAATGGAATTTTTTAGGAAATTCGTTAAAAATCTTCATCTCTGAAACCTCTGGCCAGATTTTAAAATAATTTCACAAAGATGTTCCTTGGGTGACCCTTTTCAAAAACTGTTCATGAAATTTTGATTCGTCAAGAAATATGGCTGTGGTGAATGGGGGCTACTTGCACTATACAGAAATGAAGAAATTCTTAAAAATTCTTCCTCTCTGAAACCACTTGCCAGATTTTCAAATAATTTCACAGAGATGTTCCTTGGATAACCCTTTTCAAAATTTGTTCATGAAATTTTGATCCGCCAAGAAACATGGCTCTGGTGAATGGGGGCTACTTGCGCTATAGGGAAATGAAGAAATTCTTAAAAATTCTTCCTCTCTTGAACAGCTTGTCAGATTTCGAAATAATTTCACACGGATGTTCCTTAGGTGACCCTTTTCCAAAATTGTGCGTGAAATTTTGATTCGTCAAGAAACATGGCTCTGGTGAATGGGGGCTACTTGTGCTATGGGGCATTGAAGAACTTCTTAAAAATTCTTCTCTGAAACGGCTGGTCAGATTTTGGGAAATTTTCACAGAGATATTGAAAGGACGTTTACAGGTGACCTTTTAAAACTTGCTTGGCAAAATAATGATTTTGTATCCAGTGTTTCAATACCTTCAAAAAAAAAGGCTATGGTCCTCTCAAAAACTCAGGTGAGTGACCCAGGGCCATCTCTTGTCTTGAAAAAGGCCTCTGGCCGAAATATTGAATAAGAGTTGACATGAAAATATGTGTTTAATTTATATTTGTTTTTTATCAATTAATGAATACAAATAGTGATGCATCAATTAGGAAAATATGTATCTTTTTATATCACATGCTATATGCAAATAGTTCTACAGTGGGAAACAGTGAGTGGCAAGTCCCTTTGCCAAACAATCCATGGTTTTCAAAACCCTGAAAAAAACACCATTCAGCATTGTGGTGAGGTGAAATATTACTGCCCGGTGACTTTTCCTTTCACTCACAATCTGATTTACTTCTCTCACAGATAGCTCTTTTCCACTTGGTACACCTTCAGTAAGTTCTTTTCCACTTGGTACACCTTCAGTTAGTTGTCTGTAATACATGTACATATATATACAAGACTGGGATTTTGTCTTTGGGGCAAAGAGTGATATACATGTTATTTTCAAAAGGTTTTATATGACCTCTTTTTTTTCATGAGGCTGGTAGATGCAATGTAAATGTTCTGATACGGATAAGTATCCTAGCATTTATCTTTTACTTGTGTGCTGTATGTGCTGAACAGATATTGTTTAGGGCATATCAGTCTTTGAAGATGTGACTACTCTTTGGCAAAACTGTCTTACGTGATTTAGGCCAGTGTTCTACTGTTCTAGACGCCTTATTTGGACAAGTATGTACTAAGTAACTTTTTCATAATGTTCAAGGGCATAACAATGATGTACATTTGGATATGTTATCCAAAATGATATGTATTTTTGGCTATACAAGCAATAGAAAATACTGTATTCCCTATGGAATTTCAGTGAATATAAGCCTTTTTAGCTTTATGCTTTTTTGTCTTCTGTAGACACTTCACGAGCATCATACAGAAAACCCAAGATTCCAAGATACAACATAGGTACAGCTAGTGATGATGAAGAAGGCAATCAGGCGGAAAAAAGATCCAGTTGTAATACATTGGGAGCCGACATGGGTCCTGAGGACTCAAACAGCTCATTCCCTCATATGAGTCTTGATGAACTAAGCGATGGTGTTTTCTTGAAGGAGAAGGAAACGGATATCCCACTCGTTGGTTATGGATGCAATGGCGTAGAAGAACTAAATAAAACAGCCCCATCTAATGCAGTTGATCCTAATTCTTCATATAATACAGTGGTGGGGAAGTCTAATGGGGAGAAAGGAGTGAGAGCTGTGATTGTTAATACGCCAAACAATGAAAGCGAAATAGTGCATGTGAAAACAGTTTCAGAGAAAAGTTTGATTAACAAGGAATTGTGGTTAAAATGTAGCATTTGTCCTTTAAAATTTCCAAACCAGGAAATGTTACAACAGCATATGAATACTGTGGTACATACTCAGAAGAAATACACATGTGATTTGTGCGGATGGAAGTTTGGACAGTTACGAGATAAAGAGAGACATAGGCGTACACATACTGGGGAAAAGCCGTTTAAATGTGATATCTGTAACAAAGCTTTTGCAAGAACAGACAATTTAAAGTTACATAAAAAGAAACACTTTAGACAAGTGAACTCCTTACCTTCTGATACAAACTTGCAGCAGATGACTTTGAATACGTCCTTGTGAAATGGGGGTTATCAATGTGAATCTTTCACAGGAATAATGTGGCAAAAGGAGAGATCAGTTGTTGACCCTTTACCAAACGACAAAACTACTTGTTGAAATTGAACTTACTTGCAGACAACAAATTCAATGTGGCTGAAATGATGGTTTTGTCTTTCAATGGATAAAAAACAATGCGGGGGGAAAAGGGAAAAATGCTGCTTACTGGCATTTTATACCTTTTCCCATAATGTTTTCAAAAGGCTTCTTTCCCAGGACTGTTAAAAGTTAGCATTGTGCGATGAACGGTGCTTTATTTGCTACTCCTGTTTCCAAAAGGTGGCCAGTTGCATCATAAGAAAAAGTCATCATGAGGAGGCAATGTATTAATACTTTATTCCACAACAAAATTTCAGACCTCAGCAAATTAAAAGCATTTACAGATGATAAATTTCTTATGGCCCATTGGGATGGAATCTGTCTCTAAGAGAGTAGAAAACACTCTGGGTAAAAGAGAAAGTGCTGTTTACCGGCATTTTCTGCTTATTCAACATTGATATCAAATGTATATTTTTCTAAGGCTTGTCACAAGCAGGAAACGTGTAGTAAGGATTGAAAAGGTGAAATGCTGTTGAGATTTAGTGAATAAATATGTATAAAATATGTTTATTTCATCACTTTTGTTATGAATTTTATTTCATCCTGGGATAATAGGAAAATAAATTTGCTGGCAAGGAAGGCGTATCTGCAAGATTTTTTTTTTTTTTACTGCTGTATCCTGACAGGAAGGTTCTTGGTTATTCACGGAAGTGTCTTTGAGCAGGAAACATCAGAGTCCTAACCTAGTATGGTGAAACCCTGGACATAAGTGAATAAGTGAGCTGTTGCTGTAATACGACTGAAATAATGTTGAAAGAGTCTTAACACTCATACTGCGTAATAATTGAAATAAAATTTTCAATTCAATGGTAAAAACCTAATTATCGCTATTCAAGACTATATTTTGGGAAAAATATCTTCATTTCGGACAGTGTAGACCCAAGATCAGACTGCACATTCTGTTCAGTCTGATCTTGGATATACACTGTCTTCAAAAGGTCAGTGATAGTGCTTAGCAGCCTAATTAAACAACAGTATTTTGGAATTGTCCATGTTAAAAGTTTTGCTGATGTCTAATAAAATCTGACACAAACTGGGGGATTTGTCTGTAGAAGGTAGCAAACATTTTGGGAAATAGAAACAACACTTGCTAACAGCAATTCCTCCGTTTCCCACCTTGTCTTCAAATGCCATCTTTATCAAGTTCCTTAACCCTTTAGCTGCCAAGTCTACTCACTGACCTCAGAATAGATCAAGATCAGAGTGTGCAGTCTGATTTTGGATCTACACTGTCCAATAAAGGGGTATAAAATACCCCTAAATATAACTTTGAAACATCAATATTTGGGCTATCATTATCAAATTGAAACTTACATTTTTGTTATTTAACCCTTTACTCCATAGATACTCATTTCTACGCATTGTTTGTAGGAGCCTTTGGAAAACATTGTGGCAAAAGGTGAAATTGCTCGTAACGAGCAATTTCACCTTTTGTCACAATGTTTTCTGTGCTATCAAAAGATGTTGTGTAAAAAACGGCTTCATCCTTGCTTTTATTCAGGGTCAATTAAAGATACCATAGACATGCCTTGTGGGTTAAAGAGTTAACAGGATTAGGTTAAAACTGGTCATTGTTGGATAAAGGTTGAAGAGTCCTTAATCATGCTTAACTCTTTAGCAAACAACAAAATTTTAGACTGGTCCAAATTGAAAGCATTTGCAGACGACGAAATAAATGTAACTCAAAAATTGAAATTTGTTTCAAGCAGGTTAGAAAGCATTGTGGGAAAAGGAGAAAATGCTGATTATCAGCATTTTCATCTTTTCCAACAATGGTTTCAAAAGACTTCTATCTCAGGGTCATAAAAACCAGGATTGATTGGTAAAGGGTTTACAGAGTTGGTTCACCTTGGTAGAAGTTGCTGACAAAGGATGGAAAAAATAAGATGATCGTAGACATTTCCATTACCATAATATTTACTTATCTGAATTTTGCAACTTTTTATTATAACCCCTTACCTGATATGGCAATATGAGGCTCTTCCATTTCAGCAGCAAATAAAGATATGATGTCAAAAATGTGGACAAATGAGGATAAAAATATCTGATTGAGTGGAAAACATTGCGGGAAAGGGAGGAATTGCTCATTATGAGCAATTTCTCCTTTTCCCACAATGTTTTCAAAAGCTGTCAGTTGTTGATACGTTAAAATGAGTATCTATGGAGTAAAGGGATAACTTAATAATTACTAAAAACACAGTCTCATGCTTATTGATATTGTCAGAATAAACTAATAACAATAGCTCTTTTATGATATTTTGTATTTTATTTCACTGTAAATGACCTTGAAGCAGATTGTGATTTCCTACTTTGACACTGTCAACATCGGAGAACAAGTGTATGATCTTGAAAAGGGAAGAACAGCCCTCTTAGTGACAGTGATTTGACAAGTGTGACCTTGTTTTTCATTGCAGCTGCAGTATCCATTGGTCTTATCAAATGGGCTGCAAGAATCACCAAGTTTGTGGTATTGTTGGCAGACTCCTGTAAGACAAGAAATAAACTATATAAGGGGTCATATTCACCAGCCATTCTTGATTCAGTCGTTTTTCAGAATTAATTATAACTCGTAGGACTAGCCTTTCTATTGGCTGGGACATGCACCGTCTTGGCAAATCAAATGACGAGTCCTGGAACGATATGAGCCATGCTGTCTGAAAAGGGGGCTTAATGCATTTGGGAAAAAAATAATAAAATTGACTCTAGTCAGCCTGTGCAGTCTTATCTGTGTCCAAAGTTGTTGCTGTTGGTCAATTTTATACATATCCAAGGACCATTCTACCTTGGGATTCAGCAGCTTGTAAGACGAATTGGATTCAGAATTATGTGACAATTTGCTTAGTATAATACATAAGGAGATGCATTAACCCATTACCACACAATCCCTACTTTTGATAACCCTGAGAAAGAAGCCTTCAGAAAACATTGTGGGAAAAGGAGAAAATGCTGGTAACCAGCATTTTCTCCTTTTCCCACAATATTTTCTACCCTTAACAACACAAATTTCAAATTTTCAGTCATTTTTATTTTGTTGTCTGCAAATGCTTTCGATTTGGACATGCCTAAAATATTGTTGTTTAGTGTTAAGTGTGAGTTAAGCCGTCTTTTTTCAGAGCATTGCTTATATTTATTCAGAATGGTAGGTGATGTGCACCCAATTGAAAGTTTATGTGTCCTGATACCTCTCTTCCTTTTATAACTTTACCAAATGACAAAATTTTAGACTTGCCCAAATTGAAAGCACTTGCAGATGAAAAAGTAAAACTTCAAATTGAAATTTGTTTCAAGCAGGGTAGAAAACATTGTTGAAAAAGGAGAAACTGCTGGTTACCAGCATTTGCTCCTTTTCCCGTGTTTTCAAAAGCTTTCTCCTTCAGGGATGTTAAAAGGTGTCATGTGGTAAAAAGGTTAACTCTTTATCACACAATCTTAACTTTTGAGGACTCCGAGGAAGAAAGCCTATGAAAACACTGTGGGAAAAATACAGGTACCACAACTTTCTACTTTTCCCACAATGATTTCTTTCTTATCAAAGATAAATTTTCTCACTTTGAGTTTTCACAAGGATACATCATGTGGTAAAGAGACATACAAGTTATAATTAGATCAAATTTTAGTAATGGAAAATCTACATTTTGCTCTCAATAAGCCTGGTAATTTAATTGCCAGGGCTTATTAATTATGGTCATGAGACATTGATCACAAGTGGCAATTTAGACTGGTACATAGATGTATATATGAACTGTACCTTGTTTTCACAAGAATGAATTTGGTCACTGAACTACCATTTTACATACTATTTGTAAAATCTTTACTCTTTACCAAACAATCTCCAGTTTGTATGACCCTGAAATAAAAAGCTTTTAGAAAACATTCTGGGGAAAGGAGAAAATGCTGGTTTCCAGCATTTTCTCCTTTCCCCAGAATGTTTTCTAAAATGTTTTCTCCTTTTCCCACAATGTTTTCTACCCTCCTGGAAACAAATTCCAATTTTTGGGTTACTTTTGTCATCTGCAAGTGCTTTCAATGTAGACCAGTCTCAAATCTTGCCAATCGGTAAAGAGTTGAAGAAAAGCGAAAAAAAAATTTAGAGCTGGCTACAGTAAAGAATATTAATGTATTTTTTGTTACATTAAGGAATATTAATGTATTTTGTGTTGGTGTCCTATCAAATAAAAGCAACTTGTTCATCTACTGGCTTTACTAAGTGCCTGTCAATCTTTGTTTGCTGTGAATGTGGGAATTTCTTCAAATATTTCACAAAATACATTAAACTTAAGAACAGATGTCCTGATTATGCTGGTGTACCTTTTGTATGTGCAAGATCCACTGGATTGACTGGGTATCCTTCAAAGGTTTGTCTTTTCTTGCTGACAACCAAGAAATCATGTTTCTTATAGCAGCATTCCAGATTGCTGCAGTCAGAGTCACTCATACATTCTTGTCCTTCTGGTGCTAGGTCAGCCTTAATAGATTAGTATGAAATCATTAGTCATGGTAATACATAATATGGCCTGCAACTTAAAAAGGGACAATCGAACATTTGCGTAAAGTGTCGTCTCGGATTAGCCTGGAGTCAGCGCAGGATTATCCGAAACACTTTCCAGTTATATAATTTTCTGTTTTACACAAGTCTACTGTAGCACAAAATCTGCTGCAGTCTTAAAGTGACATCTCCGATTAGCCAGCGTGGACTGCACAGTTTGACCCGAGAGGACACTTTATGCAAATGTCTGAATGCCCGTTTTCATATGTTGTAAGTCATATGTGATATGAATGAATTGAATATATAGGATAGGTCAAAATACTACAAATTCTATGTTTTAACCCTTTACTCCATAGATACTCATTTTGACATATCAACAAAAGACAGGTTTTGAAAACATTGTGTGAAAAGGAGAAATTGCTCGTAACGAGCAATTTCTCCTTTTCCCACAATGATTTCCACTCAATCAGATATTTGTATCCTCATTTGTCCATATTTTTGACATCATATCTTTATTTGCTGCTGATATGGAAAAGCCTCAAATTGGCATATTAGGTAAAGGATTAAAAATGTTAAATAGTGAATATCCATTGGGATCTGTATTTGTCAATAGTTCTCAATTATTCTATAATTCTAACTTCCAGCTTTAGGCAGCTGTTTGCTATTGTACATGTAATGATAGGGCCATGTTTTACTCTTTTAGAATATAACTGAGTCTATTCTGTCTGAAATGTTGTGGATGATAATGTGACCTGTCAGAAAAAAAAGGTGATGTTGGTTCTTATCAAAGACAGATATAAGATTGACACTAGAATGCCAAAGAAAGCTATCCAAGATTTTCAGTCTTGAATTTCAACTCAAATAATTTGTATTTTGAGATTGTTAATGTTTAGAATGTCACACAAAAGTACATAGTGTAGATCATAGATTAGACTGTATGCTCTTAGCATTCTAATCTTGATCAACAAAGGCCACAATGGCTAATTAAATTGTGAAAGGCATACATGTATTTCTTCTATATGAACTATACCCTGTTTGCATCGGGGGGTTAAAAACATCTGCAATAAGTATCAGCCTAGATCAGCCTCCATGGTCCATGCAGGTCGACCTGGGTCCAAACTTTTTGCTATGGTCAGTTTTCTGCATGTAAAAGGATCACTCTACCTCATGAGTCAATCAAGCATCAGACAGAATGGATTTTTGGTTCCATAATTATGTGATGACTTACCAAGTATGATGCATCAATGACAACTTTTGATGACCCTGGGAAAGAAGCGTTTTGAAAACATTTTGGGAAAAGGAGAAAACATTTTCTCCTTTTCCCACGATTTTTTCTAGCCTTTCCAAATCAAATTTCAATATTTCATTCACATTTATTTTGTCGTCTGCAAATGCTTTCAATTTGGACCAATCCAAAATTTGTTGTTTGTTAAAGAGTTAGGGCACTTCTAGATTTAGCGCCATATTTCACAGACCTGATGGTTTGTGGGAATGTCCTGTGATCACTTGCCACATTTGCATGTTCTTACTGCTTTTAAATGTTGAGTTATACATGTATTTGAGAAGAGTTTTTTTTATTGGGTGTTTTTAGAAGTGTTTTAACCCATTACCACACAATCCCTACTTTTGACGCCCCTGAGAAAGAAGTCTCTAGAAAACATTGTGGGAAAAGGAGAAAATGCTGGTAACCAGCATTTTCTCCTTTACCCACAACGTTTTCTACCCTTCGCAAAACAAATTTCAAATTTTCAGTCACTTTTATTTTGTCGTCTGCAAATGCTTTCAATTTGGACCAGTCTAAAATATTGTCGTTTGGTAATGGGTTAACCAAAAAATGGTATTTTGCAGAAAAAAGAAAATCCAAAAAGTCTTTTGAAAAGTGATTGAAATGACACACCTGTACAAAGGAAAATAAGGCAACAAGTCCAATCAAAATGTATTTCATGTCTAATCTCTTGCCTCTCCCAGATTAAAATAAAGAGGTCTTATCTCTATTCTGTATATATTGTATGTCTAGATGTTTTCTAGGCTATCAGCTGTTGATTTCTCATAAATATACTTGTCCTTATAAAACTCTTTACTTAGGAACAAAATTTTAGATTTGCCCAAATAGAAAGAATTTGCAGGCAACAAACTCTGGGACTCAAATGGTGGGATTTGTCTTTGAATAGGTAGAAAATAATTCAGTGGCTGAGTGCAACACTATCCTAAGTGCCTATACAAAGTATAGGCACTAAGGATAGTGTTGCACTCACCCATCAATATGTGACCAAAGAATTTTCTCATTTTCCCAAAATGTATTCAAAAGCATTCTTCCAAAGGTTGTTTTAATGGGAAATTGTTGGTTAAGGGGGATTATAAGGGCTATATGTTAGGAAACCATCTTTGATAAAAATCACCATGTAGAAGAAGTGATGATTCAAATAAAAAGCCAGCCTTGATGGCTTAGTAGGTACATCTGGGGCACGTAAGGATGGTGAATCCTTTGCTTAGCTAAAACTTTAGACAAGGAATTATGAATGTTCTTGTACTAAGAATCATTGCTTTGTCTCCACTGAGCATGGTAAAAAGTCCTTAACTCATTACCAAATAACAATATTTTAGGCTTGTCTAAATCGAAAGCATTTGCAGATGACAAAATAAAAGTGACTGAAAATTTGAAATTTGTTAATGGTAGAAAACATTATGGGAAAAGGAGAAAATGCCGGTTCCCACAATATTTTCTAGAGGCTTCTTTCTCAGAGGCATCAAAAGTAGGGATTGCGTGGTAGTGGATTAACAGGTGACAAAGTTTTAGGAATTGTCAAAATTCAAAGTACAGTATTTGGAGATGATATATTTCTCTCAAAATGATGGAATTTAAATGGAAATGTCGGAAAACACTGCTGGAAAAAGAACTAAAAGCGGTCTTTTACTATTTACAGGAATCATTTTAAAATCAGTTCAAATTCTAAATTGAAAGAATAGCTATTGCAATGCATAGAAATGAGTATCTATGGAGTAAAGGATTAAGTTTGTCTTGCAGCAGACTATCTTGCACATTATGGTTGCTCAAAATAAAACAGTCAACATTTCTGCTGTACATTCTAACTTACAGTGCCAAATATTTCTCAACCTCTTTCGACAGATGAAAGCCCATTGAAACCTAAAACAATCATTCAGGCTTGACTAAACAAACTAATGTAAGGGATCCAAGATCAGATCTTGGTCTGTACTGTCTCAAGTTACCAATTTTTGCCGATGGCTCTGTAATGGTTAACTCTTTACCAAATGACAAAATTTTAGACTCAAGCATATTGAAAGCGTCTGCAGATGACAAATGTATCTTAAATAATACCGGTATCTCTCTTTGATAGGATAGACAACATTGTAAGAAAATGAAGAAATGCTGGTTACCAGCATTTCTCCTTTTTCTATAATTTCTTCAAGAGCTACTATCCGTAGAGTCGTTAAAGCTCAGGATTGTGTGGTAAAGGATCAAAGAAAAATTTGTTTACTTTTTCAGGAAGATGCAAGATACACACAGTAAAAGTTCATTCTGCTTATTCTTCAAACACCTTAACCCTTTACTCCATAGATACTCATTCCTGAGCATTGCTTGTAGTAGCCTTTGGAAAACATTGTGGCAAAAGGTGAAATTGCTTGTAACGAGCAATTTCACCTTTTGCCACAATGTTTTCTACACTATCAAAAGGTGTCATATACACACAAGAAATGGCTTCATCCTTGCTGTTATTTAGGGTCAATTAGAGATACCATAGAAATGCCTTATGGGGTAAAGGGTTAAGATAGTAATTTTGATACGTCTGCAGTTGGATGCCTACAGAATCAAAGTGACAAATGGAAAGAAATTCCTTTGAATTTGCAACCTCTCCATGTGTCCAAGTGTTCTGTATTCTCTTGATCCAATTTTTATCTCTACTTTTCTTTCCAAATGGCAAACCCACATCAGTTTTACTTTAAATAGGTTTGACTATGTCTACACTTCACCACTTAGTCCCAAGAGCTGTCGAAGAATTGCCTTATATTCTGAGCACTGGCCTTTCCCACTACATCGGATAATTCCTGAAATAAAACAAAAATATCAAAATGAAAATAAAGTGATCCTTAGCCACATGACAAGATTGTTATCTTGTTGAAATTGAAAGCATTTGCTGAAGACCAATTATATGGAGCTCAGGTTATACAATTTGTATTTGGAATGTTTGAACAACATTGTGGGAAAATGACCATGGATGTTTGTAGCCATATCAGGTAAGTAATGGAAGTTACAACAAGAGCTCCGCAGAATATAGGCCCAAAGTTATTCCCATAAAAAGTTGCTGATGGACAACCAAGACCATAACATAATATGACCCATTTGGCGTATAAAAAGTGAAATATTTAAGAAATAATCTTCTTCCTATCGTGGTACATCGTTCAATAAACCACAGTTGTGAGTTATGAGGCACAATAAATAATCCACAAGGGCGATAGCCCGAGTGGTTTATTTATTGTGTCTCATAACTCACAATGTGGTTTATTGAACGATAAACCACAATAGAAAGAAGTTATTTCGATTCTAACATGGCCAATTCTTAATGAAAGGAAAACAAGTTCAAACTTGGAGTAAACATGCGGATGAAGATTATGTTCCATTGCATAACCTACTCATTGAATGACGTCACTCGATATAGAATGACGTCACTCTGAATGGGTTATCGCAGATTTTACCACACTTTCCTTGCACTGTGTTTATAGAGCCGTGTCATGTTAGAATTCTTATTTCATCACAATATGTTGAGCTCTATACCAACTGACAAAATCTACAGCATGTCCAAAATGAAACCATATACAGGCAAGGAACTGAATGTAGCAGAAATGATGCAGGGTCAAAAAAATCCACTCGCCCCTGCCAGTAAAAATTTGGTGAGGGCAAGTGGATTATTCTTCTTTGTCAAACTGTAGCAAAATGGCAGAAGAACAAGTAAGAATTCTAAAATTTTTGGACACTGTGATGGAGTTTATCTTTGAAGGTTTAGAAAATATTTTGGGAAAAGGAGAAATGGTGGTTACCAGCATTTCTTCATTTTCCCCTACAATGTTTTCAAAGGGCTTTTTCTTCAGGTGGTTAGAATTTGCAATTTTTTTTTATCAAAGTTCAGGGTTAAGTCGTGATTGGTATTAAAAACCGATAGAGCTTGATACCCAGTCTAGTTTCAAGTGAAAACAATCTGAAGCTCTGTTTTTGTAAGATTTAACTTTTACCTTGACTGAAGCTGCATTTATTGACTGAATACCTGAAATGGATTAACAGAAATAACTTTAAAGCAACAGGAATGATGTCTAACACCATAGTAATTAATCAACCTTTCTACGTTGAATGGCTGATTGGCCAAACTTAATGTTTTACCCAATCTGAAGTTGCCTTTACTTTCTTATTCTAAAATAAGACTAAGAATAAGATAAGAAATGGTTGGTGAATATGAGGCCAGATCATCTCAGCCAATAAGCTAGTTCTAACAACTCATCATCAGAGCAATATTTGGCATGTACTACTAGTATATATCAGACTCCCAAATAGAGGAGCCTAGCTCAGGTAATGCGGTAAGTAGCATGCAGGACTTGAAGCCAGAAGGTTGATGCTTCAAATCTCAAGCTCATCTAATCTCTTTCCAAGAACTGATGATAGTCACAGGATTCATTCCGTTCAGTGCTGATCATTGTTTCAAGAATGGTTATGTGGCAAAGTGGTCGACAGCTTTGTGTGAAGTCACAGGAAACCATGGATAGGTGCACTGGCTGTCATGACATAGCTGAAATAATGTTGAAAAAGGCATTAAACACAATGCGATCAACTAATCTAAATTGAGGAAATACATGTAATCATATTCAGCCTACAGTGACATCTTTTCTTGTTTTTTTACTGGCAGGGAAAAAAGTTTGACACGTATTTGTAAATAGATGTGTTAACTGTTTACAGAAGACAAAATTTTAGCCTTGTCAAAATTGAAAGCATTCGCAGACAACAATTTAATTGTGACTCAAATAAAGGAAATTTGACAATGACAGGGTTGACGTGGGAAAATGAGAAAATGCTGGTTACCAGGATTTTCTCCTTTTCCTACAATGTTTTCAAAAGGCTTCTTTCTCAATGGTATTAAAATTCGTCATTGTGTGGTAAAGGAATGTACATACTGTGAAAATGTTCTAATAGCTTTCTAGCCTTTACATAGCCTAATTTAGGTATATTTTGAACTGTGGCCAATAAAACTTCATCCAGGTTGCCCAGCTTTCTCTTCTTGTTGAAGGGATTACTCTCTAGTTTATTTTCTGTGTGAACCTGCAATATTGATAACAGATACTTTAACACTTTACTACACAACCCCTACTTTAAACTACACCATGAAAAATTGCTTTTGAAAACATCTGGGACAGGAAAAAATGGTGGTAACTAAGATTTTCTCCTTTTCCCACAATGCTTTCTAACCTTTCCAAAACAAATTTCAATTTTTGGTTCACTTTTGTTATAGTCTGTAAACACATTCAATTTGGACTAGTCTTACTATTTGACATTTGCTACAGTTGAAATACAAAACATCAACAAAACCGTCACACATGGTAACCTTCTATCCACATAGTGATTACATAGAAGTATGCAAGATCAATTTGTGTAACTTGCATTAAATGTCTAAATCTAAGGAGAGCCACTGCTAAACCCTATGCTAAATGACAAAATTTAACACTTGTCCAAATTCTTTCATCTTTCAGCAGGCCACATTTAGAACTAATGTGGCCAAAGTACAATTCTTTTATAGAGGAATTTTTCCATTTACTTAAATATTTTCGTATTTATTAACCCTTTACCTAGAAGCCTTTTGGAAACATTGTGGGAAAAGGAGAAAATGCTGCTAACCAACATTTTGTCCTTTTCCCACAATGTTTTCTACCCTGCTAGAAATCAAATTTCAATTTTGAGTTACACTTATTTTGTCATCTGCAAATACTTTCAATTTGGACCGGTCTAAAATTGTCATTTGTTAAGGATTTAAAACTTCATGCATTTTTAGAATATTTTTCAAGGAATTTTTTCATAGTCTCCAGCTGCAGATCTATGTTGCAGGGTGATTATGTTAACCCATTACCAAGTAGACCCATGACAAAGATACTGAGAAGCAGGATTTTGAAAACATTGTGGGAAAAGTGAGGTAACTTATATAACATAACTTATATAAAACAGTTCTTTTGTTTCTATGAACTTTTACTTTTACTAGGATAATTTGTAATGGACCAATGCACTTTCAAATGTAGCCATTTGAATACTGTGTAAAAAATTTTTAAAAAATACTCAAAAATGACACTCAGATAAGTAGAGCAGAATTGAATAAGTTTCATCTGTAATTGAGAATTTATGACAGAAACAGCCTTTTTATAATAACACATCTCTGTCAACACTTCCACTAGAGTAAATCCTACAATGTGCATTTCACTGCAATTTTGCACTTATGCCCAGTGTAAATTAAGGTGAGATGGCTCAGAGTGTACAGTGTGAATTTTCATCAATACACTCTCTTTTCTTGAGAATTTGTGTACAAAAGCAACCTTGATATTGTGCTAACAAGCATAGTTTTATCACATTGAAAATGAGTGTTGGGTTTATTTGGGCATTTAAACCTTTACCACACAATCCTGACTTTAAACACCCCTGTGTAAGAAATTTGAAGCCTTCTGAAAACATTGAGGGAAATAGAGAAAATGCTGGTAACCAGCATTTTCTTCTTTTCATACAATGTTTTTCTTTGTTGTTTGGCAAAGAGTTAAGAGATACTACCAATAGTATATATCTTATAACTTATATGTGCACAGTAGCTAATATGACAGTAAAAGACTGATTTCAACATAATGATAAAACTACGGTAATGTTGCTTACTTGTTTCATACTTACAATTTGTGCCAAAACACCAGCAGCCTCAGTTTGACTTGGTACTGGTACAATCATAAAACCAAGCTCAAGTGCAACATATTTCTGAAATGATTGGTAATATTGGGCACTGGCACCTGTTTTCTCGGCTAGAACCAAGATTTGAACTTTATTTGCCTGTGAAAACAACAATAAAAAGAACTCTAGAAAGCTAGGCTGATACGGAAATTTTTCACACATAAAGACTAACTAGTAACATGACACCAACAGTGTTTCATGTTATCCAACATAGATTACCGTTTACCAAGTATCCCAACTTTTAACAACCCTGAAGAAGAAAGATTTCATTGTTTGATGACAGACACATCATTTTCTCAGTTTTCCAGACTGCTTCTCTGCCAAGGTTTTAAAGACCAGCAGCAGGGTTGTGTGGCAGAGATTTTATAAGCTACAAGGCAAAGACTGGTTTAGGGAGATCTCTGAAATAGACAACTTTTTGAAACATTGTAGGAAAAGTAGCAATGTACAGCTTTTTCCCCATAAAAAGTGTTAACTCTAGACTATCATTTTTCAGGTGTACTGCCTTGTATAATTTTTGCAATTTCTGAATTTAATTTGAAGCTCCACTTTTTGGTAATACATGTAGGTTCATAGAAGTTGTATTATTTACAAAACAAACCAATGTGTACACACAAAACCAGCTTATAGATCTAACTTTTTTTTTACCTTCCGAAGTACTGCAAGCTTTCTTTTAACACTGGCTTGTGAAACCAGATCTGCCTCTGCAGCATAAATTACACCCATATGACTTGCTGGATGGAAATCAACAAACCCAAGATTATCTTCAAACAGTGTGTTTACACTCCCTACAGTGAAAAAGCAATAATAAGATGTTTACCGTGCTTCTTTTCATGTTTAGACTTCATTGTGCAGTGTATCATACCAAGGCAACTGATCTAATTCTAATACTAAAATAGCACTTAGCAATCTGTTCACCCTTTACTGGATGTTAAATTTTAGGCTTTTCCAAATTCCAATGCATGTGCAGGCAACAGATAAAAGATGGCTAAAATGATCCACTTTGTTTGTGACAAGAGTAAAAAATGCTGGAAAAGGAAAAAAAAAAAACTGGCTACTTTTTCTTGCATTATTTCTAAATGCCTTTTCTTTTTCTTTTGAAGGGGGTTGTTAAAACTCAGGTTGGTGCATGAAAGGCTTAAAATGCCAAATGCATGAGATGTGAACCTAATGAAAATCATTAGTTCATTGGAGAAATATTTCCTTATGAGCAAATTACAGATTTGAGTCCAAGAGAAATCCAACTGGATATTTTCTGTCTAGAAAATGATGTATATGATGAATTTTCATCTGAAATGAATATCAGATAGATCTAGATCTATTAAAAACTTCAACCTTAGGCTGTTAAGTGCAACTCAAGGTCCTTTAGTGGACAGTGTAGATTAAGATCAGACTGCACAAAACATGTACTATGTTTTTTGGTTTTAGATCTAAAAGAAGATCCGCTTGAAATTTTCATTTGAAGTTACAATTACTTGGCAGGATAAGGGTTAAAATCAGACCATGTTCTGTGCTAGCTTTATGATCCAAACTATGCTCTGTGCTGTCTGATCCAGATTGAGACTGCTGGCAAATCCAACTCAAATTTTGCGAATGCATAGGTAACATTTCTTCTGGGTAAAATTGAGTAAAAATAACCCACACTAGGCATAGCCCTTATATTGCTACATCTCGTAACCCTTGCCGCACACTGGACAAGTATCAGCCTGGAGGTCCACACACAATCTGTTCACCACATGTACTGGCAAGTCTCCCCACTATATACTAGACTCTAGATCCTGCACACATCCACAGAGGTATTCATGTTTACTTTCTATTTTTATCTGAAAGGTCACAACCTTGTTCTATTTCTAACAAAGATGAAATGCTACAAGTGATTTGATTTGATGCAGTTAGAGCTAGCAATGAAAATGCGTATCTGGGGAATGTCCTAATTAAACTCGATCCGCCAAGGGTAGAGTAGCATAGTAGATCCTCACCCTTGGCTTGCGAAGATGCATAGATAGACGTAACGGTATTGCTTGTGTTAGTATAAGGGGACACTTATACTGCCTTGTTTTTGTACCGACATGGTAGAGTGTTCGCCTTGAGACACGAAGGTTCAGGTTTCAACCCCCCCCCCCCCCCCCCCCCCGTGACAGCTGTTTGTGAGAACTGTTACATTGGCACCCAATGTAAAAAAACACTTATTAGAGAGATAAAGTAACGGTAACTGAAGTAATTGTGGACAAATCTTCATGTGGCTGGGGAGAATGTAGTATAATGGTCTATTCCAAAGATAGATCTAGATCTATATGTAAAGGTATAGATCTAGCTTGTGTTGGTATGAGGGTACACTTATACTTCCTTACTATAGAGCTAACTTTTGTAGCGACATGGTAGTGTTTGCCTTGACACCCTGAGGTCTACCTTCAGTCTGAAGGTGTCTGCTCCGATGCTATTTTTGTGACTGGTCTTCGTTAACACCTTCAGTCCAGCCATTCATTGAACCCGTATGGAAAAAATATGATTTTACCCGCATCTTTTCGAACGTCTCAATTCGACAAAAATTCCAATGACAGCTAATAAAATGGGTATGGATCGTTAGATAAATGATTAATCTTTAAGAGCACACAAAATATGCTGCAAAATACTAATTAAATCAATGGGAATTTACCTTTTTCCCAACGTAAATAAATCCAGCATAATTTGTAAACAACTAACACGGCGACTTCCGTTAGTCAGGCATGCGCACTCAACGGAATTTGAAATTTGTACAGTCTGGTTCCCTAACCCTATACAGCCAAGTTCGATCAAGGTGCGTTTATTTACAGCAAAATTCGCAACTAAACCATCCTGTAGCGTGTCAGAGATACTGCGATTTCTGCCGAGACATGCGCATTGAAAAGATAACCATGTTTTGATTTCTGGTGAAGTAGGTCAACGATTATTTACGTTGAAAAGTACAGATTTGCACAAAGGTAAGAGTTGGATATTAACTAACATCAGTTTTTTTGTAAAGATTAATCATTTATCTAACAATCCATGCCCATTTTAGTAGTTGTCATTTGAAATTCTGTCGCATAGAGCCGTTCGAAAAGATGCGGGTAAAATCGTATATTTTCCAGAAGCCTTGAATGAATGGCTGGACTGAAGGTGTTAGCGAAGACCAGTCACAAAAATAGCATCGGAGCAGACACCTTCAGACTGAAGGTACCTGAGGTCCAGGGTTCAAACCCGCCAGTGACGGCTGTTTGTGGGAACTGTTGAATTACTGTGGTGCAATTTCTATTCAATTATTCTATTCTAGATCTACTGCCACTGGCACTTTGCCTGGCAGTGTCATTGATGTTGCCCTACTAAATTCCCTTTAACTCTTCACCAAACAATCCCCGGTTTTCAGGACTCTGAAGCCTTTTGAAAACGTTGAGGAAAAAGGAGAAAATTCTGGTAACCAGCATTTTACCCATTTCCCACAATGTTTACCATACCATCCTTCTCAGAACCAATTTCAATTTAGTAGACTATATCCATGTGTCATAATTTTGTCGTCTACAAATGCTTTTAATTTCGACTTGTCTAAAAGTTTGTGGTTTGGTAAAGACTTCTAAAAACTAAAAGCACTTAATGATAACTGTTACGTGAAGAAAAAAATTCTCACCTTTAAGAGCAGGGGTTAAATCTGAATTTCTCCATTTTGCACATAGGATGATGTGGCCCGTTGGTACTTTTAATGTTGGTTTTATTGGTGTCTGGCTGCTCCCGACGTAGCTTAAATTTCCCGCCATTGTAAAGCTGGAAATTGCTACATCGCCACTGTTTGAGTCTATTCATGTCTGCACACCGTTTAGGTCTGGTGTCAGTTATCTCCAAGCACCGCCCTATTTTTTTTTTTTCTTATTTTTTCTTATTCGGTGTGGATTTACCGACGTCCTTTTTTAAAGGGTGTTTAGAGTTACTGTTACATCGTCTATCACTAAATTAGTTGCCTTTACGTGTAATGTAGATCAAGGTTAGACTGCATGTTTTGTGTAGCCTGATCTTTGCTCTACACTGTTCTCTACCGTTTGAGACAATTTAAGATAGGATCTGCCATTATCCTTGTAACATTGTAGAATATTTCAATATCAATTGGGTTTATTCGGCGCTTTGAATGTTAATTCTGAAATACAATATAATGTAGGCCTATAGCCTATATGTTAAAGCTGTATGTGTAGATTCAGATCGGCCTTCTGGTGACTCAGGGATGATCCCTGGGTGACTAGAAATAAACGATGTGCACACTCAGTAATTATGAAATGCAATATAAAGCTGCAAATGTGTACTTACAGGCCCGTCGGAAGGAATTTTATTTTGTGGCTGTACAGATGAAGCCATGCTGGAGGTGAGCAGGGTCCGGGGACATGCGCTTCCCCCCCCCCCCCCGGAAAATAAGACGCTCTCCGGTGCATTCTGACGCATTATTTTAAGGCCTTTTTACGTAACGTACTTTCACTAGCTGCGAATTCTCTCTTTTTCTTGGCTGAGAAAATGAGGAAAACCACCACAAAAGGGCATTTTTTTATTTTCGGCCGAAAATTTGGTCTGGCTATGGCCATCAGAATGCCAATCTGAATATACAGAACTTTACGGCTTTATCTTGTGTTTCAGAAGTACCCTCTTCAGCCTTTTTATTGTGCACACCGTTTAAGTCTGGTCATCAGAAGGCTGATCTATGCCAACACTTACAGCTTTATATTGTATTTCAGGATTATTCACTGTGCACACCGTTTAAGTCTGATCACCAGAGGGCCGAATTCGGTCAACACTTACACTTTTATGGTATATTTCAAGGTTATTCCGTTTGCACACCGTTTAAGTCAGGTCAAAAGAAAGGCTATCTGGATGTATTAGATCACTACTTTATATAAAAATAATTAATATTTACTGTACAAACCGTTTAAGTCTGGCCAGATCATAAAAATGCCGATCTTTGTAGGAAAAATTTAGCTTTTTAAGCTCACCTGAGCACAACGTGCGCAATGGGAACTTTTCCGGGTCACCGTGTGTCCGTCGTCCGTCGTGAGTCGTCCGACGTGTGTCGTCAACAATTCTTTCAAAATTATCTCCTCCAAAACCACTGAGTCAATTTCAACCAAATTGAGTCTGGCCTCCAGAAGGCCGAGCTTCATCAACACTAAAACTTGATGTTGTATTTCAGGATTATTCATTATAACACACCGTCAAAAGATGGCCGATCTGAATGTACACTTAAATCTTTATTTCAAATTTCATGATTCTTCACTGTGCACACCGTTGGAGTCTGGGCAATAGAAGGCTGATCTCTGTCAAAAGTTATATAGCGTTTTTTCAAAGAATTTCGTAGTATTTTTAAAGCATTTGATTGTGCACACCTTTTGAGTCTGATCACCGGAAGGCCCATCTTTGTCCAAAGTTATATAGCTTTTTTTTTCAAAGAATTTCAGCATTTTATTGTGCAATCCGTTTAAGTGTGGTCACCAGAATACCGATATGGGTCTACACTTACTACTTTATAAGGTGTTTTAGTATTATTCATCATGAACATAGATTAAGTCTGGTCACCAGAAGGCTGATCCGGGTCTACACTTCCTGCTCTATAAGAAACTTGTGTATTATTCACCGTGAACACCGTTTAAGTGAGGTCATAAGAAGGCCGATCTCAGTCTGTATAAAAAAATACCACTTCAGATTGCATTTCATATTTAATAACTGTGCACACAGTTTAATAAGGTACTTCTATATCATTCATCGTGCACACCGTTTAAGTCTGGTCACCAGAAGGTCGATACGAGTCTAAACGTACTGCTTTATAAGATACCTCTGTATCATTCATTGTGCACACCGTTTTAGTCTGGTCACCAGAAAGCCTATACGGGTTTGAAATTACTGCTTTATAAGGTACTTCTGTATCATTCATCGTGCACACCGTTTTAGCCTTATCACCTGAATGCCGGTACGGTTCTAAACTTAATTCTTTAAAAGGTACTTCTGTATTATTCACACTGCACTTCCCCATAATGTGATCTTTTTGTGTGTGAAGTTTGAAGTAACTAGCTTCAATACATTGGAAATTATGACCTGGACAAAAAAAAAGTTAGAATTTACATTACAAAGGGCAGTAACTGAAAAAATAGTTGGTATAGGGTAATGGTTCTTGCACACTGCACTTCTCCTCAATGTGATCTAGCTGTGTGTGAAATCTTAAGTTACTCGCTTAAATACTTTGGATTTTATGCTCCGGACAAAAATCACCGATTCTGAAAATTTTCACTTTGATCTTCATTCTTACGGTAGTTTTTGCTTGTCCAGTGTGGAATTTTGAAGTCTCAAGTCAAAATTTGGTCATTGTAGACCTTTACAGCTTAGTACTCAGCTGAGCGATATAAGACCATCATGGTCCTCTTGTTTGTCTTTTTGCATCATGAATACATAATGTATGCTAGCATAAAATTTTTGTGTGTTTCTTGTCTTTTTGTATCTGAAAAAGTATTGACCCATGTCAGCCTGCCTTTTGCCAGACCATGGCTCATTTAGTTTAAAACACAAGTCAGCTTACATTTTTGTGCTTCTTAGTTAGATGTCTGGTTTACTTACATTTAGTTTTCAAATGCAAGTTAGCTTACACTTTTGAGTCTCTTGATTAGTTGTGTGTTTTTGTGACATTGATTTTGTTGAAGACAAATGCCACTATGGGTTCAATAATAAATGTTCAATATTGAATTTTGAAGACCATGATGTATCAAATTTTACGCAAAACCGAAGGAAATAAACCCTATTAACCCTTTACCAAACAATCCCTGGTTTTTACGACCCTGAGATAGATGCCTTTTGAAGACATTGTGGGAAAAGGAGAAAATGCTGGAAACCAGCATTTTCTCCTTTTCCCACAAGGTTTTCTACCCTGCTGGAAACAAATTTCAATTTCTGATTTACGTTTATTTTGTCGTCGGAATGTGCTTTCAATTTTGCCCAGTCTAAAATTTGTCGTTTGGTAACTTAAACTAAATTTTCTCGGACACACGAGTTTTTCTATAGCACTCATGTATAATTGGAAATAGTGTATGGAAGTAAAATGCATTATGCAATTGGTTGCTTCGTTTTTATTATACGCCCGAAGGGTCGTATCATGTTATATCCCCGGTCGTCCGTCCGTCCGTCCGTTAGCAATTTCTTGTGTGCGCAACTCCTCCTACAGTTTTCATCGGAATTATTTGAAACTTGCCACAATGAATCTCCATCATGTCTAGTTGTGCACCTGGGTCTTAGAATTTTTATCGCTGTTTTCGTTCCAAAATTATCTGCCCTTGATTTCTGAAATAACCAACTTTTCACTTTGAATTTTTGTTCAGGCCATAACTTCCATACCATAAAAGTTATTAAATTGAAACTACATACACTGATAGAACACATTATGGAGAAGTGCAGTGCACAAGAACCATAACTCTGCCACTTTTATTTTTTGAGTTACAGCCCTTTGTTAATTTTCAGTTTGAATTTTTGTCCAGGCCATAACTTCTAAACTATAAAAGCTATTAACTTTGAACTTCATACACTGATAGATAACATTGTGGAGAAGTGCATCGCACATGAACCATAACTCTGCCACTTTTATTTTTTGAGTTATTGCCCTTTGTTAATTTTCAGTTTGAATTTTTGTCCAGGCCATAACTTCCAAACTATAAAAGCTAATAACTTGCAACCTCATATAGTGATAGAACACTTTATGGAGAAGTGCATTGCACATGAACAATAACTCTGCGACCTTTATTTTTTTACTTATTGCCCTTTGTTAATTTTCAGTTTGAATTTTTGTCCAGGCCATAACTTCCAAACTATAAAAGCAAATAACTTGCAACTTCATACACCGATAGAACACATTATGGAGAAGTGCAGTGCACATGAACCATAAGTCTGCGACTTTTATTTTTTTAGTTATTGCCCTTTGTTAATTTTTTAGTTTGAATTTTTGTCCAGGCAATAACTCCCAAACTTTAAAACCTATCATCTTGAAACTTCAAAGACTTATAGAACACATTATAAAGAAGTGCACTACACAAGAACCATAACTCTGCCATCCTTCTTTTTTTACTTATTGCCCTTTGTTAGTTTTCTCTTTGAATTTTCATCTGGGCCATAATTTCTAAAATATAAAAGCTATGATCTTGAACCTTTCAAAACTGATAGAACACCTTCTGGAGAACAGCAATTTACAAAATTTATAACTGTGCCACCCTTTCTTTTTTTAGTTATTGCCCTTTAATATTTTTCACATATCATGGAGATTAACTACTCTTCATTCATGGCCCTTCCGTCATTTCAACTCATTTCACTGACAAGCCCCTTCGGGCGTATATGCGCCGCTTTGCGAAGCTCTTGTTTGAAATAGTTTTTACCCCCTCATAGCCTTCTATAGCCGCAATGATATACACAAAGTGACCACTTTAGTTCAAGGCTTGTTTGTTCCAAAACCAAGTCATCCCTGGGCTTGTTTGTCCTATGGTTGCACGCTACCACATTTGATTGTGTGTGAAAATTTACGGGTTGAAAACTTTATTGTAATGTTTGGAATTAGATCCTGATGGTCAAAGATATCTCAAAACCATAGTTTTCAGGTATAAACTTAATTTCATTCAATATCTTTACATGTTTTCTCTCTCTACCTATTATGCATCTTGTCATCAAGAGACGAAACTCCACTTGTCACAAGACTGATTCATTACCTTGAATTTTATTACTACCATCACCCGAGGTATGCCGAGTGGCATAAGTGCTCCCGACTCCTCCTGAATGATCAACATACAAAAACACAAATTTTGGTACCAGTACTCTCCATTTAACCAAATGGATGTACTGATTTGCTTAGGAGGTTGATTTTCAAGTTAATATTTAAGTAATATTTCTTTTTCTTCAAATTATTATTAATTCTGCACAATGGCTTCCTTGACAAATATTACATTAACAGTCTCATCGCTTTGATTCATAAAAGTATACTAAATCTGACATTTCCCTTATTTCTTTACCACACAATCCTGAATTATAACCATCCTGAGGAATAAATCTTGAAAACATAGTGGGAGAAGGAGAAATGAGGGTAACCAGCATTTTCTACTTTTTTCACAATATTTCCTACCCTACAAGAAACAAAATTTCATCATTTAAAGGTGGCCCTTCAGATGTTGGGACTAAAGTTTTACAAAAATACAAAAAAAAAATCCATATACATGTACTCCCAAAGCCTTATAATTTTCATTCATTAAACCCTAGTAGTCGAAATCATCCGACAACTAGATAAATGAAAGATTTACTACAGCCCAGGTTGACACTGAAGGGAAACACAGTCTATTTTTACATGAGTAACTCGGTCATTTACATACCGGAAATAAACAGACGAAGCTTCAAATATAGCATTCGAAGTTCTAGACATTTTGGAAAATAATTACATATTTGTTATGTTATGGAATTTAATAGACATAAGTCACGTGCAAGTCACTTAATATTCCCACAATGCTTTTTTGATTTTGGCGGGAAATCTAAAAATAGCTTAAGAGGCTACGTAGCCTATTAAGGGAATACCACCCCCCCCAAAAAATTTTTTTTTGTAATTTTATGATTCTTAATTACTGATGATTTGTATTGTTTTTCATATAAATTTCAGTGACATATATATTTTTTAATTTGGTATGATGTGAAAATTCTAAATACCCACCTTTAAGCCACATTTCAGTTTTGGTTTGCAAATGTTTCAATTTGAATAAGTCTGTTGATCGATAGTGTAGCATTAAATGCCGTTTTAAACATTATTTCAGTTATATCCCCAGTGCACCTATCCATGCTTTCCTGGAGCCTCCATTAACTCTTCTTCTCACAATTTTCTTTCCATGTCACTAAACGATTTCCCACATAGCCATTATCGAACAAATCTATATTACTGTCGTTTGATAAATAATTAAGGGACTTGCTTAATCAGTTCTTGTTGTTGTTGTTTTTTTTGTCTGGCATTTATCACAGACAGTGCCACTATGAATTCAATAATGAATGTTCAATATTGAATTTTGAAGACCATTGAGCAAAACTGAAGGAAATAGATAAAACTTTCCGATGGCACTCAGACATGTAATTGGAAATGGTGCATTAAAATGAAATGGAATAGGCCATCGATTGTGGAAATACTTCTTTTTGTTTAAAAATGGCTTCACCCACTCATCCTTTATTGACGTGATCATATAATCAAAATTTGTCTACTGACCGCTTGGTCTCTGAACTTGTTCATTCCAAAATCAGTTCACCCCTGAGCTTGTTTGTTCCATAATTGCATGCTACTCATTTCAAATGTGCATTAATATTAACAGATCGAAATACCGGTAATTGATTGTAATGTTGGAAATTAGATCTTGATGACCAAAGATATCTCAGACTCATAGATTTCAGGTATAAACTTTATGTTATTTGATATATTTATATATACATGGTTTCTGTCTCTACCCATTATCTCAAGGGACATTACTCATAACTTCTGCGAATGATCAAAGGGAGAACACCATCCAAAGTTTTAAAAACCCAGAAGAAGAAAGGTACTAAAAACAATTTGAAAAAATGAGAACATAGTGATACTGGTTATCCCTTGTCCATAATGTTTTCATTTGGGCTACATTTAATTTACCATCTCCAAATACTTTCAATTTGGTTGAGTCTAAAAATTTTTCCCTTTACCAAACGACAAAATTTTTTACTAGCTAAAATTGAAGGCATTTACAGTCAAAATAAATGGGAATCAAGAATAGAAATTTGATTTGGGAAGAGTAGAAAACATTGTGGGAAAAGGAGAAAATGCTGGTTACCAGCATTTTCTCCTTGTCTCACATTGTTCTCAAAAGGCTTCTTTTTCAGGGTCATTAAAAGTTGGGATTATTCGGTAATGGGTTGACCATCAATAAATCTGTTTTGTCTCTGTCTTAACCCTTTACTCCATAGATACTCATTTCTACGCATTCCTTGTAGGAGCCTTTGGAAAACATTGTGGCAAAAGGTGAAATTGCTTGTCACGAGCAATTTCACCTTTTGCCACAATGTTTTCTATACTATCAAAAGGTGTCATATACACATAAAAAACGGCTTCATCCTTGCTGTTATTTAGGGCCAATTAGAGATACCATAGAAATGCCTTATGGGGTAAAGGGTTAAGTTAGCACAAAGATATCTCAGGCTCAACTGTTTGGCTGCTAAGCATGAACATGATGGGTTTTGCAGAGATAAGACTGCATAAGAGTGCAGCCTGATCTTTAATATGCACTCTTTAATACTGTGAGATTATCTCTCAGTTGAAAAGAACTTTCATATTGTTAGAATACATTTTTAACTTTTACCCTTTATGACATAACCATAATTATTTTTGACTAGCCCTAATAGAAAGCATTTGCAAAACAAGAAATCAGATGTCGCTTCATAGACGGCATATGTTGTATACTTGACTGAAAGAGTAGAAAACACTGTGTAAAGGAAGTAAGAGAATCATGATCACCAGAATCTAGAACCTTTGCAATACATAGGGATGTCCTAACATATTTATCATTATCCTGATCTATCCCCTTGGTTATTTAAGACAATAGTATGTTATAGCTCCCAATTCTAGAATTGTCTGATACAATTCCGGAACAGGCAGACAAAGTAGAAATTCCTAGTTTTTGCAGGACAATTCTGGAATGCCATTTCTGTAACATCATGATCAGTTCTGGACTCAAACAATCAACCTTGATGTTCCAGAAACACTGCCTCTTGTAAATTGTTTTCAGGGAATGAAGAATATATGGTAATTTGTGGAACAAAAACACTGTTTACATTGTTACGATATATAGCATCCATGAGTCTAGGTTCTTTTTTTCAAAAAGACAATTCAACTCAGCTTTACCATCGTCTGTGTATGTAGCTCTTGCACTATACTTGACGTAAATATAAAACAAAAACATGGGTAGGGCACAAAAACCACATCCATAAGTAGGCCATAGTAATTATTGGAATCGGTTTATTGCTCTAACAGAATTACAAATTTTGAACATATTGTAAACATATGCAATGATGTAAAATTTATCTAAGACTTTTCCTTGTAAGCCGACACAATATTGTGTGTATAATAAACACTCAAACACAGAACCAGACACAACGGTTCACCTATCACAGTGTGACCAATACTTGAGGAAATATGTTGTTGCAATTAGTCATTTTGGCGATAGCTCTGTAATGACTATTTTTTACTGTCACATTTTTGGATCAAGATAAGATGTTTTCAAAAATGCCCTGGTGCAACAGTCTTTTATAAACTTATCAACTCACCACCACATACTTATGACTTGTTAACTCTTTCTCAAATGGCAAATTTTAGACTCTTCCAAACTGAAAGAGTTTGCAGAAGACAATTTTAACTTTCATAACAATGGCAGAAAATTATCCAAAGGGGTAGAAAACCTTGTGGGAAAAGGAGAAATTGCTGGTTACGAGCAATTTCTCATTTTCCCACAGTGTTTTCAGAAGACTTGTACTGCAAACACGTAAAAACAAGGGCTTGTATGGGAAAGGGTTAAAGCTCTAAACAAAACTGTCTGTGGAAATGTAGCATTAGCACATTACAAATGCCTCCATTCCTGTGCATATTTTCACTTTGTTTTCAAAACAGATGACTTTCTACAAATACTTTTGCACTGTTCCATTTTTTTCAACCAATACAAAAAATGAGCCAGTATGGTAGTAAGTAGAACTCATTAGAATGCTGACACAATATTTAATATAGTTTAACAGTCCAGACATGAGACAAGACTGTCCACCTAGCACGGTGTGGCCAATATAGATAGGAGCAGTTTCTTTAGGCATGCCATTGGCCATTTTTTTTTTTACCTCCATGCTCAATACAATATGGGTGTAAACCAAACAGGCTAATATCAGATACATCATTGACCTGCATACCCTTGAGCTGTGCACATGTTTCCCATAGCAAGTCAAGGGTCACCAATTAAATTTTAGGTGCATTTATTACTTTAGATAGCATTCTATTGACAAATTGTAGCTCAATTATATTGATAAATGAGGCTCAATCCTAAAAAACAGAACTTTGGACAAAAAACCTGTTGTCATAAGGTGACCCTATTCAAAACAAAGGTAGAAGTGAATTTGCTAATGCCATTCCTGTAACATCAAGATCAGTTTGGCTAGACTCATCATAAAGTCAGCACTTACACTGCAGCATGAAAAACACTGCTTTTCCCAAATCGTTCCAGCAATCTGAAGAATGTATGATAACTTGTGGACCACTGCCGTTTACATTTGTTCAATACACAACATTCACTAGTCTAGGGTCTGTTTCTCAATAAGATGGTTCATTTCCGCTTTGCCATATTGTATGTGGCTCCAGTACTATTCTGTACCTAAAAATAGAATACAAAGTAAGGGTAAGGAACTACAACCACATCCCCAAGTAGGCCAAAGAAATCATTCGATTCAGCTAATTGCTCTCACAATATTGCAAATTTGAAAACAGTATGATTATATTCACTAATGCTTTCTTTGTAGACTGACACACTATTATATTCTATATCATACAAATTCAAACACTGACCCAGACAAGACTGCTCACTTAGTGTGGCCGAATGTTGTACATATTACATGGTCATTTTCTTGAATTGCTTATTTTGGTGTCAGCTTTGCAATGACCATTTTTACCATCTTTTTGAGTTCACGATTAATGTTTTCAAACACACTCTGGCCACAGTCTTTTATAAAAACTAACCACCATACAGGTATGGCAATGTATGGTAGAAGGTAGAGTTCATTACCCGTATTAAAATGCTGACACAATATTTAATATATTTTATACACACTCCAGACATCAGACAAGACTGTCCACCTAGCACGGTGTGGCCAATATAGATAGGAGCAGTTTCTCTAGGCATGCCAATAGCCATTTTCTTACCTGCTCAATACAATATGGGTGTCAGCATGTAAATGGCCATCTAACTGTAACTTTGGGGTCACAATTTCAATGTTTTCTGACATGCCTTGGCCTAACAGTCTTATGTAGATCAAGAAGACAGGGATGCATTTTTTTTTTTTAAATAAAGTGTAATTTGTTGGGGGTGAGGTTTTGAAACAGACTGGGCCCCTGAGATCTTATATCTATATAAGATCTCTGGACCTGGGTTGCAAACACACTCCATGACAGTACTATCTTAACCTGCAAATACTTGCATCAGAAAAGGCATAAGGCCCTATATCCTCTCTGCACATTGGCCATATCGGGTACATTTTTGCAGACCGGTACCTAGGTTATCAATGTGGTGATAGCACTGCACACAAAACCTCTGCAAAATTTGAAATAAACATGAAAAAACAAACAAACACACACAGAAACAAACAAAAACATACAAACAAATACACAAAGAAACAAAATCAATTTTGAATTTTGAAAATTTATGCCAAGATTTGAGGGTATATATATTTCTTATTTCATCCAATCAGACATAATTAAACCTGAAAAGACAACAACAATCCTGTAATACAAGTAGAGAGGCAAGACATTCATAGTGTAAGCTTGAATTGTACAAAGCTTTAATAGCTTATATGACATTAAATTTTCTTTAAACTACCTAAAATTTTGAGCAATACACATTTACTGAAAGAATTTGATATTTTGCATTGCGAGTTTGCAAACAGACTCTTTATATTGAAAATTCATGCAAATATAAACAAACTGGAGAGTCTTTACCTGATATGAATCTTTTTTTCTTTCTGCCGAAGAGTTTTCAAACAATTTTGTGGGTTACCTCAGTAAAAAATTCTAGACTAGTTCAAAATGAAAACCTTACAGATGATGAATTAAGTGCAATTCAAATCATTTAGTTTTGGAAGGCAGAAGGTATGGAAAAAGCTGGTGATATGCATTTTTTCTTTCACCCACAATGCTTTCAAAGGACTTTTACCTGGGGATCATGAAAACTCTGGATTGTGTAGAAAAGGATTTAAGACAGTGTTGTTTGAGACATGAATTTAAAGAAAGCTAGCCTTAGAATTTTACCCAAATTCAGTGCAAGCTAGTATATAGAACCTTACGTAACAGAGACTTGAAGATGGTATCGCTTGAAACCTGAATTTAATGTAGACTTTGTTTAAAAGTTGACCTGAAGAAATTTATGCAGAAATTGTGTACAGGTAGTACTTTGACCTGGATTTAATGTGGCTTGTTTTATGAGTTTATATGAAACTAGCATAAACCTAATTATGGTTTAAAGATGGCACTTCTGTCCTCCTGAATTTAATGAGGATTAGTTTTATAAGTTTAACTAAATGAAATTTTGATTTGCATTAAAAAGTTTTGACCCAAGTGCTCACAAAAAAAATGAAAAATAGGCACTGCCAGCAACCTGATAGTTGAAACTTCCATTTGTACTATAAAACCCCTGTCCCTGGTCACAATATATGTGTATACAATGGCAGTTCCTACTATCAGTCTACTGAACCTCACCTGCCTATAGGAATATACTGTTAGAAGGATAATTGACTTGGAAACATATAACCTGATCGTTTGATTCATATCTAACCTAGCAGGTGTAACTTATTTTATATTTGAAAGATGAGTTTTCAAAACAAAAAAGAATGCATTGGAGGTAAGTTTTTAAGTTGACCAGGCCTGTAAAGTTACGCTTTGATATCACAAGTATTAATTATGACCCAAATGCTTACAAATAGTTGAAACATAAATAGTGTGAAAAAAGTAACCCCTGTCCTAGGCCACCACATAAAACCGAAGTTCCTACTTTCATTTAACTGAACCTCGACTTACCAAAGAGAAATTTTGATTTGCATTTGACCCAAGTGCTTACAAAAATTTGAAAAATAGGCATTGCCAGCAACCTGATAATTGAAACTTCCATTTGTACTATAAAACCCCTGTCCCTGGTCACAATATATGTGTATACAATGGCAGTTCCTACTATCAGTCTACTGAACCTCACCTGCCTATAAGAATATACTATTAGGAGGATAATTGACTAGTAAACAGATAACCTGATCCTTTGATTCATATCTAACCTAGCAGGTAACTTATTTATATTTGAAAGATGGGTTTTCAAAACAAAAAGAATGCATTGGAGGTAAGTTTTTAAGTTGACCAGGCCTGTAAAGTTACGCTTTGATATCACAAGTATAAATTATGACCCAAATGCTTACAAATAGTTGAAATATAAATAGTGTGAAAAAAGTAACACCTGTCCTAGGCCACCATATAAAACCGAAGTTCCTACTTTCAGTTAACTGAACCTTGACTTACCAAAGAGAAATTTTGATTTGCATTTGACCCAAGTGCTTACAAAAATTTGAAAAATAGGCATTGCCAGCAACCTGATAATTGAAACTTCCATTTGTACTATAAAACCCCTGTCCCTGGTCACAATATATGTGTATACAATGGCAGTTCCTACTATCAGTCTACTGAACCTCACCTGCCTATAAGAATATACTATTAGGAGGATAATTGACTAGTAAACAGATAACCTGATCCTTTGATTCATATCTAACCTAGCAGGTAACTTATTTATATTTGAAAGATGGGTTTTCAAAACAAAAAGAATGCATTGGAGGTAAGTTTTTAAGTTGACCAGGCCTGTAAAGTTACGCTTTGATATCACAAGTATAAATTATGACCCAAATGCTTACAAATAGTTGAAATATAAATAGTGTGAAAAAAGTAACACCTGTCCTAGGCCACCATATAAAACCGAAGTTCCTACTTTCAGTTAACTGAACCTCGACTTACCAAAGAGAAATTTTAATTTGCATTTGACCCAAGTGCTTACAAAAATTTGAAAAATAGGCATTGCCAGCAACCTGATAATTGAAACTTCCATTTGTACTATAAAACCCCTGTCCCTGGTCACAATATATGTGTATACAATGGCAGTTCCTACTATCAGTCTACTGAACCTCACCTGCCTATAAGAATATACTGTTAGGAGGATAATTGACTAGTAAACAGATAACCTGATCCTTTGATTCATATCTAACCTAGCAGGTAACTTATTTATATTTGAAAGATGGGTTTTCAAAACAAAAAGAATGCATTGGAGGTAAGTTTTTAAGTTGACCAGGCCTGTAAAGTTACGCTTTGATATCACAAGTATAAATTATGACCCAAATGCTTACAAATAGCTGAAACATAAACAGTGTGAAAAAAGTAACCCCTGTCCTAGGCCACCATATAAAACCGAAGTTCCTACTTTCAGTTAACTGAACCTTTACTTACCAAAGAGAAATTTTGATTTGCATTTGACCCAAGTGCTTACAAAAATTTGAAAAATAGGCATTGCCAGCAACCTGATAATTGAAACTTCCATTTTGTACTATAAAACCCCTGTCCCTGGCCACAATGTATGCAATGGCAGTTCCTACTATCAGTCTACTGAACCTCACCTGCCTATAGGAATATACTGTTAGAAGGATAATTGACTAGGAAACATATAACTTGATCGTTTGATTCATATCTACCCTAGCAGGGGTAACTTATCTATATTTTAGGGATGGCAACGAGTATTGATTTTAATACTCGAGTACTCGGTCATTCTTCCGATTGAGTACTCGGTTACTCGGACGATTTTTACTAGGGTCAATGAGTCTACAATTTTACATTTTATACTAGAATGTCAAAACGAGATCGTTTTTTTTGTCCCAAAGAATTGGAACATTGAAAGTCTATTCAATAGAAAAAATCTTCCAATTCGTTTGATACCCTTTGTTTACAAGTATTCATTTCGCGTAGTTTCATTTCTTCACACATAACCTCATAAGCATGCTTCCCAACTCTCCCGATTTCAAAGGGGCTTTCCCGATTCATGACCAAAAAATCCGATCACCTGACAGACTATTCAAACCCCAATTCAAAAAAATTCGGGTATAAGGGTATAAAGGGTGTGAAAATCTTGTATCCAACACACATAAAATTTACATCCGAAGTTGCAATTGAGTTAATTTCACGGTCGATCTGGTTCGTTGTTTATAAATAGAAATCAAGGTACAGTAATCTAAGTCTAACCGAGATTTATCGATCAAAGATCCACAAACCAATAAAATTTGAGAACGGGTTGAGCAGGTACTTGTCAGAGTGAAATTTACATCATTCACCTCATGTAGGAAGGTAAATTATATTGAGAATTTACCTAAAACGCTAAATAACGATCCCCATGGCGATCCCAGGGCACAGACAAAAATGAGTTACAAGTTAATCATCAACAAAAACAATGGGAAAAAGTGAAGTTTTTAACTGTTTAGTGCACAAATTGACCCCTGGAATTCCAATCTGTCAAAAAATAGACCAACCTGCAAGGTTTAATGGCATAGCAATATTATAATTTTTTAGGCAATCACAGGTCACGCATGACCCCGAAATAATTAAGTTTCATACTTATACTGTGAAGACTTTACAGGATAATTATTTTCCTCCTTCATTAGACCATATTAGGCCTCTGATTAACCCAAATTACAAAAACTTTTATGATTAGCAATTAACGTAAGCGGCATAACGACATAAGTGACATACTACATGTATTGTTGTTTATTAACACACGTCAAAGTGTGAATTGTCTAGCTACTTTCGCACCTTTGCAGCGATGCTTTGATGACATTTAATCGGCTGTTGTGTCTGTTTTGCAGTGAAATTTTCCTCGGGACGAAAGATGGTACATTTTTTAAAAAAAAAATACTGAGTACTCGATTATCAATTTTTGTAACCGATACTCGGACGTTCGATCGAGTACTCGGTTAACCGGTTACTCGTTGCCTTCCCTACTATATTTGAAAGATGAGTTTTCAAAACAAAAAAAAATGCATTGGAGGTAAGTTTTTAAGTTGACCAGGCCTGTAAAGTTACGCTTTGATACCATAAGTATAAATTATGACCCAAATGCTTACAAATAGTTGAAATATAATTAGTGTGAAAAAAGTAACCCCTGTCCTAGGCCACCATATAAAACCTAAGTTCCTACTTTCATTTAACTGAACCTTGACTTACCAAAGAGAAATTTTGATTTGCATTTGACCCAAGTGCTTACAAAAATTTGAAAAATAGGCATTGCCAGCAACCTGATAATTGAAACTTCCATTTGTACTATAAGACCCCTGTCCCTGGCCACAATGTATATGATGAAAGTTCCTACTATCAGTCTACTGAACCTCACCTGCCTATAAGAATATACTGTTAGAAGGATAATTGACTAGTAAACATATTACTTGATCCTTTGAATCATATCTAACCTAGCAGGTGTAACTTATTTTATATTTGAAAGATGGGTTTTCAAAACATAAAAGGATGCATCGGAGTTAAGTTTTTACTTGACCAGGCCTGTAAAATTATGCATAACGTAAGTATAAATAATGACCCAAGTGCTTACAAACAGTTGAAATATAAATAGTGTGAAAAAAGTAACCCCTGTCCCAGGCCACAGTATATGAAATGGAAGTTCCTACTCTTAGTCAACTTAACCTTGCCTACCTATAGGAATATTTGGTGTCAGTATGATTTCTTTTAAGTAAACTTTTAGCCTAATACTTTGGCTTGTATCTTACCTTGTGGGTAACATAATTATGTGAAAGATGGGTTTTTATAAGAAACCTGAACCCCGTGAGTCAACAGTTCATATGCATGAATACATGCAGCTATAATGTTGGTATTCCCAGGAATTTCATCCAAGTTTCACACACTCAAGAAATTTCATTTTGATATTTGTTATATGTGACCTGCTTACAATTATTTCTGAGAGCAGTTCTGCCAGCAAACTGATAGTTGAAACTTTCATTTGTGCTTTATAACCCCTGGCCACAATGTACAAGTATAATATGAGAAAGGCAATGCCTCAATACAACTGACATGAATGATTTGTGGACTAAATATCTTTTATTTCGAATGACGAGCCAGATTCTAGATCTTGAAATCATATGGATTTTGAAATTGAATTCTGGCTTTGCCGAAACTAATTCTGAGTTGTCAAAAGTGATAAGCATGCATTTTTCTTTCTTAAATTTATACATGTATTATATGACTCTTTCCACGAAAAAACAGCCTGTGCATGATGTAAGAATAGTATGATTTATGACATCACCATTTACTCGTGTAGATCATAGAGTATGGTTATACACAAATAGACACTTAATAACCTCAAAGTAAGTAAGAAATTAGATAATCTTTACTCATGAAACTGACAATGATTTTTAAAGTAATCATCTGATCAGTAGACAATTACAGTCATTTTTTATCAATCAGGTACTTGTGCGAAAGATTGTGATATGTGTGACGCTGTTCGATTAACTGGAAGACAATGAATTTTTAGTCATCCCTATTCACATTTAGGCTAAAACCCAGAGTAAAATCAGAATTTCATTTTTAAAAATCTTGAATGGTGTTACCAAAAAACCAGCTGCACTCAATATAATGGAAGTCTAAATTTACTGAACCTCATAGATCTCTTAACTCTTTACCACATGAGAAAATTTTAGACTGGTCCAAATTGAAAGCATTTGCAGATGACAAAATAAAGTTGAGTAAAAAATAGAAATTTATTCTGGGAAGGGTAGAAAACACTGAGGGAAAAGGAGAAAATGCTGGTAACCAGCATTTTCTCCTTTTCCCATAGTGTTTTCAAAAGGCTTCTTTCTCAGGGGCGTCAAAAGTAGGGACTGTGTGGTAATGGGTTAAATGGAATGTTTTTTTAATGTTATCACTTGAACTGAAAAAAAAAAAAATCATAGTACAGGTTGTTTAAAAAAATATTTCCAAATTTTGCTGTTTGAGATTTACAAAAAGATCTATATTGCAAAAAAGTTTTGCTTTTTTCCAGTTGAGCAATACAGGGCTATAGGGGCCCTCTTGTTTTTTTTTTTGTCATTTAACATTATTATGCTTTGTACACTCATGACCAGAATGAATATCTTGTACCTACTGTTCCAACTATTGAACCATCACAGCCAAATTAAGAGCAGCGCAGACAGGTATTCTATCCATTAAAATGATGAATAAAGAAATACACAACGACCCAACTTAGCTCTTTGAACAAAAGCTCGACTTAGCTCTATGAATAAAAGTTCGATTGAGCCAAAGCAGTATGAGTTTAGAAAACAAATTAATCAAGAAAACAGCTAGAAACTGAAAACTTTGACCTACCCCCAAACTATCTTCAAGCTGAACTTTCCTAAAGCGAGCTCATGCCTTTCCTGAAACATATTTAAAAGACAAAAACTGTGAATGAATGAAGGAATGAATGAATGAATGAATGAATGAATGAATGGCATGTTGTAGTGCAATGACAGGTATGATATTTTTTTGCCTATGAGTAAAAAGAACAAGTTATTATGTTGAGATGAAACCCCTCATTTATTTTTTTGGTGGAAACAGTTTAACTCTTTACCAAATAACGGTACTCTGCAGATGATACAGTTCAAGTTCTCTCCAGGATTCTGAGGACCAATGATATTGTACAAAAAGAACAATTGTCATAAACAACCGTTTCCCCAGTTATGACCTATGAAGTCTGATCTGAATCTATGGAACTGTATATAACACAGTTCAAGTCCTTAGGACCAACTAGTCCAATATCATACAATCTATCTTTTAATGACCTTAGAAAAAAGAACCCTTTGAGATATGAATGATTACTAACATTTTTTCCTAGTTTTTTCTCAGTTTTTCACCCTTTCAGAGAAAAAACTCATTATTATTTGATTCACTTTTAGCTCTTTACTACATAACCCCTAGGTTTGACCACCCTGAGGAAGTCAAGAGGCCTTTTGAAAAAATTGTGAGAAAATGCTGGTAACCTACATTTTTGCTTTTCCTTTAATGTTTTCTTCCCTTTCAAAGAAAAGTTGCTTTATGTGAACAACAGTTAAAACTAGTTTATCATCTGAAAATGATTTAAGTTTGTACCCGAGTTAAAGTTTGATGTCTGGTAAAGCGTCTACATGTCAAAAATATGTGTGAAGCTTGCAGGGTCCTGCATTCCTAGATGACTAGGTGTAGAATTCCCTCCATGCTGGATCCTGTCTAGGGACAGCGGGTTTTGTTCAGTATCCAGATATACATGTCTGTAAGAAAAATTGAAAAAAAATTAACCCTTTGGCTGCTAAGCACAACTAAAGAACCTTTTGTGGACAGCATAGATCAAGATCAGACTGCACAGAATATGCAGTCTGATCTTGGATCTACACTGTCTGATTAGGAGATGTCATTACCCAAAACATAACTTTGAAATAGCAATATTTGGGGTTTTTACTGTCAAACTGAAAATTTCAATTTAGTTATTTAGCAGAATAAGGGTTAACTCTTTACCACACGATGAAAATGAAAACTTGTCCAAATTGAAACCATTTGCAGATGACAATTCAAACGTGTCTCCGGTAAAGGTACTTGTCTTTGATAGATAAGAAAACATTAAGGGAAAAGGAGAAAATGCTGGTTGCCAGCATTTTCTCCTTTTCCCTTAATGTTTTCAAAAGGCCTTTTCTGCAGGGGTCGTTAAAAATCGGGATTGTGTGGTAAAGAGTTAAGGAGTTGCTGAAGAGGGAAAAACTAACACACTATCATCTATAGATGATAGCTTTTTTTTTCAGTACAGTAGTTCTGAAAACACTGTGGCAGATGTGATAACTATTTATGAGTAATTTCTGTCACTATGTTTCCATGTGTATTCAATTTAAATTCATTTCAATAATCCCTATTTTACTAAAGTATTTTCAAAACCTTTCCCTCCACATTTGCTTCGACTCAGAAGTTTGCTAAACAAACAGAAATGACATTTTCAAGTGGTTGACTCATTACCAAACAACAATATTTGAGGCTTAGTCCAAATTGATAGCATTTGCAGACGACAAAATAAAAGTGACTAAAGAATTGAAATTTATTTTGTGAAAGGTAACAAACACTGTGGGAAAAGGAGAAAATACTGGTACCAGCATTTTCTCTTTTTTACACAATCTTTTCTAAAGGCTTCTTTCACAGGGCCGTCAAAAGTAGGGATTGTGAGGTAATGGGTTAAGCGTACTTCATATAATGGCGTTGTCTTAGGGTAGAAAACATTGTGGGGAAAGGAGGAAATGATGGTTACCAGCACTCTTTCCTTTTCTCAAAGTGTTTTCTAAGGACATCCATCTCAGGATTATTAAAACTCTGGACTATGTTATATTATATTATGTGCAGTCTGGGCCCGTATTCACCAACCATTTTTGTGGTATTTGTCGAAGACAATACCACAATGAGTTCAAGATTGAATTTTGATAACCATGTATCTTATTTTGTACCGTGAATCTAATACTCCATCGCGTTTAGGTACACAGCAATAGAAAGAGATTGAGTTCAAGTAGTCCCGGCTTAAATTTTGCCGGAATATCCCGGATGTTTGTAGCTTGAAAATGCTTCAAACGCTTTGGAATATCATTACTACATGTATGTTCTCTGTCCTAACCTCATACAAACAGACAAAGCAATGATTATGTGCTCTTTTATCGCAAAAATAGCCAGACGGGCTGAAAAACATAATTTCAAGTGTAATAACTCAGCCCTTTTAAAAAAAAGTCGGTCGTCAATGACACTGATAAATTAATCAACCTCCGAAAGGTCCCGGGCTTTAGCGCAAGAATATAAAACTTGGCATAAAGTAGTTCAATTTAAATACATGAATATTGCCATTTTCTTCATAATTTGCAGCTATCTAGGACGACATTTCAATTTAAATCTTGATTTGCAGATCTTCTATATGATACATATTTCTACATATGCCAGCGTATCCATTTTGTCATAGCGTACCCAAACTCTTTAGAGTCTATACCGAGTCTATACCGGGACAGCGTACCCAAACTTTGTAGAGTTTTAGTTCAACCACTTTGTGCAAAACCGAAGGAAATAAACCCAGTTAAACTCATTTTTTCTCAGGCAAATGACTTTTACGGTGTCACTCAAATATGTAATTTGAAATGGCATATTGAAATACATTGGGCGAGTTGATCGATCGTTGAGATACTTATTTTTGATTGAAACTTGCTTCTCGCGAAATGATACAAATTTGCCAACTGACTTTGGGCTTTTTCGTTCCAAAACCAATTCGTTTCATGGCTTGTTGGTCCTATGATTACATGCTACTCCATTTGATTGCTAATGAATATTTATAGATCGAGGTAATAGACCTTTTGCCAAATACTGTTACTGATGCGTCACCACGAGTTACTTCCCTGTAAACCCAATAATTTTTCCCAATCCTGTATATACCCAAATAGTGAAAGTGTCATTTTTTTAAAATGGATCACACACTAAATGCGATAAATAAACAACCTAAAACGGCCATGCCGTTAGTTTCATCAATTATCTTTTTCGAAGACACACACAAAAAAGAACTGTTGTTTTATCAATTTTTCGGTAGACTTCAGAGAGTAAAGCGGTATCATTTATAAGCGCCGTCTCCTGCCGGGCGTGTTTGATAGAGCTTTTTGTATGCAGACTGCATTAACCCTTTGGCTACCAAGTGCGACTCAATGACCTTTTGCAGACAATATAGATTCAGATCACAACAGGAAGAACGTGCAGTCTGATCCTAGATCTACACTATCCGATCCAGAGATATTTTTCCTCGAGATATTCCTTTGAAATAACTTTTGCAGTTTTACTATCGGCTTTAAAAGTAGCATTTAAGATATTTAGTAAGATAAGGTTTAACTTAAATTAAACAAATACCCCCCTCCATTCCTAATGAAATTAGTGCAAATATACCGTTTAACCCATTACCACACAATCCCTACTTTTGACGCACCTGAGAAGGAAGCCTTTAGAAACATTGTGGGAAAAGGAGAAAATGCTGGTAAACAGCAATTTCTCCTTTTCCCACAATGTTTTTTACCCTTCAGAAAACAAATTTCAAATTTTCACTTTTATTTTGTCGTCTGCAAATGCTTTCAATTTGGACCAGTCTAAAATATTGTCGTTTGGTAATGGGTTAAAGTGGGACCTGTTAACCCAGGTTACATGATGCATTTGAAAAAAAAAATGTTCAGACAGAAAAATGCATCTTTTGGCACCAGTAATTAGAACAGACTTACCCTCCATCACAGCTTTTAACAATTCCAAACCTTTACAAGTGATCAACGTAAGACTAAACGGGATAAACACTTAATTATGACATGTGTGTGTTAACTAGTCGGTGCCTAAAAAGAACACAAAAGCTTTTCAAATAGATCATCCACTTTGATGGTGAAACACCGAGATCAAACGTACACCCAGCTAACCCTTGACTAGCTTTTCAATGAAAATAAGTATAGCACGTATTCGGTTCCTGAAAATGAATCTGTAACATCTTTTCCTCTAGAGGGAATGGAAGGTTTGAAATTTGAATTAAACTTTGTTATTACGATAGTCAACTTATAAGGTTGTTCAAACAGGAACATGGCAAACATGCAACTATACAGATTTTTAAAAATGTTATTTCAAAGTTAAGATTTTTGCTATAAATTCAAGATGTTTGATGTCCCAGTTTTTTTGTTAGTAGACTGTCTGTCTTTTAGCAGATACTGGAACGATTTTTTGGAAAAATTATCACATTAATAGTTTAAATAAATCAAACCACAGCTTCCTGGACTTCGAGCCTGTATGTTACAAACTTAGCTACAGAATTACGCAAACATTGGTTGAATAATCAGACATAAAATTAGGAAAGGTCTATTGCAGGTATATTGATGTTATTCCCCCACACCCCATTTTTTATAACACTGAATCTTTCACCAACTCTTTACGAAACAAAAATTTGAGACTTGCCCAGATTGGAAGTCTTAGCAGATATCAATTTGAATGTGGCTTAAAAATGAAATTTTCTTTAGGAAGGATAGTGAGAGAAAATGAGAAAAGGTTGGTTACTAGAACTTTAACCCTTTTCAACAAAATTTTTAAAAAGCTATATTTCTAAGGGTCGTAAAAAACTTGGGGTTATGTGGCATACGGTTTTAAATAGTTACTGCGAATATTTTCACCCGAAGACAACACTTTGGGCTCGTCCAGATACTTAGTATATGGAGACGATTGAATAAACGTGGGTCAAATGGTTGTAATTGTCTTTGAAAAAGTAAAAAAAAAAAAAAAACTATTGTTGAAACAGGAGAAAATGCATGTTGCAAGCTCTTCCTTTTTTCCTCAAATATTTTCGCTCACATTTTGAAAATTTGATTACTTTCAGTTTTCGGTTTTTTGAAAGTGTGTGTGTGGGGGGGGGGATGTGTTAAGGTTGAGAAAGTGAGACAAATAACAGACAGTGGGCCAAATCAGCACGTCAGCCCCGTTTTTACACGGGTTGCTAGAAATACTTTGGTAAAAGGTTGATTAGCTCTTTAGTGTCTTCAGAAAGACAGGGACAGTCCATTTAGTGATTTTAAAGTACTATTATCAAACATCTTTGTTGCACTTTCAGGCATGTAGCTATTGACGAATAACTTATGTTACCGATCATGAACAAAAGAAACGTGGCTTCAGATCAAAATTCAGACCTTCCATAACTTCTTTTAAGATTCATTTTGAGTATAAAAAATATGTATCTAATGAAGTCTTACAAAAAAAAAAAATGGGTGAAGGCTTAAATCGGTGTTCCTTTGATCTCGGTATCGCACTGCGGAGTGGGTGACTAGAACAGCTGTAATGTACTTGTTTCTTACAGATTAGCATGGACGTGTCACATTAAATTGACTCTTCTTATCTTTTGTTTCATATTAATTTACCCCTTTGGTTATCATTAATGGTCAGGAGTATGAATTTTATACAGGTTTCAGAGGCTAAGTCTGTTCTTAGTCTCTACATGCTCTTTATTTAAATACGATTTTATAAAATGCATATTTTGTCTGTTTGTGATTTTCTTTTTCAAAGGCAACATCATGAAATATGTTTGAATTGTGTTAGAATTGATTTCCATAGATTTCTTGCTATGTCATTTTCTTTTCAGTTACAAATTTGTCCAAATTTAAAGGATTTGCAAACGGGACATACAGCATTTGTTACCGAAATAATGCTTTGATTATCCGGTGTCACGCGATACTGCTGGTGTGCCGCTTACAATAAAATGGAAATATCGCTTACCATCTATTGATTGTAATGTTTGAAATTGAATGTAAAAGGCTAGAAATATTTCATAATTATAGTTTTCAGGAACAAACTTTTGTTCGATATATCAACAGGATTTTTCTCTCTATTCGTCATGCATCCTACTGTCAAGAGGCGTTACTCCAGCTTCTTCCTCATGATCAAAAGGAGACAACTTATACAAAAATAAACCAAACTTTGTCATGAATACTCTCCCTTCAACCGAAAAGGTATTCATTTGCTTAGTGGGTTGACTTTTAAGCCAATATCTGAACAATATGTCTCTGTTTCTTTCAAACTATTAATTCCACACATGGATTTCCTTGACAAATACCACTTCAGCGTTTTCAACCCTTTGATTGAGAATATTCTTAGTCTTTTTCTCCAAGACATTGTGAACTTGTATGCAACACAACTTCTGATTGGCTTAACCATACGGTTTAGCCAATCAGAAGTTGTGTTACTTACAGACAGAGAAAATTCTGGAGAATAAAACAAGGAGCATTCTTAAGAATGGTTGTTGAATATGAGTCCTGAACTTGCTTGGCCTGTGTGTTCGTGAAGTTACTACAATTGATATATATTATAATCTAATAGGTTAAGTATTCAACTTACCATGTAAATACAGTGTCGTCTTGTAGACTTCTCTTAGTATAAAGTGTTTGTCATGCTGTCTAAGCAGTGCCTCTACAAAGCCAGGGTACCTTTAAGTATAAATAATAAAAGACCAGGAAAACCTATGTTTTAATGGGCTTGGGGTTGAGCGACAGTTTCTTGTGTAACAATTTCTATTAGCCACCATGTGAGAGAAAACTAAGTTAAAAAAAAGTCCAAACTGAAGACATGTGACCATAAAATAAATGTGACCCAAAAGTTGACAATTCTTTAGAAAAGGGAAGAAAAATATTGAGGGAAAAGGAGAAAATGCTGGTTTTTACCAGCATTTTCTTTTTTCCAGTATTTTTTAAAAGCTTATTTTCTTCGGGTGTTAAAAGTTGGGATGTATGGTAAAGGATAATACCTTTGGTGCATTTACAAGCTACATGTATATGTTTTAGTTGATAATTGTGAACAAAAGTGTAATTTTATACCAACTCCAACAGCATTTCATAAGTTCTTTGCCGAGCCTAGCCCCCTGCATTGTAGTTGGTTGTGCACACAACATAAGACCAGCAGGTCTCTGGTTCAAATCCTCAGCTTGGCCAAATTTTTTTTCTCCAAAGTTTGATGACAGTGATTGCAACAAGATTCATCCATCTTTCAATTCTAATCAATGTTTTAACTCTACCAAACAACAAAATTTTAGACTTGTCCAAACTGAAAGCATTTGCAGAAGACAAAATAAACATGCCTAAAAAATTGAAATTTCTTTCAAGCTGTGTAGAAAACATTTTGGGAAAAAGAGAAAAGGTTTCTATCTCAGGGTCATAAAAACAAGGGATTGTCTTGTAAAGGGTTCAAGATAGTTATGTGGGAAAGCACACTGTGGCTTTGAAAGAATATAGTCCAAAGTACTGGATAAAGTAGCTTAAGGAAAGCATGAATAGGTACACTAGCCCCACTTTACAACTGAAATATACTTGAAACTGTGTCAAATGACAAAATCTTAAGCTCTGCAAAATTTACAGCATAATAATTTCTATGCAGACTATTCATATTGAATTTGGATCAAATAATGGCATTTGTCTTTGGAAATTTTAAAAAAGTGTTACAAAAAGATAAATCCTGTAACCAGTTTTTATTCCTTTCCCATAATACTTTTCAAAGCCTACCTCCTTTTCCCTCAATACTTCCAAAACTAAACTCCCTCAAGTGAGTACATGGGATTGTATTGTAAAGGATTAAATGACTTAATATGTATAGAAAAAGCCTAACTTCATTTCTTTTTATCATCTTTCTCCCTCTCTTCCTCCTTCCAAATTCTCACTCTTGCTCCTCGTCACCCCTCCTCCTCTCTACAAATTTCTCCTTTCCCGCTCTCCCCCCTTCAAATTCCTGCAGTTACTCATAAAAATAAAGATAAAGTGGCTATGCAAGCTTCTGATACTTTCTGCAGTATTGTGACCAGGGATAGGGGGTATCAGAAGCACACATAACCATTTGAAATATCCTTAAGGAAAAAAAAAAGATTATTTTGATATTACATTAAATTAGCCATGTTTTGCAAATAGACCGAAAAAATGAAAGCCTTACTTTTGAATTACATCTTTGGGACAGTTTTCTTTATTTTAATATCAGTCTCTCTCTCTCTCTGTACAAATTTCTGTCACTTTCTCATCCTCTTTCTCTCAGTATTCTGCTCTTAAAAATATCTCTCTCTCTCTCTCTCCAAATTTCTATTTTCCCATGCTCTCCCTCTTCAAATTCCTGTGGTTACTCATAAAAATAAATGGAAGATAACCATTTGAAATATCCTTAAGGAAAAAAAAAAGATTATTTTGATACTACATTAAATAAACCATGTTTTGCAAATAGATTGAAAAAAAAAAAAACCCGAAAGCCTAAGGAAAAAAAATACCATTTTAAAACTACATTAAATTAGCCATGTTTTGCAAATAGATTGAAAAAACCCGAAAGCCTTACATTTGAATTACATCTTTGAGACAGTTTTCTTTTTTAAAATCAGTCTCTCTCTCTCTCTCTCTGCAAATTTCTCTCACTTTTTCTCATCCTCTTCCTCTCAGTATTCCACTCTTAAAAATCTCTCTCTCTCTCTTTCTCTCTCCAAATTTCTCCTTTCCCGCTCTCCCCCTCTTAAAATTCCTACAGTTACTCATAAAAATAAAGATAAAATGGCTATGCTAGCTTCTGATCCTTTCTGCAGTATTGTGACCAGGGACAGGGGTATCAGAAGCACACATAACCATTTGAAATATCCTTAAGGAAAAGAATATTATTTTAAAACTACATTAAATTTGCCATGTTTTGCAAATAGATTGAAAAAACAAAAGCCTTATTTTTGTATTACATCTTTGAGACAGTTTTCTTTATTTTAATACCAGTCTCTCTCTCTGTAAATTTCTCTCACTTTTTCTCATCCTCTTTCTCTCAGTATTCCACTCTTAAATATCTCTCCAAATTTCTCCTTTCCCACTCTCTCCCTCTTCAAATTCCTGCAGTTACTCATAAAAATAAAGATAAAATGGCTATGCTAGCTTCTGATCCTTTCTGCAGTATCTTGACCAGGGACATGGGGTATCAGAAGCACACATAACCATTTGAAATATCCTTAAGGAAAAAAACAGAGATTATTTTAACACTACATGGAATTATTTATGTTATCCAAATTCATTGAAAAAGGAAAAGCTGTACTTTTGCATTACATCTTTGAGATATTTTTTTTCTTTATCATTCTCTCTCTCTGTGCAAATTCCTCACTCACTTTCATCCTCTTCCTCTCCGTATTCTACTCTTAAAAAAATCTCTGTCTCTCTCTTCCTCTCTCCAAATTTCTCCTGTCCCACTCTCTCTCTCTCCATATTCCTACAGTTACTTATAAAAATAAAGATAAAATGGCTATGCAGTATTGTGACCAGGGACAGGGGGTATCAAAAGCACACATAATCATTTGAAATATCCTTAAGGAAAAAAAAAAGATTATTTTGATACTACGGTACATTAAATTAGCCATGTTTTGCAAATAGATTGAAAAAATGAAAGCCTTACTTTTGAATTACATCTTTGAGACAGTTTTCTTTATTTTAATATCAGTCTCTCTCTCTCTGTACAAATTTCTCTCACTCTTTCTCATCCTCTTTCTCTCAGCATTCCATTCTTAAAAATCTCTAGCTCTCTGTGCAAATTTCTCTAACTCTTTCTCATCCTCTTTCTCTCAGCATTCCATTCTTAAAAATCTCTATCTCTCTGTACAAATTTCTCTCACTCTTTCTCATCCTCTTTCTCTCAGCATTCCATTCTTAAAAATATCTCTCTCTCTCTCCAAATTTCTATTTTCCCACTCTCTCCCTCTTCAAATTCCTGCGGTTACTCATAAAAATAAATAAAAGATAACCATATGAAATATCCTTAAAGAAAAAAAAAAGATTATTTTGATTCTACATTGAATAAACCATGTTGTGCAAATAGATTGAAAAAAAAAACCCGAAAGCCTTACATTTGAATTACATCTTTGAGACAGTTTTCTTTATTTTAATATCAGTCTCTCTCTCTCTACAAATTTCTCTCACTTTTTCTCATCCTCTTTCTCTCAGTATTCCACTCTTAAATATCTCTCCAAATTTCTCCTTTCCCACTCTCCCTCTTCAAATTCCTGCAGTAACTCATAAAAATAAAGATAAAATGGCTATGCTAGCTTCTGATCCTTTCTGCAGTATTGTGACCAGGGACAGGGGGTATCAGAAGCACACATAATCATTTGAAATATCCTTAAGGAAAAAAAAAGATATATTTTGATACTACATTAAATTAGCCATGTTTTGCAGAAAGATTTAAAAAATGAAAGCCTTACTTTTGAATTACATCTTTGAGACAGTTTTCTTTATTTTAATATCAGTCTCTCTCTCTCTGTACAAATTTCTCTCACTCTTTCTCATCCTCTTTCTCTCAGCATTCCACTTTTAAATCTCTATCTCTCTCTCTGTGCAAATTTCTCTCACTCTTTCTCATCCTCTTTCTCTCGGTATTCCACTCTTAAAAATATCTCTCTCTCTCCAAATTTCTATTTTCCCACTCTCTTCCTCTTCAAATTCCTGCGGTTACTCCTAAAAATAAATAGAAGATAAGCATATGAAATATCCTTAAGGAAAAAAAAAAGATTATTTTGATACTACATTAAATAAACCATGTTTTGCAAATAGATTGAAAAAAAAAAAAACCCGAAAGCCTTACATTTGAATTACATCTTTGAGACAGTTTTCTTTATTTTAATATCAGTCTCTCTCTGCAAATTTCTCTCGCTTTTTCTCATCCTCTTTCTCTCAGTATTCCACTCTTAAATATCTCTCCAAATTTCTCCTTTCCCACTCTCTCCCTCTTCAAATCCCTGCAGTTACTCATAAAAATAAAGATAAAATGGCTATGCTAGCTTCTGATCCTTTCTGCAGTATTGTGACCAGGGACAGGGGGTATCAGAAGCACACATAACCATTAGAAATATCCTTAAAGAAAAAAAAAAAGAGAGATTATTTAAACACTACATGGAATTATTTATGTTATCCAAATTCATTGAAAAAGGAAAAGCTGTACTTTTGCATTACATCTTTGAGATATTTTTCTTTATCATTCTGTCTCTCTCTGCAAATTCCTCACTCACTCTCATCCTCTTCCTCTCCGTATTCTACTCTTAAAAAAATCTCTGTCTCTCTCATCCTCTTTCCAAATTTCTCCTTTCCCACTCTCTCTCTCTTCAAATTCCTACATTTACTCATAAAAATAAAGATAAAAAGGCTATGCTAGCTTCTGATCCTTTCTGCAGTATCGTGACCAGGGACAGGGGGTATCAGAAGCACACATAACCATTTGAAATATCCTTAAGGAAAAAAAAAGATTATTTTAATACTACATTAAATTAGCTATGTTTTGCAAATAGATTGAAAAAACCCGAAAGCCTTACATTTGAATTACATCTTTGAGACAGTTTTCTTTTTTAATATCAGTCTCTCTCTCTCTCTCTGCAAATTTCTCTCACTTTTTCTCATCCTCTTCCTCTCAGTATTCCACTCTTAAAAATCTCTCTCTCTTTCTCTCTCCAAATTTCTCCTTTCCCGCTCTCCCCCTCTTCAAATTCCTACAGTTACTCATAAAAATAAAGATAAAATGGCTATGCTAGCTTCTGATCCTTTCTGTAGTATTGTGACCAGGAACAGGGGGTATCAGAAGCATAAAAAACTATCTGAAATATCCTTAAGGAAAAAAAATATTATTTTAATATTATGTGGAAATAGCTTAGTTAAGCAGAAAACTGAAGGAAGAATTTATAAACACAGAAAATAAAAAATGTAGTTTAAACCTAGTAAATTTAATTTTCTTGTCAAAATATATATAATATGTATAAATCTTCTGAACTCTTGCCTAAATGATAAAATTTTGGACTTTACAAAATAGAAAGCACTCACAGATAACAAATAATGTAATGCTTTAATGACAGGATCCGTCTGCAAAATGGTTGCGAGCATTATGGAAAAGGGAGAAAATACTGGTTACAAGACAAACAGTGAGGCTTTAAACTGGCAGTTAGGGTGTTTTGGTTTGTGAATGGTTACTAAGACCTATAGATTAGGCACAACAGCTTAGTGTAGTTAGTGACCCAGTAAATAATTTTGGTTGGTCGTAAAAGAGCATGTATTTGGGAGGAAAGGAAATATCACGCCAAAAACACTGGTGAGCTCAGGGTGATGCTAGGCAGGGTACCACTTGAAGAATTTTGGGGGAAAATTCAGAAAGTAGACCTCATCAGAACTTTTAGGAAATTAAATGGAAGCTAGGAGTGTTAAAATTTCAGCTGCTTTAAATATTTAAGATATCGGACATAGGTTATCAGTTATTCTGTGATAGATTTTTATGTTTTATGTCATAATTCATTTTTTAACAGGAAAATTATCAGAAAGTTTGAACTTGGATTCCAAATATATGATTATCCACACCAAGCCTTATCATTTTGTGACAGTGGGAAAAGGAGAAAATGCTGGGTTACCAGCATTATCACATGATGTTTTTGAAAGGATTCTGTCTTTGGGTTGTTAAATCTCAGAACTTTGTTATGCAGATTTAATCCTTTTTACCAGACGATAAAACTAAGGAAATTCCAAAATAAAAGAGATAAGTGTACTTGGGCAGCTTTAAAAGAAAAAATCTGAAGACCTGCTTTTATCATTTAAAAAAAAAACAAAAATAGAAAGACTGCTATCACATGTATAAATCAATTAGTATTCAAAATGTGCCTTAATTTCAACAACTGCAATAGCCCAGAAACCCAGTTTATTTCAGAATAGTAGTACCAGCCTTCAAAACCCAAGTGCAGTTTTTGACTCTCTGTCTGTCCATCTGGTAGTCTAAAACCAGTTTAAAACTACAAAACCCTTCAAAACCCACTCAGTCCGTTTCTGTTCCCACATGTCAAACTTACATGTCCGAGTCAATATGCCTGTGTCAATATGCTCCTAATGTGGTGTGGAAACTGCTACCCATGCAGACTGGGATGGGAATATGATTTTGCCACTTCAAAATTCTGTTTTGAAGAGGCATAATGATGAATATCAATTATCTGTGATTTTGAAAATATGGATTCTTGAATTATGCATTTATGTAAATGCTATTAAATAATTATATTAAATGTGTAGTGCACTGAGTAATCCAGCCTGTAGGTTATCTAGGAATCAACAGTGTTTCTAGGCTTGTCACAAATGTAGAAATCAAGGCATTAAGGGTCATGATCTTTTGCATTTTACTTTAAACAATCAAGTGAAACTTTCTGATGTCTTTATCTAAATTCAACCTAATTCTATAGCAGAATATATGATGCTTGCTAGTTTTCTCTCACATGTTAGCTAATATGAACTAGTTTACTTTGGTCTGTATCTTCTTTAGTTTTGTTGATTAAAAATTGTTTGGATGTTACTAAGACCTACAGATTAGACTATGCATTTATTTATAAGGTGAATGTACAACCTTACATTTTAAACTACTTTATCAAAATTCTTAGGTTTTTCTTGCTCAAACCTGTGTTTGTTACTGAGAGTGACCTCTTGATATAGACTATTGAGATTTTTTACCTTGCTAATTTTTTCATTAATTGTAGCTTTAACTTTTTGCCTTATTCTTGATTAACTTGTGTGTCAACTTACTACATGTAGTTTTCTATAATTATGGTGTACCATTATAACTAGTCTTCTGCAGAAGTAGAAAAAAGCTGCATACCAACCATTTACTGACCTACTTAATATTTATAGAGTTATCTAATTTTGGTTTGACAGGCAAAAGTAATACTAATTTTACAAAATGACCTTGACAGACAAAAACAATAGAAATTTGGAAACAGTGTGAGGGGTGAATTAGTAATGAACTGAAACTGCACTAGGACAAAAAGTGACCATATCATTAAATGTCTGTCATTCTTATTGTAGATCCCTGTTTTCAAATTTGCTTGAGTATAGGAGTATTCTCTATGAACAAGTATATGTAGAGCTTTAAAGATGCCTGTCTACAGCGGTGAGCAGAAACGCTGTTAGATTTCAAAAAGAAAAATAGAATGGTACAGAAATCTGTCCTTTGTGTACACAAGGATAAATTACTGAAATATATCGTGTAAATGAAAAAAGAAACATGGGGGTTTTTGTGAAAAACCTAAAATTGGCCAGAAGAAAACTGACTGACGATCAAAGCTGTAAACAATGGCGGTGAGTCATGGGAATTCATCGTTGGTTTCCACCTAGAGTCGGATACGGTGTAACTTACATATAGGCCTCGATCTCCATCTAAAAATAGAGGCTGCAACAGAGAAGCATCCATTTTCCTTTATTTACAGCATCAAGGCCAAGGTCAAATATAGTCACGTTACAGTATGCATGATCATCATATGAATCTACTCGAGTGTATAATGGATATCGAAAATCTTCGATTCAAAATCCGGAAACGACCAGTCTGTTTACATTCAAGGAAGCAAGTCCGCGAAATGCATTTTCTATCAGGCGTAATCTAGGCACAATATTTGGCATAGATATATAAGAATGACTATATTTTGATAAAATAAAAACAAAATGAGTTAAAACTGGCCTAAAATGAGTATTATTGCCTCTTTAAGTTATGACCTCCAAGTATGACCCTGACCTTATGTTTAGATTGCCACATAAACACATAAAGGAGAACTATTGTGAAAATCTGTTTTAAAATATATTTTAAAATCCAACCATGTGTAAAGTCTAGGCTAAGGTTAGACCAATCCATTGATATAATTATGAAGAAGTTTTAGCAGGGCAACATAGTATTAACTTTATTTTTCTGACCTGTAGTTGGTGACTGGATTTGTTGTGTTGGTAATCGAAATGATTGTATTCCTTTTGATAGATATGACTCATTTATCGATTATGATGACTATATACCTGATTGTTACATGCCCCGGTCATCAATGGACAGTGTATGTAACAGTCACGGAGTATGCATGCATGATCTTTGTAAGGCCAGGGGGCTTAGGATTGTTAACGGTAGATTATATCAGGATACCTGTAGTACTTATACTTTTGACAAAATATCAAAGAAAGAGTTTATTGTTGCTGTAGATTTTCAAGAATTCAGGCTACTAATCCTAAATGGCAAGAAATTTGCCGAAGATGTTGCAATATAAAGAGTGTCTGACATTATTTCACAAGTTGACAAAAGTTAAAGGTTTTCACTTGCTGGAACTCAAAATATTCCAAAAACTGATTTCCATGAAATAAGACATTGGAACACATTTAGACTAAGGCTTGCAGCAAATAAACCTTGTAATAAGCACCATGTCTTGGATTATGCCCAATATCTGTTCGATATTTTTCCCCCATCAAGTCTAAAATATCTTCATGCAAAACATCTTTGAAATGTCTTTAAACCAAAAGGAATTACTTTAAGACTTATATAAATGACACACACACAAAAACAACTTTTGACGGTAGTTTTGTAGATTAACTCTTCACTAAACAATCCTAAGATTTAACAACCTTTATAACCTAAAAGGTTTGTGAAAACATTACGGAAAAAAGTTTAAATGCTGATAACCAGCACTTTTTCCACTTTCCATATTGATTTCTACCTGTTCACAGACAAATATCCTTTCAAAAACATAGCAGGATCAGGAGAAAATGCTGGTAACAAGCAATTCTCCTTTTCCAACAATGTTTTCTACCTATTCAAAAGTGGTTTTCATTGAGCTGCATTTAACCCTTTACTCCATAGATACTCATTTCTACGCATTGCTTGTAGGAGCCTTTGGAAAACATTGTAGCAAAAGGTGAAATTGCTCGTGACGAGCAATTTCACCTTTTGACACTATGTTTTCTATACTATCAAAAGGTGTCATGTATATGTAAGAAACAGCTTCATCCTTGCTGTTATTTAGGGTCAATTAGAGATACCATAGAAATGTCTAATGGGGTAAAGGGTTAAATTGTCCTCTGCAACAACTTTGAATCTAGACAATTGTGAAATATTGTTGTTTGGTAAAGAGTTCAAATACAAAATTTAAATTACAACCTCAAATAACTTGAAATAACAGGTACAAAAAGAAAAAAAATCAATGCATCAAAAATTATGCATACAAATTTATGTGTATATATTTAAGAACTGTTTATACTTATTAGAAAAATACCCATAAAGTGTTAGATAAACACATTGTACAGGAAAGGCAGAATTTGGTCAGCATCACTATAAATTGGGCAGTGTATATGCAAGAACAGCAATCCAGCTGATCTCAATCTACACTGGCCTTAAGAAATTATGGTTATGATAAACAGCACTTTAGGGCTTAAGATGCCTATCATTACATGACCCTTGGAGTGGACATAGAAATATACAGAATGACACCTAACATCACTGCTTGTTCTCATTTGTTTGAGTTGACCAAGAACAGGGTCAACTTGTCAATCAATCAGCCCTGGGATCAACTGTTAACTTAAAATTGAATTCAAAGCTGTTTGATTGATCAGGGCCTAGTAATTCTGGTGGTATATTAGTCTGATCTTGATCTCTGACAGCTGTCAGTGCTTCCAATATGGTTTCTGGCAGTGATAGGATGAAACAAATCCACTGATGTAAGTTTTCAAAATGGCCTTTTTTGAATTTAATAAATTGTAATTTTTTTTTTCAGATTCTTGGCTTTTGAAAAGCTGACTTTACATGACATGAGAAGATGATAGTTTCCTGGACCCAAACCAGTAATTATCAGACAATGAAATATTCATGGTTAGAAACCTATGTCTACAAGAAGCTGGTGTTTCTTTACTCAGTGAAGATGAATTTCCTATCATTTCCTATCATTTTATCTGCCCCTGAATAGATCAGCAACCTTTCTGGCTTGCTTTGACCCGTCATTGGTGACAGTTTACTTGTTGTTCATAAGCTCATATATAAAACAATATAAAAACAATAAAACAATTTGATAGCAAGGCTCAAGTTTTTCCTGGATCCAACCCAGTAGTCAACTCTGCCCTGAATCTATGACTCCTGGATACTAACCAGTGCAAGGAAATCACCCATAAAACAAAGACAACTTTTCTGTGCCGTGAATTTTACTTTTTTTTTTTTCATTTTTATACCACAATTTCATCCCAATCAAAATTTTGCCAAAATACCAAAATTGTATTATGTTACCAAGCCATTTCAAGAATTTACATCATTGGATTGAGCTTCATTCAATGAAGGTTTCATTCAGGAAAAATCAATTCAGTGTTCTCTAACAATGGTCAGCCTCATATTGGATTTTGTTTTTGCTAACTTACTATTTAACATCCTTAACATCAAACACTGCAAAAGATATTGAAGTTATATCTTTTTTTTTAAATCTGGATTTAAGAACCTTAAGTTTATTTGTTGCATAAGACTTGAATGCAAAGTTATTTTCTGATTTAAGATCCTTAACATACATCATTGCAGGATACAAATTATTCCTCATTTACATAATACATGTATTGAAAAATCCTTAACCCTTTACCACATGACAAAATTTTAGACCTGTCCAAATTCAAAGCATTTGCAGAGGGCAACTAAAATGAAATTCTCTCTGGAATTGTAGAAAACAATGTGGGAATAGGAGAAAATGCTGGTTAACAGCATTTTCTACTTTTCTTACAATGTCTTGAAAAGTGTTCTTCTTCAAGGTCGTTAAAAGTGAGGATTATGTGGTAAAGAGTTAACATAGACTACATAATTCACTGAGTCACAAGCAAAATGTACAAAACAATTAACCCTTTACCAAACAATTTCATTTAAACCCACCATGCTGAGGAGGGTTGTTGAAAACACGGTGGAAAAAGGAAGATATGGTAGTTACCAGAATTTCCTCCCTCTCTCACATTGTTTTCTACCATCTTAAAGACAGAAGTAATATTCTAGGCTATAGATACACTGATTCTGCTGTTTGTAAATGCTTTGAAGTAAGTCTAGTCTGGCATTTTCTTGTTTGGGAAAGAGTTAAAGAAATAATTCAATGCACCGACGGCCACAGATGATATAAAAATGCAAACACTTTCCATTTTTACAGAAAAAAAGAAGACTTTTTTTTCTCTTATACTTCTTGTTACAATAATGGAATAGATAAGCAACTACATTTAAAAAAAATTCATTTGTGATAATTTGGGTTTAACTCTTTACGACATAACAAAAATTTTGATATGTGGAAACTGAAAGCATTAATTTTGTAGACGACAACTTAAATGTTCTTTAAATGTTGAAATTGTCTCTGATGGAGTAGAAAACATCGTGAGAAAAGGAGAAAATACTGGTTACCAGCATTTTCTCCTTTTCCCACAATGTTTTCTAAAGGCTTCTTTCTAAGGGTTGTCAAAAGCAGGGATTGAGTGGTAATGGGTTAACTCTGTATCAAATGATCTCCTTTTAAAACAACCTTTAAAAAGAAGGCTTGGAAAAGACTATTGGAGAAGGGGAAGATGCTGGGAATCGGCATTTTCTCCTTCTCTAAATGCTTTCCATTTGTTTGGAGACAAATATGAATCAAGCTATAATTAATTCATTGTCTGCAAAGGCTTTGTATTTGGACAAGTCTAAAATTTTATCATTTGATAAAGTATTAAGATCTTTAAAATCAAATACCTTATGCTAATAATATCTTTAACCGTTTACCACACAGTTCCCACATTTTGAAGACCCTTGGAAATAGGACCTTTAAAAACATTGCGGAAAAGGAGAAAATGCTGGTAACCAGCATTTTCTCCTTTTTCCCACAATGGCTTATAATCTTTCTGGAAATATTCAACAAGTTTAGGCACATTTTATTTGCTGTCTACAAAAATTGTTTTCAATTTGGACCAGTCTAAAATTTTGTTGTAAAGAGTTAATAGTTATAATAAATCCCTTTGGTTTCCTGACCCTCAAACATGTTTAAAGCAAATGTGTGTCTGATAGACACACATCAGACACACATCATGTTTAGATACTTCATGTATCACACCTAATAATTTGAAAGACATGGTACTATATTAAAGGATTCATCTTTTGCAAAAATTTTGTTTTGTCATTATGTATCTCTCAACTAATGGAATATTTTAAAAACCAAGACAACAAACCTCAAACTTTTGAAACTTTTACACAATATCTATGGTAGATTTGCCCCAATAAACCCTAAAGTAGAAGAGCCATTGATTTCTGAGCGAAAAGTGTCAAAACCAATTTTGAATTAGTGTCAAAACCATTAAGCTTCAAGAGTTAAACCTTAAGTAAACCCTACCATGCAATTTCATGACTTAAAAAAATCCCTTTCACTTGTATACAAAATTGGCAAAAAATTAGGTTAAAACATTTTCTTCATGTTTGAATACAATAATTTTTTAATTCATATTTACATTTATTAGATAGATATTACTTATTATTATTCCTCAGCTCTAACATTCTGCAAGTTGCTATTTGTAAAAGAAATATGGAAAACATGGAGAAAGTTCTTAGACAGTTTCTTGTAGAAAAAATGAAAATAGCACAGGACCTCGTGAATGAAATCCGATTTGAACGAGTACACAGAATGGGCCCAAAAACTGTGAGAAAGAGCAGAAACATTGTGGCTAAGTTTACCTTTTTCAAAGAGAGAGAACTCGTACGCAAGCATTGAAAGTCTATTCAAGGAACTGAATACTTCGTAATCGAGCAAGGAAGTGGTTGATAAAAGGAGGAAGTTATTGTCAAAGCTGAAAGACTATAAAAAGGATGGAAAGAAAGCCTGGATTTCGTAAGACACTTTATATGTGGAAGGGAAGCCAGTGAAACTGGACTAGGGGTGCACAGAGGGTGATGTACGTGTTCTTTCGTGGAATATAAATGGACTAACAGCAGAGAAAAAGCAGTCTGAAGACTTTTGTAATCTTATTTCCCAATATGACATTATTTTTCTTTTTGAAACATGGAATAATGCAGATAGCAATGTTGATTTTACAGGCTATACTTCTTTTAACTACTACAGAAAATTTCAAAATCGTAGAGCTAAGAGGAACAGTGGGGGAGTAATTATCTATGTTGAGGATCACCTAAAGAATGGGGTCGAAATTATGCGAAACCATCATGATACCGTTATATGGCTGAAGCTTGATCACTCTTTTGTCGGTTTTGATAGTGACATCTACATTTGCGTGTTTATATATGGGGTGAGGATTCCCCCGCATATAACTTTGTAAATGTTGACGTTTTCGATGTTTTGCAAAGTGATATTTTTGAATTTGAAAACATTGGTTCCTTGTATGTAGTTGGTGACTGGAATTGTCGTGTTGGTAATCGAAATGATTGTATTCCTTTTGATAGATATGACTCATTTATCGATTATGATGACTATATACCTGATTGTTACGTGCCCGGGTCATCAACGGAGAGTGTATGTAACAGTCACGAAGTATGCATGCATGATCTTTGTAAGGCCAGGGGGCTTAGGATTGTTAACAGTAGATTATATCAGGATACCTGTGGTACTTATACTTTTGCAAATGCTCAGGGTGCTTCAGTCATAGATTATTTGCTTACTAAGCCTGAATGTTTTTATCTTTTAAGTGATTTTGCAATAAAGCCTTTTAATGAACATAGTGACCATGCATGTATATCCTTTTCTCTTAAATGCAATATTATCAATGAGCCACGAGAAATTTTTTCAGACTATATGTATAAATGGGATGCATCACACAAATCAGATTTTCGACTGGGCTTGATTGCAAAATTACCAATATAGAACTTCTGTCAATTATGTTTTAAATAATTTCACATTAACTATTGTTAACGTAGCAGATCTTTTATTTTGCCATCGTGTTAATACAGTTGTAATTATTCTAGTACTAGTAAGTTTACTGATTCAGAGCTTCCGAACGACCGTGACTGGTTTGATGCTGAGTGCCGTCAAGCACGTCAGCTCTATATGAACGCTTTTAATGTTTTTAATAGCTGTAAAACTCACTGTAACAGACAGAATTTTTGCCGACTTAAAAATGCTTATAAACAAAAAACTTTGTAGTAAAAAGAAAAGAGAATTTGAAAACATACAAATTAAAAAAACTGACTGACTTTAAGAAAGAAAGGCTAAAAGAGTTTTGGAAACTTTTCAAAAAGAAAAGAAGAAAATATAATAGCATTTCAACTGAAGATTTTTTCACTTATTTCAAATCGTTAGGGGCTGATATTTTTCAAAGTTCCAATCAACGAGCAGCTGATTTTTGTAGTAATCATGATTTTAACTGTGAAGATTCCGCCTTTGACGAACTTAATTCACATATAACAGTCCAAGAAATTCTGTTATCCATAAAATCCTTGAAAAGATGTAAGGCATGGGCAATGATCATTTGATGAATGAGTATCTTATTGAAAGTAGTGATATTTTAGCCTCACATATTTGTGACATTTTTAACGCAGTTTTTGACTCGGGTTTTTTCCCAGACAAATTAAATGGTCTGAAGGATTAATTGTACCTAAAAAAGGGTATGTTAAACGACCCTAATAATTATAGGGGCATTACTTTACTTAGTTGTTTATCTAAGCTATTTACTAGCGTATTGAATAATAGAATTAATAAATTTTGCGATGAAAACTCAGTAATATCAGATGCACAGTTTGGGTTTAAAAAAGGTGTTTCAACCACTGACGCAAGTTTTATATTAATGAGTATTGTACAAAAATTTCTCAACGAAAACAAACGTTTGTACTGTATCTTTGTTGACTTGAAGAAATGCTTTGATTCCATTAACAGAAATGCCCTTTAGCTTAAATTATATAAACATGGCATTCAAGGAAAATTACTTAGGATCATACGAGATATGTACAGTACAGTTAAATCATGTGTGAAAAATGGTAATTTACTTTCGGATTTTTTTGACTACACGATTGGATTGAGGCAAGGGGAGACAATCTCTCCGATCTTAGTATTATTATTCCTTGAGGACTTAGAACTCTTCTAGTTAGAGAATCCAAATTAGTATTAATGAACTCTCTAATATCATTCTATTATTTGCAGATGATATGGTTATTTTTGGGACGAATCCATCAGAACTTCAAAGTAATATAGATAAATTGAGTGAATATTGCGACAAATGGGGTTTAGATGTGAATGTTGATAAAACAAAAACTATGGTTTTTGGGTAAAAGGGACCTTTAAAACTTGAATTATGGACATACCAAAGGAAAGGTAATAAAATCAGTAGATAATTTTAGTTATTTGGGGACTTTATTTCATTACATTGGTTTGTTTGTTTGTTTGTTTGAATGGTGTTTTACGCTGCTTTCAACAGTATTTCAGTCATATCACGGCGACAGTTCACATATTCATGTTTCCTGGGTTTCACCAGTACTAGGCTAGGCTCTGAAGTGTCTTGCCCAAGGACACTCCTGTGAGATTACATTGGTCGTTTTGCACAAAACCGAGAATATCTCTCTTCAAAAGCGCTGAAAGCCCTAAATGTTCTTTTAGTTAACTGTTCAAAATTTAGATTGTCAGCTGAAATACTTTGTCAATTGTTCGATGCATTTGTTGGTTCTATTTTAGGATATTCTTGTGAGACATGGGGAAAAAGTAAATCTAAAGAAATTGAACGAATACACCTTAAGTTTTGTAAATGTACACTTTGCATCAATAACAGATGTAATATGGCATTTTATGGTGAATTAGGTAGATATCCTTTGTATATTACTAGATACATACAAATTGTGAAGTATTGGTTTAAAATTATGAATTCAAATAACATAATAATACAAAACGTTTATAATGATGCTTATGGTGATTATCTTAAAGGAAAGAAAAATTGGGTTTCAGACGTTAAGAGTATTTTTGATGATTTTGGTTTTTCTGAAGTTTTTATTAATCCAACATTTGATGTAAAGGAATTAAATTGTGCCTCTTTAAAGGAACGCATGATAGATTGCTTTAAGCAAGAGTGGTTTGCAAAAATCAGTAACAGTACCATGCTTACGCTTTACAAACATGTTAAGTCAAATTTTAGAAGCGAAGAGTACTTAGACAAATTGCCTCTCTTGTCCCATTCATATATTTGTAAATTGAGGATTTCAGCCCATTCCCTTCAGAATCAGACTGGAAGATTTTCTAGAAATAATATACCGAGAAATGAAAGGTTATGCCAAATTTGCCAAAGTGGAGAAATTGAGGATGAGTTTCATTTCTCCCTAGTGTGCCCGAAATACGAACACTTACGTCGGAAGTACCTAGACAAGTATTTTTATATCAGACCTAGTTTGTTTAAATTTATCGCTTTACTGTTGAGTAACGACCTAAATGTATTGTCTATGTTCGGTAACTATCTGACAGCTGCTTTTTCACTACGATTTAGCACACTCTACAGTTAGTATCATTATATCTTTTTCTTTTCCAAACAAAGTTTACAGACTGATACACTTTATTCATATATCATCATTCTCAGTTGATTCCTTATACTTGTAATTATAAGAATAGCATATATTTTGTTAAATACAGTTTACATGACTTGAACAGAGTGAAAGAAAGAGAGAGTGTGCGAGGGAACAAAAGTGAGACAGATAAAGGAAAGGACGAGAGAGAGAGAGAGACAGATAGAGACAGACAGAGACAGAGAGAGAGACCTTAGAATTTATGTGCCTTTTGATGTAAACATGACTATGTAATGTGTACACGTCAAATAAAATGTTGTTCTGTTCTGTTCTGTTATCAAATTATTTCAAGCAGAAATACTAATCATCCATAAAGTTGCCCCATGTACTTATACTGGTATAATTTAAAACATTTACAGTAATTAAGTAACAATAGAATACATGTATTATGTGACTGATAGGAAATCAATAAAATTTTGTCCAAAAAATCTGATGCAAACAGTTTGTCTTATAGACTGTAAATGTATGTTTCATAAATTTTGCAGTCTATGGTTTAAACAACTTGTGAGTAGTTAATTAATGTAAGGGGACATAATCTACTTGATATGTATATTTTTGTTTTATTGTATGTTAGGCCAGAGGCCTTTATTAACAAAAACAAATTGTTGTATTTATCGTTGATTATTTTAAGCTATTTACAGTGGTATGCACTTTTGAATTCTATACACCTATTATGTATTGCTGTATTAAGAAAATTAAAGTATAAACAAGAGGGCCATGAAAGTCCTGGGTCTTTTGAGGCTTTTCGATCCATCAAGACCCATTTCAAATCTCAAGATAAATATTTGAACAACTGTCAGGACTACTGGACTGAGAATGTGGCCTATAGAGAGTAGACTAGCTTTTCTAAGATTTGTCTCTGTGACCTACTCTTTTACTCAACTTGACCCATTCAAAAACTCAATGTAGATATCATTAAGGCAAACAAAATGACCAACTAACATGAGTTGTGGGCTAAAAAGGTGACCCCCATGACTGTATACATGGTTAATCTGAGATATGTCAGTGACCTACTCTTGGACCTGATGTGGCTCAGCTTCAAGCCTGTGTAAGATATCATCAAGACAAACATTCTGGTCAATTCTTATGAGTACTGGATTGAAAATGCAACCCTTTCGAGTGTACCTACTTTTTTAGCCGACACGTCCTAATCATCATCTATAGAAACATTCCAGCCAATTATTCTGATTTTAAACTGAAAATATGGCTTCCAGAGTGTCCTCCAGAGTGTCTGTTTACCTGGTTTTTGACCCAACACCATGTTTTGTCCATTCTCAAATTAATCCAAGATTATCAAACATTCTGACTAATTTTATGAATTTTGGGCTGAACACATGACCTCTAGAACATACACATGGCTTTTCAAAGATTTTACCTGATGACCTATTTGTTGACTCTATGTAACCCATTTGTGATCCATTAATGATGTTGTCAAGACAAAACATTTGTTTGGTTTCCACCAGTATTATAGAGAATGTTCTTTTAAACATTTGACCTCATGACCTAGTTTTAACTTGACCTGACCTATTTTCAAAACAGTCCCAGATATTATCAGGACCATCATTTTGACTAACTTTCAATAGTATTGAATGGATAATGTGACTAATAACAGAGGTTTTTTTTCATTATTTGACCTGGTGAATTAGTTTTTGACCCATACTTTCAGAGATACATGTACCATCAAGACAAACATATCAACTGAGTACTGGACTAAAAATGTGCCCCCTTGTGTGTACACAAGGTAAAAACTGAGGATGGCTACTGACCATGGCCAATGCAAAACAATCACAAAAGCTCACCATGAGCGCTAAGTGCTCTAGTAGCACTCCTAGCCTCTATAGCATTGCGCCGTTTTTTTTTTACTTAATTATGCAAACTTAAAATAATGTACTAAGGATCACTCATCATCACTGTTTATCCTTTTTTTGTCTATTGTAACCAATTTTCACAGACACTGAATTTACAAATTGGCAGCTTATGTGTGATAAAGATGGATAATAATGACTTTACAGCTACATGCCTTGATGATGCAATGCATTTTTGTACTCTTAATTTATTTTAATCATTTATGGTTGATATTAGGGAAGCATGTCACAATCTGAAGACAGAGCACAACCTTGTCAAAATGCTGCTAGAAATTGGAAATATGATGCCAACTCTCAGCGTTTTCTTTGCTGGAACAGTATAATTATTTTATGCCATTTAGTATCTCATGAAATTTAGTATACCATCAATTATCATTGTTTAAAGATGAAAATCTCAAATATAAACCTCATTTTCTCCTGATAATACATTTTACACAATATCAGGAATTCAAAGTATCTATTTAGTTCATAAGTTGACCTGTAACTACCCTATGTACAGTGACTCTTACCTCAATTATGTCCACTTTTCATCAAACTGCACATCTACAAAGATAAAAAAAATAATCCTGTTGATTCCTCATACCCAATTTCAACAAGTGTACAGCATACTAATGCCACCACTTGGCTGTAAGTGCATGACTCTCTGTGAAAATTTTATCTTGAAAAAGGGGCATAATCTGTAAAAATACTGTGATGGTTATCTGGTCCGATGAATCACCAACATACCACCGAATTACCACGGTTTTTTTCACAATTAAGTCAAGTAACTGATACAATTGTAAAAAATTGCCTTTTTTTTTGGTTTTTAACACAAACTTATGTTTATATTGATGAAAGGTGGTTAGTTTAAAGCAAAATGACAAAATAAAAACATAACATTGACGTCCGCTGTCATGGATGTTCACCGAAATATGAGCCTGTTGTCCACCGCATGACGTAGTAAAATATGTCGATTCAGGGAGTTTACGTTCCCACTACAGCAGCCCTTTTACAAGGTTGATGTGTCAGATCTGTATCTATATTGAATATGCTCAGAAAAAATGGGTTTTTTTCGTGATATTTGGAGAATGAAGTTAAAAATTAAAGACAACTGGCCACCATTTTGAATCGGGTAAACATGTTACCCTGTCTTAATTTATACACTTGTCTGTCTGAATTCCACATCTACTGATGATAAATCAAATATCTATTTAGATATATATAATATATATATATTTGCAGTTCACCATATTGGTCCGTAAACATTGTGGAAAAAGCAGAAAATGTTGTCAAAGGCAACACGCGAGTGATGATGGATACATCATGCAATGCTTAATTTAGGTGCTTTGTACGCAAACGGAAAGCACTTGCATACTCTGTGGAGTATATAGATCTAACTGTGTTTATGATTTAAAGGTATAAAATATAGGCGATAATTCCATCTGATAACTCCCAAGTCTGTATTGTGTGTAATAAAGGTCAGGTATTTGGTTACGTCAGGACTTGACATGTAAGTATTTTGGTGATTGTTCTCGACATGAATCAATAATCAATGTATATACATGTATTAATGACATTTTTCTTCAACATTAATCTTCTCTGTAGTGATCATTAATATAGTCATGTTTTATGTGAAAAATAGCCAAATCTTGCAGAGGGTGAATCCCTATACAACAAATATTTACAACGTTGAACAGGTATTTCGGTAGACTTGTAAACATACCTCTATCTCAGTGCATTGTTTACGTCGGATGATACGTTGTTATTTTGTCATTATGATTTAAACTAACACCCCTTCATCTCTATTGACATTATTTGTGTCCAATTCCACAAAAAAGACAAATCTGTTGAAATTCAAAAGTAATAATACATAGTAATAAAAAAATAGGGGCATTTCGGTGGTATTTCCTTGATTCGTCGGACCGATGGTTATAGCTATAGTTAACAACTTTACCATGTTTGAAGTAAATATCTTCAATAATAGCGGAGATATTACACCAGGACTATGACAAAAACTCATTTTCTTCAAACACAGTCAAGCTAAGAGAGTAATCAAGCACCAAACTAGATATCACGGTGTTGCACTTACAGAAAAAGCTATTTTCAAAATTTATCTATGCATAATATTATGAATTTCATACATATACCAATGATATCAAAGTTTTACTCTAGATGCATTTGGAAGCATTTGAAGACAAAAAGTTTTAAGTGTCACAAATTTATAGTCTAATATTCCTAAATGTTAAAAAATGTGGGAAAAGAAACATGAGGGCCAAGATGGCCCAGGATCACTCATCTGAATTTCTGAGAGATTCAAAGCCAATTTTTTTCTAATCAGCCATTTCAGAGAAGAATAATTTTTAAGAATTTCTTTATTTCTGTATAGTGTGAATAGCCCATGGCCATCAGAGCCATGTTTCTTAATGGATCAAAATTTCTCGGGCAATTTTTGGAAAGGGTCAGCCAAGAAAGATTTCTGTGAAATTATTTCAAAATCTGATCAGCCGTTTCAGAGAAAAAAAATTTCTTCATGGCCAAATAGTTGAAGTAGGCCCCATTCACCAGAGCCATGTTTCTACACAAAGCAGCATTTTGTGAACACTTTTTGAAAAGGCTTACCAAAGGAACATTTCTGTAAGTTTATTTCAAAATATGATCAGCTGTTTCTGAGAAGAAGAATTTTAAAGAATTTCTTCATGGCCATAATCAGTGCAAGAAGCCCCCATTTACCAGAGTCATGTTAGCTGACAGATCAATAATTCCCAAACAAGTTTTGAAAAGGGTCATCCAAGGAACATTTCTGTGAGATTATTTCAAATTCTGACCAGAAGTTTCAGAGAAGAAATTTTTTTAAGAATTTCTTCATTTCCCTATGGTGCAAGTAGCCCCCATTCACCAGAGCCCTGTTTATTGACCGATCAAAATTTTGCGAACAATTTTTGGACAGGTCATCCAAGGAACATCCCAGTGGTTTAGGAGGAGTTGATGTTTAAAGAATTGTTGACGACGCACGACGGACACCGGGTGATCCTAAAAGCTCCCTTTGTGCATGTTGTGCTCAGATGAGCTAAAGAAAATGCTTGTTATCAGTATTTTTTCCACCCTCTGTACAATAAATATATGCATCTAGCAATATTTTTAACTTTTGTTCATGGACATTTCCAGGAAAATTTTGCCCTTCACCCCTTTACCACACGATATAATTTTAGACCCATCCAAATCCAAAGGGCGTGCAGGCCCAAAATTCAACATTGCTAAAATTGTAGATGTCTGTGATACGGTAGAAAACATTGTGGTAAAGGAGAAATTGTTGTTGACTAGCATTTTCTCCTTTTCCCACAATGTTTTCAAAAGTCCCATTTCCTAAGGTCATCAAGTCAGCATTGTTTGGTAAAGGGTCAAAGGTGGCCCTTCAGATTTTGGGACGAAAATTTTACAAAAAAGCAAAAAAATCATCCTTATACTTCCATAATTTGCCTTCATAAAACCCCAGTTGTCGAAAACCATTTGATAACAGGAGAAATTAGAGATTTATTACGGACCAGTACGACACCAATGGGAGACACGTTCTAATTTTAGATTACCAATTGTCTCAAAAAATACAGGAGAAGAAGACATCATGGAAAACAATTATTACATGTTTGTTATGTAATGGAATTTAAGCGTTATCAGTCACATGCCAGTCATTTGACATTCCCACAATGCTTTATTGATTTTTGGCGCGAAATCTAAAAATAGCTTAAGAGGCTACTTAGCCTTTTAAGGGAATACCATCAATTTTTTTTTTGTAATTTTATGATTCTTACTTATTGATGATTTGTATTGTTTTTTTCATATAAATTTCAATGATATGTATGTTTTTTAATTTGGTGTGATGTGAAAATTCTAAATACCCACCTTTAAGCTAATATGCTCCATGTACAGCACCATCACATGGAGGTTAGGTTTAATATGTCATCCAAAAGACTTTCTAGAAATGTTAACTGTCTAGCCCTGGGAATTAACTTTCACCAACAAGTGGCCCTGAAATTTTATTTTTACAAGTTGAGTTCAGACAAATTTAAAATTTAATACCTGGTAAAAAATTAACCAAATATTCAAATTGGCAAAAATAATGAAATTTGAATCAGATATGGCGGGAAAAGGAGAAAATGACTGATATCAGCATTCTCTCCTTTTCCCACAATTTTTTCAAATGGCCTAATTCTCAGGGTTATTAAAACTCAGGATGTGTATCATCATCTAAGATCAGTTTGCATGTTTGCCCTGTCTGACCTTGCTTGTGTTTAGCAAGAACATGCAGTTTGATCTGCGACCTGCTTTCAAGATTAGATTCCATATTCTGTACTCCCCAATCTTTGTTATCCCTGTTGTTATCAATCTTTATTTCAGCTGCTTTTATTTTTGTAATTTGCAATGCTTTCATTTCCATAAATAATTCCATAAACATCGTTGTGTGGCAAAGGGTTAATGCCCCTAGAATGTACAGCTTTTTTAACCCTTTACCACATGACAGAATTTTAGACTGGTCCAAATTGAAAGCACTTGCAGATGTCAAAATAAATGTAACTCAAAAATTGAACTTTTTTTCCAGCAGGATAGAAAGCATTGCAGGAAAAGGAGAAAATGCTGGTTACCAGCATTTTCTCCTTTTCCCACAATATTTTCAAAAGGCTTCCATCTCAGGGTCATAAAAACCAGGGATTGTTTGGTAAAGGGTTAAACAAAATATGAATTGGGTACAGGAGAAAATACTGATAGATCTATTAGCATTTTCTCCTTTTCTTACAATATTTTCTATCATTTCACAGATGTATCACATCCTTTAAGCCAAATTTTATTTGTTGCCTGCCAACGATTTTTTGTTTGAACAAGTCTTAAATTTGGTCTTTCGAGCCACTAGACGGCATGTCCACTGTACTTTGAAAAAAAAAAATCACTCTAGAGACCAGATTTTCAGCTTAACTCTTTACCAAACGAGAAAATTTTAGACTAGTCCAAATTGAAAGCATTTGCAGACGACAAAATAAAGGCGAATAAAAAATAGAAATTTGTTCCAGAAAGAGTAGAAAACACTGTGGGAAAAGGAGAAAATGCTGGTCACCAGCATTTTCTCCTTTTCCCAAAGTGTTTTCAAAAGGCTTCTTTTTTTGGGGCGTCAAAAGTAGGGATTGTGTGGTAATGGGTTAATTAATACCTATGAATCTTGGTAAAAAATTTTTTGTCTTTTTGAAATTTTAGACAAGTCTGAAATTTGTAAATGAACAAGTCGCATGATGTTGCTCATGTCAGCACTTCTTCGGCCATTTGGAAAGTTTTAGAGATGCGCCATGAGCACAGTGGGATCTCTGCCCAGTGGAATGGGGGCTTTAGTAAATAGTTTAATGTGATCTTTGTGTATTCTCCATTTTCATCGATGGCTGCAGGGTATGAGTGCAGACAAACGCACTTGCCTCAAGAAATTCTGATAACAAACGACAACTCGGTGGCTTCAATGGCGACATGTAAAATTGTCAACAGCCGTCGAAGGGTATTCTCAGTGAGACATGACTGATGTTTATCCAGAACGAAAAGAATTACCTTTTTTTTTTTACATATGAAATTTGGTACATTCGGTAACTGTTCTTCAATAATTTGCACTCGCATTTTTTAGCAGGTGCTTAAAATTTCAACTTGCACTTTCCAATTTTGGCTTGCATTTTGCAAGTAAATATGTGGGAATTTCGAACCCTGGGCTGATGATCTTCTTGCACCAATTTTACAATGTCTGATTTAAATGTACTTAAAACTTTGTTTAAAAAAGTAACAATAATTTTTGTCAATATATGAAAACTGCTATGAAAAAGGGGCTTAATGCCTATGCGAAAAATATTGATTCAGGTCAGCCTGCGCAAGCTGTCCTGAGCCAAAACTTTTCGCTAATGGTCAATTTTCTGTATGTACTAGGACCAGACTACCTTATAATTAAGTTGGTTGTTAAATGAAGTTGGTTGTTAAATGAAGTTGCTTGGTACCATGGATAACGTAGATGCACAAAGCCCCTTTTGCTGGAGCACATCATATGTAATGACGGTACACCATCACAAGAAATATTGAAAGGTAAAAAGAAAGGTCGTAAAATTGTTTACGTAAAATCAAGGCAGCATAAGAAAAACATTGTAATTCAGAATTTCTAGATTAGTAGGGAATCCTGTTTCCGCCATCCACTTTTCGACCTACGAGGAACTCGAAAAGTAGAAATTAGGCACACTAACTTCCACTTTTCTAGCAAAAAAGTTATCTCGAAAAGTTGAAAAGTTGAAGTTTTTGACCTGACAATTGTCATAAAACTTTCCACTTTTCGACCTCGCGTTTGTCTAGAAAAGTAGAAATTAGGAAGCACTAACTTCCACTTTTCGCCTTAAAATTCTAGGTCGAAAAGTAGAAAAGTGGAAGTTTTTCAGATGACAATTGTCAATAAAACTTCCACTTTTCGACCTAGAAAAGACAAAGTCGAAAAGTTGAAAAGTCGAAAAGTTGAAAAGTATAAGTTAGCGTTAAAACTTCCACTTTTCTAGTTAGGACTGATTATCACGGGATGTTTGTTTATCAGCACCGAATAATGTTGGAGCCGGTGCAGGGGTAAAAATTCCTGTGTCACCGGTCCTTCGTATTTGGACCCGGTGAAAGTTAAACCTCCACTGAATAAGTATACATGTACACTGTTTAAGTCTGACGTCCATATACCACCTATGGGCTGAGTTTATAGTTACACAAATCTAGTCAGGAACTGCGCATCAAGCGTGCGCCCAATTTGACATTTTCAAACTACGTTTAACCCATCACGAGATAAAAAAAAAAGACTGTCCAAATTTAAAGAAACTGAAGACGACATTTCAAAGTGTGCATGGAAATCTAAGTGTAATATGGATTGCAACACGCGAAAAGGGTCATTCGGACATTTGCGTAAAGTGTCATCTTGGATCAGCGTGTGCAGTCCGCACAGGCTAATCCGAAACGACACTTTCCGATTTTATGTGATTTTCTGTTTTACGCAAGTCTACTGTAGCACAAAAGCTAATGTAGAGGTAAAGTGCCGTCTTGGATTAGCCTGCGCGGACTGCGCAGGCTAATCCGGTCGACACTTTACGCAAATGTCTGAATGCACCTTTTCGCGTGTTGCACCCCATATAGAGTAGACAACATTGTGAGAGAAATAGTTTGTAAAAAGTTATTTCTCCTTTTCTAACAATGTTTTCCTAAATAATATTTTGCAAAAGTGTCAAAAACAAGAATCGTGTGGTAATGGGTTAAAATGTGTGACTTGTTAACATCTGGATCGCTAGTTCGAACACTGGCTTGGCGTGGGCACCGGGATCCTTCATAATCTTTGCAAGGTTAATAAAAATGTCGATGTAGGCCTATCTATGATCCTGATCGGAGTCGATTATGGATTTATGTCCTCCGAACTCGATTACGGATTTCTGTCCTCAGAACTCGATATTTTCCCCATTGTTACATTAACATCAATATGACCTCCCTGAATCTGCTGCGTTGGTATTTCGGTTGAGTAATGTCTAGTAGTGTCATTTCATGATATGCAACCCGTCACATGAAAAGGGACCATCTCGATCTGGTCAGACTGCAGGAATTGTGCCATGTTGAAACTGTTCGCCTATAGCAGGTTTTCTCAAAGTAAACCGAGTTGGATAAGATCCCTTAAAAAATGGTTTAACGGATGATCTTTCGGCAATCTATCTGAGATTTTCCAGATCGCACAGGTCGCAGCTTAGTTTTTTGACATGTCAAAAATCTAGTTTCGATCTTTTTTGGGGAATACTTTCCTTCGACCTTGTGCGACTACAGAAGACCAAGGTGCGTTCAACCGCCGATTACTTGCGATCAGCGGCCATCAAGCCACATTTTGAGATCGCAACTCAATCTTCAGGGAATATTTTTCGGTGAAATGGGTCCTTTAAACTTTAAAGACAAATCAGTGTCCAAAGTATCAACTATATATGGCTTGCAATATGCGAAAAAGGGCATTCCGACATTTCCATAATGTGTCATCTTGGATCAGCCTGCGCAGATCGTACAGGCTGATCCTACACGGCACTTTAAGACCACATTAGACTTTGTGCCACCGTAGACTTGGGCTAAAATGAAAATTACATAAAATGGAAAGTGTCAAACTGCGAGGGCTGATACGAAGCGAAACTTTACGCAAATGTCCGTATGCCCCTTTTCGCGTGTTGCAGGCCACATGATTTCAATACATCTAATAATGTGTACACCGTTGAAGCTTGAAGGACGTAGCAATGCGATAAGGGCGGGTTTAAAATGAAAATTAGGGAGTTGCCGTTTTATGGCTGACATCACACTTATTCGGTGTACATTTAACCTCCACCATTTGCTCCAGCCATCTTCCTTTGTCTGGTGTACATTTAAAATAATAACGCGACCAATTTATCCTGCGAAAAATTAGTCCTAACTAGAAAAGTAGAAGTTTTAATCGGCTAACTTCCACTTTTCGACTTTTCAACTTTTCGACTTTGTCTTTTCTAGGTCGAAAAGTGGAAGTTTTATTGACAATTGTCATGTGAAAAACTTCCACTTTTCTACTTTTCGACCTAGCATTTTAAGGTGAAAAGTGGAAGTTAGTGCTTCTTAATTTCTACTTTTTTAGACAACTGTGAGGTCGAAAAGTGGAAAGTTTTATGACAATTGTCAGGTCAAAAACTTCAAGTTTTCGACTTTTCGAGGTAACTTTTTTGCTAGAAAAGTGGAAGTTAGTGTGCCTAATTTCTACTTTTCGAGTTCATCGTAGGTCGAAAAGTGGATGGCGGAAACAGGATTCCGTAAGATTAGAGCTAGATCTGCATTCAATATTTTAGAACTATTTTAGGGCGGGATGATGAACACCTTCACGCGTTAGATAGTCTCCTAAGGTTGGTTTAAAAAAGGAAGGAAATCAGGGTTGTAAAATAAATGAATCATAATAGTCTCTACAGTTAGATCTGCCACACTTGATCATCATTAAATCATTGAGGAACACAATCTATAAAGATTACGAACGGACAAAATAGATTCTACTTACGCTTAAATTTTTGGAACAGGTTGTTTCGTCCATGCAGTCCACCCGCCTAAAGTTTGAGTAATCACGTGACTTTCGAGTATGCACGTGGTTCGGGTATGCCTAAAAACGACAAAGGACGGTAGGCCCAAGCCTAAATATTTTTAATGTTAATGTTATTTTAACATTAGAAAAATAGATGAATTTGTTATAATAAAAATAATAATATGTTTTTGAGATCTCTACAGCTCCTTTGATCTTTAAGAAACATTGTAGAAGTTACCTTACTTAAATTTAAAGGTGGGTACTTAGAATTTTCACATCACACCTAATCAAAAAAAATATATATATCACTGAAATTTATATGAAAAAACAATACAAACCATCCATAATTAAGAATCATAGAATTACAAAAAAATGAATTCTGATGGTATTCCCTTAAAAGGCTACGTAGCCTCTTAAGCTACTTTTAGATTTCGCACCAAAAATAAAAAAATGCATTGTGGGAATGTTAAGTGACTGACACGTGACTAATGATGCTTAAATTCCATTACATAAGAAACATGTAATTATTTTTCATAATTTCTTCTTCGGACGCTATGTTTGAAGCTTCGTCTGTGTATTTTCGGTACGTAAATGAGCAAGTTGTTCAGGTAAAAATAGGTAAAAATAGAATGTGTTTCCCGTCGATGTCGAACTTTGCCGTAGTAAATCTCTAATTTCTCGTGTTGTCGGATGGTTTTTGACTACTTAGGATTTATGAATGACGATTATAAGGCTTTGGGAGTATAAGGATGATATTTTTTTATTTTTGTAAAATTTTCGTCCCAAATTCTGAAGGGCCACCTTTAAAAGACGGGAAAAAAAAGTACCGACAAAATTTTACCCCACAGTAAGGACCACAAGTAGGCACAATCTCCGAGCAGAGTTGTCGTTCGTTACCTCACATACATCTCTGCGATGGGCTAAATGACAAGAATCTTGTCAAACCGAGGAAAAGATGTTTTGTTACTGGTAAGCCGTTTCATATGTAAAATTGTAAGTTAGACAAAGGAAATATGATTCTGGATACATTACAGGTGCGTTCAAACTGATGAATTTACCTGTATAAAATGGAACTATTTTTTTCGAACCTCTTCACTTTTCAGAATCTTACGCCGATTTTAACAAAAATGGCTGCGCCCATGAATGATCACAAATGATTTGACACACCGCTGGATCTAAGTTTGTACGATTAAAAACCAAGTTATCGTCCTTTAAAAATATTTAGGCTTTTCAGAAAATCCCTCTTTTGTTCATTTCCTATCACTAAGTCTGATTGGTCCCATGCTATTTGAACAGCACACGAAACAATCGATATTGGTCTTTCTTTCACCATTTAGAGTTAGTTTAAACATATTTTATTCATCAGTATTAGATACAAATTTTACAAAACAAGAGGAAATACAAATATATGATAAATATACTGAGGAAAAGGATAAGAACGGAAGCTAAGCTTATAAAGTTCTTCTCCTAGATCCGGCTTAAGGTTACTATATTAGCATATCCTTGCTAATCACTGACAAAGAACACAATTGAAAGAAAAAGTTGTAAAACATAGTGAATATCCAAACGGTGTGGAGTGGTATTGGTGAAGATTTTAATTGAAGACACCTATTTACTAGCTGTAGAAACCTCCAGATTGACCAAACAAATGACAGAACTAGTGATTGCTTTAAACTAAGGGAACCAAAATCGTATAAGGATGTTAGCAAATCTTACTCAAGTGGTCCAAACCAATATTTAAGTTTAAAAGAAAAGGTAATGAAATGATTTGAATTTATACAACAGATCGGGTATAAAATCAACTGTTACATTATGGAATGCCAAAGCAGAAAATATTAAAGATATAAAAACACTATCAAGATATTTGAAATATTTAATCAAGATAGTCGCAATTATACCAAAACGATATAAAAATTTGATATATGAAAGTAAAATTATCATATCAAAACACAGAACCACTTCAAGACAAATAAATATACTTCAAGATGTAAAAACAGCATCAACATTCTAAAAAACCACACTGGGCTAGACAAATAAATATGCTTCAAGGTGTAAAACAGCATCAACATTTTAAAAACCACACCAAGACAAGTATATATACTTCAAGATGTAAAAACAGCATCAGCATTTTAAAAACTACACCAAGACAAATAAATATAGATCTACTTCAAGATGTAAAAACAGCATCAACATTTTAAAAACTACACCAAGACAAATAAATATACTTCAAGATGTAAAAACAGCATCAACATTTTAAAAACTACACCAAGACAAATAAATATACTTCAAGATGTAAAAACAGCATCAACATTTTGAAAACCACACCAAGACAAATAAATATACTTCAAGATGTAAAAACAGTATCAAGATTTTAAAAACTACACCAAGACTCACGTGACCAATCAAGACTCACGTGACCAATCAAGACTCACGTGACCACAAAATCCATGACGTCATCACTTGGCGAAAAGAATGTACACACACTGCTGCTGCTTGACTGTTGACAGTCACACTGTCATTTCTATTCGGCGTATTCACGTTAATCATTGACCACCCCAAGATCTTAAAAACGCCAGTTTTGTAAAATTTTAACGGTTCACTACACAATCTCGTCTTATAACAACTCTGAAGAGCAGGCTTTTGAAAACACTGTGGAAAAAGGAGAAAATGCTGGTAACCGGAAGAAATATTCCGCAATGTTTTCTAGCCCCGCACCGACAGAAATCGTTATTTCAGCACTGATTAATTTGTCGTCTGCAAATGCTTTGAAGTTGATCAAATCCGAAAATTTGTCATTTAGTAAGGAGCTGACAGAAATATGAGTGTAAGCCTTGACCACATGTATAATCCTTAGTTTTAAACTTCCTGGTAGATCTAGTCTTTTGAAAACATTGTTTGAAAAGGAGAAAATCCTGGTAACCAGCATTTTCTCCTTTTTCCACAGTGTTTTCTATCCAAATGGAATGAGAAATCATGATTCTTACATGATTAATGGCTTCTATACATGCTTTCAGTTTGATCATTAGAGTTGATATGATTGATTAACTTGATCTTAAATCTACAGGATTGCATTCGATACATTGTTCCGGTAAACTGTGGAAAGGTCATGACCTTTTAGTTTCCCATTTGCAAATGGGCTTTATTTCATATTTTAAAATCGTTCAGGGCACCAACTACACTGGTATCAATCCGAACCTTCAAATCTACAGTCAAATCTTGCCTTTTCTTAATGGCCACCTCGAATATTTCACGTCTAACTAAATACGCTGACACCATGATGTAGCCTCGAGTGTCCGTATTCCTTGATAAGGAAACAACTTGATGACATTAAGAAATGATACCAGAATATGAGCTAGAAATTACTTGCCTTCACAAAAAATCATTTCTGGTCACTTTCATATGAAAATAATAACTTAGATAACTATTTTCATGTTCACTGTGCATAAATAATGAACATACGGTCGGCCTTTAAATGTGCAAACATGGCGTGACCCAATTCCGGTAGCTCGGTATTATAAATTTACAGCAGAAAGTCGACGATTTTTGTATTTTTTAAGAAGAAACACTAATCTAATGCTCTAACATCAAGAAAAAAGAAGTCGATTTCTTTAATATAAGTTTTTTTTTTCTTGTGTATTTGTCTTGTATTTGTCTGAAATTCAAGGACAATGAGACATTGGAATATTAGTAAGGGTTACGAGCAGAAATATCGTGTGATGTCATCAAAACATGCCCTGTACGAGATGTACACAAAAATCACCGGTTCAAGGACACTCACGGAATAAGGCCACTCGACGATACTAGGCCTACACACTACACTGGAGCATATCGTGGTACGGTGAGTGATGTCATGGATTTTGTGGTCACGTGAGTCTTGATTGGTCACGTGAGTCTTGGTGTAGTTTTTAAAATCTTGATACTATTTTTACATCTTGAAGTGTATTTATTTGTCTTGGTGTGGTTTTCAAAATGTTGATGCTGTTTTTACATCTTGAAGTAGATTTATTTGTCTTGGTGTAGTTTTTAAAATGTGGATGTTGTTTTTACCTCTTGAAGTATATTCACTGTATGGAAACTCTGTACGGGTAATTTCTTCGGTGAATTCAAGATGGCGGACACGTGTTATTGACAAAGTAAGTGTCGTTTAATTTTGGCCCAAACTTGTTTCAAATTGCATCCCCTATAACAAGTAAGGTACCAATCTAAAGAGCTTTGATTGAAAAATCAAGCGATAGTAGCTTATGAGAAAACGGGAGTGCCTCTTGTCCGTAATCCCGCGCTGAACATGATGTTTTGATGAAGTTGAAAAACTAAGCGGGAGACCGGAAGAAAACTGGCTTTATTTCATCGAATAGAAAGCTAATGATAAAGATATGTGCCTCGATCGGTGGGGAAATGTAATATTCTTACAACTGTACCAAAATACGTTGCTGATATTTACTAATTTAGCTATTATAAAGTTTTGAAATTTTGCATGGTGTACTCTTCGGTGCAAACCGAAACTAAACTACTGTACGGTTGGGTGATCGGAATTTCTGTACGCTTCGGTAACAAATATGAAGTCAAAAATCTGTACGCTTCGGTGAAAACGATTAGGAGAGGAAGGAGGAAATGTACGAACAACCTACACGGGTCATTTACTTGATTTTTTTTATGTTGAACTCAAAGAAACGTGATGTATAAATCCGCAACTTCGTACACTAAAATGGCTCGTTATTGAGAAGTGCTGAGCAACATGAACAGAAGCATCTTGTATACATGTATTTGTGCCTTTAACATAAAAATAATAAACTTAAGCTTTTTGTCTTGGTCTGACACCAAAATGTAGAAGCCATCCATAGTATAATCATCAAAGACGCATTATGTGAAAAGCGAAATATAGAACCGTGCGTACAGGTCTCCTCCATCATCATTTATTGATCAGGAGTCCTCCGTGACGCGGTATGTAATGTAGGTTTTTAGTAACTTTTTGTGGATGGTGTTGGTTAGAATTCCACAAAGGACGCTGGTTATATTTGTATGTCTGTTGGCGACGCATTTTTAGAACCCAAGCCAAGTGCTGGTGAACACATGAAGCACTTTCAGAGCAAACTTTGTGTTGATCGGACCAGAACCAGTTGGAAAGCCATATAAAGCCCGAATCAAACAATGACACATCTCTGAGCTTTGGCTTGACTTTTCAAACACTAAGAACCGGCAGTGAAAAATGCAATACAAAACTCCTTTGTGCACTACCTTGTAGCTATAGCTCATTTTTTATTTACATTGATATCGCATAAGTGATCATTCTATTATTCTTTATCACCTTAAGAGACCTTTTGAAAAAAATAATCGTATACCTGTTGTTAAATTCACATTTAAGAGTTTTGATCCAGCACAAATTATGCGTTTTTTTCTTTAATTGAAACCGTCAATTTTCATACATTGATAGAACTGAGAAATTCAGCCCAGAAGAACCATGGCTCTCTTTTCATTTAGGGGAAAAAAACACTAATTTCGACCTTAATTTTTAAAGTATCAAATCCTTTGACTAGAAACTGTGGATGATTATACAACACACCCAGGCAACTGTATCTTCATTACATCGTTTTCTGAGTTACGCCCCCTTTCTATCATCCTTTTGTAAGCATTTCCAATGGACATTGTCCTCATTCCGTATCTTTCATTTTAAAGCTTTTATAAACTCCCACTTTATGTTTCAGTTACACAGATGAGGAACTACTTTAGTGATTTTTTTCTTCTGCTTTCAGTGTTCTACTGAAGAATTATATTCATGGAACTTAAATCTTTTTGGTTACATTCTGTTAATAATATATTTATATTACACTCCGGTATTTAGTATACTGTACCCGATTAAAAGGTCTTGATCGAGGTCATCTGAATACGTTGATACATTGTAGTTTTATCTGGGGATAAGTTTTTTTAATTCACACTAATTTTAAACACTTTCAAAATGACTCGTATTTTTCGTTTAGAAAATAGGAATAACAAAGAATTCTCTATCAAATCCTTACAAAGCCAGAAAACCATGGCGTGACTCATTTTTGACGCATTATACGGTTTTAACAAAACAAACAAGATATAGAGTAAATGACACAAATTGGTTTCATGTACCTGAATAAGGAATTCTCGCTGTGCGGGAAATACATGTAACAAGTACACTGTTCTAGCATTTTTCTCCTTTAATCGTTTTCACCGAAGCGTACAGATTTTTGACTTCATATTTGTAACCGAAGCGTACAGAAATTCCTATCACCCAGCCGTACAGTAGTTTAGTTTCGGTTTGCACCGAAGAGTACACCATGCAAAATTTCAAAACTTTATAACAGCTAAATCAGTAAATATAAGCAACGTATTTTGGTACAGATATAAGCGTATGACATTTCCCCACCGATCGAGGCACATTCTTTTATCATTAGCTTTCTGTTCGACGAAATAAAGCCAGTTTTCTTCCGGTCCTCCGCTTAGTTTTTCAGCTTCATCAAAACATCGTGTTCAGCGTGGGATTACGGACAAGAGGCACTCCCGTTTTCTCATAAGCTACTATCGCTTGATTTTTCAATCACAGCTCTTTAGATTGGTACCTTACTCATTGTAGGGGATGCAGTTTGAAACAAATTTGGACCAAAATTAAACGACACTTACTTTGTCAATAACACGTGTCCGCCATCTTGAATTCACCGAAGAAATTTCCCGTACAGAGTTTCCATACAGTGATATTTATTTGTCTTGGTGTAGTTTTTAAAATGTTGATAATCAATTTTTACATCTTGAAGTATATTTATTTGTCTTGAAGTGGTTTTATATATCATTTTGGTATAATTGAGACTATCTTTATTGAATACTTTAAATATTTTGATAGTGTTTTTATGTCTTGAATATTTTCTGCTATGGCATTCCATATTACATAGGAAACATAAGAATTACATATCACTTGGTAAATCTTTTACTATCACGGATATAGATGTGCACGGCGGCAAATAATCTTTGGTTATCAAACAAATTAAGATTTTCATCCCCATATAAAATGGTTTGGAGTGTTAAGTTTGTTATAGCGTTTACACTGAAACTAAGACTAATTCTTTGGCTATTATAAAATGGACATTCTAAAAAGAAGTGCTTAGTCGATTCAACCGCACCACATCTACAGAGCGGGGATTCCACTAGTTTTTTTAAGTACAGATGTTCATTGAGACTGCTGCATCTGTTGCGTAATCTGGCATGTATAACTTGAAGTTTCCTTTCGCCAAAAACATAAAGCCTCCGTGGACAAGGTTTATCCATGTTTAAACGATATTTAAAAGCTGACAATGATTCTGCATTCTTAGTATCATCTGAAAGTGAATTCCAATCATTAATCACAGATGGCAAAAATGAAGCACTGTACAAGCTCGTTCTACAAGTAATGTTTCTCAAATTGTTGGGCCTACGAAGATTGTAACTGCAAGAATTGCCAACCGTAGACGGGACAAGAGTATTAAGATAATTTGGGGTAAGTCCGTTGACCATTTTATAGAAAAGGATGAGTTTGTGCTTACGCCGTCGATGGCTTAATGTTTCCAAACCAGACTCTTGGTATAGATCAATGATAGAAACTAATTTAGTACAGCCGGTAATGATCCGTGCAGCCTCATTTTGTACTTTATCCAGTTGATCTTTCAACCCTTGAGAAACATTATCCCATATGACATCACCATATTCAAGAATAGGTCGAATAAAAGAAAAGTACATAATTTGAAGTGAAAGTCGATCAAGGCGGGTTTTCAGATGACGCATGACTCCAATTCTTTTCCATGCCTTTTTGATAGAATTACTAATATGAGAGTCCCAAGACCCGTCACTAGAAAGAAATATGCCTAAATGTTTATGACTAGTGACAGGTGGAATTTCGGTATTCGACATAAACAGACCAGGGTGGTTAGTCTTAAAACGTTTTCGAGATATAACTAAGGATTCTGATTTTGCTGGATTGAACTTGACCAACCACTTCTGCGCCCAACGAGAAATTGTATCGATATCTGTTTGTAATACAGTTCCAGCGGCAGCTGGGTCAGATACAACCATCGATAGACTGGTATCATCTGCAAAGAGATTAATGTTTGCCCGAATATCATCAACAATATCATTAATATATATTAAGAACAAAAGAGGTCCTAAAATAGATCCTTGGGGCACACCTGCCTGCACGTGGCGTAAGTCAGAGATACCACCTGGTATAAGAACTCGTTGAAAACGATTTAAAAGATATTCAGAAAACCAGGACAATAATTTACCTCTAATACCGGCTCTTCGCATCTTGAATAACAAGCCCTTATGCCAGACTTTATCAAATGCTTTGCTTATGTCAAAGAATACTGCTCTGAATTCCAACCCATCATCTAAAGCTTTGCATATGGTGTTATATAGACAAGTTACCTGATTAACAGTAGAATCACCTGGCATAAAACCAGACTGATATGGAGTAAAAAAATCTGTATCCTTTAGATAATTATAGACATGCTTGAATATGATTCGTTCTAAGACTTTTTCTATGTTATTTAGTAATGAAACTGGTCTGTAGTTGGAAGGCAGAGAATGGTCACCCGACTTAAATATGGGACATACATTGGATATTTTCCACGAAGATGGGACAGTACTGGTATTCAATGAGTAATTAAATAGATCGCATAAATGTGGTGCCAGCTGACCAGCTGCTTCAATAAGAATTTTATTATTTATGCCATCAGGGCCAGAGGCTTTGCCCGTTTTAAGTGTTTATGGTCATGTGAAAAAAATATGACGTAATGACGGACTACTTTCTGAGCCCACTACAGACGTTGTCTGCGCATGTCATATTCTTCGAAGATTCGACTTGAACTGGCCACCGTTGTATACCGTGTATTACGTAGTAGTATCGGGGGCGGTAACCAGTCTAGATTAGACTGTCTTATATGACGCATCACTAGCCCCAAAAGCAGGCTGGCTGTAATATTACGCTCTGTAAAGTAGTAATGTAGAAAATAGCTTTTATCAATACCTGGTTCAGTCCGATTCTTTTCTCTTTTTTTATATTCTGCCATTACTTTGTCTAAAAAAAGGCGTCATGTTTATAGAAATAAATGTCTGAATATAAAAAGGGGGGGGTGTTGAATGATCGAACTGTAACCTAGGCTGTGTAAAGGGTTAGGTGTTAAAACCAAATTTGTCACACTTTGAAGTGATTCTGAAAAAGTTAATTGACCGTGTGACCAATATTGCAGCAAACCCAACGAACGTCAAGTGCAAAGAAAATCTTATGTGATTTTATAGCAAAAAAAGCTTGAATCGTCTTTGCTTAACGAAAATAAACGATTGTATTGTGCCTTTGTCGACCTAAAGAAATGTTTCGATTCGATTAACAGACATGGTATAAATTGTATAAAAGTGGCATCCAGGGGAAACTACTCCGTATTATCCGAGATATGTATAGCAAAGTCAGCTCTTGTGCTCGGAGCTACAATGAAACGTCCGACTTCTTTGATTTCTCAACTGGACTGAGACAGGGGGAGACAATTTCACCCATTTTGGTATCGCTCTTCCTAGAAGACTTGGAACTCTTCTTACAACAGGATTCTGACTCTGGTATTAAATTGGACCAGTTGACTATAATTATCCTCCTTTTTGCAGATGATATGGTAATTTTTGGTAAAACGCCAGAAGAGCTGCAGGTCAACTTAGACAGACTATACGATTACTGTAATACATGGGACTGGAGGTTAATGTAAATAAGACTAAAACTATGGTATTTAGAAAAAGAGGGGGACTTAAAAATAACGAGAGATGGACATTTAATGGACAATTTCTGGAATCAGTTGATAATTTTAACTATCTAGGCACAGTTTTCAGTTATACAGGGACTTTTAATTTAAACCAAGAATATATATCAGGTAAAGCTTTGAAAGCGCTTAATGTATTATTGAATAACTGCCTTAAATATAAACTTAAGACAAGTATTTTGTGTCAGTTATTTGATGCATTCGTCGGGTCTATCCTAAATTACTCGAGCGAAACGTGGGGATTCAGTAAGTCTAAAGCTATCGAACGAATACATCTTAAGTTTTGTAAACGTATTTTACAGGTACGAACAAGTACGAGTACGATGGCTGTCTTTGGAGAGCTCGGTCGATTTCCGATGTATATATTACGATATCATAAGATTATAAAGTATTGGTTCAAAGTGCTGCAAACAGAAAATATTGTATTGAAAAGTGTTTATTTACAGTCACTACATGATGTTCAATGTGGTAAGAAAAATTGGATTTTTAACGTTAAAAGTATTTTAGATATTTATGGTTTTTCGGATGTTTTTAATAATCCCGCTTCTTATAACTCAGTACTTTTTTCGAGCCTTTTGAAGGAGAAAATGGTAGATTGCTTCAAACAAGAATGGTTTTCACATATCAGGGACAGTAGTTCTTTAATACTGTACAAAAATATAAAATCGTCTCTTTGTTTCGAAGAGTATTTAAACATTTTGCCTATTTCACTTCGCTCCCACCTTTGTCGACTTTGAATCTCAGCACACTCTCTTCGGATTCAAACAGGCAGATTTTCTAATAACAGAACACCGCGAAATGAAAGAGTGTGTTTATTGTGCAATATGAACGAGGTAGAGGACGAATTTCACTTTATGTTTATCTGTCCAAAGTATAGTATTTTACGCAGGCAGTACATAGATGGTTTCTATTTTAGAAGTCCAAGCATGTATAAGTTGGTTGAACTTTTCACCAAAGAAGAAAAAAGAACAATTTCAAATGTAGCACAATATATCGAATCTGCATTATCAGTGCGATTTCATTTTCTGTACAACTAATGGTCATATCATCATTGTGTTGGTATATTATAAGCTTTTTATTAACATATTATTCATCATCTTTTCCAAATTAAGTGAAATTCCTTTTGTATGTCATCCTCACTTATAAGCAGTTTTGTTTTTGTTTTTATCTTTTTTTTTTGGGGGGGGGGTAGAGAGAGAGAGAGAGAGAGATGTAGATAAATTGTCACGTGATAGAGAGAGAGAGAGGGAGGGAGTGAGAGAGGCCTTGACAAATGCTTTGTTATATAAATTATGTAATATTTGACTATGTACGCTTGTACTTGTCCAATAAAATATATGTTCTGTTCTGTTCTGTTCTTATTTTCCATTTTTCGTACTTTCTTTTTAATCGTTGGACGGCACTTGATTATTAGATCTAACTCTTTACAAAACGATCAACCAAATTTCTGGTCCAAACTCAAAAGCATGTACAAGTATGCCTACATTATACACGACCAACTACATTTGCTCAATGACAGGGTATAATTTATGTGGGAAAAAGAAGCAAAGGCTGGTTTCCAATATTTTCTCATTGTTCAACAGTTTTTTTCATAAGTATTTTCTCTCATATTCATTAAATCTGGGAATCATGAGGTTAAGGGTCAGTACATGTGAGTATTATCCACAATGACCTACATGTATTAATTTGATAACACGAATAAAATGTGCATACTTAAAAATCAAAATCTGTCTTAAATTTCATACTCTAAGCAATAATAATATCCTTATATTGCATAAATGCTCGATTGCAAGAATACTGCAGAGCATGTTGCGTTTTCTCTTTCACACACACACAACGGACAGAAATATATTCCAATAGGGATAAATGTTCGAGACTGCGCTTTATTTGCACTTGTAATGGAACAATATCAAAAATAATTGATTCCTATTATTTTGTCTTCTTTTCCATAATTAGTCGTGGTATGCCGATCAATTAACGAATTAATACCTAATTTATCACACTTGCGATTAAAATCAACTAAATTTGCAAAAAAAAAAAAATTATTCTTATAATTCATACAAAAATTGATTTAATTTATCAACGACTAAAACATTTATCAGTTGTTGATAAGAACTAAGAAAATCGAAGTGGGACGTTTTGACCAATTTTTTGGAACAGTGGGACGTTTTAACCAAATTGGTGGGACGTTTTAACCAAAAGTGGGATGTTTTAACTGTGGGACGTTTTGACTGTAAACCGTTGGAAGGTATTGGTTTCGTGACGCATTAAACTTTAGGGCGGTAAAATAGAAAAACATAGGGCGGAGTTTAGAGATAACTGACACCAGACTCAAACAGTGTGTAGAAACGAATTAGACTCAAACAGTGGCGATATAGCGACGTCCTTGTAAAGCTACCTCAAATAATAAAGAGTATATTTCAGCCAAAAGGAAAACTTTTATCGATAACGAAAACCGTAGTAAAAGGAAATAATCTAGAATAGTGTCGTTACAGTTAAGTATGATATAGAGAAAATGCACAAATGGCTAAAGAATGCTCGAATGATCAAAATCTTATATTCTGTTAGACTTTCCATTTCGTGTAACATCCCTTAATTTCTTTCCGGTACTTTCATCTCAAAATGGCGTCGATTGCCAGAGGTCTTTGTAGGTTACCGAAAAATACAATAGTATGCCGCGGATTGAGCACCACCAGAAAAAAGAATGCCATCGATGGAAAGGATGTTAACTTGGTTACACATACTGGTCAGGTAATTATGCATAGATATCTTTTTTACTCCTGTTGTGCGCAATCGAGATGCCAAAATTACCTTGTTTAGATTCGTCACAGGTTGCTCTCGCTACTGAAAAAGTACTGAATTTCATTTCTGGCCAGGCTTTTAAACAAGACCATATCTCGACACAAACGAGCAACTTTGGTTTTAGCAACAATTTTATGTCACACACCCAACACATCTGCTGTATGTTTTACCCGAATCTATTAATCACGACTCGAGTATGTTCATCTGACCTTCTTTTGAGAATTCAAAATGATATTCAAGTTTTCGTGCACTCTATGAAGAGAGTGACATCACAGTTTTTTCTGATGGGCTTATACAAATGAATGTAAATTGCTGTTAATTTACAAAATGAAGCAAAAACAAGAAAACATTCATGTTTCCAAAGTAAAGATTGGTTTTGGTGAGGAATTTCTTATTACTCTATACAACTCATTGTGGCCATGTAAATGCTAAAATGTCAAGTGAACTTACTAGAATAATGTGGCAAGATCAGAGAATTTCATGACCCTTTTCAAATGCCTAAATGCTTTTGGTATGTACTTAATGATTATTCTAGACCGTGCAAAAGGGCAGGGAGGCAGGAAAAAGGGGCAGGGAGGCAGGAAAAAGGGGCAGGGAGGAACATTGCCTTGTTGAATGACTTCTCATATCAGATAAAGGCAAATCAGTGTCCTTCACTCTTTTCGAAATAAGTTCTAACTATAACTTTGGATATGAATTGCATATTAAAGAAAAGAATAAGAAAAGATTCTTATCAACTCATAGACTCAAAGCAACACAATCGGACTATACAGGTTTTGATTGCCATGCAATTTATAATCCCATGATGCACTGTCACACTGACTTAGCTTTAATGTAGTAGACCCGTAACACTTCTGGTGTAGCATGGAAAAAAGTTCTTGCTAGTTGATAAATGCAGATTTATACAGATAAAATACTTATGCATATTTTTGACCGACTAGAAATGCCTTTGATGTCTCTTAAAAACAATTGTTGATACTTTTGTTAGTTTTCAGAAAAGGGAGGTAATTATTAATTTGCTTTGTAATGAGAATACAATGGTTTTGGATTTATAAATAATAATTCTAGGAAGGAAAAAAGGAAAAATTGGCTCGGTTTTAAGTAGTACAATAATACTCATTTTAGCAAATTTTGTAGGATAATAATATTGTGGAAATAGCTGTTTTCTATTACAGGTCCACTACCTAACTTCTCGTCAGATAACAAAAAATGTCCAGAGTAATTATTAAAACAAACCCTTCTTCTCAGCTGTTTTAAGAAATGACAATAATTTTGATAAAAAAAAACTTAATTATTACATAGAAAGAATTACAAAATGTGTAGGCAGGCCTACTGATGGAGTAGTGTACTACTGCATGGTCATTCTATAAATAGACTGCTAAAAATAGAACACTGCAGTGCAGATTTTGCTTTAAAAAAAAATTGCCGATGCTTGAATAGCAAACATCGAGTATTTTCAATATAGTTGGCAACTTTGGTTTTCCATCCATACTTGTAATTTATGCAAAAAATATACGAAATGATAATCTCGAGGTGCAGTAAGAGTTAATTCAGCTTTATTTTAAAACTATTCAAGTATTCATAAATTTCACCGATTGTGTGACGTCATTTAAAGAAATTAGCAGACGTTAAAGTACATGTGGGGGAAAAAAAGTCAGGGTTTCGAGGGATAAAGGGGTGGTTTAGCAAGTTAATGACAGAGAAGGATTATAAAACCCTGCTGTCCTGTCTTAACTGACGAAGTTGATCAAGGATAATTAGTGTCACCCTTAGTCTTAGATTGGCTGTATTTCATGAATATAGTCAGGTCGGAAGAAATTTATGGCGACTTTTTGTGACTGTGCAAGCTTGACGAGACGGAGCCGAGACACTGAAGATGAGTTTTTTGCCCATGTAGCCTGGTGGTTTGTTCTGAAACCAGAACAATACACAAACAAGTTTTGTATATATTTGATAAGGGCAACAGGGCGGGTGTTCACAGATTCGAGGGCAGAAGGGCGGAGTGAAAAAGGGGCAGGGCGGCCCGCCCTGCTATTCCGCTCTAGAATAAACACTAGTACTGGTCTAAATTGTTGACTTGTGGTAAAGGGTTAATGTCAAAATGATTTGTGGTTGGTGGTTATATTTCCAATATAGAGTTGAGATTCTAAAGGTGGCATTAGAGATAGAAAATTGACTTTATATTTTTTGCCATGATGTTTTTCAGATATGGGAAAAGGATGACTACAGAAAAGCAAGATTTGTTGACAGAAAGAAACTGGTATATTTTCCTACTTAACCATAATTATTCTTAATAACACTCAATTCTTTACCACAAAACAGAAAAGTATACTTGTTCAAATTCGAAGCATTTGCAGATGACAAAATTTTTAACGAGATGCAGTTCAAATAGTGGGATTTGTTTTTTATAGAGTAGAAAACATTATTGGAAAAGGAGAAAATGCTGGTTACCAGAATTTTCTATGTTCCCTACAATGTTTTCAAAATGCCTCTTTCTCAAGGTCAATTAAAGGTTGGATTGTGTGGTGAAGGGTTAAAAAACTAACAAATCTTACACTATCCAATTTAGCTCAGACGATGAAATTTGTATTGGAAAGGACAGAAGAGACTGTATTAAAAAGGAAAATGTTGGATACATGGACTGGTTGCAAGTATTTCCTGTTATTTCCACAAAGTTTTGCAGCAACCCCTATGGAGATAAGAAAGGGTTAACTTTTTACCAAATGACAAAAAATGTAGACTTGTCCCAATTGAAAGCATTTGCAGGCAACATCTGACTCAAATTATGGAAATTATTTTTGAAAGAGTAGAAAACATTTTTGGAAAAGGAGAAACATTTGTTACCAGCTTTTTGTCCATATCACAAAATGTTTTCAAAAGGCATTCTTCCTAAGGCTTGTTAACATTTGTGATTTTGTTTTAAAGGGTTATATCGTAATTATTTGTAATGGGTACAGATTTGAAGCCAATTGCCATCACTATTTCAGGTTAACCCAAGGTTTGCCATAGATCTTGTCGCCGAAGAGCCTGTAGTTGTGTGTACTCAGAGGGTGGTATCAAGTAACAGTGGTGGCCCTTTAGGACATCCGAAAGTTTTTATCAACTTAGTAAGTGTATTTTTAACCCTTAACTCATTACCAAATGGAAAAAAAATTAGGTTTGTCCAAATCCAAAACATTTGCAGACGACAAAACAAAAGTAACAGTTTGAAATTTGTTTTGTGATGGGTAGAAAATATTGTGGGAAAAGGAGAAAATGCTGGTTACCAGCATTTTCTCCTTTTCCCATAAGGTTTTCTAAAGCTTCTTTCTCAGGGTTGTCAAAGTAGGGATTGTGTGGTAATGGGTTAAGTTGCTTTTATGCACTAAATTCTCAAAATATGGGCCCAAAGCATGTCTTACAGTTATTTCAGATTTGCTTGATGCTTTTGGAGGTTACATTACATCAGTTTATTTTTTTGAGATAGTTTTTCTTATACGGTAACTAAAAAACATGATTAAATATTTAAAATTTACATTTTTGGATTAAAATCCACTTCAAAAGCAGTAACCCTTCCTTGAAATGTTATTTCACAACTGTGTCTTTATGTACACATATTCACAACTATGTCTCTATGTACACATATTTGAAACACGGAATCTCTCGTGAAATGTCTGGTATTTTCGTTTCTATTTCTCTTGTTGATCTTAAAGGTGGGTACTTAGCAATTTCACATTACACCTAATCAAAAATTATGTATATCACCGAAATTTATATGAAAAAATAATACAAATCATCAATAATTAAAAATCATAAAATTACCAAAAAAATTTTTTTCGGGGGTATTCACGTAAAAAGGCTACGTAGCCTCTTAAGCTATTTTTAGATTTCGCGCAAAAAAAAAAAAAAAAAAGATGCATTGTGGGAATGTTAAGTGACAGGCACATGACTAAGGACGCTTAAATTCCATTACATAACAAACATGTAATTATTTTTCATAATATCTTCTTCGGACACCACGTTTGAAGCTTCGTCTTTGTATTTCCAGTATGTCAATGAGCGAGTTGTTCATGTAAAAATAGAACGTGTTTCCTGTCAATGTCAACCTTGGCCGTAGTAAATCTCTAATTTGTCGTGTTGTCAGATGGTTTTCGACTACTGGGGTTTTAATGAATGACGATTATAAGGCTTTTGGAGTATCAGGATGACACTAAGATTAAAGATTTTTGTCACAAGTTCACAGCAACTTACTCGATATTTGCAATAAAATTGTGTACAAGGTCTACCCTCTAGTTTAAATGGAAAGATACACCATGATCTATAATTTAACAACCTATTTTGTTTCGATAATAAAAACAATTTATATTGATAAAATTGAAAAATTATTGATAGCTATACTAATTTGCATCTCTTAACTTTTTACCACACAATGATGACTTTTAACACCCCAGAGAAAGAAGCTTTTTGAAAAAATTGTGGGAAAAGGAGAAAATACTGGTAACCACTTTTCTAAAAAAAACTGTTCTTTGGATGCTAAGCTTATTTTCTGTATGAAATCATATTGCAACACAGATTTTTGTTTCACAGTTAACTCTTTACCACACAATCCCAACTTTTAACAACCCTGTGAAAGAAGCCTTTTGAAAACACTGTGGGAAAAGGAGAAAATGCTGGTAACCAGCATTTTCTCCTTTTCCCACAGTGTTTTCAACCCTTTCCAAACCATTTTTTTAATCACTTTTATTTTGTCGTCTACAAATGCTTACAATTTGCACCAGTCTAAAATTTTCCCGTATGGTAAAGAGTTAGATGACTGTAGTTCACAATAATATGGAGTTATAACATTTATTTTAAGGCATGTTACAGGGCCTCTTGTTCCTGTTCTATGTTGACTCTAAAGTCATCTGTTATACACAAAGAAATATTTGGGAACTGTGCCTGTAATGAGTAAAGCCACATCCAAAGATAGTTTACATGACATGTACTAAACTTGATATTTTCTCACATGTGTACTTCCAGGATAAGCCAGAGATTTCTGTGTGTGGATATTCGGGAAGAAAGTTTATTCTAAAGAAATACTATGATGAAATAGAACATGGGCCCTCTATAACATTTGAAGAGTACTTAGAAGAAATGGAGAGGGAGAAATCATAGAGACATTAGTTAAAGCTTCCTGAATTGTGAAGATATTGAGTTTTGTGATTTTGAAGTATATACAATTAATCAAGTTGTTTTCATATGAAACTGTGATGAAAAATCTGTCGTTTTAGTGTTGCTTCTCCTTTCTTCCATGCCTTGTTATAATGGATATCTTTTCAAGCTGTATCTTACAAAAGATTTTTATGCCCATGATAGCATAGGAAAGCATTGAGGGAAAACAAGTTACACACACTTTCCATAATTTGGAAAAAAAATGGTCTTCTGCAAAAATTTGTAAATATTTGTCTTTAGTGGAATAGAACTCTTTTTGTCTTAACCCATTACCACTCAATCCCTACTTTTGACGCCCCCAAGAAAGAAGCCTTTTGAAAACACTGTAGGAAAAGGAGAAAATGCTGGTAACCAGCATTTTCTTCTTTTCCCGCAGTGTTTTCTACCCTTCCCAAAACAGATTCCAATTTTTCAGTCACCTTTAATTTGTCGTCTGCAAATGGTTTCAATTTGAACCAGTCTAAAATATTGTCGTTTGGTAATGAGTTAAATGCATCTCAGAAGGCAGAATATGTCTATTGGTAGAATTGATAGAGCATAAATATATTAACAACTAGACATGGGTTCAATATGTTATGTTTTTTTGTTGTTGTTTTTTATACGCCCAAAGGGTTGTACTATGTCATACCCCTGGTCGTCCGTCCATCGGTCCATCTGTCTGTCCGTCCCTCCGTACGTCCGTTAGCAATTTCTTGTGTGCGCAACTCCTCCTACAGTTTCCATCGGAATTATTTGAAACTTGCCACAATGAATCTCCTTGATGTCTAGTTGTGCACCTGAGTCTCAGAATTTGGATTGCTGTTTGCGTTCTAAAATTATCTGCCCTTGATTTCTGAAATAACCAACTTTTCAGTTTGAATTTTTGTCCATGCTATAACTTCCATACTACAAAAGGTATCAACTTGAAACTTCATATAGTCCGGTCTGTTAACTCGATTTTTTAGCAAAATGTTTACACTCCGGACGAAAGCAACAAATTTTGCATACAGTTAAAAGACATTATTCCGAACCATTTGCGCCTGGTGTGCCCGATTTTAGTAGCCTAGTTCATTAATTACTGCCTATTATATATTCGGATAGATGTAGTGTCCGAATACTCTTCCTTTGTATTTTATCAGAATATACATATATTGTATTTCACAATGATTTGATCACTGAGGGTCAATCGAAACGCTTTCAAATTTAAGAGAACTTCATTTTTTTTTTATCGAAAAATTGTTTTTTATTTACTTTGTAGATTGATTTCGGTTTATTTTCAGTAATATAGATATGAATAAATCCGAAATGATACCCAGAACGGGCATTTTTAGTATTTTTTTTTTCACTTTTATATTAAGTTCCGAAATTTTTGTAATGTCCAAAAAACCTAAAACGGCTGTGCCGGTAGTTTTATTAATCATCTTTTTCGAAGACACACACAAAAAAAGAAATATCGTTTTATCAATCTTTCGGTAGACTTCAGAGAGTAAAGCAGTGCCATAAGCGCTATCTTCCGACGGGCGTGTTGACAGAACTTTTTGTATGCGGGCTGCATTAACCCTTAGGCTGATAAGCGCGACTCAATGATCTTGTGCAGACAATATAGACTAAGATCAGACTACGAAGAACGTGCTGTCTGATCCTAGATCATCTACACTGTCCGATACGGAGATATTTTTCCTCGAGATATTCCTCTGAAATAACATTTGGGATTTTACGATCGGGTTTAAAAGTGTCATTTAATTAGTAGGATAAAGGTTTAATAATTTGAAAACAACCCCCAGCCCATTCCGAAAGAAATAAGTGCAAATATACAGTTTAATTGGGACCGGTTAAATCAGGTTACATAATAATGCATTTGAATCACCCCCCCCCCCCCCCCCCCCCCCCAAAAAAAAAGAAAAAAAATGTTCGGGCAGAAAAATGCATCTTTTAGGGCCAGTATTTAGAACAGACTTATCCTCTGTAACAGATTTTAACCATTCAAAACCTTTACAAGTGATATCATCGTAAGGCTGAACGGGATAAACACTTAATTATGACACGTGTGTGTTAGTCGGTGCTCGAACTTCTGTTGTTTTTTTTTTCTGGAAGGAATGGGAGGTTTGAGATTTGAATTGAATTTTGTTATTACCATAGTTAAATTATAAGGTAGTTCAAACAGGAACATGACAAAAATCCAACTATAGAGATTTTAAATATTATTTCAAAGTCAGGATTTTCGCTGTAAATTGAAAATGTATAATATCCCAGTTTTTTGGTAAATAAACTCTCTCTGTCTATTTGCAGATACTGAAACGATTTTTTTAAAACAAAAATTATTACTTTAATAGTTTAGATAAATCAAACCACCGATTCCTGGATTTCGAGCCAGTACGTTAAAAAACTTAGCCACGGAATTAGGCAAACATTAGATGATCAATCAGACATAAAAATAGGAAAGGTCTATTGCAGTTATATTAATGTTATTTTTCTCCCTTTTCCCCAATTTCTTACAATACCGAATCTTCATTAACTCTTTACCAAACGAAAAGTTGAGACTTGCCCAAATTGCAAGCCTTTGCAGACAACAATTTGAATGTGATTTAAAAAAATGAAATTGTTTGTAAGAAGGATAGCAAATGGAAAAGGAGAAAAGGGTGTTTACCAGAACTTTATCACTTTTCTACAACATTTTTAAAAACTATATTTCTCAGGGTCATGAAAAGCTTGTATTATGCGGGATAGGGTTTTAAATAGTTACGGTGAATGTTTTCACCCGACGACGTCCATATACTTAGCATATGGGGGACGGACAAAAGTCCACTGGACAAAAGCCCACTGGGCAAAAGCTCACAGTTTATTTCGTCAGGGAGGACAATTGCCCACTGGTTATAAAAAAATGTGTATAAAAAAAAATAATTTTTTAATCATTTTTGTAGAAAAAACACAGAGATTTAATGATTAGAATGATCAAATTGCATTTCTTTCTTCTCAATGTTTAATTCTCTGCAACATTTCCCATTCTTATAACAACCATGTGAAAGAAGAAGTAAATGCTGCTTATCGTCATTTTCTGCTATTCACATAATGTTTTCTACTTTTTGTAGAGACAAGTCACATGATATATACGAAACTTATTAATTCCATACATGATTAGAACTAAAAGTTCTATTGGGCTATTGTCCCAGTGGGCTTTTGTCCTGGTGGGCTTTTGTCCAGTGGGCTTTCGTCCCATTGGGTTTTTTTCCTACACCCAGCATATGGAAACGATAGAATAAAGGTGGTTCAAATGGTTGTAATTGTCCTTGAAAAAGTAAAACATATTGTTGAAGCTTGAGAAAGATTCTTTTTTTTTCCAATATTTTCTCTCACACTTTGAAAATTCATTTTTCACAGATGTTTTTGAACAATATATTGATTACTTTTTTTTTGCGGGGAGTGGGGGCGGTGTTGAGGTTGAGGATGTGAGACAAAAAACAGAAAGTGGGACATATCAGCATTTTCCGGGTCGCCAAAACACGAAATACTTTGGTAAAAGGAAAAGTGGCTGTCCACTGTCTTCAGAGATACAGGGACATTCCATTTACTGATATTACAGCACTATTATCAAACCGTCTTTGTTGCACTTTCAGGCATGTTCCTATTGACGAATAACTTCATGTTATAGATCATGAACAAAAAAAAAAAACTTGGCTTCAGATCAGATTCCAATACCGTTTTCACAAACTATTTTTTTTTTTTTCAAACTTCATTTTGAGCATTTAAAGATGTGAAAAATGGGTAAAGGGTTAACTCGGTGTTCCTTTGGTCTCGGTATCGCACTGCAGGGTGGGTGACCTTTAGAAGACTTGTAATGTACTGTCTTCTTATTGATTACCAAACATGTGTCACATTAATCTGACTCTTCGTATCTTTTGTTTCATATTACCGGTAATTTATCCGTGTGGTGATCATTAATGGACGGGATTTTGAATTATACACACGTTACAGAGGGTTCATTCTTAGTCTCTGTATGCTCTTTATTTCAATACGATCTCATAAAATGCATATTTTGTCTGTTCATGATTATTTTTTTACAAAAGCAATATCACGAAATATTACTAAATTGTGTTAGAATTGATTTCCTATGTATTTTTTGCTATGTCATTTTCTGTTCAGTTGTGAATTTGTCCAAATTTACAGGATTTGCGAACGGGACATACAGCATTTGTCCTTGAAAAAAATGCTTTGGATAAAAAGAAAATATCCGTTATATCAAATGTAATCGGCAAATCGTCTATTGCATTGTATGCTGAAATCTGAAGGCAATTTGATTTGTCCTGGCGATCGGCCAAATTCAAAGCAATCCTATACGCGAAATTCAAAGTCAGTTCTTTTTAAGAATGTAAAGTGCAAGCAAATGACACGCCAATGGACGGACAGACAAACAGACAGATACGAAAGACATATAGAATATTCATAAAATCAATCCCTAAATCCAGCTGTGCCTTTAAAATGGCAAAATACTTCTGAAACACCATTTTTTTTTCGATCATACATTGTGACTAAACGGGAAACAACCAAATTACTGTTCTACAAAGGAAGAGTATTCGGACAGTACAGTTATCCGAATTTCAAATTGCAATAAAAATTGATCTAGGGCATTAAAATCGGGCACACCCCTTTTTTTCGTTTTAGAAACGTATTGTTTACATCATATAAAATTTTCACACTTTCGTCCGGCTGGTAAACATTTTTGAGCTAACAGACCGGACTAATACACTGATAGAACACATTATGGAGAAGTGCAGTGCTCATGAACCACAACTCTGCCACCTCTATTTTTTGAGTTACTGCCCTTTGCTAATTTTCAGTTTTAATTTTTGTCCAGGCCATAACTTCCATACTACAAAAGGTATCAACTTGAAACTTCATACACTGATAGAACACATTATGGAGAAGTGCAGTGCACATGAACCATAACTCTGCCACCATTATTTTTTTGAGTTACTACCCTTTATTAATTTTCAGTTTGAATTTTTGTCCAGGCCATAACTTCCATACTATAAAAGGTATCAAATTGAAACTACATACACTGATAGAACACATTATGGAGAAGTGTAGTGCACATGAAACATAACTCTGCCACCGATATTTTTTTGAGTTACTGCCCTTTGTTAATTTTCAGTTTGAATTTTTGTCTAGGCCATAACTTCCAAACTATAAAAGCTATTAACTTGGAACTTTATACACTGATAGAACCCATTATGGAGAAGTGCATCACACATGAACCATAACTCTGCCACATTTATTTTTTGAGTTATTGCCCTTTGTTAATTTTCAGTTTGAATTTTTGTCCAGGCCATAACTTCCAAACTATAAAAGCTATTAACTTGGAACTTTATACACTGATAGAACCCATTATGGAGAAGGGCAGTGCACATGAATCATAACTTTGATACCTTTATTTTTGAGTTAGTGCCATTTGTGAATTTTCAGTTTGAATTTTTGTAAAGACCATAACTTCCGAACTTCAAAATCCATCATCTTGAAACTTCAAAGACTAATAGAACACATTATGAAGAAGTGCATTGCACAAGAACCATAACTCCGCCGTCCTTCTTTTTGAGGTATTGCCCTTTGCACTTTGAATTTTCGTCTGGGCCATAATTTCTAAAATATAAAAGATATGATCTTTGACCTTCAAAGACTGATAAAACACCTTGTGGATAAGAGCAAATCACAAAATTTGTAACTTTGCCACCTTTATTTATTTAGTTGTTGCCCTTTAATATTTTTCACATATCATGGAGAATAACTACTCTTCATTCATGGCCCATTCGTCAATGCAACTCATTTCACTGACAAGCCCCTTCGGACGTATATGCGCCACTCTGTGAAGCTCTTGTTTAATTATTAGGGTTTAGTGTGTCACCATGATCCTCAATCCTTTTACATGCTGATCATGGCTGATGCTTTTTGCAGATGCATTATACCCCCTTTTCACAGAGCATATCTCATGTTTAACCCTTTACCACACAATCCCTACAAAGGCCTTTTGTAAACATTGTGGGAAAAAGAAAAAATGCTGGTAACCAGCATTTTCTCCTTTTCCCACAATGTTTTCTACAGTATCACAGAAATATTTCACCATAGAAGCCACATTGAAATTAACTTCTGCAAATGCTCTCAATTTGGACTAGTCCAAAATTTTGTCATTTGGTAAAGAGTTAATGTATTTACATAAATGTAGCTGGGTGACTCTATATAACAATGATGAGCATGCTATAAAATGAGCCTAGCCTGGTCCATGCTTATAAAAATTCATTTCATACCCGGCAGAGTTCTTGCTAGACTTTTAAACCTCCATTGTTGCTTCAGACAATTAGGAATAGACATGAATGCAAGAAGGAGGGAATTGCTCTGAAAATTAAGAACTTGCCCCCTTAGGTGTATCAAATAATATTTATCAAACGTTAAAATTTATTGCTCAACTGAGTTGAGCAAAAACATCTTGGCTCAATTGGCAGAAAGTCAGCAGAGCTTTTGTCATGGTATTGTTTCTGTCATCTGTCTGTTCCTCTGTCCTTCCGTCTGTTAGTCTATTAGTTGTTTAAGCAGTAAAGTCTGCCTCTGTAGCTGGATTTTTGTGAAACTTGCAGTTTGTTTATCTTACAAATAGCTTTAATCCTGTTGATGTTAAAAAAAAATGTGGCAATCACTTGAATCAGTATGGGAAGAGTAGCATTTTGAAGTTGAAAATTTCTCTTTTTTTTTTGTTTATGGGATTAAGTCTGTATTTGTGGCCAGATTTTCTTGAAACTTACACAGTAGCTTTGTATCAACAGCTTGAACTCTAATGAGTTTGAAAAAAAAAAAAAAAAAAATCCAACAATCAGTATGGGAAAAGTAGCCATTTATAGTTAAAAATTACTAATTTGTATAGGGAATGAAGTCCACTTTTTTTTAATTCTTTTGAAACTTAATAATCAGTTATGGAAAAACAGCCATTTGATGACTTAATATTGTTTACTTAACAAACTCCACATAATTAGTCACATTTCTTTCAAATTTGCTAGGATTATTGAATACCATACATTCTGAGACCCTGTCAAATTTGGCTGGATTCCAAACAATTCCTTTTGAGAAATTTTACTTTAATTTTTTTTTCACTTTTTGTTCAGTTAAGTATGCCTACTTATGCTGTCTTTGTGGGTTCAACCCTAGTTGCAAGAATACCCCCCTTATTCTGTGTGTGTTTTTGTACTTTTCCTTCAAGCATCATTAATTCATAATATGTACTAGCGAAATCACTGCCAGAAGAGCGATTTCATGTCAATCAGGGCCTTTAGTTTAAGTATATGTTTACCATTTTTTTTCCTCAAAAGTTAGGGACAGGGACGAAAAAAATATGAAATTCACTGCAACTACATAATTTTTTATATTACTCTGTCATACTATTGATATTGCAACACACAAAGACGCATTCAAACTACTTTCCATTTAACCTTTTCTCTTAATCTTTTACAATGAAATGTTAAGTAACCTAGGAAAAGGACTTTTGAAAATATTGTGGGATAGGAGAAAAACGCTAGTAGCCATGATTTTCTGCTTTTCTCTCTTTCCAAGACAATTCCCATCGTATGAGCAAAATTGAATTCATACGTGTAAAGCTAAATATATATAGATAAATTTCCAACATATGTTATAAGGGATAGAAAAGCACAAAAAACAAGTCTGCTTTTAAAACTGGAACCAACAACAGGAATCGCTGTAAAGGCCTCTAAAACACTAACTTTTTAACTAACAATAAAATTTTAGGTTTGTCCAGATGGAAAGCATTTGAAGTTGATAAAATAAAAGTAACTTCAAAACTTGAGATTGTTTCCACCAGGGTGGAAAATATTGTGCGAAAAGGAGAAAAAGCTGGTTACCAGCATTTTCTCCTTTTTCCACTATGTTTTTGAAATCCTGCTCCTACAGGGTCTTTTAACCCATTACCACACAATCCCTACTTTTGACACCCCTGAGAAAGAAGCCTTTTGAAAACACTATAGGAAAAGGAGAAAATGCTGGTAACCAGCATTTTCTCCTTTTCCCACAGTGTTTTCTACCCTTCCCAGAACCAATTTCAATTTTTCAGTCACCTTTATATTGTCGTCTGCAAATGCTTTCATTTTGAACCAGTCTAAAATGTTGTCGTGTGGTAAAGAGTTGAACTTGGGCTTGTCTGGTAAAGGGTTAAGCTTTGTTGAAGATAAAGAATTATGCTCATAGCCAAAGCATCTGGCACATACAGAGATTACAAAATAAAAACCATTAACTAGCATTAGACTAGAATTTGCAAAATACATATAATGACTTGTTTGTGTAAATTGCACTGGTAATAGCCTAAAAGGATATACAAAGCTTTACTAGCTTTGCATTTCATAGCTTTGGAAAAGATGTGAAAAAAACAATTCACAATTTCTGCTGCCCCAGATTGCTCACTGTATCATCATTTACCTTTTCTCATTTTCCCCCTTTAAGTAAACTCTGCCACTTAATGGTATACTTGAAAATGACCATTCTCTATTGGTTAAACTGGCTTGTTGTCAATTAGTTGTGCGATAATGGTTACACCTTATACTTATCATGAATTTCAAGTGAAACATATTTCTTTTTGTACGGATATTTTGCGGTTAAATAATGTGTTCACTTACTTACCATATTTCTGTCAGTAATAGCTCATTACAACGGTATTCATCCCATTCTTTCAATTGAGTAATATGCTATCTTCGTGTATCGGAAAGCTGCAAGTTGCCTTGAAGGAATAATGTACGTATGCTACGATATAGTGAAAGAAAGCATGATTGGGAACTCGGATTTGAAATCATGGTAGGTTCACTGGCCGCGATCTTGTCACTGTGATGATTGTAATGACTAATTAAACAAAAATAGTATAGATTCTTTATGCAAACCATTCACCACAAAATCCTGGGTTTTAGCAGCCCTGAGCAAAAGGCATTTTGGAAGTATGGTGGAAATGGAGAAAATACTGGTAGCCAGCATTTTCTTCATTTTCAACAGTGTTCAAATAAGAAACTATCCTTTGAAAGAAAAAAAAAAAATCAAGTTTTGGGTCACATTTAATTGTCGTCTGCAAATGCTTTCAGTCTGTGCAGGTTTAAAAGTTTGTTGAGTGGTAAAGAGTTTAAAGAATTGCATTCTACCTCTGTGTAGCACTCCTCAAGCCAGCTCACGTCAATACTACCGGTATATTTACAAATAAATCTCGTTAACTCGTATCAGAGAGGGACCACGAAATTACATTTACATTTAGTCTGAATTATAATAAGAAAATCAGATAAATTATTTGGAATTAAGGTTAAAAAAAAAAAGACTTTTTAAACCTCACTCAAAAGTGGCATGAAGGTAAAAGCTTCATACAAAATGTGAATGGATTTTTAGCTCCGCTGGCCAAAGGCCAGCAGGCTTATGTCATGGCCTGTTGTCCGTCGTGCGTGCGTCCATCCATCCGCGCGTTAACTTTTTTTCAAACATCGTCTCTGAAACTATCCATACAAATTTGACGAAACTTCACAGAAATGATCCTGTCATGGTCCTCTTCAGAATTTCTTGAAAGAATTTGATTCCTTTAAAAACTGTGGTTGCCATGGCAACAAAACTGGAAAAAAATATAACATTTTCAAAAATCTTCTCTGAAACCACAAGGCCCAAGGCTACTGAATTTGGCATGTAGCTTTATCTAATGGACCTTTAACAAGTGTCCTTATATTATAGACATGGGGTCAAAATTGGCTCCATTCCAGCGAACATGGTGTAACTTGGGCTTCAAAAATAGGGTCACTTCAATTTAAACATTAATCAAGGGAAATAACTCTTTTTATAATTGATAAAGTTTGTTCATATTGACCTCCCTTGATTATCAAACTACAGTGATGCATGACTCCTGTTAGATATTAAGTTTTTTTGATAGAAAATATTCTATTTTCAGGGAGAGTGATTCAGTTTGATGCTAAGAGTTATGCTCACATGAGTGGAGTAATAAATTCATAGTAAGGTTTCTATCATTCAGGTTTTTTTTTCCTTAGAACTTGTCCTTTCATGCCAATGATTTAACCTGCTTGTATTGCCTGACAGTGTTTGTTTTTTTTTTGAAGGCCCTCTTTTTCAGGGCTATAAACACTTCAATTTGTGTGGGAAAGGGTTAAAAAGCCAGTGGAGCGATACAGGGCCATCATGGCCATCTTGTTTACAAAAAATACTGTAGAACCAGCTCTGATTGCTTTTATGGGCAATCGGATTTGCTGTTAGATTGTTTTGTTGAAACATCCCATTCCATGCAATGGAACCGATATATTTGATTCATCGCGGGTTTGAATGATCGAAATTTCTTTAACCCTTTACTCCATAGATACTCATTTCTACGCATTGCTTGTAGAAGCCTTTGGAAAACATTGTGGCAAAAGGTGAAATTGCTCATGACGAGCAATTTCACCTTTTGCCACAATGTTTTCTACACTATCAAAAGGTGTCAAGTACACATAAGAAACGGCTTCATCCTTGCTGTTATTTAGGGTCAGTTAAAGATACAGTAGAAATGCCTTATTGGATAAAGGGTTAATGGTAGTCTCGGAACAAGGTTTTTTAAGCACTTATCACTGACGTACTTACCGGTCAAATCATAGATAATTTAATCTTCTATCGCCTGAGAAATAAGATCATGTTCCCTGTTTCAAACAGACCTAGATACATGCACATGATGATTTTACTTGTAGACTTCTAAGCCTGACTCATTGGCCTTGTTATGGACAGTGTAGATCAAGATCAGACTGCACGGGTAAGTGTAAGAAAGGTTCGTCCCGAGTATTCTAGTAAACAAGGGTTCATACGTCGATGACCAGACAACACTACTGATCTTGAATGACACGAAATGCGACCGTAGCTCAAGGTATTTCAAGTAAAATTATACTGAGTTGATATAAAGTTGATGTAAAGTTGATTCAGCACAGATTTTACTGGCTGATTAGGCCCTAAATAATTATTTCTGTCCATCCCTAGTATTACTCGATGTTAAATCACACATGTTTGCTGTCTTTTAACCCTTATCCTGCTAAATAACTGAAATGAAATTTTCATTTCGATATTAAGAACCCAAATCTTGCTAGTTCAAAGTTATGTTTTGGTGAATGATATCTCCCTGTCGGACAGTATAGATCCAAGATCAGACAGCTTGTTCTATGCAGTCTGATCTTATTCTACACTGTCTAGAAAGGGTCAATGAGTCGCGCTTAGCAGCCTAGGGGTTAACCCATTACCACACAATCCCTATTTTTGACGCCCCTGAGAAAGAGGCCTGTAGAATACATTGTGGGAAAAGGAGAAAATGCTGGTAACCAGCATTTTCTCCTTTTCCCACAATGTTTTCTACCCTTCACAAAACAAATTTCAAATTTTCAGTCACTTTTATTTTGTCGTCTGCAAACGCTTTCAATTTGGACCAGTCAAAAATATTGTCGTTTGGTAATGGGTTAAAATTGTAAAAGTCGGCGTATCCTGTAGAAAATTGTATCGGATTTGAGTTGTTTCTTTGCAGCACAAAAACTGGTATCTTGGAAACGAAAAATTATGGCACAGTAATGGTATATAGACAGCTGGGATTTGAAAGAGAAATCAAAATTATCAGACTGGAATGGGTAATGCATGACTGATAACAATTTTACGTATGTGTGTATCAAATTCCCTGGTATATCCTAGAAAATTTGATTACCGAAACCCAAAATAACGTTTATCTTTACCTTTTGCAAAAAGAAATCAACTGTGGAATAACTTGAAACATTTTTTTTTCATACAGTATGCATAACAGATATGAATTGTTGTTAATAATTCCATACGATGTTTAAGACTTGTCCGGATTGAAAACATTTGCAGATCACCGATTAAAGTTCGGGCTGAGCCTTTTGTTTTGGAGGGGGGGAAGCCTTGTGGGAAAACCAGAAAAACACTGGTTATCAACCTCTGCTAAATAACTGACATGAAACTTTGAAAGTTGACAGTGAAACGAAGCTTCTGTTGTTTCAATGGTATTTTTTTTTTGGGGGGGGGGGAGGGGGGGGGGCGGGGAGGGGGGGAGATATCTCCTTATCGGATGGTGTAGCCCCAAGGTCAGACCGCACGTTCTGTGCAGTCTGATCTTCATATATACACTGTCAGTAAAAAGTTATTGGGTCGCACTTAGTAGGATAAAGGTCTTAAAGTGGTGGACGGGTTCGTTGCAATTTTTGCAAGAATAACTGTAAAATGATATAATATCATTTATTGAATGTTACACACAGAGGATCAAAGCTCGGGCAGCAATTTAATTAAGTGCAATGGTAAACAACCTAAAAACTTTTAATAAGTGCAAATAGTGTATGTAACAATAATAATGAAATATGACCCGTTTTCTGTGCACACATAACGAATTACTACGCCTGTCACGACGAGGATGATAAACAGCGGTTACAGGGAAAAATATGTCGCTGTCAACATAGCATGTTTATTTTATCAAACATCAACCAGACACGGACGTAAATGAATTGAAAAATTCATCACTTTTCAGAGAACAAAATGTTAGACCTGCCCACGTTGGAAACATGAGCAGGTAGTAAGTTAGACAAAGTAACAAAGTAGCAAAGGAGACCTGTTTGTGATTCAAACGATGAGATTTGGTTGAATAAATAAGATTGTTTATAAGAAGAGGTCCTCTAAAACCTGTATTAGGCAACTTTAGGAAACGGCGAGGGACAATAAATACCTGTTACAAGATAATTAATGTTCCTTTTCCAACAGTGTATTACCAGTCAATCAATGAAGTATACATTTTTTTTTTTTATCCTTGGCTTCTATGCACAAATTGCATGGTATCCAAAAGGTAGAAACCATTGTTGGAAAGAGGAGAAATGCTGGTAACCAGCGTTTATGTCGTTTCCCTAAGATTTTTGTTTTCAAAAGCTGTTTTTCTTCAGAATACGGAAAATTAATAGGTTGAACCATAGTTACTTTGTGTCATTTGAAACAGCAGTGATGTCTATATATAACAAGTACTGTGTGGGGTCAAATGTAAGTATGTTTTAATAAATTATAAATCAATCCTATGAGATAAAGAAAAAGGTTTATCATAAAACAAACACGCGGTGACCTGTGATGTCAACCTTTTCCTTCAACGATGTAATCTAGGATAAGTAGCCGATGGGACTCTTATATAAGCTACTTTGTTTGAACCCAATACCAGTGCGATATTACACCACGTCCATGCAATAGTACAAATGTCACAACATAATTACTAACGTATATCTTTATGAGAAAGATATCGATTTGCTGGTAAAAGATGGCTATCCACGATATTTTTCAAAGACTTTTTTTGTGCAAAAGAGTTTTTTTTTTTTTAATGATAAACGGGGAAGAAAAAATAAGTAAAACACAGCAGGTCCGACATAGATGATAAGCAGATTTCTTTCTAAACGATAAAGGAATGTTTAACGCCGATATTGCGTTCAATTAATCCTTTATCGCACAATCCCGACTTTCAACAACCCCGAGAAAGCGGCTTAGAATTAAGCTATTACAAAATAAGAAAAATCAAGTTACCAAGTTTGTTTTTTTTCCACAATGTGATTTCTTTGTGTCCTTTCAACGACAAATTACATTATTTGAAAAGAGTTTTAGTTGTCTGAAAATGGTTTAGATTTGGAAAGGTGTAGGACTTAGTTGTCCAGTACAGATTTAAGCCATCTCAAACTCGGTTATATTTATGTCTCATTAGACATTGACATATATACCTACTTGTTTTAGCAAGTGGTATCACTGACGAAATGCATAGTAAGGTAGATTATTTATCAAAAGTGTATTCCACCAGGATCCTCGCCGAGAATAATTATGTCCTTTTCCAAAACGTTTTCGGTGGTACTTTTTGAACCCGTTTATTCCTATAGGGTGTAAAACACAGCCGGCTGGACGAGAATTTACCCTCGGTGAAAAGATGGTACGGGCTATACCATATTCGACCGAAAAAGTAGTCCAGCCATAGTTTGAGCGGACGGACCCGCTCTGAGGGCCTAGACTCTACACTGATTATGCATTTTATGATTTTAGAAGTATGTAAATGAAGTAAAGGAGTTAGCTTCAAATTTCAGTTTCATCAAACGTTCATTCAATGACAAATACGATCCTGAATGTCACAAACTGGGACATCTTGACTGCTCAACCCTTTTCCAAACAATCACTGGTTTTCACGACACAGAGAAAGAAGCCTTCTGAAAGCATTGTGGAAAAAGGAGAAAATGCTGGTAACCAGCATTTTCTTCTTTTCCTACAATGTTTTCTTCCCTTCCAAAAAACAAATTACAATTTTTTATTCATATCAATTTTGTGGTCTGCAAGTGCTTCCCATTTCGATTAGTCTACAATGATGTCGTTTGGTACAGAGTTTAAAAAGCCGCGCTCTAGGAAAAGGTGGTTCATTGCGTCTCCTCGACCCATTATACCGATCAAATTATCACAGATATATAGATCAATAAAATTTATTTTGTCAATAACCAACTGAATTATGGGGGCAGACTGGTCCCGTGAAAAAGTAAAAAATTTCAACCCAGGTCAGCCTGCGTAGTTCGAGCAGGTAAAACTGAGTCGATACTTTTTAGTAGATACATCAACCCCCCTTTTCACATAGTGTGACACATAAATCTGACTACTTACGCGGGTAAATTAATCGTAAACAGGTTGTATTGAATACCAACGCACAAACATGGAATTTTTAATGAATAAGTTACCTCTTTACCACAATCACAACTTTTGGCGACGCTGAGAAAGAGATAGCCTTTGAAAACATCGTGGAAAAAGGAGAAAATGCTGGTGACCAGCATTTTCTCCTTTTCCCACGATGTTTTGTACCCTTCCAAAATCAAATTTCAAATTTTGCTTCACATTGATTTTGTCGTCTGCAAATGTTTTCAATTTGGACAAGTCAACATTTTTTATGTGAAGAGTTATGTAAACGTATCCTTCAGATGACATAGTAGCTTATGCATTAGACCAAAATCTGTAAACATCTTGGCGAAAGAATTAATCTTTGAAATTAGATTTTTCCCATTTTTTATCATGGAGATTCACATAAGATCTCATGTTTCACACAAAGCAAACACAGAGATTAAGCGATTTAATTGAATGAATCACGAAGTGAAAAAGGAAAGCTCTTAAGGAATGAAAAGAATACATCAAACAATCAAATATTGCATTTTTGGCAGATTGTTTGTGAAGAACGCCTCCCCTTTTTCATTGCCCATTGAAAGCCAGACTCTCCGTATAATCTTTAGACACGAAGAATAAGTATTCCCAACCTCCTAACTCAACCAATATGAGTAACCAATACAAATGTTTCCATTAACTATTCATTGAGGCAAAAAGGTGTTTATGATTTTATCTATATGGCCGTTAATGTTTATTGCCTTCTCGATAGTGCTCAAGCTGACTCATGCCGCTATAGTACCAATCCATTCATATTCTGGTGTTCCGTCAACAATCACAGGGCACAACACTCTCTCAGAGTCACAGGGTGCTTCCTCATTAAACGGAGTCTTATCTATGCCTATAAAGGAATCCGTTGTCAGAATGCTTTTGCAAATATTTGGAAAGAGTGTTTTTTTTTGCCTTGTCTGGATTCAAACCCGCCACCCAGAGATTGCAGGCCCTCTGCGTATCATGCCTATTGAGTCAACGGAGCACAGCATTGGGTCTTATACATAAAAGTACATTGAGAGCGCTTGAGCTTAGCACCAAGGAATAAGAGCTAACAGTAGGTGGTAAAGACAACTTCTCATATTTATCTTCGTTTTCGGCGAGCCATCTGAAGAAGACTTGATAACATGAAAGTAAAAGATAAACTTCAAGAAAGGTAAATAAATTAAAAGGACATCGTCGACGCTGGTATTTTTTTTTTCTTGATAAACAGCAATGACACAGTTACCGGGATATATCGAGGGGTTAGTGCAAGAACATGCTATCTACTAAAATTGCGTTTTTTGTTTTTTTTACAAAATATGATGTAGCTTTCCATTTCTCACATTTCCTCCTTATCCCCGTATCAATATGTAGCTTCTTTTCCAAGATATACCACAGAAACCAAACCAGCTATCTTTGAAGTTGAGTATAAAGCAACTGGACATTTCAGCAAGAATGAGCTATCTAAAGATAACTGCCATATTTTTCAGGTCATACAGGTTGAAATCATGCCAAAACATTCTATCAAAAGATAGCATGTTTTGGCAGGAACAAAATACCAACATCATTGGGATCTTTATAATGCAAGAAGCAGCTAACGTGAAATAGCTGTTTCTGGCACAATCTAAATCAGAAATTTGAAGGGAAAAAAAGTGTGCTAAAATAGGCTATAAAAAGATAGCCTCTTTCAATTTGATACAATGGAATACTTGCTTTCTACAAGATGAGGTTATGTCAACATAGCTGCATTTTGCAGACGCCCCCATGGTATCTTAATGTGTGATTACAGTATCAATAATGGGCTATTGAAACAAAGCCTGGTTTTGCACGGACAAATCAGCATGACATTAGCCTAATTATGTGATAATAACGAGCTATGAAATTTCCCTGCAAGAGGAATGGTTAAGTTTTCGTCCACTAATTTGTATTTCATTTCAATGGAATAAGTCTGTTTTATCAAGATATCTACGTCACTGAACAACAATAAGGTATGTATGTACATTTTGTCTTTCCCCTAAAAATGTAATACTACCATTAACTCTTTACCACACAATCCCTGCTTTTCAAGACCCTGCTTGAGCTTTTGAAAACAATGTGGGAAAAGGAGAAAATAGCTTTAACTGGCAATTTCCCCTCTCCCCACACTGTTTTCAGGGACAAATTTCAGCTTTTAGACCTTTATGCTTTCGTCTGCAAATGTTTTTCATTTTGACCTGTAAAAAGTGGTGACGTTTGGTAAAGTGTAAACGAGTTTCACAAAGTAATTTCACTATGATATGAATCCTAGGGCACAACTTTAGATTTTAAGCTGATAGTATAGATCAAGATCAGACTATACAAAACATGCAGTCTGATCTTGGTTCTCTATTGCCTGCTATGTTGAGATGTTCTACCTAACGCTTTACTACGAAGTTTCGATTTATAGCAACCCTGATAGAAATGGCCTTTAGGAAAATAGTAAGAAAATGGGAAAATGGCTACTTACCAGCATTTTCTTATTTTCCACAATGTTTTCCACTCTAAGAGGAACAAAATTAATTTTCTCAATAGAATTGCCCATGATTTGTATCTGCATGATTGATGCTTTTAATTTAAATCAGCCTAAAATTTTGTCGTCAGGTAAAATTGAACCAGCCTTGAAATGAAATACTTCAGGTGTTTTTTTTTCCAATAATTCTAAATTGTACTTTCTTGTATTTTTCATTTACTGGAAAAGTTGTTTTCGTCCATTTAACGCTTTATGGATAAATTACATAGGCTATACATGAAGACATCTTTGTTTAGAACTTTTTATCATAACAAATATATAAAGCATCTGAATGCTTGAAGGAAATTTAAATATAATTTTCTAATATAGATCTAGTTGAAATATTCTGGAGAAAGAAATTGCATTTTACAGATAATTATTTTTTTCCCCGTTATACAATTGTATTGAGAGTAAAATGGAACTGGCGCATCAAAAGGGTCTTGGTTATGTAGTTTTGTGATGAAACTTGGATTCGTATTTGTGCTAACAGTGTTGTTCTATTATACGTATGTTTTTCCTGATACACAATCTTAAGCTGCTCCAATTCAAAAGTTCTTAAGTTTAGACCTGTGTAATGGAAAACAGCTTTTTCCACTAAAATATCCTTCAAAATCAGCTATAATTAAAAATTAGTATAATAATTGAACTACTTTAACCTTTTCATTTTTTCCTTCTTTGAATAATCATTTATAAATCTAAAACCACTATATTCTCAATTCAAAAAGAGATAATAATTACCTCCCTTTTCAGAAAACAAACAAAAGTATCAAAAAATAATTTCAAGATAGACATAAACAAAATTTCTGATCCGTTAGAAATGTGCAAAAATATTATTTCTGCATAAATCCTTATTTATCCTTAGTTATCAACCAATTAGAATTTTCACCGGAAGTGTACTACACAGTTCTTACCTTAAGAAAGAAAATGACATATCTGGTGGACAGCAAAAGTGGAAAAAGGAGAAATTGCTCCTAATGAGAAATTTCTTTTTTTCCCACAATGTTTTCATAAGAGGTCCATTGCATACCTGCCAATAGTTGCCTCTATCAGGAAAAGGTTTAAAGCCTTCCTGTTTTCTTCTCATTTTCAGTACCAATAAACTGTTATTCAATTACATTTAAGACAAATTGTAATCATAATATTCCTTAATTCAGATTGTGTGGTTTTGACAAATAGAAGCTCTTAAAATGCACATTTTCATCTTCTGTTATTTTTTTAAAATCCCTAGATGGAAAGTGATTTCCAAAGCAAATGGTTGGAGGAAGAAGTTAGGGTTTTAATGACAAAGACTATTCAAAGAAGAATATAGAGAATTCTGACAAGTGAACTGCCGTGGTGCCTTGGCCAGCAATACCAAGTCGATCGAGGACAATTGTAAGGAGTCTACCAATGGACCACAGATAATGGATAACACGAATGAAAAATCTGAAAACGATGACAGTCGAAGGGACAAGAGTAAAAATTCTACTTATAGTGAACAGTGTAACCCGTCAATGAGACAACACTAGAAGTCAATAAAAATGGTATTTCTGGACAAATCACAAATACCTGTGTTTCACATACATGTAATGACAAAAAGAAGGGTCGTATTATCTTCAGATTTCTCTTCCTCCAAAAGATTTTTTTAAATAGAATGAAATGGGTGCAGTACTTGAAGTCAGAGCCTGATGCATGCTATTTTAAGTATGCAGTGTATGCCGAGTTCCAAAAAGTTAAAATAGCCGTATCAAAGAAACAGCACACCCCTGATGACAATGTGTCATTCAAATACCAGAAAAATCAACCAAATCTATCAGCAAAGAAAAAAGACCTTCTGAATCTTTGCAAAAGTGGCGTTATTCCTCCTGAGTATCACAAGTATTTTTTTTTTTTTAAAAAAGCCTGCCTTCAAGTTAACAACGCCAAAGACTGTTTGCCAGAGCAAGATGCGCTGGAAGATTCTAGTGATGAGTCAGAAGAATAAATAAAGAAAAAATGTTTTAAAATTAGAACAGAACCAACAGTAATATAGAACAATATGAGTTAAGTGTAATACAATTATCCAAATCACAATGACAGTTATTGTAACACATTAGCAGATGACAAAGTGGTCTGTCTCTAATTCAAACCAGTTTGAAGATAATAGTTTTAAACATGATTAAAATGAAAGAGAGTTTACTGAGATAATAGAATACTTGTTGAGAAAAGGAGAAACTGCCCATTGCAAGCAGTTTCTCCTTTTCCCACAATGTTTTTGCACACATGATTTTTGTGCAAGAAAGAGCTATGAAAGGATTAGCCTTTAATGGTGAGTAGTTTTTATGAACATATAACAAAAATTGCTTCTGCCATAACCAGCCATCTTTTGATGGATTCTTCTGGCATTGTGAATTATTCCAGATTTCACCACATTTGTTGCTGCCAAAAAGTTCTATCAAAAGATAGCATGTTTTGGTACAAACTTTTCATTAGGTTCCTGCTGGCTATCTAGTTATAGCCCGTTCTTGCACAAATTAATGTCAACCAAACATCAAAATTATGAGTGTTGAAACCAGCTATTTCCTGATAGACTGTTTTGGCATAACAGACTTTGTGCTCAATTTGGCAATTTTTAATGGCTATATAAGTTTTATCAATTTCAAGCCGTATTAATGTTTATTTGACTGTGGGGTATATTTAGCATTATCAAGTACACTAAGATAAATAAACTGTCCAAGTTTGGGTCATGTGTATGTTTTATTATAGAATTGAGACAGGAAAACGCTTCTCCTGAAAAATCTCAAAATGTGAAGATAGCACGTTCTTGCACTAACCCCTCGATATCGTCCTGGTTTTATCTTTCCGCTCAAGTGATTAACTGAACGAACGAAAAATCTATGCCGCGTATTTAACAAATAGCCGTCTATGTCATTATACTGGCATAATTGGAGTTTGGCAGTGATGGGGCTAACTTCTGTATTGGGTATTTGTGGATTAATTTCTATCCTCGTGTCATTCTTTCTGGGATATTTTGTTATAGGCTGTACTATTTTGTTTGGCGTATGTGTATATGTGGCTGTGTTTCCAAGGCGGTCAACCGAAAAAGTAAATCCGATAAATAAAGCTGTTTTTATTACAGGTAATGTTGCACATCATTATTTTATCTGCCTTTTTTTTCCCTCGGCGATTCACGCCATGGGTAGCAAAGTACATTTCTCAACGATACAAGCAAATGGTTTGGGATAATATCCCTGACTCGACGTTATACTGCAATCTAAATCATAATGTATATACTGAATGGGTCTTAACTCTTTACCACACGACAACATTTTAGACTGGTTCAAAATGAAAGCATTTGCAGACGACAATATAAAGGTGACTGAAAAATTGAAATTGGTTCTGGGAAGTGTAGAAAACACTGTGGGAAAAGGAGAAAATGCTGGTTACCAGCATTTTCTCCTTTTCCTACAGTGTTTTCAAAAGGCTTCCTTTTCAGGGGCGTCAAAAGTAGGGATTGTGTGGTAATGGGTCTTAAGTTAAAATAGTTGTATCGATATACGGTAGACTTTTAAACCATTGACTAAACTTGTTACCTTCAACCCCCTAAACAACTTTGTAGAGAGGACCACTGTTAAAATGTCTGTTGCAAAATAAATCCAAGTCCAACTCAAAACATTTTGGCAGGTGTTTCGATTGTTAGTATGTCTTGGGAAATTTAGTTACCAGCTGCTCCAATGACTAATTGGTTTTAGCTTTTAATTTATGCGTTTTTTTGTTTTTCCTTCTTTTTTCCCCTTGGTTTATTCCCCCCCACCCCCCTCGAGGATGCTAAACATTCACTGATATGTCGCAAGGTCTAACCAACATTTGTAGGTGACAGAATCTGATAAGGGATGCGAAAAACTTTAAGAAATATAATTGTGAACCATACTCTGTTAACCCTTTACCAGACGACAAAATTTCAGCCCAGTCCAAATTGAAAGCATCTACAGTGACAATTTTAATGTGGCTCAAACTGTGTAATTGTTTATTGATAGAAAACATTGTTGGAAAAGGAGAAAATGCTGGTTTCTGGCATTTTCTCCTTTTACCACAATGTTTTCCAAAGGCTTCTTTCCATGGTCGTCAAAAGTTGTCAAAAGTTGTCATTGTGTGGGAAAGGGTTAAATGGGAGTTTAATGCGTCTATAAAATGTATTGATCAAAGTCAACCTTCACAGATCACGCAGACTAACCCGAGTTGAAAATTTTTTCTATCCGTCAATTTACTGCACGTCCAGCGACCGTTTTACTGCATGATTCAGTCGTTTTAATAAACAGAAATGATTTTACAGATCAATAATTTATATGTGATTATACTTGCTTGGTATGATGGGTCTCCGAGATTTATTAAACCTCTCTTACTAGAGTACGTTCAGATCTGCATTCTGGATGAATGTACTAAGAAACTAGTAATGATGACTTTTAACATACTTGAGGAAGAAGCCTTTTGAAAACACTTTGGAAAAAGAGAAAATGCTGGTAACCAGCATTTTCTCCTTTTCCCACAGTGTTTTCTACTCTTTCAGGGTCAAATTTCATTATTTGAGTCACATTTAAATTTTCGTCTCCAAATGTTTTCAATTTGGAAAAGGTCAAAATTTTGTCGCTTGGTAAAGAGTTAACGTATATGTAAAGAGTTACAAATTTTTCTATGAGAACAGCTGGACTACTTGACATATACAGCAATTTATGGAGACAGATTCTTCCGTACAATACAAGATGCTTGGCATCTGCTTCCATTCTTGGAGATTTATTTCCTCATTGCCAATGTTAAGTCAATAATCATGGCGTTGTCTGCGCATGTCATATTCTTCGAAGATTCGACTGTCTTATATGACGCTGTCTTATATCACTAGCCCCTAAAGCGGGATGACTGTAATATTATGCTCTATAAAGTAGTAATGTAGAAAACAGCTTTTATCAATACGTTTGAGGAGAAATGAGACCTGCTTTAGCACCAGATTTCTCTAGACTGCTGATCCTAGCTGAGTGAATTGCACGAGGTAGCGCTTTATTGAGTAAACGTTTTTTTAGTTTGAAATTCAAAGTAACGCCTGTGGCATAGAAAAGTGGTTCGGTACCCAGGATGCCCAAATTAGATAGATGAGTATTTATAGACTGCCATCTAGCAGGAGATAATGATTATCACAGAGGTTCAGCCATGGATGGGAATACGACAGATGCCTGCTGTGTCTACAATGGGATTTGTCGATATTGTGCTTAACCCCTTAACTAATTTATCCCATATTTAAATGACCCTAAGATGGAAGACTTTTGAAAACATTGTAGGAAAAGAAGAAAATGCTGGTAACCAGCATTTTCTCCTTTTCCTACAATGTTTTCTATAATTTCAAGGCAAATATGGGCATTTGAGCTTTACTCAATTTGTCGTTTGCAAATGCTTTGAATTTGGACGAGTGTGTGAATTGTCGCTTGGCAATGAGTTTTCTCGACGGTAAAGCGAAAAGAATTGACAATTTATGTCGTCTTATTGTTCAGTTGATAGTCTTAGGGCTCGAATGTTATATGTGTGTCTAACAATAAGATTGTCTAACCCGCTTAACCCTTTACCACACAATGCCGACCTTTAACCCCCGAATAGAGGCTTTTTGAAAATATTACAGGGAAAAGGAGAAAAAGCTGGTAGCCAGCATTTTCTCCTTTTCCGACAACGTTTTTTTTTAACCATATCATAGAAACACTGTACCATTTGAGGCAAACTAAAATTGTCGTTTGCAAATGCTTTCAATTTAGACAAGGCTAAAATTTTGTCGTCTGTTGATTTTACCCTTTTCCAAATATTCCATTGTTTTTTACGACCTTCAGATAGAAGCCTCCTGAAAACATAGCGGGAAGTGGAGAAAATGCTGATAACTAGCATTTTCCCCTCTTCCCACAGTATTTCTTACCTTTCTCGAGGCAAATTTCAATTTTTGAGTTATGTTTATTCTTTCGTCTGCAAGTACTTTCAGTTTGGACTGGTCTTAATTTTGTCGTTTGGTAAAGGGTTACACACAACTAAAGTCTTTTCAGACCTTCAAGTAGGCAAAGGTTTTGAACTCACTGTGGCAAATACAATGCTTCCTTTTCTTACAGTCTGTCCTTTTTTTCTGCCTTCTCTTCGTCATAGACACCAGTCTAAATAATAGACGACGTTTGCTTCACAAAGTTTTGAAAGTATTGAAACTAATCCTGAAAGGTAGAAATGAGCTAGCAAATAAATTTTAAGAACGGAAAAACTTTGTTTCACTGATAGTTGACAACATTTTTTTTTAACTCATTACCAAACGACAAAATTTTAGGTTTGTCTAAATCTAAAGCATTTGCAGACAACATAATAAAAGTGACTGAAAATTTGAAATTTGTTTTGTGAAGGGTAGAAAACATTGTGGGAAAAGGAGAAAATGCTGGTCACCAGCATTTTCTCCTTTTCCCACAATGTTTTCTAAAGACTTCTTTCTCAGGGTCGTCAAAAGTAGGGAGTGTGTGGTAATGGGTTGAAATTGGAAGCATCGTTTCGTAAATATTTTCTATAAAAAAAAAGTGTATCTTATCGTTTTGCAGGTGGTTTTAGGTGTTACGAAAATTGTTTGGGTGAAATGATAGTAGTTTTGGATGTTTTTGAGTGGTTCGTATTTATTAACCATTCTTGAGAATAGCCTCAGCCTTATTCTCCAATATTTTCTACGTTTGAAAGTAACACGACTTCTGATTGGCTAAACCAAATGGTTTAGCCAATCAGAAGTCGTGATACTTTCAAATGTAGAAAATCTTGTAGAATAAGACAAAGAATATTCTTAAGAATGATTGGTGAATAAGGATGTTTTTGAGAGCTTCTCTTGCTTATTCATCAGCCATGTCGACGTTTTGAACTGGGTCATTTCAACGCCGCGAAAACGAGGTCACTTTAAAATCTAGAGCTGTTTCTATAACATTCAACTCTGAAGATCATTTCGTCATTCGCTTGCACAGGTTTCAATCCGCATGTTATTTTTACGAATCAAATGGCACAGTTCTCTTAAAGCGTATGCTCATTGATCTATGAGGAACTATTATCTTGAAACAGAGGAGTGATTCGTCGACATTGACTTTAAAAGTCTGAGGTTTGTGACATAAAGGTGAGGCCTGCATGAAAGATCATCACTTTATGAAGACACTGTTGCCTTCAGGGTGGCTGGTAGTATATAATTAAGGCTGGTCACATTTTAGTGACTATTCGACCATGGATTTTACATTCCTGAGGACGGGTGAAATATCACTCTTGTACAGGTCAATAAGATTTCTGAAGACAAGTCACAATTGTGTAACCATGGATTTTGAATTCTTGAATGTTGGTCACATTTTTGTAACTTTGGATTTTGAATTGTTGAATGTTACTCACATTTTTGTAACCATGGATTTTTAATTCTTGAATGTTGGTAACATTTTTGTAACCATTGATTTTGATTCCTTGAATGCTGGTCACATTTTTGTAACCATGGACTTTGAATTCTTGACTTTTAATCAGATTTTTGTAACCATGGGTTTTGAATTCTTGAAGACGGACCAGGTTTTTGTAACTGTTGATTGAGTTCTTGAACAATTTAGAATTCCGGTCAAGGACCATGGTCCTTAACCCTTTTTGAAACAATTACAGGTTGTAACGATTTCAAGAAGGAAGGATTTCGAGACAATCATGGGTTTTATAACGATTTCAAGAAGGAAGTATTTTAAGGGTACTTGGGAATTCAGCACTTTTTCCATAGTGATGTCAGACAAAAAGAATTGCGGATGAACCAATGTATGTTTGCTTTCAATTTTAAGAACTTTATAATTTTGTCTTCAGGTTAAGAATTCAATAATGTCGCAGCAGACAATACACGAATAGAACATTATGGAAAAAGGAGAAGTTGACAGGAGGTTATAAGCAGTCGCAGATTATGGGGCATGATCGTTTCCACGAGTGATCTGCTCTAACTAACCTCCCGCCCTCTTACTACCTGCAGAAAGTTATTGAGGTAACAGAACACTATAATTTATTGGAGTCACCTGTTGTTATCCATCCGATTTCAAATCACCGGAAAAAATGTAATTATGTAGGTTATTATTGTTCCAGAAGTTCCAGAAGATCAGGTAGATCAAGTAGATCAGGTAGATGTGTTCTTGTTCCGTCTCAGATGTGAGATTTCTAGGTTTTATACAGTCCCGTATGGCCAGGGATCGTGTAAAAACTTACAAAATGAAAACAGCGTGGCAGGATTAGATTGCTAAGAGCGAGCAATTTTCCCCTGATGTCACAATGTTTTCAAGCTTATGCATACACTTAACCTTAAATTATATGACTTTCTATCATGATTTCAAGCAGGACAGATGAAGAGTCAGTCATTTCCGGTCACACTTCCGGTCATTGAAATGATGTTACCATGATTAAGTCCGTTTCCTAAGAGTTTAGACTGCACCGAAAGTTGGAGTGATTAAGTACTTCAAGTAAACGAAGCTAGGAATCACGTGTTTAAGGATCTATAAGATCCATTTAGTCTAATAATTAACTAAATCTAGGGATACAACGGTCTTTTTACATACCGTAAAATAACTAATAGTAAAAATGTTTCGACCTAGGTCAGCCTGCAGGCTGACATGGGTCGGTACTTTTTGCAAATGCATCAAACCCATACCCCACCCCATTCGGAGAGCATGGTTCAAATGGTGTGTTAATGAATTTAAGGAATTTTCTAATTTTTGTATTGACTAAGGAATCAATAAATACAGGACGGTGAAAATGGGCCCGGACCTTTCAAGATTGAAAATGAATCGTGTTCTACTGCGAATTCGACCCTCGTTCGCATTTTTTGTCGCTATTCAGTGATGACTGGATTACCACCAAAACCTTATTCCCAACCGATTGGTAGGTCATCAAGGAATATAGAAGGCACATGTTTTATTTAACAAGGGCCATCTAGTCAATAACATTAGGCTACTCAAGGCAAATGTCAGTTTTCTCTAGAGTCAGTGTCCTCTTTTGCGAAATCCTCGAAATCGCATGTAAAGACTGCAAGTCACGCATTTATCTTCTTATAAATATTCTATGAGGTCTCTGTTTTCTTAAAAGGATCGATAAAGTATCGATTTAAGAAGTCCATTTCCGAGAAGATGACGATAGCGAGTTCATTAAAATCGAAGTCGAGAACAAGAGATGTGATTTCGAACGATAGAAGCTCAGTCGAGTTGACCGAACCACCGTGGTAAAACAAAGTCGGTAGATATCAAGAACAAATTGATAAGAATAACTTGTCGACAAAATCATGCATTCGACGCCATCAGTAGCACTCCTAACAGTATTCCAGGTCCCTTACAGACGGCTTCCAACGTACATGTATCTCAGTCGACAGCCAAACAGAGATACATCAGACTAGGCTGCACCAGATTGAGTATGCGGTCGAGTTTAGATCTTTGCCAACGAATCAGCGACCCCGAGGAAAAACAGTTTTCGAGAAAAAATGTGCAAAGAGGAGAAAATAACGGTAACCAGCATAGTTTTCCATTCCAACGATGTTTTCCAATTGCCTATAGACTAATCTCGTCATTTGAAACAGTAAGATACTTTCAAATTGGACACGTTTAAAACATTATTGTTTAGTGACGATTTAGGGACACTCAGAACAAGCCTTAACCTTTCAGTCACATTTTGGACAAGCAAAAGATATTATTGTTGGTAAGCCTTCTTCATGTCAAAAGAGATTGCGGATGGTTAGCCTTCTTCATGTCAAAAGAGAATGCAGTTGGTTAACCTTCTTCATGTCAAAAGAGATTGCTGTTGGTTAGTTTCTTCTTGTCAAATGAGGTTGCTGTCGGTTAGCCCTCTTCAAATAAAAGGAGATTGCTGTCGGTCAGCCTTCTTGGTGTCAAAAGAGATTGCTGTCGGTCAGCCTTCTTAGTGTCAAAAGAGATTGCTGTCGGTCAGCCTTCTTCGTGGTAAATGAGATTGCTGTCGGTCAGCCTTCTTCGTGTCAAAAGAGATTGCTGTCGGTCAGCCTTCTTCGTGTCAAATGAAATTGCTGTCGGTCAGCCTTCTTCGTGTCAAAAGAGATTGCTGTCGGTCAGCCTTCTTCGTGTCAAAAGAGATTGCTGTCGGTCAGCCTTCTTCGTGTCAAAAGAGATTGCTGTCGGTCAGCCTTCTTCGTGTCAAATGAGATTGCTGTCGGTCAGCCTTCTTCGTGTCAAAAGAGATTGCTGTTGGCTAACTTTCTTCGTATCAAAAGAGATTGCTGTTGGTTACTAATGGTTAGCCTTCTTCATGTTAAAAAACCAGTCTAATCCACGATTCAGTTTGTTGATGGATCGATAATTACGTGATGACTGACTTGGTGTCATACGTCGTGGTAATATATTAAACATCCCTTTCCCAGAACATGACTCGTTTAACTCATTACCAAACGACAATGGCCTGTCCAAGTCGAAAACATTTGCAGACGACAAAATAAAAGTGACTGAATATTTGAAATTTGTTTTGTGAAAGGTAGAAAACATTGTGGTAACCAGCATTTTCTGCTTTTTCCACAATGCTTTCTACAAGATTCTTTCTCAGGGTCGTCAAAAGTAGGGACTGTGTAGTTATTGGTTAAATTGACCATCTTAGGATGTTTGATAATGGACTTGTTAAGCGCGTAATTAGAGATAACAGCGCAAAGTACAAAATCTTGTATTTTTTTTGCCGGAAGGAAAAAGAATAAACAGTAATATCCCTTCGCCCAATTTATGCACAGTTTGACGCATTTACGATACTCAAAAATATCAAGCCCAATTTAAAATTTTCTGGTATTTTGTAATTCTCCATTTACTGCATGTGCTGCCGACGGTCGATAGCTCGGATTTAGTTGCTCTTTTTACTTTCGTAAGTCAATGCATTAGACGCTAAATCTGCAAATCCTTTCCCAGATAAGCCCTGGGTCCGTATTCACCAACCATTCCTAAGAACTTCCTTTGTCTTAATCTTCAAAGTTTTCTGACTGAAAAAGTAACAGAACTTCTAATTGGCTAAACCAATTGGTATAGCCAATCAAAAGTTCTGTTGCTTTCACATTGACAAAATTCTGAAGGAAAAGTCCATGAATGTTCTTAAGAATGGTTGGTGAATACAGACCCTGGTTTTTTTTACGGCTCTTAGGTTGAAGGCTTTTGAAAACACTGTGGAAAATGGAGGGAAAATGCTCATAACAAGCATTTTATCATTTTCTACAGTGTTTTCTTCCCTAACAGACAAAATGCATCCTTTTTAGCCACTTTAGATTTGTCGTCTGCAAATTTCTTTCAATTTCGACAGACCTAAATTACCTCATCTGGTAAAGAGTTAGATGTTATGTTACAACGCAGTGTTTTGTTCACCAACAAGCCACCTAGATTGCTTGTCCGTCATGATAAATAGTTCGTGTTATGTTGAACTCTCTCCTCCATTCGCGTTTTTAACCTTTACAAATTCAGGTTTAGCCGAAGCACACCAAGATTTTGTAGATAAACATTTCAGCAGATTCGATGTGATAAGATGAAGATACCAATATTATGTTTCTGTGGTCACATTACTTGGAATTTCTCTACTAAAAGAGCCGTGCTGTGGCAGTAGGCACTTTTATGCAAGTCTGATGCACTTTACCAGGCCAGACATTAACCCTTTCCCAAACGACAAACTTTTGGACTAGACCAAATTGAAAGCATTTACAGACGACAATTCAACTCTTGCAGAAAAGATGATTTCTGTCTATGATAGGGTAGAAAACATTGTGGAAAAAGGAGAAAATGCTGGTTACTAGCATTTTCTCCTTTTAACTCAATGTTTTCAAAAGGCTAACATTCTACATCGGTAAAAACCAGGGATTGTTTGGGAAAGGGTTATATAACTATGGAGCCCAAATCCATTGCGTTTAACAACCAATTGTGAGGGTGAATGGTCCTTTAACATACAGAAAATTTAGAAATATTCAGATTATTTCAGCTCATTTCAGTCTGTCCAAACTGCGCGTAGGCGGCGTATTTTAGCGTCATCTTCTGCGTCTGTCCGTCCGTCTATTCGTCCGTCCGTTCGTCTATTTCTTGTGAATTCAGCTCTCCCAACATTTCTAGACGGATTTTGATGAAATTTTCACAGAATGTTTCTCCTCGTGTGAACTGTTGCATATTGTGAAGGTTTTGCTATTCAAAGCTACATCAAGGAAAAAGGGGGGGGGCTTCATGTTATATTTCATTTTCATCAATATTCCTTTAAATACAGGACATATCTCAACGGATTTGGATGAGATTTTCACAGATCATGTGAACTAGCCCAGATTGGCAGGGTTTTCGAATATATTGTTGTGTTATGGAAAAGGAGGGCTTCATGTCAAATTTAATTTTTCATCGATGTATCTCCAACTAATCGACATGATTTCGTGAAACTTCATACTATTTATTATTTCTTAATCAAAGCCAATGTCCATTGAGTCTCTTGTGCGCCCGTCTGTCCATTCATCTGTCGCTGCGCAAACCTATTAGATTAAAAGATCTAACACAATATATCCATTAAACTATACAGGCAGATGCTAAACATTCCAACTCTTCACTCTTCACTTTAGCTAGCTGCTTGAAATAGCAGCCATGTGGAGACATTTATTGTGACAATGGCACTCTTGTTTCAGACAGCATTGCTTAAATGATTGGTTTTAAAGATATGAGGATATTTGTTGTTTTCGGTGAGAGATCGAAAATATTATATGTCTAGCAGTGAAATCCTGGAATTTGCCAGTGTAATAAATTTTGATATCATCACTAGTGACGATATCAACTTTCACTTTCACTTCCTGCCGTAATTTAGGAACTACTTTCATTTAGCATTTATAGATAGTGTTAATTGTAAGTTCTATATTTTCAACCAGTAGTCTCGTTTTGTTCTTTTAAATTATGTATCTATCCGCACTAGATCTATGTCCCTGATTTCTTAGCTTTATTCAAAGTATTGATTTCGACTTTCAAACGAAAAATTAAAAATAATAATGTTAGAAGGGTATATGATAAAAGAATAATCGACTGGTTACTTTTGATATTTAAAATTATCTCACTCGGATGCGCCGTAAGGCGTTAAAAAACTCGTGCTGCGCATTCGTTTTTTCTACGCTTAACAACGCATCCTCGTGAGATATTTTTCATATAAAAAATAACCAGTTGATTATCCTCTATTTACTTTATACAGAATTACGTCACTCGATATAGAATGGCGTCATTCTTACATGGAATGTCGTAGATTTTACAATGCGTTCGTTGCACCGTATTTATCACGGAGATGCAGTAAACCCTCATATGTCAGAGCATGGTTCAGATAATAATTTTCTTCCTTCGAAATCATAGGTGATATATCTGGAAATCAGCCACACTTTACGTCTATCCTGCTAAATAACCAAATTGGTTTACTCCTTTCGATAGTAAGAACCCACGGGAATATTGCTATTTCAAAGTTATGGTTTAGAAAATTGATGTCTCCTTTTCGGAGAGTGTAGATCCAAGATCAGACTGCACGTTCTGTGCAGTCTGATCTTGATCTACACTATCCGAGAAAGGTCAGTGAGTAGAGCTTAGCGGCCAGAGTGTTAATAACGGTGATCTTTAAAAAAAGAACTAGATCTTTATGGCGTACTTGTATCTTATCTCTGATCAGAACAACAATTAAACCTTTACGCCATCTAGGGATTCTTCCATCACTCAGTCGTACGGGCGTTTGACTTGTAGTCAGAAAACTGTTCTTCAATCGCCACTGACAGTGCTGCTCAACCCCTAGGCTGCTTAGTACTACTCCTGGGCTCGTATTCACCAACCGTTCTTGAGAATATTTTAAGTCTTGTTCTTCAAGTTTTCTGTATTTGTAAGTAACACAACTTCTGATTGGCTAAACCGAACGGTTTAGCCAATCAGAAGTTGTGTTACTTACAAATATAGAAAATTCTGGAGAATATGACAAAGAACGTCCTTAAGACTGGTTGGTGAATAAGGGCCCTTGACCTTTTGCGGACAGTGAAGATCAAGATCAGAGTGTAGGGAAATTACAGTCTGATCTTGGATCTTCAGTGTCCGGTAAGGGGGTATTTTCTCCAAAAAGTATGTTCGAAATTGCATTAGACTAGATCTATATGAAAAAAGTATATCCTGAAGATTTTATTCTCAATATTTGCACAGTGGCCAGTAAATCAATATAATGCATGTACCCGACTTTAACTCTTTACCTCACAATCTCGACTTTTAACGACCTTGTAAAAGAAGGCTTTCGATAACATTGCTGAAAAGGGAGAAAATGCTGGTAACCAGCATTTTCTCCTTTTTCCACAATGTTTTCTGTCCTGTGATAGACAAAAATCACTAATTTAGCAACATTTGTCACCTGCAAATACTTTCAATTTGGTTCAAATCATGGTTTTGTCGTTTTGTAAAGGGTTAAACGACCGTATAGGAAAAAAAAAAAGAAATTTAAAAACGTTGTAGGAAAACGCTGGTAAACATTTACTCCTTTTCCATCAATGCTTCCAACCTTTTCAACACACAAGTTCTAAATTTTGAGTAACATTTATTTTGTCTTCTGCATATGCTTTCAATTTGGACAAGTATAAAAAAAAAATCTGTTTGGTAAATTAAATGTTTAGTCCATTACCCCCCTGCAGGCGACTTTCGTGGTCTTGCAAAATAACCTAGAAAACATTCCTCACGATCAATGTTTCCAGTTGCCGAAATGTTTCCATTATCGTTTATTGATCCTGCTGATTATCCATATTTAATAAAGCAAGTATTCACAAGTGCGGACTAATCCAAGGTTACACATTCTGCAGAATGCATCTGCAGGTCTTGTATCACAGGGAAAGGGTACGCGTTTTATTGAATCAGATCTTATATTGCGTGAGATATAAACGTTTATTTACGTTTTCAAAATTCAAGTTTTATCAAACAGACGTGATAAGGTTATCGGTAAGCATGCTGGGTCTGGAAATTTGTTCCTTTTCTGTAAATGATAAGTTGATTACCACGTGGAGTGGAGCGTTCAATGGCCTGTAACATGCAAAAAGAGACATTCGGAGACTTGCGTAAAGTGTCGTCTTGGAACAGCCTGTGCAGTCTCTGCAGGCTAATCCGATACTACACTTCTCGTTTTTATGTAATTTTCTGTTTTGCCCAAGTCTATACTTTAGCACAAAATCTAGTTTAGTCGTTAAGTGCCGTCTCGGATCAGCGCAGACACGACACTTTACGCAAATGTCCGAAAGTCCCCTTTTGTCGCGTTTTGCAAGCCATATTCCATTGGAGACAGAGAGAAAAGCGAGAGGGAGAGATACTTACACAATCGAGTGGATAAGATCTAGAGAAAAACAAATTATTTCGTTGAAATGATTTCCCCCGCCGAAGAAGATTTCTTTTGAAAGAAACCTAGAAGACGTAATTGTATTTTGCATGTACTAGGGTCCTTTTGTTATTGGTCCATGATGAGGTTATACATTACGTTCTTATGGTATGTTATTAAAGTTGAAAAGAATATCTGCGGACTATCGTATGGAACACATGTTTGAAATTTCACAAATGTTCGTCAAGGATCTTAGAAGATATTTGTCCGGACGGACGAACAACGCAAAAACTAATTCTCTCTGCATTCGGAAGACAGAGATAAAAATTGAGCCACAGTCTAGGAAAAAGGGGTATTGATGCATTTGGGAAAAGCATCTACCAAGATCAGCCTGCGCAAGCTGACCTGAATCTAAACTTTTAGATATTTGTGAATTATTTGCCCGTCAAGGGACATTGTCTCTTGATTCAGTGGAATTATATGACAAAATTATTGGGGACATAATGGGGACATAATTATATGATGCCTTGCATGGTATAATACTTCACGGAGATGAATTAAGTCTTTACAAGACGACAAAAATTCGGACTCGTCCAAATTGAAAGCATTTTCAGACGACAAAATAAATATGAATCAAAAACAGAAATGGAAAGGGTAGAAAACATTGTAGGAAAAGGAGAAAATGCTGTTTACCAGCATTTTCTCCTTTTCCCACAATATTTTCAAAACCTTTCTTTCACAGGGTCGTTAAAAATCGGGACTCTGTGGTAAAGAGTAAAACATCCATTTTTTCCAAATCTTGCTCAAGTGCATGGAAAAAGTCTAGAACTCGATACTATGCCTTTTTTTCCGTAATATGATGTGAACCGTCCAAAGGCCAAGTGTATGAAAGCATTGATTGGTGAATGAGCTTGTCAAGCTGAGGCTGTGAGAAAGTTTCTTTTGAAATGTTACTTCCTCATCATCACCAACTGTTTTTGTTCCCTCTTATAGCTTATTAGCTAACATTCGAGTCTTTTCTCATTGTGAGTCTTCAGTGTTAACTCTTTACCAAACGACAAAATTCTAGACTGGTTCAAATCGAAAGCATTTGCAGACGACCGAATAAAAGTGACTAAAAATTTGAAATTTGTTTTGTGAACAGTAGGAGAAATTGTGGGAAAAGAAGAAAATGCTGGTAACCACATTTTTTTTTTCAAAAGGCTTCTATCTCGGGGTCGTAAAAACCAGTGATTGATTAATAAAGGGTTAACTCATTACCACACAATCCCTACTTTTGACGCCCCTGAGAAAGAAGCCTTATGAAAACATTGTGGGAAAAGGAGAAAATGCTGGTAAACAGCATTTTCTCCTTTTCCCACAAAGTTTTCTACTCTTCACAACACAAATTTCAATTTTTTAGTCACTTTTATTTTGTCGTCTGGAAATGCTTTCAATTTGGACAAGTCTATAATATTGTCGTGTGCTAATGGGTTAAGCCCCAATAAACTCTCCGAGAAAATGGCTTTAAAAACATTGGGAAAAGAAAATTTTGTTCATAAGGATAAGTGCACGTACTCGGCATCATTGTATAATTTTACTGAATTACGATGATAAGAATTACATGAATATTTTTTATTTGAAAATCGTACAATGACAGTTAAATTGTTGTAGACCACGAGAGTCTTTTTGCAGTTATTTCTGGCATGAGCTATTGTGCCTAAATCAATATACTTCATTAGTTTCAAAAACACAACAATGGAATAACAATAATGGGTTATTCGTAGAGGGTCAATATCCTCAAAGTTTTCGGATAATCAACACTTCATTTGTGTCTATTTTCAGGATGTGACAGTGGTTTTGGCAACAGACTTGCTCGCCGTCTTGATAACCATGGCTTTACTGTATTCGCTGGATGCTTGTTCCCCGATAAAGAGGGAGCATTGCAACTAAAGCAGAATTGTTCCGAACGTCTCCACCTGATTCATGTTGACGTCACGGATGAATGGCTTGTCCGAGGTGCCGTAAAGTATGTGAAAGAAAACCTTAAAGACAATGGTACGAGTGTCTTTAATCGAATTTTGTCTCAAACTAAAACATGTCACAGTTTACTCATGTTTGATTCTGAAAGAATTGTTTTTTTCGTTTGGTCATCCTCGGGTAAGATACCTAAGAACCTTAGTATGGGTCAAACCCAGATCATATGTGAATAAACGACGGCGTAAAACACCATCAGCCTGTTCGATATGAAGAAGCTACAGGTAGTTGACGAAAAACTTTATTCGTTGTGCGGTCAGTTGGCAGGAAACTTAGGCTCGGAGCGACCTGATTAACCACAGCCGTGAACATGTTTCTTAGTCCCCTGCCACCTGACCTTATAACAAAAGTTTTACCATTCCAATGTTTGTTAAGCAAATTTTACCTGTTTTTATTTCGTTTAAAAAAGTTGGTACTTTGATTCCCTCCTGAATGCCCCAATTCAATGAAAACTGACATCACTGGGAACTGACGTCACTGAAACCTTGGCAATACGTACTAAAACCGGGAGCTTGGCGCATAGTCTTGATGCTAATCTTGATCGACGCAGCAATTTTGGATGTTGTGTTCATGGTGTAGTCATGTATACCGGGCTCCCGCAAGAGAAACTGCTTTTACGTTGGGTTTGCCAGTGCATGCTATATATTTTGGGGGCATATTATCCAAACAGAACACGAGAAATTTCTATTCAGTATAATAAGTACATTTATTATCTTAACAAAATATGCAAAGTGTACTCATGATACATGACCAGAGGGAGTTGGCATCTTAGTACAATACTGGCCCTTTTTAAAAGCTGACAGCATGATGTAAAAGGTCATGACAAATTTCAGGTCGGTGACACTTTGAGCAAGTAAATAGGCAAACCATGTAAACAAACATCAATTGGACATTTTTGTACCCAAATACCTAAGTTTCCCAGTGCTGACACCAGAAAAAGAATAGCGAAAAATAAATTAAAAAAAAAATGAGGAACAAAGTTGGAGCTAGGGTCTACGGTCCCTAACTCATTGGTAAACATTAACGTTTTCGTAACGGCTATTCGACCATTTCGGCAGCTTTGTCTCTTATTATGAGATTTAAATCTTTACCATACGACAAAATTTTAGACTAGTCCAAATTGGAAGCATTTGCAGACTATGAAATAAACCTATCTCAAAAAGTGATATTTATTTCCAGCAGGGTAGAAAACATTGTGGGAAAAAAGGAGAAATACTGAGAGGAAGCATTTTCTCCTTTTCCCATAATGTTTCAAAAGTAATCTAAATCAAAGAGCTTTATTAAATTTTGCCATCAGCAGCCTCGGAAACAGGGAGACGAAAAACCTCACAAAACATGAAATTTCATTGAGATCATAAACCTGTCTACACTGGGTCACAAAAACTCTTGCTGTGATATTTATGGTCGCGTTAAGTTTTTATCTCTCAATCCCGAGTTTTAACGACCCCGTAGAAGAAGGCGTTCGCAAACATCGTCGGAAATGGAGAAAATACTGGTAACCAATAGTTTCTCCATTCGATCGTTTTTGTTCAGCTGTCCGTGAGCATTGTGACATTCGAATCCCATAGTGAATTGGATTAACTCTTTTCTGAACAAGCCCGTGCTTAAAAATGACCCTGATCTACAAGCCTCGAGCAAACATGGAAAAAAGAAGAAAATGTCGGTAACCAGTTTTTTTCCCTTTTGTCACAATGGTTTCTACCATTTATATAAAAAATAATAATCCTGGCGCGTGTATTGGTTTGGTTTATAGAAAGCAATCGTGAGCAGCGTAAGTTTTAGTGATACTCAGTGTTGAGTTAAAAGGTTTAAACTAACCGATGCATTCGAGTTTTTCCTTGTTCGAGTAAATTATATTGCAAACCATTGCTTTTACGAGGAAAAACAAAACCTATGAGTAAACTTTGTGGAGAATTTTAGACCTATATTAACAAACACCTCCCCCTCCCCACACACAAACTCCCCGCGCATATCATGCATATCTATATAACAAGTTTTATAACGACATTTATGTCTTATAAGTAAAATCTAGATATCTTTTTCACTGTTTTTCATAGTTCATCATTTCAAGGTTATGTCGCGGAGCAAGTTAGGCCCTTTTTCGCCCACGGCAGTCCATATTAGTGAACACGTCGTGATAACCCAGTTTCGTGTGTTAGAAGTTAAAAAAAACATTCAAATCAAAGCTAATTTCATGATTTCGAGTTTTTAACAAAAATCTAGGTTGTGGCTATTCTTGCGATTTGGCACGGATTCCTGTATGCTGAAGTGGCTTGGTTGATATAGAGGATATTTGGTTTTCTACAGTGAAAGATCGAAATTTATTTCATCGAGTGAACACCATCGGTAATATTTTCACGAGTGGCACAGTCATGAGTGAAAATACTATCAGTGATGTTCACTCGATGAAATAAATTTCGATTTTTTCTGAAAAAAAAACTCTATTTATTTCATGCTTTTAATCCCTTGGGGAGTGAGGGGCTTTATCAAAATCCAGTACAGTATTCTTCGTTTATTTCCCGTGGCGTACCCCCTCCACCTAGCAACGCATTACTATATCACGTAAAGCCGGAGAAATGAAAGGTAGATGACGTCATATTTTATCTAGCTGTAACGCCATTAGGCATACCTCGGGTGATGGGAGCTATCATAGATGTGGGTACGGAATCGGCCGAGTTGTGACGAGTGGCTGTAACGCTTGAACTGAAGAGTTAAAATTTAAAATCCAGTATTTTCACTGGTCGTAACCATGAAATATCGAAAACATTTTCATCGATATTTCACGATAACCTACCGGAAAGCGTGAAATAAAGATTTGTATCCATGCTCGATCCCTGCTCGAGGCATCAATTGGGTGCAGTGGGATGTTCTTGGCAGTGATAGCAAAATCTCAATCCGTACTGCGACAACCATGGACAAAACCTAACTCTTTACCGAACGACAAAATTTTATAGACTTGTCCAAATTCAAAGCACTTGCAGACGACAAAATAAACGTAACTCAAAAATTGAAATTTGTTTCCGGGGTAGAAACCATTGTTAGAAAAGGAGAAAACGCTTCCGACAACGTTTACAAAAGGCTTCTATTTTAGGGTTGTCTGGATTAGGGTAAGGGTCAGGGCTAAACTTCGGACAGTTTAAACAGCGTTCTTATTTTCTTTGCAGTTTTATGGGCGGTTGTGAACAACGCTGGAATAGCAATATTTACTGAAATCGAATGGTGTTCTGTCATTCAGTTTCAACGTATTTTTGACGTCAACGTGTTGGGCGTGGTCAGAGTAACAAAGGCCTTCCTACCAATCATAAGAAACGCCAATGGGCGCATAATCAATGTCGCCAGTCTCGCAGGTAAGTTTGATGCGTTACTGCGTTTTCTTTGACTTAGTGTGAATGTACTTCCTGCTAAATAACTAAACTGAAATTTATGATTCGATAGTAAAAACGTAAATATTCCTATTTAAAGGTACGTTTCTGGGGGGGAATAATATCTCCTGAGCGGACAGTGTAGATCTAAGATCAGACTGCACGTTCTGTGCAGTCTGATCTTGGATCTGTACTGTCCGCTATAGGTTAGTCGTTAGAGTTAAGGTCTTTCAGAGATGCAGAAAGCCATAGGTCGTTTTGTAAAAAGGATCATATGTCAGATCTACTCGGCCACAAGTGGATGGAAGGATTTGTCAGTAGGCACATACGAGTATAAATTATACTAATTATAAAGATCAGTAGCTGGTGGGTTACCAGCATTTTCTCCTTTTCCAACAACGTTTCAAAAGCCTTCTTCTTCAGGGTTGTTACAACAAGAGGGCCATGGTGGCCCTGTATTGCTCCACTGGCTTATAAGTAAAAACACTACAAGCCAAACATTACAATACTTCGTTTCAAACTTGAGGACATACAATTTTTTTTCTATAAAATCCTACAAGAAAGTTGTGACCTACAGGCAAAGTCAATTTTGACCGCAAAGCTATAATCACTTGGATCCTGGTGGAGGTCCACAAGACAAAGCCGCCATACCATACATAATACAGGTCTAGAATGTGTGGTTATAAACAAAAATAATTTCGAAGTTTTCTGAGTAAAAGACCCTATAAAACATGAAACTCATGAGACAGGGCTAAATTTAGTAGCCTTAGTCTTTATCATGGTTAGTAACAAGATGACATAGAAAGTTTTCACCACAAAAACCCATGTAAAACTTTTGACCCCTGTGTGGGGACAAACTTGATCCCGAGGCTATAATTTGGGCCCTCCTGGTAGAGGCCCACTAGATAAAGATACATGCAAAATATGGTAGCCATAGGCCTTATGGCTAGGTACAAGTATGTAAAACTTGTGACCCTAAGGACGGGGCCAAATTTAATCCTAGGGCTATAATTTGGGCTCCTTTGGTAGACAACAACTTAATAAAGATACCAAATTTGGTAGCCCAAGGCCTTTTGGTTTCAGAAAAGAAGATTTTTAAAAAGAATCAATACTTTTCAGTTTTGTTGCCATGGCAACCAGAGTTTTTAAAGGAATAAAATTCTTTCAAGGAATTCTGAGGAGGACCATGGCAGCATCATTTCTGTGAAGTTTCATCAAAATTGGATGGGTAGTTTCAGAGAAGAAGATGTTTGAAATAAAAGTTAACGCATGCACGGACAGACGGACGGACGCACGCACGCACGGACGGACGCACGACGAACACCGGTCCATGGCGTTAGCCCGCTGGCCTTCAGCCAGTGGAGCTAAAATTGAATTGAGTGGTAAAGGGTTAAAAATAAATACCGGTTTATTTTTGTAGAAATCCAAAGGTAAATGAAAAAGAAATGCCCTTTGCTTATCGTTCCGTCACTATCATGATTATTCAAGCCTTCACCAGACAATTGTCAAAACGACCCTTATGCAAAAGACTTTCGAAAACATCTTTGGAAAAGGAGAAAATGCTGGTAACCAGCATTTTCTCTTTTTCCCAAAATGTTTTCTAACCTTTACAGGCCAATACACAATGCTTTTGGACCGACCGCATTTTATTTGTCAACTGTAAATACATTACTTATTGTACAAGTAGAAAATATTGTAATTAAGTAAAGAGTTAAAAAATCTATACGTTAACAAAATGGGCCAATATCCCTGCTGGTTACTGACACATAACGTGTCCTGACTCCCGGAGTGTATAAAATCAATTTTAAAGAAACTACTAAATGATGGGTTTGTGATAAAATGGTTTCAGTGTATATGACCTGTATAACTTTTTACCAGACGACAAATACTTTTGGACATGTCCACATCCAAACCATTTGTACGCACGACAAATTAAATGTTCCAAATTACATGCATAGATGGATTTTTTCTTTTCGCTGGGAGAAAGCATTGTTAGAAAATTAGAAAATGTTGGTTACCAACAGTTTTTTTTTTTTGTATTTCCCACAATGTTTTCAATTGAATAAATTTTATGGATCGCAAAGCTTACGATTATGTGGTAAAGGGTAAATGTACTTTTAGCAACCAAATTTTAGACTGGTCCCAAATTGAAATCACTTGCAGACGACAAAATAAACTCAACAATTGAACTTTGTTTTCAGCAGGATAGAACGCATTGTGGAAAAAGGAGAAAATGCTGTTTACCAGCATTTTCTCCTTTTCTTAAAATGTTTTCAAAAGGCTTTTATCTCTTGGTCGTAAATACCAGGGATGGTTTGGGAAAGGGTTAACCGACACGATCGTTTGGTTTTGTGCGTATTTTCTACTCCCTATGTCCTTTATTTTACACCTGTGTATCATAGTACTTGTAAAAAAGCCGCAGATTTTTCTGCTTCAAAAAGACACTGATACACTTTGTAAATGAACCAACATTATCTGCATTGAAGCGTCCAAATCAAATCAATTACTTTGTACCAGCAGTTTTTTTTCTCGATGAATCAGTTTCACCTTTGCAATCGAAGTCGACCTCGCCAGAGGATTGCTCTCTGTCATTTGCTCCTGTTTTTCAAATGTAACGACAAGGAATGATTTTGATTGGCAAATTTGCCATTCCCTTTTTTGCTCTGGAGATTCTTTCATAGCCTTGCAGGAAATAAGTGGTTGGCGTATACTGTCCCTGGTCAAAGATTTATGTACACCGTCATTTTGTCAATGAGATCACCAGAAATAGAAGATCATTGACGGTACAATATCTTGACAACTTTTGACTAATGAATAAAGAATGCATTTCATTTATACAATTGACAAAAATGCCAAGTGATTGGTAAAGTACTCTTTCAGACTGAAGAAGGTAAACGTCTGTCTGATTTCTAATTTGAATTCTAATTTTGAATTCCAAGACTAGCAATTTGTTGGGGAGGATAGTATTTTCTAGATAGCTGGTCCTAGCATTGAGATTTAAATAACATTAAACCCAGCAAAGAGGTGGATTGACCAATTGATAATTAAGGGATGGGTTGGGGGAAAGCTTTGGTCTTCTCAAACAAGCTGTCTATCCCAGTGTTCTGAAAAGAGCTCTTGAAGTATTTTGTAGAAAAGCTAGATCAGTTTCAGACAGAATTGGGGTTCATTCTGATCTGACCTGTACAACATTTGATATGCTAATGTATCAGCTTTAAATATTCTAACTACTTAGGTCCATCTTTTGTTGTTTTCATTTCAGGTCGGTTTACACTTCCAGCATTTGCCGCATATTCCATGTCAAAGCGAGCTTGTATAGCATTTTCAGATGCCCTACGTATTGAAATGAAGAAATTTGATGTAAAGGTGATTACCATAGAGCCTGGCCTATATAAGTATGTATTGTTACAAACTTTCTATTGGTTTTATCATTTTTAACCCTTTCCCAAACAAGCCCTTGTTTTTACTTGTCTGCAGTACTAGTGTTTTGAAAACACTGTGGGAAAAGGAGAAATTGCTCTTAACGAGCAATTTCTCCTTTTTCCACAGTGTTTTCTACCTATTTGGAGAACTTTATGCCATTTTTATAAAATTTGAAATTGTCGTTTGCAAACTCTTTGAGTTTGGAAGAGTCTAAAATTTGTCGTTTGGGGAAGGGTTAATACTCTGAGTACATTTACTCATATTTGTAAAATTGGCTTCATAGAACAAAATCATTTTTGTGGGAAGAGTATCTCAAAATCAGAATACACGGAATGATGACCGCAATTTTGTTAGACATTCTGGCCGAAGCACATTGAAATACCTGCTAGGATTTCGGTTCATTGAACTTACTGCTACTTGCCACTTGACAGCTGAAACATGTCAGTTTTTTCACTCGAGAAAAGTGGAAACATGCTTGTTTCTTGTTTTGTAAAGTCTTCTTTTTGGTCCTAAAAATAAAGGGTCGTTTAACTTTACCAAACGACAGAATCTTAGACTGATCCAAATTGAAAGCATTTGCAGACGACAATTTAAAGATGGCTCAAATGGCGGAATATGTCCTTGACAGAAAGGTAAACATTATCGGAAAAGGAGAAAATGCTGTTTACCAGAATGTTTTTAAAAGGCTTCTTATATAGGGTCGTTTAAACCGAGGTGTGTTTCTTAAAGAGTTTTAAAGGTATATCAGTCGCAATGTTTGTTCATATACAATTACAGAACGCCAATAGCTGAGGTGAAAGCGCTTGAAGAACAAAACCGGAAGTCGTGGAGTGAGACGCCACCAGATGTAAAAGAGGCGTATGGAGAGGAGTATTTCGATGATTTCTTACACAATATTGGTAAACACATGGACCGAGCTAGACCCAATGTAAACGAGGTCGTAGATCTAATGGAGGACGCTGTAATGGCGGTCGAACCTCGAGTCCGGTATGTTCCGGCATCATCGGTCGTCAGGGCAACAATTTTGACTTGTCTCCCATCTTCGGTTACGGATAAATTGTTCCAGAAACAGTTGCCATCGGTAAAACCACGTTGTAGCTCAAGCAGCAGTGTGTCCGATGGTGACGTCACGCATTAGAGGGGAAAGAAGCTGCCAAAACGAGGCCAACAAATACCAAAGATTGAACAGGACAGTGCTCCCTCAAACATTTGTGTTATAATTAAATCATTTGATAATATAACTTGAGCGAGCAAGCAATGACCAATCATTACCTTTTAACTCATTACCAAACGACAATATTTTAGGCTTGTCCAAATCAAACGCACTTGCCGACGACAAAATAAAAGTGACTGAAAATTTGAAATTTGTTTTGTGAAGGGTAGAAAACATTGTGGGAAAAGGAGAAAATGTTAGGTACGAGCATTTTCTCCTTTTTCCACGATGTTTTCTATAGGCTTCTTTTTGGGGGCGTCAAAAGTAGGGATTGTGTGGTACTGGGTTAAGGCAAATAGAATATATAGAAAGTCAACTGCCGTAAATCTGTTTCAGGAAGATACGAGTAACTCCAAGTTGAAGTTTGATCGACCTTACACACTTGACTATTTCTCTTACGAGTGCCCGAATTCAATGAAAACTGACGTCACTGGGAACTGACGTCACTGAATTCTTGGTAATACGTGCTAAAACGTGCAGTTTGGCGCATAACATCGATGTAAATTTTGATCGACGTCACCATGTTGGATGTTGTGTTGATAGAGTAGTCATGTATACGGGGCTCCCGAAAGGGAAACTGCTTTTACGTTGGTTTTGCCAGTGTACATGATAAATATATGTTCGGGGCATATTATCCAATCAGATCACGCGAAATTTCCTAGCAGTATAAAAAAAAAGACTTTGTCCTACGGTAAACTTGCGCAAAACAGAAAATAGTTTTTAAACGAAAAGTGTAATTACGGATAAGTCAGCGCAGGGTGCTCAGGCTAATCAGGGACTACTTTTTACGCAAATGTTCCATTACATCTTTTCGTCTTTTGGGGGTCATATATGTCAAATTGGTAATTTATACTTTTCAAGAATGTTATCATTTTTTTTTCTAAAAATTTGTTTCAGACAATGGTCACATGATAGCTGATATGAAGTAACGTGTAGATCTACTTGACTTGGATCGTCGACAGGCTCTTTGGTTATAACTGTACTAGACGACAAAATCGTAGACTAGCCTGATTTGAAAGCATTTGCAGACGTTCAAATGACGACATTTATGTCTTATAAGTTCAAATGACGAAGTTTTGTTCTTGGAAGGGTAGAAAATATTGGGAGGATAGGAGAAAATGTTGGTTACCAGCATCCCCTCCCCACACACACACACTTCTTCACACTTCTTCAATGTTTTCTAAAGGCGTCTTTCAATGGGTCCTTACAATTCAAAATTATATGATAAAAGGTTAAATTTTGTATCGTATCTGTAGATCTAAGTCATTATGAGACCACTAGATCTACATCATCCCGTTTCTTTGTTCAGTCGCTGTGGGCGCTAAGAAAAATAACTTTATCAGAAAATAACTCGCTTACTTCCCCTTAATCATCTTATCCAGCTGGACATGGTTGGCATCGTGTGTCATGTTTAATGTGACTGGCAGTGACTTTTACATATTATTATTATTGTTATGTGACCCATCACGCAAAAAGGGACCTTCTGGGAATTGCAAAATGTGTCAACTCTGGTCAGACTGTGCGAATTGCGCAGGCTGACCAGGTTTGACACTTTTCGTTCTAATGACTCTCGCCGATTACGATAATCATAACTACATGATTCTTTCCCTCTAACCTCTCTCTCTCTCGCTGAAGATTGTATCGGTTGTCTATGTCGAAAAGGAGTAGCAAAGTGGCTTGAAAAGAATAATGTCGCAATGTACAGGTGACAGAAACAGGAAAAAAGAACCGAGTAGGCCTAGATCCTCTGTCTGGAAAGGAGGAACGGGAAATGTCTATTTTGTTGATAGTACAAGCCTTAATACTAAGGCAGGTAACATTTGGTAGTAACCAGTATTATCTCCTTTTCCCTCAAAGTTATCAATCCTTTAATTGATCTTCTGATCTGATCTTCAATTCATATGTCGTCTGCAAGTTCTCCAAATTTGGACATGTCCAACATTTTGTCTTCGGGTAAAAAGTTAAGTCTTTGAAAAACTTGATTACTCCATGAAACAACTTTGGACTAGCCTATACAGATTCTAACGGTATGTATAACAGAAGGTGGCAAAAGGAGAAAAAAACAGTTTTTTCTTCAGCAGCAATGTTTTCAGATGTGGTCTGCTGCGAGATTAACAAGATTAACTGCGCGATCGTCTACAGACGGTTACAAGGAAAGAAAAGATTGAAGTGCCTTTTTCGTATGACGAAGAAACAATTCGAATATTTCAGTCATAAGTCGATATTTTGTCTCTAGTTTTTAGTCAAGTTTATTACATTTGATACAGGCAGTAAGTATACATATACATGTACATGTGTGCAATTGTGGCAACAAGAAAACCTACATTTATAATAAGGCCTGCAACACGCGAAAATGGGCATTCGGACATTTGCGTATATTATTGTCTCGGACCAGCATAGACAGTCCGTTCAGGCTAATCCGAAACCACTATTTTCGTTTTTATGCAATTTTCTGCTTTGAGCAAGTCTACTGTGGCACAAAATCTAGTTTAGTCGTAAAGTGCCGTCTCGGATTAGCCTGCGCGGACTGAGCAGGCTGATCCGAGACGACACTTTACGCAAATGTTCGAATGTCCCTTTTCCTGTGTTGCAAGCCAATTAAAGAATAAATAGCCGTAATCCATGATAAGCCAGCAAAGGCTTTGGCCGCGGAGTTCAGACCAGTGCAGTGCAGAGATAAGGCGCTAAATATATTAGCAAGGCTCTTACTCTTTCCATAATACACTAGCAGCCTAGCTTTCCTCTGTCTATATATATAGTATTTGGCTTTGAAAACATTGCGAAAAATGTTTGCTCATAATTATTTCTCCCTTTCAGACCATATTTTAAAGTTAGATTCATGATCCAGAATCTATCTGTAACAATTTGATTCTCGCTTCCGATATTCTAACTCAGGATATTGTCCAGCATCAGCGGAAAGCACATGCTTAGATCATTCTGTGCTGAAGATGTTATTTTGCTTGACCGTGACAGTTCTATGTTGTGCTGTTGTATATGTATATTATGATGTGTTACCAAAACATAGCACAAAAGACAATATACAAGTAAAAAAAAAAAAAGGTTTGTTGTCTCATGGATTTCTCAGGAAAAAAGTGTGCTTTATTTCTTTGCAACGCCGTCTAATAAGGCAACCATCTGCTTGCCACATTCCGAAGCCGATTGGGGATTCTGTCCCGAAACTAGACGGCCACTCACCTGGAAAAAGCCAGAATCCTCGCAAATGTTACGTACTGCATGTAAGTTATAACAAATCGGTATTTAACTATTTATCACATATTATTTCATGCTTTCAGGTAGGATATCGAAAAATAGCAGAGAACATATTTTTCGATCTTACACTGGTACCACCAGTGAAAATACCGATTTTCACGTTCTTGTTGCTTAGGTAAATTGCGCGCCTGAGAACCAGATGGGAAATATGACGTCATTTACCATACATTTCTCGCGCTTGACGTAATATTGTAATGGGTTGCTATGCGGGAGGGGCACGGGGCATAACGGAAAAGAACTGTTATAGAGTCTGATAAAGCTCCTCCCAGAAAGGGTTAAAAGCATGAAATAAATAGATTTTTTTTTTCGGTGAAAGATCGAAATTTATTTCATCTCGTGAACACCATCGGTAATATTGTCACTCGTGGCTGCGCCACGCGTGAAAATATTACCGATGGTGTTCACTCGATGAAATAAATTTCGATCTTTCACCGGAAAAACAAATATCCTCTATACCTTATACACGTTTAATATCTCATTTGTGTGACGTCATTTTTGACGTCATTATGTACGTATTTAATAGAAGTGAATGGGTCTTATGGAAAATACCGCGTGTATATTTATGAATGTTGTTGCATCACCTGATCTATATTTTGTGAAATATCATTATGTGATAAAAAGGATCTGACATTTGTGAGCGTTTGAGATGAGATTTTAAGAAACTCGTCAAGGAATATGATATTAAGCTCGCCAAAGGCTCGCTTAATAACATTTCCCTAGACTCGTTTAATAAAATCTTATCTCAAAAGCCAACTCATCTAGATCTATAAAAAAACCCACTAACATCTTTAATCTAACTCCATATAAGATTGTAAGTACTACAGTAAGCTGATACGAAAAATGCCGAGAAAAGACGGTGACAACAATTAAGTCCTGGAAGTTTAGCCGCATTTCTTTTGTTCTCTACAAATGCTTTAAATGTGGAGAAGTTTAAAAATTTGTCGTATGGTAAACAGTAATGTGGCTATTCAAGTTAAACCATTACCACACAATCCCTACTTTTGACGCCCCTGAGAAAGAAGCCTTTTGAAAACACTGTAGGAAAAGGAGAAAATGCTGGTAACCAGCATTTTCTCCTTTTCCAACTGTGTTTTCTATCCTTCCCAGAACAAATTTCAATTTTCTAGTCACCTTTATTTTGCCGTCTGCAAATGCTTTCAATTTGAACCAGTCTAAATTTTTTTGTTGTGTGGTAAAGAGTTAAATAGCAGACAGTGTAGTTCAATATATGGCAGAATGCACAAAACGAGTGGTCTTTTCCTGGATCCACGTTAGGCTATATATATTTTTAGATGTTCTGATAAAGTTAGCCAATACGTTCAAAAAAGGCCCTACCTAACCGTTTGAGTATATTTGACCATTTGACCAGTGCTGTGGCTTTTAAAGCCAGTTAAACAACTTTCTTGTCTTTAATAATTCGTTTTTCCCTAGAAGTCTCCGTTTGCAGGGTGTTTCACTTTTACTGACAATAACCCCTTACTAACTGAAAATGTTTAAAATGTCCACGTCAAAAGCATTGGCAGAAAACGATTTTTTTTACCAGTGTTAAAGAATAGAAAACTTTGTGGGGAAAAAGGAGAAAAATGAACCCTTCTTCTTAGGGTTCCTTAAAACACATGACTATTTGGTAAAGATTTACAGACGGTATTATAGAAACATTCGTGAGTGATATTCTCATTAATAGAATCTACTGCTCACAGTATTTTATATTTTTATTACGTGAAAAAAAAATCCTACCTGAACATTGCAAGCCCAGTTGGCTGCCGCAACAAAGTTGGCTCCGAGTTCCCGTAGTCGAGTTTCCAGTAAAAATGGCATTTTGTCCGTCAAGTTAACTGCATCCTCCTCCGCGTTTGTGAATGATGTCACTGTTTGACCCTTCACCAAGGCTTCACCGTTTGAAAGTTTCACCGGTTCAAAACCTGAAGTTTGAATTATACCGCGTAATCCTGTCCTTGATAAAGTCAGTAAGTGTACAAAATGACTATAGATCTACTTAAAATCAGAGTAAGATTTACATAATAACTTTTAACATATATGCAGCAATCGCTGACGTCTGTGAATGACGTCACTGTCTGGCTTTTCGCCAAGGCCTCACCGTTGAAAAGCTTCATTGGTCCCAACCTGGAGTTTGAAAAACACTGCAAAACCCTGTCGTTAATAAAGTGAAGAAGTGTACAATATATGACTTGATCTAACTTTTTTTTACAACTAAAAACAGTTAAATATCTATATAATTGGCCTTCAATACGCGAAAAGGGGCATTCGGACATTTGCGTAAAGTGTCGTTTCGGATCAGCCTAAGCAGTCCGCGCAGGCTAATCCGAAACGACACTTTCGTTTTCATGCAATTTTCTGTTTTGCGCAAGTGTACTGTAGCACAAAATCTAATGCAATCGTAAAGTGCCGTCTTGGATTAGTCTGCGCGGACTGCGCAGGCTGATCCGAGACGACACTTTACGCAAATGTCCGAATGTCCCTTTGCCCATGTTGCAAGCCATATAATAGCGTACATAATTTTCGACGCAAGTCAATTCCGGCGATGAGGGAGGAATAAATTATGTCGCAATGACAATCCTCAATCTTTTGGATAAAAAATGGTCTAGCAGGAGATTCAAACCTTTGATTCCCAGGTGTTAAGCCTTGGACATTACCGAGTGGGATCGGCGAGCTGGCAGGAGGGCGTGACCTAAAATTATTAACTTACCCACTGTTCCATGGCAAATAGCCCCGAGAATACCTTCATTTTTCTCGTATATTTCTTGCGCTAATTTGGCAATATCATCACACCCCGGCAAGTCAAACATAGGACCATGGCCGCCAGCATAAAATAAACCTACATATTCACTGAAATTTAGAGAGAAAGAAAAAAGAAATAAAGACAAGAGCGACGCTCTGGAAAAAAGAGAGTTTAATGCAAAATAAATTAGCCAAAAATCCATTTTGCCTAATTATCGACAGCATCATGTGGTAAAATGGTAAATGAACATGCAGAAAATTACACGAAGCAAAAACTTCCGACTCATGTTAGCCTGCATGACTACATGTTGTCTCTTCTTCACCAATCATAGCTCATATATGACCTACAACATGCTAAAAGCGCCATTCGGACATTTGCGTTTAGTGTCGTTTCGAATCAGCCTGGGCAGTCTGCGCAGGCTAATCCGAAACGACAATTTCCCTTTTTATGTAATTTTCTGTTTTGCGCAAGTCTACTGTAGCACAAAATCTAATGCAGTCGTAAAGTATCGTCTCAGGCTGATCCGAGACGACACTTAACGCAAATGCTCGAATGACCCTTTTCGCGTGTTATGAGCCATATAATGGATAAATAACGTTAGTAGTAATAAAGGCAACACCGTAAAAGCTGCCTTTCCATAATTATGGTTTGGTGCCTGTCTTCATCGGAGAAGTTTAAATACCGTCCGGCGGGTGGCAGCATTGGGGTTCTGACAGTCGCCTTTCCGTGTTTTCCTTTCCCGTACTTTGTTAAGTTTCCTGGTAAAGTTTATTAAAAAAAGTTTCCTAGTGACCTCTCGAAATGCACACAGTTAGGTCACGTGGGGTTTGGTGGAAAGGTAGCCTTTTCAGCAACTTGTACTTGTCTCACATTGAAATAAAAACGCACTATGTCTCCAATGCTCAAATGAGCGATCCACTTCTGATGCACGTTAAAAATTTTACCGCCAAAGGCAAAAATTTCCATTGTGTTATTATCTACATTTTGGTGCAATTTTGATGATCTAAGGTATCGTTATTTGCATTAAAGTTTCCCTCATGAATGCCGAAACTATTCACTGGGTTGCAATAAATATATAGTTCAACTACATGGTCATGGCAAAAGTAAAGAAAACTATAAAGATACATTAACTGGCTGGTCACTATTTACTTTAGTCAGTATAATTATCCAAAAGACGAGTCGTTTTTCGAATGAAGACAGTTTAAACAATGATACTAAAAATGTTGTTGTAATCGCCATTTTGGCATTGACTTCGCTCTTTTCTTTACAAAAAGAAAATCTGGCGGGTGTTCATATCTATCGACAATTCTGATATAATTGTCATGATATTACGTTCCAATTCAAGCTATCTGAGTTATGAGGCGCTATGAATAAACCACTCGGGCTGTCATCCTCGTGGATTATTTATTGTGCCTCATAACTCCCAACTGTGGTTTATTTAGGAAATGACTGAATAATTTTCTGAGGCTAATTGTTAGAATGACCATTGTGAAATGTAAACAACACTTGAAAACTGTCCTACCAATGTAGTAACGCGCATGAAATAAAATGTTTCCAGACGACAAAATTTAAAACAAAATCATTACCTAGCTTTGACTTCTGATGGCTTTAAAGTGTTTTCCAATTTCGACTTGTTCTTTTCCAGAAAAACTTTGCAATCTTCTTCATCCTTATATTGATCATAGCTTCCTTCATCCTGGAGACAATACAAAAATTGTGAAACGGTTCGCATGCGCAGCTCTACCTTAGCATTGTTTACTCCATCAAATCTAGAGCAGAAGTATGTTGGCATCGTATCTGTTAAAAAATATCAGTCTTTATTTCATGCTTTCCGGTAGGATATCGAGAAATAGCAGTGAAAATATTTTTCGATCTTACACTGGTACCACCAGTGAAAATACCGATTTTCACGTTCTTGTTGCCTAGGTAAATTGCGCGTGCCTAACAACCAGATGGGAAATATGACGTCATATACCTTACATTTCTCGCGCTTGACGTAACGTTGCTATGCGGGATGGGTACGCCACGGGGAATAAGGGAAAAGAACTGTACTGAATTTTGATAAAGCTCCTCCCAGAAAGGGTTAAAAGCATGAAATAAATAGAATATTTGTTTTTTTCGGTGAAAGATCGAAATTTATTTCATCTCGTGAACACCATCGGTAATATTTTCACTCGTGGCTGCGCCACTCGTGAAAATATTACCAATGGTGTCCACTCGATGAAATAAATTTCGATCTTTCACCGAAAAAAACAAATATCCTCTATGTCTCCATTACTGACTTACTTCCAATATTTACAAATTGCAATAATCAAGCACAGTTTTCCTTCCGATAGTTCATGTTTGACACCTAAAGGTCGTCGGCTGTGACGTCATAGCCTTCGTCGGAAACAAAAACCATGGTACCTATTTCATTTCCCAAATTTCAATACTTAATGCGGTACGATAGGGGACTCCCTTTGGAGCACGTGTAGTCAAATAGTACCTTGCGTGTATTGCGCAGTCTGACATCTGTCGATACTCTTTTTTGAAGATGCATTAATTAAGCTCCCCTTTTACACGGCGGGGAATCACGTGACACAACAACAACAACAATGACCGTTATTTGAAAAAAATCCCCGACTTCAGGTAAGAAAATCTTCAATAATTCCGTTAATACATGGCCGATTGGAATTTGGTTTGGAGCAGAGAAGGCGGAAGGACTCCAGGGATTTGCTTGATGTGTTAGATTTTTTAAACAACACCTGATAAAAAAGTTATTGACGAGCAAACAGTTTTTTTACCCTGGATAATTTGTTTGCTCGTCAATAACTTTTTTATCAGGTGTTGTTTCAAAAATCTAACACATCAAGCAAATCCCCGGAGTCCTTCCGCCTTCTCTGCTTCAAACCAAATTCCAATCGGTCACGTATTAACGGAATTATTGAAGATTTTCTTGCCTGAAGTTGGGTAATTTTTTCAAATAACGGTCATTGTTGTTGTTGTTGTGTCACGTGATTCCCCACCGTGTTTTAACAGAGCACGGCTGACTATCTAGCTAAGTTACTTGCCATTTGACAACTACATAGTTTTAGGATTAGCTCAGTTAAAGTATTTACACGGGTCAAACGATGGAGAGATTAAAAGACATTTTTGAAAACACGTCAAGGTTTTTAAAATCAGGGCCGTTCCGTTAAAATTGGGTATTTAGATTTTTCCACATCTCACCAAATTAAGAAATATATACATATCACTGAAATTCATATGAAAAAGCAAAACATATCATAAATGATAAAAAATCATTGAATTACAAAATAATTCTTGGGTGGCGTTCCCTTAAAACGCTACGAAACCTCTACGGTATTTTCAGATTTCGCTCCAGAAATTAAACAAGCATTGTGGGAATCTCAAGTGATCGGCACGTGATAATGACGCTTAGATTCCATAACATAAAAGCAACATGTAATTATTTTCCATAACTTTTGCCTTCTTCGGACGCTATGTTTGAAGCTCTGTCTTTGTATTTCCGGTATGTAAATGAGCGAGCTGCTCACGTAAAAAAAGACCGTGTTTCCCGTCTGTGTCGACCTGGGCAGTAGTAAATCTTTATGTTCTCTTGTTGTTGGATGGTTTTCGATTACTGGGGTTTTATGGATGAATTTACTACATTTCGAAAGACAATACTACGTCCAGATTGGGTTAATTGTGAGAGTGAATGGATTATCATGAATCCATATTCATGCAATGACTTATTTGGCTTGTAACATGCAAAAAGGGGCATTCGGACATTTGCGTAAAGTGTCGTCTCGGATCAGCCTTCGCAGTCTGCGCAGGCTAATCCGAGACGACACTTTCAGTTTTTTTATGCAATTTCCTGTTTTGTGCAAGTCTAATGTAGCTAAAATCTGATGTAGATCTAGTCGTGAGGTGCCATCTCGGATTAGCCTGCTCGGACTGCGCAGCGTGATCCGAGACGACAATTTACGCTATTGTCCGAATGCCCCTTTTCGCGTGTTACAAACAATTTACTATAATGCTTCACTGAGATGCATTAAACCCCCTTTTGCTGAAGCATTGCTTATATACAGGTAAGATTTCGACAACAAACCATTGGGGCCTTTCCTCCTTTTGGACTGACAAAAGTAATCTCATAGCCAGCCTCGGTAAGCGCTTTGTAAGGATGAGCTGCTTCCGGTAAGTACCATCCGGTCCTCTTGCCCCCTTCTACTAGCTGTCTGTCATCACTCGATAAAACAAAAATAACTTTCCCCTTCATTTTGTCCCTAAAGAATGAAAATACAATAGTAAGAGCTGTAGAGTCATAACAAACGCTACTCAAACAAGTTTAAGCTTTAAGTCGCAGTTGCTTCCTCTGAATAAATCTGTTTATAAAATGAAAGTAAATTTCATTTTTACCATGTGAAAATATGGCTATTATTATGACTTTCACGATATGTAAAGGTGCAGTTCACAAAGTTCCAGTCAGTGGCATCAAAAAGAATTCTGAAACTAGAACAGATCCTACCATGCCGCATTATCTGTCCATTTATTTCGATGATCGCCGACGATCAGCCAACTTTTCGTCGTAAATCTCCGCAGTGACGTGCTAGTGACGTAAACACCACGTGATAATTCAACGCGTCGAAACGAACCTATCATTCTCTTGATCGCTTAGTCCTCATTCTAGGCTTGAAAAACATAACTTTATCGACATCGTAAATAGAAACAACGGCACAGGCTGATTATTCATTTATCGTTAATACCGGAAGAGTTTACTACATGTAGATGAGAAAAAAAGGTTCAGAATGAGCAGTCTTTCTCTCATGACGTAATATTGGAATTATAAACAATAACGTTAGTCCTGTCTACTACGTCATTCCACTAATGAGATGCAATGTTATTACGTGATTTTTTCCTAGTTCGAATACGACGGTTGTCTCGATCAATGGCGTCCCTGAAATCGCACGCGTATATCATGGTAAGCAAAGCAGTAACTCACACGTTCAGGTTTTCTCCGATCTTATATCTGTGTTGTGATGGGTAATCCGTTATATTTTCGAGTTATAAACAGTGAAAATTACATATTCTTTGGCTTTACTGAGGCTTTAAAAACGTGGCGCTGACGCCATGAGATACAGTACATCTATATGACTGGACTTGAACTAATGTTATCTGAAGCTGTACGAGTTAACATCTTCGCAAGCCAAGACCGACGGTTCACTACGGTACTCTACCCTTCGCGGATCGAGCTTGATTTTTATGTTCACCCGATACGCTTTTTCATTGGATGCAGCCAGCTCTAGCTGCAACGAATGAAATCTTTCGCAGCAATTTCATCTTTGATTGAAAATAGAACAAGGTCTCTACCTTTCGAATAAAAGGTAAAACATGGAAACCCACGTGGATGTCTGCTTATCGCTTCATGTGTATTCGTAAGCGGTTTGTACAACGATATTTCATTTGCTTTTACAAATATGATATAAAGGGGAGTAACCAGCATCCAATAGAGGGCGCATCGCAGGAATCTTAAAATCGGGCTCAATTAGCCAAGGTAAGATCCACGTAGTGATCGTAAACTTGGCTCGCGAAGATGTGAGTTAGGGGCTTATACATAAACATAATTTACCCTTTACTTAACGGCAAATCTTGGACTTCACCAGCTTAATCGACTTCGCAAACAGGTTAAAAGTAGCTCAAGTAATGACCGTTTGATATGAAATCGAGGAAGCGCTTTGGATGATAAAATGATAAAACAGTGCTTTGCTCAAGCAACTTCTGCTTTTTCTACAAAGTTTTCAAAATGTCGTCTTCTCAAATTCGATAAAATAATGAATGGTTTGGTTCAGGGATAAAGTCATCTTACACCATGCAAGGATTGTCCGTGACTCAGATATTACGGCGTCAGAATTATTATCAGGAAGCCAGGGGTCGATTTCCCGCTGGTAACAAATGAACACCCCTAACTCTTTGCCATACAATCACGTGATTTAACCCTTTATCACACAATCCCGACTTTTAACACCCCTGTGAAAGAAGCCCTTTGAAAATTTTGTGGGAAAAGGAGAAAATGCTGGTAACCAGCATTTTCTCCTTTTCCCGCAATGTTTTCTTCCCTTCCTAAAACAAATTTCAATTCTTTAGTCACATTTACTTTGTCATCTGCAAATGTATTCAATTTGGACCAGTCTTGAATTTTGTTGTTTGGTAACTAAAGAGTTACCAACCCACAAAAAGATGGCTTTTGAAAAATTTGTGGGTAAAGAAGAAAAGGTTTGTAACAAGCATTTCCCCCATATCTCATAGTCTCATAGTAACGTTATACAATCATTCAAGAGACAAACTCCAGTAGTTGGGCCATATCAGGACTGTGATAGGGATTCTTAAATGCAGAAGTAGAACTATGACGCACATTATTCAATATGGAAAGAGGAAAAAGTAAAATGTTATATTTTCAGACATGTACTGAAAATTGACCTGTGTTTACGTAAAAAATGTCAAACTTTCCTTCCTCGTTCTGTTTTTTTTTTGCGGGGGGCGTGTTCTTCGAGGCCTTATATTGCAAAGCTTCGGTAACTCTGTGGAACTGTATAGATCTGATAACTCTTTATCCAACGACAAAATTTTAGACTTGTCCAAAATGAAAGCTTATGCAGACGACAAAATGAACATGGCGCAAAATTTGAAACTTTACTTCAGAAGAGTAGAAAACATTGTGGGAAAAGGAGAAAATGCTGGTTACCAGCATTTTCTCCTTTTCCCACAATGCTTTCAGAAGGCTTATTCCACTTGGTCGTAAAAACCATGGATCATTTGGTAGAGGTATAAGCCAGTTTTGAGTTATATTATGTCTGCACGATCTAAATTCTTTCTGGGGACTGACCAAAGTCTTTGGAACGTGATATATACCTGTGTCACCGCTAAACATTTTCGGACGAAAAGTAGCCAGTGGCTGAGAAAGTGTTGAGTGCAGCGGTAGTAAAAGAAGCTCTGAAAAAAATCGTGTTTTTTATTTAACACCGTTGTATACGGCAATAAATACACCTAAATATTTGATCATTCATTATAGGGTTCGGCGATTTATGTGCATGCTTAATATAAATTAATAATATACTAACTTTGTAGTTCACAATAGACCTGTATCATTTACGTGGAGTTCCGATATCCGATGTGGACTTCGGTTTAAACGGGGGAAAATCTCAAAATTAGTATTCATTTACCTGAGCAGGAATACGCATGTGAAAAGAAAGGACTTCGAGGGTTACAGACGATCCTTATTTCTTCTTTTCTACAACATTACCTTAGTTTAGTTCATAAGTTCTGTTCTTTCACCTGTACGAAAGGGATGCAAAATCTACGAAAGTTAAGTCCTATTTTATCTCCATTCCGCGATTTCACGGACAAACTTCAGCGTCCAATTTGCTCAATATATAAAACGTTATTTTTCCTCCTTAAAGAAGGTTCGTTATTTGAAAAGAATTTCAAGTAGCATAACAGGTTTAAGTGATGTACTAATATCCTATCTGTTTGTTTGATCGTTTTTTTTTTTCACGGCAGTCAGTGCACCTACGCAAGTGTTTCCTGTCAATCTTATACGAGTACTGACAAAACTTTCTTTCTGACCTTCTGGCTACTTTTTTCCAATGCATTAGAGGTGGGAGAGAAAAATTGCCGCCAGAAAGTTTGCCTGGAGCGGGTATCAAACACGCAACCAATTCAGATACACTAACCACTGAGTTACCAGGCCGTTTTTTTTTTTATTATTATTTTTAAATCTTGAGTTGGCAGACTGTTTCAGAATCAACTCAAAAATAAACAGACTTCACTTAATTTAAGACGCAGTTAACTGACAAATTCACTTATTTTGTGAGTTGAGTCTGAAACGTTGAAAACAAGAACAAATCAACAGAGTAGTGCTGGGTTTGGCAAACTATGCTCATGCTTCGTTACCATCGATAAACGTAACACATTAACTTCGGCCACACTTCACTTATTCATATACATCATTAGTTTTTACCAGCACTAGGCTAGGGCTCCGAAGTTTCTTGTCAAAGGACATTCCCCGAACAACCCAGTGCTTCCAGTGAAGCTCAAATTCGGACCGTCCAGGCGACAGCTGAAACACTAAACCCTGCCCTGAGAATATCTTGATTAAACCATGATATTTGAAAACGTCAAATAGGGGCGTAACCAAGCCTGATAAGGCAGTTATGAGATATTTTCTTACATTTATCTTTCACTGAGTGCGAGGGGATAAATTTTCGCGTTGTCCGTCAGACTGTCCGTCCGTCCGGACAGATATCTTTTAAAATCCTTGACAAAAAATTATGAAACTTCATACATATGTTCCTTAATGATATTCCGCCGATAGTTCGCCGACATCCTTTTTGTTTTCTTTTCTTTGACGCTGTGCCATGAAAAAGGGGGGTTTAATGTATATTTCCAATATGGAGCCAATATCTCTTTAACTACTTGATAAGATTCTATGAAACTTCATTCACATTGTTTATCATAAGCCATCCATGTGTTCTTTGTTACAGTTTGCGGTTAAAGTTTTTTTTTAAAAAAAATCGCCTGACGTAGGCAGATGAATAAAGTTTCAGAGCTCTCCGTCCGTCTATCCGTGTTTGGCCGTGTCTCCATCCGGGGCAATATCTACGATCGCACGGAATTTTGCAAAAATTTATACATGTATACAATAACCTATTCCGCCGATACTTTTTTTTAAAATTTGATGCATAATAACCGACTAGGAGCGATTTTGAGTGACGTGGTCGCGTACATTTTTGAAAAGGTCTTTTTCAGCAGGGGATATCGTTTCAACGAAATCAGCATTATTATTGTTTTTATTTAATGAAATACCATATCATGGGTAAAAAGGGGTTAAGTGTATAATTTCATAATGGACCAATAACAGAAAGGCAACGTATACATGCAAAACACAATACCTCTTATATGGTTCTATCAAAAAAGTCCTTTTCTGTTGGGAATAACATTTCAACGAAATATATCCATCCCAGGGAATAAAGTGAATTTAAAATCGTATGCAATATGCAATAGTTTTTGTTGTACAAACAATTTCAAAAGTATACATTTGTACACTTATTTAGTTCATTATTTTTCCTTTGACCAAAACTTCAAACTATACGTGCTGATAGATATAACCAAATGCGGATTAAATCGGGGGAAATGAGCACAAACCTACTCGTCAAATAATCATTTATGTTTCAAACATATACAGGGGTGTCCCAAAATAATTATCTGTTACCCATTTAAACAATTATTGTTTCAATTGGGATGGAACGCACCATATATACCTAAAAGCTATATCAAAACAATATCTACACAATAAAGCTTTGTAAAAAAAACCGTGTGTACACGTATAATACATATTTATGATGTGTTGGAGAATGGCAGGACTGTGCTGATTACTCTTGAAAATCATTTCAAATTGATGTTATAGATATCATAATACAAAATCAGAATCTCAGATTGATAGCTGTTGTTTAATCGGTGAGAGATTTAAAGAATGCGCTATGTCAGACCGCAGCGAAGGCATATGTTGATGTACAGTGAACGAAAGAACGAACCCGAGATAGAATGGATAATTATTGCAACCGATTATCCCGACCGGTCTACTTCTGCAGAGGGAATGAACCTAAGCGAGTAGATAGGCCAGGTCCAGTATGTGGGGAGGGGGGAGACGGGACAAAATGCTGACGAAATCTTTGGTGGTACTCGAATCCACAGCTTTTGACACTAGGATCGGCGGCTTACCAAATGGGTTATTGGACCAACTGATACTCTAACGCATTAGAAATGTATTTATCCCTTGTTAGACGTCAGACGCATTGAAAGACTTTTTCTAAGTTACTGCAATTTCCTTCTTTATTACTTACCTGCCACAGTGGCTTTCTGACCACTTTTGACCGAAAATTGTGGAAAAAGGAAAAATAAATTATGACGAGCAAGGTCTCATTTGTTACGATGTTTTCAAGTATATTGATATATCAAACCTTAAAGGTGCAGTTTAGGTCAAATTATCAAAGCAGGTGTCAGAATACAATTAAATTTAAATCGAACCATTTAAAGGTATAAAAAGTATTGTGGAGATGACAGTTTGTTCTCACGTGGTCAAACCATATGTTAGTCGCTGGCAACAAAAATAAAATAAAATGTAAACAAACGACACAGCTACCTGGCAGGTTTTAACCTAGTTTTGTTATCAATTTCTCTGCCGGCGACTAACTCCTTGACCGACAGTACAATGACAGATTGTCATCCTCACAACAATAACAACAATACCACGATCCTGAGGAACAATGCTGTGGGAAAAGAAGAAAATACTGAAAAGCAGTAGTTTCTTCTTGGCGCACGTGCGCTTACTTGTCTTACTCTTTCAAGGACAGATCCTGCACAAATTTAACAGCACTTAGCATGTTGCCTGAAGATGCTTTAAACACAAACTAAGATGTCTTTTTTGTCTGGTGAAGAGTCAAATTTTTAATCTATACTTAACGATTTAATATGACCTGAATGGCTGTCTTTGAATTAAGGGGATTTGGATTGCTCAGTCTGAACTTCTCGGGTAAACGAAAATTAACTTTGAGATGGCCCCTTTTTGTCCGAAGTCCACGTCCGATATCGGAGTCCACGTAAATGATAAAGGTCTAATAGGAGCACTCTACAGGTACATAGCACCTCTTGGTTTTTCTTATCAGAATATCTGTATAAAGGTCCGTTTATACAGAGCGCGAACGCGAAAGCGAACGCGGTTTTTCGTCCTGGAATATTTTAGTCATTTCTAGAGGAACCGTTCAAATAGAGTGCGAACGCGAACGCGAAAAAATATTTGTTCGCGCGAACGACCGCCTTGATTGCTCCCAGAGCGAATTTTTTGAGAAGGTCGCGCGGCTTTTTTGCTATCAGCCAATCAGCAGGTACTTCCCTTGCATCATTTCCACAAATAGAAACTTGTACGCCTGACCGTTCCAAGAAAAAGCTAGGCACTAGCTACTTTGCTTGTGAAGTTTGGAGAAGAATAGACAAGACAATGGACAAGACAGAAGCCATGATTCTTGAAATTGAAAAGTTCGTACACTGACACACGCCTCTTTCTCTTCCTCCGTTGTTTTGCGTACAAATACAGTACTATGATCTCCTCCGTGTCTGACTCTATCTGCGCCATGATTCCAAATGACCAAATTTTATCTCTCACAGCAAGAAAAAGACGAGCCGCTTCGAAAGCCGTCGACGGTTTTCCGCGTTCGGGTTCCTGCTCTATTTGAATGACAAAACTGCTCAAAAGTCGCGTTCGCGTTCGTGTTTGCGTTGGACGCGTTCGCGTTCGCGCTCTGTATAAACGGACCTTAACTGTTGGAAAATGTTTGCCAAAATCAGGCTGCATACTTTTTAAACTCTGATGTAAAGTCAACAATGTCCCCAAAACCACGTGATATTGTCCGTTGCATAACTCAATCGAATACTACCATTGAAGCTAAACAATCCTATCATATGACAATACAAACCTCTTACAAAATACGTAGATATCAAATAATACAGAATATTACAGACAACGACACAGATATTTAGTAGTCTACATACATCTATGACAACAGTATTAGACATTAGACACAATTACATGTGCATTTAACATTTATTGAGAGAGAGAGAGAGAGAGAGAGAGAGAGAGAGAGATCTTCCAATAAGTTCACATTCTTTCCTTAGCCAGTCAACTTTTATTTACAAGTGAGTGTATTGACTGATTGATTGACTGATTGATTGATTGATTGATTGAATGACTAATTGATCGATCAATAGATCAATAATTTAAGCTGTTTTCAACAGTATTTCAAAGAAAGTCATTTCACGGCAGAAGCCCACATATTCATGTATTTCCTTGGTTCCTCACGAACTAAGCCCTGATCTATTTACAGGTGTAGACTCGGATAAGACACCACGTTTAGCAGTTTCTACCTTAGTCCTATCCGTGTCGATTTATTTAAAAACCAAAAGAGTAACTAGATCTAGTAGCGTATTTGTCATTTAAGGGTAAAAAAACATTATGGGAAATGGAGAAAATTTTCATTATTTGCATTTGCTCCTTTTCTGCCACTTTCTCCAAACCTGAAATTGTCGTCTGTAAACTCTTTTGGTTTGGAAGATTCCAAAATTTGTCGTTTGGGAAAGGGTTAACCTGTCTGATTCTGCCAAATAAGAATAGATACCTTAAAGTCGGTAGTAAAAAACCCAAAGGTTGCTTTTTTTACATTTTTTTTAGAGGAGAAATATCTCCTTATCGGACAGTGAAGATCAAAGATCAGACTGCACGTTCTGTGCAGTCTGATCTTGATCTACACTGTCCGCACAAGGTCAGTGAACCGCGCTTAGCAGCTATTTAAGGGTTAAGAAATAAATTATGAGATTCAAATTGCAATTAGTGAGTCCGTTCTACTCCACAGGGATATTCATTTTATGTGTACTCGACAAGTGTAGAAATAAAACCGCAATATAGATCTATAGACTCGGATAAGACACCACGTTTAGCAGTTTCTACCTTAGTCCTATCCGTGTCGATTTATTTAAAAACCAAAAGAGTAACTAGATCTAGTAGCGTATTTGTCATTTAAGGGTAAAAAAACATTATGGGAAATGGAGAAAATTTTCATTATTTGCATTTGCTCCTTTACACAATGTTTTCAATAACGTTCTTCCTTCGGGTAGGGTTATGGCGTAGGGTTACATATATACATGTATACACAGTTATACATATATCAGGTATTTGAATTTATATATTCTTATACTATATATGCCGACCGCTGTATTTTGTGTTTTGAAGTACAGATTATATCAAAATCAGACTGCACAGAGAGTGCATCTATACTGTAGTCTACACTGTCCGACGCACTTTCACCCTTTCCCAAACAAGCCCTGGTTTTTTACGTGTCTGCAGTAAAAGTCTTTTGAAAACCCTGTGGGAAAAGGAGAAATTGCTCGTAAAGAGCAATTTCTCCTTTTCCCACAGTGTTTTCTACTCATTTTGAGAACTTTCTGCCACTTTCTCCAAACCTGAAATTGTCGTCTGTAAACTCTTTTGGTTTGGAAGATTCCAAAATTTGTCGTTTGGGAAAGGGTTAACCTGTCTGATTCTGCCAAATAAGAATAGATACCTTAAAGTCGGTAGTAAAAAACCCAAAGGTTGCTTTTTTTACATTTTTTTTAGAGGAGAAATATCTCCTTATCGGACAGTGAAGATCAAAGATCAGACTGCACGTTCTGTGCAGTCTGATCTTGATCTACACTGTCCGCACAAGGTCAGTGAACCGCGCTTAGCAGCTATTTAAGGGTTAAGAAATAAATTATGAGATTCAAATTGCAATTAGTGAGTCCGTTCTACTCCACAGGGATATTCATTTTATGTGTACTCGACAAGTGTAGAAATAAAACCGCAATATAGATCTATGTCATAAAAAATCTTTAAACCCTTTCCCACAATTCTCAGTTTTATAAAAACTGACACCGCGAAAGTAAGCTTGAGAAAGCATTGTAGAAACAGGATATCACGCTGTACCAGTATCAGTACTTTTTTTTTTCCTTTATCATAATGTATCTTTCACTTTTTTTCTTTCAAAGGCGAATTTCAGCATATGAACAACATTTAATATGTCGTCTGCAAATGTTTACAATTTGGACAAGTTGGTAAGCTGAATTGCAAATCTATACCTTTCTCGCTAAAATCCCTGATTTTACTTTTAAATGGGTAAAATATCCCGGGAGGGTTATTCAAATGCAGTGTAACAATATTTTCAATAAATCTTAAAAATGACTTACCTTTAGAATTGTGTACTAAAGTATTTCCACTAGTATCTTGTAAACAGGACTATACTTTATAAGTACTGGTGTAGCGGAGTGTGCGTATCTTAAATAGGCATAGTACGGAAACCCATTATCGCCATGACATTTTTGGTTTAGCATGAAACTTAAAACTATACTTTTTAAGCACTGGTCTATCGAAGTGTGCGTATCTAAATAGGCAAAGTATGGAAATTAGTTAGCGCCATTACATTTTCGGTCTGTAACGAAAATTTGAAAATATATGTATTTCCCATGTTGGCTGTAATATCATGCAATCATGAATCAATTGGCAATTATTTGCAGCATGTGTGTTTTTTCAAAGTGGGTAGGGTAATTCTGACCAAACAGGGGCCTGTAAAGAAAGTTGGTGATAATTTCATTGTCTTCTTTGCATCGAAATGTTTGTTTTGCCCAAATTATTTACCCCCAGAGGACTAATATATTGTCATCATTCTGTGATAATTTATATATTCAAAAAGGAACAACAATTTAACCAGTCATTTTCCATTGATTGAAGGAACTCATAAAAGATTTCTTGTCGTCATTCAATACAGGGACATAGATCATGCTTTGTATCTGCGAAAAGTAACGCTCCATCTAAACCTGCGCAGACAGAGCAGGCTAACTCGGCCGAAAGTTTTTGCCATTTGTAATTCTTCTGGATTTCGAAACACCATTCTATACTCAGTAAGAAAAAGTTAAGCAACACTTGTAGTTTGCAGCTAATTGTTTATGAAATATGGTTATAAACACTTTATACAAAACAAGGTTGAGCAAATAAATTATCATTGAATTTGAAAAGTGTGGGCAAAGCAAATCAACGCATTGCAAATGCATTAAAGTTACATATACATATACACATACTTTTTTCACAGCATGGCAGAAATTGTTGCTAAGCTTTTTTTTACTATGTATATCTCCTAATTCAGTCGTTTGTTTGAGTGGACTGTATGTGTCTTGACACAGAAAGACCTGACACATAATCTCGCGCAAATGACGTTTTTCTTTTGTACAGAGATACACTTTCAAAATCAATATGGCTAAAAGATCGGTAAAATTTTTGCTTTACCGCAATGACTTCATGTGTATTCTTTTATTAACTCTTACCAAACGACAAAATTGTAGACTTGTCCAAATTAAAAGTATATGCAGACGAGAATTCGATTGTCATTCATATGATCAAAATTGTCTGTTATACAGTAGAAAACAGGACAGGGAAATACAGAAAATGCTGGTTTCCAACAACAACGCATAACTGATGCCGTTCTTTGGAAAACATTTTGGGAAAAGGAAAAACTGCCGATAATCAGCATTTTCTCCTTTTCCCAAAATGTTTTCAATCCTCATGATTGAAGACCAAGTTATACCATTTGAGCCATGTATAATTTCTCTACAAACGCAAATTTGGATGTGTCTTGAGTTGTGTTGTTTGGTATAGGGTTAAACACTATCGTTAACAATTGGGATCATGTGGTAAATGGTTAGTTCATACCTTATGTAGATTATTCATCTTCCCCAATTATTTTATCGAATGGGGTCTTATGCAATGATTCGTGTCAGCCTGTCAGGTCAAAACGAGTAAACATTTTACAACAGACAACAATTCTTCTAACTTGAACATTCTGAGAGTTTTGCAGATGACAGGAGAAAATGTTGTTTAAAAAGAAGCGATTTGCGTATGATGACGTAAATAACTTTGTCGAAAAGTGGAAAATGCTGGTTATCAGCATTTTCTCCCTTTTCCAAAATGTTTCAAAAGCATTCTTGGTTAGTGTCAGAAAAACAGGGGATGATTTAATGAAGATTTTTACCATGTAGTGTGGTTTACTTTTCTAGGACAGAATTCAGAATTGCATTATCAAGATAGCACTGTTTTAGTTTCTTAGTCTTTACCAATTTTCGTAAGTCTTCAGCTGACAAATTAAACGTGGCTAAAATGATGAAATTTGTGTTTGCAAAGGATGAAAACCTTTATGAGTAAATGACAAAAAAGTGACTGGTATTTTCTCCTTTACCCACAATCCTCACTTCTCTTCCCTAAATGTTTCCGTAGCCGGTGACTAGGGGTGTATAAAAACCATGCCACTGTCAAGCCCATGTCCAGAGAACAAGAAACCCAGGAAACATATTTAAGTAAGTGGGTTGTTGCCGTGACTTGACAAAACTATCATTGACGGTGGCGTAAAGCACCATTCGGTTTTTGAAACAATGGTGTATGATGTAACTTTTTAGGACAAAACCCAGAATTATCAAACAACCTAGTGTTCTTTGCATACCCATCACAGCATGATCAGTCAGTGTTGCCCATCCCATATTGACTTAAAGTGCGTATAGTATCAGTTAGATACTGGGATGATACTGAAATGAGTCAGAGACTTCTCTCTAATAAACAATTAAATGCCTTCGACATTTACTTTGCAAGAATCGTCAGGAGGTCCTGATGTGAATTTCGCACCGACGCTAGTCACGTGAAAGTGATCTTGGGCAAAACACAGTAGAGCCAAAACCAAAGCACTGGTAAAGCGCAAGAAAACATGATAAAATGTCGCCGTGTTGAAATGACTATCGAAGTGAAGTATTTAAAACACCATTCAAAATAAATGAGTCAATCTGAACAACAAATGTGAGACGGTACTCACCGACCATTTTAAACCATTTCTTTTTCTATTTTAGATTAGGAAGTAACACAACATGTGGTTGGCTAATAATAAGCAATGGCGTTAGTTTGTAATCTTGAAGAATTGCGCAAGCTGACCGGGGTTGACACTTTTCACTTAAATAACATTTATTTGTATGAAATGTGGTCATTGTACTTTGTTACACAATCATTTTTTAATTATCAACTTAAAGTGGCCTACACTGTCGTTGATCTTTTTTCATCTAAATGATGTACAAAATTCCCAGATGGTCCCTTTTTGCGTGATGAGTCAGATTTACATACCCTGGTGCAACTCAGTTTGGCCGTTTTTGCTTTGAAAAGGAGAAAAGTTTTAGAGACAAAACCATCTCTTTCCCTGCCATATAAATGAATTCGGAGTTTTCCGATAAACCAAATAACCAGTATTTAACTCTTTACCACACGAGAAAATTTTAGACTGGTCCAAATTCAAAGCACTTACAGACAACAAAATAAAGGTGACCCAAAAATAGAAATTTGTTCTGGTAAGGGTAGAAAACACAATGGGAAAAGGAGAAAATGCTGGTTACCAGCATTTTCTCCTTTTCCCACTGTGTTTTCAAAAGGCTTCTTTCCCAGGGGTGTCAAAAGTAAGGATTGTGTGGTAATGGGTTAAGAACTCAACGATATCTTCCTTCCTGGGATTTAATTAAGGACTCAGACGTTGTGGGTCTATGATCAAAAAGCACGATCAGTGAAGTCTGATCATGATCTACACTGGCAATAAAAGGTATTGAATTCGCCCGTTTGAACAAAAGAGACAATTCTCTCTCACCTCGACATGTGAATGGATATTTTTTATTTCTATAGCAATCGTAAACACACAATTTCAGACATCGAACAAAAATCACAAGTTCAAACCAAGTGGTAAGATGAATGCTAATGAAGACAAAACATGTAATACAAGAAATACGATGAAACATGTAGTATCAAATGAAAGAAAAGCTTTGGAAGAACCTCTACTTCCTGTCGGTCCATTTGATTCATCCTGCACATCAACAGCATTATCTTTATCTACATTGTTGGTATCATGCGATTCTGCATCATTTAGATCGTCATCATCCCATGCGCTAGGAGGGGAACCAACCTCCCCAAGGTCGTCATCTACTGTAAGCGTATTTTTTCTATGAGTTATTTTTGGTTCTATTTGTATTCTCCGAACGCTCCGCGGGTATGTTGATCGTCTTGATTGGTCCTTTCTTGAATGAAACATTTTGCCTCGACAAATTTGTATATTAATAGGGAGTCTTTCTGAGAGGATTACTAATAAAACGAGAACAACGTTTATCAACATTTCAACATAAATATAAAACAGTATAACTGACATCGAAACAGCCGCCTTTGGAATGTCAAAGGTCACTAACGCAAACAATAATAGTATACCAAGAAGATTTGTAACGCTGAAACAGAGCCTTTGATTGGTTCCCGCAGGAATGTGGAATACAAAAACGTTCAACAGACTGATAGACATTATAGGAACAACAATAATAAGAATAAAATATTGGGGATTACGTCTTACTGTAATTTTGAACTCGACAAAAGATTTAGAATTTAACTGGTAGCCCTTAGCGGTAGTGTCTTCAATTGTCCATTCGTTGCTTTTGCTGTAGTAATCTTGGTTTATATTTGTAGAAGTGACACCAAGCAGAATTTCACTTGATGTGTGGTCTGTAGGTGTGAATTTAATTAGACATTCATGCTCATCAAAGGGAAAGTACCTCATGTTTGGTGCACAGATAATTGTTCCATAGAACCATGGTTTCCATACTATAACACCTGTATTAAAGTCAACCTTGACCAATGTTGATCCAGCACTGATAAGTGAATCACTCGATGAGCAAGCACAGTTAACTAAATAAGCGACAGGACCCAGAGTCTTGAAGCTTCACGCGAAGATAAAAACGCACTCGCCGTTCGTGGAATTCTTTGGTTACCAGCATTTTCTCCTTTTCCCACTGTGTTTTCAAAAGGCTTCTTTCCCAGGGGTGTCAAAAGTAGGGATTGTGTGGTAATGGGTTAAGAACTCAACGATATCTACCTTCTTGGGATTTAATTAAGGACACAGACGTTGTGGGTCTATGATCAAAAAGCACGATCAGTGAAGTCTGATCATGATCTACACTGGCAATAAAAGGTATTGAATTCGCCCGTTTGAACAAAAGAGACAATTCTCTCTCACCTCGACATGTGAATGGATATTTTTTATTTCTATAGCAATCGTAAACACACAATTTCAGACATCGAACAAAAATCACAAGTTCAAACCAAGTGGTAAGATGAATGCTAATGAAGACAAAACATGTAATACAAGAAATACGATGAAACATGTAGTATCAAATGAAAGAAAAGCTTTGGAAGAACCGCTACTTCCTGTCGGTCCATTTGATTCATCTTGCACATCAACAGCATTATCTTTATCTACATTGTTGGTATCATGCGATTCTGCATCATTTAGATCGTCATCATCCCATGCGCTAGGAGGGGAACCAACCTCCCCAAGGTCGTCATCTACTGTAAGCGTATTTTTTCTATGAGTTATTTTTGGTTCTATTTGTATTCTCCGAACGCTCCTCGGGGATGTTGATCGTCTTGATTGGTCCTTTCTTGAATGAAACATTTTGCCTCGACAAATTTGTACATCGATATGGGGTCTTTCTGAGAGGATTACTAATAAAACGAGAACAACGTTTATCAGCATTTCAGCATAAATATAAAACAGTATAACTGACATCGAAACAGCCGCCTTTGGAATGTCAAAGGTCACTAACGCAAACAATAATAGTATACCAAGAAGATTTGTAACGCTGAAACAGAGCCTTTGATTGGTTCCCGCGGGAATGTGGAATACAAAAACGTTCAACAGACTGATAAACATTATAGGAACAACAATAATAAGAATAAAATATTGGGGATTACGTCTTACTGTAATTTTGAACTCGACAAAAGATTTAGAATTTAACTGGTAGCCCTTAGCGGTAGTGTCTTCAATTGTCCATTCGTTGCTTTTGCTGTAGTAATCTTGGTTTATATTTGTAGAAGTGACACCAAGTAAAATTTCACTTGATGTGTGGTCTGTAGGTGTGAATTTAATTAGACATTCATGATCATCGAAGGGAAAGTACCTCATATTTGGTGCACAGATAATTGTTCTATAGAACCATGGTTTCCATACTATAACACCTGTATTAAAGTCAACCTTGACCAATGTTGATCCAGAACTGATAAGTGAATCACTAGATGAGCATGCACAGTTAACTAAAGTAAGCGACGGGACCCAGAGTCTTGAAGCTTCAAGCGAAGATGACAACGCACTCGCTGTTCGTGGAATTCTCTCTTCTGTCCAAGTCAGCGTCAAAAATCCGGCAACTTCTATACTTTCATTATTGTCATCAAATTTGTTTATGGACACTAGGTTCATAGCGACGTCAATCGCCATCGTGTCCGTAATTGTCTGAAGCGGTATGACAGCCTGTTTATCGAAGTAGTTGTCAACAGCGGTCGTAACTGCATTATCAACGTCTGTGAGAGACGTTAACTGTGATGACACCATAGTCCATTTCGTCCAGTGGAACAGGAGTACTGTGATTGACACTATTTTCATCTTGTATCTATCTGTTCAAAGTTTATTTGCTTATGAAATGTCGGTTTGTCAAGTTCCAAGAGTTTCTCCTCGCAAACGTTTACACCGAATGTATTCCTGACTGTCAGCGTAATGATATTTATATCATCGCTTATCGATTGAAACGACGATGATATTACATAGATCAAATCTGAAGAAAAATCTAATGTTTTATCCAATTTCAGTTCATTCCAAATAAAGAGATGATTGACCGTTTAATCAATCTGCATGTGTATTTTAGAGCTTAAGGTCGATTCTCTTGAAACCCATTACCATTCTTGTACTCGCAACTTATGGCTTCTGCACATTTCATGCTTTCGAAAGAAAGTTAATTCTGTTATAAACAGCGCTTTAATATCGAGTAAGACATGCAAGCACTCTTACAAATAAGGAAATAAATGATTCTAAAAATTTTCTCATTATATCACAGTGTCTTCAGGTACAGTATTCTGTTTTCGGGATAAATACAGGGTAAAGAGAAAGGGTAAGTAGTGACGTGTACAACCTCTTGTTTAATTTTTTACCTGACATTTGCCTTCGAACTGCGGACATATGGCACCATACAAGCGAGATTAAATTATAAATAATTGTAATATTTCTAAATAAGGAGGAGCTTTCAAATATTTCTCCGTTCTACATAGTCCATTGATTCACAAGTCAGTGAAGGTAAGCTGTAAATTGATAACGAGGGGAAAATGTCCTCGATTAAGAATGCTAAGGATTGTAGCTTGCAATTAACTTGTCACTCTTCTCTATTATCGATACAATTCTCTTTTTAACGAAGACCCTTATACCTATTTGTCTGAAGTAATCATAAGATATAAAAATCTAAGTATGTACATGAGCCCTTATGGAAATATGTATTCCGCCGTATCATTATAGGAAACCTGTGGTTATAACTTATATGTATAGCTTGGAAAAAAATAAAAAGCTTGAAAATCGGTTACGGAGAGGGATTACTTAAAATATCAAGAGCTAAGGTTTAGAACATTTAAAGCCCGTTTGAACAAAACAACTTTTGGTCCTTATATTCCACCTATGACTACAAATGTCGAACATATAAATAATACATTCCTATATGATCATCAAAACATTTTTTTCATAGCTAACATTTCTTTTTAGAAACTTTTTTTTTTTTCAAATCAAAAAGGAAATTTAGGGACTGATGTGAAAGAGTCGCTTACTCAAGAAACAACTTTCACATGCTTTTCAAAATAACATTTTGTTCAAACAAAATATAATCAAAAGTCTTGCGTCAATGACCTATTCATAGTTTCCTCTTGTCAGGTTGATGATTTAATTGAACGGTAACAGTCGCTACAAGGTATAGGCAATAAAAACAGAGACGCTTTTCAACAGAGCTAGCTACTTGATGGGGTTCCAGAGTACAGATAGTGGGTTAATTATACATTTGTAAAACCACCAATTACATATAATCAAATTCAAGGCATTTAGACCTGATAGGCCTGGAGGATAATTTTTGGTTTATTTGTTTCAAATCAACCTTGATTAATTAGTGTAAATATATGTAGTGTCATTATACTGTATTTCACTGTTGGTAACCACGTGCCTTTGACTTCAGTGAAATTAAGCGGCAATATAAAAAAAAAAGTAATAAAGATAGTAGTAAATGTCTATTTTCAACAAGCAACTGGATTGAAATTACGGGAAAAACAGTCAGAAAAGCTTTTATAACAAACATCAATCACCATTTTAAGATTCCCATTTGAAAAAGAGTTTATCGTGAAACCAAATATATGGTTCGTCACGTGGAACAGAAGTACTGTGATTGACACTATTTTCATCTTGTATCTATTTGTTCATCTTGTTCACTCTAATATTGAAAGCTACAGCCGCTTTATTCATCACTGGTAGAGTCAGCGGTAAATAGTGGTATAAGAAACACAACGGTAAAGAAAATCTGTCCGCCAAGGAATGCGAGAAAGAAGAAGGTATCACATATTCTCCCAACCTCTGGCCACGTCACCTCCTCCTCTAAATCTGCCAAAGAATCAGTTTCTTCTTCCTGGCCCTCTTCCTTATCACCAAGAACAATTGGTTGTGGTAGATCTTTTGTGGTTACTTGCATAACAAATCTTGGTTTTTGCTTTACTTCATCATCATTAGATTCAGCTTCCGTTGCTCCATTAGTGATTTTCTGTTGAAGTGCAGGCTTTACTATTATCTCGTTTGCAGACATTTCTTTGTCGCTACTCGTAGCGTCCCGAACATAGTCTTCGGCGCTAACCTTTCGCCTTTTTTGGAGACAGCCGAAGCATGAAGATACTCCGCTTTTTCGGGGAAGTTCATCTTCATCGTCAAATCTCGGTTTCCGAGTTGGTCTTCTTATTCCTATAACACAACCGTAGCATGTTTGTCCACAGAGTTTATTATCATTGCGTTTTCTACATTGGCAAAATACTGAAGGACAACAACTGCAAGGCTCTTCAATCTGGTCGAGATTTGGTATTCTTTGCTTGTCGAATTTCTCAACAGATATTTCGTTTAGTATATCAACACTGCTTACAGTACTATTTGTGGTCGTAGAACTTTGTGGTCTCTTGTTACGGCATCCACACAGTCTTTTGTCTTTACAAGAACATTTGGACTTCAAGTACCTAAAACACATGACACAACATCGAAGTCTTGCGCAACCACAGTTGATAAACGTAACAGCTCTCTGAAGCCACTTTGGGACAACACTTTTTTCAGGCTTAAAGTATACCCTCATAAGTAGAATTGTGACAAGTGTCATTGCTCCGCTATTACACATCATAACAACGAGATAGTAGCACAGAAACGAGATTGGATTGGAGCTGCGGGGCATAATATCCATGATCATGTTCAACAAGACCATAAAAGAGAGAAAACAAGTTACTGAGAACCCAACGCGCTCACCTGATTCGGCCGGTAACAGAAATACGGTTGAATTCAAGAGGCAGAGAACCAAGACTGGTAGCAAGATGTTGAATGCAAAGTATAGCGGTTTTCTGATAATTGTCAGAGAAAACTTGATATAAGATTTATCTGACGAGGTGTACGTTTCTGTCCCAGTGGTAGAGATATCCCACTCGCCTGATTCCCCGTAATCAGAGGTGTCCCACTCGTCAGATAATGTAGTTATGAGCAACTCGTTCTTTGTGAATTCCCATGCTGTATAAATAAACTCGCACGTCTGTTTGTCAAACGGGTAATAAGTAACATCTGGTGTACAGGACCCACTAATAAGAACTCTCGGTTTCCATACTATTCTATTCGAGGTCATATTGTAACGACAGTAAAAAGCAGAACCACCAACTTCGCCTGTTTCACCAATAGCATTTGTCAAAATTAACTTTGGTGTCCAGATTCGGTCATATGGAACCATAAATGAGTCTTTTCCAGACCTGTCGAATGAAATGGAGTGAATTTGATGCATTTGATCCTGCCATTCCATCCTTAAACCAGCAACAAGCTCAATGTTACCGGCAACTTCATCAAAGCCATTTATCGCATACAGGCTGATGTCAGTTTGAATAGTGATTGCATCATTTACGTTCAAGCTAGGAGGTAAATCCACAACGCTGTAGTCGCTCTGAATATAGGCTGATACGAGATTGATATAGTTCTGCACATGTGATATATATGTTGTAGCTCCATAAACTGTACCTAACCGTATTGCGAATAAGAATAATACAAGAGTCGAGGACATACTAGTATTTTATCCAAACGAATCTTTTCCTTAACAAAATTAACTGTCTGTCATGAATTTCATTTACAATATTTCTTGAAACAAAAGTTATCTGTTAATTAAGTAATACACCTGTATGTATTTTAGCTGATATTATTCCAGCTTGTAACCATTGCTTGCACAGCTTAATGATTATACGATCAAAAATGTAATACACTGCTATCATTTGTTATTTATATTCTTTCAAAATGGGGTATACGTAATTGAGAGGGAAACATATGCATTGTCTATTGAAAGATATATTTCATATCTTATTTCGCACTTTTCTAATTAACACCTTGTATCAAATGCCATTAACATTTTGTTTTATTCTTCGAAATCAGTCACATTTGTTTGAGTTCATTTGAAACCATTGAAACGAAAAGATATTTGAAATCATTGAAACAAAAGGATTAGCTTTCTTTTTGAAATGGTATCACGATTATAAAAATCGACCTGTCATTTTGTGATATACTCTTATCAAGAATGCGGAAAAACGGCCAGGGTCATTTCCATTGTCAAGCAATGGCTTCTTTTCTTTTCGAGGTATGTCATGTTAAGATTATCATAGAAAGCCTTAAAATACCTAACCCTTGCCTGAATGAAAGAGGGCAACCACTTTATAATCTTTTCACTAAACTTTTCTTTTTTCTTTTCTGTCTATACCGTCCACAAGGGCCCCTGATTCCCCTATTGCACCAAAGAGGGTTAGCGTAAACACTGCACAAATGAAGAGCATGTTGCACTCATGTTTGATCGGGACTCTTTCCGTCTAAATCCTTAGTCTGCCAAGCACGACTTGAAGAGTTTTACAGACGGTGTTTTTAAGAGTTTTAATAAGTACAGACAGTGTAGTCTAATCTTGGATCTACACTGTCCTATAAGGCTAGATTGTTTCCAACAAAAGTTTTGTCTAACTTATTACCTTCTGACAAAAGTAAGGAACAGACGACTCCTGAGAACAAATCCACTATCCTCACAGAAAATATGAAAGAAGATTGATTTATAAAATTATAAGAAACGATCTGTTGCAGAACGATAAATTGCACGTTATTAGCTACCTTTCTTGCTACATGCAAATTTTTAATTTGTCTGTTGAAGATGAAATAAACGTTTTCCGGTAAAAGTATGCAGTTTCATGCACTTTCTTTTTTTTAATGTTGATAGTATTTCCAAGTAAAATTTTCTTTAATCCTTAGGCTGTTAAGCATTACAATACAATACAAGAAAAAGTTGATGCAAAGCACCAAAGTCGCCGCAAAAAAAAATGTTTAATGCTTCAAGAAAGCCAGGGTAAGTAAGTAAATGTCAGTTTTCATCAGCAGATTTTTTTTAACAAATTATGAAATTGATGTGAATGTGAACCTATATCAAAACTTGTCTTCTGTTACAGTATCTAATACCCTAGCACAACGCTCTCCTAGCTCTTTTCCAAACGACAAATATCAGACTCTTCCAAATTCAAAGAGTTGGCAGAAGATAATTTAAAAAGCTGCAAAAATGGTGGAAAATTCGCTAGTAGTGAGGAAAAAGGATTTAATAAAGAAGAAATTGCTTATAGCGAGCAATTTCTCCTTATCCAACATGTTTTTCCAAAAGAATTTGACAACACATGTGATAACCCGTGTTTGTTTGGGAGTGTTGAAAGCAGGGCTAAGTTACTAAAATGTTGCAGTCCTAGGAAAGTATGATTCAAGAGGACGTAAGTTTGCAAGGCATACTTTCAGTTTAAACAAGTCTAAAACTATAGATCTACTGTTTTTTGAACAGTGTTAATAAAGAATCATGGTTTTGCATCACGCTTTATGAACAACACAGCGAAAAAGTGGCCTCTCTCCAGTTTTTTTTCCACAAATTAAATTTATGCAGAGCTCGTTGAGAAATAAACAAAGGAGTTCTAAACTATCTTTTTTTAAAAACTAAACTTAGAAAGAACTAACCCATAATGGTCAGATACAATCATAACCATCATACCCGTTCTTCGGCGGAATTTAGCACAATTTCAGCAGTGTACAATTTTAGCAGAGGTCATTCAACAAAAAAAAAACAAATAGTAGAAAAAACTATCTACTAAATAATCAAAATGATAATTAAACTTGTGTACGAAGTTTGTACGAAATGACCAAAAATAGAAAGTATAAGTAGGTACGAAACGACCAAAATCGTACGAAATGATTTAGGTACGAAATTAACAAGGTACGAAATGACTGGAAAACTGTACAGCCTTGACCAATGGAGACAAGGGATTTATGTGGACGAGTCCATTTCTCACGAATAGCGAAAATAAAAGTAATAATTGGGCGGATTTTTTGATGCTTTAAGTATTAACAGAACAAAAATAGTATCGTATTGTGATTTCGTAGTTTAAGAATGAATTAAAAAGCCAGTTTACGGCGAAGTAGAAAGATTCCTTGTTAACCTAACACCCCTATAAAAATGAAATTCCCACTATCCATGTCCTAACTCAAAAAACTATTAAAAATATTGTCGCGCGCTTCTGCGGGGCGACTAACAATAATAGTTAGTGATGAAATAAAGGCCATTGGCCCATAATACAGCTAGGTATGCATACTTATACATAAAAATGTTAAGCGCACCTCAATAAGTTTTTACGGACAGAGAGGATCCATCGGACTGCACAGAAGGTATTCTACCAATAGACACCTGTCTAATATGGGCATCCTGGATACAGAATCGGACTTCTTTTCAAAACAATCATTAATTTGAATTTCAAAATGAAACAAACGTTTTCTCAATAAAACGCTATACCTGGTGCAATTCATTCAGCTATAATTGACTAGCATGTAACCTATGCATCGGCCATTTACATGCTTGGGAAATGGACTAAAAGCTTCGGTGTGAGCCCTATTTTTTCCAGATGTACGGGGATGGGTGATGCAGACAGGTCGAATCTCCGAAGAAGATGAAATGCGCACACAACGGTCTGGATTCGGTATTTACATGAGCACGCACAGCGCTATGGCTTAAGAGTTTTAAAACATCTGAGGCATAAACAATGAAAAGCACGTCACTGCAAAACACACGACAGACTGTACCACGAGTTAGATGAGGGATGGCCATGACCCTCATATACCTTTAAGACGTGTACAATAAAGTGAAAAAATGAGTTAGAATGGTCCACTTGCATGCAAAGAAATTAACAATGGCCAAAGTTTGAATTTGGAGCGGCCTGCGCATAGTGCACAGGCTGACACGAGTCGATACTTTTCGCAGATACATTACTAGTAATTAAACCAGCTCTTTATGTACAAAACCCGACTCATATACATCGTTTTCAAAATTTGTGCTTATCACTCTAAACTTTGGAATTAATCTCCCAGTTGGTCTTGGAAAAAACAACAACAATCATTGACAAGATTGATACAGGGAAATAGCTTTAACCCATCACCACATAAGGCTATTTTTTGACATCAGTACCAACAATGTAAAGTAAACTGATACAAAAAAATGAACGTGCGAGGGAAGGAAAGTGATTTGTCTTGAATGATTTGGAAAAAAAGCATTGCGAGGGAAAAGGGAGATTGCTTGTGATAAGCACGCGCTCTTTTTCTCACAAAGTTTCCGAGTTGTTCACTGTATGGTCGTTAAAATTCGTTTCTGTTTGGAAAACCATTAAAGGATAGAACTGCCAAGTAAACCGTTTATCAAACAGTCCCTGCTTTTTACGACCCTGAGACAGAAGCGTATAGAAAACATTTAGGAAAAAGGAGAAAATCCTGGTAACCAGCATTTTATCTTTTTTCCACAATGTTTTCTACCCTGCTGAAAACAAATTTCAATTTTTGAGTTACATTTATTTTGTCGTCTGCAAGTGCTTTCAACATGGACCAGTTTAAAAATTTTTTGCTTGGTAAAGGGTTAATTAAAACACACTCTTGGCTTTCGATAAGTGCCACAGCAATATTATTTCTATTACGGTTTAGATATGGGACATGCTGAGGTACAAAGTGGTTTTAACCCTTTACCAGACGACAAAATTTTAGCCTTGTCCATATTGAAAGCAATTGCAGACGACATTTTCAATGTGGCACAAATGGTGCAATTTTTCTTAGGAGAGAAAACATTGTGGGAAAAGGAGAAAATGCTGGTTACCAGCATTTTCTCCTTTTCCCTCAAGGTTTTAAAAAGGCTTCTTTACCAGGGATGTTAAAAGTCGGGATTGTGTGGTAAAGAGTTAAAACATGGTATGGGGTATTGGAGAAAAAGAAAAACGTGATCTTATCATAAAAAATATAATTGATCCTATACAATTTGTATCGACATTTAAATTCAATACCCAGGTCTTTCGTAAATGAACCAGTATAAAATAGAAATCTACGGCGATACTTGAGAACAAATGTATTACGTAAATTGAGCATTGTTTACCGAGAATGATCCATTTATTTTTTTCATTTATCTGTTTGGTTCTGCCAGTATTTACTTGCATTGTCGTTTTGTTTATTGAATTCCTTGTTCTGCATGTCATGTTTACCTTGTTTTTGTGTTTTATTCAATTTTACTGTCCATTATATGGATCTCTCTCTCTCTCTCTCTCTCTCTCTCTCTCTCTCTCTCTCTCTCTCAATCTTCACCCCCCCCTTTCCACACACACACATCACACATCACACACACGAAATTGGTATCGCCCCTTATCGTCTAATTTAGTTCAAGTTAGGATGGATGAAAATCGTTGCGACAGGATTTATTCCCCCTCCTCTCTCTGTCTTTCTCTGCCTCACCACAGACCATTTTTGACACGATGATTATGTGGGAAAGCAGCCAGTGGTATGGAAAGAACATTGTGTGAAATACTAGACATAACTGGAAAGCTAAGATGGGTTCACTATCCGACGCGGCATAACTGAAATTATGTCGCAAGTAACGTTAAACACCAAACAAACAACACTATCCATTATGCAGGAATATGGCATGTACGAGGGCTAATCACTTTGCTCTCGAATAGTGAGCATAGGGGCTAGTGTCATCTTTCCTTACTCAAAGACCATCAGAGTTACTTCCCTTTGTAGAAAGAAATTTTCTTCGCTGAGTCGTGAGGTTCACATCCTACCTAAATATGTACAGGGTGTCCAGAAAGTAGGGTAACACTTTTGAATATCTATAATATGGCTTTAAAAACTAGATAAGAGGTCAGAGGTAACGTCCCTTGACAGTACGATGCATAGAGAGAGAAAGCACGTGAATATATCAAATAAAATTGAGTTTTTACTTGAAAACAATTATTTTGAAATATCATTGGCCGTTAACATTTCATTCCCAACATTACAATCAATTATTTAGATCTATATATATTCATGCCCAACCAAATGGAGTAGTGCATAATCACGGGATGAACAAGCCATGGGACGAACTGATTTTGGAACGAAAAAGCCCAGGACCAAGCAATCGGTAGATAAATGTTGTATCATTGCGTCAACAGAATGCTGTGAGCGAGTGAAGCTATTTTCAATCAAAAATTAGTATTTCCACGATCGGAGGCCTCATCCACAGTATTTTAACATGCCATTTCCAAGTACATATCTGAATACCATAGAAAAACTCATTTGTCTGAGAAAAAGTTAGTCTAATTGGGTTTATTTCCTTCAGCTTTGCACAAAATACGATACATGGTCTGCAAAATTCAATGTTAAACTCATAGTGCTATTGTCTTTGACATATACCACAAAAAAACGACAACGTGCACACTCCTTCTGCCAGATCTTACAATGTAGTGCTATCTACAATTTCCATGTCAACAGGCTATATTTGCAAATGGTGACATTATGAGCGGCTTACACAAGCCCGGCCGGGTAGCTCAGTTCTAAGTGTATTTGACTCGTGACTGCTGGTTGTCAGTTCGATCCCGATAAAGGTAAACGATTTTTTGTCTCTCACTTCTGATACAAGTGAGCAAAGCAGTCAGTGACTTGGAATAAAAGTTGTATCAGTAAGTGTGGTAGACAGCCTGAAACATGAATAGGTGCATTAATTGCTGTGTTATGACAGAAGCTGTTTAAAGGATGTTAAACTTAACCAATTAATCAATCAATCAACCAATCAGTTCTTAAACATCTCTTCTCCTCGGGCTGAAGCGTGAACCATGCTAGGTTAAAAGGGGGATTTATTTATCTGAAAAAAGTATGGGCCAAGTTCAGTACTTCGCTCAAACGTTTGCTTTTTGGTCATTTTTCTTTTTCATTTCCCGGGACTTTTCTACCTCATGATTCATTTGGTCGTTGACAAAATAGATTTTTATGGATCTAAAATTACAGTTATGACGGCCTGCTTAGTATACCCCATTACAGAGATGCATTAAAGCTCCTTTTGCGAGAGCATGGCTCACCTTGGAAATCTATAAACATGAGATAGCTGGAGATTGCTAGTCACAACTCACAAGGTATAATAACATAGCACATTGACCGATTTTAGTCAACTCTTCTCTTTTACTGAAATAGATTAACAGAATTAAGTTTTTCTGGCTTTTGCAAACAACATGAGAAAAAATCAGCTACAAGAATGTACAGTATTTTCTTGGGTTCAACACTGTCTGCTACCTCTCTATGAACACTAATTATTTTCACTGGACTTATATTTTGCAATCGTTAAAAACCAAATATAAATCAGGAAAGATGAAAAAAAAAAACTTTGATGAAATGTTTCTGTCTGAATAAGTAATTCAATTTTCCATACAACAATTTTGAAACCTTTTACACTGTCATTAAAATCCACAGCATTTACGTTGCCCCCTCTGTGAGTGGATAAAGACCTAAAAAGAATAAAAGTAGGCTTTTCTACACTCTTAACATAGAAATATTAGACGTCACATTTACATATGAGTCATGCTCTGACAACAGGGGGCTTAATACATCTCTGTGATCCATGGTACCAAACAAGCCATCACATAATTATGGTTCCATAATATCAACTTTTATAAACAACCAACTGAATTATGAGATAGAATGATCATTGGACATAATGTAAAATGATCAGTACTGAAGAGTTTCGATCAGGTCAGCATGCGTTGACTGGGGATGGGGCGGGGTTGGGGTTGGGGACGTAGGTGGGGGTTGACCTTGGTCGATACTTTTTGCACATATATCAAAGTTTATTAAGTTTAGCAATAGGTTGTGTTGGTTGACAAAGATATTATTTTGTACACGTCGTAGTTAGGAAGTTAATATGATGCCATGGAATTCAGTTGTAAATATTTGACAGTACTTATTATTCTAACCATACTGATTGTCACAGGCCTACAGTATACAAACGATCATTTTATTCAGTGCATTCTAAGTCTTTTTTATCGTTTTGACAGATTAAAAAAAAAATGGGTATGTCATGTAAAAACACACATACACAAAAAATAATCACGATAGTGACAACTCTGATTATCAGTATATGTAACGTAGTACTACTTGTCTTTAAATAGACGTTCCAATGACAATTTTCATATCGAGTTCTATCAAATTTTTAAAGCCCAACTGACAAATATCAAAAGAACTAGACATGTTACGTTTATCAAAACAAACACAAGGTCTTTTTATACAAGTATTACTTCATAACTTATATATCAGACTAACACTGACTGTGCGTCAATGACCTCATATATGAAACTGCAACACTAACACACTATTTTAGAGTTTTAAAGACATACTAAATAGTATTTTATTTCAATAAAGTGAAAAGCAAAATACACCTTGTCGCTGCGTTATGCTTCTTTAACGTGCGCTAGCACATAAACCAAAATGGATTTTCAAGACAGCCAGAAAAGATAACACCATTTTTTTCATGCAAACGATTTATTTAAAGGCGGTGAACTCTCATCTGCTACCTCTGGTATATCGTCGTGCAACTGTTGTCTGTGTTTGCCTAGATATATGACGTCATCACTTTTATACGTTTCCAAAATATACTCGCCTCTTTTTTGAAATCTTCCGGTTTGTTTAGGCCGTCTACCTGACCGAAGTAAGATACTCGATGCAGAGTCGTCGTCGACAAAGGTATCAGAAAATATCGTGTTCTCACGCGATTTGATCGCTTGAAATCGTCTTGCGACGTCCGCTTTAAGATTGTCTTGTTGTGATTTAGGTACTAACTTGGCAGATCTTGGCGTCATTCGGCCGTCTTTGTTGGAATATCGGTATAGCCTACTATATGACTTTAGGTTTTCTATGGGATAGTCAGCTGAATCAACTTTAGCTGGCGAAAGAGCGTTTACAAATCTGTAGAATCTTGCATCTCTACCTGACCCGCCGTCTTCGAGTAGTTCTTTTCCACAGTAGTTGTTATGTCTGTCCAAAAGTTTCGGATCGATTTCGATGACCTCTGGAAATTTTGTCATGAACGTCTTCTCTCGATGAGTTATTATTTCTGTTTGTTCACGCCTCACACTCAGGTTCATTTTTGGTAGAACTGGCTTCATCGGTTCTGGTTTCTCTCCTTCCGGTTTAAATTCTGCCATTCGATACATTATTTTACAGCTTTTAGGACGTTCATTTTCACTGCCGAGATTTACGCAGGGTAGATTCATGTTTGAGAGTCTTATTTCATCAAGTTTCTTCCATTTTTGCTGCTTCCTTTTTTGTGTCTGTTGGAATGCACGTCTGTTTGAATCTAACACTTGAGCGTTTCGCATGCGATCTCTTTTCATAGATTCCATTTTCATGGACAGCTGTCGGGTATAGCTTACATTCTCATACAGTATAGCCTGCGATAGTCTGGTTTTCGGCAGAGTTCTTCTCAAACACAGTGAATGTTTTATACTGATATTGCGAGTATCAGCACCGGTTGTAAACTCTAAAGTTTCTGGCGTTATTTCAAAACTTTGAATCGGCTGTATTTCAGTTTCTATCGCCATTTTGTTGTTGTTGTTTTCCAATTTCCTATTTTTATCAACTCTAACAATTACCTAAACTTCACTGCAATGCATACCGTGTGGCTCGGCTCTGTGTCTTCTTCGATACGGTTTTTTTTTTTCAAAATACAATCACTTTCAAACTATGTAACAAAATCCCTCACGTCTGAAACACTATTTAATGAATGGCAGCTCACGTCGTGTTCTTCCAACTGTCATCAAACCTCTGATGTCCACATAGGAACTCACACATGCATGAGGTGCCAAACGAAACTCTTTACCAGGTGAAAAAATTAGACTTATCTATACAGTTAAAGCATTTACAGAGGGTTATGTAAATGATGCTTCACTGATACGAATGAATAAAGGATCGGAAAAATTTGAGAAAAAGGAGAAGATGGTGGCCACCAACACTATCTCCTTTTCCTACACTGATTTAACAAGACGCTCTCGAGGAGGGTGGTGAAAATGCAGGATCATTTTGGTAAAGGTGTAGTTAACCCTTTACCGAACGGAATCATTTTAGACTTGTCCAATTTGAAAAGATTTACAGACGACAAATAAGATAGAACTGAAGTAATAGAACTTGTTTTCGAGAGGGGTTAAAAGAAATTTGGGAAAAGAAAAAAAAAAACGCTGGTGAGCAGCATTTTCTTCTTTTTCCACCATGTTTTCAAGAGGCATCTCCCTAAGGGTTGTGAAAACTCGGGAAAGAGTTAAACAATTTCAAACAGTAATTTAGCTATAGTTGAATGTTTGGGTATAGCTGTAGATGTAAAGTTAACATTCAACATTGCGGTCGATGTGTCATGTAGTCTGTATACAAATTCGTATAAAATTTATTGATAACGCACTAAACCTAATTACGAACAATAGAGGTATACGGAGTCCATTGTTTTAACTTTTGGCTTGATATTTCCTTCAGAAAACAGTATTTGGGCCAAGCTCTGTGAAGAAGGGTTTAACCCTTTCCCAAACGACAAATTTTGGACTCTTCCAAACCAAAAGAGTTTGCAGACGACAATTCTTGATTTGGAGAAAATGCGAGGAGGACCTCAAACAGGGTAGAAAACATTGTGGGGAAAGGAGAAATTGCTCGTTACGAGCAATTTATCCTTTTCCTGCAGTGTTTTCAAAAGACTTTTTCTGCAGACACGTAAAAACCAGGGCCCGTATTCACCAACCATTCTTCAGAACGTTCTTGGTCTTATTCTCCAGAATTTTCCACTTTTGTAAGTAACACAACTTCTGATTGGCTAAACCGAATGGTTTAGCCAATCAGAGGTTGTGTTACTTACAAATTTGGAAAACCTTGGAGAATAAGACTGAGAATATCCTCAAGAATGGTTGGTGAATACGGGCCCAGGGCTTGTTTGGGAAAGGGTTAATACATCTACAAAAAATATCGACCCAGGTCAGACTGCGCAGGGTACAGAGATTGACCGGGGTCTGTATTCACCAACTATTCTTAAGATCATTCTTTGTCTTATTCTTCAGAATTTTGTCGATGTGACAGTAACAGAACTTCTGATTGGCTAAACCAAATGGTTTAGCCAATCAGAAATTTTGTTACTTACACAGTCGGGAAATCTTGAAGAATAAGACCAAGAATGGTTGATGAACCCTGGTTCCAAACTTTTTGCTATTTGCCAATTTTCTGCATGCTGCATGTCTGCTAGTTTATATTATAATTTAGATGGTTGTTAGCCAAACCATTTTTTTTTTTTTTTTGGGGGGGGGGGGGCGTTGATCCATAAAATTCTATTAGATGATCTTTTGGATGTAATGGATCGTTAACACGCATTTCGCTCCCTTTTGCCAGGCACCGACCGTTTTCAATAGATACATGTATGTTTAGCTTTTGCAGCAAAAAAAAAAGATACATGACATACAAGACATACTCTTCAGAGAAAATAAAGCTAAACCCTTTTTGATAAGTGAAATGTTCAACAAATGTTGCAAATTCTTCAATTTGATTACTTTTTCTTTGAATTTGAGCTGAACGTAAATTGTTGGGATCGGAATTAAAGTCTTTACTAGTAGCGAAATGATCTTGTGAAAAACATGGGGTATGTTCTGGCAAAAGGAGGTTCAACGCATATCTGTTTGACATAATAACAAGCAAGTCATAGCATAATTATGAAAATGCATATCGGGAGAACGTCGAAATCAAGCTCGATCAGCCAAGGATAGAGTAGCGTAGTAGATCGTCACCCTTGGCTTGCGAAGATGGTGACAAAATTGCTCGTCTATTCTTCGGCTGATTCGAAATATTTGGCTTGCAACACGCAAAAATGGGCAAGGGCGTTCGGACATTTGCGTATAGTGTCTTCTCGGATCAGCATTCGCAGTCTGCACAGGTAAGTTCGAGACGGCACTTTACCCATATACTGATAGACTTCGTGCTACAGTAGACTTGCGCAAAACAGAAAATTACATAAAACCGGAAAGTGTCGTTTCGGATAAGCCTGCGCGGACTGCGCAGGCTTACCCGACACGACACTTTACACAAATGTCGGAATGCCCATTTCTATGTGTTGCGGGCCAGTTTTGGTGCTCAACCATGTGACCTGTAGGTCAAAAGCAGACAGCACAGCAAGTGAAGCTCGATTTGGAGTTTACTTGATGTAATACCTTAAGTAGTGAGATATTGTAGGTCAGAAAAATCCAAATACAGTCGTAATATTTGGTAGGCAAATACATTGGAAAATAAAAAAAAAACATATAAAAAAACCATTAGATGCCTGGGAATGCGAGAATTAAATTTACTCTAAACTGTAAACAGGGATCGTGTTTATTAGATCCCTGTTGTAAATGAGTATTGTAAGGGCATTGGACAAGGGAGACAACACTGTAGGAGCTAAATTTCCATAGAAGTGTTTGTTTGTTTTTTCAGTATTACCCCTCTTGAAGAGAATTCAATATACACATGTAAGTATTAAAACGATAAAAATATTAAAACACCAATTCTGACAAATTTACTATCGAGTGCTATTCAATCCATCCCAAGGCACCAGGCAAGAGGACATTGGGGTTACCACCATTTAAGTAGCAGTCGGCTCACCAACCGGCCATTTCAGAACAACTCTACCCCGCCGGGAATCAAACCTGCGACCTGTACGCTATGTACGTATGTAACTCTAAAACACACGGCCGATGAGAGCACGAAGTCGGCCATTGCGAACGGCAGTGTGATTTCTAAAAAAAAAATCGCATGGAACATGCCCGACTGGAGTGACTTCTTTTCTTATAACTAGAGCGAGGCATAGTTTTGATCCTGTGAAAATTTCGAACTGTCTTTTAAGCATTTAAATAGCTCGTGACATTTGAAGCAAAACTTCTTAGAAAGTATTTCTGTATAGACGATACGTTACTCGTATGGGCTAATGCTAGGTTGGCGTTACCGATCGCCAAAATCGCCATTGGCGATTAAATCTTATTGCTGGCGACTAAAAACAAGGAAAGTGCCGATATTGGCGATTGTAAAAAATGTGATCCGAGAAAATGGCCGACTGTCAAATTGTTATCAGGTTTGTATATTGAACACTTTCCAAACTGTGAAATCGGCCTACGCCAACTTGATTATCATATATACCGGCTATCCTAAGCTCTTAAACCCTTGTATCTCCCTTAACTATCCCATAGACCAAGACCGGATAAGAGTTGCCCTCTGCCAGTTACCGAGTGCGCTTGTTCTATAAATAGAATACATTCATGAACAATCGCAATTTTTTGGACAGTGTGGTGCTGAATGAATTATGTACATGAAAGTGAAGTTTTACTTTCGTTTATCGAGTAAATTTGACAGCATCAATGGCGATTTTTCTCAAATACTTAACCTTTTAAGGTTTGTGTGGCCTTATAAGATTCTTTTCTAATGAAGTCCCTTTTGTAATAATGAATGCTGGGTCTATATTTCGCCAAATGAGTTATAGATGTAACCTGTTATCTGATAATTTTCGAAGATCGGCATCTTCAAGAAAGGCAAAGTGTGAAAGGGTATTTTTAGATCATTTGCAAGACAAAACAGATATTTTGCATTGTATTTAATCAAAATTATAAATAAATTATAAGTATAAATATCTCTAGCAATGCACAAATTAATGACTGGTATGCAGAAATTGAAAGAGCTGTTGAGCTGCCTTTTCAAAGGTAGAAAACATTGTTGGAAAAAGAAAAAAATACTGGTTTCCACCATTTTACCCTTTTCCTAGAATAAATAATAGCCTTCTTCCTCAGGATTGTTCAAACTGAAAATATACGATCCCTGGTGTGGTGAAAGGTTAATCCTGATTAAAATATGCATTTTATTTTCTTTGATGGAACTTTTTGATCATTCACCAACCTATAAGCACAGGAATTTGTAGCTGACTTTCAATACTTGGCTGTCTCATGTATGTAATGAGACCATTAAAAATATCTTAAAAGAACAACGACTTAAACATTATATCAGTGATGCAAAGCTGTAGATCTAGATTTATATTTACCATACAGGACTCATTGCCATGAAATACTCAGAAATTGACACTAAGTAAAACTTTAAAAGTGATAAGGCTCAGAGACTGATCCAGGGTTTTGACGGACAAAACTTTTGGCTACTAAAAATTTTTGGCTGGCGCCAACCTAGCTAATGGTGAATGGTGATATGTTCAGCATTCTCTGTAGGTCTCTGTTTTCACGCAGCGTTACAATGCCAACTGACAAAACCAATATTTCTTGAGTTTTTGTAACAAGACGCTTTTCCAAGCTTAAAGTGTTCCACATAGAATGGGTTTCGATGACGGAAACAATTGTTCCAGCACACTAGTTACCTAGGTAAAATGCACGTGACTCACAACCAGATGGAATTGTAATTTAAGTTTGTCGTGCTTGACGTAATATTGTGGTGCGTTGCTAAACATGTATATGTGGAGGGGGTACGCCAGCATTTTCTCCTTTTCCTACAATGTTTTCTTCCCTACTGGAGACAAAATTCAATTTTTTGAGTTACGTTTAATTTGTCGTCTACAAATACTTTCAATTTGGGCCATTCTAAAATATTATCGTTTGGTAAAAGGTTAAACGATATAAGTATTGTCTTTTACCTGAGATTGGTCGATCAGTTACAAATTAATTAATCATTATATCTCGTCATTTAAACCACATGTGACCGAATTGCATATTGCCTCGGTTTAAAATTGCTGTTCGCCAGATAAGCAAGGTACTTTGATCTCTGGATGTCTTTCAATTAATCCTTTACAAAATAATCTCGAGTTTTAATGACACTAAGAACAGAGCAGAGCTCCGGATAAGAGGGAGTGATGGTATTCTAAATCCAATATATCTCTTCCAAACCCTATGTTGTGGGTACTCATTAGAATCGTCTCGATGAGACGATTCTAATGAGTACCCATAACATTGGGATTAGTGGAGAATAATTTTCGTTTTCAGTTTTGAAATCAGAATCACTCCCTCTGTCTGAAGCTCTGAAAGAAGCTCTTGAAACCAGACTTTTCTCCTTTTGCAATATTTTTTTCTAAGCCTTTAAAATATAAATTCCATCTTTTTAGGCACGTTTCCTTTGTCGTCTACAAATTCTTTCAATTTCGATGATACCTAAATTTTGTATTGTGATAAAAAAAAAGTGCTGAAAATTAATACAGCATGCACGAGATATTTCAACATATTTCGAGGGTTTCAAAAAACTCATGGCCTGAAGTCAACTATCCCAGGGGTAGATGCATGGAGAGTAACGTAATGCTTCAAACATGGGTTCCGAGGATGTGCAAATCTTTGTAAACACAGTTTTTAAACAAAAACATTGGGAAAACTGGTATTCGTGCAATAGATCTGTAAAACAAATACTGTCTCAAGCTTATTGGGTCTGTGTTTTAATAAGAGACTGGTCTATAGGTTATACGGTATGCCAGCTGTAACCATGGCTAGAAGAATCGTACCAGGTGGCTTTGTATTGAGTAAATGTCTATTATATTTTCAAATTCGCTGCATCTTCTTCTGTCTTGAAAAGTAGCCCGGATATTCTTCATCAAAAAATACCACATAGTGGAAAATAATGGGGAAAAAAACTATAACATCCAATCGAAGAAATCTCAGATAAAGTTTAAACATTCATGTGGTGTATCTGTTCGAATGAATCCAGGACAAATATCGTCGGTTTACTTCCAAAACATCGTAACTACAGCTTGTAACAAGCTGTAGTTACGATGTTTTGGAAGTAAACCGACGATATATATTATCTTTATTTGCCATATGAAGCAGCGCAATCTCCTAATATTCTTTGATCCTCGATTGAGTGGATTAAATGAGACAAAAAACAAGATATAGGTCTATAAGAGGCTTATTAATCGTCGTCGATATACCTTATCGCCTTATCAGGGTGTCATGCTCACAAAAATATTTTCGACGAATCTAAAAGATATTGGACAGGTCCTTTGCTTTGTGTACTAGAATGACTTTTAATAACAGACACTATGAGGTAGATGAAATTGTATTCTATTTCCCGCAAAAACAGTTGGCGGGCAGTCGAGCATTGAGGCTAAATGTCTACGGCTATGTCTCATATCAAAAGGCCAAAGCTACCGAGATTGGCCGAAAAGCCTGTACGAAAACGTCGATATTATACGATATTTACCGATAACTGTGTGAGTCCACGGCCCTAAGTTCCATATTACTAGACGGAAGTTGCCGAGACTAACCGAATAGCCTTGGCGAAAACGTCGATGTTTCACGATATTAACCGAAAAGTTAGAGGCCATAGACCTTAAGATGGCAATTATCGGTAAGACCGGGACACATATAAAAAATAGATACAAAATACATACTTTATTTTAGCATGTGTATGCATGTAAAAGTAACAATATAATAACATGTAAAACATAGAACATGTATATTTAAAGAAAGAAAATAACATTTGCAAAGACATCAGTAAAAATACCTTTATTTGGGGTCAGTTAGAGTTGGGTGAAAATATAACGGTTGAAATACTTAGACCCAATGTAAATGGGCCGTGCACTGTGAAACAAAGGTTTAATATACATGTATATGCAAACATTTAAGCCTTTGCAGTCCTCGCAGGCTAACCTGAGTTGAACCTTTGTAATGTGAGAAAACTTTGTGAGTTTCCAAATACCATTCTCCGTCATGGATTTTTGTTCTTATAAATGGACCCATATTATGAGACAACTCATAATGGTATAATGCATTACATAGGTACATATATCTCTATTTCACAGAACTCGACTGTTCTTGCTGTCCCTAACAAAATCAGACTGCAGTTAACACAGAACTCGACTGTTCTTGCTACTCCCTAACAAAATCAGACTGCAGTTAACACTGAACTCGACTGTTCTTGCTGTCCCTAAAAAAATCAAACTGCACTTAACACAGAACTCGACTGTTCTTGCTGCTCCCTAACAAAATCAGACTGCAGTTAACACTGAACTCGACTGTTCTTGCTGTCTCTAACAAAAACAGACTGCAGTTAACACAGAACTCGACTGTTCTTGCTGTCCCTAACAAAATCAGACTGCAGTTAACACAGAACTCGACTGTTCTTGCTGTCCCTAACAAAATCAGACTGCACTTAAAACAGAACTCGACTGTTCTTGCTGTCCCTAACAAAATCAGACTGCAGTTAACACAGAACTCGACTGTTCTTGCTGTCCCTAACAAAATCAGACTGCAGTTAACACAGAACTCGACTGTTCTTGCTGTTCTTGCTGTCCCTAACAAAATCAGACTGCAGTTAACACAGAACTCGACTGTTCTTGCTGTCCCTAACAAAATCAGACTGCAGTTAACACTGAACTCGACTGTTCTTGCTGTCCCTAACAAAATCAGACTGCACTTAAAACAGAACTCGACTGTTCTTGCTGTCCCTAACAGAATCAGACTGCACTTAAAACAGAACTCGACTGTTCTTGCTGTCCCTAACAAAATCAGACCGCAGTTAACACAGAACTCGACTGTTCTTGCTGTTCCTAACAAAATCAGACTGCAGTTAACACAGAACTCGACGGTTCTTGCTGTCCCTAACAAAATCAGATCACTTAACACAGAACTCGACTGTTCTTACAAAATCTGACTGCAATTAATACAAGCTTGGTAAGACAAAATTTTAGACTCTTCCTTATCAACCCTTTACCAAACGACAAATTTCTAGATTGATCCAGATTGAAAGCAATTGCAGACGACAAAATAACGTAAATCAAAAATTTAAATTTGTTTCCACAGGGTAGAAAACATTGTGGGAAAAGGAGAAAATGATGGTTACCAGCATTTTCTCCTTTTCCACAATGTTTTCAACGGGCTTCTATCTCAGGGATTGACTGTTTCGTGGAGGATATTTGAGAAATCTTTTAGTCTATCGTCTAGAAAACTGATATGTAAATGCCATATTGGAAAAATTGCTTTTGAAGGACCAACAATATATTTCAATTAGAATGAAGATCGTTTCTATTATGTATGCCTGGATGGTCTTTTATAAAGTGATAAATTGAGTAGTCGATTATATAACAAGTAATAGAATTCAAAGCATGAATAATTAATAGGCTTTAATTGTCAATCTAAAACATGAATGAACCGGCCCTTCAGATGTCAGAAATAGAGCTCTCTCTCTCTCTCTCTCTCTCTCTCTCTCTCTCTTATGGTATTTCACTGACTTGAAAGAGAAAAAAGCAGAGACAAACACATTTAACTCTTTACCAAATGAAAAATTACAATTTGATCCAAATTCAAAGAAAATTTAGATTACACACATCAAGATTTCTTTTCACAATGTTTCCAATCCTTTCCCTTAAGGTCCTTAAAACACAATATTATTTGCCATCAGGCTGAGCATTTTTGGGCTGTTTCATTCAAGCTCTAAATTCAAAGACTTGTCCACCAAAGGAGAAAAAGCTGGTACCAAGCATTTTCTCCCTTTTCTACAATGTTTCTTCTTTTTTAAGCCTGAAAAATTCCATTGGTTTAGCTACTTGTCTGCAAGTGCTTCAATTTGGGCTAGTCTAACATTTTGTCATTTGGTAAAGGGTTAATCTTCAAACAGAAGTAATATCTATCAGATTTTTTTGTAGATTTTTGTACCAACAGTGGAGGCCAACATATCAAAGCATGTGTAATAGTATATTTAAATTTAAATCATTCATACCACTTAACCGTGTGGAAAATATTGTGGAGATGACATAGAGGATAATCAACTGGTTATTTTTGATATGAAAAATATCTCACGAGGATGCGTTGTAACTTGTTAGGCGTAGAAAAAACGAGTGCGCAGCACGAGTTTTTTTTTACCCCTTACGACGCATCCGTGTGAGATATTTTTCATATCAAAAATAACCAGTTGATTATTCTATTTATTATATACCTTATTAACATTATTGTTTTTAATTTTTCGTTTGAAAGTCGAAATCAATACTTTGGATAGAGAGAAAAATCAGGGATATGGTGCGGATGAATACATAACTTAAAGAACAAAACAAGACTTCGCAAAACTGAAGAAGTCCGGTTGAAAATATAGAACTTACAATTAACACTATCTACAAGTGCTTAATGAAAAAGTTGTTCCTAAATTACGGCAGGAAGTGAAAGTGAAAGTTGATATCGTCACTAGTGCTGATATCAAAATTTAGTATACTGGGAAATTCCAGGATTTCACCGCTAGGTATATAATAAAGTCTGTTATCGTGTGGTCGGGCAACATGTTAGTCGCTGACATAAAAGGGGATTTTAAAACAGGCAAAAAGTAAACAAAAGGCACAGTTACCTGGCAGGTTTTAACTTAATTTTTGAAATAAATTTCTCTGTCAGCGACGAACGCTTGAACCGACCATACAATGACAGCTTGCCATCTTCTTAATATAGGTAATCATACTTTTAAATGGTCATCCTCGGAACCCAGGTTTGAAGCTTTACCTTACTCTCCATGCATCACCTCTGGGAAAATTGACTAGCAAATTGTCGTTTCTTACGAATATTCATATGGTCGTGAAGTACCCGAAAAGCCAATCGAAAATCGATAATATAATGATACTGTCTTGGAGAGGGGATAGTTTCATTTCTTCCGTTACTAGAAATAACCCTGGGAAAAAAAACCGAGGTTGTCAACAAATATGGCGGCCATCGGCGTGCGTGTCTCCTGTGAGATATGCCATTCTGCAGTATACATGGATGACACTATCGATCTGTGTAGGATTTTAACTAACAATCTTTCGGTGTTACGCCGAAAATCTCAGCTTGATTTGCAACGAATGGTGTGATTGGATATCGAAGAGTCAAATCCAGAAATGACTGCGTATTTGTGATAATATTAGCTCAAATGTTCTCAAAGAAAAAAAACTGGGATCACGAATCAAAATGCTCAAGAATAATTCACAAGAACGAGAAAACCCCGGCGAAATAACCCAGGGGCGATTACAGAATAAATCGAAACTAGGTCACCGAGGATGTTAAATGATATGATTTAGATTTAAAGGCATTTAAACAACACCCTCTTTATTTACTCTTGGGCTTTCTTGTTACTTGGAGAATAATTGAGGGATTTAACTCAGTTTACCGGTAATAATATGTATCATCATTATTTGTATCATTATTTTGCAAGACAGGGAAAAAACCGAAATTTAAGTGTTCAAGTGGAAATGACATATAAACTGCATTCCAGTTACTAATGGTAGTTGATTTGAACAAATATGACATTACGAATGGTTTGTACTGTACTCTTTAGCCCCGAGTTTTAAGCGGAAATTTTTTATCAGTTTATCTTTTCTTAACATCATTTTACTGTTGGCATAGTAAGGCCACTGTAGGTTCTTGTGCCGACAGAATATACAGTCGTGACTTGACTTTACACCTCTGAATACAGAATATGACATAAAAAGGATATAAAAATGTATGTCCGTGATGCATGATACCCAGCAAGTCATCACAGAATTACACATACCTAAACTCTTGGACCAAAAGCCAGTAATTTCGGCCAAGGTCCGCCTGCGTGAACCGCGCAGGTTGATTTGGTCGATAATTTTCGCAAATGCAATAAGCCCCATAACACAGAGAATGGCTCATTTATATTTGACCACCGCTCTGGTAAAAGGGGGTTTAATGCATCTCCGTGATCCATTATACAAAGCAACTCATTACATGTATATGGATAAAAAAAAAATAAATTTTTCCGGCACCACCTGAAACATGATGTAAACTAGTCCTTTAATATGCAGAAAATTGACCAATTGCAAAAGTTTACTTAAAAGTAGCCTAACTTTATAGTTGCTTCTTGGCACCTCATTGTAGGCACAACTTATCTGTTTCACTAGTTTATACATATAACCATAAAATCTCGATTCAGTTGTATATACCTACGCCTACCCTAACTCTGGATGCTTGTCCACTGATATACTTATCAGCTGTCATTAGCCTCGGTGTGTTCCTTTCTGGCAATAATTCTGTTGTCTGACGCCATATATTGTGAGGTTTCGAACTTGGTCTCACTGGCATGCCTTTACCGGCTAGTTTATATGTCACTTTTTCCCTGGGAGGACTTGCACTAACTGCTGATAGGCCGCCATTACCGATAACGATGGGTGGCAGACCAAGAGCTCTAGGTGTCCTAATTAAATCTGCCGGAGCAGACTGGGTTTTCTTTATCATTCGATGCAATGTTCTTATCTTTGTATGAGATTCTGAGAATGTTGGATCTCGTTTTTTACTTAACATTTCAAGTGTTGTTAGTTGGCGTTCAATAGTCTCATTTGGGTCGAAGCTATTGATAGTCTGAACCTTTTTCCTGTTTGTGATGTATGCATTCAGGGGTTCATTGAACCGCCTCGCATTTATCTTTCTATCACTTTTCCTGACACCAGAATCTAAAGAAATGCTGACTTTTTTAACACTGGGTAAGCCAACAAAAGAGTCTGATTTTCCTATTTCCGACTCCATTGTTTTGTCTTCAGTTTCTGTGTCATTTTCTGTTCTAGATTTTTCTTCAGGTGTATTAGCAACTGTTTCCGGTGCACCATCTTTGTTGTCCTTGTAGTATATTTCATACAGAGACATCTGCTTCCGGCCGAGAAATAATGGCCTATCTTTCACTATTTGATCGCTAAATTTATATGTGCTTTGCGAATTAAAAACTGGTGACGAAGGAGACGCATAGCGGCGCGGATCCTCTCCGTCTGGTCTGGGAAGATACACATTTATGTAAGTATCAGCTCGTGCAAAATGCATTTTCAGTGTATTAGTAAGTTTTAAATTGATGATACCGAAACAAATATCATTACGAAATCACCGATGAAAAGAAAAACACTTAAATTCCACTCCTGTCATACTTAATAAAGAAAAGGCCATATTTCATGTTATAAGATAAGTAAACATACTAAATCCATTGACATCTACGGTACATCACCCTACTTACAAAACTAAACTGTTTATTGATCAGAGAAAATTTCTCCACCGGCCAAATCGATAGGATTTTTTCCTGATTCTTTTTTTTTGTAAATGTTGTCCAATTTCTTCCGTAGAACTGTAGCCAGATCCTTCTATTTGCTGATGTTGTGGTTGTTGTTGTAACTCTATTGCACCATTACTCAATGTACAGGGTTAACACTATATGGCTCGTTTTTGTAAATAGAACAAGCTAAATTATTTCCTTAAGACTTGAAAAAGAAGTCCACAACAATAATTCATCCGGTAAAAGTCTTCTCTTGCTAGATTCTCTGCTTCCCTGTCTTGATATTGCCCTGGATTGCGACTCAAATTGTTTCAACAAATGATTGACAATAAATTTGTTGAGAGAAAAATACACCAACCCTTGTGACGCCAATTGTACTTAAGATTACTTTTGTAGACACCTAAGAGTTTGATCAGACTGCAGAGAACATATCTAATCTGAGGCTCAAACGTCCGATATTTTGTAAGAAAGTTTGACTGAAACAGTTCAATTTGCAACATTTGCAACATTTACGTTATTGCCAACACCGCGTAGATATATCCATTTTACCTTATGTGACGCTGAAGCGGTTAAAGTGTTTAAAATTCCATCTGTCCTGACAACTCACTGTTAATGGTTATAGCTCATATAAGCTATTATCGTCCATCACCTTAAAGGTTATATCCCTCTATGTGTTTCTAAAATATTTGATTAACTCTTTTCCAGGCGGCAACATTTTAGAACTACCCATATTGAAAGCTCTTGTAGACGACTAATTAATTCGTCTAGAATAATTTAATTTAATCAAGAGTGATGGAAACATTGTGGGAAAAGGAGAAAATGCTGGTTACCAGCATTTTCTCCTGTTCCCACTATGATTTGAAAAGTTGTCCTCGTCCTGATACAAAACACGTGGACGTTTTGTAAAGGATAAAAATCTACCAAATGAATTGATTTTAACGCACATTATTGATCTATTCCCCACTTATCGCGTGACCATCTTGTTCGTATGGTATTATGACTATTTCTAATATTCAAATACAGCATAGCAGACGACGACCTTTTGAAATTCCCTGTTATCATTTACAACAGCTCTGTATGAATGAATGTTTATTTCTACTGTAAGGTGCTTAGGTGTTAGGTGCGTTTTTGTTTGGGAAAAAAAATATTTATTGAAGAGGCACTCACTGCTCTTCGAGATCATCAGGCTTTCTCCAGTTCATGCACGATAACTGTAACTTTCATACAGTATTAATCAAATAGCAAATACAAAAAGTACCCCAAAAAATCTCTCGCTCCTTGACGTATTAGAGAGGAGATTGTAGCGAAGGGATAAACATAAATATAATCCGAATGATCGAGTATAAATTTTGACAAAAGAGGCAATGTTATTGATCTTCCCCCATTAACCCCTTATATATCGTTAAATATAAGTAGTCCGTAACCCCACGTTCACCGGCCCCATATGTATTTTGCTACGTGATAAGACCAAGATCGAGTTGAACGTCTGTTGGGTCTAATCTTGGCCTGCTTTCCTTGATACCACGTCAATAGTTCAAGCTTTCAATGGCCCATTCTAAATCAATAAATGAGCTCTAAGAACTGTGAGATTCCTTCGTTTAGTTTTTATACAGCATGAAAACGTTTAACCCTTTACCATCCAAGAAAGAAAAATCTCTGATGATAGCTAAATTTGAAAACGTTGTGAGAAAAGGAGAAAACGTTGCGTATCAGCATTTTTCTCATTTCACCACAAGGTTTTCTTCCTTGACAATAACAAACTCCACTTTTTAGCCGCGTTTTCTTTTTTTAATTTGTCTCTGCTGACATTTGCTAACAGTTCTGCCAAGTGTAAAAGTCTGCTGTAATACCACGGCTTGGGGAAGATACTTTATGTCACCGAATAACTCATCGGGTTTAAATCAATTATAGCATTGTTTTTGACCCAAAAAACTTACAAAATATTGTAGCACTGAAACAAGACATGAAGTTGAATCCCGGATGGTGACTTAACCCTTTACTCCATAGATACTCATTTCAACACATTGTTTGTAGGAGCCTTTGGAAAACATTGTGGCAAAAGGTGAAATTGCTCGTGATGAGCAATTTCACCTTTTGTCACAATGTTTTCTATGCTATCAAAAGGTATCATTTACACATTAGAAACGGCTTCATCTTTGCTGTTATTTAGGGTCAATTAGAGATGCCATAGAAATGGCTTGTGGGGTAAAAGGTTAACTCATTACCAAACGACAAAATTTTAGGTTCGAAAGCATTTGCAGACGACAGAAAAAAGTGACTGAAAATTTGAAATTTATTTTATGAAGGGTAGAAAATATTGTAGGAACAGGAGAAAGTGCTGGTTACCAGCATTTTCTTCTTTTCCCACAATGTTTTCTAAAGGCTTCTTTCTCAGGGTCGTCAAAAGTAGGGATTGTTTGGTGATGGGTTAAATCAATTATAGCATTGTATTTTTACCCAAAAAAACTTTCAAAATGTTGTAGGACTGACACAGGACATGAAGTTGAGTTCTGGACGTCGAAAAAGGGCAGTGTAATTCGTATTAACCAATTTACCACACAATTTATTCCGAGTGTAAATAGACCCTAAGGCTGGAGCCGTTTGAAAACATTGTGGAAGAAAAGCGTTTTATTGAGTAAAGGTTTATTTTAGTTTGAAATTCAAAGTAACTATAATTATTAGCATAAACTGATGTTTTGTCCTTACTACCATGCCGGAAGTTTTTTGTTTTTTTATTACATTGGTGGCGTCTTAGATTGCAGGCACCATTTTTGAGCTCTTTATATTTTACCGTCGAAGATTTCACAATATTTACTTTTCGCATGACATGGTCAATCTCCCAGTAATTAAATTGGCAAAGTATCTGAAATTTTACGCTTCGTGTAAAATAAATTGGCACACAATCATAAATTTTAAAAGCAACAGCATTATCTCCCGCTAGATGGCATTCTATAAATACTGATCTATCTAATTTGGGCATCCTGGGTACAGAGCCGAACCACTTTCCTACGCCACAACCGTTACTTTGAATTTCAACTAAAATAAACCTTTACTCAATAAAACGCTACCTCGTGCAATTCACTCAGCTATGGTCATAGTACTTTAGGGAAATCTGGAGCTAGAGCAGGTCTCATTTTTCCTCAAACGTATTGATAAAAGCTATTTTCTACATTGCTACTTTATAGAGCGTAATATTACAGTCAACCCGCTTTCGGGGCTAGTGATGCGTCATATAAGACAGTCGAATCTTCGAAGAATATGACATGCGCAGACAACGAAAGCAACAGAGTATTTAAATTGCGATGGTGTGCTTACATTTTTTCACCATAAAACTTGACACTTGATGGGCGCCTGTCCATTTGAAATACCATTGAATGCTTGTTTAGCGATTTATATGAAGTATGGTCCGTGGGAAGGGGACATAATGAATATGCAAAAAAGTATCGATTAAGGCCAGCCTTAGCCCTTTACCAAACAATCCCTGGTTTTTACGACACTGAGATAGAAGCCTTTTGAAAATATTGTGGGAAAAGGAGAAAATGCTGGTTACCAGCATTTTCTCCTTTTCCCACAGTGTTTTCTTCCCTTTTAAAGAAAAAAACCATTTGATATGAGCCACACTGAAACTGAAACTGTCATCTGCAAATGCTTTCAAGTCAGATTGGTCTAAAAGTTTTGTGGTGTGGTAAAGGGTTAAGAATCAGTGCAAGCTGATATGAATCGAAACCTTTTGCTGTTGGTAAATTTTCTGTATATCAAAGGACCAGTGTACCTCACGGTTCAGTCGGTTGGTATACTAGATGGTTTTTACGGATCCTTTATTATGTGGTATTACTTGGTAACGTGTGTCAAGAATTAGCAATAAAACCACTATTATCCAAAGCATCATTCAATAAACCTCCAGGAGTTTTCTTATAACTCATACTGGCTTGCAATACGCGAAAAGGGGCATTCAGACATTTGCGTAAAGTGTCGTCTCGGATCAGCCTGCGCAGTCCGCGCAGGCTAATCCGACACGGCACTTTACGACTACATTAAATTTTGTGTTACAGTTGACTTTCCCAAAACAGAAAATATCATTAAAGAGGAAAGTGTTGTCTCGGATTAGCCTGCACAGACTGCGCAGGCTGATCCGAGACGACACTTCACGGACATGTCCCAATGCCCGTTTTCGTGTGTTGCAGGCCATTATAGTGTTATTTGTCAGTTCTATATGTATGTGTAGGTCGTAGCTATGCCTGTTCATGCCTTACAACTCTTTTTCATTTTAATTACTCTCTAGCATAATTTTAATTTCTTGCATACATTCATGATGACGACGACGACGATGATGATGATGGTGATGATGATTTCGTTAAAAATAAATATCACCATCATTATCACCGTCGTGATTTTTCTTTTCTATTTGGTCTACCTAACATTTTCTAACGTCGGAAACCAACCCCATAGTCTACCTGACATTTGCCAAGGTCTGAAACCTGATAGGTTTGACAATCAAGTATGTATTATAACTACTTATTTGCAGTATTGAATACTGCGATATCTATACACTACAATCAAATAAAGAACTGCCAAAATTATTAATTTAGCCAAGACGTTATCCAAACACTTGTCTTCCTACGTTAAGTCCCGATGTCAATACAGCTTTAAGTCGTGTAACTCTTTACCCACACAATTCAGAATTTCAACGACACTGATAGAGAAACTATTTGAAAAAACATTGTGGAAAAAGAAGAAAATGCTGGTAACCTTGTCAGAGAAAAATCCTATCATTTAAGCCACAGTCCAATCTTGGATCTACACTCTCCGATATAATGAGATATTCATACTAATACAATCTTGGCAGTTTAATGTCTATTCCCTTTCCATGACCGATAATGTCTGCATTTTATTAAGATGCTCCAAGATTTTCTCTCTCTCTCTAGTAGTCTATCAGTGCTGTTTGAAAAATTATTTAATATCACAGCGAGCGCTGGGATCAGTCTGAATTTGTGTCTTTGCCCTCTCTCCCTCTCTCTCTGACGTCACTTAAGTATATTGATCATCATATTTTGTTTATTTCCTTTCGACTACTGCAACGGTTTATTGGTGCACTTTGTCCAGGCTGTAACTGAAGGTCAAATGGACAATTAAGATAAGCTGAAATAACTATATAACACCGATTTTACGCTGCCGAACAATTCCTAGAAATAATGTATGATCATTCAGTACTGAAATTGCTATTAGAAAAAGGAACGATGTAGACACCGAAGCCATAAATTTTCTATAGGTTGAAAACAAAAACAGGTCAAATTTTGATGTTTTTTTTTTCTCTATTGTTGGAGTAAAATTAGAATTAAGTGTAGTTCATCGACCATGATGAAGGAAACGTCGGAAAACAAACAATTTCTATCTTTATGGAAAAATTAGATGCAATGATTTATGATGTATGCACATTTTAAGACTCTTGCAGGCAACAGCTATGAGCAAGTGTTGAACCTTGAGAAAAACAAAGTGGAAAAATAAGTTGTGTGTGTACTATTTGTGATGACCTATCTTTACAGCATACAAGATTAGAATAGAGGTATAATTAAGCAATATTACGTTTGTTTATGATACATAAAAACGCATGTACAGCTAGTACTATAAATATCAAAGGGATTTAACTTTTTATCGTTTGCCAAGATTTTCAGAGAATATTCTATCGGCGGCCACGAAACAGTGCGTGTGACGTATGATTATCATGGGGGTTTAAACTCCTCATAGTTTGATAACATATAATGGAGCCAGGCTGCAAAAAGTGCGACGAATCTTGGCTAATGTGAATGACAATGGTACTGTAGGAGACCTACATGTAATTGTGAAATGTATTCGGCGTCAATGATTGGATTTTTAACATTACAATTGATTATTTTCGTACTATCGTGCCTTGGCAATGTTCTTGTTATCATCGTAATATATTGGTTTATCAAGAAAAAGGCAATCGCGAACCGCTTCATGGTTAATTTAGCCGTGGCGGACATGCTGACAGGGCTCTCCTCACTCCTACAAGTCATCTATGCCGTTTCTTCCGACCTAAACGAAAATCTCCACGCATGCTTACTACGGTACCAAGTCATCATTATCTTGACCTTGACCTCGCAGTTAACTGTGACCTTCACGACCTTGGATCGGTTAATAGCAATATGTCTTCCGCATCTTTACGGAAAAATAATGACCGAGAGCGCTTCATGTCTCTTGGTTGTCATAACTTGGATTTATCCAGCAGTGCCCAGCATCATAGCTATCACGAGTTTTAAGACCAAACTCGAAACTATTCCAAGCGAAGATTGTGTGTTTCAGCAAGTTATTCCAGCTTGGCAGATGTTACTGACTTCACTAACGTTATGGGTATTTTCAGTAATCACCATGATCATGTATGCATTTATCCTAAAGAAGGCATGCGAGTTATACAACCATCAGTTGAAAGTAGACATTCATATTTCAGCTATGGGTGATTATTCTACAAATAGCGGAGTTGATTGCGCGTCGGAACAGTCTAAACGCACATCAGAAAGGCATCAGAAGATCCTGCATTCTCTGCGACACGCCAAAGTGATTGCAGTCGTTACTTTGCTATTTACAATATGCTGGTTACCACATACGTATTTTCAGTTTCGAGGGTTCCTGAGTTCAGACTACTTACATTCTAGCGAATGGGGGATTGCAGACTGGCTCGTGTTTCTCGGTATGACCAACAGTGTGATGAACCCATTCATCTATGCCTGGCAGAGGACAGATTTCCGGCGAGCGGTAAAGAAAATGTTTTGTTAGGCTCAATTCCTCCTTTACGCTTTACCAGACCACAACGGTTTAGACTCACCCAAATCGAAAGCATTTGCAGAGCACAAAATGTGATCTGTTTAAACGGTAAAACATATTCTAAGAAAAGGACCATATGCTGTTTATCAGCATTTCTTTTCCCAGAATGTTTTCAAAATGTTTGGGGGTTTCTAAGTGGCTCAGTGGAAAAAGTTGAAGAATTCTAGCCTGGAGGCCTCGGGTTCAAGACTCACTCAAAGCAGTTTTTTTGTGTGTGCGAATTTTACAATACACCTTAACCCTTTCCTAAACGACAAATTTTTAGACTTGTCCAAATTGCAAGCTCTTGCAGACTGCAAGTTAAACGAAACTCAAAAATTGGAATTTATTTCCAGCAGGGTAGAAAACATTGTGGGAAAAGGAGAAAATGCTGGTTACCAGCATTTTCTCCTTTTCCCACAATGTTTTCAAAAGGCTTCTATCTCTGGGTCGTAAAAACCAAGTATTGTATGGTAAAGGATTAAAGCCCAAGACTAGTAATGGTGAAACCCAGGTTTCTCACGACTAAGTGAGCTGTTGTCCTTATATGACTGAAATAATATTGACAGCGATGTAAACTATCATTTATTCTTTGTTTCTTGCGTTGCTAAAACTCGACGCTGTATGGTGAAGGGTAAAACTAACTTGCAGCAGATAACTGACACGTAGTCGCTTTTGCAACAGTGTCTTCAGAAGTGGTCTGATACGAGACGAAAAGCTGACAATAAGGAGTTTACTCTATACCAGATGACAAAAGTTTTGACATGCAAAAATTGAAAGCTTTTGTACATTTCGAATTAAAGGTTGCTAAAATGATGGGATTTGTCTGTGAAAGGATAGGAAACAAAATGGGGAAAAAAAGGAAAAGAAAAAGCTTGTTACTAACATTTTATCTTTTTTCACCAATGTTTTCAAAACCTGTTTGTCCCAGGGCCGTAAAAAACACAAGATAGGTTCAATTTCCTGCTACTAGTGCTTAACATACCGGTATGTTCATGGTTAAGTCTTTTACAAACGAACCCTGGTTTTGACGATCCTGCGATAGAAGCCTTTGGAAAATATTGTGGGGAAAGGAGAAAATGCTGTTTTCCAGCATTTTCTTCTTTTCCCAGTGATTTCTACCCTGCTGGAAACAAATTTTTAATTTTTCAGTTTCATTTATTTTCTCATCTGCAATGGTTTCAATTTGGACCAGTCTAGAATTATGTCGTTTGGTACAGAGTTAATATGGGTGACATTGGGAGTTATGGTTGACATGGGGAGTTATGGTTGACATGGGGAGTTTTGGTTGATATGGGGAGTTATGGTTGACATGGCAGTTATGGTTGACATGGGAATTGAGGGCCAAGATTACAAGCAACGTACAGTCCCGATTCATTCTGTTCATACCTACTTTCTACTTTCTTAAAATGCGCATGTTCCTTTATTTAGAGTTACGTGGAAAGCGTTTGTCTCAACACGTGGAGTCACTGAAATAATGAACAGTAAGGGAAAATAAAATTTTATTCTCATCAATAAAATATGTATGCTATCATATCCTTATCAATTGTATCAGTGGGTGATTAAATACAAGTACTGACACATATCGAACATTTAGACAAAAAACAGACAGTAGACACGAAACAAAACAAGTACATGTTATATGATATAAAAAATGCTGTGAAAGTAGTGATTGTTTTATCTTTCACAATACCTTAACCATATACCACATATACACACATGCACTCGACCTTCCACACAACTAAAACTAAGGACATTTTAAATATGCTATGAAGAGGTGTAACTGTTTGTATCAAGCAATATTAGTCTTTTCCGCACAGTGTTTTATATCATAAATATGTTGTTCATCTTTTCTCTCCTTTGTGTCACATGTTATATAACTGGTATGTACAACTATAGCCTGTGTAATGACAGGTTAACTTTCTGCAATACCTTTACATTTATGACCGCTTAAAAATGAAAGCATTTGCAGACCTTACAAACATATGGCACTAATGAATTAGGGTTTTTTTAATGAAAGAGTAGAAAACGTGAGAAAAAGCAAAAAATGCTGCTTACCAGCATATCCTCTATTTTCCAAACATATTTTACAAAGCTCTCTTTCTCAGAAAATTTGAAAACCTAAATTGTTTAGTAAAGGGTTAACCGCAAATAAGCATATAAATATTTTCAAGCAACAAGAAAACCTTCAAGTGTTTCACATTTTGAAATTGTTTTGTGTCAGATCATCTAACATAGTGTCAGATAGCACAGATCACGGATCAGAGGGTACTTTATTAGCAATCTAATTGTGATCGACAACCTCGGGAAAACCAGCTACAAAGTCATAGCAGATAGGTAAAACAGATTCGCTGTCTGTGTCATACTGTTCCCCAAATTTATGTTGTTATACATTGTGCGTGACAAAATCAGAGTTGCTACTTTAATACACCACATCACAAAGTTTTAAATTTGTTTAATTTGAAATCAAGTATTGAAAACAAACTAAATATGACTAAAATGATTAGTTTTGTCTCTGAAAAATGAATGCATCGAGGGAAAAGAACAACATACTGCTAAACAGCATTTTCTTCTTTTCCCACAATCTTATCAAAACCTCTTCGTCACGTGTTTATAACAACACAGCGGTGAATCTGTTTCAAATTCAATACAAATACAATAAACAACATTAACAAGAGGACATGGACCTATATCTGTAGTAAATACTACTATATGTGGCATTCCAACCAAATTTCGAGTAGACTGAAGCGTAAGTGTGGTCTCCTAAATGATAATGTTCATCTAGGATTAGACCCACTGATCCTGTTTCTATTATGGAGTGACCAACATTCAAACTGTAGATACTGATCATATTTTAATGAGATCTAGGGCTACATTTACATGTAACCACTCTTAGGACATTCTCAGTCTTTAAATCTGAGATTTTCAAAATCAAAAGTAACATAACTTCTGATTATCTAAACCAAATGGTTTAGCAAATCAAAAGTAGGGTTATTTTCAAATTTAGACAACTCTTGAGAAAAAGACTAAAAATATTCTAAAGAATGTTCGTGAATATGGGTCTAGAGCAAAAAAAATAGCTTCAGATTCAGTGATATTTTCCGAGATATTGCCTACGTCTACTTTTACACAAACAAAACAGTACAAATATTTCATTAGTTAGGCACAAATTGTACACTGTCAAAGTCACATAATCTTTACAAAGTAAAGCATTTCTCAATGTCTCTCAATCTAAGTTCCGACTAGGGCAAAAATATGGCCTCCCGGAAAATATCAAAGATAAGTTACATTCATTACAGACAGATGATGTATGACAAAAACAAGTATCACAATGGGTAGATCAATACTGAAAGGTCAGAAAACATTGTGGAAAAAAGAAGAAATTGCTTTTCATCAGCAAATCTTCTTTACCACAATGTTTTCGCAAGCTTTCCTTACTGGATTTTTAAAATTCAGAATTGTATGGTAAAGGATTAATACCTGAATCATCGAATGACGAAAAAAAATACTTTAATTACTATTTATCTTAACTGATTTAGAGACTAATTTCACATTTGAATAACATGGGCTATGTAAATGTGAAAACAGATTAGAGCTGTCAACATAACCTATTTATGATATGATGCAAATACTGTCTCTTAACCCTTTCCCAAACAACAAGTTTTAGACTCTTCCAAACTGAGAGGGTTTGCAGACGACAATTTTGAACTTGATGAAAATGGTAGAAAGTTCTCCAAATGGGAGGAAAACATTGTGGGAAAAGGAGAAATTGCTCGTTACGAGCAATTTCTCCTTTTCCCACAGTGTTTTCAAAACACTTGTACTGAAGACATGTAAAAACCAGGGTTTGTTTGGGAAAGGGTTAATCTCATACTATCTTGTCATGTTGCAATCTAATGTTTTTCTCACTTCAACCATTAACGAAAGAACAAAATTTTAGTTTTACCAAGTTTGAGTGCATTGCAACAACATACAAGTATCACATTAATTTTGAAAATGTGATGGTAATCATTGTCAAGAGGGATAACAATATGGAAAATGGAGAAAACATTTTGTATTTTTTCCTATTTCCATCATGTTTTCATAAGCCTTTTACCTCAGAGTTGATGAAACAAAGGGCTGTTCGTAAATAATTGATTTATGTACCAAGCAGCATAAAATTCATTGCAAGTTTTAATAGTAGTTTAATACCAAAAGCACCATTTTATCTTATTCGATTCCTTTATGATATTACACATACTTATGTAAAGGGTCCTAATGAGCTTCAATTACAACAAAAGGCATTCTAAACAATGTCACAAAAGGAAAAAATAATAATTAATATTCAATGGCCAATGGAAGACTTCCAAGTCATACTTATAAAAAGTAAATAGCCAAACCATTGACCCCTATTCTATTGATCATGTCAAATACTATCAAGTATAATAAGCATAAACCATAATTACCGATTCATGCACATTTTAAGCCATTTCTGTATTTCTAACAATGTTTTCATAAACACTTCAAGCTATAAAAGATAAAATCTTATGTTCGTGACAACTTTAAAAGACAAGAAATTTAAGAAATGAAAGCATTAGCAGATGATTACAAATTCAGTGTTGTTCATACTATATGATTTGTCTTTGAAACATTAGAAAACATTCTGGGAAAAAAACAAAATGCAGAGTATTTAGCCGAGATTGTACATCTAGATAAGCCATCATGTGCACAGTCTTATATTTGTCTCTAAAATATTTTTTGTAGTCATCGTATCATTCCTACAACCACCATTAACTTAATAAAAGTCCACCTCTGTGATAAACCATGGGAAATTTACCCTTTGTAACACAATGCTGACCTTTGACACTCTTGGAAAATAAGCCTTCAGAAAACAGTGTGGGTAAAGAAGAAAATACTGGTAACTAGCATTTTCTCCTTTTCCTGCCGTGTTTTCTATCATGTCAAAGAATAATTACACCATTTGATCCACAATGACATTGTCATCTGCAAATGCTTTCAATTTGGATATAGCTAAAATTTTGTCATCTGGTAAAGGGTTAAAGGAAAACTCTTACCAAACAAAACAATTTGCAGATTTCAAAGTAGATCTTGCTAAAATTGTGAAAACTGTCCTCTGAAAAGGTAGAAAATATTGTAGGACAAGTTTGGTCCAAACTGGCCCGGCAGTTTAGCAGGAGTTGATGTTTAAAGAATTGTTGACAACGCACAACAGACAACGGACACCAGGTGATCCTAAAAGCTCCCCTTGAGCATGTTGTGCTCAGATGAGCTCAAGTGGAGAAAATAATTGTTGCAGTTTTTCCTTTTTGCAAATTGTTTTCAAAAATCCTTCTGCCTCAGTGTTATTGAAACTTGGCTCATTTGGGTTCAAATTAGAAAATCTAATTCAAAAGTCAAAGATCTGACATTCAATTGTAATTTTTCTACACCATAACAGTTTTGTAGCTTGTAGAAATGGAGAAACAGAACATAACAAATTGCACAATCAAATGTTCAATAAATCTAAAAATATGGCCTCCTAGGACACAAATATCACTCTGATAGTCAATATTTGCTTCCTTACAAATGTAAAACTGTTGAACTAAACCTGCACACCACTAGTTATTTTGTTTTTCAAAATAAAGGCAATTTTTTTGCAATGTGATTAAAAGAAATTAAATAATAATGTATTCAGTAAGTGTATTGCAGTAATTATACAGTACTATTTAAGTAAAAATTATAAATTTAAATAGAGTGTTTTGTGTTGTTCTTTCTTACAATATCACATACTGGTATTCTCATTATGTAACATTAGTGCTTTACCACACAGCCAAACTGTTAGAACATTTTCTCCTTTTCCAACAATGTTTTCCACCCCTCCAAAAGGCCAGTCCCATCATTTGAACCCATTTTATATTAGCATTTGCTTCCCACATGTACAGGCTATTTCTCCTATTCATGAATGTAAATGTATGTGTTATCCCTTGTACACAGGGCAAAATTTTAGACTAGTCCAAAAATTGGAAGCATTTGCAGGTGATAGATCTAATATTATTCAATTAATGAGATATGTACAAGAAAATACCAAAAACATAGCGGGCAAATGAGAAAATGCTGGTTATCAGCATTTTCTCCTTTTCCCAAAATGTTTTTCAAAGCTATCTTTTTCAGGGTTGTTCAAACTTAGGAGAGTGTGGTGAAAGGTAACATGTATTGTGGTCCTGCAGCCCAGCTGACTCTGAGACAGAAAATAAAATGAGTTGTTTTTCAGCAAATATCATACAAACTCAAGACCTTCATACTTTTTATCGCCAATTTTTCTCTCTGAATATAAGATTTTTCCCTCTAAAGTAAAAACTAGAACATACGATGCTTTATTATCCCCATCTTCTTCTGACTTAAGTGCTACTATAACATTATCATTTGTTCCTGGTATAAATTTAAAGGACGAAAACCCGTGAGTTTTAATGAGCTCCCCTACGTGTGACACCTCAATCTTTTTAAAATCTTCATCAGCAGTTAACATCAAATTTGAAGCTCTTCTTTCATCAGCTTTCTCTTCATATCTTTCTTTACTTGCTCTTCTTGGAAGAAATATCCATCTTTGATGTATTTTACTCCATACACAAGATTCATGAATCATGTACCCTGAATAAATTGAAAACAGATAATCTTTTTATTAAATCATGAAATGTTAGAATCCTTCATGAATATAAACTCTTTACCACATCACAAAAATGTAAAACTGTCCAACTGAAAACATGTGCAGATGACAATTTAGACAAGCCTGAACTGACAGAATTTCTCTTCGACAGGATAGGAAGAATATAGGTTTATTTCTTAGTGTTGCTGAAACTTGTGAGGTATAGGTTCAAAACACATTGCAGACAGCATATCAAACTGGCTTAACTCTTTACCACACGAGAAAATTTTAGACTGGTCAAAATTCAAAGCATTTGCAGACAACAAAATAAAAGTGACTGAAAAACTGAAATTTGTTCTGGAAAGGGTAGAAAACACTGTGGGAAAAGGAGAAAATGCTGGTTACCAGCATTTTCTCCTTTTCCCACAGTGTTTTCAAAAGGCTTCTTTCTCAGGGGTGTCAAAAGTAGGGATTGTGTGGTAATGGGTTAAATATTAGTAGGTGTCTTTCAAATTGCAGATATTATTATTGGGAAAAGAGAAAATGCTTTCTCGTAACATTTCGTTCTTTTTTCACCATGTCCCTCATCATCAATGAAAATATTGGATTTTTTCTTTATTGAGGGTTATAAGATAGAAGTAAGTATGTTGGCCTTGGACTATTTAATCCTTTACCTGTCTCTTGTTGTCATAATGCAGGCTTCTTTTGAAAAAAAAAAAATGGTGTAACCAATATTTACTCCCTTTTCCAGTGTATTTTCCACTCTGTCAGGTTTGAATGCCATGATTTAAGCCACATAATTTGTCCTATAAATCAGAGTATATTTTCCCCTGCATGCCTGTAAAGGCAAACAAGAACAACACATTTGGGTGCCAAAGCACAGGCACACTTGCTTGTAAACATGAGCCACACCCTGGGAAAAGGTTTAACTTTTTACCAAACAACAAAATTCTAGACTAGTCCAAATGACAGCATTTTGCAGACGACAAAATAAGTGACTCAAACATTGAAATTTGTTTTAGGATGGGTACAAAACATTGTGGTTTCAAAAGGTTTCTTTATAAAAAGCTGAGATTGTTTGCTAAGAGTTTATACATCACTGTGATGGAAAACACCAAAACAGTCATCACACTATTATGTATCCATAAAATACATTTTGTCTAAGAAAGGACTAAATCACGAGGTAATATGGCCCTTGGACAAGTGGAAAATTTTACAGATTTTGTGCAGGGGGACATTGGTCATTACTTTTTTATGATAACTTAACCCTTTCCCAAACAATCCCTGGTTTTTACGGGTCTGGAATAGAAGCCTTTTGAAAACATTGTGGGAAAAGGAGAAAATGCTGGTAACCAGCATTTTCTCCTTTTCCCAAAATGTTTTCTACCCTATCATATAGAAAAATCATCTTTTTAGCAACGGTTAATTTGTCATCTGCAAAATGCTTTGAATTTGGTCTGGTCCAAAATTTGCCGTTTGGGAAAGGGTTAAACCTTTTCACACAGCAAAACTGAATTATATGTTTGATTCAAACCAATAGTGCTGCTTGAAATTAAAAAAAGGGGCATAACTGTGTGAAGCAACCTTTATGATTACTAGCACTTTTAGTTACGGTTCCTCTTTTTTCATAGTTAACATCTCGGATTTGGCTGAGCAAATGTCTTCATATGTTACTGTTCTTATCTTTTTACTAAATACAACATTAATTTCAGTAGTAATTTTGTAATTTCAGTAGCAATTTAACCCTTTACTACACAAGATTTCAGACCAGTCTGAACTGAAAGCATTTGCTGATGACAATTTCAATATGGCTCATATGAAAAGATTTTGATTTGAAAAGGAATAAAACATTGTGGGAAAAGGGGAAAATGCTGGTAACCAGCATTTTCTCCTTTTCCCACAATGTTTTCAAAAATCTTCTCTCTGAGGTGTGTTAAAAGTGGTCATTGTGTGGTAAAGGATTAAAGTTTAATAAATCATACCAGATACATCACTCCAACTGTATTATCAGACAAAGGTGTTCCAATACACATTATCTTTACCTGGTAAATTCAAATTTGTTTTAGCTCTGAGAGCATTATAGTTTCTTTTCCAATCATGGTGAATGACATCACCATTTGGTCCTATAGATTTGACCCATTGTGGATTTGTATGGAGGACTTCTCCTTCCTTTGTTGTCCACTCCTTTCCAAGACCACCTACATACATCCGACCATCTTTCACAGCTGCCCATTCACATTTGAAACCTGAAAGGAATGACCTATTAAATGCTATGTAGTTCAAAATTTACCCTGTATAGCACTAACTAAAATTTATTATTTTCAACAACAATGCAAAAACTCATAACAAAAATTCAGAATTCATAGATCAAAGATCAGAACGCATATTCTGTACAGATGATCAATTATCTAAGTCAGCAAACTTAACACATTTAGGCTTTGGGATAGGGCACCCTCGTGGGATTGGTGTAACATCACCTTTCATCACACATATTCGGGTAAGACTCTGGAAATCTGCAATTCATTCAGGGAACCAGTATCTAACGGCCAATCAATTACGGATTCACATAGTCTTAGCCGAATCCTTATGTTTTTCGCCGATGAAAGACGATGTTACAGGATTCCACATTAAGGTGCCCTATCCTTAAGTGTCAATGGAAAGGAAAAGTTTTCAGATAAATTAGCCATATAAAACAGTATCTAATAATCATGATAAAGACAAGAAGAATCTATATTTTATAACTAATTCCTCCTTCAAGCTAAACCTTCCCAAAACTCAGGTCTTACTGAGTGGCGTGCTTAACCCATTACCACTCAATCCCTACTTTTGACGCCCCTGAGAAAGAAGCCTTTTGAAAACACCGTAGGAAAAGGAGAAAATGCTGGTAACCAGCATTTTCTCCTTTTCCCACAGTGTTTTCTACCCTTCCCAAAACAAATTTCATTTTTTCAGTTACCTTTACTTTGTCGTCTGCAAATGCTTTAATTTGAACCAGTCTAAAATTTTGTCGTGTGGTAAAGAGTTAAAGTCAACAAATAATCACCTTTGAAAAAAATTGTAATTGCGATTAACGGATGTTTCGGTTACAGACGAGTTCGGTAACATAGACTTACAGAGTAAATCAATTGGATGTTTTGGTAACAAAGTAATTATATAGTGTTTATGTATCATGACGTTGCTTACACCCAAAGCATAACTTTATTTTATTCAAACCTTCGTTTTTAAAACCTTAATTTGTACTTTCCACTATGTTTTATAAATAATTTTTGTTATGAACCTCATTCTATGATGTATGTATTGACCATGTGGATTGCCTATCTATCCAGGGAAAAGGGTTTAAAGTGAAAAAAAAAATATAAAGGATTTGAACCTATCTTTTAAAGGATAATTGGGTGAAAAGTGCAAAAGTAAAAGGTTTAAACAAAACAAAGCCATACATCAGGTGTAAAGAACATCACAGAACACAAACACAATATAATTGCTTTGTTACCAAAACATCCAATTGATTTACTCTAAAAGTCTATGTTACCAAACTTGTCTGTTACCGAAACATCTGTCACCCGTAATTGCCTTTTCAAAATTGACTCAATAAAGCATGCAGTCTGATCTTTAATCAACACTATACCATCTCTTGAAACATTCTGGACATTAGGAAATTTGAAAAGTGATTATTTCCAGACCGAACATGTCTGTCGGCAGTGTTCCCACTGAAAATTTTATTTGGGGGTTTTTTGTACCCCCTGAAAAATGGGGGTATAAGCAAAAAAATAGGGGTACAAATTCAGAAAAATCTTGTATGCCCACAATTCTAGATATTTTACTTAATGCCTCATTCTCGTTCAGATACAGAACAATCATGCAGATCTACTCTGTCAATGTACATTTTTAAATCTAACTGACAGTTAAAGAATTGCTTGGCAAATGTTTAACTAGACTGCAGTAGTCTTTATGCTCATATTCTCACATTCCATTAGCTTTTTTCATTTCAGTGTACACCTACCCCTAGAGTTGTAAATAGGGGGTGGGGTGTTGGCTAGATTTCATATTTGAGGGTATGACAACAATGGTTCTTAACTAAAGGTAAATGAATCCATATTGATGATTTGCAGCAAAACAAGTATGTTATATCAAGATATATGTGGAAATTTATAGCTTAAATCCATTAAAAGCTGAAAAGAAAGTATGAAGTGACTCTGATCAGACCATGTAAAAGAAAGCATTTTGTTGTGTCATGGGTTTCCACGTTTTTTGGACCGATCTATTTTTCATGTCCATTTAATTGTGGATAGGTGTTTCTGAATGATTTGGCTAATGGTTGTCAATAAGGATAGCAAGTCACTTCAAAACCCGTCATTTTTCACAAGATCAGCGAATAATGGCTTTTATTTTTGGTTACATTTTTTCGCGAGGTCTCACGTGCAACCAAACTTTGTCACGTGAATTTCAATTCTGTAAAGAGATTGACACAGTAATTTGAACACTGATATGAATTATTTTTTCTCTGTGTTGAATATTTCTACAACTCGTGTGCCTTGCTTGCTTACGGGAACCCAAATTCCGAAACCCAAAAGTACAATTCTGAGCTATTCCCAGTGTAGGTTTATGTGTACAGACGAAAGACATTGACGTCAACAACAAAACGCTTTTTCATAGACTGTGTTAAACAGGGGAGAGCTGAATTAAAGATCTTTTTTTTAAACAAACGAGTCCCAGTCTGCAAATGATAGGTCACAATAATAAAGACCGAGTACGCTGACCATGTAAATGTTCTAAAAATAGAAAGCTGGAAATCCAAAATTTTTCTGATGTTAGATTTACTTTGTCTGAAAATTGCTCTTACGTGAGCCGTTCAATGCAAGCACTTTTTTTTTCATTTTTATGTTCGATCTTCTTCTGTATTTTTTGTGCGTGATTTCACGTACAGGTTTGTAATTTTGTATGTGTTTTATTTCATTTATACGTGTTTCACGCACGATTTTGCGTGATCGGTAACACTGGTCGGGTTATTTTATTGACAGCAACTTCTTGTAACGTTAAAGAATTGTGGATACCTTTGGTCTCGTGTCCATTACCATCTGTTAAAATAACCCAAGGTATAACTTTATCCTTGAAAATTTCATACACAACACCTGTTCGGTCATCAACAGTGTACAGTTTCCCATTAAAAACAATGAGTTCAGACAACTCCATACCCCTTCCACCCTCTGAAAGTCTAGACTGTAGTGGTATGTCCTCATCAAAGTTTATCACAATTTTTCTATAATCATCCGATATTGTAAGATTTCCATATTTAAGATAACTTATCCATGTATTTGATTTAGACGCTGATTTAGACTCTGTATCCAGGTCCGACACAATTGCTATTCTATACATTCTTCCTCTGTTTGTCTTAACAGGCTTGGTCAGCGGGTAAGTTTTATCAAGATCCACTCTTCCTTTTAAGAATATATTTTCACAGTTTCTAAAATTAAGCCGATTAGAGTTTGAAGTTGGGATAAAATAAATGAGTAAAATGAATACGGCAGCAATCATAAGCGTAACATAGGCAATCATTCTGGGCTTGATATGCAGTCGCGCATTGCCCACTCTGTATGGTGTTGGAGTTCGTATGGCTTGCATCCAGTCATTCACGGTAAAATTGCTCGTCGACTGTGGTCTAGGAAAGGTATACGACTGAGAACGGGGTATTGATGCCATTTCTTGCATCTGTCTGTATCTAGTCAATTTTTTTCTGTCAACAAATGACTCTAATTCTAAATGATAAACCCACGGTAACGTGGAGATTCAGTTTGACAGTTGCCAACATCATTAGTTTCTGCGAAACTGCGCGAGTCGGTGGTCTGTAATAAATACAGGATCATAAAATTTACTTTCCACCATATCCACAATCTATTCGCCGTACTCGGGTGATATGATAAATACATTTGAAAACGAAAAAAAAACGTTCCGCCCCCAGGATGTTTTCCCCCTGGTCGTTTCCCCTCTAGTCGTTTCGACAAACACTGGTCGCTTCGTCTCCTAGTTGTTTCCCCCTAGTCATTTTGCACACTAACCAACTAAACTTTACCTTACTTTAAGTCATCATTTACAGGATAGTGATTCTGCAGAAATTACTGTTAAAGGCATGCGCAGATCCAAGGGGGGAGGGGGATCCGGAACTTGGCAAAAATGTGGTTATCAGATTCGTGATTGGGACCGGTTTGATATTGCACATCATTTATGTAAAATACAATCCTGTTTAAATGTGTGGATAGTGTCGTCTGGAATTAAAAAACCCTGAAAACATGCCCTAGGTTGCATGATCTGTGAAAATCTCATCCAAATCTGTTGAGATATGTCCAGTAATTAAACAGATACTGGTGAAAAATGAAATTATAACATGAAGCCCCCATATTCCATGATGCAGAGCTCTGCAGATCCCCAAACCTTGACAATATGATCATGTGAAACTTCCATCCAAATCTGCCAAGAAATGTGGGAGGAGTTGCCTTCACATATGAATGAAATGAAACATGAAGCCCCCTTTTTTCATGACACAGCTACAAATCGTAAACCTTGAGAATATGCGATAGGTCAGACGATGAGAAACATTCTGTGAAAATTGTATTCAATTCTGCCAAGAAATATGAGAATAGTTGCATTCACAAGAAATAAAATGAAATAAAACATGAAGCCCCCTTTTTTCATGACGCAGCTACAAATTGCAAAATGTTGAAAATATGCAATAGGTCACATGACAAGAAATATACTGTCAAAATTCTATTCAATTCCGTCAAGAAATGTGGAAGAGTGGCCTTCACAAGAAACGGAATGAAATATAACATGAAACCCCCTTTTTCTTTGACACTTTATTACAAAAACAAGGGCAAATAACTGTGGTGTTGCACGGTCAATGTAGGTGAAACCTTTTTTCCTGTATTTCCTAATGGGGGTTGACAGATGTGACAAGTTCATTGTAAAAACATTGTATAGTTTTGAAAACAAGACTCCAGACATCAAAACTGTACTTAAGTGTAACTTAAGTGAAACTTAAAATCGCCCTCAGTCGGCCATTTTGCATCGAATGGGTCATTGTATATGTGTATAAAGCTTCACGAAATTCCGTCCAATGGTATTGGAGATATTTGCCGGGACGGACACACGGACGGACGGGCGGACAACGTTAAAACTATATCCTCTGCCTACGGCAGGCCATAAAAAGATCCCCATCACGTTTACATAAGAAACCAAAGTAAAAGAAATGTGGTGTCCGTAGTCGTGACGTAGAGCGTCGGCCTCGTAACCAGAAGGTCATGAATTCGATTCCCGGGATCGGGTGTCAACTTCAGGATTTATCATCGGGCCACACATTCGGCCCGAGTACTGGTGTAGTTCCCAGGAAGCAGAATCGAGAGAGATTAGTATAACTTGTCAGAACTTGTTTCTCAATCGATGTAAAATAAATATGTTTGGACTAAGTAAAAGAAAAATATCAATGGCATCATTCCCATCGTTACGTTTAGAGAAAAACTAAAGTAAGTGAAAAATACCAATGACGTCATCCCCATCATGGTATTTAATAGAGAAATTAAATTACAAATCATATATACATACATCTACATATGGATTTTCAATTAAGATTGTGTTGTAAGGCCGCTTGCTAGACTAGGCAAGAGGCGATGCGGAGACATTGTGTGTTAGAGTTTTGAATCATTAATTCAGTTTCTGTTCTGTTCAAAATACGACTTCAAGAGAGGCAAAAAAACAAAGCATGAGTAAGTTTTATTCAAAGTACTTGCATTTTTAAAATAACAGTTTACTTTGGAGGGTACATAGCGATTATGTTCCAATAAGATCGAAACGGTGGTGTGGGACGAACAAGCCCGGACGAACGAGCCCGAGTGAATAAGCCCAGGGACGAACAAGCACAGGGACGAACGGGTTATGGGACGAACAAGCCTGGAACTGTTATACTCTCCGCCGGGAAACAGTACGTCAACCGGAAGTATACCGAAGCACGCTGCCAAAACCAAAATAACAATGATCGAATCTCACCAAGATTTAGTACATAAAAACCGAGTAGGTTAAATTTTGTCGAGGCCGATCATTTTATTCCGTCACTACCCATAAGTGCTGTGAACTGAGGTTATCTATATTTCCTATACGATGGGAGTTATGTTAAAAATTCACAGACCCGAGTCGGACATAATCCCCGATTTAGGGACTAGCACCGAAATTTTTTCGTGATCAATATTGCCGGTAGCCCCCGCTACAGCGGCCACGCTTATGAGAAAAATTAAAATACCATTGTCGCTCCAAACGGCTGTATGTGTCGTCATCTTCTTTGTCAGTGAGGAATAAAGCACAGGAATTGGACATTCTATAACCAAAATAAATGATAAAATATTTTTTAAAAAAAATCTCCTATATATTATAAACATAAGGAATGCAATGTCTTGATTGCAGGCACCAGCACAGGACAGCATTTCCCACCCAAAACCCCCCAGGATACAAACATTGATCATAATTTCCTTTAGCCTAGCATTAGACGACACAAAAATGTACCTGCGACATTTGGCGATACCTCAGTAGACACCTTTTAAACAGAGATATCTGTCATGTTTTACTTTTTTTTTGACAATTTTGATCCATCAAGGAGGCCATTCGCTGACGCCACTGGATTCCCAGGAAGTATCCCGCAATATTTTCGTATAACTTATTGCCAGTGCTAGCTCTGGCCCAAGTAAAATAATGGCCAACAACTTTTTGTATATTAAAAATAATAGACAATAAGTGTGTGAGGTTGCTTAAAAAATAATTAATATGCACATGTAGCATTGAAGTTGAACAAACTTTACTGTTAACTCATAGTTTCAAACTTTCAGTCACATAATTATGTCAATAATAATTATAAATAATCTTATATTGTAGAAATATTGTGGAAAAGAAACATTTGCTTTATACCATTTTCTGGGATAGTGCTTATTTTCCCACAAGATTTGCATAAAAGCACAAAGACTGGTTTCTTGGTCTCCTTTGATGTAAGGTTACTCTTTTAAGATATAGCTCTTTACCACCCAATCCCGACTTTTAACAACCGTGGTAGAGAGGCCTTTTAGTAACCAGCATTTTCTCCTTTTCCCAGAATGTTTTCTACCCATTGAAAAAAGAAATCAGCATTTTAAACAACATTTAATTTGTCCTCTGCAAATGCTTTCAATTTGGACCAGTCTAAAATTTTGTCGTTTGGTAAAAAGTTCATGAGTTTTTCCGATACAAGTGGGATAATCCCCTATTCAATTAATAACAAAGATTGGCACTCTTTGTCTCAGTTATCTGGCCACTAATTTTGGAATTTCAATGAAAATAACTCAACTAAGATATTGTCAAAAGCCCCTCCAGTTAAAATCCCCAACCCCCAAAACAGTTAATTCTTTACCACACAATCCCAACTTCTAACGACCCTGAGGAAGAAGCCTTTTGAAAACATTGTGGGAAAAGGTGAAAATGCTGGTAACAAGCATTTTCTTCTTTTCCCACAATGTTTTTAACCCTTCCAAACAAAATTTCAATTTTTCCAGTTACATTTCATTTGTCATCTACAAATGCTTTCAATTTGGACTAGTGTAAAATCTTGATTTTTGGTGAAGAGTTAAGGCAGTTAAAAGCCCCTAGATTCCTGATGCAATGTCAATATGTGGGAGGCTACTTCCAGATTTTTTCAGGTGACTGATTTCGCTTTCTTGGCCATTGGGGTAAGTTTTCTTTAAAGTAAGACATTTTTTTTGCTCAGTTCGCCCACTATGCAGAAACCTGATGTAGACAAGTCTAAAACTTTGTTGTCTGGTAAAGGAGTGAGTGTCTGTAGACTCTTACTGTTTTATGTTGCTTTGGTAACGATTACCAAACAACAGAAGTTTAGTCTTGTCGGAATAGAAAGCAGTTGTAAGCTTCAAAATAGATATGACTCAAGGAGTAAAATAAGTCTTATTTCCCAGGGTTAATTAGCCGTATTTCACAAGATTGTTAAAACTCTGGATTGTGTGGTAAGGGGTTAAACTGGTATAATTATAGTACTACTGCTGCACTAATCACCTGTATTACCTTGCCAAAATGAATGCATAGAGACTCTGCAAATTAGACTTCTATTTATCAGTGAAAAACTGTGTGTAATTATTTTCAGGTTGAAAGTGCTGTGAAAGCATTGCTTGAACTGATCCAAACTGCTCAGTCACCTGTTAGTATCATTGATGCAGCTAAGAGGATCGACATACAGTTTAATGTTAGCAAGGCTGCGACAAAAAGGCACATGTTCCCACTGTAAGATCATTATATTTTTCTGATGCTAAAATCTGTCTCTTTAATCCTTTACCATAAAGACCTAAGTATTTTAATGGTACCCCTCCCTGAAAAAGCATTGTGGAAAGAAAAAAATGCAGCTAATCAGAATTTTTTTCATTTTCCAATATTGTTTTCTACTCTTCTAAGACAGAAATCGTCACTTGTGCTACATTTTATATGTCATCTTGCAATATGGGCTGGTCTAAAATGCTATAATTTTGTAAAGAGTATCCAGTAATTGATCTAACTTAACTTTCTATTATTCTATATAAGATTGCAGGATTATATCAAAAGGGGGAAAGATTATGTCTGGTTATGTTCTCATACTGGCTTGATTTCTATGAGTTACCCTTTGACAGAACTAGAAGGGGGCCTATTGCATCTGCCTGATGCATTTTACCATGGTTGATTGATTTAATGTATGATAATGCATCAAAGCACATTTTGTCAGAGCATGGCTCTTTTCTATTTAGTTGTAGTAACCAATGAAAATGTAAAGGCACTCTTTCTCTCTCTCCCCCCCCCCCCTCAAAACTCTGTCTCCCTGCTCCCCCCCCCTCTCTCTTCTCTCTCTCTCTCTCTCTCTCTCTATCTCTCTCTGTCTATCTGTCTGTCTGTTTGTTTTAATATTACCTGATAACCAGGAAAGTTTGAAGCATAATTTTACATGTGTTTTTGTGTTTTGTTTCTTATCCAGAAACTTGCCTCACAGTATAGACGAGGATGAAAGGGATGTTTGCATCTTTGTAAAGGATTTAGACCTCAAGGACAGAGAATATGAAAAGACAGTTTTACACTTCCAGTCTTTGTTCACAGAAAAAGGCATTACTAAGATATCCAAAGTAAGATATTTGATATTTCCATACTTGTTGCAATTTCTAGTTTGCACTTTTTCTGAAGATTTAGGAAAAGCAGATGTAAATCAAAGATCTGTGAAGTCTGATCTCTAGAAAATGGACAAATTCTGCATTCAGGTCTTAGACTGCATTGTCTGCTAAAGAAACTTATGCTGTCAAAGAACCAAGCGTGACAGGTTAACTCTTTACATCCTTCAAGTAACTTTTATCTTGTAGCAGAACATTTAGGGATAAAGCACATGCAATCTCTGTTCTTTTTACAGTACTTTCTTTACCACATAACAAAATTCTGGATCGGTCGGAATTGGAATCATTTTTAGACAATGCACATGCTGTTAAGATGTTGTAATTTACCTTTGAAAAGGTAGAAAAGTTTTGCCAAATCAAGAAAATGTTGGTTACTTATGGATCAGATGATAATGAAGTGCTTGTTGGCTTGCTTTGATGATGGATACCTGTAGCTTTCTAAAGACTGTGTACGCTTTTCATAGTTGGGTATGTAATTGTAACAGAGGTGGTTTTCACCCCTGGGTCATCTACCTCTACTTTGGCATGGCAAATCAGCAACTTGAATGTGAAATGGACATTACATCAGACTCATGGCTCAAAAATGAATGGGATGTGGCAAGGGGCTAGAGAGGGGGTATGTAAAGATACCTAAAGAACCATATCACACAATTTTGAAATGTATCACATAAAATCATTCATTTTGAATTATATCATGTTTAGGTGAATTTCTGCCTCAATCTGTGCATGATAGATACTGCGCAGCACATTCAACAGTTAGTGACAGCCCTGCCAGGATTTTTCCTGTGACAACTGTGATTTCAACAGATTATCACAATGTTGAACTTGTTGACAATAAAATTTCTAAGCTCTACTTTGACTGGCGGTCACATGCAAAACTTTTTGCGCACTCCACAGTCCACCTCAGTTTGCTTTGGTCTGCCAGACTTTGTGTACACTCACAGGTCAAAAGTTTTGGCGTTGTGTATGTGCAACACAGAAATGCGGCATTTTAGACAGATATTAGTGTTCAAGTAAACATAGCAATGTTATCAATTGGCAGGTATGCACAAGTACACATTGGATGATATTTCCTTTTGTTAGCGCATCAGAGCACGAAGTGCTCATGTTGAGCTTTTGTGAGGCTGTTGTGAGTTGTCCATCGTCACCGTCAGCTTTTACTTTGTGTACACTCTAGAGGCCACATTTTCAGTCCAATACTCATGAAACTTGGTCAGAATGTTTGTCTTGATAATATCTCGGACTAGTTCGAAAATGGGTCAGGTCAGGTCAAAGACTGGCTCATTAGGTCAAATCTTAGAAGAACCTTGGATACATTCTATAGGCCACATTTTCAGTCCAATATTCTTGAGCATTGTTCTTAATGCTTGTCTTGAACATCTGGGAGGAGTTCGAAAACGCAAATACTGGTAGGGTCAAAAAGTAGGTCACTGGGTCAAATATTAGAAAAACATTATGTATACTCTAGAGGCCATATTTTCAATCCAATACTCTTTAAAGTTGACAAGTCGGTCAGAATATTTGCCTTGGACAAGTTTTAAGATGGGTCATGGCGGGTCAATAACTAGGTCACTAGGTCAAATCTTAGAAAATTTGTGTAAGCTCTAGAGGCAACATTTTCAGTCCTACTCTCGAAAGTTGGTTAGAATATTGACCTTGACAATATCTCCAACAACTTCAAAAATTTATCATGTCTGGTCAAAAACTAGGTCACTAGGTCAAATGTTGATGGTATCTTGAATGAGTTGTGGAATGTATTTTGTCTGGTCAATAACTAGGTCATTAGGTCAGATCTTAGAAAAAACCTTGCGTATGTTCCAGAGGTCAAATTTTCAGTCCAATACTCTATAAAGATAGTCATAATGTTTGTCTTGATAATATCTCGGATGAGTTTTAAAATGGGTCATGTCAGGTCAAATACCAGGTCACTAGGTCAAATCTTAGAAAGAACTTGTCTACACTCTAGAGGCCATATTTTCAGTGTGTAATACTCCGTAAAGCTAGTCAGAATGTTTGTCTTGATGATATCTTGTACAAGGTAGAAAATGGGTTATGTCAGGTCAACAACTAGGTCAAATCTTAGATAGAAAATGGGTTATGTCAGGTCAACAACTAGGTCAAATCTTAGATAAACCTTGTGTATGCTCTAGAGACCACATTTTCAGTCCAATACTCTTGAAAGTTGGTCAGAATATTTACCTTAATGGTATCTTGGATGAATTTGAAAATGGGACATGCTGGCTCAAAATAGGTCACTAGATCAAATCTTCAACAAACTTTGTGTACATTTTCATTGTTATACTCTGTAAGGGTAGTCAGAATGTTTGTCTTGATATTGTCTTAGACAATTTTGAAAGTGGGTCATGTTGGGTCAATAACTAGGTCAGTTGGTTAAATCTTAAAAGAAACTTGTGTATACTCTAGAGGCCACAAAAGTTTTGTCCAGTACACATGAAATGTGGTCAGGATTTTTTTCTTGATGACATGATAAAAATATGTCAGATTTTAGAAAAACCTTGTGAACACTCCAGAAGCTACAATTTAAGTTCAATATTAATGAAACTTGGTCAATATGTTTGTCTTGGTGACATGGATTTGTCAAAGAAACGGCTTGCATACAAACTAAAGACCTAATTTTCAATCCAGTTACTATGAAAGCATGTCACTTTGTATATCCTGTTTTCATTTATGGTCCATATCGGGCTAAACTGAATAATGGCCAGCAGTGAAGGCCCATAGACATTTTTTTTCATTATTAGTAGAAATGGATAACCTTATAAAGCAGCCTTGTATTGTTTTATGCAGCTGCAATATTGACAACTTGAGATTGTGTAGTTAAGAGTAATGCCTGTTTCTTATGTTATGATACTGGTAATAACAATGTTTTTTGGTCTTGTATGTGATATTGATGTTGTAGAAGGAAACTGAATGGTGTGTAAAGTTTTATCGTAAGTATTTGTAAATTTTTTGTGTCCACAGATAATCCCTATTAAGGCTTTGAGAACTGATTACAGTCAACCACATGACAAAAGAACTCTTGCAAAAGCGTATGATTTGTTTCTATGTGACTGGAAAGTTGGGGGCCTGCTTCCAGGACTTCTTGGGAAAAACTTCTATGGCAAAAAAAAGTGAGTACTTGCCATCTGTTAAATTTACTCTTGAACAAAATTTCAGAAATGTTCAAAATGAGGGCATGCTCAAAGAACAGAATAAATGATGATATTTAACCCCAGAAGAATAGGAAACAGCAGGCAAAGGAGAAAACCATGTTTACTCTAGAAACTGAAAATGAGGCAGAGGGGGGGGTTGTTCCCTCTCTGGCTGAAAAATGAGGGATTTTTAAAGGAATTCTGGGGATAATTTTTCAACATACTGTGGATTCATGTAATTTCGTTGGTATGAAATTCCGTGGATTTTTCAATTTCGGCATTTTCGTTGGACGGTAAATTCGTTGATTTTCCATTTCTAAATGAAAATTTTTTTGATAAAAAAATCTAAATTGTCCGTTAATAAAGTGTGTCAAAGAAAAAAAAAAGATAACACAAGACGGGACTCGATCGATGACAAGTATACAGGTATCGTATCTATAGTGTAAAGGGTGTAAAGTTTATGACACATATCTGATAATCTGATTGCCGGTCTCGAATCTATCAATTAAGACATTCGTAATTATTTACAATTTACACGGTTATCATTTAATCCTGTAGTCACAGTTTACAGTCAAATTTTAAGCCGTAAAAGATACGACGACGTTTTCAGAATTGTCTGCTTTGAAACTGCTGACTTCCGAAGCTACCCTTCCCACATGTCTGGGTCACTTAGGAAAACGAGACTGCTTACCGCATATTTGTCGATATATTGTGACAGAAGGAAAGAGATCTTTTGTTTAGAGCTCGAGTCATTTATCATTACCGAAATGATACATTTTACCTTGTTCTCCAAAAGTTGTCCGAAATAGTAAGTGTATCCGACAAATTTGCATCTAGATCTATATTTAGAACAAGCGTGGAGGGTCGAAATTGTAGGAGACCTAAGTTTCGGCTTCCATTCAATCTTGCAAACTTCCAAAAGTTGCTTTCTAATACGAGCTAAGCCATTGTTCAACTGGATGGGATAGATCGACGTCACGATCAGACTGCAAGTTATGTTTATATAGTCTGACACCGTCCAACCACACGTTGAAATCCGCCATCTTGTCATCACCATATTCAATATTAGAACGACCCAAATATAAAACAAGCCGTCCGTCAACATGATTTTATGCCAGTCGCAGGTACACACGTGTTTGCAGTAAAATTTTGATTTGGGGTAGATCTATGATGTAACGTGTAGGTCATTCGAGCAAGAGGGTTGTAAAACAAATGTTTGTTGTACTAATTTACGACTGTTTTACCCCACGAAATCTTTGGTCACATTGCGTTTAGAAATGGCTGTTTCAGTACCTGGGCAGTCGTGTCACATGTTTTGTGTAGTCAGCAGAAAATTGGTTTGGCTGTTTGCAAAAAGAAATCCTCGCAGCCTAAATGCAACAGTAAAAGATAAACATCGATATACTTGACTCGATGCGTGTAGGTAATTTTTTCAACAGTGAGCCGTCATCGCCGGGATAACAGAAAAAGAAATGAAGTTAAGGCAATGAAAAAATCACTATTTTTACTCGGTAATTGTTAAATCTCAAGTCTCAACGAAATCTTTATAGGAAAAAAAAATCTAAGGTGTAAATATTTTTCTGTTTGATAGTGTGTACATTTTAACATTGGCATCGTAACGTTCGTTATTGATCAATGACGCCGAACCCAACTTAGTTGAACTTAGTTGAAGATGGCAAAGGACCTATCTTTCGTCGGGAATTTGAATTCGTGGACTTACCTACCCACGAAATCAACGAAAATTAGTACTCAACGAATATTAATGGTTTCACAGTATATGGCACATATAGCTCATAATTATAACAGACATTTATTCCTGTGGAAGATTACGTTGTAATCTTAACTAATCTGTTTACATGCTTAAAGATGGTTTCTGGAATATCGTCAGTTTACCTTCAAAACCTCATCACTACAGCTTGAAACAAGCTGTAGTTACGAGATTTTGGAAGCAAACCAACGATATCTTTCTTTGAATCTTGGATCAGAATTCCAGGAGTGCCTTTGAAGCGTCAAAGATCCTCAGTGGTGCTTCTATGCTGATAAAGAAGATTGCAACCCACACTAGTATTGGAGAATCAAGGATCAAACTCTGGAAATTAAATTCATTTGTCAAAAATAGATGAGAGTAAGTCAGTTTTAAAGTTCTGATAAGGGGCCGTTCTGACCTGCTTTCTGTCAAGGGAGCTTGCTCTCATGGACATTTGTGAAAATGCAATGATACGTTTTTATTCTCAGTAATGGTGTTTTCTGCAGAGCAAGACTGAATTCCTTATTTTGGGTCATTTTCATGGTGTTTTTTTTTAACTCTGGACTTTCATGTACTGGATCTGAAATAATGTAGCCCCCTGTTCCAGAGCATGGCTCATTTGTCTTTTGTCATGATAAAAACAAATTTTGGAAAAGGAGATAGTTATGATTACGAGCATTTTATCCATTTCCTACATTGTTTTCAAAAGCTGTGTTCAATGGGAATCAGTGATAAACCATGGGATCGTTTTGTAAATTTTAATGATTAACATCTGAATATGCATAATAATATGTACATGTATTAATTCTTTTAGGAAGAACTCAAAAGTGGAAGACACAAAACAAAAACTTTTTTTTTTTTTGCTTTTTTAACCTTTTACCACACAATTCCGACTTTTAACACTCCTGTGAAAGAAGCTTTTTGAAAACATTGTTGGAAAAGGGGAAAATGTGGTAACCAGCATTTTCTCCTTTTCCCACAATGTTTTCTTCCATTCCTAAAACAAATTTCAATTCTTCAATCACATTTATCTTTAATTATTGGCAAATGCTTTCAATTTGGACCAGTCTAAAATTTTGTCGTTAAAGTAAGGAATTCTTTTTTTATTCCAAAAGGACGGTACCTAGGTTTGTGGATTTCATGGCGAGTGATCTAAAACAAGAAATGGATAGAGCTATAGCTAATTCAATGTGTGTCATATCTGGCAAAGGAGCAAGCAGGTAAGATAGCTTTGAGCAAGGCTAAACTTTAAAATTTGAGCTTGTAATGGATTCATTTACAATTTTGTAGGATCATACAAGAAATTTGTCTTTGTTTAGTACAATGGGGTCTTTTCTTTTAGACATGATATTCATCTCTTGGGCAATTTCTTCTGGACTCCTGAACTCTTTATCAAATGATCACATTCATGAAAGACTTAGGAATGAAGGCTTTTTATCATATAATCCCCATTGTTATCATTGTAATAAACTCATTACAAATTTTCTTTCGTTATACATGTTTAATATCACATTTTTGTGATCTTGTGTTGTGTACATCATAGTTGTGAATGAGTTTTATGGATGTTACCATGGTTACATGTACATTTTACTTAGCATTTTCTGATATATAATGTATGAAATGTTATTGGAAAAAAAGAATTTGACATGAGATAGCATTTGTGATAAAATCTTATCAAGCTTGTCAAAAAAAAATGTAATTAACCCATTACCAAACATGGTCCAAATTGGAAGCATTTGCAGGCGACAAAATAAAAGTGACTGAAAATTTGAAATTTGTTTTGTGAAGGGTAGAAAACATTGTGGGAAAAGGAGAAAATGCAGGTTACCAGCATTTTCTCCTTTACCCACAATGTTTTCTAAAGGCTTTTTTCTCATGGGCGTCAAAAGTAGGGGTTGTGTGGTAATAAGTTAAGCTCACCAAAGGCTCACTAAATAACATTTGGCTTGCAACATGCGAAAAGGGGTATTCAGAAATTTGCGTAAAGTATCATGTCCGATCAGCCTGCTTAGTCTAAGCAGGCTAATCTGAGATGGCTCTTTATGACTACATTAGATTAAAACTGAAAGTCTTGTTTCAGATTAGCCAGCGAAATGCACTGGCTGATCCGAGACGACACTACCCGAATGTCTGAATGCCCCTTTTGGCATGATGCTGGTCATTTTTCATAAACTTGTTTAATAAAACTTTGTCTCAAGCACCAGCTCATGTCCGATCCTAAATTTAGTACATAGTGGGAAAAAAAATAGAAATGTTGTTATAGTCCATTTCGTTGGTAAGAAAACTTAGAGTTGGTACTAAATCTTCTTTCTAAAATTTTTCAGGGAAATTTCTGTGTACCTACCAAATTATGTTACAAAACCCATAACGGCAAAAAATTTTGTAAGAATTTAGGATTTTCTTTTAATGATTTTTGTCTTAAATTCAGTGTTAAAATTGATACATGAAAATGAGGGAAATACAGCAAAAAATGGAATAGCGCAGAGTTCTGTGATCAGCTTTAAAAAAACATTTTTACATGTGAAGCCAAGCATACAGAGAAACTTGGTACATAAAAGCTTACCCCAATTCCTGGCCCAAGCAACTGTTTACTTATAATTTAATTTAAGGTTTCATATAACATGTATGTAATTTTGAATAAAAGTATATTGCAAATAATTTACTTTTAATTAGTCTTTAATTTAACCTGTATTGTTATGTTGTTTTGAAGCTCTGTACAAGTTGGCCACAGTAAGATGACAGTAGATAAGCTGGTGACCAATACTATGGAAGCAATAAGGATCTTGGCAGAAAATGTACCAGGCGGCAGAAACAATATGCAACAACTTTTTATTAGGACCCCAGAAATGACAGCTTTACCTCTTTATTGCAACTATGGTTAGTTTAAATAGTGTTTGCAATAACTTACAGCAATTCTTAGCTTGGCATGTGTAATGGAAGTTTTAGCTCCACTGGCCAGTGGCCTTTTGTCATAGCCCAGTGTCTGTCATGCGTCCGTCTGTGCGTCGACTTTTATTTCAAATATCTTCTCCTCTGAAACAACCCATCCAAGTTAGATGAAACTTCACAGAAATGATCCTGCCATGGTCATCTTAAAAATTTTTAGAAAGAAATTGATTCCTTCAAAAACTCTGGTAGCCATGGCAACAAAACTTTAAAAAAATATTTGAAATCTTTAAAAATCTTCATCTGAAACCATAAGGACTAGGATTACCAAATTTTGCATGCAGCTTTATCTAGTGGACCTCTACCAAATGTCTTCAAATAACAGCCCTGAGTCAAAATTGATCCTGCCCCGGGGGTAGCAAGGTTTACATGGGCTTATATAGAGAAAACTTTAGACGTCTCCCTTCACCTAGCCATAAGGCCTAGGGCTACCAAATTTTGCATGAGCAATAGGGCTATTAAAATTTGCATGTGGTTTAATCTAGTGGACCTCAACCAAGAGTGCCAACATTATAGCCTTGGGGTGAAATTGGGGTTGCAAGTTTTACATGGGCATATATTTTGGAAATCTCACTGTTCCTGGTCATAAAGCCTAGGGCTGTCAAATTCTGTATGAAAGCTCTTTGAGTGGGCCTTTACTAGGAGTGCCCAAATTATAGCCCCAGGGTCGAATTTGATCCCATCTGAGGGGTTAGAAGTTTTACTTCTGCTTATATAGTGAAAACTTTAGAAATGTTATTACTCACCATAAGACCTAGGGTTATCAATTTTAGTTTTGTTTTAGGGGTCTAATGTTGAAAAACAATTTGCGAAGTATTGTAAAGTTTGACATGTAGAGGTTTTACCATTAGCCAGTAGAGCGATAGGGGGCCATCATAGCCCTCTTGTTGTCATTACTATCTGCTTGGTGAGAAAGGGGGTTTGCTGCATCAGCAAAACATCTTGATCTAGGTGTGTAAGTTGAGCTAGGTGGAAGCCATTTTCTACATATCAAAGGACCAGTTTACCTCATGGTTTGCTAGGTGGAATATGTCGATGGGATGCATTAGCCCCCTTTTGCCTGAGTGCAGCTCATATATTTTACATTATGTAAAGTTTAGAATACCAAAGTTTAGAGTACCAAACGGAAGATTATCACATTTTTAGTTTAGAAATTGATACAATGTGGGCATAGTCCATTCTCTTTTGGGCAGATTATTCCACATTAACCCTTTACCCCCATAAGGTATTTTTAATCTTTTATGGTATCTCTAATTGACCCTTAATAACAGCAAGGATGAGACCATTTCTTATGTGTATATGACACCGTTTGATAGCATAGAAAACTTTGTGACAAAATGTGAAATTGCTTGTCATGAGCAATTTCACCTTTTGCCACAATGTTTTCCAAAGGCTCCTGCAAGCAATGCGTTGAAATGAGTATCTATGGAGTAAAGGGTTAAGAGCAGGCATTATGGGTCCACAATCAGAGTCTATTCAGATTTTCTAAGGACCTGACCGCAAAATGCACAAGGTGAGCTTTTAGGATAGCGCCCAGTCAGCTGTCTGTCATCAACTTTTGCCTTGTGTACGCCCTAGAGGGCACATTTTCAGTCCGATACTCATGAAACTTGGTTCAGAATGCTACTTGGCCAGAATGTTTGTCAAGATAAGATCTTGGACGAGTTCGAAAATTGGTCATGTTGGGTCAAAAACTAGATAACTAGGTCAAATGTTAAAAAACCTTTTGTACCTGATTGGAATTATGCATACTGAGTATATTTTATATGTGTTTCAAATTATCCCAACAAGGATCTCTTCACTGTATCACTCGTAGTTGACTGTCACTTTGGTGAGAGTTTTAGGGCCAATGACCTAATTAAAGTATTTCTTTCTCTTTTTTCATGTATGAATTATTTAACCCATTACCACACACTCCCTACTTTTGATGACTCTGAGAAAGAAGCCAGTACTTTCTCCCTTTCCCACAATGTTTTCCACTCTTCACAAAACAAATTTCAAATTTTCAGTTACTTTTATTTTGTTGTCAGCAAATGCTTTTGATTTGGACAAGCCTAAAATATTGTCGTTCGGTAATGTGTTAAAGCAGTCTAGGATAACTGTGTGTGTAAACTTTAGTTTTGTTTCTCCTCTCTTGCAGTGAACCCTGCAGACATTCAGTTACCCAGTGAAAAGCCAAAAAAGCTGGCATCCCACATAGATGATGTTACAACTGTTGAAGATGGTTTAGTGTATGTAAGAGCTGATGGGTATGTTAAAGTTGTACAAAACAAAAGAAAGTTAGACGAAAAAATCACTGATGAAATTGATGAGAAGAAACCTAAACTTGAAATTAAAGATGAATATGATAATGCTGATGGGGGTATAGTGAAAACCAGAAATAGTAAACAGAGCCAGAAGAAAAGCAGAAGCAATATAAAAAGTCAGTTAAAAATGAAAAATGACAGCAAACACATAGAAAAAGGAAAGAAACAGAAAAGTTCAGGAGGTGAAAAACCAAAACACGGAAGCCTGGATGATGAAATTAAGAAGGAAGATGTCTCTAAGATAGAAGAAATAAAAATTGAGGAAGAAGATGGTGAAAGCAAAGAAAGTGTTCAAAGAAAGAGAAAAACAAAGAAGAGCGACAAAGAGTTGGATGCCACCAAAGACAAGAAAGGAGATAACTCATGCCCTGTTGTTGTTGTTAAAAAAGAATTCAAAAAAGAAATAAACAAAAGACAGCCAACAAAAAAGAACATCTTAAAGAAAAGCAGAAGATCTAGTGATGATATAGCAATGGTTGAGCACGGAACTGTTAGGACAACACAAAAGAAGAAAAGACCGAAGATGAATTCATTAAAGGGGCATGTTAAAGGTTCTTCTACAAATTCTAAGAACTTTAAGAGAAAGGCGAGATAATATGCAATAAATCTCTTAGTCTTAGGATTGTTACTGACACAAATATGCAGGAGATGCCTTAGGATTGTTACTGACACAAATATGCAGGAGATGCCTTGGAAAGTTTTCTTTTAACTCTTTACCAAATGACAAAATTTTAGACTGGTCCAAATTGAAAGTATTTGCAGATTTCAAAATAAAAGTGACTGAAAATTTGAAATTTGTATAGGGAAAGGTAGAAGTCATTGTGGAAAAAGGAAAAAATCCTGGTTCACCAGCATTTTCCCCTTTTCCCATTATGTTTCAGAAAAATTTCTTTCTCGGGGCCGTCAAGAGTCGGTATTGTGTGGTAAAGATTACCATTTACCAACAATCCCAAGTTTTAATGATCTAGAGACAGAAAACTTTTGGAAACTCTGGGAATGGGAGAAAATGCTGGCAACTAGCATTTTCTGCTATTCTCCCATCTTCATTTACCATTCACATACAAATCTAATTATTTTTTACATCTTTATAAAGTCATCTGCAAATGCATTCATTTTTGCCTAGTCTAAAGTTTCGTTGTGTGTTAAAGGAACAAGATGTTGAATATTAGCATCAACTAATGTTTAACTCTTTACCAAAGGACAAAATTTTAGACTGGTCCAAATTGAAAGCACTTGCACACGACAAAATAAACATAACTCAAAAATTGAAATTTATTTCCAGCAGGGTAGAAAACATTGTTGGAAAAGGAGAAAATGCTGGTTACCAGCATTTTCTCCTTTTCCCACAATGTTTTCAAAAGCCTGCTATCTCAGAGTCGTAAAAACCAGGGATTGTTTGGTAAAGAGGGATGGAACTCGATTTTAACCCAATTTTTTTAGGGCAGTGTGAGAAAGTTAATATTTTGGAAGGACAAGTCATAAGTACTTTACTTTCTACCCATAAACGGAGGAAAAGAAAAAAAAGATAAAAGAAAAAAATGAAATAACAGAAAACAATGTCCTGTGAGACTCACACTCACAACCGTCACCACCAATGTCTTAACTCTATACCACACAAGAAAATTTTAGACTGGTCCAAATTGAAAGAATTTGCAGATGACAAAATAAGGGTGACTGAAAAATTGAAATTTGTTTTGGGAAGGGTAGAAAACACTGTGGGAAAAGGAGAAAATGCTGGTTACCAGCATTTTCTCCTTTTCCCACAGTGTTTTCAAAAGGCTTCTTCTCAGGGGCATCAAAAGTAGGGATTGTGTGGTAATGGGTTAAGCCATGAGGCTAACTGACAGTACATGGCCATGGATGAGCTGTGCTCTGTGAAAAGTGGGCTTCATGCATTAGCACAAAGTATCAACCCAGGTCAGCCTGCACAGTCCGCATGGGCTGACTTGAACCAAAACTCTGGTATTGGTATGTTCTCTGCATGTCAAAGGACTGTTCTACTTCATGAGCTAGCCATCTGTTCGACTAAAGAGTCTTTATGAATCTATATATTATGTAATGACTAGGTTAACCCAATACCACACAATCCCAACTTTTTACTACCCTGAGAAAAACGCCTGTAGAAAAGATTGTTGGAAAAGGAGAAAATTCTAGTAACCAGCATTTTCTCCTTTTTCCCTCAGCGTTTTCTACCCTTCCCAAACCGAGTTTAATTTTTTCAGCCACATATATATTGTCATCTGCAAATGGTGCTTTCAATTTTGACCAGTCTACAGTTTGGTAAAGAGTTAATATGGTACATCATGTATGCCTCAAATGTATTAATTTTCTATTACGCAAACAATGCAGTGCCATAGCTAATGGTATAGGAAGTGTTGCAGTGAATGAGCAATGCCTTGGCAAAGGGAACTTAACTCTTTATCACACAACAAAATGTTAGACCCATCCAAATCCAAAGCATTTGCAGATGACAATTTCAGTGTGGCTCGAATGATGAAACTTTGCTTTGACTGTGTAGAAAACATTGCGGGAAAAGGAGAAAATGCTGGTTACCAGCATTTTCTCCTTTTCCCACAATGTTTTCTAAAGGCCTCTTTCTAAGGGTCGTTGAAAGTCGGCATTGTGTGTTCAAGAGTTAATGTATCTCTGTGATACATGATACTAAGCAAGACATCACCTGATTGACACATCCAATCCTCTAGAAAGCTTATTGCGACATATCAAAAAGAGGGCCTTGACAGGAATAGCCCAGCGTAGAACTCGTGACCTGGAAGCCCAGGATTTGAGCCTAACTGGCTGCACTGGTCCTATAACAGAACTGTCCTTGGGCAAGACACTTCAGAGCCTCGCCTAGTACTGGTAAAATCCAGGACATTTATGAATATGTGAAGTGTCGCCGTAATATGACTGGAATGATGTTGAAAGCGGCGTAAAACACTATTTTAACAAATCATTTTTAACAAATCAGTCATATCACGACAGCTAGGGTGTCTTTTATGTGTTCCTGAAGTTTCTCTTACCTGCATTTCTTACATTCCACTTTCCTAGCAACTGGTTGCTGCAGAACATAGACATAACTGACGTAAAACGGTCTGAACTGAAACAGTTTTGAACGAAGAGACAAACACTGTTACTTCAATAAGTGTATTCCAGCATGCTAATCAAGTCTACAATGTCTTTTTTTTTCTTTGAACCCTTTACCCACAAGACAATGTTTTATGTTTGTCCAAATCCAAGGCATAGCATACGAAAGATTAAACGTGGTTCAAGTTATGAAAGACGTAACTAACGGATAGATTGGAAAACATCGAGGGAGAAGGAGGTTACCAGCATTTTCTCCTCTTCCCACAATGTTTTCAAACGTTTTTTCTATCAAGGTCATTACAAGTTTTACTTTGTGGTAAAGGGTTAATCAATAAAAAAATTGGTACATGAAATTAAATTTACATTAAAGCTATGGTATCTCAACACGTGGTATTTCTGAATAAGTGTAAACAAGTCTCTGGGACAGGAATTAATATAAATTATTCATAGCTTGTTTTCCATTCCTATCTGTCAACTTTTGAAACTTGTTATACCATGTACCATTTTCTGTATTTTACATGTTTATTTGTATCAGCTTAACAAAGAAAGTTTAAACTAAAGTAAAAGAGGCCGAGATATTGGATAGAGTAACAATGTGTTGTAAATAAATCTTATCTCACTTAGTCTAACTTATGTGATCTTTCTTTCCGATATGACGCACACGCTAGATAATCATATTTAGGTCATGATTGGGAAAGTGTTAAAAAAAACCAGATCACAATTTCGGAAAATACAATGGCACCAATTGTGATTGCTCAGACGAGTTATCAGAACTGCTGTTGAGCAATTTTCCAGAAAAAAAAAGGGAATCAAAATATCCGTGACAGCGACTGACCCACCAGATATTTTATTCCATATTTTATTCGTCTCCTTTAATTCTCTCTTATGTCATTTACCAAACAATTCTGGTATTCAATGATCAATGAAAGCATTGTGGGAAAATAAGAAAATGCTGGGAACCAGAACGCTGAGCGCTATAGTTTTAGCCACATATAATATGTCGTCTGCAAATCCGTTCACATTGGACCAGTCTAGAATTTTGTTGTTTGGTAAAAGGTTACTTGCGACTTACATAGCTTTTTCAGGACGATACTCGTCAAAGATCAGACTGCGCTGTTCGTAGTCTGATACTGTCAGATTCTAACCGCAGTATAGTTCTCTACAACAGCTGGAAAAGGGAATCTACTGAAGGTCTAGAACAAACTAAGTTATGTTACTAGACAGCGAAAAAGACATAAAGGTCGAATAAAAGCATTTTCAAGGTTGTTATTGGCCAAGATGACAAAAGACGTTTCATGCAGTCTGATCTTAATTTACATTGACTGTTAAGGAAACTCTAGAAGTCGCTTTAAAGGGTTAAAGCTCTCGTTTAATACAAATACATGTACGCTGATAATTACCGCGTTTTTTTTGTACGTTGTGCTGTCGAATTCTCGGTATTGTACCTTTACCACACAATCTCGACTCTCAACGAACCTGAGAAAGAAGCCGTTTGACAACAATGTGAGAAAAGGAGAAAATGCCGGTAACTAGCATTTTCTTCTTTTCCCATCTCAAAGACAAATCCGTTATTTGAATTGTATTTCAACTGTTGTCTGCAAATGCTTTGATTTTTGACACTTCTATAAATTCAGTTGCGGAAGACAAAACTGAAAAAACCCAAAATTGAAAGTATTTGAATGGTGGCACATTTCTGCCACGAGATATGAGATAGACATCATGATACTTTTAGAAAATAATCGCGATAGATAGAAGTTTCCTAAAAAAAATTTCATCAAGATAGTGAACTTTTTATTATCTCGATTAAACTTCCAAGAAACTTTAATTTATAGCGATAGTTTTCAAAAATTATCATGATAGCTAATTCGTATCTCGTGGCAGAAAATATCACCATATATTTGTAAACGAAAAATTTAACCCTTTCCCAAATGACAAATTTTGGACTCTTCCAAACCAAAAGACGGTTTGCAGACGACAGTTTTAGATTTGGAAGAAAATGGCAGAAAGTTTTCAAAAAGGGTAGAAAACACTGTGGGAAAAGGAGAAATTTCTCGTTACCAGCAATTTCTCCTTTTCCCACAGTGTTTTCAAAAGACTTTTACTGCAGACACGTAAAAACCAGGGCTTGTTTGGGAAAGGGTTAAAGAAGGCAAAAATTAACGGTAACCTATAAAAGGGTACAACATATTTCTGGTTATTACCATTTTCTTCTTCCTTCGCAAGGTTTTTAAAAGTATTATCTCTCAAGGTCGTTAGAACACGGGATTGGTAGGTTTGGGGCTAAAATCCACCCAATATAATTCTGACTTAATCTGTCTATGTCCAAGGGAAGTATATTACATGACGTATTGCGGTACTTTTTCCGCTATTTTTAGTAATAAGGGAAACACGCTGATGAACAATCAATGTTATTCTGATATTCTAAAAAAAAGAATGCGGGTATAACGTGGGGTATTACCAGTGAAATGCTTAAAATTCTGCATTGTTTGAGAGAGAAATTCGTTGCACGAAAATCATTTCGTCGAGAAAATATGTAAGAAAAAACAGGATTCACTGGGCAAAAACAGTTTAATAAAAAAAGAAAACACCTGCTCTTAAATAGCTTATTGCATTGCATAACCAATTGTACATACTTGTCAGATATAAACAAGCGCTAAGAACGTCAATTTAGGGAATTGGAGGGATAAACCTGGGCTGGAAAAAGTGGCACTATGACCCTTGGTGGACAATGAAGATCAAGATCAGACTGCACAAAACGTGCAGTCTGATCTTAGATCTACATCGTCTGATACGGAGATCTTGTCCTTCCCCCCCCCCCTCAAGAAAGAGCAAAAATTATGGGTTTATATTTCATTTCACGCACTTAACAGGTTAGGGGGTTAACTCTTCAACACACAATCCCGACTTTTAACGACCCTTAGAAAGAAAGCTTTTGAAACATTGCAAAAAAGGGAGAAAAACCAGCATTTTCTCCTTTTCCTGCAATGTTTTCTACCCTTCCCGAATCAAAATTCAATAACTTGGGTAGGGAGCCTTTATTTTATAGGGCGTTATAGTTTCCAAGAGCGATCTGCTCTAACTCCCCCCCCCCTTCTACTTACAGAAATTGACGTAGCAGAAGACCATAATCTATTGGAGTCACCTGTTCTTATCCATCCGATTTCAAATCACCGGAAAAATGTAAATATGTAGGTTATTATTGTTCCAGAAGATCAGGTAGATCAAGTAGGTCAGGTAGATGTGTTCTTGTTCCGTCTCAGATGTGAGATTTTTAGGCTTTATACAGTCCGGTATGGAAGTTGTAGTCGATTACAACAGGCTTTAAAGACATGAAAAATGAAAACATTGTGGCAAAAATAAGATTTGTCAGAGCGAGCAATTTCTCCCGAAATCTCAATGTTTTCAAGCTTATGCATATACTTAAATTATCGGTTGATTTACTATTCTAATTTCAAACTATTTGCCCCAACTCGTTTTATATTCTAACGAGATCATTTGATTCACATCCAAATATGGCTTCTTTTATTTTTTTATTGTGACCTACCTAGCCAGGCATTGTAGACATCAAGTGAACCAGTCGACAAGTTCAGTAGCAGCGTACACTTCAATTAAAAATATTGTGAGCAAAGAATTTGCATAACAAAAAGTGTGTCCAATTTCGTGCTTCTTTGTGTTTTAGTGATAGTTAAGAGGAACTTTTAATCAAATTAGAGAAAATATTCATCAAATTTTTCAAATGTTGTAATTTTTCAAGATATCATGAATTAAAGGTTTTCGGGGATGGGGGGGGGGGAGTACTATCAGGGAGGGCGCTTTTATTAGGAGAAATACGGTAATCGGCGCGCGTACAATTCGTCACATGACATTCCCACAGGCCTTGCAAATGAGTGGTGCCAGAATTTGATCTAAATAAACATGCTATGTGTCCAATTAAGAAAATATAACCAATGTCTAAATATATTCACACTGATTATATTTTGTTTACTTATCAGACCTCTCCAATAGTGGTGAGTTTAAAAGGCAGACTATCACAGAATTTGCTGTCTAAATCCATATTTCTTGCAAAATAGCTCTGACATTCAGCATGTCTCTTCCGTCACTGCTTTGTAAATAAAGCGAAATCAAAAAACCGAAACGGGAAATAGGTATGATTTACATGTATTTTTATACGACGAATTTCATAACAGATTTGTTGTATTAATTAGCCATAGCTACAAATGACCTCTCAAAAATTGTAATTTGTCGTCAAGCAAATGAAATTAAGCCGAAGAAAGAGAAGAATTTCGTTAAAAAAGAGAAAGAAGAGCGCTGGACAAGGTCATACTACTAGAAAACGCGGGAAGAAGGTAAAATGACCGTCCCGTAAAGCATATGAGGTTTGTACGTGGCGGCTTTCTTACTTGTTTGTTTACATGTACCAAAATATACTGAAATTAAAAGCAAATAAACTATTTGAAAAGATTGATGCTGACCTATCCTGGCTTCTTTTGTAAAGAATCAAACTTGTGGGAAGTGTTCCAAAATTGACTTGTTCGACATAGAAACTCACTTTTTGCCAAGTATCGCCTGGTAGGATTTAACTATCTAACCCTTCCCCTTAAAAAATAATATACAGCAGGCCCGTAGTAACAAGGGGGGCTGGGGGGGGGGGGGGGGTCACCCTCCCCAATAATTTTGAAAATCATAGTAACTAAAATATGAGTTTTTATCGCAATGCAACGAGCACGCAAAAAATCTCCGTATTTCGAAGTTAGCCCCCCCCCCCCCCCCCCTCCCCAATCTTGAAATACTTATACGTAGCTGTACAGACAAACGAACCATGAAAAATGGTTAAAGAGTTTGTACTATGAGCAAGACATGTTCATGAATTTTTACATGAAATCTAAGTCTAGCTATTCCATATCTCTTACGTCAGTCTATGGGTATTTAAAACTATCTATTTTTGTCTGGTCATGTGTATCATGTGTACCTTATAAAACACTGTTCTGACTCTGTTTATCGCAATCAGAGGGAAGAGCGTCTATATAGTTCTACAATTAACGTTATATAGGTATGGCAATAAAAATACCTATCTTTTTGTTTACTTACTTATTGATTGGACCGGACGTCATACGGGGACAGGACTTAGTTACGGACGAAGATGCAAACAGGATTTTTAATTCTCTAGAAATATTTGGAATGGAAAACAAGAAAAAGGACTTGGCAAGACAGTATGTTGTATTGTTTGCGGCAAATAAAGACGAGCTTCACCAGTCAGACCTCATTACACAAAGGTCAAAGGTTTTTGAAAACAACGACACTGGTAAAAAGCTGCATGGCGAATTAGTTCTTCTCGACGGGCATAACATTTCAGAGATGTTCCGAATTATCAGCAGACAAGAAAATACGCCTTTCATATTCTTGTATTCAACCTATATCCCTTGTGCCTTAATCCCAAAAACAAGGTTCTCATGTGCTGAGGAACTGGGCGCTTACGCGACTGTACATAACCTGAGCAACCGAATGTTCGTTGGATACAAAACACTATATGACAGAACTAGCAAAACTGTCGCTGAGCAGTATTTATCGAACGGTGGAATTCTAGTCTATGAGAAACATGCAGAAGTTTACGTAAAGTCTACTCTACCTGCAGCTAACCAGTTTGTGGCTCGTCTCCTTCAGCCGTTATTTCTTGAATGTCTGATGGAATGGATCAAATGCAATGTTGTTAGTATATCAACCCTTGTTAATGTGTTGATTCGTTCTTGTTTGAACATTAACACAGGCGGTCGGATACTGACTTTAAGGTCTAGATACCTTTTGTTTGATTGTTTGAGAAATAAGACAGACATGCCTGTAGACTTGAATGGTCCGAAAACGGAACTTGCTGTGGACTTTTGCATCGTAAAATCACTGGATAAATCTAATGCTATTGGAAAACCGACTGAAAGTCGGTTAGATTGCAGTTCATGGAATCAAGATATGGGAAACTCATTTAAAGACTTATACGAGGGATTGCAATCAGAAACTGGTCTTGCTTTAAGCTGTGAGATAAAATCGGACAAGAACATCAGGAAAGAGGAGTTCGAAGCTATGAAACAAAACTCCGATAGTCGGGAATTTGTTCAAAGTAGGATAGATAAAATATTTAAGAAAAGGAAGAATAATACACAGGCGCAGGCACAAAATAATAAAAAACAACGTCCCATGACAAGACAGCGAACAAGAAGTAGTAGTCGCGAGAGATTGTTTAGCGATAACAAAAATAAAAAATGATAGTGCCGGCAAATTCTAAAAGCATACTTTGTCGTCAAGATTTGTTTCTTGGAGTATACGGAATCTGCCCATTCAGGAACAAAAGCCAAATCAGTTGTAATCCAGACATTTTTTTTTTGTTTCTTTTAAACTGAACTACGCAGATCCAGCATCAGCCTTGTCATCTTCACAATGATTTCTATACTTTTAACCCAGTACCACACAATTCCTACTTTTGATGACTCTGAGAGAGAAGCCTTTAAAAAATTGTGGGAAAAGGAGAAAATGCTGGTAACCAGCATTTTCTACTTTTCCCACAATGTTTTCTACTATTCACAAAACAATTTTCAAATTTTTAGTCACTTTAATTTTGTCGTCTGCAAATGCTTTCGATTTGGACAAGCCTAAAATACTGTCGTTTGGTAAAGAGTTAAATGCTAGGATTTAAATTCAAATGAATTTAAACAGAAGTTTTGTACACTTTTGGCACCTATTTTTATTTTAAGCAAAAGGTTTGATACGAAAAACATACAATTCATGACAGTTTACATATTCCATTCAACACAAAAATACTTCAATAACTATGAATACTATAATATATATATATGTCCAAGCTGTAAAGGATACGCCACACTAGCAAAAAGAAAACGCACGCACACAGACACAGACTAACTGCATATGACTCCAATGCTGGGGTTGACAGTGCACTGACTAGGGACAATAACTGTCGGGCCGCGCCGCAATCTGGGATCATACAAAAACCTTTGGATGACACATCATGCGCTTTAAACACAAAGCTGTAGAAGACACTGCACTTATAAGAGAAAATGGCCAGCAACAGGGAAAAAGGGCAATCGGACATTTGCATATTAAATTGTCGCCTCGGGTCAGCCTGCGCAGGCAAATCCGAAAGGATACTTTCCGTTTTATGATTCTTTTTTGTTTTGCTTAACTCTACTGTAGCACAAGATCTAATGTAGTCATAAAGTGCCACCTCGGATTGGCCTGCGCGTACTGCTCAGGCTGATCCGAGACAACACTTTACGCAAAAGTCCAATTGTCCCTTTTCGCGTGTTGAACACCACATAGTATTTACAAGAAATCCAAAGCTTTAAGTCAAATGCAATTAATGTGCATCTATTAATAGTTATTTACCATCATACAAAACGACCTTTACCAAGTAATCCATAGTTTAAACGGCCTTCAGAAAGAAAGCTTTTGAAAAAAAAATGTGAGAAAAGCCTTGAAAAACATATTTGCATATACTGAGTAACACTCATTTTGTCGTCTGCAAATGCTGTCATTTCGATCAAATCTAAAGTGATGTCGTGTACTAAAGAGTTAAGCTTGTGCCAAACGATCCAGTGCTTTTACCATTCTATATTCTCTTTGTTTACTTTTTATAAAACTATAAAATTTGCCACAATGTTTTCAGTAGCCCAAAAGTCGCTAAAACAAAAATAAAGTTGTATCTTTGCAGTAATGGGTAAAATAAAAGGCCTACATATTATTGTCTGTAAGCTATGTAGCTTTTGTATCAACGCTTTTACATAGTATTAACTTGTGTCACAAAATTTTCAGAAATATGAATTACAACAAAAGATATTTTTGCACAGTTATGTAATTATGTATTATATGGTTGTTACAACATTTCTTTCCACATCTTTATAAATTGATGCAATTAGCCACAATGTTTTCAAAAGCCTTAAACTTGAAAATAGAAAATGACATATCTTCATAGGAACGGGTATTTGAATCTGTATTGTTGAATCAATCTAAATAGCAGTCTATTAGTTTGTGTCATTGTGCTACCAAGGAATATTATATGGGTATTAGTCAAGATACAGTTATGTCAGTCTTTAACACAGCGTTCAATCTTGTCAAAACTTGTCGAAAGCTCCTAACTCGATTAATGATAAAAAAACAATGCAGGAAAAGATTAATAGTTTTTAAAGCACTCTCACATTTTAAAATACCTAATAAGAATGTCCACTTATCACTAAAATAATTCATTTTCTCCAATATTTGTACATGTATATTTCATACGTGTATTGCATGCTTTCTGATTAACTGTTATGACCATGGAGCTTATATGTTTATGTGTCAAAATAAAACTTCTGTTCTGTTCCTTTCTATATTGGACTTTTATAAAATTGAGTTAGCGGGAAAAAAAGGCACAGAAATGCTCGGTCACCAGCATTTTTCCTCATTTCTCTCCGATGTTTTCCCCTTTTATAGACATCTCCCATAATTTGAGCAATATTCAATTAACCCATTACCATACAATCCCTACTTTGGACGCCCCTGAAAAGGAAGCCTTTTGAAAACACTGTTGGAAAAGGAGAAAATGCTGGTAACCAGCATTTTCTCCTTTTCCCACAGTGTTTTCTACCCTTCCCGGAACGAATTTCAATTTTTCAGTCACATTTATTTTGTCGTCTGCAAATGCTTTCATTTTGGACCGGTCTAAATTTTCTTTGTGTGGGTAAAGAGTTAACTGTCTTCATCTGATTTACATATAAAGACTTCTAAACTTCTTACTTGGCCCGCAACACGCGAAAAGGGGCATTCGGACATCTGCGTAAAGTGTCGTCTCGGATCAGCCTCTGCAGTCCGCGCAGGCTAATCCGAGACGGCACTTTACGACTACATTAGATTTTGTGCTACAGTAGACTTGTGCGAAACAGAAAATTACATAAAAACGGAAAGTGCCGTCTCGGATTAGCCTGGGCGGACTACCCAGGCTGATCCAAGACGACACTTTACGCAAATTATGTCCGAATGCCCCTTTTAGCGTGTTGCACGTCATTTTGTCGTTCAATAAGGTGTTAAGCATCGACATGCAGCCGCCACACTCATACGACACAAAAGATAAATGCATTTTACTATCACAATTGCTTCTTTTACACTTACATTCAAAAACTTTTCAAATGATATTAGCCATGCTCTGTGAAAAGGGGTTTTAATGCACATGCGAAAAGTATCGACCCAAGTCAGCCTGCGCGGACTGCGCAGGCTCACCTGGGCCGGAACTTTTCGCTATTTTTCAATTTCCTGCATGCCCATGACCCCTCTATCTCATGATTAAATTGGTTGTTCAAAAAAGTGGGTATCCACCTATGGATCAATAGGTATGTAATGACCCCTCCCCCCTGTTTCAATGGATTGCGGAGATGCATAAAGCACCCTTTTGTCAGAAAATCACTCATATCTCCTGTTTGAGTTCTTTTCTAGTGTAGCTCTTGCTATATATAAATGTACTGATATTTGGGAATCCGTATTTATATGCACGAAATTACATTACGTTTTCAACACCATTTGTACTTTGTCCCAAAATATTTCATTCCCCTGTTCATCATTAGGGTATTCAATATAGGATTTGCTCTCCATGACATCCAGTAGTTCAAGACTTAAATCTCTTGCTGAAAACGATTCCAGCACAATTATATAGATAATGCACTGTCCACCACGTTTGTAGATCCCTTCCATACGTGCCATATTCAATTCAAATCTACACCAATAACTACTTAAAAATGCTTGCGAGAGAACAAAAACCGTTCGCTTACTTTTTCGAATAGATTCAACTATATTCTCCGCAATCAGATGCCCAAAGTCGAAGTCTCGATGATGAATACATAAGCGGACGCCATATTTTTCTTCCAACTCGGGAATCATTTGGTGGTTCACAAAATCATCATCTTCATCAGCAAATGATACAAATGCATCATAATCGAAAGCAAGACTTTGATCTTGTTGTACAAGTTTATATCTACCAACAGACATGTAGTAAATGTACCGCAGTTTCCATCTTTGCCTGTAGATGATGCCAAATGTAACAATACCTATGAAGACAGACAGAAAAACGGAGCATCCCACGATAACACCAGTGTAATTACGGCATTGTGAGTCGAGGTGTTCGTAAACCCGACTTAGATTCTTCAAAGATAAAAGCTTGTGGTCTCCGTTCGAACAATGGTATTCTCCCATCGAAGTGAACACTACTTTGGTGTGCAGAACCCATCTAATAAAGTGAACATCTGAACAACTACATCCAAGATTATTCTTTCTAAAATCTACAGACAATCCTGTTTTAAATGCAAGTTCATCTAGATGGTTGCGAACATAACGTGGAATAGAAGAAATAAAGTTCTGCTTTAGGTCTAGGTGAAATAGAAACCGGAAAGGTGTTACATCTATGTTTAGAACAGAAATATCGTTATCAGCCAGATTCAGAGTTCGTAGACTTACTAGTCCTGTAAATATCTTATTCGGCAGGACTGTAATTCTATTTAAACTGAGGTCTAAATGTTTCAGATTCTTTAGATTCCCAAATATCAACCCTCCTATATCGTTTGATAGGTCATAGCCGAGAAAATTTGCACCGATGTTCAATTTTTCTAAATTTGTCATTGCCGAGAAAAATTCATTCGACAATTTTGAACAATAATTTTCGCTTAGATCGAGTTCTTTGAGTTTACCGAGGTTTTTTAGTGGACCATTCCAAGAGTGAAACATGTTCCCGTTCAATAGTAACTTCTGTATATTGTTTTGAGGACTAAATGTGATGGTCCTGATATTGAAATTGAAATGTGAATAACGTGCATGTAATTCAGTCAGTTTCGGAGGGAAAAATTCCGTGTCGAGGTAAAACGATAAACTACGGCGGTTCCCACCAGGAATAATTTTCAGGTGGGAATCAAGCCTATGGTAATCGCCCAAGTTGCTGAGGTTCGACGCCTCAGAGCTTTCAGGTTGCTTAAGAACGCTTGGTATCATTTTGTGACTCTCAGTACTAGTGTCTAAAGTATCTGCATTCGCGTTTCTGTCTCTCTCTTCAAGATCTTCTTGAATGTATCTATGAACGTATTTCATGACACAGCTTTCAAGCATAAGTTTTAGCTTATGTGATACATGAATTGTATAAAGGTAATCAGCACAGATCACTTCAAGGTTTTTCCATGTCAGAAGCTCCAGAAGATAGGCACCGGCAGTAAAACTGTTATCAGACACGTCTATAACTTTCAGAGACCTCGGCATTAACGTTAATGTATCCTTGTCAATGTACATTAATCTGTTGCTTCTAAAAGATAACACCTCGATTGTTAGGTTACGTGTAAAATTGAACTGATCTTTTGAAAGTTTAAGACCAACTCCGTAAGGATACTCAATACTGTCCATAATCAACACTTTGATGTTCGTTTGCAGCAGGCCTTGAGAAATGTTGCTTAAAGATGTAAGCCCAATCAGGTTGTAAGAGATATTAAGAAGTAGCAAATTCTTCATAGGTGACAAAGCATTACTTTCTATCGCTTTAATATTACAGAAGGAGATATTGAGAACCTTTACATGTGGAACATTAACAAACATTGTGTCACTGACGATGTCAAGATCACATTCTCCATTAGGTTCGGACAATATAAGCTCGTGCAGCTTCGTCAGAGACCTAAATCCTTCTCCAAAAACTTCGTTTGCATGGCCGTCCATTACTAGTACTCGAAGACTGACACATTCTTTAAGGGCTTTGTCTATGTAACTTTTTATCAGTGGTAACCTGTTCATCCGAATCTCTACCAGATTATGCATACCAACAAATGCTCTGTCTGATATCAATTCTAGATAGATATTAGAACATATATCTAAAACTTCTAGAGCATGTAGTCCGGTGAGTGTGAGTTCACCGATTACAGTCAGACGATTAGAGCACAGGCACAAAATTTTAAGTTGATTCATATCATTGAAAACATAATCATCTATTGTCGAGATAAGGTTGTCTGCCAAATGTAGCTCTATTATATTTTCTGCCCCTTTGAAAGGTTTTCCTGTAAGATTTTTAATAGCATTATGATTAAGATTCATAAATCTTAGAAGGGATTGCCCGTTGAACTTTCCCTCTGGTACCTCTGCAATGTTATTTCTGGATAGATCCAACACAGTTGTACAGGTTCGGACGTGAGGTATTTCCAGAAGATTCCTGTTGGTGCAATCTGCCTTGACGCTATCGGTCAGATTGCTGTACTTGCATTCGCCAGTAAACAACCACACGCTTTGAAGTACAAAGCTTGATGCAATGACGTAACTTAAGATGATATTCATCTTGCACCACCGAAGGATCCCTGAAATGAAAATTATATTTGTCCTTGGAGAAAAGGCAGATTTAGACCAACCTTTTGGTAGGAGGGAGTAACTCTTTACAACAAAATCCCGACTTTTAATACCCATGGGAAAGAAGCCTTTTGAAAATATTGACAAGGATAAAATTGTGTCGTCTGGTAAAGAATTAATGTACGTTTGTAATGCATTTTACCTTGGCAATTAGTTCCATGATATGTATGCCTTCCATTTGAAATCAACTGTGTCCTGAAGTATAAGAAATCTAGAATGGTCCTTTGCCATGCAAAAAAATACACAAATAGGAAAAAGTTTCGATCTTTGTCAGTCAGCACGGTCTGCCCAACCTGATGTTGGTCGATAATGTCTGCAGATGCATGAAATCTCTTTATCAAAGAGCATTACTCAAATAATTTTTGCAATTTATAATACCTCAGCACAGAATAGTTTTTCCAAGTAGTCTGTAAAACAATAGAGATGTTATGTAGATGATAAAATATAGTTATGAAGAAAGTACCATATTTCCGTTTGCTAAAATCTTAACCACACTACAAAATTTTAGACCGGGCAATATTCAAAGCAATTGCAGACAACAATCTGAATGATACCCGTATGTTGGTCATATGATGGTATGGTCTTTGTCTGGGAAGAAGACATTGTGGAAAAAGGAGAAAATGCTAGTACCACGATTTTAAACCATTATTTCCAAACACAAAGAAAAATTCAAACTCGTAAGGAAAGGTTAATCGCATGAGAGCTAGATTTCTTTATAAAAGGTTTGATTATAGATTTAGCTCAAAATATTATGTAAGGTGAAAAAAAGACATCTCAACTTTACTTACTACATGTATATCTTAAAACATCAAGTGTCACACTGTATATCTGCAATTATAACCGCTCAAAAAAAAAAACTGATACGACTTAAATGGTTGCATCAAGTAACATAATTGTGAACAGGAAGAAAATCTTCTAACCCTTATCATGCTAAATAACTAAAATGATTTTTTTTTTTTCAATTCGAAAGTAAAAACCCAAATTTTGCTGGTTCAAATTATGTTTTTGGAGAAAAATTGCTCCTTATGGGACAGCGTTGATCCAAGATCAGATTGCACGCTCTCTGCAGTCTAATCTTGATCTACACTGTCCGAAAAAGGTCAATGAGTCCCGTTTAGCAACTAAAGGGTTAACTCTTTACCAGATGACAAAAGTTTAGCCCTATCCAAATTCAAAGCATTAATTAAATTGACGACTATTTCAGTGTGGCTCAAACTGTGCAATTTTCTTTGAAAGCACAGAAAAAATTGTGGGAAAAGGAGAAAATGCTGGTTACCAGCATTTTCTCCTTTTCTCACAATGTTTTCAAAAGGCTTCCTTACTAGGATCGTCAAAAGTCGTCGTTGTGTGGTAAAGGGTTAATTAAGAAGAAGACTGTTCACCATCATTAACCTTTGATCCTGCTGTAGTATAGAGTAAGAACCACTATATTAGTTTAAATTGGAAGTTTTATGGACCTTGGGTAGGACGGGTTTTGATAAATTAATGGGAAATTTGAGCAGAATATGCCGGTATGCAGCATTTTATCCCTCGCCCAACTGTATTTCCATCCTTTAAAAACAGTTTCTACTACTTGAACCACATTTTTTTTTTCGTCTGCAAAAAGTTTCAGTTTTTGAGTCATGTTTATTTTGTCGTCTGCAAATGCTTTGAATTTGGACAAGTCTAAAATTTTGTCGTTTGGTAATGAGTTAAAATGCAAGCCAGAAATGTCGATGAATACGGCACTTGAGAACAAAAATATAGTAGGGTACGCGTTTAGAAGCTTTTCACCTGTTTATCTATAGCGACTATGTTTTAGCCTTGCATTCAAAATGGAGGGATTTGAAGACGAGAACTAGAAATGACTAGAAGTGACTCAAGTGCCTAAATTTGTTTATCGAAAGATAGAAAACGTGGGAAAAACAGATAACGCTCTTAAGCAGCGTTTCCTCCTTTACCAACAATGAATTTTCATGAAATCTTGCTAGAGTTGTCTGGTAAGGGTCGAATGCAAAACTCTCTTCACCTCTTCTATCAGGTCAAAGAAAAATCTGTGAATCATTGTCAACCGTGTAAAAAAATGGTGTTGCATTTTTGTCCGCAAGGTAGTTTTTATTTCACATGGGTTTCTTTCAAAATTCTGTCGCTTTTACTTTTGTCCTCCTTAATTTTGACCCTGCAAGATAACAAATCCCTTACGCTCTATAAAGTAGTAATTTAGAAAACAGCTTTTATCAATACGTTTGAAGAGAAATGAGACCTGCTTTAGCTCCAGATTTCTCTTATTTTAGCTGAGTGAATTGAACGAGGTAGCGTTTTATTGAGTAAACGTTTATTTTAGTTTGAAATTCAAAGTAACGGTTGTCGTGTAGGAAAGTGGTTCGGTTCTGTACCTAGGATGCCCAAATTAGATAGATGAGTATTTATAGAATGCCATCTAGCGGGAGTTAATGTGAAGAACGCCTTTAAAAACTTGATAGTGTGTAGAATCTAGTCAGCGGTGTAAACAGATATAAATGTCGATATAAAGCGTATGGGGTAAAAAGATCTAGGGATATGTCTTCCAGTTAAAACCGGAAACAACCACAGTGGTGTTTTTGATAGCCCCAAGAACATTTCTATCCGTTATTACCCATGCAACCTTGCAACCGTCAGGAGCTACACTTGGCATGAAGATACAATGAAGATGAAACTGATCAGAAAAAAAAGGGATGAAAACGTGTACAAATGTCTTGTCATCTTTATGTTAAAGAATTAAATAGAAGTGTCATCTTAATTCTACCGTACAAAGATCGCAAACAAAACTGTGCCACAGGAAGTTACCACTTTAACTTATTGAGCACATTTTTAATCGCGTTTATGTAGATCTTCGCTTGTAATGTGCCGTCTGATCTTAAGCATTTTTCCCAACATTTTGTTAAAGAGTCCATCCAAGAAAATGGAATAGCAAAATAATTTTCATTCGGCAATCTAAACGTAAAGAGTCAAACAGAACAAAGACAGACCTTTGATTTCTGTAACTCATTAACACAAATCTTCTAACCTTTGGCTTGGAGAAGCCTTTTGAACACATTTTGGGAAAAGGAGAAAATGCTGGTTACCAGCATTTTCTCCTTTTCTCAAAATGTTTTCTACCATTTCATAGACAATTTTCACTGTTTAAGTTATATTTGATTTGTCCTCTGCGAATGAGATTTGAACAAGTTAAAAATAGTGCCGTTTAGAAAAGAGTTAATATTAAGGATTATCTTCACGAATTTGGGATCCAAAGGTTAACCCTTTGTTAGGAAGTAGGTTTTTTCGTTTGTTTGTTTTTCTGCATTGACGATCCAACAAACACCCTTTCAGTACTAAATGTAAACTCTATCTTTTTCCACATTCAAAAATACAATCCAACGAAACTCGGGGGGAAAATATTCAGCTTTATTTTCCTGTGAAATGATAGTTTTATCGAAAGTGAAAGAGCAACTCGAAAAAAAATGTCACCCTTTACTAAAATAGTCCTTATGAAAACGGTGTCGAAGAGGAGTTTTTTTTTTTTTTATTTTGAAAACATTTAGGGAAAAAGAGACAATACTGGAATTAAACATTATTTCCTTTTCCCAATATGTTTTCTATTCTTTATATGACAAATACTAATTTTGGATAACATTTGTCTTCTGCAAACAGTCTCCCGTTTGTGCATGTCCAAAAACTCTGTTGTCTGGTGCGTGGTGGAAGATGAAGTATTTCACAGTACCAAGCAACAATGAGAAAAGCTTATGTGACCTTCACCATTTAAAACTCTTACCACACAACAAATTTATAGACTCTTCTGAATTGAAAGTATTTGGGGACAGAATAACAAGTGTGGCAAAAATGATTGAATTTATGTATGAAATCTAAGAAACATTGTGAGAAAAGAAGAAAATGCTGGTTACCAGCATTTTCTCCTTGCATGATGCTTTCAAAGGTCCTTTTTTTTCCTCAGGATTGTTAAAACTCGGGCTTACGTGGGAAAGGGTAAAAAGCGGATGACTATGAAAGCCTTGTTGTAGAAAATGGGTAAATAAATGCTTTATACATAATTGAATTTGACAACATGCTGGCAAGAGGATAAGTTTGCTTGCTTTACACAATTTATTCTTTTGCAACAGTGCCTTCCAAACTTCCTTGCTGAAACAGTTATCTTGTTATCAGATGACAAAAATTTAGACTTGTCCAAATTGATAATATTCGATAACAATAACTTCAGTTATACATGTAGTTTGAAATGATGAAATTTGTCATAGAAAGCATAGAAAACATTGTGGGTAACAGAAAAAAATGGCTGGTCACGGATACCTTTTCCATCACCGACATTTTGCCTTATTCTTCAGGGTTGTTTGGAGAAAGTAGAGAATATATAGTTTAGAGCAAGGTTAATGGCATATAAAAGACGGCATATTTGCAAAGGAGAGACAAACAATACTGGGGTATTTTTCTTCCTTTTTCTAGAAACTGCATTTAGACACCAAAAAATAGGTGACTGCATGCAAAACCTAACATATAATCTCAATGAACTGTTTGGTACATCCTGGTGAGACAAGCTGGGAAAATCCTGGGTTTTTACCACAGTGAAGGATAAAATTTTTGAAAACATTGTGGAAGAAAGACAATATTTCCTAAATATTGTGTTGCTTTCCTAAATATTCTGTTGCCTGTATTTGCCTTGTGTTTCACTTTCGTTGCAAGGTCCCCTTACTTGATTCATGCTTTCCTTTTACCTATTTTTGTCTCGTTTCTCTTCTTTGTTTTGTACTTTGAGTTTTAACATTGTGCTCCCGCATTCTGACCAGGGAAAGGGCTTTTGCACTTTCGTCCTTTAATTGTAAGGGTCTTTTTCGGGTCGGAGTCTGGCTGTACATTGATTTTCTTTCCTTATGACATACACCTACTATTTTTTTTTTTGTTTGTTATTTCATTCTTACTGTTTCCTTGTATTTTATTGTATAATGCTTGCCATTTTGGCGGAAAAACAATAATATAATAATAATAAAAGTAGCCAACACTTTCTTCCTTTCCTCCAACGTTTTATATTCTCTTAACCCATTACCACACCATCCCTAATTTGATGACCCAGAGAAAGAAGCCTTTATAAAACATTGTGGGAAAAGGAGAAAATGGTGGTAACCAGCATTTTCACCTGTTCCCACAATGTTTTCTACCCTTTACAAAACAAATTTCAAATTTTCAGTCACTTGTATTTTGTCGTTTGCAAATGCTTTCAATTTGGACAAACCTAAAATTTTGTCATTTGGTAGTGAGTTAAGGACACATCATTCAAGCAACTATTAACTTGTCATCTTAAAAATGTATAGGAGTTATATCTACATTGTTACAGTCTAGCAGAAAGTTAAGCTGACACTTTTCATGACAAAATGGTTTTGGAATGTATTTTATTAAAAATAGAATACTGCTAAATTTTGACCATTTGAAGTTATGAAAGTTTGTATATATCTCATTTCCAGCATTTGTAACAGCAGTGAAGCAGTAGTTCTGATTGCCATGGAGCAAACAGAACTTTTGCTGCACTATTTCCTGAGAGAAACTGCTAGTCACATCAAGATGAAATAGCAGGATAAATACAATGAAACTTTGCCAGCAGCTGCTTTTATTTAGCAGCCACCTGAACTATTAAACTACATACCATATGAGGTTCCATAATTCTTGGTTTCCAAACTAAAAAAAGAATCTGCTCTAAACAGCAATATCCATTTACCCCTTTACCACATAATGATGACTTTTCATGACCTTTGGAAAGAAGCCTATTGAAAACATTTGGGAAGAGGAGAAAATGCTAGTAACTAGCATTTTCTCCTTTTCCCACAATGTTTTCTAGCCTTTCACTAAACGATTGCACCATTTGAATATTTAAATTGTCTGCAAATGCCTTCAAATTGGACAGGTCTAAAATCTTGTCTTGTAGCAAAGGGTTAGGAATGCATTTCAATGTATATTGTGCACTTCTGACCCATGCCGCATGAAAGAAACACATGCGCAGTAGGATGCATTAAAACATTTGTGAAATACATTGTTAAAAGTTTGAAAACTCAGAAAATTTTCCTTTCCTTCTAGTGTTTCTCCTGTGTCTGTCCTTGGCTTCAGTTGCTTTCCTAGATTGTGCAACACCAGATCAGACTAGCTTAAGTACAGTGTTGGTTAATGTCATTAAGACAGCATAAAACATGCTGACCTATCCATAATTTGATGTCTATTATTTAGACAAAAGATTGAAAAAAAAAAGTTTCAATGCTATGGTCTGTTTTCGAACTTGAGAAAGCCCATTTAAATTTTGTTAGACGCTCTACGGGTCCTACTAAATACCACAAAGACGCCCTAAATACCACAAAGACACACAAAGACACCACAAAGACGCACAAAGACACACAAAGACACCACAATGACGCACAAAGACACCACAAAGATGTTAAAACATGTAAACAAAAAAGGAGTTAGTTTTTTTTCAGTTGTTTGCATCATGCTCGGGTTGAAAAATGGATAAATCATGCAAATATATAAATAATACAAAACAAGAATTAAACATATTACTCGTCGCCAATTTTTACTTTTTAAATTCCAACTAAACGTTCCATTATATACCAACATGCCTCTCTTTCATTGAGACTCAATAAATGTCATTAATTTCGCATTATTCTCTTTCATCTTGAACCTTACAAATCAGTCAATATATTACAATAAGTTGTCAAACTGTTAGCCATACGAAATGAGATTGTCCAGTTAATTAACTATGGTCAAAGAACAAACCATGTCATTAACTACACATTACTAATAAACAAAATTTTTACTGTGCCGACTTGATAAAGGCCATCAAAAGGGGACAAGGCTTTTAAATTACCAGATATTAAATGATTAACAGGAAAATTAGTTGCAGGAAATGATCCGGCGGATGCTTGGACCTACATGTGTGTCTGCGCGTTTTTGTCATTTTTTTTTAACTTAGCATAATGCAACAACACAAAACCAATTTTTGTGTGTTTTTTACATCTTTGTGGTGTCTTTGTGCGTCTTTGTGTGTCTTTGTGGTGTTTAGGGTGTCTTTGTGGTATTTAGTAGGACCGCGCTCTACAGCTTATCTATCATTTATTGCTTGAAATTACAATGAGTAAATTAAGTTTAATGTCCCTGCATTTAACAACTTTCAAAAGCATTGAGATAAAAATACAATTGCTTGTAATGGCTCCATTTCCCTCATTTCAAATTTAAAAATCATAAAAACCTATTTTCCTTTCAATCAAAACAAGAGATGTTTGTAAAACATGTATGCCCCCCTAATGGCATCCAATGTGATTATAAACTCTTACGTTCAAAGTGTAAAAACGAACAAAGGGTAATTACTCAAAAATTATTAATGATAAATTAACAATTCTTGGGCACTGTACTTCCCATTTATGTGAACTATCAACTTTTAAAGTTTCATGATTTTACCTCACATACTTTTTGAGTTATGCTCCGGAAAAAAAATAAGTACGAAAATCAACAAAGGGCAGTAATTGCAAAACTATAATGGGCAGAGTTATGGTTCTTGTGCAATGCACTTCTCCTGAATAAGATCTATCCACATATAAAGTTTCAAGATGATACCTGAAAAACCTTTTGAGTTATGCTCTGGACAAAAATTAAGTATGAAAATCAACAAAGGGCAAAAGTTCCAAAAATATAATGGGCAGAGTTATGGTTCTTGTGCACTGCACTTCTCCTTAATAAAGTTAATCCACCTATGAGGTTTCAAGGTGATACCTGAAATACTTTTTGAGTTATGCTCCAGACAAAAATTAACTATGAAAATCAACAAAGGGCAATAACTCCAAAAATATGATGGGCAGAGTTATCATACTTGTGCACTGCACTTCTCCTTAGTAAGATCTATCCACCTATGAGGTTTTAAGATAATACCTGAAATACTTTTAGAGTTATGCTCCGGACAAAAATTAAGTATGAAAATCAACAAAGGGAAATAACTCCATAAATATGATGGGCAGAGTTGTTGTTCTTAATGAGATCTATCCACCTATGTAGTTTCAAGATGATACCTGAAATACTTTTTGAGTTATGCTCCGGACAAAAATTAAGTCTGAAAATCAACAAAAAGCAATAACTCCAAAAATATGATACGCAGAGTTATGGTTCTTGTGCACTGCACTTCTCCTTAATAAGATCTTTTCACATATAAGGTTTCAAGGTGATACCTGAAATACTTTTAGAGTTATGCTACGGACAAAAATTAAATATGAAAATCAACAAAGGGCAATAACTCCAAAAATATGATGGGCAGAGTTATGGTACTTGTGCACTGCACTTCTCCTTAATGAGATCTATCCACCTATGAAGTTTCAAGGTGATACCTAAAATACTTTTTGAGTTATGCTCTGGACAAAAATTAAGTATGAAAATCAACAAAGGGCAATAACTCCAAAAATATGATGGGCAGAGTTATGGTTCTTGTACACTGCACTTCTCCTTAATGAGATCTATCCACCTATGAAATAGTTTTTGAGTTATGCTCCGGACAAAAATTAAGTATGAAAATCAACAAAGGGAAATAACTCCAAAAATATGATGGGCAGAGTTGTTGTTCTTGTGCACTGCACTTCTCCTTAATGAGATCTATCCACCTATGTAGTTTCAAGATGATACCTGAAATAGTTTTTGAGTTATGCTCCAGACAAAAATTAAGTATGAAAATCAACAAAGGGCAATAACTCCAAAAATATGATGGGCAGAGTTATGGTTCTTGTGCACTGCACTTCTCCTTAATGAGATCTATCCACATATGAAGTTTCAAGATGATACCTGAAATACTTTTTGAGTTATGCTCCGGACAAACTTGGTCTACGGACCGACCGACCGACAGACAGACTGACGGACCGACTGACAAGTGCAAAGCAATAGACCCCCATTTCTTCGAAAGGGGGGCATAAATATCTCCTTTCAGTGATTTATAATAACGCTGACTACCTTAAAATTAAACTGTACAGAATTATGTTAACACATAGAACACTAATACAGTATCTGCTCATGACGATATCCGTCATTAAACTCTCCATAAACACGAGAAGCTGCACTCATAGCCTTATTTGTCAGCACAAGTTCAAGTTCCTGAAAGTCTTGTAGACGTTTAACATCTTTATCTTTTCTAACAATAGTGTTTGGTAATTTTCTTATTTTATACACTAAATGACGTTCCACACCTAGTTCCCTTGTCAGAAGTGACATCAGCGCATCAAAGGTCAGATTGTTTCTATTCATTTCAACTTCAATGAAATCTCTCTCATCAGAGAAAGCTATTCTTGCCTTCAAAACTAATTCTGAAAATGAAAATTTGAAAATTTATGTAAAGGTATTAATGGTACTACCTTACAAACAGCAGATCACTTTATTCATCTTGAAGTACCTGATTGTCACTTTTGAAAACATAATGACAAAGAAGAAAATTAATGCTTATAATCAGAAAGTTCTTATTATCCAGTTTTTACCTGTATTCATGCCATGGAACCTAATTCATGTTGAACTTATTTCATGTTTACCAAGGTTACAAGCACTTTTTCCTTTTTGCACAATGGTTTTTAACCCTTTACCAAACAATCCCTGGTTTTTACGACCCTGAGATAGAAGCCTTTTGAAAACATTGTGGGAAAAGGAGAAAATGCTGGTAACCAGCATTTTCTCCTTTTCCCACAATGTTTTCTACCCTTCCCATATCAATTTTCAATTTTTGACTCACATTTATTTTGTCATCTGCAAATGCTTTCAATTTGGAAAAGTTTAAAATTTTGTCATTTGGTAAAGAGTTAAGGCTTTCTCCCTCACTGTTTTTAAACGTCAAATTTGTGTTGGTAATAGGTCAGGCAAGTCAGCATTTAGCAACGGGACTTACTTTGTCATTTGCCTTTGGCGGCAAATGTTGTAACTCTTTGTATTTCTTTTTATATACAATAGTTTGAAAGATCTGACTTTGGTCATTGTTAGTTCAGTTTTATCCATTACCACACAATCCCTACTTTTGTCACCTTGAGAAAGAAGCCTTTAAAAAAAATTGTGGGAAAAGTAGAAAATGCTGGTAACCAGCATTTTCTCCTTTTCCCACAATGTTTTCTACCCCTCACAAAATAAATTTCAAATTTTCAGTCACTTTGATTTTGTTGTCTGCAAATGCTTTCAATTTGGAGAAGCCAAAAATTTTGTCATTGGTAATGTGAATTGGGCAAAATAATTGTTTTTAAGTTTGCTGCAAAGAAAGTGACAAAGAATTAGAACAAAGTAGGGCAAAAACAAAATGCATAGGACTTTGAGGTAATTGATCATTTGCCATATTATCTCCAATGTAAGAATTAATTTCCATATTCAACTGCAAAAAAAAGGTACCACTTAAGTCACCGTTGACGGATGGCACTGTAACTTGGGAGACATGGTTATTCATGTGATCTGATGTTGATCGACTGTCTGAAGAGTAAGGAAAAACTGGATGTTTGACATAATTTGGGATGATATCTAAGGGTGCAGCCTTCACTGAATTACCAGAATCTAGAGAAAAAGATAAATGAAATAAGAAAAAGTTACACATTGAAACCATTAATATCAATTCAAATGCATTGCATACCATAATTTTGTATTTACAGAAAATAACATGTCTTCTCTTTGCTATTGCAGGCAATAACAGGCCCTGTATTCACGAAAAATACTAAAACACATTGTTAGCCCTATCATAATTGTAAAAGTACTTTTGAAATAATAACTGATTCTCAAATTAACCTTTTAACTCTTCACAACACGATAAAGTTTTGGAGTGGTCCAAAGTGAAAGCATTTGCAGACAACAAAATCAATGCAAGTCAGAAACTTAAATTTCTGTTTGGAAGTGTAGAAAACATTGTGGGAAAAGGAGAAAATGCTGTTAATCCACATTTCCTCCTTTTCCCACAATATTTTCAAAAGCCTTCATTCTTAGGGTCGTTAAAGTTGTCATTGTGTAATAACAGGTTAACCCTTTATCAAACAACAAAATTTTAGAGTGGTCCAGATTGAAAGCATTTGCAGACAACAAAATCATTGTGACTCAAAAATTAAAACTGACTTTAGAACAGTAAAAAACATTGGTTACCAGCATTTTCTCCTTTTCCCACTATGTTTTCAAAAGCATTCTTCCTCGGTCGTTAAAAGTACCAAACAATCTAAAAGATGTTTTCATTCTTAGTTTCTAGAAAAACACCTACATGAATGCAAATTCATGACTGGCTTTTGTCTGTAAAGCAGACAGCTCAGACCAAAAATCAGACTGCACATTTTGTGCAGTCTGGCCTTGATCTACACTGGCCACATATAGGCAACTGTTGTGGTGATAGGTACTTTAACTCTTTACGAGACAACAAAATTTTACACCTGCCCAAATTGAAAGCATTTGAGGACGACAAAATAAATGTGGCTGAAAATCTGAAATTTGGTTTGGGAAGGGTAGAAAACATTGTGGGAAAGGGAGAAAATGCTGGTTACCACAATGTTTTCAAAAGGCTTCTTTCCCAGGGGCGTCAAAAGGCGACATTGTGCGGTAAAGGGTTAACTCTTAACCAAACAACAATATGCTAGACTTGTTCATATACAAAGACTTGCAGATAACAACATAAATGTGACTCGAAAATTGAAATTTGTGTTGGTTAGCACAGGAAACATTGTGGGAAAAGCATTCTTTCTCAGGGTCATCAAAAGTCTGGATAATGTGCAAAAGAGTCAAGGATTAATACAATGTCTACTTGGAAAAGCAATATGACCATTCTATCTTGTAGCTAACCAGTTTTGTAAATGTGACAATAAAAGAAATTGCTCCAATTAATCTCAGTTTGTTTTTTTTTTCATTTTCCACAATACAGTAACATTGTTTCCAGTCCCACTCCTTATTATGTTTATCCACTGGATTAGAAAAAATGTGCAGCCTGATCTTGGATCTACACTGTATGGTCTGCTTGGACATTCCGAATAGAAAATGTCTAAACTTTTGTAAGCCTACATTGGAGACAATAAAAGGACTATGACAATATGTAGGCATTTTTTTTCCTGAAAAGCTGTGCTAAAACTTACACTGCAGAATGGATCGTATTTCCTCTGTATTTGTCAGCTGTGCTGGGAGTTCCTTGTTTGTGTTCTCTATGGTTTTGTCCGCTCCTCTAGACACCAAATATTTCACCACAGCTACATGGTTACGCTTAGAGGCCCAATGTAAAGCAGTCCTAAAATAAAGTCATTTTCTCATACAATATGCATTCTATTGCAATATGACCAGGAAGCAGGTTTGATTCAAAAAGCTCATTTTAATGACAGAATGATGATACCCTGTAACAAGATTTGTTCCTGTCTTGCTGCTGAATATTGATTTTGTAATGTTTATATGGGAAGACAGCAAAATGGCTTTGTAAGCATATTTTGCATAGTCAAGTAAATGAAGCTCTGAGAAAGCATGAAAAGGGGCACTGGCTGCAGCAATATGACTATAATAATGTTGAAACAGGATCTAACACCATACAATCTATAAACACTTTACCAAATAACAAAATTTTTTATTAGTCCAAATTGAAAGCATTTGCAGATGACAAAGAAAAGAAAATGTGAATTAGAAATTGAAATTTGATTTGGAAAGGGTAGAAACACTGTGGGAAAAGAAGAAAATGCTGGTAACCAGCATTTTCTTCTTTTCCCACAGTGTTTTCAAAAGCTTTTTTCTCAGGGCTGTTAAACGTCGAGATTGTGTGGTAAAGGGTTAAATAAAAAACAATCTTTCACCCACACAGCTAAAAAGATATTTACATGTGATCTTTGTCATTAAACTGCCATTTCAACAAACAATCATTTTGAATTATAATTAAACAGATATTGGATAAGAGCTGTGACAAGCTGGGATTCAAACTCGCAACACTTGCATGAGCACTGCAGCAGACCTCCGTGATCTGTTTATACAGCCCTTATATTACAAGATGATATAGACCATTTAACTCTTTACCAAACAACATAATTTTAGACTGGTCCATATTGGAAGCATTCGCAGACGACAAAATTGATGAGACTCCAAATTTTAAATCTGTTTTGGAAAGGGTAGAAAACATTGAGGGAAAAGGAGAAAATGCTGGCTACCTGCATTTTCTCCTTTTCCCTCAATGTTTTCAGAGCTTCTTTCTCAAGGTCGTTAAAAGTTGGGATTGTGTGGTAAAGAGTTAACCCTTTACCAGATGAAACACACACACTCAAACACAATTTAGCCTTGTCCAAGTTGAAAGCATTTGCAGACGACAATTTCAATTTGGCTCAAATGGTGCAAATTTAGGGTAGAAAACATTGTGGGAAAAGAAAACAGCATTTTCTCGTTTTCTGGCATTGTTTTCAGAAGGCTTCTTTCCCAGGTGCATTAACAGTTGTCATTGCGTGGTAAGGGGTTAAATGGTAAAAACCATATTAAATTTCTAAGACCCCAGACAAAAGTGAAACAGAAAACTTCAGGAACAATTTTCTAATGAAATATTTGATATTAGACATTTACGTTTCTGTTGACAAGCACATTATGAGGTCATTTTATAATGTAGTTTTATCAATTCTGTTTGCTGTTTTGACTGACAGACTGATATATAAGACTAACTTCTAATGGTTGTTGATGTGGTTGCTAATCACTTTTCATGGTTTACAATCATGTGACAGGTGTTCCACTTGAACCCTAGTTGATACAGTGAAGGTTAGATCTGCAATTATGGAATCAGCTGAGGGTTTGCCTAAGCATCAGTAATCTTATGAAGCAATTGTGGCCCATTAAGAACTGTTCCTTACACTATTTGCCATAGTTGTTTGAAATATATCTCTACATAAACCCTTAGAACTCTTTTTTTTTTTCTCTCTCAACATGTGGTACTTTTTATTTCAAGTAAAATTGGAAAGTGCAAGTATGGGTTTTCAAGTTTGATGCTCTCATAGTTCATGGTAAGTGAGTTGGTTTGCACTGAGTTTAACAAAATGTTAACAATATACTAAAGATGGCACTGCAAAAGAATAAATAGCAATCGCACCATCCATTAATGCTGTTTTGTGAATTGACATTAACATGCTCAGACTCCACCAACAATTTTAACTGATCAAGATCCCCTATACATGCGCATTCTCGAAGTTTCTCTTCGTTTTCTCTGTCTCTGTTCATGGTATATATTGCTTTAATCGCTGCCACTACGACAATTTACGCGTAGAATAAATTAACTTAAAATGTTTAATTGGACATAGTGGAAAAACTGATCTGCATTATTTAACGATAGTGCGTTTTACACTGCACCGCTTTATAACGGAGAAGTCGTACCCTGGAGAACTCGTGCTCCAATCTCAAGCGTACGTCTTCTCAAGAGAAGTCGTACTCTGTTCTCTGGAGAACTCGTATTTCCACTAATACATATAATGATAGTTTACCATCATGTCGTCAACTTTATCTTTATGCCGTAATTGTGATGTAAATTTGATGGTTTTTTGTACATATGTTGAAAAGACATAAATAAAGCGCAAGAATTTGATAAGAATTCTATAACCAAATAAATGTTTTATCGTGCAGTGTTATAAATATTTTGTGTTTGATAATCTGGAGTTAAATTTCTTCACAAGTTAACTCTCTACAACACAATCTTTAGCCAAAACGAACCTGAAAGAGAAGGGTTCTGAGTACCCTTCGGGTAAAGGGGAAAATTCTGGTAACCAACGGTTTTCTCTCTCTCTCTCTCTCTCTCTCTCTCTCTCTCTCCCCACAATGTTTTCGACCCTGTGGAGGGCTATTGTTTCATCTGTCTCACTTTTGAATTTTTTTTTTTTATTTGCAGCAGGAGTTTTCAATTTAGAAGAGTGTAGAATTTTTCGTTTAGTAATCAAAATTTTGCTTGGTAGTCTATAGTGTCAAATAAACATATCTGCACAGATTCGTTGTTGTACGGATTATGGTTGTATACATGTCTCAGAAAAAAGTCTCTTTTGCCCGTTTCTAGGCTTTACCTATTTTCATATCAATTTGTGCGACTTTTAGAAGTTCTTTTATTTCAAGAATACTTTTACTTTCTCTCCACCCTATTTTACACTGATATATGTCAATGGGAAGTTGTGTTTGGCGAGGAACAGAAACCGGGTAAAATAAGAAATTTTATGGTCAAAGGGAGACAACTCGTATGTACTGACATCACTTTTTTATGGTATAGTTACTTCCCTTACATTTGTAGACAGCATAAAACCGAAGACAAATAAACATCATCATGGTCAACTTGTAAAGACGATCTGTATCGGGAAAAAAAGTTCGTAGTGCTGTCATTATTTCTAGTAAAGTTTAAGACTGGATTGCAGATGCTGGTACTTCTGAAAATATCATGACAGAAGACAAAAGAAAGAAAAAATAATTGCAGACGTGGTTATTATTTTGTAAACAGGTGGTAGTTTCCTTTATATTTCGTAACACTGGTAAACAAGGCGACCACCGAAATTTTAACTTGGAAGTAACCATTCGGTTATCAAAGTGAGTCCTCACGCAATATCTAAATGTAATTTTCACAATCAAATTTATCAACCGATGAATGTATACGATAAATAAGCTTTATCATGTTACAATATTTAAACTTATGAACCAACATCTTTTCGTTCGATTAGGTTTTCGAGGTTATTAATAAATGTTGTTAATATGTGCTGAATTGTCAAATTTTAATAATTTCTTTGATCATTGACAGTAAGTATCAGGGGACAGATAGTGAAAGCATACAGGTCTGAATCTTCCAATTAAGCTAATAAACGGAGATGAAATAGCTCTATGCTTTTCTCCCGATTTTATTAATGTTAATCCCAGTTTAGAATCACCCCCCCCCCTTTTTTTTTCAAGTGGAAGGGGAGCGGGGGGGGGGGGTCATAAGAGGGGAGATCACTCTGTTAATTTGAACACTTACTCCCTGAGACAATAAATTGACTTAATTACAATAAAGCAATGTCAGCATCCTGCATTTGACTGAAAAATACAAACGGGGAAACCATCAGCACAGACGTAACTTGGGTATATACTTGTTAATGAACGTGCAGGCTGATCTTGAATCTGTAAGGTCCATTCAGAACATTTTTCAGAAGAAAACTCCTTTGAAATGGCAAAGATTGGGTTTCAAAATCGGCTTGGTAGTCTCATTTTACTGTTTAGCAGAATTAGTGATAATAGGGGGTCCGGGTTCTTCGATAGACGGTATGGGTATAAATTGACCCTGCACCGGTACTTAAAGTTTCGGTATGACTGCTTGTACTAGATGAAAAAAAGACTATTCCGACGGAGGGGGGGGTAACAATAAGGGAGAGTACTCTTCATAACTACTGGATACTTTATTGTACGAGTTTTTTCCCTTTGACCATAAAAGTCACAACGGAATATGTAATAGTGAACGTATCTGGGACAGACCCGAGACCGATCCAGTGATATTTTGGAGCTATCTCTCGTTTTTAACTCTACTGTCTATGTCATGGCAGGGTTTCCACCGTCCGTCCGTCTGCCTGTCTTTCTGTCCATTAATATTTTTCTTGTTTAGGCGATAAAGTCTGCATTTCTCATCAGATTTTAGTGAAAGTTCCACAATTTGGTTATATCATCAATAGCTTGAAACCTATCAATTTTGACAAAATTCCAACAAATACTAGTATGGGAAAAGAAGCCATTTCAAGTTTAAATTTTCCATTTTTAGCTCACCTGAGCACAAAGTGCTCAGGTGAGCTATTGTGATTGATCAATGTCTGTCATTCATCTGTCCGTCCGACCATTCACAATTACAAAAAAATCTTCTCCTCCTAAACTGACAATCAGATTTCAATCAAACTTCACAGAATTGATCCCTAGGTGATGCAGTTTCAAAATACTTCAAAGATTTGAATTCCATGAAGAACTCTGGTTGCCATGGCAACCGAGTGAAAAAAACTTTAAAAATCTTCTCGTCCAAAACTGTAAGGGCTAGAGCTTTCATATTTGGCATGTAGCATCATCTAATGGCCTTCTACCAAAATACTTCAAATCATGGCTCTAGTCTTGAAATTGGCCCTATGTTGTGGGTTCTCAGATTTTTACATAGAGATAAAGAAGGAAATTTTAGAAATCTTCTTGTCTCAAACCATAAGGGCTAGAGCTCTCATATTTTGCATGTAGCATCATCTAGTGACCCTCTACTAAAACACTTCAAATTATTGCCCTGGTGCGGAAATTGGCCCTATGTTGTGGGGTCTCGGATTTCACAAAGAGATAAAGAAGGAAATCTTTGAAAATTTTCTTGTCCCAAACCGTAAGGGCTAGAGCTTTCATATTTGGCATGCAGCATCATCTAGTGGCCCTATATCAAAATACTTCAAATTATGGCCTTGCTGTGAAAATTAAATTCATGTTGTTGGTCATGGATTTCTCAGACAGACAAGGAAGGAAATCTTTAAAAACCTTCTTGTCCAAATGGTAATGGCCAGAGCTTTCAAATTTGGCATGTAGCATCATCTAGTGGCTCTCTACCATAATACTTCAACTTATGTCCCTGGTGTAAAGAATTGGCCCTATGTTGTGGGTCTCGGATTTCACATAGCCATAAAGAAGGAAATCTTTACAAATCTCTTTGTCCCAAACAGTAATGGCCAGAGCTTTCATATTTGGCATGTAGCATCATCTAGTGGCCCTTTACCAAAATATCTCAAATTATGGCCCTAGTGTTGAAAATGGCCCTATGTTGTGGTTTCTCGGATTTCACATAGCAATAAAGAAGGAAATCTTAGAAAATCTCTCCCAAACGATAAGGGCTAGAGCTTTCATATTTGGTATATAGCATCATCTAATGGCCCTCTACCAAAATACTTCAAATTATGGTCCTGGTGTGAAAGTTAGCCCTATGTTGTTGGTCTCAGATTTCACATAGAGATAAAGAGGGAAATCTTTAAAAGTCTTCTTGTGAGCACTCTTGTTTGTTTATGCCATAAAGTCTACATTTGTGGTCAGATTTCAGTGAAACATACACACTTTATTTATCTTATCAATACTTCAGCCCAACTGATTTTGACCAAAAAAAATCCAACCAACAATGTGGGAAAGGTAGGCATTTCATGTTGAAATTTTCCATTTCTTGTTCATGCGATAAAGTGTGCATTTTGTTATCAGATTTTTATAACTTAACACAGTTTGTTAATCTCAAAAATAGCTTAGACCCTATTGAATTTGAAAAAAATCCAACAAACAGTATGGGAAAAGTAGCCTTTTGCTGATGAAAATTTCCATTTCTTCACTTAATGAGATGAAGTCAGTATTTGAGGGCAGATTTTCATGAAACTTAAACAGCTGCTTTTCTTATCAAATGCTTAAACCTTATCAATTTTGAAAAAGAATCTAACAATCAGTATGGGAAAAGTAGCCATTTAACAATGAAAATTTACATTTCTTGTTAATGCGATGAAGTCAGCATTTGGGGCTGGATTTTCATTAAACTTGCGCAGTTACTTTGTATCATAATGAGCTTGAACTCTTTTGATTTTGAATAAAAAAAACCTGACAATCAGTGTGGGAAAAGTAGTCATTCAAACTTTAAAAATTTCCATTTCATGTTTGGGCAATGAGGTTCACAGTGTTCACAGTGTTGATCTAATTCTGTTGAAACTTGAAAAGGTTGTTTGTTTTATCAAGGAATTGAACTCTATTAAAAGTGAAGAAAATCTAGTAAACCATTCAGAAAAAGCAGCTATTTGATGATTTAGGTATTGTTTACTCAACAAAGTCCACATTTTTTGTCACATTTCCTTGAAGTTTGCTAGGATTGTGTAATACAATGTAAAAGGCATACTAAAACACTTTCAAATTTAACCTGGATTCCAAACATTTAGTTTTGAGAAATTGCACTTTATGTTATTCGCTGTTTTTAGCTCTACTGGCTGAAAGCCAGCAGTGGATTCCGTCGTTCATTCGTCCTTCTCAGTTAGTCTTTTTCTTGTTTACACGATAAAGTCTGCATTTTTTATCAGATTTTTGTGAAACTTACACAGTTTATTTATCTCATCAATATTTTTAACCTTATTGATTTTGGGGGAAAAAAATCTGACAAACAATATGGTAAAAGTAGCCATTTCAAGTTTAAAATTTCCATTTCTTGTTTACTTGATAAAGTCTGTCTTTGTGGTCTAATTTCCATGGAACTTGCAAAGTTTGTTTATCTCAAAAACAATAGCACGAACCGTGGTGATTTTGAAAAAATATCCAACAAACAGTATGGGAAAAGTAGCCTTTTCAAATTGAAAACTTTATTTTCTTGTTTATGCGATAAAGTCTGCATTTGAGGTCAGATTTTCATGAAACTTGCATCGCTTGTTTATATCATCAATAGCTTTAACAAAGTATGGGAAAAGTAGCCATTTCAAGTTGAACATTTTCATTGCTTGTTTACATGATAAAGTATTTATTTGTGATCATATTTTTGTGAAATTTTCAGTTTGTTTATTATATCAATAGCTTTAACCCTGTTAACTTTGAAAAAATACAACAAACAGTAATGGAAAAGTAGCCATTTTGAGTTTAAAATTTGGATCTCTAATTTACATGATGCACTCAGCATTTTTAGTTGGATATTCATGAAACTTGCCCAGTTGCTTTGTCTCATCAACAGCTGGAACCTTATTGATTTTAAAAAAATATCAGACAATCAGTATGCGCAAGACAGCAATTCAAAGTTGAAACTTCCATTTCTTGTTTATAAATGCTTTCCTTCACACTGATTTTACTGGTTTTCTTTTTGCATCATGAATTCATAATGCACGCTAGCATAAAAGCAAAATCTTTTCTAGCAGAGCAATTTAAGGCCTTTCAGAGCATTCTATAGTTTCAATTCACCACACCTACATGTACTTATGCTGTCTTAGTGGGTTGAAGCCCAGTTGCAAAAATATATATATTGTATCTTAGCACAAAAGCAAATTTACTGCCAGTAGAGCGGTTTCAGGCCTTAAAGGGCCTCTAGTTTTTACTCTTGTCCAATACTTTGATATATCAAAACATCAATTTCCTCCCATTGATCAATTGCCTACTATCTTTATTATTAACTTTGCTGTAGATCTAGATCAATTGAAATTTAATTTTCTAATTACATGTAGTTCATTAGAACATGAGGCCTACCTTTTATTCGGAAGGTAGCTCCGTCTGTTGTTATTATTGTGGCTTTGTCTGGAGGGCTATGGTCTAGCCCTGCTAGGGCATCTGCTTACCCTTTGCTTCAGATTTAGAGAAAGCTTGTTAACCCCATCTCAAATGGGATTCGGGGATGTACCTCTTAGAAAAATTCTATCAAATTTACAGCAATTAAGATGCATTTAGCAATTAAGATTGCAACTAGAGAACAGTTGTGCCATTGAAACTCAAATAAATAGGATAGATTTTTTTTTTCAATAAATACTTACTGAGTTACAAGGACCTAGATCTCTGTAAGCAGTCTAAACGGTATCAAGAAAACTGTTGCCCTAGAGAACTTGTACTCTGGAAGAATATTTTGTGTTTGTTAAGGTGAGAAAACATCTGGAAAAATCAGACCATGTTGCTTATCAGATTTTTAAACCTTCTCCAACAATGCTTACAAAAACTTCTTTGGTGTGGTTGAAACTTGAGATCATGTAGTAAATGTATCAGAAAACATAAAGTAAGTCTGTACAATGAAAATAAGAGAGGGAGAAAAATTCAGATATTGCCATTATGTGAACTCACATTACTCTCTTCAAAATTCTATACATCTGCAGACAACAAATTCATATTTGGTACAAATGGACTTCACTTCCGTGAAGGGGTGGGAGAAAATTGTGAAAAAATGAGAAAATACTGGTTATAAGTGCCTCCTTCCCGTTTTTTCCCACAACATTTTCAAAAGGTATGTCCCACAGTGTGGTATTTCGCAACTCAGCAATATGTGGTAAAGGGTTATATAGTCATGATCCATCAAGATTCAAAGGGCCACATTTCTTCTTTAAATTTTACAAAATTAAAAAAGTTTGTACTTGTTTTATCCTTTTCCAATGATATTTGCTTAAGTTTTTTTTCCTTGTAAAATTATGCAATTGATTGGTAAACGGGTTAGAGTGCTTTTAACAAACAATACCGGTTTAAATGCTGGTAAACGGCAAGTGTGCACAATGGTGTTTCTGATACTAGTATATGACTTTATAGTACCCGACACCTTTGACTCCATTGAAAGTTGGTATATCCCATGAACGAACCATTAATACATGTATCTAAATGAAACTTTTAAAAGAAAAAAAAAAACATTTCTTCCAATAATTTAATGAATCCAGATTTTGTAGATCTACCTGATAATTTCATCTTTCTAAAATTTACCTGCTCATTTACCTTACTTCCTTTCCATTCAAATCCATCCGCTTACCAAACTTATATTTCACCACAAATACCTAAGTTACTGATGCTTGATTATTCTATAATATATTCATTTTACAAAAAATAAAATGAAAATCATCATTTCACCAAAATCTGAATAATATAATTATACATGTACTGTATAAATATATCCCCCCCCCCCAAATATCTGTAAGGTACGAGTTCGCTTAAGCATTCGTACCCAGGGTAGCAGTTCTCCAGAGAACTCGTATTCTCCAGAGAACTCGTATCCTTCATATTGGTGTACGAATTCTCCAGAGTACGAGTTCCTCAGGGTACGAGTTTTCTTGCAAGCTTTTTAACTACATGCGACTTCCGGTTAAATAAAAGTAAACACATGGATCCAAACTGCACGTTGTGATTCGATAAGCTTACAAGAAGCTACAACCTAAAGAACACAATATGAGTTTGCTGAAGACCAAGTAAGTACTTTAAAGCCACAACATCGCTTTTGATTTTCAAGATTGTTTCTCCGGCTCCGCTAGGAGACCTACCTTCAGTCTGAAGGTGTCTGCTCCGATTTGTTACTGTTCTTCGCATACACCATCAGGCCAACCTTCATTAAATACGTCTGGAAAAAATACGATTTTACCCGCATCTTTTCGAACGGCTCTATGCGACATAATTTTTAATGAAAGCTTATAAAATGGGCATGGATCGTTCGATAAATGATTAATCTTTACCATCACAGAAACTGTGCTATGAAATACCAATTAAATCAATAGAAATTTACCTTTTTTCCCAATGTAAATAAATCCAGCATAATTTGTAAACAACTAACACAGCGACTTTCGTTGAACAGGCATGCGCACTCAACGGAATTTGAATTTTGAACAGTCTGGTTCCCTAACCCAAACAAAGATTTTTCGCTCACGGTTCCTCTGTCATAAGCGAAATTCGCAACTAAACCGTCCTGTAGCCTGTCAGAGATACTGCGATTTTTGCTGAGACATGTGAATTGATGATATCACTATGTTTTGATTTCTGGTGATGTAGGTCAGCGGTTATTTACGTTGAAAAGTACAGATTTGCACAAAGGTAAGATTTGGATATTAGCAAACATCAGTCTTTTTGTAAAGATTAATCATTTATCTATCGATCCATGCCCATTTTATTAGTTGTCATTGGAAATTCTGTCACATAGAGCCGTTCAAAAAGATGCGGGTAAAATCGGATTTGTTCCGATACTTTTAATGAATGTTGGTCTGAAGGTGGTTGCGAAGACCAGTCAAAAAAATAGCATCGGAGCAGACACCTTCAGAGGAGACCCAGTCACAAAAAAAACAACATCAGTCTGAAGGATTGTGCCGATGCTATTTTTGTTACAGGTAGTGATTATTCTAGAGCGGAATAGCAGGGCGCACCGCCCTGCCCCTTTTTCACTCCGCCCTGTTGCCCTTATCATATACAGTAAACAAAACTCGGCTATCTATTGTTCTGGTTTCAGAGAACAAGCAGCGGGGCTACATGGGCAAAAAACTCGCCTCCAATGTCTCGGCTTTGTCTCATCAAGCTTTCTAAATCAAAAAAGTTCGCCACAAATTTCTTCCGACCTGAGGTGTCAGGAGAACTCATACCCTGGAGAACTCGTACCCCAATCTCAAGGGTACGAGTTCTCTGAAGAACTCGTACCCCTACTAATAAATATAATGTTAGTTTACCAGCATGCTGTCAAGTTTTATTTTTATGCTGTTATTGTAATGTACATTTGATGATTCTTTTCCTTGTACATGTATTGAAAAGACAAATAAAGTAAAGAAACCTGTGTATTTTCTCATGCAGTGTATGTTGTATTTGATGTAAAAATCGTAAGGAACAAATTTTTTGAACGATAAATAAATTGTATTCAACTTAAAAATCATTAATTTTTGCTCTATTCAATTCTTCGGGTATCCTTCTCTTGCATTCAAGTTTTGAATTGATATTTGATATGTTTTGTGTAAGAACGGACAAGGAATTAGTATTTGATTGGATTAGATATTTGTTAAATGGAAGGAGTTGATAAAATGGACACAGAATTAATCAAATTTTCACACCTGGTGAAAAGGCAAATTTCCAGAACAAAGAGAGCAAGAAAGGTGTGATTTTCACAATGATCAAATTACTGTAACATGATTCTAATATACAATATTGAACCCTTAATTCATTTAACGCTAGAATCGAAACAGGTGGTAAAGAACAAGATCAATATGCAAAAAATGCAGTCTGAGCTTGGATTTACACCATCAAGATTCTCAGTCAAACCTTTTAGAAAAAATCTTTTCTGACTTTTAGTGATTTATTTATCGGACTGAAAGGATGGAAAAAAATGTGGAAAAATGAGAAAATACTGGTTATAAAAGCACCCTCCCCCTTTTTTTCAGTAACATTTTCAAAATCTATCTCCCACAGGGTGGTATTTAGCCACTCAGCACTATTTGGATCCATCAAGATTCAAAGAGCTAGATTTCTTCTATGTTACATAATAAAGAACCCGTTATAATCTTTTAATCCTTTTCCAAAAATGTTTATTTTAGTCTTATTCCACGTAAAACCTTTGATTGAAATTATGAGAGTTCAAACCTGGTGCACAAAATCTGTGCAGAGATTTAGATTGTTTTTTTATTGATCACCTCAGCTGTCCTCTGTACCCAGAGTTGACTGGTCAAAAAGTAACATTGCCTTTGGGGGTATTTATCAGTCTCTACTATAGTAAGTTGCTGCTTTGATTCCTTACAGACATTTGAATTGCTTTTTTTTTTTCCTAGTTTTGCTGTAAAGAGCAAGTATGAAGCCTTCTTCATTGGTGGAAAAATTCAAGTAAGTATCAGTAATTTAAAATACAAATAAGTATTTATTAATAGCAAAAAAGAAACTGAGAGTTCTATCTATTTATTTAAATACTAATACTGAATTTCTCACTGAGTGTATATGTGACAAGCCTGTGGGTGTTTGAACCTATGCCACAAAGAAGAACGTCAGTTTAATACTAGTTGTATTTTACAATATAGAAGATAAAACTTTCATCAGCATTAACTCTTTACCACGCAATGACAACTTTTGATGACCCTGAGGTAGAAGCCTTTTGAAAACGCTGTAGGAAAAGGAGAAAATGCTGGTAACCAGCATTTTCTCCTTTTCCCTCAAGGTTTTTTACCCTTCCAAAATCAAATTCCCATTTTTAAGTCAAATTTATTTGGTGGCCTGCAAATGCTTTCAGTTTGGACCAGTCAATAAATTTGTTGTTTGGTAAAGAGTTAATCAGTTGCCCCCCAAAAAACAATCAGAAAAACTTACAAGCAATTATCTGTTCATGTTTTCCTGTGTGTTTTATTGTTCAGCTGTCCAGGGATGGAAGTTATATGTTTTGCTACTGTGGTAACAAGGTTAACATACTGGAGATATCTACAGGAAGAATCCATTATAAACTTGGAGAAGAAGAGGATGAAGAAGTCACTTGTTTTTGTTTGACACCTGATGATAAGGTAAAAATGATAAAAATTGGTAAAAAATTTCCTTTGAAATACAAGTACAGTAGTTCATAGCAGCAGATACAGATAGGTGGTGTACTTTGGTGTTCAAAGGTTTATACCTTTGGGGTTTTTTTTTTCCAATCCAAAAACTCAATTTATTATATACCAGTAAATTTTCCGTCTCATATACATGTGTTGCAATCAGATAAAGTACCACACACACACCCAAAAAAAACAGTATCTATACACTGTGAAATACACTGCGCACAGCTTGTATCAATTTGCAATTTTATTTGTTAAAATGTTAAGCTGTAATATTTGCCATTCATAAAATGCATACATGTAGTTATTACCTTCCACACTATTTATTTTTTTATTTTGTTAACTGTTTTTGAATAAAACGTCAGTAGCTGCAAAGTGCTGTTTGAGAGTTTATGATAAAAGGAATAAATGTTGCAGTAACTTTCCTGATGCTTGTAAGCCTTGTACATGTATTTTCTTCTCGCTAGGCAGTAGGTCTTGGGCAATAACAAATTTACTCGCAATCTGGAATAAAATACAAGCACTGGGAAAGTTAGTATAACATAAAACTCAGAATGTATGGGTACTGTGCTCACTAGTATTGTCTTGAGAGAGCTCTAATAACTAGCAAAAGCTATTCACACACATGCATACACACTCATGTATTATATGAATATAGGTATGAATAAAATGTATGTATTAACGAATGTATGTATGTATGTATGTATTTGAACAGCCCATATTAAATAGACCTTTGAAGCAGCTACATGTACATATACTTATATTTGAGATGTTTGGATTATTTTATCACTGTAATTTTTTATGATGTTGCTTATTAACCTTTTACCACACATTCTGGACTTTTAACAACCCTGAGGAAGGAAACCTTTTGAAAACATTGTGGGAAAAGAAGTAAATGCTGGTAACCATCATTTTCTCCTTTTTCCCACAATGATTTCTATCCTTACCAAAACAAATTTCAGTTATTTATTCACATTAATTTTGTCGTCTGTAAATGCTCCCAATTTGGATCAGTCTACAATTTTGTAGTTTGGTAAAGTGTTAAGATTGGTAGATGGCTGAATGCTAACAGCCTATACAAAGTTTGCCCACTAATCATTTACCATAATTGTGATAAAATTTTATACCTATTTTAAATAAAAGCATTTGCAGAGCACAAATTAATTGTTAGTCAGATAAGGAACAGGTCTCTGGAAATACTAAAAACATTGTAGGAGTAGCAGAAAATGCTGAGTACCAGCATTTTCTCCTGTTCTCAAAATGTTTTCCAAAGCCTTCTCTCTGAAAAATGTTAAAACTTGGACTTTTGTAGTTAAGGTTTAAGACTTAACCCATTACCACTCAATCCCTACTTTTGACGCCCCTGAGAAAGAAGCCTTTTGAAAACCCTGTGGGAAAAGGAGAAAATGCTGGTAACCAGCATTTTCTCCTTTTCCCACAGTGTTTTCTACCCTTCCCAGAACAAATTTCAATTTTTCAGTCACTTTTATTTTGTCGTCTGCAAATGCTTTCAATTTGGACCAGTCTAAATTTTTCTCGTGTGGTAATGGGTTAACTCTTTACCAAAAGACAAAATTTTAGACTTGTTCAAATTGTATAAGAACTTGCAGACAACAAAACTAACATTAAATGAAAATGAAAATTAATTTTGTAAGAGCAGAAAACTTTGTGGGAAAAGGAGAAAATGTTGGTTTCCAGAATGTTCTCCTTTTACCACAATGTTTTCAGAAGGGTTCTTTTCTCAGGGTTGTTAAAACCAGGGATTGTTTGGTATAGGGTTAAAGTACAAGGATATAATATTAACTCATTGTTCCTAAAACAAAGGTCTTTTACAGAGACTTAACTCTTTACCACACGACAAAATCTTAGACTGGTTCAAATTGAAAGCATTTGCAGACGACAAAATAAAGGTGACTGAAAAATTGAAACTTGTTCTGGGAAGGTTAGAAAACACTGTGGGAAAAAGAGAAAATGCTGGTTACCAGCATTTTCTCCTTTTCCTACAGTGTTTTCAGAAGGCTTCTTTCTCAGGGGCGTCAAAAGTAGGGATTGTGTGGTAATGGGTTAACAGGTCTTAAAATGATCTACCGGTATTTAAATATGGAAATTCAATATGAAAGATATCTGTAGTACAGATGAAAAAATACCATCAAAATAAATCAACGCAAGGAACATACTTTGAAGTACATGGACAAAATAACTTTGGCATCACAGACACCTTACCTATTCTATCATTGCTCTACAAAATTTTGTACACATTTAATCAATTTATCATTGTGGGTCTAAAGGTTCCCTGTCATTCTCTCCAACACAACAGTTGTTTAGGTAATATATACCTTAGTGTGGCTTAAACTTAGTCTGGTGGATACCTTGGCAGTTTTTATGGATTTGAGAAAAACCTTGAGGATTTTCATGACACAAACATTTCGGGTTTTACAGTACTTTTTAGATGCCATTTAGGCCAAAACAGGGTAGAAAGGGAAGTAAAAGATGAAATCAGTTAGCTTAGAAAAATAAAAGGATCGTTATAGAATTATACAGAAAACATTTTTTAGGCCCATGCAGAAGTCCATTTCCCCATTTTTCACAGGAAAGCTCATAGTATTGCCTTCAGAGATGTAGTATTAGATGTATTCATGACATGACTACCTTGTATCAAATGTTGGACATTTCCAAATGACAAGTTGAATATACTAAGATGGTGAAATTTGTCCTTAACCTTTTATCACACAAGGACAAGTTCTAAAGAAGCTGAGGGCAAGGCTTTTGAAAACATTGTTTGAAAAGGAGAAAATGCCAGTAACCAGCATTTTCTCCTTTTCTCACAAAGTTTTTAACCCTATCAAAGACGAGTTCCACCATTTCAGCCACATTAAAATATTCTTCAGGAAATGTATTCAGTTTTAACAAGTCTACACTTTTGATGTGTGTGGTAAATGGGTTAAAACGGGTAGAAAACAGAACTGGCAAAGGAAACTTGCTGGTATGTAATGTTTAAAGTTTAGATGTATGTCTGATTTTCAGTACATTGTTCTGGGTACACAGCCACTATTGTTGAGACAGTGGGACTGGCAGGAAAGAAAAATCATTCGAACCTGGAAGGTAACATGACAATGCAGGCTTTTAAATTTCTTCCTAAAATCACAAAGAACTTGGCTCTATGACCAGTGTAAAAAAAATAACAAAATTTACATCTTTCTAGCCTATGTTTTACATTGAATTTTGAAGAAATCTGCTATTACTTCAACAGTTCCCAAGATAAGTTTGTGAGATTTGAGTTTTTGATAGATCTTGATATGCAATTATGCTGGTAAGTAAGTTTTCAGTTTTATTTGCTTCAGCTGTCTATGAGCAAGGTTAAAACACCAATTTTGATAACTCTTGATATCCAGATTAATCAAGTACCATGTCACACCAAAGTAAAGGTCATATTATTGGTACTGAAAATAGAAAATAGAGAAAAAGGAACAACTAAATCGGCAGTAACTTCAATCATTTTTGAACCAGGGTTATGAAACTTTGCTTGGTAACAGACTGGATAAGTAAAAAAGCAAGTACATGTACATTAATGTTAGGGATGAAGTTAGAGTAAGGCTGTCTGTTGGAAGAAATAGATTGGGAAGATGCTATAATGTTACAATCTTTAGGTAACACCTTTTCCGCAGGATCCTATCTTTTTATCAAACCTGAGGATACAGGCTTTTGAAAACAATGTGTAAAAATGAGAAAATGCTGGTAACCAGCACTTGTACCTTTTTTCCTGTAGCTAGAGAAAAAGTCATAGTCACTATTTCAAGATACAAAAATGTAGGATCCAAGCACAAATCAGAAAAGGAATTTGGTCTTGTTATATCAGGTGATTGCTCAAGGACAGTCATGTTTCTCGTGTTATAGCACTTTATTTGTCCTAATGATTCTGTCTTTAACAATGCAATGTTAAAAAAGGATTTCAACTTCTATCATTTAAGGCTATCCATATTGCACCAGTAGTGTCCATGGCATTTGATGTGACCTCCACTTTACTTGCAACAGGAAGTTCTGACTCCACCATTAAAGTGTGGGACATTGACAAGAAATATTGTACCCACAATTTGAAGGGACATCAAGGTGTTGTGAGGTAAAACAGTTTTTATACCAAACAAGGAAAATTTTACCTTTTTTTTCTCTGAGTTGTTTAAGTCAGGATTGTGTGGTACAGGGTTAGAATCACCTTAGCAGAGAATTATTGATTATTGATGTTTGTGAAGTCCTCCAAATTTTGAAACTGACCAAAATACATGTACATGTATAGACTGGTTGTTAGTTAATTAGAAATCCAAAATGTTTATTTAGATTGAAACCTCAAAATGTATCTTTAGATTGAATACATGTTAAGAGCATCAACAACAAAATATAGAAATAAATCTTGTTCAAGTGTTTTCTTTAATCTGCTAAATAGCATATCAGATAAAAGATTCTAGAAATCAAAATAATTATGTACCGATATAAAGATTCTTGACTTGTAATCTGTATTATTTGGAATATTAAACTTTCTTGTCTGCAAGACTTCTCATATAGACATTTTGCAATGAAATTGATTAATTAACGTTTTGAAAAAACTCAGATTAAATCATTATTCAAACAAACTTTTTCTTGTCTCTTTGTTTTCTTCAAATTCATCAGTACATATTTTGATCTTCTTTTGGTGTATATCTTTAATTTTGAAATTCAAAGAAATGTATATCAGGTTTTGTAGTACAGTGACATGAGTGCAGTTAAGGAGTTTGAAATACTAACTGTTGTGGTAAAATATTGAACCATTCTATACTTAAGATTTTATCATACTTAACCCTTTACCACATGACAAAACTTTAGACCTGTCGGAAGTGAAATTATTTGCAGATGACAGTTATAGTTTGGCTCATATGAAATTATTTGTCTTTGAATGGGTAGAAAACATAGTGGGAAAAGGAGAAAATGCTGATTACCAATATTTTCTCCTTTTTCCACAATGCTTTCAAAAGCTTTCTCTTTTAGGGACGTTAAAAGTTGCCACTGTATGGTAAAGGATTAAAATATATGTTACTATTTAGTTGTGTGGAATTCCATCCACAAATAGAACGTCTGGAACTCTACTCTGCTGGGGAAGATTACAATGTGAGAATATGGAATCTCAAAACAAGCACATGTATAGCAGAAGTTGGAGCACATTTCAGCTTAGTCACTTCAATTCTCTTCTCCAATGATGGAAATAGTGCTTTCACGTAAGTCAAAAAGTTGAAAAACTTTAAGAAATATCTAAAAAAAAATGATGTACATGTATTGGAAATATGTATTAAAAATATTAGAGTAATGTTTGAGAAACCAACACTTAGCTGTCCTTCTATGGTACTGGATAATCATTTCTTTTTTCTCAGTGTGATAAAAGGCTTTACTTAATATGATAGTTAAAAGCCTTGCAAAATTCTGCAACCTTTTTGCCCTTATTGTACTATAGTACTTTGAGATGGTATGTAAAAAACATCTGAGTGAATGAAATTTTATCTTGATCATCTCCTTTCTCTGATGCATTTCTGGATATAGTGTGTGGCTAAAAGAGCTGACAGAATATTATGCAGTGAAGATTGAACTTTTCCTTTGTTCAGTTTGATGTTGACCTTTTCTGTCAACAGAGTATTTGATAGTTCCCTAGCATGCCTCAAATTAACCCTTTTCTAAACAATCCCTGATTTTAAAGACCCTGAGGAAAAATCCTTTGAAAACACTGTTGGAAAAGGAGAAAATACTGGTAACCAGCATTTTCTCCTTTTCCCACAATGTTTTCCACTCTTCCAAAGTCAAGTTTCAGTTCTTGAATCATGTTAATTTTGTTGTCTGCAAATTTATGCTTTCATTTTGGACCAGTCTAGGATTTTGTTATTTGAGAAATAGTTAAGTTGCATTGTTTGTAAGGCATAAAGATGTTGGCAGCAATCAGGTCAATTACTATTTTTGTTTTAAATTTTTGTGTTGCATACCACAGTAAATATATCTTTCAGATCTGGTAGGGATGGTGTTGTTATTATGTGGGATACAGTTGAACACAAAGTTTCGAAAACAATTCCAGTTTATGAGGTTTGTTTAATATTCAAGTTGAATTAAAATTTATCTCAAACATCTGAATAAGTTAGGCTGCAACACTCAAAAAAGAGTAATAGGACATTTGTTTAACCCTTTACCCTACAATGCTGACTTTCATCAACCCTGAGAAAGAAAGTATTCGAAAACAATATAGGAAAAGGAGAAAATGCTGGTAACCAGCATTTTCTCCTTTTCCCACAATGTTTTCTATCTTTTCCAAAACAAATTTGAATTTTTAAGTTACATCTATTTTGTCGTCTGCAAATGCTTTCAATTTGGACCAGTCTATAATATTGTCATTTGGTAATGAGTTAAAGTGTCCTCCAGGATCAGCCTGCACTGCCTGTGCAGGCTGATCTGAGTCGACATCGCTGTAATGTAATTTTCTGGTTTGTGCAAGTCTCCTGTAAGACAGAATTTGTTGTTGTTGTAAACTGTTGTCTGAAGTCAGTCTGCTCAAATGTCCAAATGCCTTTTTCACATGTTGCAGACCATAAGTTAGTGGTTACTTAACTCTTTATCACACAGTCCCAACTTTTAACGACCCGAGAAAAAAGCTTTTTGCAATCATTGTGGGTAAAGGAAAAAATATTAGTAGCCAGCATTTTCTCCTTTTCCCACATTGTTTTCTACTGTTCACGAAAGAAATTTGCTTTCACCTTGGACGAGTCTAAATTCTTGTTGTATGGTAAAGGGTTAAAGGATGTATAATAATGTTAATGGTTAAGCCATAAGTTTTATCCCTTTACTTGTCCATCCTATCTTTTAACTCTTTACCAAACGACAAAATTGTAGACCAGTCCAAATTGAAAGCATTTGCAGACGACAACCTAAGTATGGCTTAAAAATTGAAATGTGTCTTGGGAAGGGTAGAAAACATTGTGGGAAAAGGAGAAAATGCTGGTTACCAGCATTTTCTCCTTTTCCTACAATGTTTTCAAAAGGCTTCTTTCTGAGGGTCGTAAAAAGTAGGGATTGTGTGGTAAAGGGTTAAAGCCCTTGGGAAGAAAACTATAGAAAACCCAATGAGAAAAGGTGAAAATGCTGATAACCATCAAAATTAATACTGGGCTGAACCACTGTCTTTTATATCTAATCCAGTAAATGTTGCCATTCAAAATGGTCCTAATCTACGGAGTGCATTGAAAGTAAAATACATGTAAATTCCTGATAAAAGATACCCATATGGTTTTTAATTTTAAAACTGTGCTGATCAGATTATCCAAAAAAATTGTCTGAAGTTTTAGATCTAAGATCATAATACCAAATAGTCCATCTAGTCTGATCTTCATCTACTTTATTTACAAAAGCAACCAATATTGTCCTTTGACTGAAAGGATTAAGCCTCAGATTCTTTAACCATATTATACCACTTTCCTTCCAGGGCAGGGGGAAAATTTAGTTAAATTTCAATCAAAAACCTTTTTCCTTGACCTTTTCAGAAACTTGAGTCCATTGTCCTGCTACCAGAGGGAGAAGAATTTACAGAGCTGAATGTGGATGGAAGGCACCCCCATTTCATAACAGCTGGATCTAAAGGTAGCTGTGTTACATATTAGTCATTCCTTGTGAAAAAAGGGGTTTATACATATTAAAACCTATCACTAACTATTTAACACTTTATCACACAATCCAAAATTTTGTGACCCTGAGACAGAAATCCATTTAACTCTTTACCACACAACAAACTTTTAGACTGGTTCAAATTGAAAGCTTTTGCAGACGACAAAATAAAGGTGACTGAAATATTGAAATTTTTTCTGGGAAGGGTAGAAAACACTGTGGGAAAAGGAGAAAATGCTGGTTACCAGCATTTTCTCCTTTTCCCACAGTGTTTTCAAAAGGCTTCTTTCTCAGGGGCGTCTAAAGTAGGGATTGTGTGGTAATGGGTTAAACCGTAGTAGGATAAAGAGAACTGTTGTGGTAAAATATTGAACCATTCTGTACTTGATATTTTATCATACTTAACCCTGTACCACATGACAAAATTTTAGACCTTTCTGACAATATTTTCCCGCCACCCTGTCCTGCTACTTTCAAATGGTGTCTAAAATTTTGTTGTCTCACTTTTCTGGTTAAGTTTTATGAGTGTCTTTTCTTCGCGGTGGACAGGTTTGGGTATTTGAAGTTAAGCAGTCACTCAATTATGAATTGTTTGATTAATTGATTGAATGGTGTTTTACACCACTTTCATCATTATTTCACACAAAATTATCACAGTGAAAAAATAAACATAGACAGAAATTGATCAAGAGATCAAATACATGTAAGAGATTTTTCTTTTATGACAGGTATACTGAGGGTATGGAATTCCAAGACATCCAAATGTGTACATGCAACCAGTGAAATACAAACAAGAACTGCAGACAGTTCAGAACTTGATCTGGCAGAAGCTAGAGACGCTGATGATGTACAGAATATATCACAGATGGTGTATAATTCTTCTCTCAGACAAGTTGCCGTGGTTACATATGATCATAATATCTCATTGTTCAACTTAGATGACTTGAAATTACAGACTCAGGTATGTGTACACATCAACCCTTTACTGTAACTAGTTACCAGATAACAAGTTTTTGACTAGTCCAATTTTGAAATTATTTTCAGACAACAAATTTAGGGTAATTCAAATGATAGCATTTGCCTTTGAATGGACAAACATATTTTAGCAAAAGAAGGAAATACCGGTTACATTAATTAAAATTTCTCTTGGCCATTTTCTTTCCAAGGTGTGATAATTCTTTAATGGCTGATCCCTGGTTATGAGGAAAAGCAGCCATTGGCTCGGGGTGAATTTTTTGGAAAAAGAAACTTTTGGAAAGTATGGTCTGGATTGCTTTTGCCATCATGATATAACAGAAAAATGTTGAAAACAGCCATGAACACAGCGCTCACAAACAGGTGTTGACAACACCTTTGACAAGTACAAAATGGCTAACTGTAGATCTATGAATAGGATATAATAATATCTATAAAAGACTTGTTACTGAGCTTAGGCGATTTAGGGTCCTCTCAGGGTACTTTTCTTTAAGAATTCCTTGAGGAATGATCTACCTGTTTCCAAAGCTACTGTGTTTTACAACCCTAGGAAGGAAAGCCTGTGAAAAAAAATTGAGGAAAGGAAAAAATAGTTGTTACCAGTATTTTATCTTGTGCCAATAAATGTCCTGTAAATTACAAATACCACCTTTTGAGATGCTAATTATTTATTTTGTCTTCTGCAAATGCTTTCAGTTTGGACCAATTTTGTGTCAGGTAAAGGTAAATTGGTAATCACATCAAATTTAAAAATAGTCAAGAAAAAAATCATCATGTTGACCATTTTTTTGACATCTGTGATTATTTAATTGTACATGATAACAAATTTCAGACTTGTCATTATTGCAATCAATTGAATCAACAAATTAAATGTTTTTCATATGAGATTAATTTTCTGCAAAATTAAATTCATTGTTGGAAAAGTTGAGTATGCTGATGACCACCAAGCATTCCATGTCCATATCAATTAATGCTAAGGTGATCTACGGATCTTTACAGTACAAAGTTTTCATGACCCTGAGAAAGAAATCTTTTGAAAAAAAATGGTGGGAAAGCAATTTTTTTGGGGGGTTATCTATACAAGAATTTGTTCAGAATTTTCTGCTTTGTATCTTAGTTTGCAGGAAACAATGATGAGATAGTAGACCTGAAGTACTTTGGAATCAGTGATGAGTACATTATAGTAGCAACTAACAGTAAAAACTTGAAGTTGTTCAAGATTGAAAACTGGACCTGCCAGATTGTGTATGGACACACAGACACAGTTCTTGGAATTGATGTTATGGCCAAGGGAAATAGATTTTTAACAGCTGGGAAGGTAATCTATCTAAACCCTATCGCGTCAGTTGATGCTTAAATCAGTTTACAGAGTTTTTGATTTTGTGAATGGTCTGGTTTAGAATTAGAATACTTGGATTGAGTTCAAATGACACCATTTTCTGGTTTGAGTGACACTATTCTCTGCTTAAAACCTTTTACCAAACAACATAATTTCAGACTGTTCCAAATTGAAAGCAATTGCAGACAACTGATAAAATGTGGCTCAAGTGATTGAATTGTGTCAAAAAGGGTAGAAAATATTGTGGGAAATAGAGAAGAAGTGCTGGTTACCAACATTTTATCGTTTTCCCACAATGTTTTTCAAAGGTTTCTTTCCAAGGGTCATTCAAACTCTGTATTATATGGTAACGGGTTAAACTCTACTGGATTATGATCGTCAGCATTTAGCAAAAGGGCAACATGTATGTAGGTATTTATGGTTTACTTTTAGGTTAAAGTGTATATATTTGTTGTACTATTCATCTCTTTACCAAACAATCCAGACTTTTAACAACCTTGATGTGAAAAGCCTTTGAAAATATGTGGTATAAAAGAGAACTGGCTGGTAACCACTATCTCCTTTTTACTCAATCTTTTCTTCTCTTCCATAGACAGTTTCATTTTTTAGCAACATGTTATATTTTATCTGGAAATGCTTTCAATTTAGACTGGTCTATGACTTGATTGCTTGATAAAGAGATAACAAATTTGTTCATTGTGCAAAATTTGTCACAACTTGCATGTGGTTAACATTTATCAATGATATTATTTATGCAATGTTTTCTCATTTTTGTGGTGGCAAATATTTTCAAGCACCACTAAAACCTTGTTGACATTATATGAGTGATAGTAAAAGTTTGTTGGTTTTTTTAAAGCAAGATCCAAAGAATCTTTTTATAAGTTCTTATTTCTGCATTCAAAGTGCAAATTATCATGCCATTAATCATTTAAGTGGTATGTACTTGTTGTCCCATTAGTATGTACAAGTTCTAAATCTGTCACTGAAATTGACTTGTCAGAAAGAATTAGATATAACTGTGCTAACTTTTCCCTCTAACTTTTCTTCTGTACATGTCTTTGTATAATTATACATTTTATTTCAGGATGCATCTGTTCGTGTATGGGAAATGAGAGATAACAGGGTTTGCTGCCTGGCAGTAGGTCAAGGTCATACAAACCCTGTGGCAGCAGTGGCTTTCTCCAAGTAAGTCAAAAAAATTTAGAAAAAGTCTTTTTTTATGCATTGTAAATGGCTTTTTATCTTGGGTGCAACATTGTAAATGGCTTTTTATCTTGGGTGGAACTCTGTATATGCTATCAACATTCGGGACAGGTGTACCTATATATGTTTGCTATATTAATTAATAAGCGTAATAAGAATTACTTTTACAGTGCTGGTAGAACCAGAGTATCCTTCAAAATTTTAGCCCATAGAGCAGCAAATTTTTTATCTTTTCTGCCTTAAAAATTTAAAAATTCAGAAGGCATGATCACTTCTCAGACTTCAGTTTTCAACCATATTCTGTTTTCAGCTTATGTTAAGTGTTCACACAAGGTCAAACAATGAACAGACTAGATAATTTGAACTTTTTGATAAGATTAGACTGACATAAAAACTGAGCTTTTGTTGGTCAATTGGCTCTAGATCTAGGAATTGTGAACTCAAATCCCAACTCTCTCGAAATTCTTTATGGGAGTCGATAGTGCTAATTGTGACTGAACCATTCCTCTTATATACCCTGCAACATGCGAAAAGGGGCATTCAGACATTTGCGTAAATCGTAGTCTTGGATTTAGCTTGCGCAGTCTGCAGAGACTAATCTGAGACGGCACTTTAGGACTACTCTAGATTTTGTGCTATAGTGGTCTTAAACAAAACAGAACATTACATTAAAAGGGAACATGTCATTTCGGATTAACGTGCACAGACTGTGCAGGCTGGTCTGAGAAGACACTTTACACAAATGTACTGCATTTGTGTTGCAGACCCTATGTCAGAAAGCCAACAGCAAAGTGGAAAAATTTGTGTCTGTAGTCTACCATTAATACCAGGAATGCATTGATATGTGTACCGGGTACCGGGGTCTATGACATAATGTAAGTCCAAAAATTGGCTTTAGCTCAAAACAACAAATGTGCCAAAGACAGGCGACAACAAACTGAGGCTTGCTCTTGCTTTTCAGGTTAAAAGGCAACTTTTTCGTGAGTGGAAGTGAAGATTGCACCTTAAAATTGTGGTATTTACCCAAGGATTTTAGTCCATCTGCTGTAACAGACATTCATCCATCCTTAACCGAGAAAGCCCATGACAAGGAAATCAATTCTGTAACAGTATCCCCTAATGATAAGTTCATTGCAACAGGTTCCATGGATAAAACTGCAAAGGTAATGTCTATCGCAGACATAATTCTGGGCCATGAAATGATAATACAGAACATAGTTATATTTAATTCTTTATCGCTAAACAAACATTTAAATTCTCCCTAACCGAAAGAGTGCACAGACAACACATTAAATAAGCTCTTTTGATGGAATTTTTCTTTGAAAAGGTACATGTCATTGGGGAAAGGGAAAAAAATCGGTAGCCAACATTTCTCCCTTTCTCAAAATTCATTTTTGCATTCAGCGAGGAGTAATTACTGACTTTTGTATACAGTGAAATGTTTTAATTGAAATAATTATCTTGTTCTGTCTTTGAAAGAAATTCAAAAGCAGCTTAACCAGTAAGCCATATTTACACAGTTGTCAGTGCCTCTGTTCAACTGTCTTTCTGGTATTACAGTTGTGGAACTCGAGAAACCTGCAGTTAGTTGGGGTGATGAGAGGTCACAAGCGAGGTGTATGGAGTGTGCAATTTTCACCAGTTGATCAGGTAAGTGTACAGTAGAACAGTGTTGAACCCATAACAAGTTACCATTTTATGCCAACTTTTGATAACCTTGAAAGAGAATATCTTTGAAAAAATTGTGGAAAAAGGAGAAAGTGCTAATTGCCAGCTTTTTATCCTTTTACACAATATTTTCTACCATTCCAAAATAAAATTCCAATTTTCAAGAATATTTGTTTTGTTGTTGTTGGTAAATGTTTTCAAATCGGAAATATCTAAAGTTTTTTTGTTTGGTTAGCAATCTAACACTGGTCAAATCCAAGAAGTGCAACGGGTTTTCCCCATGTCTGACTGCTGCATGATAAGCCATCATTGCACAAAGCAGCTTTAGTGCAAGGCTTTCTGAAGCATGAAAAAGTTGTTGCACTCACCCATCTTCCATACTCTTCTGACCTTGCCTGTTGTACCTAGACCTTTAGGGTAAAAAAGTTATTTAGAGCAAACACCTCAGTTCTGCAATATTCCAGTATCTTCATAGTTTGCCCAAAAAGACTACGAATATGCCTCTAAAGACCAGATCTAGAGATTGAAACTTTGTATAGCTGATGGAGGTCAGTACTTTGAGGGAAAAAAACAGAAATTTCATTGAAATCCATGAAGAACCAAATTTTAGGTGCTTAAATGCATTCATATTTGAATACTCATAGTATGTTTGCAAAGATGGTTTATAAACTTGGATATTGAGGAAAATGCTTTTAGAAAAAAACAGCAGATTTTCCTTTTTTCTGTTCTTGTATTTATCATTATTTTTCCAGATTCTTGCAACATGCTCCAGTGATGGTTTAGTAAAATTATGGTCGCTGACAGATTTTAGCTGTGTCAGGGTATGTTTTATAATTTGTAAACAAAATGTAGAAAAATAAGTTAGTACTTGAATTTATAATAAGACACTTCTTGCATGTTATTTTAATTGTAGTTATCAAGTTTAAATGCAACAAACTTTGACTGAAAACAGAATGAAAGGGAAACACTTTATGAATTCATGTAGGATTTATTAGAGGTTAGCTCGGCCTTGATTGAGCTGCTTCTAAAGGTCGTTAGTATAGAGAGGGGAAAAATGTTTCAAATTTCACCATTAAATGGAACAGACAATGATCAAGAGATAAATGAACCATTTTTATGAAACTTGTTTTTGGATTAATGCCCTAGACCTTAGGCTTATTAGCTGTGACTGTTACCTGCTCTAATAAACATCTATACAGCTTTAAGTACAAGTGACATGATGTAGAAATATTTAACGAAAGAAAAAAGTATTATTGTGAAAGATATGTATTACTTTACAGAATAAAAGAACTTTAATTGTTGCATGACCTTAAAATACTTTCACACAAAGTTACATAAAAACAGTTTTGGATTAAACATAGATTATCAATATGAAAGGTCCCATAGTAGCCAAAAGTAATTAAGATGGGTTATGAAATGTGTTTTAACTCTTTACCAAACAACAAAATTTTAGAATGGTCCAAATTGAAAGCATTTGCATACGACAAAATAAAAGTGACTGGAAATTTGAAATTTCTGTTGGGAAGGGAAGAAAACATTGTGGGAAAAGGAGAAAATGTTGGTCACCAGCATTTTCTCCTGTTCCCACAATGTTTTCAGAAGGCTTCTCACTCAGGGTCGTTAAATGTCGGGATTGTGTGGTAATGGATTAAGTCAGATCGTCACATTTCAAATTACTCGTATGTAAATTATTTTGAGGGAAATAGTCTATCATCATATTGTAGGTCCAAGTGTAAGTCACTGGCAGAAAAATTTACTTATAAAATAGGTCAAATGTTGCCAAGTCGTTCTGTCTTTTGATTATTCTTTACTTGGTATTAAGTTTCATTTTACCGCATGTGACTAACACTTAAACCAAAAATACAATAACAGACTGTCATCTTCACAATAACTTCCATACTTTTAAAATGTATGATTTTAATTCAAATACCTATTGAAGGCCACACTCTTTTCTTATAGGAGCTATTGATTTGTTAAATGATATTTGTATCAGTTGTTGGAATTACAACTTAAGGATCTGCTGATCTACAATTCAGTCTGGTTCTTATCTGTTTGCAGACTTTTGAAGGCCATGACAGTTCAGTGTTAAAGATTTCCTTTATAAGTCGTGGAATGCAACTACTCTCTGGGTAGGATTTTATTTAGCTCTCCTAGTTGATTATTTGCACATAATATCAAATCATCATAAAATCTTGAATAATAGGATAAAGACCATTTGCTTCATTGTTAAATGTTGCTTGCTTGTATATGTTAAAGTGTTAAAACCTTAGACTATTTTTCTGGGTTGGCTGTAGACATGTATACATTTTCAAGGCTACAATGTCTTTTTTTTTTCCTAAAAATGTGTTTAATATTTCAGTTTTATGTCTTTCAGTGTTACAAGATGTAAAAGAGTTAAACTTCTGTATTTCTTTGAAACTTCATGCATCTATTGTCAAACTCTTTGTTGATAATTGTCAAACTGCATACTTAGGATGAGAATATGAATGCTTAGCATTCCTGCAGTGGCTGTTTTAAAATGACCAAGAATTTGTCTAACTACAAAAAGGGAAAACATTAACAAAAGAAATGAAAAAAATATTGGATGAACATGGGTGAATTGGTTTTTAAGTGCATTTTGTTGGTATGAGTATTAACATTTGGCTATAAATCATCTAACTGAATTTTGTTTTTGGAAATTTCTTTGTATGAACCTGATTATTCTACAAAAACATTAGAGAAGAAATATTGTAAGAATTAATAATTGTATTTTAATGATTTTGTCGTTAAACTCTTTGTTACTTGTGACATTTGAAAATGGCTAAGAAAGTGCATTAAATAGAACAACATACTAACCCACAGTCAGTTTGAAATCATCTATATGCGAGGCAAAGTATTTTGAAAAACTTGGTATGTAAAACTTATCCTTATTCAGACATCAGTAAAATAGTTGGGCACGAACACTCATGCGTCTAACATTGTCACTGCCAGGATCTCTTCAGCGTTAGGCTTCAGTCATAGATGACTTTACTCAGGTTGAGTATGGCCCTCTTGTTAGAATATTTTTTGCTTGAACTGTAACTACCTTTCCCACACCCCAATAAAGTTGACAAACATTATCAATTCGAAGGAAAAAGAAATCACATGAGGAAAATAGTGATATTCAGATCAGTATCATTTCTTTATTTTTTGACAGAGATTCTAATGGTTTAGTTCGACTTTGGACTATAAAGACTAATGAGTGTGAGAAGGTTTTGGAAGCACATGAAGACAAGATCTGGGCTCTTGCAACCAATAGAGCAGAGGATAGTTTCATCTCAGGGGGCGTTGACTCAAATGTGATAGTTTGGGAGGTAAAAGGGATATTGTACACACAAACTTAGCATATATTTCATTTTATTTCGTTATGGTTTGACTAGGTGGAAATATGTTATCAGTTTTCTAAACTCAAACAATCATGGGAGCTCCAGATAAGGGGGATTAATGCTTTTCTAAATCCATCATTTGTTTTTCAAACCATGTGTTGTTGGTACTCATTAGAATCTTCTTGTTGAGATGATTCTAATGTGTACCTTTAACATAGGGTTTGCTTAAGAATGTGTGATATTTTTGTTTTAAAATCAAAATCACTCCCTCTATCTGTAGCTCTGAATTACCATATATATGTGAGATTATTTTGCTGATAGGCCGAATCTGTCTGATTAGCCTGACAGTATTGTGATTGTTGTAATTTCTGTGAGGTTTTTCATTTTTACCATCATCAGACAACAGAAATGTTTGAGCATAATGTCTTGGAAAAGGTTGTGGCTAAAGGAGAAATTATCTTTCACAAGCAGTTTATCTTATTTCTGTAATGTTGTTTTCTGTAAAAATATATAACACTTTAATTTATTCATATTTTACAAACATGTTTTTAAAGTTATATGCTGCAGGTTTGTTTCAGAAATTAATGAGCTCAAAGTTATTTGTTTATCAGTAGAATGGGGATACCAAATTTTGGGTGTGGTTGCTTTAAATCAAAATTCTGTGTCGAAAAACGGGCTTAATTTTTGAAAAAATATTCTGATTGTTAAAGGCCACTGATGTATTAGTTCTCCTTTATATACGAGGGGTGTTTGAAAAGTTATGGGACGATTGGGGTGATTCTTTTATTTATTTAGATTTTTAGCTCACCTTAGCACAAAGTGCTAAAGGTGAGCTATTGTGATCGCCCCATGCCCAGCGTCCGGCATCTGTCAACAATTTCTTTAAACATCTTCTCCTCCTAAACCATTGGGCCAATCTTCATGAAACTTGGCAGGAATGTTCCTTTGGTGAAGCTCTACCAAAATTGTTCAAATAATTTAATTCCACCCATAACTCTGGTTGCCATGGCAACAAAAAAAAAAAAAAAAAAGAAGAAATCTTCTCTGAAACTAGAAGGCATAGAGCTTTGATATTTGGTATGTAGCATCTCCTAATGGACCTCTACCAAGTTTGTTCAAATTATGCCCCTAGGGCCAAAACTGGCCCCACCCCGGGGATCACAAGTTTGAGCATAGGAAAACTTTAAAAATCTTCTCCTCTGAAACTTGAAGGCGTAGAGCTTTGATATTTGGTATGTAGCATCTCCTAGTGGACCTCTACCAAGTTTGTTCAAATTATATCCCTGGGGTCAAAACTGGCCCAACCCCAGGGGTCAAAAGTTTGAGCATAGGAACAAAGAAGGAAAACTTTAAAAATATTTGCCTTTGAAATTTGAAGGCGTAGAGCTTTGATATTTAGTATGTGGCATCTCCTAGTAGACCTCTACCAAGTTTGTTCAAATTATATCCCTGGGGTCAAAACTGGTCCCACCCTGGGGTCACAAGTTTTAGAATAGGAACAAAGAAGGAAAACTTTGAAAATCTTCTCCTCTGAAACTTGAAGGCGTAGAGCTTTGATATTTGGTATGTAGCATCTCCTAGTGGACCTCTACAAAGTTTGTTCATATTATGTCCCAGGGGTCAAAACTGGCCCCAACAGGGGGGTCACAAATTTGAGCATAGGAATAAAGAAGGAAAACTTTGAAATTCTTTTCTTCAGAAACTAGAAAGCTTAGAGCTTCGATATTTGGTCTGCTGCATCTCCTAGTAAACATCCACCAATCGTATTCAAATGATGTCCCTGGGGTCAAAACTGGCCCCACCCGGGGGTCAATAGTTTGAGCATAGGAACAAAGAAGGAAAACTTTAAAATTCTTCTCCTCTGAAACTAGATGGTGTAGAGCTTTATTATTTGGTATGTGGCATCTCCTAGTGGACTTCTACCAACTTTGATTAAATCATTCCTGTGGGGTCAAAACTGGCCCCGCCCCGGGGGTCACAATTTCGTACATAGGAACAAAGAAAGAAAATTTAAAAATTCTTCTTCTCTAAAACTAGAGGGCATAGAGCTATGATATTTGGCATGTAGCAATTCCTAGTGGATCTCTACCAAGTTTGTCCATATTATGCCCTTGGGGTCAAAACTGGCCCTGCTCGGGGGGTCACAGGTTGGAACATAGCAACAAAGAAGGAAAACTTTAGAAATCTTCTCTGAAACTTGAAGGTGTAGAGCTTTGATAGTTGGTATGCAGAATCTTCTAGTGGACCTCTACCAAGTTTGGTCATATGATGTCCCTGGCATCAAAACTGGCCATGCCCCGGAGGTCAAAGGTTGGAACGTAGGAACAAAGAAGGAAAATTTTAATTTTCTTTTTCTCTTGAACAGGAAGGTGTAGAGCTTTGATATTTGGTATGTAGCATCTTTGAGTGGATCTCTACCAAATTTGTTCCAAGGATGCTGCTTTGGTTAAAACTGACCCAGCCCCGGTGACCACAAATTCAAACATAGGACAAAGAAGGAAAATTTAAAATTCTTCTTTGAAACTGGAAGGTGTAGAGCTTTGATATTTGATTGCCCTATGTCCGGCGTCTTTCGCCCATCAACAATTTCTTTCAACATCTTCTTCTCCTAACCCACTGGGACAATCTTGATGAAACTTAGCAGGGATGTTCCTTGGGTGAAGCTTTACCAAAGTTGTTCAAAGAATTGAATTTCACTCATAAACTATAGTCTAAGGTGAGCGTTCCAGGGCCAATGGCCCTCTTGTTTAATGATTTTTTCGGTAGTAATAGCTACAACCATATTCTATAGGTGAATTGAAACAAACGAAGATATCCGCCACAAGTGATGAATGGTCACTATAACAACGTCAAGTTGACGCGAGCGGGGCACCTTGACATCAATTCACAAAATAACTTCTTCTTAATTGCAAGTATGGATCACAATAAGCACTCCAGTATGTTTTTGAATTGTGTATGACAAAAGTATTTGCCCGCAGGGTACCCCGTCTACTACTTGCCATCAAAAGCTACAGGGAATTGCCTACAGTAAGGCTTTCCTGAAACGGTACAGAGAACGTGGTGACAGGTTCTTGGTATTCATTATTACGGCCGATGTAACTTGGATTTGTTTGTATCATCCATAGACCAAGCAAGACAGTTCTGTGTGGAAAAAAACCCTTATTCATCCTTGCCTACAAAAGCAATGGTGAAACGTTTTATTTTTTTGAAATGAATGGAGTTATTCTTTGCCACACACTGTCGATTGGGAAGACAGTCGCAGTACAGTATTACTCGAACACACTGTCTTTCGATTTTTGAAATACATTGTACATAAAGTGTTATTTTTATTTTATATGATTACAGAATTGGTTGGTAAAACCAGTGATTTTATAAACATAATTTCATTGTACATGTTTAAAGATGCATAGGTTCAACCATAAGCTCGTTTCAGGTGCACATGCACCGACATGATTTGACCAGGGTTGTATAGGAGAACCCGGCACATTCTACTTAAATCACAACAATGCCACACCTTATACATTATTAACTACCAAGAAAGTACCTGTTGGTAGATAGAGTAACATTATAGCGCCCCACCATACTCTCCAGACTCGCACCGTGTAATTTTTGGTTATTTGCCACTATCAAGCATTACTGACACGTTCGCTAAATTTGACGTAGATGATCTTCCCGTCGTGGTCAGGGAATGTACAAGGAACATTCCATCATCAGACTTGAAACAAGAGGGCCATTGGCCCTGGAACACTCACCTTAGACTATAGCTTATGAGTGAAATTCAATTCTTTGAACAACTTTGGTAAAGCTTCACCCAAGGAACATCCCTGCCAAGTTTCATCAAGATTGGCCCTGTGGGTTAGGAGAAGAAGATGTTGAAAGAAATTGTTGATGGGCGACAGACGCCGGACATAGGGCAATCAAATATCAAAGCTCTACACCTTCCAGTTTCAAAGAAGAATTTTAAATTTTCCTTCTTTGTCCTATGTTCGAACTTGTGGTCCCTGGGGCTGGGTCGGTTTTAACCAAAGCAGCATCCTTGGAACAAATTTGGTAGAGGTCCACTCAAAGATGCTACATACCAAATATCAAAGCTCTACACCTTCCTGTTTAAGAGAAAAAGAAAATTAAAATTTTCCTTCTTTGTTCCTATGTTCCAACCTGTGACCTCCGGGGCATGGTCAGTTTTGATGCCAGGGACATCGTATGACCAAACTTGGTAGAGGTCCACTAGAAGATTCTGCATACCAAGTATAAAAAAAAGCTCTGCACCTTCAAGTTTCAGAGAAGAAGATTTCTAAAGTTTTCTTTCTTTCTTGCTATGTTCGAACCTGTGACCCCCCCTGGGCTGGGCCAGTTTTGAACCCAAGGGCATAATTTGAACAAACTTGATGAAGGTCCACTAGGAATTGTTACATGCCAAATATCATAGCTCTATGCCTTCTAGTTTTAGAGATGAAGAATTTTCTTTCCTTGTTCCTATGTTTGAACTTGAGACCACCCCCCCCCACCCCCCGCTGGGGTGGGGCCAGTTTTGACCCCACAAGCATGATTTAAACAAACTTGGTAGAGGTCCACTAGGAGATGCAACATACCAAATATCAAAGCTCTATGCCATCTAGTTTCAGAGGAGAAGAATTTTAAAGTTTTCCCTCTTTGTTCCTGTGTTCAAACTAGTGACCCCCGGGGTGGGGCCAGTTTTGATCTTAGGGACATCATTTGTACAAACCAGGTAGAGGTCCATTAGGAGATGCAACAGACCAAATATCAAAGCTCTACGCCACCTAGTTTCTGAGGAAAATAATTTTAAAGTTTACTTTCTTTGTTCCTATGTTCAAACTTGTGACCCCCCGGGATGGGGCCAGTTTTGACCCCAGGGGCATAATTTGAACAAACTTGGTAGAGGTCCACTAGAAGATGCTACATACACAATATCAAAGCTCTACGCCTTCAAATTTTAGAGGAGAAGATTTTTAAAGTTTTCTTTCTTTGTTCCTATGCTTGAACTTGTGAACCCTGGGGTGGGGCCAGTTTTGACCCCAGGGGCATAATTTGAACAAACTTGGTAGAGGTCCACTAGGAGATGCCACATATTAAATATCAAAGCTCTACGCCTTCAAGTTTCAGAGAGAAAGATTTTTAAAGTTCTCCTTCTTTGTTCCTATGCTCAAACTTGTGACCACCGGGTCGGGGCCAGTTTTGACCCCAGGGGCATAATTTGAACAAACTTGGTAGAGGTCCACTAGGAGATGCTACATACTAAATATCAAAGCTCTACACCTTCAAGTTTCAGAGGAGAAGTTTTCCTTCTTTGTTCCTATGCTCAAACTTGTGATCCCTGGGGTGGGGCCAGTTTTGACCCTAGGGGCATAATTTGAACAAACTTGTTAGAGGGTCCACTAGGAGATGCTAAATACCAAATATGAAAGCTCTATGCCTTCAAGTTTCAGAGGAGAAGATTTTTAAAATTTTTTCTTCTTTGTTCTTATGCTCAAACTTGTGATCCCTCGGGATGGGGCCAGTTTTGACCCCAGGGGCATAATTTGAACAAACTTGGTAGAGGGTCCACTAGGAGATGCTACATACCAAATATGAAAGCTCTATGTCTTCAAGTTTCAGAGGAGAAGATTTTCAAAGTTTTCCTTCTTTTTTCCTATGCTCAAACTAGTTATCCCGCAGGGTGGAGCCAGTTTTGACCCTAGGGGCATAATTTGAACAAAATTAGTAGAGGTCCATTAGGAGATGCTACATATCAAATATCAAAGCTCTACGCCTTCTAGTTTCAGAGAAGAAGATTTTCAAAGATTTCGTTTTTTTTTTTTTTTTTTTTTTCTTTTTGTTGCCATGGCATCCAGAGTTATTGATGGAATAAAATTCTTTGAACACCTTTTGGTAGAGCTTCACCCAAGGAACATTCCTGCCAAGTTTCATGAAGATTGGCCCAGTAGTTTAGGAGAAGAAGATGTTTAAAGAAATTGGACAAGAGATGCCGGACTCAGGATGATCACAATCGCTCACATTTAGCACTTTGTGCTAAGGTGAGCTAAAAATGTTTTAATTCGTGCATATATAGACATCAAAGGCGCATTGAGCATACTGAGGAGTATTTTGAATAACCATGACTATTTCAGACATTTGTAAATACAAAATTTTTATTTGTGCATCAAGGTGCCAGCTTACGTGGACTTGACGTTGTTATGGTGACACTACATCACACATTTCGTGTAACTCCCTTTATTTGTTTCAGCCAACCTATTGAATATGTTTGTAGCTATCATTACCGAAAAACTCATTAAAAAATATCAAAATATAAAAGAATGGCGGCACTTGTCCTGAAACTTTTCGAACACCCCTCATACTTGACAACTAATGACAGAGGTATTACAAATGTCATCATTTTAGCACTATCAGATGCAGAGTATGCACCTGACAATGCCAGGGCTACAATACCTTGATGTTTCCTTCAAAACTAGCGGAGCAAAGAAAGCAAGCAGTTCAGCTTTATTCATGTTGGAGACATTTGTTCATTAAAAAATAAAATTGTCAAGTTTTTACAAATTTCAAATGTTTCTTTCCATCAGAATTTATCATGTGGTTTCATAACTTTCTTCATAGGATGTCACGGAAAAGGAAGAAACAGAGAAAAAGGAAAAGCAACAGCATACAATGCTGCAGTAAGTTTTATACATATATATTTATATCTTTTCTCTCCACCTAAGATTTGCCTCTTTATGATCATGCAGAATAAGACTTACTAGAACACTTCTGGAAAAAGGAGAAAGTGCTGATAACCAGCATGATATCTTTTTGCCTCATAATCATCAAAAGAGAAATCTTCTAGTTTGAGTTTTAAACAGTTAATTTGTTGTCAAACCTGTTTCATTTTGAAATGAAAAAATGTTGTCACCTGGTAAGGAGTTAAATAGATCGGTTTAAAGTTAAGATTTTTATGCTCGTTCAGAAAACAGTTTTTGAAGAAGAGCACAGAGAGTTGTGACAAGCAGTTGCTTCAACATTGTGTATCAGTTTTTCTCTTTCAAAATATGTGCCTTATTTTCAAATATTACTTGTGCCTCTTTAACTAGTACATGTGTATTGTGTTTTTCGAGACATATCTTTTCTGGTGATTGATTACAATTAGATTCTGGCACACATGTTACAAAGCATTGTGGAAAGAAAAAAGAAATTCATATTGTTAGTAATCTTTCCTCTTGACACATTGTTAAAATAGGTTTCAAGGTTATTAAATTTTTGTATATGTATTTCATCATTACTCCTTACAAGGATGTTTCCATAGTATGTTGTGTCTTTCTAAACAGATCTTGTCTGCTGATTGGTCCTGTGGACCATGTTAGGAAACATGTGGGGAAAAAAATTGTATCACTAGTACTCTTTCCTCTTGACATGATGTTAAAACAGGTTTCTAGGGATTGAATCTTTGTCTATGCATTTTATCCTTGCCCCAAAACAAGGATGTTTCCTTAGTCATCTGCTACAAGTTTTATTTTGTGTGGGTAAAGAGTAAAAAAGTTGAAAAATGTTTAATTTTTTACGAGAAGGCAAAATTTTTGGCTTGTCCAAGTTGGAAGCATTTACAGAGGACAAAAAAAAGTGCGGCTCAAATTATTGGATTTGTTTGCAAGAGTAGAAAATATTGTGGGAAAAATCTTTTTGTGTTTTTGGTACAAGTTCTTGAAATGTTAGTTTGCCAAAGGGATTGGTGACATATTTCATCACTGACCTGTTAGACAAATGAATGCTTTGAATGACAATATCTGTTTAATTTTTTATCCTTACAACCATTCAGAGAGCAAGAACTATCCAATCTAATCCAAAAGAAGAAATATTTGAAGGCAATTGGTCTAGCAATAGTGTTGGAGCAGCCATTCAGAGTTCTAAATATACTGAAAGGTAAATGAGCTGAGCTGTGGTAAAAAAGGGTTCAATGCATCTCCATAATGTATTATAGCAAGCAAGTCAGCACATAATTATACATGTATAAAATCCATTTTATCTAACAACTGAGTGAATCATGATGTTGAATGGTCATTGGACATGCAACAAACTAACTGCTTGAGCTGACCTTGGTTGAAATTTTTTGCAGATGCATTAAACATCCTTTTTATAGCACATGACACAAACACATACACAGAGAAAAAATTCAAATGATATGATTAGAATTCAATGAATTTTAAAACCTGCATTGTTTACTTTTGGCCGCTATTGGGACTTTTACTTGGCAGTTGACTAATGGCAGTTTTGCAGTCATTCATTATATTTTTTTGTAAAAACTTTGAAAAATAAACTCTTTTGACAAGAAGTTCATTTTTTAACCTTTTTAGACAAAAGCCTTATCTGGTATAGAACACATTTACTTTAAAGATTTAATATACATTTCAGAAATTTTGTCTGAGTTTGAAAATGGAGAAGAAAAGCTTCATGAAACGTTGGTGAAAATGAGATTGGATCAGATAGGTCAGTTGTGTATTCTAATCTTATTGATCTTTGCATGTACTGATATCCAGAACCCTGTTGCACACAATCCAGTTTTAACAAGCCCGAGAGGGATGCTTTTGAAATCATTTTGGGAAAAGGGAGTCTGCTTTTTTTTCCCTTACCCAAGATGTTTTACACTGTGTAAAAGATATTATCATTTCAGCTATATTTATCTGAAAATACTTTCCAGTTTAGTTCTGTGGAAATTGTTGTTTTCTAAAGGGTTAATCATCTTGGCATGCGCCACATCAAAGTATATTCTTGATATTACAGCAAACTTGTGCAAGATATTTAGTGGAGAAATGTTTTAAAACTTTACCACATGATTCTGAATTTTAACAACCATGAAGTAGAGACTTTTAAAAACATTCTGGAAAAAAGAATAAATGTTTGTACGAAGCATTTCCCCTTTTCCCCCCAATATTTTCGTAAATCATTGGTTTATCTGTTATCTTCAAAGTTTGACCAATATGAGATTTTGTAGCTTAGTAAAGAGTCAAGGACAGGTAAATTGTGTTGAGCTCTGCTGGCAAAAAGTCTGAAGAACTTTCATGTCACCATTGTTGTAATAGTCTGTCTGTTGTCAAGAATTTGTGCACCCAATTGATTTTATAATGTTAACATAATGAAGACAACAATTTCAATTCAGTTTTTGTGAAATTTAAACAATTAATCTGCTCTCTAAAAGTATTTTGGAGGAGTATATAGACACCGAGCACTAAGTCTGCTCGTACTTTCTAAATTATTGTTACACATCAGAAAACATCCATCTGTTTTACCCATATTTTCATTCATAATGAATGAAGAGGTTGGAATCTGGTAAAAACAAACCTTATCCAACAATTCAGAATAAGGGAAAGTTATTTATTTGAATCAATAAATCATATTTTTATTTGTAGTTTGTTTGCTCTGTAAATCATCCTCACATATCATGGATAGTCAACACGAGAATGAAATACGTTTTTTTATAACAGAAATACTAACCAACCCTTTATCCCATAAGGCATTTCTATGGTATCTCTAAATGACCCTTAATAACAGCAAGGATGAAACGGTTTCTTACATGCATATGACACCTTTTGATAGCATAGAAAACATTGTGACAAAAGGTGAAATTGCTCGTCAGGAGCAATTTCACCTTTTGCCACAATGTTTTCCAAAGGCTCCTACAAGCAATGAGTAAAAATGAGTATCTATGGAGTAAACGGTTATCATAGTTAGGGGACTTCAAATCGGGAGTCACTTAAAATTTTGTTTACACTTCTACAGAAAACTAACACAACATTGATTTATATGTTTAAGATGCACTCCTAAGGTTTGCTAGCAAATGGAACACCAACAGTCGACACTGCCATGAAGCTCAGGTTGTCCTTACCTCTGTCCTAAAGATGTACCCAGCAGATGAATTGAAGCAATTAGGGAATATTAAATCTTCTATTGAGGGCCTTATACCATACACAGGTATGATTTTGATGTTAATTAATATTCATACTCACCCTAAAAAACAGTTCTTTTTATAGAGGCCACAATTATCTTAACTCATTACCAAACAACAAAATTTTGGCCTTGTTGCAATCAAAAGCATTTGCAGACGATAAAATAAAAGTGACTAAAAATTTGAAATTCATTTTGTGACGGGTAGAAAACATCGTGGGAAAAGGAGAAAATGCTGGTTACAAGGCTTTAAAAGGCTTTTTTCTCAGGGTCATCAGAAGTAGGGATCATGTTGTGATGGGTTAAAACATTTATCATATGTTCAAAACTTACAGAATGATAACATTGAAATGCACAGAATGTATCGGTGCCAGGCAAATGATACACATAAAAAAGTGAAGGCAATTTTTCTTTATTGGCACAAATTGATGTTTTTTTTTTTTCCTTGTAAGAAAGGGTCCACTTACCTATATATTTATTGCCTTACTTGTATGAAGTAGGATATGACTCACAATATGTATTTATTGCATTATAATAGGGCTTTTACATTATCTGTTTTGCTCGTTCTTCTGGAATAAATCAAATTGCAAACAAAGTTTTAGTCATTTCCTATGTCAGTGACAGTCTGTTCAGCAAGGTTGATCCATGAGGCGATTTTGTAAGTACATTTCATGTACATGTAATTAACAGGATCAACAGGTTAGTGCAATACTAGTCTAAGTGCCTGTAAATTGTACAGGCACTTAAAATAATATTGCACTCACCCATTGAGTTGTTTGAAAGGTATCATAAAAAAAAATCACAATCACAATCATATACACTATATAGAAAAACATGTAAATGTTTCGACCAAAGATGCTTCAATGCATGTGTATAAGTTTTATTAAAAAAAGAATGTGGAAAAAAGACCCAAAGTACATTAATATGTGTTTTTAGGCCCTGTAGCAACATAAACTTTGAGTGGGTGTTCTCACATTTTGGAGTTTTTTAACTTTTGGCTGGTAAGCAGCATGTTCTTCTTTTCCCACAGTGTTTAGCGGATTTTTTCTAATCTTTCAAAGAAAGTTTATCATTAGCCACATGCAATTTGTCATCTGCAAATGCCTTCAGTTTGGTCTTGTGTGAAATTTGTCTGTTTAGTTAAAAGTAAAGCTTAAATGAATGGTATGGCATGTCTCCTACAGTCCGATGGCTGACTTTGAAATAAGAATAAGTGTTGAATTAGACTGTTTTGTAAGTTTTGGCCTAAGGTTTACAGTAATCAACTCTGCTCGCTATCGCTTATTTGTACATTTCAGAACGCCACTTTAGCAGAATGAGTCGGTTGTTGCAGCAATCTATGTTTTTGGAATACTCATGGCAATGTATGAAAGGAATAACTGACAGGTGCTTTGATTTCATTTTTAGCTTGGCTTTTTTTCAAGGAGGTATTGTCGTAGCCCTGATGTCATATGTACATTTGTTTGCTTCATTGTGCAAAATCTTAAAAACCTTTGACATTTTATACTGTCTCTGTCATTACTAAATATGTTTATTTCAAACTTGGAATAATTGTTGAATACATGTATATAGAGAGGATTCCATACTAAAGTTGAAATATCTTTTGTCACTGAAATTATTGACTTCAAACATGGACTGACAGTTAACTATCAGATATGAATCCTAATCACATTGGCAGGTAACCATCTATATTTTTTGACACAGTTTTGGCCCTCTTTTGGCTTAAATGTTAAAACACCTGCAGCCAAGTGTTGGCACTAGCATGAGGTGCCCTTGTTTTCTATTGTGGCATACACATGCACTGGTCTTGTATTTCCAATAACTTTGTTTTCAGAAACTTTGCAGACAACAAAAATTCATTCTGGCTCATATGACAGGACCTTGTTAATGGAAAAAAGCATAGTGAAAAAAAGAAAAATTCTGCTGCGTACCACTTCTTTTATCTTCAGTATTTTAAATAGCCTTCCTTTTCAGTCGTTAAAACATAGCATTCATGGTAAAAATAATGTAGCAGAAAATCACTACATAAATGAACGACGTAGGCTCTTAGCCTTATTGTGTGGAAATCAAAGTTTGAAACTATGTAAATAGAATGCTTTGCTATTCAGTCACACTTCTTGCACTTAAAATAGACGTTTATATGTGGCAGAAAAGTCCCAAAATTTCTAATTGCAACTGTTTTGGCAAGAAAATTTTATGGAAAATCCTGGATAATGCTTCATTTTGATCTAAGGCCAGATTCTCTTTTCACTATTGTCTGGTCAAAATCACCCATATTGTCTATAAAAGAACCTTAACCCTTTACCAAACAATCCCGGGTTTTCATGACCCTGAGAAAGAAGCTTTCTGAAAACAGTATGGGAAAAGGAGAAAATGCTGTGACCAGCATTTTCTCCTATTCCCATAATGTTTTCTACCCTTCCTAGAAAAAAAATCAATCTTTGAGTCACATTAATTTTGTCGTCCGCAAATGCTTCCCATTTAGACCAGTCTAAAATCAAGTAATTTGATAAAGAGTTAAATTGCCTTCAGTATTCTATGAGTATTTTCTTTTAACTTCCTTCACGGTTTCAGACAGCAGAAAGATAAATCTGAGGAGGAGGCTTTAGATGAAGAGATAGTGATGAATGTCCCCATTGAAGTAGAGGAAGACAATGAAATACTTAAAAATGTTGATGAAAAATCTGATGATAGTTTAAGTTTTGAAAAACAGGTAGACGATAATGAAACAATGATAAATAAATCAGAATCATCTTCAGAGAGTGACTTTGATGAAGAAAAAGTGGCAAACGTTATGAAAGTGAGAAAAACACTGTCAACAAGTAGAGCATCAAGTGACTCTAGCATTACTCATTCTGATAGTTCTGATATAGATGCAGACAAAAGTTTGAATGAGAGCCAGAACAAAAGGGATATGAAAATGGAGATGCAAACTGAGAAAAAGAAAAAAGTAAAGCAACAAACTTTAAAGGTAATTTGGCTACTTTATGATTATCTTTTATGAACATAGTATTATTTCTTTCCAAGTTGTATATAGCCTATTAGTATTTCAATTAACTCTCTACCACTCAATGAAGGCTTTCGACGACCTCTGGAAAGAGCCTTTTGAAAACATTGTGGGAAAAGGAGAAAATGCTGGTAACCAGCATTTTCTCCTTTTCCCACAATGTTTTCAACCCTATCACTAAACAATTGCACTGTTTGAGCAACATTGAAATTGTCTGCAAGTGCTTTCATTTTGGACAGAGTTAAAATTTGACTGTGTGTTAACAGGTAAATAAAGTTATAGATCAGTTCTTTTTTAATTATAACAGACAGACTTTTAAAGCATCCTTGTAAGCAATCAAAGGAAATGGGTGGTAACGGGAATCACTTTCTTTTGTATGCATTTTTTCAAACATGTACATCTGCAAGATGCAAAGACGTTGACTGCATGAGGCAATGAGTTGATGGTGATAACAAACTTATCACCAGTTGAAGGTGGAAAAATTTTTTGTTTATGTTGTCAGTCCATCTGTATGTCCTTCTGTCCTGATGGTTATCTTTTAAAGTCCTCTATGACAATTGATGAAACTTCATGCATGTGTTCCTTAGGATAGTCCATCATTGTACTTGTTTTTTTTTTCATTCACTGACATGTAAAGGAAAGAGGGGCTTGATTTATATTTACATAATTAAACAGTATCAATTTAACTACTGGAAACATTGTCATCAAAGTTTATTACCTCTTTACCAGGTGACAACATTTTATCCTTGGCCGAATTGAAAGCATACACAGACCATAATTTCAATGTGGCTCAAATGGTGCAGTTGTGTATTGATAGGGTAGAAAACATTGTGGGAAAAAGAGAAAATGTTTGTTTCCAGCATTTTCTCCTTTTCCCACACAGTTTCCAAATCCTTTTTTCTCAGGATCGTCAAGAGTTGCTATTGTGTGGTAAAGGGATAAGTGTATGATTATTCTGTTTTACTGTGATTTTGCTTTTTTTCTGCTGAGACATTCCTGTCAGTTTTGCTGGTTGTTTGTCTGTTTTAGACTCTTTACCACATTACAAAGTTTAGACTTGTCCTATTTGCAGTAGACAGTTTTTTTTTCAACTGATAGGGTTTGTCTTTAATGGGGTAGACACATATTATGAAAAGAGGAGAAAATGCTGGTCTGCACCATTTTTTTTCTTTGCCTATCTTTTTTTTGCAAAAAGCCTTCTTGCAAAGGGTCATAAAATCATTGGAGTCATTTGGTCAGGGGTAAACAGCAGCATATCAAAATCTTGGGTATTGTGCTCAACTTTTTTCTTTTATAACATTGCAGGTCCAAAAGAAGGCTTCCAAAAGAAAATTTCCAGAGAGGGGAGTGCTGAATAACAAATCTCAAAAACCAAGAGATCAAGAGCCGTCATCAGGGAAAAAGCCAAGGAAAGCACATTCTAGAGAAACAAAAAGAGCTAAAGTGAAAAATGGTGCAAAAATTAGAACAACTAGCAGAAATAGATGAATTGTTACATTATATTTTTGCATGTGCATTTGTGTAATATATTATGAAAGTGTAAAAACCATAGCAAATTGTTGTCATTTTTGTTCTGGTTTTAGCTCACCTTAGCACGAAGTGCGAAAAGTGAGCTATTGTGATTGCCCTATGTCCGGCACCTGGCAACAATTTCTTTAACCATCTTCTTCTCCTAAACCAGTGGCAGGAATGTTCTTTGGGTGAAGCTCTACAAAAAATTGTTCAAAGAATTTAATTCCACCCGTAATTCTGGTTGCCATGGCAACAAAAAAATAAAAAAATCTTTGAAAATCTTCTTCTCTGAAACTAGAAGGCCTAGAGCTTTGATATTTGGTATGTGGCATCTCCTAGTGGACCTCACCAAGTTAGCTGGCCCCACCACGGGGGTCACAAGTTTGAGCACAGGAACAAAGAAGGAAAAAATTCAAAAATCTTCTCCGAAATTTGAAGGCGTAGAGCTTTGATATTTGGTATGTTGTATCTACTAGTGGACTTCTACTGAGTTTGTTCAAATTATGCCCGTAGGGTGAAAACTGGCCCCGACCCGTGGGTCACAAGTTTGAGCATAGGAACAATGAAGGAAAACATTAAAAATCTTCTCCCCTGAAATTTGAAGGTGTAGAGCTTTGATATTTGGTATGTGGCATATCCTAGTGGACCTCTACCAAGTTTGTTCAAATTATGCCCATGGGGTCAAAACTGGCCCCACCTTGGGGGTCACAAGTTTGAGCATAGGAACAAAGAAGGAAAACTTTAAAAATCTTTTTCTCACAAACCAGAAAGCATAGAGCTTTGATATTCGGTCTGTAGCATCTTCTAGTGGACTTCCATCTAGTTTGTTCAGATGATGCCCCTGGGGTCAAAACTGGTCCCACCCCGGGGTCACTAGTTTGAGCATAGGAACAAAGAAGGAAAACTTTAAAATTCTTCTCCTCTGAAACTAGATGGCATAAGCTTTGATATTTGGTATGTGGCATCTCCTAGTGGATCTCTACCAAGTTTGTTTAAATCATGCTCGTGGGGTCAAAATTGGCCCTGCCCCGGGGGTCACAAGTTCGAACATAGGAACAAACAAAGAAAATTTTTAAATTCTTCTTTTCTAAATCTAGAAGGCATAGAACTATGATGCTTGGCATGTAGCAATTCCAAGTGGACCTTTACCAAGTTTGTTCATAGTATGCCCCTGGGGTCAAAACTGGCCCTGCCCCAGGGGGGTCACAGATTCGAACATAGCAACAAAGAAGTAAAAATTTAGAAATCTTCTTCTCAGAGACTTGATGGTGCAGAGCTTTGATATTTGGTATGCAGAATCTTCTAGTGGACCTCAGCCAAGTTTGGTCATATGACATCCCTGGTGTCAAAACTGGCCCTGCCCTGGAGGTCACAGATTGGAACATAGAAAGAAGGAAAATTTTAAATTTCTTTTTCTTTTAAAGGTGTAGAGCTTTGATATTTGATATGTAGCATCTTTGAGTGGACCTCTACCAAGTTTGTTCCAAGGATGCTGCTTTGGTCAAAACTGGTCCAGCCCCAGGGACCACAAGTTCGAATATGGGACAAAGAAGGAAAATTTAAAATTCTTCTTTGAAACTGGAAGATGTAGAGCTTTGATATTTCATTGCCCCATGTCCAGCGGTTGTCCAAAGACAATTTCTTAAAACATCTTCTTCTCCTAACCCACTAGGCCAATCTTGATGAAACTTGGCAGGGATGTTCCTTGGGTGTAGCTTTACCAAAGTTGCTCAAAGAATTGAATTTCACTCATCTGTAGTCTAAGGTGAGCGTTGCAGGGCCAATGGCCCTCTTGTTAGCTCCACTGGCCGAAGGCCAGCGGGCTAATGTCATGGCCCGTTGTCCGTCGTCCGTCCGTCCGTCCGTCCGTGCGTTAACTTTTTCTTTAAACATCTTCTCTGAAACTACCCATCCAATTTTGATGAAACTTCACAGAAATGATCCTGTCATGGTCCTCTTCAGAATTTCTTGAAAGAATTTAATTCCTTCAAAAACTCTGGTTGCCATGGCAACAAAACTGAAAAATTTTAAAAATCTTTGAAAATCTTCTTGTCTGAAACCGTAAGGCCTAGGGCTACCAAATTTTGCATGTAGCTTTATCTAGTGGACCTCTACCAAGTTTCTTCAAATTATAGCCCTGGGGTCAAAATTGGCCCCGCCCCGGGGGTCACAAGTTTTACATGGGCTTATTTAGAGAGAACTTTAAAATTCCTCTTCTACCTAGGCATAGGACCTAGGGCTACCAAATTTGGCATGTAGTTTTATCTAGTGGACCTCTACCAACAGTGTCCAAATTATAGCCCTGGGGTCAAAATTGGCCCAGCCCCGGGGGTAACAAGTTTTACATGGGCTTATATAGGGAGAACTTTAAAATTCTTCTTCCACCTAGCCATAGGGCCTAGGACTACCAAATTTGGCATGTAGCTTTATCTAGTGGACCTCTACCAAGGGTGTCCAAATTATAGCCCTGGGGTCAAATTTGGCCCCGCCCCGGGGGGTAACAAATTTTACATGGGCTTATATAGGGAAACTTTAATAATCTACTCGTACCTAGCTGTAAGGGCTAGGGCTATCAAATTTTGCATGTAACTTCATCTAGGGTGTCTCTACCAAAGGGTGCCCAAATTATAGCCCCAGGGTCAAATTTAGCCCCGTCACGGGGGTCACAAGTTTTACATGGGCTTATATAGGGAAACTTTGATAATCTACTCGTACATAGCCATAAGGCCTAGGGCTACCACATTTTGCGTGTAGCTTTATCTTATGGGCCTCTACCAAGAGGGCCCAAATTTTAACTTTGGGGGTCAAGTTTGACCCCACCCCAGGGGTCACGAGTTTTACATTGGCTTTTACAGTGAAAACTTGATAAACCTGTCTCATGGGTCACATATTTTAGAGGGCCTTTTATTGAGCAAACTTGTTTTACAGGGCTTTTTATTGGGCAAGATTAAAAAATCTTTTTGTTTATAAACACACATTCTAGTTTCATATTGTAGGTCTGGGGTCAAAATTGCCTCCATTCAGGGATCACAAGTTTTAACATGGGCTTCAAAATATAGTCACTTCAATTTAAACATTAATCAAGGGAAATAACTCTTTTTATGAAAAATAAAGTTTGGTACTATTTACTTCCCTTGATTATCAAACTGCATTGATACATGATTGGTAGACATTAAGTTTTTTGATAGAAAATATTGTTTTCAAGGAGTGTGATTCATTTTGATGCTAATAGTTATGCTCACATGAGGTGAATAATAAATTCAGAGTAAGGTTTCTATCATTTAGCTTATTTTTCCAAGGATTTTACCTTTCATGCTAATAAATTAATCTGCATGTATTGCCTGACTGTGTTCATTGTTGTTGAAGGCCCTCTTTTTCATGGTCATGAACACTTCAATTTGTGTGGTAAAGGGTTAAAAAGCCAGTGGAGCGATACAGGGCCATCATGGCCCTCTTGTTTTTTTGAGTGTCCAGAGAGATCAAGGTAAAATGAAATACATGGACAGGAAAAAGATATTTTATCAAGTAAATAATTAATTGCCTTCACTCTACCAAACGGCAAAATTTCAGACTATTCCGAATGACAGCATTAGCAGACGACAAAAATGTTTTTAGTGACTCTAAAATTGAAAATGGTTTGATGAACGGTAGAAATCAATGCAAGAAAAAGGCAAAAATGCTGGTAACCTGCATTTTTTCCTTTTCCCACAATGTTTTTAAAGCTGGCTTTTCCAGGTTTGTGAAAACTGGCGACTGTTGGATGAAGAGTTAAGGAAACTTGCTCTACATGTACATTACATTCATTATATTCCCTTAGTATCTCTGCATGGGAACAGCAGCAAGAGGGCTATGTTCATTACATAAATTTCTAAAACTATTGACGCCCCCCCACCCCCATGTCAGCATTATGGACTACACAGGCTGACATGGGTTGAAACATTTTGCTGTTTGTGAGTTTGTGCACCATACTATCTCATGATCAATTTTGTTGTTAGACAAAATGGTGGTTATGGATTCTTCATGATGTGATGGCCTTCTTGGTATTATGCGTGATGGAGATACATTATTAGTTGTACTGTCAGGGGACTTGGAAACTTATTCACGTCTGCAGTGAATCATGTCTGCCTGAGCCAAAGGCTCAGGGCGACATGATTTGACACAGCCATAAGTTTTCAAGTCCCCTGCCACCCCTGACCGTACAATGAATTTATTATACTGCAAAGTTTTACCTTCTCAAAGCACATTAACCCTTTACCACACAATCCCCACTTTTAGCGACCCTAAGAAAGAAGCCTTTTGAAAACATTGAGGGAAAAGGAGAAAATGCTGGTAACCAGCATTTTCTCCTTTTCCCACAATGTTTTCTACCTTTCCCAAACCAAATTTTTATTTTTCAGTCACATTTATTATGTCGTCTGCAAATGCTTCAAATTTGGACCAGTCTAAAATTTTGTTGTTTTGTAAAGAGTTAAGCGAAATTTTCCCGTTTTATAATCTCATGAATAGAGTATGCTAACGAAATATAAATTCCCTTCTGAGTGCCCCAATTCAATGAAAACTAATGTCACTGGAATCTGATGACACTAAAACATGCAGTTTGATGCATAAACATGCAGTCTGGTGATCGATCAAGGACGCCACTTTGGATGTTGTTTGGCAAGTGTAGTGATGTTTACAGGGTATTCAAAGGGGAAGGTGGCTTTACATGGTTTTTGCTAGGGTACATGATATATATGTTCCCGGCATGTTAACCAATCAGATCACGAGAAATTTCTTTGCAGTATAATAAGAAGTTGACTTCTGGACGTTGATTTTAAAGGGCAGCGTAATTTGTAAAAACAAGTTTGTCTTATGGCATGTTCATCCTATGATTGCATGCTACTCCATGTTAAAATACATTAGGTGAGACCAACAATAGTGAAAATACTAACTGTTTATTGAAAATAGCTTCACTCAGTAATGATGGCTCAATGATACGGAATTTGTGTACTGATCACTTGGTTCTGACTTTTTCGTACCCAAATCCGTTTGTCCCACGACTTGTTCATCCTATGATTGTGTATTTCTCCATTTGATTGCGCATGAATATTTATAGATCAAAATAATTGATTACAATGTTGGGTAAAGATATATCTAATTCATTATGTTACATTATGCATCTGGTTTTCTTAAGATCGTATAGTGGATTAAATTTTCTTCTTCTAATTAAGTAACTTAAGTCCGAGGTGGACACAAACAACATTTATTTTGAATATTGTCTTCCCGTGTTTTTTATCCTTCTTTCAAGAAGCTTTCTTTAAACCTGATGTAGCCAATCTCCCTCTCTCATGCACTTTCTCTCCAGTTTCAATCATTCTCCATTATCATAACAAGCATACATTATATATTTCATTGCCATTGCATTGGTCATCTGTCCGGGAATATTTACTCAAACATCATAAATGCAGGCCGGACCCTTCTTGGAATTAACTGACCAGCAGGAAACTGCTTTTCAATTTCTTTGCTATTGAAGATCAGACTATGTATATGTCCCAATCTATTCCCGTTCCTCCATTACAGAAATATCAAGACCCATCTAAGAGGCCAATCATTGATTATGTTACAATAGTTTTCAGTTACAAACTTAATTCTATTTGATATGTTCACATGTTTTTTTTCATCTATCCATCAGGTATCCTACTGTCAAGGGATGTTACTCCCGACGCCTTATGATCAAGGGGAGACCACTGATACACAAGTAATCCAAACTTTGTCATGAATGCTGTCCCTTCCACCAAAAAATTACATGTATTCATTTGTGTAGTAGGTTGACTTTCAAGCCAGCAAATTTTTTTTTTTCAAATTGTCTGTGCCACATGGGCTCCTTGAAAAATTACCACCTCTGCGTTCTCAACACTTTGATTTCTGATGCTTTTAGTCTTCACAGGATCATGGGGCTTTTGAAAACATTGTGAAAAAAGGATAACATGCCTGTAACCACATTCTCTCCATTTACAGCATTTTTAATCCTTCCTTTGACATTTTTCAAGAGTTGTGCTATACATTGTATATGATATGTTGCCTGCAAACATATTCCATTTGTTGAAGTTATTTTTTTCATTCAGTAAAGACTCGCAGACACAACAGTTACTGTCTGTTCACGATATAAAAGAATCAAAAAGGCAAATAGATATGTATATAGGGTATTTATTAGCTACATTTGAACTTAATTTTATATGGTCAATTAGTTATTTTCAAACAAGTCTCCTATATCCTTTGTAATATCGAATATTTGGTCTTCATCTTAACTCTTTTTCGAACGATATAATATTAGACTAGTCAAGCCCCTGCAGTTGAAGCATGCAGGATTTGAGAATACAAGCTTCAGGGTTCAATCCCTGGCTACGATTCCTGGCCTGGCCAATTTCTTTCCAAGGATTGATGATAGTCACTGCATCAAGATTCCTCACTCATCGCTGACCATTTCAAAGATGATCATGTGGGAAAGCAGCCAGTGGCTTGGAAAGAAAATTGTGCAAAGTACTGGTAAAAGAAACTCCAGGAATGCATGGATAGGTGCACTGGCCACCACATAGGGGTGTTAAAAGTCAGGATTGTGTGGTAAAGGGTTAAGCCAATCAGAACTTGTGTTGTTTTCAAATTAAGAAAATTCTTGACAATAAGACTAAATAAGTTCTCAGAAAGGATAATGAATACAAAGCCAGAGAAATAAGCTTTTAAAAAATGAAAAATAATAAGTAATGTTCCTCCTTTCTTGACTGTTATTCAATAAACCATGGTTTATGAGGATATGAGGCACAAAAAATAAACTTTAAGGCCAATAGCCCTAGTGGGTGATTCATTGCCCCTCATAACTCACAACCACAGTATATTAAAAAACAAACCATGATACAAAGATTATTTTAATTCTAACATGACCAAAAAAAAAAAAGAAGTTCAAAAACCAGAATTTTTTTTGTCTTCAAATGACCCAACTTTTTTCTGCCAGTTTTAAAGCATTGCATTCATGGTATAAAGATACGTCATCATCATCACTGCAGCGACATGGGCAGTGTAAGGTTGTTTCAATTAGAACTTTCATCACCTATATTCATGAATAATTTTATTTCTACCTTTGAAACAACATAGACGACTGAATTTAAATGTGTATATCATGTTAGTAATCAGGAACTAAAATTTGACTTTCACTGATAGAATACACAAGGGCATAGAAATAGAAAAGTAACATTCGACCGACTTTAAATGGAACCCAAAATGGGAAAAGGGTCATACAAACATAATCATAGCGAAATTTATTTTTCAATCTACTCTGAAAATATAGACTTTTCTTATGATGAGCTATGACTTGTTTCTTACCACATCACCATGTCAGATATATCTTAATTAACCCTTTCCCAAACAATCCCTGGTTTTTATGGTTCTGAAAGAGAAGCCTTTTGAAAACATTGCAAGAAAAGTAAAGTTTCAATTTTTGAGTTGCATTTATTTTGTTGTCTGCATATGCTTTTATTTTGAACCAATCTAAAATTCTGTTGTTTGGTAAAGAGTTAAGAATGATGTTAATTTTACCATGCTTCCATATTGCATTGTGCTTATAAAGCCAAATTCTTGTGTCATATTAGAATATATGACAGAAAGCATCAAGTCAACCCTTAAAGACCCAAATGTAAATAAAGTAACTGAAAGTAGTGTTGAGAACTTTAGGGTTAAAAAATAAGTTCAATGGTTACACATGTATATCTACCAAATATGGTAAATGAAATGGTTTCCTTCTATCCTTCGCCAAACAATCTGTAGAAAATGACTTCATGAAATACAAATGTATGTTTTCATTTTCCACAGAAATCGAATGTCACAGAATGAAAATAACAGACAAATGCTGAGAAATTTCTGTCTGCATTCCTTTTCAGTTTAATCTATGGCTACTCTGTCCACTTGTAAATTTACTAAATTTACTTTCTTAAATGACATAAAACTACAGGAATTGATGTTACAATAGGAATGACTGTAATGGCACATTACTGGTTTTGTGTTATGTCTGATTCTTTACTATGTAGAAAACTACATTGTTTTACTATGTTGAAGTATTCATTTACCCTGTGGTATGAATCTCTTACCCAGGTTTAATTCTCTATGTCTTTCGGCAAAAAATAAAAGAAAATTTATATAGGTCAAATAGACAAACTTTATATAAAAAAAGTTGTCATCCAAAAATAGTTTTTATTTTAATGTCAGATTTATATACCAGAAAAGAATCATTCATGCTACTGGTTCACAAAAGATATCCTGATCAAAATGTCAGTTTTCATATTGTCAATAGATACATGTATTGTCATTTCAAGGCTGGTTTTGGCCAGAATACTTCATCAAACAGTAGAAAATGTAGATCAAGAATCAGAATGCACTTTCTGTGCAGTCTGAACTATAGTGTTGGCCTAAGTTATTATGTAGACAAATGAAAAAGAGAATTATCAAGATCTGCTATGTCTTGTGATCTAATACAGTAATATGAGCCACCCCGAAATGATTAATGGAACATTGTAAAATTTTTGTTCAGCAATATACTATTTTGAGTTTCCTCTAACAACAGATCACTTCATTCCCATAGGGTGTGGTCTGTAATCCTACGTAACAAAATCTCCTAGTTGTAGACAAGAGCTCATAGAATGATAAATAATGCCCATTTGCATGAACAATATCCTTTGATATACACTCTCACAGAAATTTGTCTATGATGCAGACGGATCCCTGAACCTCATTGCTTGTTCTCTCACTCTTTTCTCGTATTCTGCTCTGTTCTGACTGAAATGAAAATACCACAAATGACACAAAAATACCTTAAATGGATAATAATTTTGACACAAGAGGAACAAAAAAAGAGAAAAATTCATACATGCTACATACTCCCACACAATAATCTGTGACAAAATGGTGTAGTTCAAAGATGCATCTTTACTTGCAATCACCAATTTTATCTTTATTTTAACTCTTTAACAAACAAACAAAAATTTTGGACTGGCCCAAATTGTAAGCATTTGCAGACGACAAAGTAAATGTGAATAAAAAATTGAATTTTTACTTTTCAAGGGTTGAAAACACTGTGGGAAAAGGAGAAAATGCTGGTAACCAGCATTTTCTCCTTTTCCCACAATGTTTTCAAAAGCTTTTCAGGGTCCTTAAAAGTCGGGATTGTGTGGTAAAGCGTTAAGTAATTCTAATCATTCTTATATTGCCTCTGACTGCTGCAAGGTTGCACAGATTATGACGGATAGAAAATGCATTTCATTCTATCATGGCTAGCCATAGACATAACAAACACTGTTTCTGGTTTGAATCGAAGACAAATCCCTGGCATTTCTGTATCACATACACCTGATATCGATTTTTTATCTCTTTACACAGCTGTCTAGATTCTACACATTGTGAAGTTGTAACAGCATTTGTTTACTCTCTGGCTGTTAGGATGAATCTTTAAGGAGCATGATTCAGCCATTACTTAGATCTAATGATTGGCATTAAAAATATTGTCTACCAAGTAAGGCTCTGAACCCCAAAATTGTAAAATAATGAAAATGATGAAAGAGGGAGACTTTGAAAATCTTGTGATCTATCTGTAATTACAGTATCCAGACATTAACTTGTAGAATTTTGAAGTTATGCTGCTGACAATAAATAAGCAAGTTAAATAACTTGAGAAAAAACAATGAAGTCTACATAGTAAATACACTGCACTTGTCCTCAGTCTGATCTATATAATTTTATGTGAGGTATCATGTCTACAGTTTTTAAAATTGGAAGTTATCCTCAAGACAAAAACATGAAATATAAGCTCATAAAGAGCAATAACTCTACAAATTATGCAAGAAGAAGACTCCTATCTAATCAGTGCCATGACAGAAACGGGCAATTACTAGTATTTTGTACACTGACAAACAAATAGACAGACAGGCTAATTCAAGTACATGTATTCCCCTGAAAACATTTGTTTTGCAGGGATATAATTATGCTCAGGATAAAAAATAAATAGCTATATGAATGAAAAGTTATATACTAGTATCTCAAGCACTGAACTTGTCCTCAATGTAATTTATATCTGTAGTAAAGGTATATATCTTAACCAGTACACTTGTTCTCAATGTAATCGATATCTGAAGTATAAAGTCAACAGTTTATATACCTTTGAAGTTAGGGTCTAGACTAAAACTCGAAATATGATTGGGATTGTAATAAAAATATACTAAAGACAGGTTTTGGTAACTTTTGATTTATGTTTTGTTTTCCAATTTTGAAATTGTATCAGCTAACATCAAGACAAACATTCTGAGAATGTTTTATGAAGATATGGCACTGTGACCAACTTTTTGAGACAAGTCTCATTACTTTAACACCAGTTATTTTTTTGTCCATATATTCTTTCAACTTCAGGGAGATCAGAACATAAGTTAAAATGCCACATTCATAAGTGTTAGAATCCAAAATAAGAGCATAAAGTCATTGATAAATTTTTGATAAAATTATCTAATTAAAGGAAATTCCCTCTTTTTGACAGAGTTCCTCTTCCATCTGACATATCTTGTACAGGTATAAAGGTAGGAATGAATTTCAGTTGTATAATGCATACAAAACATTTAGTCTAATTCTGAAAACATGGGGTTTTATTCACATCACTCTGTGTATTACATTATTTTGTATGTACATGTATGTATGATAGGCTGAAGGCCTTACATACTAAATAAAATGCTTAAGATTGTACAATTGTAATTGTTTAACCCGTTACCACATAGCATAATTTTAGACCTACCCAAATTGAAAGCATTTGTAGACGACAATTTCAAAGTGGCTCAAATGGTGCAATTTTGCATTGATAGGGTAGAAAATTTTGTGTGAAAAGGAGAAAATGCTGGTTACCAGCATTTTCTCCTTTTCCCACTTCCTCGGGGGTGTTAAAAGTCATCATTGTGTGGTAAAGGGATAATCGTTAACTGCTATGACTTAGTTTCACATGGAGGCTAATGTGGCCTCTGGATTACATAAAACTTTTTTGTAAGATTTGACCCTGTGAACTACTTTTTGACCCCAAATATCCCAATTTTGAAATTATACCAGCTACCATCAAGACAAATATTCTGACCATGTTTCATGAATATCAGACTAAAAATGTGGCCTCTAAAGAGCACACAAGGTATTTATAGGATTTAGCTGAGTGACCTAAGTTTTTACCCAAGTACACCTTATTTTATACTTGTCTGAGATACCAAGACAAACTCTGACCCAGTTACGTGATTTTTAGGCTGAAAATGTGACCTTTAGACTTCTCTTTGATCTAATGTGACCCAATTTTGAACTTGTATGAGACATCATCTAGACAAACACTCTGACCAGGTTTCATAAATATCAAACTGAAAATGTTTGAAATACATGTCATCCATAAATGGCTAATGGGGGTGGAGTCAGTTGAAGAGACTGTGAATGAGGAATCATGCTTTAGTGGAATAATAGGTCTATCTTTCTGGGTTCTGATACTATTTATTCTCCTTCTAGATTTTTTTTGTTTGAATTGTCCCTTTTCTATGAGAGATGGAATACAATATAAAGACATATTTGCTGTATTTTTCCCCGTCAAGTTGATAAAATGGGGGCAAACAGAAAAAAATTCAGCAATCTCACAATGCTGCACTCTAAATTCTGTGCTGCATTTTGTTATCATATGTAATAAGCTAATAACTTTACATTCAAGTGACATGCCTTACAGATCCAAAAAGCAGTCTTAAAAAGCTTACCAATAAATAGTATATGCCTCTGCTTGTGCAGGATCTTTGGCATTGGGCTCTGTAAACAGTTCTTGTATACCAAGGAGTATCTGGAAAACAAATAAAATACAGATTATCAGATTTATGTATCATACTGTGTCATCAGAGAAAGTCAGTGCAGAAATAAGATCCGTCATTAAACTTGCAGTCAGATTATTGAATAGTTTAACTTTGAACAAGATTCAAGTAAGTAGTATATATACAACCAACTGATAAAATACTTGCAAAAAAAAAAAAATGACAAAGACCAAGCTAAATGTAAATCAATTGCAAGTTTTTCACCTTGTAGAAATATTAGTAGCGGGAACAAAAAAGTCCATGATGTGATCACTTGTTGCATAGTATTGAGGCACCAGTAAGGATAAGGGGAGTTATTGGGAAGGGGGGGGGGGGTCTTTACTTCTCTACCATAACCTGTGTTGCAGTACTCATGAAAATTGTCTTAACTCATTATCAAACGAGAAAATTTTAGATTTATTCAAACTGAAAAGCATTTGCAGACCATAAAATAAAAGTGACTGAAAATTTGAAACTTGTTTTGTGAAGGGTAGAAAACATTGTGGGAAAAGAAGAAAATGCATTTTCTCTTTTTCCCACAATGTTTTCTAGAGGCTTTTTTCTCAGGGTCGTCAAAAGTAGGGGTTGTGATTAACCCTTTACTCCATAAATACTCATTTTGACGTATCAACAACAGACAGCTTTTGAAAACATTGTGGGAAAAGGAGAAATTGGCAACCAGAGTTCTTCATGGAATACAAATCTTTGAAGTATTCTGAAAGTGCATCACCTAGGGATCATTTATGTGAAGTTTGGTTGAAATCCGATTGTTTGTTTAGGAGGAAAACATTTTTTTTTGTAATTGTGAACAGACGGACGGACAGCGGACATTGACCGATCACAATAGCTCACCTTGAGCACTTTGTGCCCAGGTGAGCTATAAAAATTAAAACTGGCTCTGCTGCTTGCATTTTTAATCAAAACAATAGTTATGGATACAAGCCAGCAAATGAGATGCAACTATTTTCATACAAACCTGTTTAATAGTCACAGCAGGTCTCCAGTCCTTCTCCTCATCCAGTAAAGATAAACATACAGTCCCTGATGGGTATACATTGGGATGGAAGAGTGGAGGTTCACATTTACCTATATATACATGTACAAAATCAAGCTTTTGAAGTTGATACCCCTTGGAAGTTTGTTTTTAACCAATTAGCAATCTATTCAAATACCCAAAATAAACAGCATCTTAAAACATTCTTAAAAAGGAGCGATCATCTGTTCCAAACAATTAACCCTTTACCAAACTCTGCCTGGTTTTTACAGCCCTGAGATAGAAGCCTTTTGAAAACATTGTGGGAAAAGGAGAAAATGCTGGTAACCAGCATTTTCTCCTTTTCCCACAATGTTTTCCACTCTTCTAAAGTCAAGTTTAAATTTTTGAGTCACATTTATGTTGTTGTCTGCATATCCTTTAAATTGGACAAGTCTAAAACTTTCTTGTTTAATAAAGAGATAAATGTCGTCTCTTTCGACAACTCATTCCAAAAAAGGCAGTTTATAAAACATAATCATTTCCATTGAATCTTTCTCAAGTTTTCTGTATGTGTAGGAAAAAGCTGTTCAATGACTGGGTAAGAAGTCGTCATTCAACCATGTTATGTGGCCATCAATATCCTACACAGCAAAGAGACAAAACTATAGACTTTTTCAAATTTATAACTTTTGCAACTAACAAATTAAATGTAAATCAAACTATGTTACTTGTCTTTGACAGAAAAGAAAATGTTGTGGGAAAAGAAGAAAATGCTGGTTATCAGCATTTTCTTTTTTCCCACAACAGTTTCAATAGGCTTCTTTCCCAAGGTCATTAAAAGCTGGGACTGGATGATAAAGAATAAAATGTTATTTTTCTATCATCAGTTCTGGTATAGAAGGTTTAAATTGTATTTTATGTGCATGTATATAGATCAAAGATTTGGAAAACACTAAAAACATTTTCTTGTACTGATTTTTTTGGTATTTAACATCATTTTCAACATTATTCAAGGTTAATTATATTAAATGCAGGCCAGTGCTCCAATCCACACCTGCCTGGAGATTCTTGTACTAGTTCTTAAAACTTTCCAACCTGCTGGCTGCCCTTGCAAATAAACTTTGTCAAAACAATATTTGGCAGTGAAAGAGTACTGACTACTATCAAACCTTACAAAAACAATACCTTCACAAAGTGGTGCATCTAGAATCTAGAACCCCTGTAGATATCCAAATTTTATAAGTTACACATCAAATACACACCCTAAAGACTCATTGTGGCAAGTTTGAACATATTCCAATGAAAACTATAGGAACAGTTGTGCGCACATGAAAATGCAAAGAGATGGACATATAGACAGAAGGACAGACAGACGGAAAGACACACAACTGGAGTCATAACATAGTACAACCCTTTGAGTGCATAAAAATTGTTCAGCTGAGAGTCAAAATCAGTGACCCATTGATTTCATACCATGAATGTTACTATGTTTGCCTTAATCTACCTGGAACCCTCTATTAGGGGCAGAGCAAAGGTCAGTTTTCAAGATCAAGATTAAGGCAACGAGAGCAATGAATGCAGGTGCATGCTAGGTTAAGTTGATGTTAGTGAAAATTCTAAGTTGAGCACTGAATGCAGGCTTAGCTGCAATTGCTCTCAGTGGAATTCTCATAAAAGTCTGTCAAAGGAGGAGCATGACCTTGTCAAAAATATTTTGCTGGTTATTTTGCCCCTCCTGTATGGGTTGCCTTTTTGATACTTTACAACTGCAAAACATATCAACAACAATGCAGATGAAATCTCCAGGGCTATGATAATATCTCGATATTTTCTTAGACTAAAAATTCCATAAAACACATGTGTACTAAGTTATCAACAGGATTTTTTGTTCACTGTAAAAACAACCACATCAGAGAATCTGCTGGTAAAAATGAATTTTCATGAACAAGATTTAACATGAATCTGGCTGAAGCATCACCCATGACAAAATGGCTGTTGGCAGAAACATTTAGAACACAAAACAGATGTACTCACTGTTTCAATATACAAGCAAACCATGCCTTATTTAACCCTTTATTCGATAGATACTCATTTCTATGCATTGCTTGTAGGAGTCCCGAAGATTTTTAAAAAAGTCAGCTGGAAAAGATTCCTGTTCACAACCGAATGATTTTTATACTCTTTCATAAAATTTTATTTCAACAAGTATTCAAGTTGGCATAAAGTACTTACATTTTGGTGGTGTGCTGGGGTAGTCATCCTTGAATAACATTCGAATCTTGTAGAGGCCACCTTCCCATATGGTCTTAAAGTTAAATGCAAGAAACAATGTAGGAATATCATGACATTCATACTTAAACTTTGAAAATGCAGATTCCACACACATTTCATTATCCTTTTCTAATTTAAGCCTTTCCAAAACAAGCCCTTGTTTTTACGTGTCTGCTGTACAAGTCTTTTGAAAACACTGTGGGAAAAGGAGATATTGCTTGTAACACGCAATATTTCCTAGTCCCACAATGTTTTCTACCCATTTGGAGAACTTTCTGCCATTTTTATCAAATCTGCAATTGTCATCTGCAAACTCTTTAAGTTTGGAAGAGTCTAAAATTTGTTGTTTGGGAAAGGTTAAAAGCCATGCGCATTGCAGGATTTTTTACCATACTAACTAGAGTTTTAATGACACTTGGCGTACAACAAATTAAATGTGACTCAAGCAAAAGGATTTGTTTCCTAAAAGGTACAAAATGTGGGGAAAAGGAGGCAATGCTGATTACCAGCATTTTTTCCTTTTGCCAGTCTTTTCCAAACCCCTTTTTCCCCCAGGTCATGAAAATTAACCATTTATCAAACAATACCTGGTTTTCATGACCCTGAGGAAGAAGTCTTTCGAAAACATTGTGGGAAGAGCAGAAAACTTCTAGTAACTGATATTTTCTCCTTTTCCAACAGTGTTTTCCACAATTCTTATGAATTTAAATTTTTGAGTCCCATTGATTTTGTTTTTCTGCAAATGCTTTCAATTTGGACCAGTCTAAAATTTTGTTGTTTGGTAAAGAGTTCAGATTGTTTGATTAGCAATTCATCAGGGAGAAAAAAAGTGTGAAAGATCTAATTACCAAATACTAACCTTTTAGAGAACAGTCCTGTTTTAAGAACCCTAGGAAATAAAGCTTTTAAAAGTATTGCGAGAAAAGGAGAAAATATTGGTCCTTTTCCCACCATGTTTTCTATCCAATCAGAAACAAGTCCATCATTTCAGTTACATTTGTTGTATCCAGATGTTTTAATTTTAGACCAGTCTAAATATTTGTCTTTTGGCAAAGGGATAAAATGATAAGATCACTACAAACGACTAACAAATGTATAATAGCTTTACAGAAAATGGTCCATCTTACATTCCTTGTCAATTACCCTCTACCCTTATAGAACATTAACCTATGTGGAAGTTAAATGATGCAATTGGAACAATAAAATATTTCATGCATATATTTTCATTATGAAGCAAGCTTTAACTGTCTTACATACCCCCTTTTTGCCAGGAATTGCACACTCCCAATTTAGTAGGTTTAATGTTCCATCTGGATTTTTAGATGGACGAGCTACAAAACCCTGCAAAAATTAAAATTCAACGAAACAGTTAACCCATTATCACACAATCCCTACTTTTAACAACCCTAACAAAGAAGCCTTCAGAAAACATTGTGGGAAAAGGAGAAAATGCTGGTAACCATCATTTTCTCCTTTTCCCACAATGTTTTCTACCCTTCACAAAACAAATTTCAAATTTTCAGTCACTTTTATTTTGTCGTCTGCAAATGTTTTGGATTTGGACAAGCCTAAAATTTTGCCATTTCGTACTGAGTAAACCCTTTACCAAATAATTCTGAGTTTTAAAGACCCTGAAGATAAAGCCTTTTGAAAACAGTGTTGGTAAAGGAGAAAATGTTGATTAATAGCATTTTCTCCTCTTCCCATGTTTTCAACCATTTCAAAGACAAGTTTCATCATTTGAGTGCTACTAAAACTGTCATGGCAAATGTTTACAACTTGAACAAGTCTACACTTTGGTCGAGTGGTAAAAGGTGAAAAAGAAAGATTGCAAGTTGTAAACACTAGAAAAAGTATTTTCTTTATCCTCTCAAAGAAATAAGAAACTGGAAGAGGGGAGACAAAGGAAGATCATTTAAAATTGAAAGCTTTTTTGTTCCAAGGCTATGAATTTTCACAAGCACAAGTTCTAAATTAACCCTTTCCCAAACAATCCCTGGTTTTTACGGGTCTTGAATAGTAGCCTTTTGAAAACATTGTGGGAAAAGGAGAAAATGCTGGTAACCAGCATTTTCTCCTTTTCCCACAATGTTTCCTACCCTATCATAGACAGAAATCATCTTTCCAGCAAGAGTTGAATTGTCGTCTGCAAACGCTTTCAATTTGGTCTAGTCCAAAAGTTTGTCATTTGGGAAAGGGTTAACTCTTCACCACACAATCCCGACTATTAATGAAACTGAGAAAAAAGCCTTTTGAAAACATTGTGGGAAAAGGAGAAAATACTGGTAACCATCATTTTCTCCTTTTCCTGCAATATTTTCAAATCTTCACAAACCAAATTTCAATTTTTCAGTCACATTTACTTTGTCATCCACAATTGCTTTCAATTTGGCCCCGTCTAAAATTTTCCCATCATGTGGAAAAGAATTAAGAAAAAAAGTGACTGTCTCATTTTACCTAATCAAAATGAGACTAAAAATTATTACAACAGTCATAAAATACATTAAGTAATTTATTTCCCATTCCTGTAAGACATACAGAAATGGAATGTATCCACATAATTCATTAACCCTTTAGACCTCTCCGAGTTAAAAGAATTTGCTGATGACAGAACTTTCAATGTGACCCATATGAAACAAGTTTTCTTTGATTGAGTAGAAAACATAATGCTGGTAACCGGCATTTTCTCCTTTTCTCACAATGTTTTCAAAAGGCACCTCTTACAGAGGTGTTAAGAATCATCATTGTATGGTAAAGGGTATACCGTTAAGATATGATAAAAGATCCTTACAAAAGGATGATCCTTTCTCCAAGCTTTTCGCTCTTCTGAGAGTCGTTTAATTGCAATCCCACCAGCACTCATTATTCGTTTCTTATTACACAAAAATCACCTGAAACAAAAAAGTAAAAGCAATATACTAAATAATAACACACAAGTCAATAATACCCAGGGGTAATTTTTGGTCCAAGTAAGCCTGTATAGAAAAACATGACATGTACTTGTCAAGCAAGAAGTTCATCAAGATGATATTACAGTAAAATTTCTACTTGCTTCATTCAACCATTATGTCTTTTTACATAATATCATTATAAGCTGCCTCCCCTAAAATCTTGCTGAAATTCAAATATACTACTCAAAACCAATGTGCCTGATATCCACAAATAACTAGTGGAGTCATGCGCTTTAACTCATTACCAAACGACAGTATTATAAACTTGTCCAAATTGAAAGCATTTGCAGATGACAAAATAAAAGTGACTGGAAATTTGAAATTTGTTTCATGAAGGGTAGAAAAAATTGTGGGAAAAGGAGAAAATGCTGGTAACCAGCATTTTCTCCTTTTCCCACAATTTTTTTTACAGGCTTCTTTCTCGGAGGCGTCAAAAGTAGGGATTGTGTATGGGTCAAGAATCCTGATTTTTTCTAGTTCTGTGAGTCAAGATCTGGAAAGTAACATGATAAAATAGTTTTTCCCTACATGATACTTGACTGCTAAATCTGAAATCGGCTTGGGGAAACACACTGAAAGGGACCATATGCATGCAACAGAAAAACTGAAAACAAGAAGGCCATGATGGCCGTGAAGTCACTCACTTGAGCCTTTTGACCAAATATGACCCTTTTTTGATCTCTTTCAAGATACATGTATTATGTCAAAGATTCTAACAAGCTTTCAAAATAACTTGGCTGATGTACACATGTTTTTTCTAGAATCATCGAAGATGGCATTAAGACAAACATGCTGACAAACATTCATAAGCATTGAATTTAAATTGTGGCATCTAGAGTGTACACAACTGAGATTCGACCCAAAGTTTCACCCTACAAAAACCATTTTCAAACTTGTTTACGATGTAATCTGGACAAAAATTTTCAGTTTCTAACTTTCATGAGTATCTGACTGAAAATGTGACTTCTAGAGTGTACACAAAGTTTTTCAAAGATTGGTGTAAGTGACCTAGTTTTTTTATCTAATGTGATCGATTTCAAAACCTATCAAATAACATCTAGAAAAGCATTTTAAGTTTCATGAGTATTTGACAGAAAATGTGACCTCTAGAGAGTACACAAAGTTTTTGTAAGATCTAGCCTAGTGATCTACCAGTAGTTTTTGACCTTCCCCTACCCATTTTCAAACTCATCCAGGATATTACAGGTTTTTCCAATATAAAAATCCTGTCTCATTGATGCGATTTCAACTCAAATGACACCCAAATTAAATGACAATGTGTCATCAGTAATGCAACTTTCCAAAATTGTGTCTGAAAATTCCCCCCAAAAATTGTGTTTCTTGTGGCACAATGCTGTAATTTCAGTTCAAATGAATGAAAAGTATCCACTATAAATGATCAATAACTTCTTTCAGACTTTATCATGAAAATTCCCAATTTCAGAGAAGGAAGTGTCTAGAGGTACAGATCCGTAACTCTAGCCTCTAGGCCTAAAGGTATGAATCCTTATCTCTAGCCTGCTAGGCCAGGGGTATGGATCCATATGTCTAGCATGTCCTGTTAGGCCAGGCTAGAGAGATGGAACTTAATGCAAGGTTTGATGGAATCAAGCAGGCTAGGGATACGGATCTGTACCTCTAGACCCACAGGCTAGAGGTAATGATCTGTACCCATAGATGATTTACGGATGTTTCGGTAACAGAAGAGTTCGGTAACAAAGACATGTAGAGTAAATAAATTGGACGTTTTGGTAACAAAGCAATTATATAGTGTTTATGTATTGTGACATTAATTACACCAAATGCATGGCTTTATTTTGTTCAAACCTTCGTTATTTAAAACATTCATTTGTAATTCCCACTATGTTTCATAAATAATGGTTTTTTTCACACAGTTTTCAATGTTGTATGTATTGACCATGTGGATTGTATATCTATCAAGGGAAATGTGGGGGAAAGGTTTGAACCTATCTGTCAAGGGATAAAAGTGCTAAAGTAAAAGGTTTGAACAGAACAAAGCCATGCATTAGGTGTAAAGAAAACAGAAAATGAGAAGAAAAACAAAAGAAATTCGGCGGGGGAATAATTGGCGATGCGAACAAGCAAAGGGACGAAAGATTCTGCGCTCAAAGGCTAATCATTCACCACACATAGGCTACGAGAATAGACGCAGTTGAAACTTTGCTTTACAGTAAACCGTCTCTATTTATCTGAGATCACTTACAACAAGATTCCAATTTAAATGAAACATAAATTAGGCGTCAGTACTGCTGTCTGATCTCCTTTCAGCGACACAGAAGCCGGCCATGCGTTAGAATTGAATGCTTCATAATAGATACACTTTTCTCAGGTTATACGCTATTGTCTGCGCATGTCATATTCTTCGAAGATTCGACCTGTCTTATATTGGGGAACAAGACAGTTCCCCGACAAGACAGTTCCCCGACACACCTTTTGGAGACAGTTCCCCGACAGATTTGGAGACAGTTCCCCGACACTTTTGAAGACAGTTCCCCGACACTTTTGTTTCATGGAAAATTACCTTTTATACAGTAGAATTAACAAAACTATAATTGATAATCATGAGAAATTGAATTATTCGTGGATAATTGATGTTGTGATCGGATTATCTGCACCTTGTGAAGAAGATTGATATATATAAATTGACGGGTAGTTATTGTCTCATGGATGAATTCACAATGAATCACGGCTGTATTGAACATAACAGAATTTTAAGGGCACTTTTAGCCAGCATCAAAATGAGTATTTTGTGTTTATTCTATAAAGTCTTTAATAATTTGTAGATCTAGTTTAGTTACGTGTAGGCCTACATGCTTTCCCTTGTTTTATAGAAATAGGCCTACAGTAGAGAGGGCGAGGTGAGGGGGGGATTACCGAGTGAAATACCTTTTCTGTTTATCTTGTACTCTCGAACAATTTTACATACATGTATATTGTAGTTCTCTCTTTGTATCATGCACAGCATTTCGGAGAATGTACATGTAATTTCGATAATGTCTTGATATTTTGTGACGTTAGGCTGTCAAATTGTTCTGTCAAACTAAGTTATAGACGTTACCACGATGATCAAATGTACGTACTCGCCAATAACATACATTAACAAAGACTTCAATTAGTCACAAAAGATCATTTATCCATATAATCCCTTCTCAAAAGTTTCTTTTTATATACGATAATATCTATTTTGTTGTTTGACATCGAACAAAAGTGTCGGGGAACTGTCTTCAAAAGTGTCGGGGAACTGTCTCCAAATCTGTCGGGGAATTGTCTCCAAAACTTATGTCGGGGAACTGTCTTGTCGGGGAACTGTCTTGAAACCCTTATATTGCCCATCACTCTCCCCGCTATCGGGGAGACTGTAATATTACGCGCTATAAAGTAGTAATGGAGAAAATGGATTTTATTAATATGTTTGAGAGAAAAAAATAGGCCTATTTCTCTTAACTGCTGATCATAGCTGAGTGAATCGCACTAGGTAAATCTAGCGTTTTATTGAGTATATACGTGTCTTAGTTTGAAATTCAAAGTAACGGTTGTCGTGTAGAAATGTAGTCCAGAAATGTAGTCCGGTTCTGTGTACCCAGGATGCCCAAATTAGATAGATGAGTATTTATAGAATGCAATTTAGCGGGAGATAATGGTTATGACTACGCAAGACCAATTTATATATATCTTCAACAGATTTATAGATCTACATGGTGCATTACACTTTGTCCTAATCAGATATCCAAAATGTCTAAATAAACTTTTCATGTACAGTTAGAAGCTGTATTTATTTTCATCGAAGTCCGAATCCACATCGACTCATTTGTATATATGTATTTCCTGTCCAAGGCTAAAAAGCCCAAAAACTACTGCACATAATATCTTCTTCAACACCGTAAAACTAAACTTGTACGCTCTTAGTATTTGATAAGATATACGTTTAAAAAAGTGTACTTTCCGGGATTTAGAATGACAAAACGATTTGTTTCCATCACATATATCTCTTGAAGCGCTTACAATTAAACACCAAAGGCTTTAATAATTCTTCATCGAGTTTGGCATCTTTAGCGTAACGGCAAATCAAGATGTGCTGTGCCACATATTTCGTGCAGTTCTCTCTTTTTTTTTTCCCTTTCAGTTTCATACTTGTAGATGCTTTCCAAGAGATAGTGTCCGATAGATTCAGTTTCTCCACATTCACACTTGAAAACACTATCTCTATATAGTACTAAATCTGCCTTGAGTTTGCGAGTATGAACTTACTCAGCCTTGCATAACCAAATATGAGTTGGTTGACTGCACTTTCACCTGTTGGTGATCCACTTATGGGCCAACAGCCCCGAATTGTGAATATCAAACATGACTACTGATTGTTACCTTGCGTGACTTTGCTTCCAACCCGAATGTAAGGTGTCCAGATTCATACAATCTGAAAGAAGAAAGTGTCACATAATCTATAATATGCATCTATATGACCCCGTAAAAAAATATAAGCCCTTGCTCCACTTGGACCAGGGTTTCCTAGACACTGAGAGTCATTGAGTGCTATGACTGTCCTTTCGTCACTGTTAACAATATCCCGTGTCATTGCCCTTGTAAAGCCTCTTGTAGTTTTGTTCTTGATTAAGATGATCCTGAATTTTGCAAGTATTCTGCGTTAACGCTTGTTCAATTGCAATGACTAGGCAAAAGTGAAGCTCTTCACTGGACAATAAAGGGATAAACCTGTGTTTGAGACCATATCTTCAACTTGTATATTCATCTTCTAAAAGTGATATTTTACATTTAGTTCCACATGTTTCAATAAATATGCCATCCTCTGTGGAAAGGGGACTTAATGCATCTGCGAACAGTATCGACTCAGGTCAGCCTGCGCATGCCGCGCAGTCTGACCCGAGTCAAAACTTTTCTTCGCTATTGGTCAATTTTCTGTTAAAGATTATATAGCTATTCTAACCAATGGCATTAGATCTATTAAACTTCCAGTTTCTTGCAGACTTTTGTTGAACAAAGGGAAATGGTATGGGAGTATTAGCTCTTGAACATATGATCAGCTCAAGACAATATGTTGGGGTAAAGTCGTTGGGAATCACATAACTCTCTAAAAAACTAGATAAAACACAAATTCAATATGACTCAAAGATTTAATTTGTTCTGGATGGGTAGAAAACAATTGGGGTAGACTAGTGTTGAATTTGCCAACATCCCCCCTTTTTCACGCAGTGTTTAATAATTCTTTTTCGCCAATATTTCGATGATGACAAAACCTATTAACCTATATAGATCTAGATTAATATTCGCCCCCCCCCCCCCCCCGCCACACACACACAATGGAACTACTTGATGCAATCTCCGAGCAAAGTTGTCGTTCGTTACTCCAGAGTGCAAGAGAGTGCTACTTGATGGTGTACTAAATACAGTGCTGACAGCACTTTGATGGGACCGTAGATCTAAATGGAGTAGATATAGATCTATATTATAATAGATCCAGTCAGATCTTTTTTTTTTTTTCAAAATAATATTTGTGCCAAGTCATGAGATCGAGAACGCAATTGAAACGCACAAATTGGCTTAAGGTTCCTCGTCGATCTAGAACATCCTGCACATTTGTAAGGTCTGTTTCTAAGGATCCATAGACTTGTACTATTTTAGCACAAAAACAGGCTGTTGTTCTCTCATATTTCACTGTTTCAACCTGCTTGTAACACAAAAGTATCCATTCAGCGCGTGCGCTGCACCCCCGATTCATTTCATTAGAAATGTCGGATCATGTTCTGAAAAATAGAGCAATGTGTTTCGAAATACTACATTGACCCATTTAACATGTTCGGCAAAAGAACTAACATCCATTGCGTCTTTTCGTAATTATTTGCCTATACGAGTTGTCGTTCTTGCGGGACGGTATATATACACTTCCGGTTTGAAAGTTTACGTGCTGCGAAGTTTAAAAGTTTGATTTTAAAAGATCTAGTAACATTAGTTATCTATGGATGAAATTAATAGCTCCTTATTGCCGACAACCCCACAAACAACGGTGGAAGATATACTAAACTATCGCAAATCAGAAATACAAACGTTTCTCAAGCAAAAGCGTCTTAGAATTAATGGAAACAAACTTGAACTGGCCCAAAGAGTCGTAGCCTTTTTACAATCACAGTCTTCCAAAGATCAGACTCAGTCCGATAATCAGGTAAACAACAACGACTTCGCAACAGCTTTGAATGACATTCCATGCATAATTGACCTACAATCGGGATGGACAGGAAAAACAGATACTTTCCCAAACGTGACCATTAAAGATGTCGAACACTACCTGTTACACAGTAGTCACAGGACTGAGGACTCTGGCAAAATGCAGTGTTATAGGCAGTATATCAGGGGATTGAACTTTTACAAAGAAGGTTATATACACAAAATAATGATTAATGACATAAGCCCGACAAGTAGTTTTTCGTATATTCGGTCCAAATGTTATCCATCAATGAAAAAAGGTGTCTACGAACAGTGGCTGTTGGTGAAGAAGGAAACCCCATTCCAAATTCTAAAGGCCAACTGTACATGTCCTGCTGGGTAAGAAAATGATACATAGCTTCTCTAATTAACCCTTTCCCTAACAAGCCCTGGTTTTTACATGTCTGCATTTCAAGTCTTTTGAAAACACTGCGGGAAAAGGAAAAATTGCTCGTAACAAGCAATTTCTCCTTTTCTGACAGTGTTTCCTACCCATTTGGGTAACTTGCTGCCATTTTTATAGAATTTAAAGTTGTCGTCTGTAAACTCTTCCAGTTTGGGAGAGTCTAAAATTTGCCGTTAGGGAAAGGGTTGTTAAAAAGGCAAATTGAATGCTACAAATGATTTACACCTACCCTTATATATTATAGAGGTAGATCTACACCTAAAATTTCTTTTGGTTGGTTAGTAACCATTTCCATCATCTTTTTAAAAAAAATGATTAACTTTATGTATATAATTCACAAATTCATAATCCCTGGATTGTGATGAGTACTATTCTTTTGTTCCTGGGTATAATGCTTTTGTCATAGCAACATTTAGGACATGCATTCTATTGTTTCATGGTTTTTGGTATGACCTATCTGGAATTTGAACCCACAACCTCCCACATTCAAGAGGGATCATCTACCTCTAAAACAAAGGAATGGTTTGTTGAACTGCTTTCAGCCTTTTCTCTTCATGGAAATTTAACTACATATGTAGTTTCTTGCAGATACCTATAACAGTTCTGTGCATTGTTTCAGACAAGACTTCAGCCTTTACAAGATGACAAAGCTTTAGCCTTGTTCAAACTGAACGCTTTTATTGCAGACGACAATTTTAATATAACTCCAATGGTGCAAACTTTCTCTCATAGGGTAGAGAACATTGTGGGAAAAGGAAAAAAATACTTGTAACCAGCACTTTCCTCTTTTCCTACAATGTTTTCAAAAGGCTTCTATTCCAGGGTCATTACAAGTTTGCATTGTATGATAAAGTGTTAAGTATGAAAAATTACAAAGAGAAATAACTCTTAATCACACATGTATGGGAGTTGGTTTTTGTGCACAGTGCACAAAATGAAATCTATCTGCAAGTCTGTGAAGTTTCATGTTAATACATATCTTAACAATCTAGGTTACTTGTATGTTTTGGGCAAAATTATGATGGGTGAAGTGGCAACTATATGCTCCCCAAGGGAAGCACAGTAAATATGTTTGTAGTTATCTCCCTATATTAAGGTGTTATAACTATCTTTCAGCTGTGGAGAGGGATGTACCCACATTGCTGGGCTTCTATTTGCCCTTGAAGGAAGACCATCATTAGATGAGATGGAAGATATTCCATGTACTTCAAAACCCTGCCAGTGGAACCAGCCTAGCAAGAGAAAAAAAGAATCAGTGCCAGTCAAGGATATTACATTCAAGCGCATAAAATATGAAGATACTTTAAAAGTAAAAGAAAAGAAAACTGCAAAATACATAGTCGACAGTAATTCATTCAGAAATTCATTGTGTGCAAAGCTTGGAAACACATCAAGAGCTGTTTTGTTTGACATAATTCCTCAAGTGCAAGACAACTCTGTTGGGGTTGAAAGTGATTTGAATGTTTCAAACTTTGAAGAAGTAGAAACAAGTGAACACATTGTGTATGAATCAGACAGGTTTATTGATATAATCAGTACATTGAAAAATGAAAAGATTACAGAAGTAGATTTTAAACAATTTCTGTCCACATGCAGCAGTAATATTATTGAAGAAATTGAAGTAAGAACCAAGGGTCAGCATAACAATCCACTTTGGAAATTAGCAAGAAAAGCTCGAATTACCGCTTCTATCTTTCATGATATAAAAACTAAAAAAGACACTACTAAGCCAGACAATGTTGTGAACAAAATTTTGGGGGAAAATAAATCTTTTGAAAACAGTGCTGTCACATGGGGTCGGAAACAAGAACCCATTGCAAAGAAAAGATATATAGCATACAAAAAACTGAAGGAAAACAAAAAGGTGAAAATATCTGACATGGGTTTAGTACTCTGTAATAATTATTCATACATCGGTTCAAGTCCAGATGGTTTAGTCAGCTGTGAATCTGAGCAGTATTTAATAGAAGTAAAGTGCCCTTTCAAATGGCGAAATAACAAAATAATTGAGGCCTGTGAGGATAAAGAATTTTGTTGCTTTATTGATGACAAAGGAGAAATTCAGCTGAAGAAAAATCATAGGTACTATACTCAAATTCAGGGCCAAATGGGTGTTTGTAAACTTAGCAAGTGTGATTTTGTTATATATACAGTGACTGATTTTGTCGTTATAAGTGTTAAATTTGACAAACCATTTTGGAACAGCCTACTACAGCAGCTAAAAGAGTTCTATCTGGGTGAAATTATTCCCAAGATATGTTGTTAGATTATTAACCCCTTACCAAATAATCCAGGGTTTTCATGACCCTGGGAAAGGAGGCTTATGAAACACTGTAGGAAAAGGAATAAAATGCTAGTAATTACTATTTTCTCCTTTTTCCACAATATTTCTGCTGTGGCAGATAGCTTAAGGTCATTTGTTCCATGGTTTGATTTGTCATCTGCAAATGATTTGAAATTGGTCTAGAATTGAAAGTATGAAATCTCTTGACTGATTGAACAGTATTTAAGTCATATCCAAGCAACAGCTCACATTATTCACATCTTTCCTGGGTTATACCAGTACTAGGACAGGGCTCTGAAATGTCTTGCCAGAGGACACTTGCACAAAAAGTCCAGAGGATCCAGTGCGGCTTGAACCAAGGATCCCTGTATTATGAGTCAAACACTTCAACACAGAGCCACACGGGACCCTATGAAATCTTTTGAGTTCTAGCATAATTCAAGGGTCTACATCAGTACAAAGGATGCATTAATCCCTCCTTTTCTCCCAGTTTTGTCTCTGACATTTATTCTATAGATGTAAAATTACAGTATGCCAATAATTACAAGCTAATCCATTTTTTTTAAATCCAATTATTGCTAATCTAATATATGCAATTAACTCTTTACCAAATGACAAAATTTTAGCTTTGTCTAAATTGAGAGCATTTGCTGTAGCCTTGTCCAAACTGAGAGCATTTGCTGATGACAAAATTAATGTGACTCAAAAATTGAAATTTATTTTGGGAAGGGAAGAAAACATTGTAGGAAAAGGAGAAAATGCTGGTTACCAGCATTTTCTCCTTTACTCACCATATTTTCAGTAGGTTGCTTTCTCAGGGTCGTGAAAACCAGGAATTGTTTGGGAAAGGGTTAAACTAAAGAATGACCAGTATCATTTATGGAAATATTCTGAAAATATTAAGTGATATTGTAAATCTAATTTTAGCAGTTCAATGTTTTTGAAAACTTTGTGGCAAAAGGAGAAATTGCTAACAATGAGTTATTTTTTTCTTTTCAAACAATATTTTCTACCACATTTGTCCATTCTAAGCCAGTTTTGTTTAAACACTCTTTACCAAACATTTTCATGAGAGTCTTTTGAAAACATTGTGAGAAATGAACAAGTGCTGATAATTAGAAGTTTCTCCTTAAGCCTTTTCCCCACATGTTTTGTGCCAAATTAGTGAACTTTAACCCATTACTAGACAACAAAACTTTAGACTGGTCCAAATTGAAACAAATTGCAGGCAACATTTAAAAGTGCATTTAAAATGAAAAATGAGTGCCATATAGGGTAGAAAATATTGTGAGAAATTGCTTGTTACAAGCAATTTCTCCTTTTCTCACTATGTTTTCCACAGCTATGTATCTTTAGAGCATCAAAATGCGGCATTGTATGGTAATGTGTTAAGCAAATTTTAGAAATTAAAGAATTACTGTCTGCAAGCTGTTTCACTTTTGAAGAATCAAAATTTTGATGTTTGATAAAGAGTAACCGGTAAATGGAACTATTTGAAGTCTGGCACTAGACAATACTTTTAGAGTAGAAGCATTTCTTGGAAAAAAGTCAGAATTGTGTTTAAATACAATTTACGTTTTCCCCATAATGTTTTCAGACAATCTGTTGCAAAAGTTTTCTATAGCTTCTATAGCTTGTTGGAGCAAAACTGGCAAAGTAAAAATTGTGTTTAAAAAGATTCCCATTTCTCATGTTTTTAATCATCATCTGTTGCAAAAGTCAATGCTATTATGCAAAGAAATGTTTCACAGCACAAGCTGTATACATTGTATAGTTAATCAGTGTCACCTGGTTAAAGTTGATTCTACATGTTTGCAATAAATGTCTTTAGAAAACATTGTGGGCAAAAAAGGAATGTTTGTATGAAGCTTTTTTTTTGCTTCTCCCACAGGTTTTTTTTTCTTATTAGTGATACATGTATTTCAGGAAATTTTGTATAAAAATCCAATTTATTGTCTGCAAACTCTTTCAAGTTGAAAGTCTAAAATTTGTGGTAAGCAAAGGGTTAACTTTTTGTCAGACCACAAATTTAAGAGTATTCAAAACTGAAAGTTAGCATATTTCAAGGTTAATTAATAATGAAAGAACGCTCTCCAATGACCTGGAAAAGATTGTGGTAAAAGCAGGCATTACTAATAAAGGGAATTGTTCCATTTACCAGAGTTTCTTCAAGACTTACATCGCAGACGAATAATAACAAACATATATGTCAAACAATCTATGAGTCATACTATATACTACTCATCTTTTGCTAGGGATCAGTTTAATTCTTTTTAACACAATACCAGACGACAAAATTTTAGACTGGTCCAAAGTGAAACAAATTGCAGACAACATATTAAAGTGCATTTAAAATAAAAAATAAGTGTCATATAGGGTAAAAAACATTATGAGAAAAGGAGATATTGCTTGTTACAAGCAATTTCTCCTTTTCTCACAATGTTTTCCACAGCTATGTATCTGTAGTGCGTCAAAATGCGTCATTGTGTAGTAATGGGTTAAATGTGGAATTTCTTGAAAGAATGGGAAAATCCATTTTTTTGCCTTCCACGATGTTTGAAAGAACTTTATTCTGTTTATTTGGTATAGATTTCCTTTATTATGACCATGGATGGAATGAAATTCTTATTGTTTGAATAAATTCAATTTTTGAAAAAAATTGTTTTGATCCCTAGCTGAAGTTAAGTAGTATAGCAAGTAGTATACAAGTTTAACAAGGAAAACCTGCAAATGGATTTCCATAATATCCAGATCTCTGCAAATAGAATGTAACTCTATTCATCATGTTCTGTTCAAAATTTCTTGAAAAAAGATAAAACCCATTTCTTCAATGCCATAATTATTATATTGTCTTTGAAACTAAATTCCTGCAAATTGTCGGCCTTTAGAAGTTTGACAATACTGGATAAACTTACTGAGAAGTGTTTCAGCGTTGTCTGCGCATGTCACATTTTTCGAAGATTCGACTGTCTTATATGACACATCACTAGCCCCAAAAGCGGGCTGACTGTAATATTACGCTCTATAAAATAGTAATGTAGAAAATAGCTTATATCAATACGTTTGAGGAGAAATGAGACCTGTTTTAGCTCCAGATTTCTATAGACTGCTTATCATAACTGAGTGAGTTGCACCAGGAAGCGTTTTATTGAGTAAACATTTATTTTAGTTTGAAATTCAAAGTAACAGTTGTCGCGTAGGAAAGTGGTTTGGCTCTGTACCCAGGATGCCCAAATTAGATAGATGAGTATTTATAGCGGGAGATAATGGTGTTTCAGCTTAGGTTTAATTTATAAATACGGATTACAAATAAACTGCATAATAATCCATTTGTTTACATTTTAAATGCTATGTAATGTAAATAGCCATGAACAATGCATAGAGTACAATTCATGTAGTCATACATGTATCTCATGATTGATGTTTTAACCCTTTACCAAACGACAAATTTTTGGATAGCTCAAAAATAAAAGCATTTGCAGACGACAGAAATTAAATGCTGCTGTAATGATGATTTCACTCTTTGATAGAGCAAAAATCACTGTGGGAAAAGGAGAAAATACTGGTTACCAGCATTTTCTTCTTTTCCCACAGTATTCTCCAAAGCCTCCATCCTTAGGGTCGTTAAAAGTCGGGATTCTGTGGTAAAGAGTTACATCTATGTTATTTTCTCATGAATATAACATTTAACTTGTAACTGTATGTACAGTCAATATTAAAGCTTTGAAGACATGTTTGTTTAGCATTTTCCATTGGTGTTCTACAAGAACACAACTATTTTACAATCCCTTGTTTTTAACCCTTTATCAGATGACAAGGATTCAGCCTTGTCCAAATTGAAAGCATTCATGGTTCTATGTCAACTTCAATGTGGCTTAGATGGTGCAATTTTCTATGATAGGGTAGAGAAAATTATAGGAAAATGAGAAAATGTTGGTAATCAGCATTTTCTCCTTTTCCCACAATGTCTTCAAATGACCTCATTTTAAGGGTTGTTTAAAAGGTGGCATTGTGTGGTAAAGGTATAAACCACAGTGACAGACTTGGGAAATCAATGTGGAAAAAGAAGAAATTGCTCAGAATAATTTCTTCTATTTCTTCAATGATTTTTTGTCCAGAAGTAGAAGGTTGAATTCTGAAGGAGTCTTTAATTTGCTATTTCCATAGAATAAAGCACCTCCTGTTGGTATTTTAAAGTTCTTGCTCACTGAATTTACTCTGAAACAAGTGGCGGTAACAAGTTTGTCATTGCCGAACAAAGAAAGAATATATGATCTGCAAAGTCACTTATAGCTAGTGGCAGAACACCTTGCAGAATTCTGTAATTCTTTATTTGCTCCATTTTTCTCTCAACATGAATGCGTGCTGACGCAATCCTTCTTGTGGTTTCCACTTCAGTCTTGCTAAACTGAGTTTTAGACTTGAACGGAGGACAGTACAGCTTTACACCTAATGGTTTCAAATCTGACTGAATATGTATGAAACCTTTATCAACCATCACTGCATCTCCATTGTTGAGTTGCTCAAACAGGCAGCTCTTTCTAGTTATTTCAACATCTGAGGTAGATCCAGGCCACAGTTTAGACACAAGGACAACTGCTCCAGTCATACTGACTCCAACCAATGCCTTAAAAGTATCATGTGATTTGTAACTGGAGTATGTTAATGACTTATTTTCTAAAGATGATGGACTCTGGATATAAACCTCTGTACAGTCAAGTATGATTCTTGTGTCTGAGAATTTTTCAAAACACTTCGGCACAGATGCTTGTAGAACGTCAAGTTTTGGAAGAACAACAAGTGATTGCATGCATTCACACATAAACAAGACCCATGAATTAAAAATCTTTGAAACGGCACTTGCAGATATTTTGAAACGATATTCCAAGTCTTTTACAAGTAAACCAAGTCTGAGCCTCATCATCACCATTAAAAATTCATCAACATGGCGCAACTTTCGTTTTCGTCCTAACCTATGTATGTTCATTTCACCAACTGATTCAGTACTCAATTTATCAGCACCATGTTCCATAAGTGAGTCAAATACGGCTTGGAATGTCTTGAAATCTATAAATCCAGTATAAAACATTATCAAATCACTTGAATGTTTAATTTTTTCTATGCAGATATCTGGGAGTGAAACATCTATACCAACAGATACACTGTCACTGGGCTGAACGTTGTTGAATTCCACAGGGATTTCAGTTCTATCCATAGAATTTTCCCTAGCTCTAGGCTGTTCACATGTCTGTGTGACTTGAGTACAGTTGGAATCAGCAACTGGACATTCTGGCTTTGTTGGCTTGATACAAGCTGGCAGAGAATATCTATAAAGATAAATGAAGTAATGGATAAATACACTCAAGGCATTTGTCCTCATAATAATTTAAAACTGGAAATAACAAAATTGACTCCTTGGAGGGCCTCCAAGACATGGAATGCATTTTCTGGCCTAATTCATGCACTCTAACAGCTGTCAGGGGCAACATTTGACAAGAAAATACAAGAATAATTATAGTTTGATGACATGGAATGGGCTAAAACCTGGCTGAAAACTGCATGAAAACGATTTCACCTGTTCAAAACCTTTGACCTATATCCTCCACTTATCAACATAATTATGAAAAAATTTTGGCCGACCATTCAGAGGTGATTTCCTGGTGATATGCAAGTATTTTCCCTGGTCAAAATATTTCCTTTTTCTAAAATAAAATGTGGGCCATGATTAAATATAACATGACTGATCAATATGTCAGTTGTCTTAACCCTTTACTCCATAGATACTCATTTCTACGCATTGCACATAGGAGCCTATGGAAAACATTGTGGCAAAAAGTGAAATTGCTGGTGACCAGCAATTTCACCCTTTGTCACAATGTTTTCTATGCTATCAAAAGGGGCCATATACACATAAGAAACTGCTTCATCCTTGCTATTATTTAGGGTCAATTAGAGATACCATAGAAATGCCTGACGGGGTAAAGGGTTAAGACATGAAGTGAAAATTCAATTATTGCTTTAAAACTCATTAGTTATATTATTTTGAATTTGCATTAATTTCAGAAATAAATGAATACAACAAAAATCGTAGACATCAACTTTAGTAATGTTTATTTTCTTCATATCTATGGGCTGCGTATCCGTGTAAACTCGTAGGCCTACTTGTAAGCAGCTTTGGCTTACTTAAAAGAGCACAAGTTTCTAAATACTCACGAGTGATGATGTAAGGCCGTGGTAATATCTACAGGCGGACTCCTTGAAATTGGCCTCCTTTCCTTTGGATGTCGGCTTTCTCGTCTTGGGAGATTTTCTGTCGGTATTTTATTGCGATTAACTGAATTTGGCCCAACACCGTCTTTGAAGTGGTCCGAACAAACTCTGGTATATGATGTTGGTTTCCAGTTTTTCCTGCTGATCGCCCTTATCCATGCTTTTTTTGTATAATATTCTTTTGGTAGTTTGTGAAGTGTTACCTTTTTCCCGAATTTACCGACCCTACCACTATAATTATGACATTCAACAATGCAACAGTAGTCTTTTCCCATAGCTGTAAACCGAAACCGGAAGTCACTATACCGTCCCGCACGAACGACAACTCTTAGTAGCTTATGTTACGAAAATCCGCAATTTCTTATTAGACCTGTCTTTCTTTCTTCGAAATTGTTCAGTAGTGACGTCACTATTATATAATGACGTCACCTCGGCAATATGGCGTCTAATGATGGCCATAAAAGCAATGCGAATCAAAAACATTTTGAAACAGAACAATGTAAAAAGGAACGACCTCGTACGTATCAATGGATGATAGTTTAGGAACAAAGGAAGTAAAGAAAATATCAGCTTATGCTGAAGGAAAACTGAAACAAGTCATAGTATACTTCAGTTTATCATTTGCAGTCTTCATCTAGGCTATCGATACTCGACGATACCTACTAGGATCTTGAAATTTTCAGATGCCGGTGATTACCACACAGAATCTAAACCATTTACCTTCTATTGTAATCATAATTTAGCAGCAACAACAACGAAATATGCTCCTTGATTTTTATCTCTTAACACCTCACTATTGACAACCCTGCCATTAAAAACTTCAGTTTCAAAAATTTAACTAGAATAAAGCTAGTAAGTACTGGCATTACCAAGATTTTTTTTGTTCCTTTTCCATCAATGAAAGACAAATGACATTTAGGAATTATATGATATATTGTCTAATGCTTTCAGTCTATAGATCTGAGTGAATTCTGTTGCTTGAAACAGTTACTGTACATTGTACGCGTACGTATCTATATGTTCTCTAGATCAACCTAAAATCTGTTTCAGCTTATCTAGTGGTTGATTATGGCGAGCAGCTCGTATCCGACATAGCAGATGTGAGAGATGAACTTCATAAAGAGGTATGCTGTGATAATTTCAATAATACTGGATGACAAAGCAACCCTAAACAAGACAGTGGTGCCTTTCAAATATACAGAGAGATGAAGTCAATTTTAAGTAGGGTTTTTGTGCACTCATGGCTTGCGACTTGCATGCCACAGCAACGTTAATAGATCTATGTATGCCACGTCATCTTGCACCTGTATAAAAAGTTTATTATTTTTACTAGACAGTGGAGACTGCAAAGTACTAACTTAGATAAACTATACGGGTAATTTTCCAGTTGAAATTTTAGTACCATATAAAAAATGAATATATTACAAACCATTTATAACCGTACATGCACGGACCAGTATAATTCGTGTATATTTTTTGAAACCTTTCAGTCTAATTTTACAGACTTTCCTGTCAATAGGAAAAAGGCGTTAGTTTTCTTTTCATATGCCTAGAATTTCCCAAAATTTACGCTAACGCGCCATTGGCATGCTTAATGCTGGTATGACGATGAATGCTGTTGCTATGAATATTTGATGTTCTACTCGACACCTTAGGCAACGTTTTCAAGCAACAGTGCGTACGTAACGACGTGCGGCCATGACCGCTATATAATCGGAACACCCACCTGCCATTCATCGAGGTGATGACAGAGTTCGAGTTTACCATAAGAAAAAGATACCGGTATGTTATGCCGACTATTGCGTACTTGAACGAGATCGTTTTGGGGGTGGGGGTCCTGTCTTGGTCTGGACCGGCATTGCACATGGCTTTCGCACTAATCTCGTCGTTATCGAAGAGAATTTGAATGCCCAACGGTACCGAGATGAAATTCTTGCGAGGCACGTTATCCTAATGTTTCAAGATAATGCCAATATCACTCCTTTTCAGTATGATATTGCCACAAGCTATACAGCTAGGGACAATGTGAATTTCCTCAGGGCAATTAACATTGCATTTATTAATGACTAGCCTGCCAAAAGCCCTGATCTGAATCCCATTGATCACCTTTGGGATAATTTGAGCCAGCGTGTTAGACGTTGCCCTATTCAACCGTCAAATGTTTTTCAGCTTTGAGAAGCCTTAATACAGGAATGGAACTGCATTCCACAAGCCGAACGTAATACACTTATCCGTTCTATGCGCCAACGATGTCAGGCAGTCTTTCATGCTGAAGGTGGCCATACCCGTTAGGCCTATTAATTTGTGATTTGGTGAGCGACCCCTTCCGTATTTCAACTACCATTTCACCACTCTTGGATAAACACCCAGCAATAACTTTTTTCACACAAAGTTGCAATGTATATGAATATAGTTTGTATATATATCTGCATTTACGGGGGAAGTTTTTGTTTTGGTTCAGTATACATTTCAATAGCCAAAGGATAGAACAGTTCTAAGTTTCTAGCTGGGAATATGTTAGATATAATCTTTATTTTGTCTGGCATCTTTTCAGGTTTTGTCCGTGATAGAAAGACTTCACCTAATGTGGGAAATTTTAAGAACATTTATGTTGTTCATCATCTCAGTGGTTGGTGGTGTTGTTGCTGCTGTCATTTTGCAAATGGTGTTTCCAAAATATTTGGCTGTATGTATTCTAAGACTAGTTTATCAATTTAACTCTTTACCAAAGGTCAAAATTTTGGACAGCTTCAAATTGAAAGCATTTGCATACAACGAAACAAATGTGACTGAGAAATTAAAATTTGCAATTTTACAAAACATCATGGGAAAAGGAAACAAGTGGGTCATTGGCCATGCAACGCTCACCTTAGACTATAGCTTATGAATGAAATTCAATTCTTTGAGCAACTTTGGTAAAGCTTCACCCAAGGAACATCCCTGCCAAGTTGCATCAAGATTGGCCCAGTGGGTTAGGAGAAGATGTCTAAAGAAATTGTTGACGGGTGACAGACGCCGGACATTGGGCAATCAAATATCAAAGCTCTACACCTTCCAGTTTCAAAGAATAATTTTACATTTTCCTTCTTTGTCCTATGTTCGAACTTGTGGTACCCGGGGCTGGGTCAGGTGTAACCAAAGCAGCATCCTTGGAACAAACTTGGTAGAGGTCCACTCAAAGATGCTACATACCAAATATCAAATCTCTACACCTTCCCGTTTAAGAGAAAAAGAAATTTAAAATTTTCCTTCTTTGTTCATTTGTTCCAACCTGTGACCTCCGGGGCATGGCCAGTTTTGACGCCAGGGACATCAATTGTCCAAACTTGGTAGAGGTCTACTAGAAGATTCTGCATATCAAATATCAAAGCTCTGCACCCTCAAGTTTCAGAGAAGATTTCTAAAGTTTGCCTTCTTTGTTGCTATCTTCGAACCTGTGATCCCCCGAGGCAGGGCCAGTTTTAACCCCAAGGGCACAATATGAACAAACTTGGTAGAGATCCACCAGGAATTGTTACAGGCCAAATATCATAGCTCTATGCTTTCTAGTTTTAGAGAAGAAGAATTAAAAAAAATTCTTTCATTGTTCCTATGTTCGAACTTGTGACTCCCGGGGCGGGGCCAGTTTTGACCGCACGGGCATGATTTATATAAACTTGGTAGAGGTCTACTAGGAGATGCCACAGACCAAATATCAAAGCTCTACGCCATCTAGTTTCAGAGAAGATGAATTTTAAACTTTTCCTTCTTTGTTCCTATGCTCAAACTAGTGACCCCCGGGGTGGGGCCATTTTTGCTACATACCAAATATCAAAGCTCTACGCCTTAAAGTTTCAGAAGAGGAGATTTTTAAAGTTTTCCTTCTTTGTTCCTATGCTCAAACTTGTGCCCCCTGGGGTGGGGCCAGTTTTGACCCCAGGGACATAATTTGAACAAACTTGGTAGAGGTCCACTAGGAGATGCTACATACCAAATATCAAAGCTCTACGCCTTAAAGTTTCAGAAGAGGAGATTTTTAAAGTTTTCCTTCTTTGTTCCTATGCTCAAACTTGTGCCCCCTGGGGTCGGGCCAGTTTTGACCCCAGGGATATAATTTGAACAAACTTGGTAGAGGTCCACAAGGAGATGCTACATACCAAATATCAAAGCTCTACACCTTCAAGTTTCAGAGGAGAAGATTTTTAAAGTTTTCCTTCTTTGTTCAGGACTATGCTTAAACGCGTTATCCCCAGGGGCGGGGCCAGTTTTGACCCTATGGGAATAATTTGAACAAATTTGGTAGAGGTCCATTAGGAGATGCTACATACCAAATATCAAAGCTCTATCCCTTCTAGTTTCAGAGGAGAAGATTTTCAAAGATTTTGTTTTTTTCGTTTTGTTGCCATGGTAACCAGAGTTATGGGTGGAATTAAATTCCTTGAACATTTTTGGTAGAACTTCACCCAAGGAACAGTCCTGCCAAGTTTCATGAAGAACGGCCCAGTGGTTTAGGAGGAGGAGATGTTTGCAATGTCTGGGTTTTGCGATTAGTAGCTCCGCCATGGGAAAAGGGTGTTTCATGTTATATTTCATTCCATTTCTTGTGAACGCAACTCCTCCCGTGTTTCTTGACAGATTTGGATAAAACTTTCACAAAATGTTTCCCATCATGAGACTTGGCAGATACTATTGTCAAGGTTTTACAATTTATAGGTGCATCAAGGAAAAAGCAAGCATCATGTTATAAACATTTCTTTTGAACGCAACTCCTCCCACATTCCTTGGCAGATTTGGTTAAAATGTTGGTAGAATGTTTCTCATCATGTGACCGCGCGCAATTGTCATGGTTTTGTGGTTCATAGCTTGGTCATGGAAAAAGGGGCTTCATGTTAGATTTCACTTTTCAACAAAATCTCTTGAATTACTGGACATATCTCGACAGATTTGGATGGAATTTTCACAGATCATGTAACCTAGCGCATACGGTCAGGGTTCGGGGATTTTTTGCTGTGTTATGAAAGGGGGCTTCATGTCAAAATTTTCATCGATGTATCTCCAATTAGCTAGAAATTCTGACACTTAAGTCTCTATAGCTAGCTGCTTGACGGCATAGCAGCCTATGGCGGCGAATTATATGACGACGGAACTCTTGTTTTTGATTATTTTGTGCTATTAAACAAAAAAGAGGACCATGATGGTTCTATATCGCTCACCTGAGTGCTAAGCAGTAGTTTTACAATGAATATAAATAGCAAATTCAAAGTTCAAGGACAAATAATTCTGATAGGGTAACTGTGCAAAATGCATATCATACTTTTAGAGAAGAAGATTTTTAAAGTTTTCCTTCTTTGTTCCTATTTTTCAAATTTGTGACCCCCCAGGGCCAGGCCAGTTTTGACCCCAGGGGCATCATATGAACATTTTCGGTAGAGATCCACTAAGAGATGCTACATACAAAATATCAAAACTCTTCATCTTCTAGTTTCAAAGAAGAAGATTTTTAAAGTTTTCCTTCTTTGTCCCTATGTTTCAAACTTGTGACCCCTGGGGCGGGGCCAGTTTTGACCCAAAGGACATCATATGAACAATCTTGGTAGAGGTCCACTAGAAGATGCTACTAGTAACCAAATATCAAAGCTCTGCGCCTTCTAGTTTCAGAGCAGAAGATTTTTAAAATTTTCCTTCTTTGTTCCTATGTTTCAAACTTGTGACCCCCGGGGTGGGGCCTATTTTGACCGCAGGGGCATCATATGAACAATCTTGGTAGAGGTCCACTAGAAAATAATGCTACATATCAAATATCAAAGCTCTGCACCTTCTAGTTTCAAAGAAGAAGTTTTCCTTCTTTGTTCCTATGTTTCAAACTTGTGACCCCCGGGACAGGGCCACTCTTGACCCCAGGGACATCATATGAACAATCTTGGTAAAGGTTCATTAGGAGATGCTGCATACCAAATATCAAAGCTCTGCACTTTCTAGTTTCAGAGAAGAAGATTTTTAAAGTTTTCCTTCTTTGTTGCTATGTTTCAAACTTGCGACCCCCTGGGCAGGGCCACTTTTAACCCCTGGGACATCATATGAACAATTTTGGTAGAAGTGCACTAGGAGATTCTATATACCAAATATCAAAGCTCTACGGCAGCTAGTTTCAGAGAAGAAGATTTTCGAAGACTTTGCTGTTTTTTTCCTTTTGGTTGCCATGGCAACCTGAGTTATGGCTGGAATTCAATCTCTTGAACAAATTTGATAGAGCTTCACCCAGGGAACATCCTTGCCAAGTTTCATCAAGATCGGCCTAGTGTTTAGGAGGAAAAGATGTTTAAAGAAAGTGTGGACAACGGACAATGCACGACAGACATTGGGCGATCACAAAAGCTCACTATGAGCACTTCATGCTCAGGTGAGCTAAGAAGTCAGAGATAAACTGATATTCTTTGCAGAAGGATGCATACTTAAAGTATTATGATAAAAGTCAGGTAGAAAGACGGGCTTTTGTAAGAAGCATTATTTAACAAGTGTAGGAATTAACAAGAGGGCCATTGGCCCTGGAACGCTAACCTTAGACTATAGAAATTCAATTCTTTGAGTAACTTTGGTAAAGCTTCACCCAAGGAACATCCCTGCCAAGCTGCATCAAGATTGGCCCAGTGGGTTAGGAGAAGATGATGTTTAAAGAAATTGTTGACGGGCGACAGACGCCGGACATAGGGCAATCAAATATCATAAAGCTCTACACCTTCCAGTTTCAAAGAAGAATTTTACATTTTCCTTTTCTGTCCTATGTTCGAACTTGTGATCCCCGGGGCTGGGTCAGTTTTAACCAAAGCAGCATCTTTGGAACAAACTTGGTAGAGGTCCACTCAAAGATGCTACATACCAAGTATCAAGGCTCTACACCGTCCCGTTTAAGAGAAAAAGAAATTTAAAATTTTCCTTCTTTGTTCCTATGTTCCAACCTGTGACCTCCGGGGCAGGGCCGTTTTAAATGCCAGGGACATCATATGACCAAACTTGGTAGAGGTCCACTAGAAGATTCTGCATACCAAATATCCAAGCTCTGCACCCTCAAGTTTCATAGAAGATTTCTAAAGTTTTCCTTCTTTGTTGCTATGTTCGAACCTGTGACCTCCCGAGGCAGGGCCAGTTTTGACCCCAAGGGCACAATATGAACAAACTTGGTAGAGATCCACTAGGAATTGCTACATGCCAAATATCATAGCTCTATGCCTTCTAGTTATAGAAAAGAAGAATCTTAAAATTTTCTTTCATTGTTCCTATGTTCGAACTTGTGACCCCCAGGGCAGGGCCAGTTTTGACCCCACAGGCATGATTTGAACAAACTTGGTAGAGGTCCACTAGGAGATGCCACATACCAAATATCAAAGCTCTATGCTTTCTAATTTCAGAGAAGAAGAAATTTAAAGTTTTCCTTCTTTGTTCCTATGCTCAAACTAGTGACCCCCGCGGTGGGGCCAGATTTGACCCCAGGGACATTATTTGAATAAACTTGGAAGAGGTCCACTAGGAGATACAACAGACCAAATATCCAAGCTCTATGCTTTCTAGTTTCTGCGAAAAAGATTTTTAAAGTATTCCTTCTTTGTTCCTATGCTCAAATTTGTGATCCCCAGGGTGGGACCAGTTTTGACCCTAGGTACATATTTTGAACAAACTTGGTAGAGGTCCACTAGGAGATGCCACTACGCCTTCAAGTTTCAGAGGAGAAGATTTTTAAAGTTTTCCTTCTTTGTTCCTATGCTCAAACTTATGACCCCCGGGGTGGGGCCAGTTTTGACCCCAGGGGAATAATTTGAACAAACTTGGTAGAGGTTCACTAGGAGATGCTACATACCAAATATCAAAGCTCTACCCCTTCAGGTTTCAGAGGAGAAGATTTTTAAAGTTTTCCTTCTTTGTCCCTATGCTCAAACACGCTAAAACGCGTTATCCCCCGGGGCGGGGCCAGTTTTGACCCTAGGGGCATAATTTGAACAACTTGGTAGAGGTCCATTGGGAGATGCTACATACCAAATATCAAAGCTCTACCCCTTCTAGTTTCAGAGGAAAAGATTTTCAAAGATTTCATTTTTTTTTTTGTTTTGTTGCCATGGCAACCAGAGTTATGGGTGGAATTAAATTCTTTGAACAATTTTGGTAGAGCTTCACCCTAGAAACATTCCTGCCAAGTTTCATGAAGATTGGCCCAGTGGTTTAGGAGAAGATGTTTAAAGAAATTGTTGACAGACGACGGACGCCAGACATTGGGTGATCACAATAGCTCACCTTTAGCACTTTGTGATAAGGTGAGCTAAAAACACATATACGCGTAGAAAATTACTGAAAATAATCTGCACATGTATTTTTTTTATACCTGTATTTCTATCATTACAGGAATTATGTTTCACAACCTGTATTGGAATCACTATAGTTGTTGGATTCCTCACTCTAAACCCACTTATGGAAGCTGTAAACAACTACAGCAAGCATACCTACTATTCACCAACATTTATCAACTGTTATTGTGAGGTTTGTGCTGACAGGGGCCAGAGACAGAAAGGTGCAGGCCCAGCTGATCATGGTGATGAAGCTGATCCCAATACAGAACCTGCACCCAAGAATGATCTAGCTGATTTCGAGGCAACAACCTCAGACGGCCTGGAGGATGTAAATTCCGTATCTGAAACTTTAGATGGTACAATGGAGTAAAAAACACTTGTTTCAAATTCTTATAATCTTAAAGGCTGAAACACTTCAGAAAATGGGATTCTATTGGGCAGATGATGAAGTATCTATAAATTAATGTTTCCTTCTCATGTTTATCTGCAATGCTATTCAATGCAATTTAAATATGAATATATATATCGTTGAATAGTTACAGTATTTAAAGTTGATCTTAGTTTTCATTAAAAGTTGTAAATACTTTTGAATACTAGTTTAACTCTTTAAGTTGATTAACTCATGCTTTACAATTAACTTCTTTCTGGCATGTACATCATATCAGTACAGACAATTCAAGGCAGGTATGGTGTTCAATACCAACTATGAGAACATTTCATATCATTTCATGTCTTTGATTCACTACTTTGGGCTTGCCAGTTTTAAGAAGATAAGCCATTACTACCAACAAGAGCACTTGGTCTTCCCCCATGAAATTGCTCACCATATTTTTTTACAAGTTCACCGACTTAAGTGACTTTTCATGTCTCACCTAAAAGTTTCAAACAATTTGGAAACCAGACCTTAACAAATAACATTATTATACTGCAAAGAAATTTCTTGTGATCGGATTGGTTTACATGCCGGTAACATATATATCATGTACCCTAATAAAAACCAGTAAAGCCAGTTTCCCTTTTGAGTGCCCCATAAACATCACTACACGTTTTCATTGCACTGGGGCACTCATAAGGGAATTTCTGTTTCGTCAGCATAATTGATTCGTGAGATTATAAATCAGGAAAATATTGCTTAACACACTTTGAAAGGGTAAAACTTCGCAGTATAATAAATTCGTTGTACGGTCAGATGGCAGGGGATTTGGAAACTTGTTCACGGCTGTGTCGAATCATGTCGCCATCTGGCCTTCGGCTCGGGCGACATATTCGCCACAGCTGTGAACAAGTTTCCAAGTCCCCTGCCACCTGACCGTACAGCTAATACTGTCCTGACACTAGTAGATCAGCACAATACTATCTCTATAGTCCTTATTTCCTATAACCTGTACAATGATGACAACTGCATGATGTAAGAGAGCCTAAGCAACCACTACGCCATGTAAGTTTTCAAAACAATGTTTTCAGTACTTGTTTCAAGGGCATCAATTTTTATTGCTATGCCTATTGAAAAGATTATCAACAAGTCACCAGATGTATATCTACATAAAAGATTTCCTTGTGCACAGTTTTGCAGACACATGATTCGCAAACCATTTGCAATCAGCAGAAAACACATCAAAATCATATTTTTGTAAATTAACATTTAATATAATATTTGAATGTATAATATATTAAAAAATAATGACTAGAAAAATGAATTGTTTCAACAGCAGAAAAAGTCATGTTTTACTGACAAACTTGCACAGGAATGTTTCCTCATTTAGAGAAGCTATCAACTCAAAAACTGTTTTTCTTCTAGCAGCAAACCACTTTTAAAAACTGTTTATCATGCAATTTTGCTTTTTGCCATTCCCCCCCTCCCTCCATATGTATTCTAGCATCACCATAAATCTATCAAAAATTGACCTTATCAATATTTTACAGGGATATCTTCAAATTATCTGCTAATGGTGTCCATGGTTGTGAGGTAGAGCGTTGGCCTCGTAACCACAAGGTCCCAAGTTCGATTCCCGGGAGCGCTGGTGTCAACTTTGGGATTTTTCATTGGCCCACACATTCAGCATTGGTGCTGGTGTAGTTTCCAGGGAGCAGAATCGAGAGAGATTAGCATAAGTTGTAAGAACTTGTTTCTCAATCGATGTAAAATAAATACATTTAAACTAAATTACCTGCTGCAAAATTCTTATCTAATGTACTGATTTAGACATTTTGACAGAGAAATGAAGCTGGAAACCATCAAGTAATGGATACAGACGACTGCTCTTGTAATTCCCAATGTTCACCATTTACATTCTTGCAGTCAGAGAACTGCTGATTTTTTTTTTTTTCTATTATTTTATTTTTTCTGTTATCAACAGACTTAGATTGTCATCATTAGTTACTTATTCATACTCCTGCCAAGCTATTTTTAAATGGTATTTTCTACAAATGATGCAGCTCTGATGAAAAGCTAAGCACACTATCTACATTAGGTGTATCATATAAGACAAAAATTTCAATGAAGTAAATTATCATCTTTTACTCTTAATTAGAGATGTACAAGCCGACACCCGAGTAAGGAATAAAAGCACGGAGTACGGATATTTGAGCGGGGGTCATCTCAGAAGCTAGGAGATTATCGATAAATGTAATCCGCTAATTACTCTATCCGCATCTACCGTTTTTCTGTCGTACCTGTATGGTTTTTACTCGCCTAGGATTTCAGTCCGATCATTTTTCCCATCTTTACATTTGGACGTAAATTTATCAAAAAATGACACTGTATTATTGACAGAGTAAAGTCCAAATATAAAAGAGAAAACATAAATGACCGGGCTGGAACACAGGCTAGGTTTTTTTTACAATTAAATCTTTACTAAAATGCCTTTTTTTTACCAGACCAAATAAAAGCAATTGCAGACGACTAATTAAATGTAGCTTAAGTGGAGGTTTCTGTCTTTGATTAGGTACATGTAGAAAACATTGTGGGAAAAGGTGAAAAATGTTTGTCACTAGCATTTAGTCCTTTTCCCGCAATGTTTACAAAAGCCATTCATGATCTATGCCTTCGAGCATCCGAGGGATAAGTATCGACCAATACGTATTATCCTTTTTTGGACTGCATAGCGTAACCCGAGTTGAAACTTTAAGCCTGTTGTAGGTTTTCTGAGTGCTAAAATGCCATCTAATCATTGTAAAACCATTGGCATGTATCTCACTGCTCAGGCGTCGACGACTCGTGTAATGGGTAAATAAGATTTTATATCGTTAAATTTCGCATAAATTGAAAAAGAATAGTTTAGGAGACATTCGTCAATTTTCCCTCTGGCTTTTGATTTACTTCTTGGCATTAATATTGGTATAAATAAAGAGTGATTTACGATTGCTCCAAAATGTGGCCATGTTCATGCGGCGGCTCCCTGAAAGCCGTTTTCCTGGCACATTTGTGACAAGAGTGAGCAAGCTCCTGCATATGAAACCAAAATATCATTTAGGGATATTCTGGGAAAAGGGGGCTTAGTGCATCTGCGAAAAGCATCACGCTGACCTTGGCAGAAAATTTTGGCTATTGATCAGTTTTGTATGTCAAAGGACCAGTCAACCTCATTATTAAGTAGGTTGTTAAAAAAGGTAGATGTCATGTACCCATAACTATATGACGACTTATTTGGTACCATGGATAACGGAAATGCATTAAAACCCCCCCTTTTTTTTTGCAGAAAATTGCGGGTGTGATACTTAGATGAAGCAAACCTTTCTCCGGCTTTTTTCACCGCTCTGGTGCATGTGAGAAAAGTAGTCGGTTACATGCAACGATATATGCAAAGAGAGTTGTGTGAGAAAGCCAGGAAAACATGAGTACCTTTAATTTGTTTCCGTGGAATATATGAAAGGGATCTACTCGCATTTGCGAAAAACAAAAAGGTAAACATCAAACGATTTCATGTGCGCTGGCCAACCTCTGTCAATTTTTTAAAGAAATTAATCATTCTAACATGTTTATTTAACAGTCATTCAACAAATATTTATTTTGCTCGCAAATTAATGTAGATGTCAAATTTTATATTTATGTCAAAAAAATATAACAAACCCATGGTAAAGTGAATACTGATTTTTATGCACTGGTTTGGGGCCAAAAAATCATGAATTTATATCATGAAGTAGCGAGATCCTCTGAGAGACTTTAATGACTTTAATCAAAGTAGCATGTACAATTGACATGATAAAAAACAAAAGCAAATGAAAACACAGCATCATTTAACCTTACCACACCACAAAATTTTGGACTGGACCAAATCGAAAGCACTTGAATACAGCAAATTAAGTATTGCTAAATTTATGTTTCCTGCCTTTGATTGGAAAGAAAATATTATGTGGAAAGGATAAAAAGCTAGTTGCAACATTTTCTCTTTTTCCTCCACTTTGTTGATGTATAGGCCTATACAATGGTCCTCTATTGCAGAAAGGAGAGAACTGAAGGAAAATTGGCTTGAAATACATTCTGCTGTTCGGGCGATAGATGGAACAAGCCATTTAATATACCGACCAGTTCAAAACCAACAACAGTTTTATTCTGACCATAGAAATTATCACTGCCTTCATACTCAAATTATCGTTGACAATGAAGGTATGATTAGATATATTGAGCCTGCATGGTTTTCTTGGCCATCAGAATGATGCACCAACTTAAAGAATTATGCGTCAATAGATGCTCAAGATCTACCTTTTCCTGTCGATTGTGTTTTTCTTGCGGGCCAAATTTACCCAAATGGATACCCAATCATAACGCCATATAGCACATCTCTGCAGAATACAGGGTCAAGAAAGGGTAATGTGTGAGAGGTACAACAGATACTACAGGAGGTATAGAGTGTCTGTTGAACATGCAATCACTCAGGTAAAGGGGTACAAAAGCTTGAGTTCAGTTTGGCATCACCCCGACAGTTTCTCGGTGTGACCGTAAGAGTATGCTCTGCTTTGGTATGCCGAAAAAGACGCATCAGTCTCATAATGTAAAAAGGGGGAAGTTTAAAATGTTTTAAGTGAAAACTCAATATACAAGAATTCTATGACTTATTGAGAAATGCATTATTGGAATATAGTTTTCTTCGAGTTTTTTGCTATTGATGCCTCTTTCGCTTATACCGCCATATGAATACCGGTTTTAGGGGTGTTTTATTACCCTAAAAATGAGGTGTGCGATGCACAATCGGTTTTTTTTTTTATGTAAATACTTATTTAGCTAAGATCTGTTGAGAGAATGTTAAGATCAGGGCAGAATGTTGCGGTACCATCATACTGAAGTGATTAGATCTAAAATGGAGGAACAATTGACTTAAGAAACCGTGAAGGGTTTTACCAAAGGAACTGGTTCATGTTTTTAGTTAATGTTTGGGTGGTTTGGGTAGTTTACTTGTATTGCAATAGACCAAAGAGTAGTAAAGTAAAATCCACAATACGATCCAAAGAAGAGTTACAGCCAAACGTAACTCAGTGTGTTACATATGTTACAATCCTCATAGAAATATTACAGACATCGTTTTGATTCTCTGAGAAGTGAAATTTTAGCATGGTCTATTTAAAAGTACCTTGCAAAAGCAGACGATCGACAGCGAGCATCTCTTAAATAGCGAATTACCATTATCGATAGTCTCGTAGATTTTGAGACGAACCCCTTGTCTAAACTCTGTACTCCTTGTCAAATGTCCGTATTCGATGTCGGCTTGTACATCTCTATTAAACCTAAGGCAGATTTACACTTTGTTTTCACTCAGTCAAACAATACAAACACCCATCTTGCAAGAATCTCTTATCAGTTCAAAATCAAAAGCATCTGACTTTCGAACAAATCAATAAGACAGAGAGGCCCAATAACACAGAATTACAACTTTAATGCCCCACTTTCTGCCGTGGTAGGATTATGACAACACTGGGAGAAAGAAAAATTACTTGTTACTTGTTCCTCCTTTTAACATAATGTCTCCCATATCTTTATACAACAAAGTTTTCTTTTATCCTTGAAATGTTTCACCTGTCTGTAGTTAGTAAGTTTTTGTATGGAATGAATGAATGAATGAATGAATAGTGTTTTATGGCCCCTGGACAACCTAGGTCATATTGGGCGCACTTACTTAGTAAACAATAATGCGAGGTGAAAATAACATACATGTGCAACAACATAAGACAAACATGATAAATGAGGAATGGACGAAACACTAAATGATACCCCTTTTGTCGCCCTTTAGTTTTTGTTTGGACTAACATATGCATGTAAACTAAAGTATTAATAACAGTTTTCTGAAAGTAAATGTCTACAACCATATCTAAACATATTCAGTAAATGATGTATGTGCTTCATCTGGACTAGTTGTGTCTATCATATTCTTCATCCGACGGATTTTCCGTAGTCTTTCTAACCAGTTGTTTGCAAATGGATCTTGTGGCATGGACTGTTGTCTCTGCAGCACCATAGATGCCAACTGAAATGTACATTGAGAAATTTAACAAATTATAAACATGCAATGACAATATCATTGAATTGAATGCATTAGGTTACCAGCGATTCAAAGTGTTCACTGGAAAAGACTTGTCAAGGGAGTGTGGCATTAGTGTTGATTGCTTACACAGATTAACAAACTTGTATGTAAATCATATGCAATTAGAAATGTTGCAGGCCGACTGATTTACTTATGACTATATAAGGCATTGGAGTGTAACTAAAATTTGAACAGCTTTTAACATAACTGACTGGCCATATTAATATGCTACATGTATAAATCTGCATATTTGCACCATGCTCTGTGAAAAGTGCCCTCAATACATCTGCAAAAAGTAACAGGTTGATACTTTCTATCATTTTTTCAGGGTATAAAAGGACCACTCTATCTCATGGTTGTTATATATGTGTTTTAGAATCAACATGCAATTTTATTGAAATGATATCCCTCGGCAAAAAAGACCTTTTCAAAAATTTACACATCAGCGTAACTCAAATTGCTCCCAATAAGCCATTTTGCGTCAGATCAAAAAAGCAGAAAAACTACTGTTTGTCAGCAAAATAGTTTATAGTATACACAAATAAAGTCTCACCGAATTCCGTCCATTAGTATTGGAGATATTGTCCCAGACAGAAGGATGGACGGAAGGACAGAGCTAAAACTATATCCCTTCACCTTTGTCAGGGAAAAATAACTTTGTGATAACATGCTTGGTATTGAACATAGAGATGCATTAAAGCCGCTTTTCTCAGAACATGGCTCATATGTCTGTGGTGCTTTTAGAATAACATAGATGCAGAACTTTTCAAATGAATTATCATGTCTAAATCTGACATAAACAATAAATCCTCCTCACTTTCAACATACTAAGGTTTGCCTCATGATTTAAACTATTTGCCTTTTACTTTGAAGTATTTTTTCTTTTCTTTTTACCATACTGTGAAATTCTGAATCTTATATAGACAATAACTCCTCCTCACCGTCAACATACAACAAATTGCCTCTTACTTTAAAACTAGGAAATTCTCCTTGTGACAGAATTTTTTTTCTTACTATCATGGTGTGATTTATTACAAAAATAACACAGTTTTAGACGGTCAAATTGAAAGAATTTACAGGCAACAAATATAATGTGACTAAAATAAAGGGATTTGTTTCAGAAGGGTCAATAATATTCAAGGAACAGGACAAGATACATGTTACCAGCTTATTTTTCTTTTTCCGTTATGGTTTCATTTCAGAAGCCTTCATTCTATGGGTTGTCTAAAACAAATTCCTTTGTGAAGGCTAAACCTTCATTCATGTTCATTATCCACAATATTTCACAAAGATGCTCGAAATTTTCACCTGCAAATTTATTTCAGAACTGAAAGGGTAAGAAGCTATAAACTACATTACTTACATTACAGTGGATAGCAATCTGCCTGACCAAGGTTGCTAGGTTTAAATCAGAGATGATCTTTGTATCTTTATGGCCAAGAATTTCAGCAATGTCTGTCAATAAATAGAACACAAATGTAATCAAATTACTGCATAAAAATGAGACAGCTACAAATGCAATTTTTGTTTTTGTTATTAATGGAACTTCAATAAGAGCTTTGAAAACAATTATGAAATATGGGGAAAAATGCTTAAAATGGACAAATGCAAGATAGGAAATGGAGAAATTTAGATAAACCCTTTCCCAATTAAAACCCCACCTGATGCTTTTGCTTATAATAGACAAGAGGGCCATGATGGCCCTGAAATCGCTCACCTGAGTGTATTGCCCAAACATAAACTATGTAGTTTCCCAGTGACCTAGTTTTTTTTCAGACATTACCCATCATCAAACACTTTTGAGATATCAATAAGCCAAACATTCTGACTAAGTTTATGAGTATTGGACTGAAAATGTGGCCACTACAGTGTACAAAAGGTTTTTCTAAGATTTCACCAAGTGACCTAGTTTTGGTCCTGACAATTACCTATTATCAAACTCTTTTCAGACATCACCAAAACAAACATTCTGACCAAGTCTGAAGAGTATCAGGCAGAAAATGTAGCCTCTAGAGTGTACACAAGGTTTTTCTGATATTTGACCCATTGACATAGTTTTTAACTCCACATGACCTATTTTCAAACTCATTCAAGGTATCACCAGGACAAATATTATGAACAAGTCTTAGGAGTATCAGACTGAAAATGTGTCCTCCAGAGCATACAAAAGGTGTTTATAACATTTGACCTATTGATCCATTTTTGACCCAACATGACCCATTTTCAAACTCATCCAAGATATTATAAAGGCAAACATTCTAGCTAATTTTCAAGAATGTTGGGCTGAAAATGTGGCATCTAGAGCATATACAAGGTTTTTCTAAGATTTGACCTGGTGACCTAGTTTTTAACCCCAATGACCCATTTTCAAACTCATCTAATATATCATCGGGGCAAACATTCTGACCAACTTACAGGAGTTTTAGACTGAAAATGTGGCCTCTAGAGCCTACAAAAGGTTTTTCTAAGATTTGACCTGGTGACCTAGTTTTTGACTCCACATGACCCATTTTCAAACTTGTCCAAGATATCATAAAACAAAATATTCTGACCTTTTTTAAAGAGTTTTTGACTGAAAATGTGGCCCCTAGAGCAAACACAAGGATTTTCTAAAATTTGACCTAGTGGCCTAGTTTTTGACCCCACATGACCCATTTTCAAACTTGTCCAAGATATCATCCAGGTATACATCCTGACCAACTTTCATGAGTATCCGACTGAAAATGTGGCCTCTAGAGCATACACAAGGTTTTTCTAAGATTTGACCAAGTGACCTAGTTTTTGACCCGATATAACCCATTTTTAACTCCTCCAAGATATCATCCAGGCAAACATTCTGACCAACTTTCATGAGTATCCGACTGAAAATGTGGCCTCTAGAGCGTACACAAGGCTTTTCTAAAATTTGATCTAGTGGCCTAGTTTTTGACCCCACATGACCCATATTCAAACTCATCCGAGATATCATCCAGGCAAACATCCTGACCATGAGTATCGGACTGAAAATGTGGCCTCTAGAGCGTACACAAGGTTTTTCTAACATTTGACCTAGTGACCTAGTTTTTGACCCCACATGACCCATTTTCAAACTCGTCCGAGATATTATCCTGACAAACATCCTGACCAACTTTCATGAGTATCCAACAAAAAATGTGGTCTCTAGAGTGTACACAAGGTTTTTCTAAGATTTGACCTAGTGACCTAGTTTTTGACCCGACATGACCCATTTTCACACTCATCTGAGATTTCATCAAGCCAAACATCCTGACCAGCTTTCATGAGTATCGGACCGAAAATGTGGCCTCTAGAGCGTACACAAGGTAAAAAGTTGACGATGGACACAGCACAATCACAATAGCTCACCATGAGCACTTCGAGCTCAGGTGAGCTAAAAACCAGACAGCAATGCAGCATCTTTCAGATCTTAGTCCAGATCTACCCTGTCAAATGCTTTGAGAAATATTCTAGCTTAAGCAGGTAATCATCCTTTTGAGCACCTATTAACAGATAATCTGGAGTTGTAACAAACAAAAAATACCTATAAAGATTGTAGGAAAGGAAGAAAATACTGGTAACAAGCATTTTCTCCATTTTCATTTATAATACTTTTTACTCTTTCACAGACAAATATCATTATAATAAGCCTAATTTAATATGTTGTTTGTGAATGTTTTCAATTTGGACAAGCATAAAGTCTTGTATTCTGGAAAAAAGTATTTTACTACAATTCCACATTCTGTCAGAATATCTGAGAAAATATCAGATAGCAGAGCTAAAAACCATGCTCTGCAGTCTTTCTTCCTGTCTGATCTATGTCTGGTCTTAATCTTTGGTCTGCAACAGCACAGATAATTATGCTTTGCAGTACACATGTTTCATTAATCTGCTACAATATAGTTAAAAGTCTCACCTCTACAAAAAAAAGTTGTGCTCTCATTTTCAACATACATGTATATAGATGTCACTTAACCCATTACCACACAATCCCTACTTTCGACAACCCCGAGGTTGAAGCCTTTAGAAAACATTGTGGGAAAAGAACAAAATGCTGGTTACTAGCATTTTCTCCTTTACCCACGATGTTTTCTACCCTTCACAGAATAAATTTCAAATTTTCAGTCACTTTTATTTTGTCATCTGCAAATGATTTTGATTTGTATAAACCTAAAATTTTGTCATTTGGTAACGAGTTAAATCAAACAGTTTTAAGTCATAAAATGGATGTTTTCAAGTATACAATGGATCATGTTTACTTGGTTGAAATCATTCTAAAAAGTGCATAAAAAACAAATATAATGGAATGACTCCAACAGAAATACTGAAATCGATACAAACTGGTGTGCATATGAAAAATAAGAAACATCTATTTCTAAAATGTCATTTAATGGATCAAAGAAATTCTATGGTGAATTTTACCCTTGCAATTTCACTAAAAAAATTATAATTTAACTGTGAAATTAACAGCATATAAATTAACTGTTTCTTTTTTATTGATTCATTTGGAGAAAATGAAATAAACACTTTAAGTCATCAGTGTGTCAAAAAATCTGTCTGTATCATGATACAAAATATTTCAGTCTAAGGTTCACAGCTTTATCTTTAGTACATGTATTAAATCTTTACCAAACACCAAAATTTTGGCCTCAACCAAGTAGAAAACTTGAGAAGATGAAAATTACATATGGCTCATGTGAAGACATTTGTCTCTAGTTTAAACATATTTATTTTACATTGATTGAGAAACAAGTTCTTACAAGTTTATACTAATCTCTCTCTTGCAGAATCAAGTTTGTCTCTGACAGGATAGATAGCATTATGAGAAAAGGAGAACAGGCTGGTAATCAGGATTTTGTCCTTTTCCCACAGTGTTTTTTCAAACTTTTTAAGAGTCATTAAAACTTAAACATTAAAATTGTTTTGTAAAGGGTTAAGCATACAACTATTTAGCAAAATTGTCTTATTTGATGTATGATTGAGTTCATTTCATCCATGAACTCTGCCACCCAAACTTGTCTTATTTAATGTATGACAGTTAAAGTCATGCATGAAATTTGAAACCCAAACTTGTCTTACTTGATGCATGACAGATAACTCTTTACCAAACAACAAAATTTTGGATTAGTCCAAATCAAAGGCATTTGCAGACGACAAATAAAATCTGAATCAAGAATTCAAATTTGATTTGGGAAGGTTAGAAAACATTGTGGGAAAAGGAGAAAATGTTGGTTACCAGCATTTTCTCCACTTCCCACAATGTTTTCAAAAGGCCTCTTTCTCAGGGTCTTTAAAAGTCGGGATTGTGTGATAAAGAGTCAGTCATCCATGAAATTTGCAACCCAACTTTGTCTCATTTGATACATGACTAAGTTAATTTAATTCAGGAATTCTGCATCCCAATCTTGTCTTATTTTATGTATGAATGAGTTCATTTCATCCATGAACTCTGCAACCCAAACTTGTTTTATTTGATGCATGACAGTTCATGCAAATTGCAATCCAGGAATTCTGCAACCAAAACTTGCTTTATTTGATGTATGATTGAGTTCATTTCATTCATGAACTCTGCAAGCCCATACTTGTCATATTTAATGCATGACTGAGTTCATTTCATCCATGAACTCTGCTTCCCAAACTTGTTAGTAAAAAAATAATTTCCTCTCTTTAACTCCTTACCAAACAACAAAATTAAAGCTTGTTGCAAAAAAAAAAACAAGCAATTTCATTGAAATGATATCCCCCGCCGAAAAAGACCTTTTTTGATACTAACGTACATGTATAAGACATATTGTGTTTTGCATGTACATGTGGCCTTTTAGTTATTGGTCCATGATGAAATTATACATTAAGCTCCTTTGTTCCATGGCACAGCATTTCATTACATAACTAGACACATACAAATTTTCAAGCTGATATGTGAAACACTTTTCAAGTTATGTTCTGGACAAAAACATTTAGCCTGAAAAAATAACAAAGGGCAGTAACTCCAAAAATTTGAAGGACAGAGTTGTCATTCATGTACAGTGCACTCCTCCTTAATGAGATCTATCCACTTACGAATTTTGAAGTTGGTATCTGAAATACTGTTAAAATTATCTTCTGGATAAAAATGGGGGACAGAAGGAGGGACTGACAGAGACTATTACCATATCCCCCCCCCCCCCACCAGGGGGATAATAAGTATGAAAAATAAACTAGCACTTGTCCCAGAACAGGATAAATATATTCATCAAAGGGTAATCAGTCAAAAAAAGCCTGTGAATCTAAATGGAAATGTGCGAACAAAAATCCAAAGTAAAAATTTACAACGGGCAATAACTCCAAAAATACTGATGATAGAGTTATGGTTGTTGTGCACTGCACTTCTCCTCAATGAGTTCTATATATGTGTGAAGTTTCAAGTTCCTAGCTTTTATAATTTTGGAGTTATGCTCTGGACAAAGATTCAAAGTAAAAATGTACAAAGGGCAATAACTCCAAAAATACTGAAGACAGAGTAATGGATCTTGTGCACTGCACGCCTCCTCAATGAGTTCTATATGTGTGTGAAGTTTCAAGTTCCTAGCTTTCATACTTTTGTAGATATGCTCCGGACAAAAATTCCAGAAAAACAAGAGCCGTCAGAGACGGGTTATGCTCCCTGAACTAGTGCTTGTCATAAAATATATGAAATTGATATAAATTCACTTCTTTTATCCTAAAAGGACCTGTTCATGCCCACCAAAAACTGAAGGGAAGAGGTAATTACTATCTTAGAGATAGCCAACACAAACTTGTAGAGAACAATAAGCCAACTAAGCCCCCTTTAAGCCCCCTTTTCCCATAAGACAATATTGCATCATTGAAATAAATACAACGGGTGTGTGGTATGTAGTATTTCTTAATAATAATTCAAAATTTGAAATTTCATAAAATTTTGAGCGGTCATGTAGTAAATATTACATAAAATGATTTTTTACATGAAGCCCCCTTTTTCTATGACACAGCCTGAAATTCATAAACCGGAAGAGAGGTACCTGGGCATTGTTCCAACAAGTTCAGATTTGAAATTTCACAAAGTTTTGAGCACTGATGTAGGAGATGCTAGTGAAAAACAATTTTTTCCATGAAGTCCCCTTTTTCCGTGATGCAGCCTCAAATTGAGAAACCAGGATAGAGGTATTTGCGCATTAATAATTCATAGATTGAAAATAACAAGGGCACATGCTGAAACTTGTAAAACAAGATATAACCATGAAGCTTCATGAAAGTTTAACAAAAACTGAACAACATATTAGTAAAAATTGCAATTTTGCATTAAAGCCCCTTTTTTCTTGGCATTTTACAAGAAACTCCTTTATTCCATGACAGATGGTCAAATTGAAAAACGTAGATAATGAAACAAGAGCACATGGTGAAACTTAAAAAAAAATATATATATATAACCATGAAGTTTAATGAAATTTTGACCAAAACTGAATGAGATATTAGTAAAAATTGGAATTTTGCAAGAAACCCCCTTTTTCCATGACAGAACGTCAACTTAAAAAACGCCTAGATTAAAAATAGCAAGGGCACACGCTGAAACTTTCCATAAACAATATAACCATGAAGTTTCATGATATTTTGACAAAAATTGAATGAGATATCAGTAAAAATTGCAATTTTGCATTAAGCCCCTTTTTTCCATGACAGGGGGTCAAATTGAAAAAGCGAGAAAGATATGTCAGCACCTTACCCTAAGGATATGCTCTGGACAAAAATGTGGAAGGGAAGGACGGACGGAATGACAGAAGGATGGAAGGACGGACGGACGGAGACTATTACCATATCCCCCGCCGCCTTTTCCGCGGGGGATAAAAAAAAAACATACAAGAGGGCCATGATGGCCCTGTATCTCTCCACTGGCTTTTTAACCCTTTACCACACAAATTAAAGTGTTCATGACCCTGAAAAAAGAGGGCCTTCGAAAACAATGAACACTGTCAGGCAGTACAAGCAGTTTGTTCATTAGCATGAAAGGTACAGTTCTTGGAAAAAAAAACCTGAATGACAGAAGCCATACTTTGAATTTAATTTTCCAATCATGTGAACATATTATTAGCGTCAAAATGAACCACTCTCCCTGAAAATACAATATTTTCTATCAAAAAACTAATGTCTGGCACCGATCATTTATTGCTGCACTTTGATAATCAAGGGAGGTAAATAGTAACAAACTTTATCCTTTACAAAAAGAGTTTAAAAGTACCCATAATTAATGTTTAAATTGAAATGACTGTATTTTAAGGCTCATGGTAAACTTGTGATCCCTGGTATGAAGCCAATTTTGACCCCAGGCCTATAATATAAAGAAACTTGTTAAAGGTCCATTAGATAAAGCTACATGCCAAATTCAGTAGCCCTGTGACTTGTGGTTTCAGAGATTTTTAAAAATGTTAATTTTTTTTGTACTTTTGTTGCAATAGCAACCAGAGGTTTTGAAGGAATCAGATTCTTTCAAGAAATTCTGAAAAGGACCATGGCAGGATCATTTCTGTGAATTTTCATCAAATGTGGACGGGTAGTTTCAGAGAAAAAGATCTTTGAAATAAAAGTTAACACATGCACTGACGGACGCACGATGGACACCAGGCCATGACATAAGCCCGCTGGCCTTCACCCAGTGGAGCTAAAAATGTTTGATTGGCTTAGAAAAAAATTCCTGTATGACAATTCTGATTGTCAATCTCAGCTATAATTAATTCTTTTTGAAAATTTCATGTATAATACTTTATCATTCTTAAAATCACCTGTAAATTTCTCTCTTATAAAATGTAAGGGTAAGCTTGGATGTGCAAAACACAAAACAGGAGGAGTATATATTAACAACAATGCAGGAATTTAGAAAAGACACTTGACTGTTACTTTTGCAATTCACAGCTATTAGTCACATTTAAACAAAATTTATCAACAAGCAGGTCTAGATCTCCAAGTCAGGGAAAAATATATCTATCTTGCTTAAAGTTAGATTTGAGATGTTTGAAAATAACCCATGCTAGTAGTAAACAGCCATACACATCAAACAGTTATAAAGGCATGCTTTGTTTTTCCTAAGCCTATATGGGTAGAGATGAAAGTCTAGCTAATTTTCTTATTCCCACTTAAAAAGTCTAAAAAGGCAGAATTTTAGAAGTCGTTATAGCTATCTGCTTGGCAAATTTCCATGAAGTATTTTAAAATGAAATCAAACTAACCATTTAAAATGAATATATATCCAACAAAACACATGAAAATATATGATTCTTCTTCTTCATGAAAATATATGAATATCCAATTATATGAAAGTGGGAACAAGGACAATTCTATATACATATCTAGGGAGATTGTGGTATGCATAAAAAGTTGTACCTGTAGAAATCTTATCCCGAAAAGGCACTAGAAGAAAAATTCAGTTATGATAACCTTTCACCATTGACAACAACAATACAACATTTTATGTCCATGCAAGAGACAGCCTTTAAAGAACTATTTGAGATTATTATTTTTTTTATGAAAAGAACAAAAAAAATTTAAAAGTTAAAGAAAGAGAAAATTCATCTTTATAAAATGTTTGTCATACTACAAGAACTGAACATTACTTAAGCCTTTACCAAACAATCCAATGTTTTTGCCATCCTGAGGGCAAAGGCTTTTAAGACAAAGATGGACTGGAAGAAAACTATTTCAGCAACAAAAAACTACAAATGCTTTCAGCATGGATAGGTCTAAAATTTTGCCATGATCTGGTAGAGTTAATCCTCAAACCATTCAAAAGGAGACAATTCCAATTTTCCAGTTACTAGAAAAGAAACTGTTGCAAACTAAAGGATGTTTTAGGAGTAGTGTCTTACATACATTATGAGTGTTGAATGAACTGCATACAGTGTGAATGGTGACATTGATATCTACACTGTTTGTGGAAGTATTTAAATACCATCCTCCCTCTATGAGCTAATAGAGTCACTTGCATGAACTACACAAATCAAAGTGAAAACACCTTAACTCTGTCATTTTCAAGTATATGAAGTAAGCCTCAAAGAATGGCTGAAAATATGTTACAATGATACTGAATTAGATTTTCATCTCTGACATGACTGAACAAGGGGATGATTTAAATCAAAGATCTAACTGAATATCCTGAGCAGTTTGATCTTGATCTATGCTGTTCCTGTTTTTGCCTATGGTGTTTCAAGGTGCTACGATATGAATGCCACAAACAGGAGCATTGTAGCCTCGTCTCTACTCCCTCTCTGCAGCTAATCATATCCTCCATCAGCACAGCTAAGACCGTAGCTCTTGCAACAGCCACTTTTGGTCCAGCATGGCAATGTAAATCCATTTCGGTATTGATTAGAACAATGTTCCAAATATGCTCCATGTATGTGTTCTGAAATATTCCATATGCTCAATCCTGAACGGCATTCAAGAACAAAGAACTTTGTGCTAGATCAGGTGAATGGAATACACCAAGTATTAATAACTCCTACCACATAACAAAAATGGACATGTCTTTGATTGAGTGAAAAATATTGTGGAAAAATGAGAAATGCTGCTTACCAGCACTTTCTCCTTTTCCCAAAATGTTTTCTGAAGGCTTCTTCTTTAGAGTTGTCAAAACCAAGGATCATGTGGTAAAGGGATAAAAGCAGAGGAAAAATGTACTTGAATCTTTTACACAAAACATGCAACAAATTGTTGAAGGAAAGAAAGGCTACAGTTCTATAAACATGATAAAACCAATATTTCCTCACAGAAATGATCTGCAAAATAATTATATATCATGTTCGGATAGGACCAATAGATATGGACGAAAAGAATAATATTTTGAAAAAAGTGATTTATTCAATATGGGATAGTCTTGCTCATCACTATCATTTCTCAACAATTACCTTGTGATTTCAACTGTAGTCTACAGTGTAGGAAAAAAGGCTCCTACCACAAATGCCCCATGCATGAAAGCCTTATGCACTATTAGCAAAAACCTCATATCCTCAAATTAACAATCTGGATTTGGTTTTAGTGATCAGTTCCTACATTCTAGCAACAAAGAAATTATTGTGGTGTATGAGTTGATACATAATTTCTGGTAATTTGCTTGTGTTTTCAAACAACTTGAGATGTGAATAATCATTAAAAAAAAGTGTGAACTTATTATATGAGTAGTGACTTCTGATCTTTTGTGATTCCGAAAGAATAGACAGGATGATGACAGAGTGAACCTTATTTTCTGTTAAATATTTCTGTTTTCGAAATGTTGATAAGTCAGTCAGAGGTAAAAAAGAGAGTGAATAAACATACTTGCAAACTTTCACAGCAAGAGCTTTCATCTAATTTTATCACATACCATACATACCGGACGCATTATCGTGCACAATGGGAAATAAGAGGGCCATAATGGCCCTGGATCATTCATCTGAATTTTTGAGAGAACAATAGCCTTTTTTTTTTTTTTTTTTTGAGGTATTGAAACTTTGGAAACAAAATCATTATTTTGCCAAGCAATTTTGAAGAGGTCACCTGTAAAAGTCATTTTAAAATCTGTCGCCACACCTAAAATCAACACCACAGCAATGATTTTGATGAATCAGAATTCTGCAAATAATTTTTTGGATAGATCACCCACGGAGAATTTCTTTAAGAAGACTAGAATCAAAAGATTTACTTTGATGGTCAGGTATATCGAAAAAATCTCAAAATTACCCCTTTTACCATTGATTCCTATAGTGTATACAAGTACATAGATAAGAAAAAAATTTATTCAAGTTTTAGACTACCAGTTTTTCCTATTCTTTTTTATAAAATCACAATTCATAAAACTGTTCAACTTCAAACAGCATACAATAACAAGAGGGATGGCCCTGGATCACTCACCTGAATTTTTGAGAGGACCATAGCCAATTTTTTTGGTATTGAAACAATGGAAACAAAAATCATTATTTTGCCAAGCTTTTTTCTCAAAGGGTCACCTGTAACAGTCCTTTCAAAATCTGACCAGCAGTTTCAGAACAGAAGAATTTTTAGGAGTTTCTTAATTTCCGTATAGTGCAAGTAGCCCCCATTCATCTTGACCTATCAAAATTTCTCAAACACTTTTTGAAAAGGGTCATTCAAGGAACAATTCTGTGAAATTATTTTAAAATCTGACCTGCCATTTCAAAGAAGAAGAATTTTCAAAAATTTCTTCATGTCTGTATAGTAGCCCCCATTCACCGGAGCCATGTTTCTCGACGGATCAAAATTTCAGGATTACATTCTGAAAAGGGTCACCAAAGGAACATCTATGTGAAATTATCATAAAATCTGACGACGCGTTTAAGAGTAGACGAATTTTCAAGAATTTCTTCATTTCCATATAGTGCAATTGGCCCCATTTGCCAGAGCCATGTTTCTTGACTGATTAAAATTTCGCGAACACTCTTTGAAAAGGTCACCCAAAGAACATCTCTGTTAAATTATTTCAAAATCTAACCAACCATTCAAGAGAAGAAGAATTTTTAAAAATTTCTTCATTTCCCTTTAGTGCAAGTAGCCCCCATTTGCCAGAGCCATATTTCTTGACGGATTAAAATTTCGCGAACACTTTTTGAAAAGGGTCACCCGAAGAACATCCCTGTGAAATTATTCCAAAATCTGACCTGTGGTTTCACAGAAGAAGATTTTTAAAGAATTTCTCGATATAAATTCCATTTCCAAATGCCATGGCAACCAGAGTTTTTTGATGGAATCAACTTCTGTGAATGATTTTTAAAGAGATCCTCCCAAGGAACATTCCAGCCAAGCTAAAACGCCCGAAAGAGGATGCACTTAATTAATAACATGGGGCTTTCCTACATATTTCTGTAAAGTGCATGGGAGCTTTTATCAATGGGGCTTTTGTTCTATGAGGCTTTTGTCCGTACCCACATAATCATATCCATGTACCTGCTGAATCATCACACTGCTCTTAAAACAACTTTATACTTAGTAAATTTTTTTCTCTTCCATATTTACTAATGTATTGCATGCAAAAACAACTGCAAACAATGACTTACAGAGTCAACTTATAATAGAGTTTTCACTCGATAATCAAGGTTTTTAGAGCATCCCAAAAGGATTTGTTAAACATTTTGACCCTTAACCATACAAAGCTTTTAACCACTCAAAGAAAGACAGCTTTTGTAAACATAGTGTGAAACAAGAGGGCCAAAATGGCCCGGGATCGCTCACCTGAATTTTTGAGATGACCATAGCCTATTTTTTTTTAGGTATTGAAACATTGGAACCAAATTTATAATTTTGCTAAGCAATTTTCAAAAGGTCACCTGTAAAAGTCATTTCGAAATTTGACCATCAAGTTCAAAAAGAAGAATTTTTAAGAATTCTTCATTTCTGTAAAAGAGCAAGTTTCCTCCATCCACGAGAGCCATGTTTCTTGATGGATCAAAATTTACGAACAAGTTTTGAAAAGGGTCACCCAAGGAACATTTCAGAAAATTTCTTTTAAAATCTGACAAGGGGTTTCAGAGAAAGAGAATTTTCAAAAATTTCATCATGTCAGTATAGTGCAAGTAGCCCCCATTCACAAGAGCCATGTTTCTTGACAGATCAAAATTATATGTACAGTTTTTGAAAAGGGTCACCCAAAGAACATCTCTGTCAAATTATTTTAAAATCTGATTAGGGGTTTCAGAAAAGAAGAATTTTCAAGAATTTCTTCATTTCCATATAGTGCAAGTAGCCCTCATTCACCAGAGCCATGTTTCTTGATGGATCGAAATTTGGTGAACACTTTTTGAAAAGGGTCACCAAAGGATCATCTCTGTGAAATCATTTCAAAATCTGTACAGCCGTTTCAGAGAAGAAGAATTTTCAAGAATTTCTTCATTTCCCTATAGTGCAAGTAGCCCCCATTCACCAAAGCTATGTTTCTTGACCAATCAAAATTTCGCGCACAATTTTTGAAAAGGGTCACCCAAAGAACATATCTGTGAGATTATTTCAAAATCCGACAAGCAGTTTCAGAGGAGAAGATTTTTTAAGAATTCCTTCATTTCTGTATAGTGCAAGTAGCCCCCATTCACCAGAGCCACATTTTTTGACAGATCAAAATTTCACGAACAATTTTTGAAAAGGGTCACCCAAGGAACATATCTGTGAAATTATTTCAAAATCCAACCAGCGGTTTCAGAGAAGATTTTTAAAGAATTCCTTCATTTCTGTATAGTGCAAGTAGCCCCCATTCACCAGAGCCACATTTTTTGACGGATCAAAATTTCACGAACAACTTTTGAAAAGGGTCACCCAAGGAACATATCTGTGAAATTATTTCTTATTAATTAAATCTTAACAGCGGTTTCAGAGGAGAAGATTTTTAAAGAATTTGCTAAAAAATTACATTTGGTTGCTATGGCAACCAGAGTTTTTGATGGAATCAAATTCTGTGAACAATTTTTAAAGACGACCTCCCAAGGAACATTCCTGCCTAGTTTGGTCCAAATTGGCCCAGCGGTTTAGGAGGAGTTGATGTTTAAAGAATTGTTGACGACGGACGACGGACACCAGGTGATCCTAAAAGCTCCCCTTGAGCACATTGTGCTCAGGTGAGCTAAAAAGGACAAAATGCTGGTAACCAGAATTTTCTCCTTTTCCCACAACATGTTTTTACCCTATGATTGACAGATTTCATGTTTTGAGATAAATTTCACCTGTTGTTTACAAATGCTCTCAATTTGGACAAGCTAAACATTTTGTTTACTGATAAAAGGTTAAATATTTAGTTATCACTAACCCTATACCGGACAGTATCCAGTCATAATGACCCAGAGTAATAAAGCTTCGGAAAATAGTGAAAAAGAGAAATTGCAAGTAATCATTACTTTCTCCTTTTCCACAAATATTTAACGTAAAAACAACCAACTATTGTACTACATATAATTTGTCATCTGTAAATGCTTTTAATGTGGAGGAGTCTAAAATTTTTATGTCTGGTACAGGGTTAAAAGACAAAACACAACAACATAGTAATAAAAAACATCAACTAATTAGTACATCAATGGAAGCATTCTTTTCTAGGTCAAGACTGAACTGAGTCTGCCACTGAAAGGTAACATTCCTCATCAAATAAGTTTCATAGAAGTTAATTATACATTTCAGAATGAAGCTCACCTTCCTTTGCCTGTAGTGTAACAGCATTACTTTCATAGTCCAGAGGTTTGATAACAATATTCACATAATTCACTTGGCCCTATGTTTGAAAAGAAATCAAAAATATAATGTAACATTTTTTATTCTTTTTCTAATGATAAAACTTTAGATTCAACCAAATGAAAAGCACTTAAAATTGATAGATTTATCTAAAAAGATGGTTTCTGTCTGTTAATTGATATAAAATACTGTGGGGAAAAGGAGAAAATTTTAATTACCTTATTTTCTCCTTTTTCCCACAATGTTTTAAAAATTTGTTTGTCTTGAATGTCACTATCATTTGACTATGTATAATACAACGAAATTTCAGACTCGTATGTTTCAAAAACATATGCTGACAACTAGTGGTGGGCCAATGATCAACTATAGTCGAAAGTCAGTTGGTTTTGGCTTCTGATTCCGATAATCGATTTACAAATTCTGGTTTTTAGTGCTTGGTTCTGTGACTATTATTAATCACAATCTTGGATTAAACATAGTGGATAACAAACCCGAAAATTGGTTGAAAAATGAGAAACAAATCTTTGTCCATGAATGTCTTGACAAAAGTTGACAACTCGGGAAGCTTCCCTGAGCCCAGGATTTGAAATTTGGAAATCTGAAATGACCTGTCTTTGACGATGAAAGATATCTGCCTAAATGTCAATGTGAGGTATGAAATTTTCATCTAGAACTTCATATAACCTAGCTTGCGTGCATTGGGCAGACATATGGGTTAAACAGGATCAGTATAAAATGCAAAGGACACCCGGATGATAATGAAGCTAGTGAGTCATTTATGACAGAGTAACGAAGGTGTTATTCCTCTTATCTAGTGTAAAGTGACAGATTTTTAAGTTACTTGCTATTTAAACTGAATAAATAATGTCAAATCATATAGGAATACTTCTCCAGAAACTAATTGTCATGAAAAAATAGATCACCAAAAAAGCATGAAAACCCATGACACTACAATGAGCAGCATGGCATCGTCAGATCAGAGGGACTTCAAACTATCTTCTTATCTTTAATAATGAATTTTAAAAATGAATTTACTTAAATTTCTGAGTAGAGCAATAAGTGGAAGCTAAGATTCTGTTCATGAGTGGAAAAAATGTTGTTTTATGAAATGAAAATATAGTTGGGGGGGGGGGGGGAGGGGGGAGAGAGGTCGTTTGCAAATGTTTGAACTATTAGGTATACGTCTGATTCTTTTTTTAACTCGTTTGGAAATTATAAGGAACAACCTGAATAATATTGTTTAAAGCAGAAAACTTAATTGTAATGTATTTCAATATTGATTAAAGTGCAGAATACAACATCTTTATAAACTTAATACATGAAGACTATCATGTTTACAATGTTGTGACAGTATTTTAAGCAAAAAGACATTCTCAGTTAAATGGAGTCTAAGCCGATTGTACTATTGATGGCTAGTTGGTTTGCTCTTCCAAATACAAAGCGATAAACAATTGAGATTTTAAACCGATTGCCCAACACTACTGACAACAAACTGAATATACCATAAATGATCAGATTTATTTTAGTCTGAGAAGAAAAAATTGTGGGAAAGGGAGAAAATGCTGGTTATTAGTATTTCCATCTTTTCACAAGTTTTTCAAAAGCCTCCCATTTTGGGGTCATTAAAACTCAGGATTGTGTGACAAAGGATTAAGCAGACCAAATAAAAAGCAATACTCTCATTTATACAACAAAAGACCCAGATACAGCAGTATTGCGATTTTTCTGAAAAGAACTTCTCATTGAAAATCATACTAGATCCAAAACCAAACAACATGTTTTGTACAGTCTGATCTTGATCTACAATGTCCACATAACTAAAAGGAATATTAGATACTCTGAAGGCTCACCTATGTCAACACTAACAATTTGGTGAAAATTAAGCCAATAGAAATGTCCATCATAACTTTGTGAAAAATACTGGGCTAGCCTGGACCTGATCAAGCTACTGACAAGCCCTGTTGCCTTGTAAATCAACTGACAGAAAAAGGTCCATGGTGATATCTTAATGTTTTCTTTGGACAAGCTAAAAATAAGGCAGAGAAAAAAGAAAGCATCAAATTATGTTTGAAAACTATTAAAGATCTACCTTTATAACCCCTATAGAATAGTCCTCTCCACTGTCATTGTAAACTACTGTCACATTATCGTTGCCAATATGAAGTTTCTTTGCATTACAGTTCTTATCTGATTCTCTCTTTGGCATCAATGTTGCTATATGGAACACCACTGAAATCAATACATTTTTGTCATTTTTTTTTTTTCAAGTGCATAGGAGTACCAGGTAATTTTGATTTGTAGCTTACTTTAATAAAATGTTCTATTCCTGCCAACCAGAAATATAACTAATTAATCTTTAGTCTTTCTTTTCTATCAGAAGGCTGATGGCTAATTGTTTCCCATTTAACAGGACTTCTAAGACCTGTAGGTACGAGGTTATGGGGAAAAAAAGTAGTTGCTTGTAACATGCAATTGATACTTTTCCCAATATGTTTTTTTTCACATTTTTCAGAACATGACATTTTTTCCTATGTTCACTTACCTGTTTCTTGGGTTTCAAATGTACTTGGCTGTAGCTACAGCGCTTTGCACAAATACATTGCCTTGAAAAAAAGACCAAAAGCCCCAAAATAGGAATGCAGCCCTGGGCTCTACAATAGTAGTCCTGGTGGGGGAGGGGGACCGGGAGAAAAGAACCACCCTGTCTAGAATGTAATGGAAATTTTCACGGAAAAAGAAGTCTCCTTTTCGCATTAGTTTTCAACCATTTTGACTCTATGCCAGACATCTGAATTTAAGACTTTTCCATTACAAAAACATTTTATATACATCATACTTAATGTGGCTAAGCTGACGACATGTAGCTTTACAAGGATAGGGAATATTGTGGAAAAAGGAGAAAATTCAGGTAATTCGGGCTACTCTTTCCAGCAATAGTTTCAAAAGCCTTTTATTTTTCCAAATGGCAGTAAACAACAGGATTATTTGGTGGGAGATAAATCTACAACTTAATCAAATAATTACTTTGAATGGATTCATCCTGCCAGTTATAGGTAAATTCCCCATCCTTGCCCTCTGTACTGAGTCCTCCCAAATAAATCCTCTGTGGGTCACAATCCTTCAATCGTAGTAAATTCCCTAGTGTTTGGACAAAGTTCATATACCTCTCACTACCATACTCATTGGACAAAATTGCTTTTTCATCTTTTGTCTGAAGAATAAATGCATGTACGGGGTGAATCATAATATCTCATACAGTTTCAACTCCTATTATTATTTTTTAGTTGGCACATAATTGTTATAATTTATATCACTTAACTCTACAACAATTGCAGTTTTGTTTGATACACAATGTTAAGTACTTTGAATAATTACATGCTGGATAAAAATGGTCAAATTTTTTCACAGTATTTAGATGATATGTTCTATATGACGTCATTCCTAGGCTATTACGACATAAAGTCACTCTTAAGAGTTTGCAATCACTGATGCAACAAAAAGCTTCACCCAGATGGAACCAAATGCCTCCAATCTCCTTTTTTTTCTGTAAAGCTGACAAAACTTGTAATAATATCAGGTAATACTAGTATTTACTTAACCCTTTCCCAAACGACAAATTTTGCACTCTTCCAAACCAAAAGAGTTTGTAAACGACAATTTTAGATTTGAATAAATGGCAGAAAGTTCTAAAAAAGGGTAGACAGCACTGTGGGAAAGGAGAAATTGCTTGTTACGAGCAATTTCTCCTTTTCCCACAGAGTTTTCTAAATACTTTTACTGCAGACACGTAAAAACCAGGGCTTGTTTGGGAAAGGGTTAATACTGTTTGGGTTTCTACACCTACATTTAGTTCACAAAAGTTTGGTCCAATCACACCACCGTAATCTACCCTGTCCATACAGTAACTTTTCATCACGCAGAGGACTTTCACACTAAATGCAAAGTTGCACACACACAGCACAATCAATACAGTTATGGCTTCATGACACTTTCAGGAAACCATCATCAAATATATCAGGTCTGACAATGTTTTCCCCCCCCCCCCCCTTTCCACTGTTCAGACCTTAGTATTTGAACTTTTTCTTGTGGGAATACTTGAAAGAAAATGTATGCACCAAAACAAAACCCTATTGGAGGGTTGAAAAAAAGCTATTTGTGTGAAAATAAGGCCAGAAATGTGTTCACCGGTGATGGGTGACTTTCAAAAGTGACTTGAAGTCACAAATGCCCAGAATGAATGTAATATAGACCATATCATTTAAATATTGTGCAAAAGTCTGGCCTATCTTATTCAATATGTTGGTATTTAAAATATTTATCAATATATATCAAATAAAACTGTAATCATTTCAGGGTACTGTGACATAAATTATAACAAGCTCTGTGCTGGCAAAAAGAAACTATTACTGGTTGAAACTATATCGGATATTATGATTCATCCTGTATTTCACTTTGTATCACACAATCCCAAGTTTTAGAGACTGTCATGAAGAAAGCTTTTGATAACCTTGAGTGAACCTGACAGTGTTTATACCCCTAACCGGCAAATCTCACAACTAAAATATTTGCTGCCTGCATATGGTGTCTATGTGAACAGGTCTAAAATCTGTTGGTATGATAAAGCTTTAAAAAGTAACATATAAGTTTAATCTTTGGAAACCTATCTAAACACTTATTTACTTATCATACTTGGTCTAAAAGGTGTGCTCGCTTGTGACATGTTTTAAACAGCTCCTAACAGCATTTCAGCCATTCCTCAGCAAAACCTCATCTACTTTTGCCTTTTCTGATTTAAGTTAGAATAGGTATGTAGGATCTATGTAAAAACATAAATGAAGTAGTTTCCATGAGGGAAAAACAGCTCAAGGCATCAAATAAACCATTTATTGTATGAATAACATCTTTTTCTATCCTGTAGCTGAAAGGTTTTAGAAATTATGATGGACAGCAGGAGCAAACACATGCATGGACGAAAAATACCTGAAAAAACTTTCAATTTCAATTAGGACAAGAGGAACGCTCACCTTAGAATATAGCTTATGAGTGAAATTCAATTCTTTGAGCAACTTTGGTAAAATTTCACCCAAGGAACATCCCTGCCAAATTTCATCAAGATTGGACTAATGGTTTAGGAGAAGAAGATGTTTAAAGAAATTGTTGACGGCTCACAGATGTCGGACATAGGGCAATCAAATATCAAAGTTCTACACCTTCCAGTTTCAAAGAAGAATTTTAAATTTTCCTTCTTTGTCCTATGTTCGAACGTGTGGTCCCCAGGGGTGGGTCAGTTTTAACCAAAGCTGCATCCTTGAAACAAACTTAGTAGAGGTCCACTCAAAGATGCTACATACCAAATGTAAAAGCTCTACACCTTCCCGTTTAAGAGAAAAGGAAATTTAAAATTTTCCTTCTTTGTTCCTATGTTCCAACCTGTGACCTCCGGGACATGGCCAGTTTTGATGCCAGGGACATCATATGACCGAACTTGGTAGAGGTCCTGCATACCAAATATCAAAGCTATGCACCCTCAAGTTTCAGAGAAGATTTCTCAAGTTTTCCTTCTTTGTTCCTATGTTCGAACTTGTGATGCCCTGGGCGGGGCCAGTTTTGACCCCACTGGCATGATTTAACAAACTTGGTAGAGGTCCACTAGGAGATGCCACATACCAAATATCACAGCTCTATGCCATCTAGTTTCAGAGGAGAAGAATTTTAAAGTTTTCGTTCTTTGTTCCTATGCTCAAACTAGTGACCCCTGGGGTGGGGCCAGTTTTGACCCCAGGGACATCATTTGAATAAACTTGGTAGAGGTCCACTAGGAGATGCAACAGACCAAATATCAAAGCTCTACGCTTTCTAGTTTCTGAGGAAAAGAATTTTAAAGTTTTCCTTCTTTGTTCCTATGCTCAAATTTGTGACCCCCCTCCCCCCACAGAGTGGGGCCAGTTTTGAGCCCAGGGACATAATTTGAACAAACTTGGTAGAGGTCCACTAGGACATGCCACATACCAAATATCAAAGCTCTACGCCTTCAAATTTCAGAGGAGAAGATTTTTAAAGTTTTTAAAGTTTTCCTTCTTTCTTCCTATGACCCCAGGGACATAATTTGAACAAACTTGGTGGAGGTCCACTAGGAGATGCCACATACTAAATATCAAAGCTCTACGCCTTCAAGTTTCAGAGGAGAAGAGTTTTAGAGTTTTCCTTCTTTGTTCCTATGCTCAAACTTGTGACCCCTGGGGTGGGGCCAGTTTTGACCCCAGGGATATAATTTGAACAAACTTGGTAGAGATCCACTCGTAGATGCTACATACCAATTATCAAAGCTGTACACCTTCAAATTTCAGAGGAGAGGATTTTTAAACTTTTTAAAGGTCCTGAAATCAGGAGTAGACCTGAAAAACTTGCACACATGTAAGAACACAAGATTGCTCATTTTTCCTGGCAAGTTTTCCAAACGTTTGGAAAACCAACAATTCTCAAATAACTGGACTTTGTACAGTTTGTGATAACTCTGTCAGCCTAAAAGTTCCACTGATGATTTATGCCAAAATGATAATGAAAAAAAAAAGTGCAAAATAGACTCTTTAGTATGTATGACACCACATCGTTTTCATCTTTTAAGTTTAAAGTGGCTTACAAATATAGATTTAAGAATGTAAAATTATTCAACATCCAGTTAAACACAAAGCTACCTCACCTGCCCAGGTCCAACGTATATCACACCTATCTTGTGGGTTTCATATGGGTAAATGTGATCCAACATCTTAATAGCCCTTTCCACATTCTGAAAGCAAGACAAAACAGTTAAATGTTTTGCTTCTTACAATCATCAAATAAAAGGTAGTGTCTTGACCATCAGATATCAAACATAAAACTCAACAAGAGGGCCAAGATGGCCCTGGATCGCTCACCTGAATTTTTGAGAGGACCATAGCCTTTTTTTTTTTTGAAGGTATTGAAACACTGGAAACAAAATCATTATTTTGCCAAGCAATTTTTAAAAGGTCACCTGTAAAAGTCCTTTCAAAATCTGACCAGCAGTTTCAGAAAAGAAGAATTTTTAGGAGTTTCTTAATTTCCATACAGTGCAAGTAGCCCCCATTCACCAGAGCCATGTTTCTTGACGGATCAAAATTTTGCGAACAAATTTTAAAAAAGGTCATTCAAGGAATATTTCCTTGAAATAAATTTCAAATCTGACCAGCCGTTTCAGAAAAGAAGAATTTTTAAGAAATTCTTCATTTCCATATAGCCCCCTTTCACCAGAGCAATGTTTCTCGATGAATCAAACTTTCACAAACAATTTTTGAAAAGGTCACCCAGGGAATATCTCTGTGAAATTATTTCAAAATCTGACCAGCCGTTTCAGAGAAGAATTTTTAAAAATTTCTTCATTACCCTATAGTGCAAGTAGCCCCCATTCACCAGAGCCATGTTTCTTGACAAATCAAAATTTCATAAACAATTTTTGAAAATGGTCACCCAAGGAACATCTCTTTGAAATTATTTCACAATGTGACCTGCGGTTTCACAGAAGAAGAATTTTTAAGAATTTCTTCATTCCCTTTAGCGCAAATAGCCCCAATTCACCAGAGCCAGGTTTCTTGACAGATCAAAATTTCACAAACACTTTTTGAACAGGGTCATCCAAAGAACATCTCTGTGAAATTATTTCAAAATCTGACCGGCAGTTTCAGAGAAGAAGAATTTTTAAGAATTTCTTCATTTCTGTATAGTGCAAGAAGCCCCCATTCACCAGAGCCACGTTTCTTGACGGATCAAAATTTCGCGAACAATTTTTGAAAAGGGTCACTCAAGGACCATCTCTGTGAAATTACTTTAAAATCTGGTCAGCGGTTTCAAAGAAGAAGAATTTTTAAGAATTCCTTCATTTCTGTACAGTGCAAGAAGCCCCCATTCACCAGAGCCATGTTTCTTGACGGATCAAAATTTCGCGAACATTTTTTGAAAAGGGTCACCCAAAGAACATTTCTGTGAAATTATTTTAAAATCTGGCCAGCGGTTTCAGAGAAGAAGATTTTTAAACAATTTCCTAAAAAATTCCATTTCGTTGCCATGGCAACCAGAGTTTTTGACGGAATCAAATTCTGTGAACAATTTTTAAAGAAGACCTCCCAAGGAACATTCCAGCCAAGTTTGGTCCAAATTGGCCCAGTGGTTTAGGAGTTGATGTTTAAAGAATTGTTGACGACGCACGACGGACACCGGGTGATCCTAAAAGCTCCCCATGAGCACGTTGTGCTCAGGTGAGCCAAAAAAGTTTAACCCTTTACCACACAATCCTGACTATTAACAACCCTGAGAAAGAAGCCTTCTGAAAACATTGTGGGATAAGGAGAAAATGCTGGTGACCAGTGTTTTCTCCTTTTCCCACAATGTTTTCTTCCCTTCCCAATATAAATTTCAAATTTTGAGTCACTTTTATTTTGTCGTCTGTAAATGCTTTCAATTTGGACCAGTCCAAAAGTGTGTCATTTGGTAAAGAGTTAAGTAATGAAGGTTTTTGACCAACAGTTATTCTTAAGGTCATATATTACAAATTTTTCTAATGGCCTTAATTTTTTTAAACTTTGCACATAAAAAACTAAATGTGTCTCTAGGAGATTACAGTAAAAAAAGATGCAGGTCATGAGCTTGTTTCTGAGAAATTTACATTTAAAAAAGGTATATACAGTTTCAAAATTCAGCTAATATTAAATTTAAAGCACCTTTCTTTCATATTCACTTAAACAGAAAAGTTGGAAAGATGCTTATAACAGTCCTGCAGTGGACAGATCCACAGGAACCATTTTTTTCTAATTACCAATCTAATCATGGGGTAGATTGGTCCTTTGACAAACAGAAAATTGACAAATATCAAAAAGTTCGGGCCCAGGTCAGCCTACATGGACTGCTCAGGTTGACTTTGGTTGATACTTTTCACAGAGAGATTAAGCCCCCCTTTCAGTGCACAGCTCATGCTCACACACACACACACACACACCCACACCTACATACATATATATATGCACAACTGGTTTTCAGCATGATAAATGTACAAATATGCATGTTATATATATGGATCATTGACTTAAAAAGGGAGATAATTTGGCCAAGTTAATGTTTGATCTGAAATAAATATATACTTTGTAACAGATAGATTTTTCCACACTTATGGTCTTTATAATTCTAAACAATGAGAAAAAATAAATAGAGGATATTTGTTTATTTATTTCATCTCGTGAACACCATTTGTAATATTTTCACTTGTGGCAGTGCCACTCGTGAAAATATTACCGATGGTGTCCACTTGATAAAATAAATTTCGATCTTTCACCGAAAAAAGGAAATATTTTATTTATTTCATGCTTTTAAATCTTTCTGGGAGGAGCTTTATCAAAATTCAGTGTAGTTCTTTTCCCTTATTCCCCGTGGCGTACCCCTCCCGCATAACAACGTTATGTCAACCGCGAGAAATGTAAGGTATATGACATCATTTTTCCCATCTGGTTGTCGGGCACGCGCAATTTACCTAGGCAACAAGAACATGAAAATCGGTATTTTCACTGGTGGTACCAGTGTAAGATCGAAAAATATTTTCACTGCTATTTCTCAATATCCTACCGGAAAGCATGAAATAACAAGAGGGCCATGATGGCCCTGTATCGCTCCACTGGCTAATTCGTAGAAACACTACATGCCAAACATTACATAATTTGGCCAACTGGTTTCAAACTTGGGGGCATACAATTTTTTTCCATAAAAACCAACAAAAAAGTTGTGACCCCTAGACAAATCCAGTTTTCACCACAAAAGCTATAATTACTTGAATCCTGGTGGAGGTCTACAAGATAAAGCCCCATACCAAATAATACAGGTCTAGAATGTGTGGTTATAAACAAGAAGATTTTCAAAGTTTTCTCAATAAAAGGCCCTGTAAAACATAAAATCCATGAGACAGGGCTAAATTTAGTGGTCCTAGTCTTTATTATGGTTAGAAACAAGATGACTTAGAAAGTCTTCATCACAAAAGCCCATGTAAAACTTGTGACCCCTGGTGTGGGGACAAACTTGACCCTAAGGCTATAATTTGGGCTCTCCTGGTAGAGGCCCACTAGATAAAGCTACATGCAAAATTTGGTAGCCCTAGGCCTTAAAGCTAGGTACAAGTAGATTTTTAAATAATTCCCAATATGAGCCCATGTAAAACTTGTGACCCCCAGGACAGGGCCAAACATGACCCCAGGGCTACAATTTGGGGACCTCTGGTAGACAACCACTTGATAAAGCTAGATGCAAAATTGAGTAGCCCTAGGCCTTATGGCTTGGTACGAAAAGATTTTTAAAGTTTTCACTATATAAGCCCATATAAAACTTGTGACCCCCGGGGCCGGGCCAAATTTGACCTCTGGGCTATCATTTGGGCACTTTGGGTAGAGGTCTACTAGATAAAGCTACATGCCAAATTTGGTAGCCCTAGGCCCTATGGCTAGGTAACAGAAGGATTTTAAAGTTTTCCCTATATAAGCCCATATAAAACTTGTGACCCCCGGGATGGGGCCAATTTTGACCCCAGGGCTAATATTTGAAGGAACTTGGTAGAGGTCCACTAGATAAAGCTACATGCCAAATTTGGTAGCCCTAGGCCTTATGGTTTCAGAGGAGAAGATTTTTAAAAATTTTCAGTATTTTTCAGTTTTGTTGCCATGGCAACCAGAGTTTTTGAAGGAATAAAATTCTTTCAAGGAATTCTTAAGAGGACCATGGCAGGATCATTTCTGTGAAGTTTCATCAAAATTGGATGGGTAGTTTCAGAGAAAAAGATGTTTGAAATGAAGCTAACGCACGCACACACTGACGGACGGACACTGGGCCATGACATAAGCCCGCTGGCCTTCGGCCAGTGGAGCTAAAAATGGCACCTATCCATGTTTATTTCATCAGAAAACAAGGTTGAAAGTCACTGTGAAAAGTATTTCCCAAGGAAAAAAAAGATATAGGAAACAAGAGGGCCAAGATGGCCCTGGTTCGCTCACCTGAATTTTTGAGAGGACCATAGCCAATTTTTTCACAATCTAAACAATCATTTCAGAGAAGAAGAATTTTTAAGAATTTCTTCATGTCTGTATAGTGTAAATAGCCCACAGCCATCAGAGCCATGTTTCTTGATGGATCAAAACATTTCAAGCAATTTTTGAAAAGGGTCATCCAAGGAACATCTCTGTGAAATTATTTCAAAATCTGACCAGCCGTTTCAAAGAAGAAGAATTTTTAAGAATTCTTTTATTTCTGTATAGTGCAAGAAGTCCCCATTCACCAGAGCCATGTTTCTTGACGTATCAAAATTTCACAAACAATTTTTGAAAAGGGTCACCGAAGGAACATCTCTGTGAAATAATTCCAAAATCTGACCAGCGGTTTCAGAGGAGATTTTCAAAGAATTTCCTAGAAAATTCCATTTCGTTGCCATGGCAACCAGTGTTTTTGACGGAATGAAATTCTGTGAACAATTTTTAAAGAGGACCTCCCAAGGAACATTCCAGCCAAGTTCGGTCCAAATTGGCCCAGTAGTTTAGGAGGAATTAATATTCAAAGAATTGTTGACGACGCACGAAGCACGACGGACTCCCAGTGACCCTAAAAGCTCCCCTTGAGCATGTTGTGCTCAGGTGAGCTAAAAAGCTCAGCATAGTGGGAAAAGGTGAAATTACTCAATAGGAGTGATTTCTCCCTTTCAAACAATATCTTTTTAACCCTTTCCCAAACGGCAAATGTTGGACCAGACCAAATTGAAACCATTTCACAGATGACAAATTAACAGTTGCTAAAAAGATGATTTTTCTATATGATTTGGTAGAAAACATTGTGGGAAAAGGAGAAAATGCTGGTTACCAGCATTTTCTCCTTTTCCCACAATGTTTTTCAAAAGGCTTCCATTCCTGACCCATAAAAACCAGGGATTGTTTAGAAAAGGGTTAATTGGAAACAGCTATATTTCCACAGCTTTAAATATCCTGCTTTTGTTTCCTTGTTTGGTGCATAATGCTTTGTCAGCAGCATTCTAATCATTTCATGGTGACTTTTCAAAGATTCACTGATTCCAATATAAAGTGCAAGTAGCCCCCATTCACCAGAGCCATGTTCCTTGACGTATCAAAATTTCGCCAACAAGTTTTGAAAAGGGTCACCCAAAGAACATCCCTAGGAAATTGTTTTAAAATCTGACCAGCTGTTTGAGAGAAAAAGAATTTTCAAGGATTTCTTCATGTCCGTATAGTGAAAGAAGCCCCCATTCACCAGAGCCATGTTTCTTGACTGATCAAAATTTTACAAACATTTTTTTGGAAAAGGAACATTAATGTGAAATTATTTCAAAATCTGACCAGTCGTTTATGAGAAAATTTTCCTTTTAGGAATTTCTTAATTTCCATATAAAGTGCAAGTATCCCCCATTCACCTGAGCCGTGTTTCTTGACGGACACAAAATTACGCGAACACTTTTTAAAAAGGGTCACCCAAGGAACATCTCTGTGAAATTATTTCAAAATCTGAACACCCGTTTGAGAGAAGAAGAATTTTTAAGAATTTCTTATTTTCTGCATAAAGTGCAAGTAGCCCCCATTTGCCAGTGCCATGTCTCTTGACAAATCGGCATTTTGCCAACAAATTTTGAAAAAGGTCACCCAAAGAACATCCCAAATTATTTTGAAATCTGACCAGCTGTTTGAGAGAAAAATTTTTAAGAATTTTTTTTAAATTCTATATAGTGCAAGTAGCCCCCATTCACCACAGACATCTTTCTTGACAGATCAAAACTTTTGCAAACAGTTTCTGAAAAGGATCACCCAAGGAAAGTCTCTGTGAAATTATTTCAAAATCTGTCCAGCAGTTTCAGAGAAGGAGATTTTTAAAGAATTTCTTAGAAAATTCCACTTGGACCTCCCAATGAACATTCCAGCTAAGTTTGGTCCAAGTTGGCCCAGCGGTTAAGTAGGACTTGATGTTTAAAGAATTGTGGCCCTCTTGTTCTCAATACACATGCATTGAATCTTATCTTTGCATGGGCTATTAACATTTGCACCTTTCAGAGCCATAGGTAAAGTCAGGTGCTTAAGCAGTCTGATAATCTGTTCTTTATAAGTTACAATAATCATACTATTATCTGCCCTATTTTTTTTTCCACCTGCCATACACCACTTTTCGAAGTTTTGAAAACAAATGAAGGAAGAGAAAAAATACCTCATTATTTTGCAGAAGATGTGGTGTTTCTGTCGTGTGTAACTGTCCACTATGATAAAGCTGCAGGAAGACAAAACTTGGACTTATACCAACTCTTGTCGGCTCTTTGGATGTACCACCTTTGAGAAAAGAATCAGAGACACTAGCACTGGACTTTCCTTGTGTACTAGCAATAGTATGTCCCCTTCTTCTTAAATTCATGGGCAACTCTCCAACTTCATCTTGAGATGATGATGTTTCAGAGCTGACAGGAGAGGGGCTAAGCTGTTTTGATAAGAGAGAAGTGTTTGCTTTTGGCAGTGTTACACCTTGATCTGATGATGGTGGAATGTTGGTATCCTCATTTTGTGCTGAAGATGCCGTCTCAGTTTTGTCCTTTTTCATCTCAGTGTCACTTTGTTTCAAGCCAACTTCAGCACTGTCCTGTCCAGCAGCTAGGTTTGGCTTAGGTTCAGTAAGCTCATACTGGTCTTGTCCTTGGTCCCCTTTCTCAGCAGGGGAGGGCTTGGTTCCGGGTACTGCTTTACCAGAACTTGGTTTGTCAGGTTTTGGACCAAACTGGACAATATCTGAGATACTGTCTCTAGGGGACAAAGTGTCTGAACTCCCACTCATGATAGATGGAGAAGAGTTTGATCTACGCATAGATCCTGGTGAGAGGTTATGGTTTCCAGCACTCTCTTTAGAGGGAATCTGGAGAGCTTCTGAAACCTATAAAACGGGGGGGAAAAGCCAAAACATAACACAGAATCTATCACAGAATTCAACTAATGCTACAATTGAAAGCAAACTAATTTTATAAACAACCCTAGGCAGAAAGGCAATTTTAGAAAACATTGCGGGAAAAAAAGAAAATGCCGGTAATCCATCATTTTCTTTTCCCATCTTTTCACAGACTGCTTCATTTGAATCTCAATTTAAATTGCAATCTATTGATGTGTTCAAAATGGCCAAGTCTAAGATTTTGTTGTCTGGGAAAAAAATTAATGCCTGGAATATCAACCATAAAATAACAAGAGGGCCAAGATGGCCCTGGATCGCTCACCTCAATTTTTGAGAGGACCATAGCCTATTTTTATTAGGTATTGAAACATTGGCAACTGAATTATTATTTTGCCAAGCAATTTTCAAAAGGTCACCTATAAAAGTCATTTCAAAATCTGACCAACAGTTTCAGGAAAGAAGAATTTTTAAGAATTTCTTCATTTCTGTATTAGTGCAAGTAGCCCCCATTCACCAGAGCCATGTTTCTTGATGGATCAAAATTTAGTGAACAATTTTTGAAAAGGGTCATTTCTGTGAAATTATTTTAAAATCTGACAAGCTGTTTCAGAGGAGAAGAATTTTCAATAATTTCTTATTGTCTGTATAGTGCAAGTAGCCCCCATTTACCAGAGCCATGTTTCTTGACAGATCAAAATTTCACTAACAATTTTTGAAGAGGGTCACCCAAGGAACATCTCCGTGAAAAATTATTTTACAATGTGACCAGCATTTTCAGAGGAGAAGAATTTTCAAAAATTACTTCATTTCTGTATAGTGCAAGTAGCCCCCATTCACCAGAGCCATGTTTCTTGACGTATCAAAATTTCGCAAACAGTTTCTGAAAAGGGTCACCCAAAGAACATCCCTGAAAAATTATTTCAGAATCTGACCTGTGGTTTCAAAGAATTTTTGAGAATTTCTTCCTTTCTGTATGGTGCAAGTAGCACCCATTCATCAGAGCCATGTTTCTTGACGGATCAAAATTTCACGAACATTTTTGAAAAGGTTCACCCAAGGAAGATCCCTGTGAAATTATTTTAAAATCTGGCCAATGGTTTCAGAGAGGAAAATTTTTTAAAAGAATTTCTTTGGAAATTCCATTTAGTTGCCATGGCAACCAGAGTTTTTGATGGAATCAAATTCTGTTAACAAATTTTAAAGAACACCTCCCAAGGAACAATCCAGCCAAGTTTGATCCAAATTGGCCCTGCGGTTTAGGAGGAGTTGATGTTTAAAGTATTGTTCATGACGCACAATGGACACCGAGAGATCCTAAAAGGTTCCCTTGAGCATGTTGTGCTCAGGTGAGCTAATAATAAATTCTTTCTAAATACCTGATGAGTGTTTGCTGATTCCAATGTTTCTTGCATTATTGTTGACTTTTGACTTCCTTCACCTGTAAGCGACAGCAGATCTAAAAATTCATACCATAACTTTCTGTAGGTTGTTATCAAATAAAATCTACCATAATGAAATGTATTTCACAGATTCATGTCTTTCAATACTATTAACCTCAGCTGATATCATAGAATTACTTCTCACTAGGTACAGAATACCGTTTAAATAGAAATTTTTGAGCCATGGAAATTTTTGTGATTTCGCACAAAATTGTAGTTTTTGTAAACTTTTCTGTTCACTTAATTTACGGTACTGCAAGTATACCAACAAATAACAAGTTTCTAGAATTTGCTAATATTTCAGTACACAAAATGTCCATAATTAGTATTTCGCAAATTTTTGGATCCGCATATATATCCATGTATACAGTAAATCCGATATCCATACTCATGACAGATTTACTTTGCCTGACTGGGTTTTGACCGTTTGCGTGTTATTTTGTTAAGTAATGAGATAGTTTCTTTGATTATGTTCCCACTATGTATATTTCTGTGAAAAAAATATTAAAGAATCATAACTTTTATATACAATGTTCAGCAATTCACAATAAGTGATTGATTGTCTCAAGGCTTTTACAAATTCTGTACACTTAGTTGTATTACTTCAGTATATTTTCTTAAATGTTTCAAAATTATTTTTTTAATCAAAAGCCAACAAAACTAGAGCTATCACTAAACATGATCACACCCCCTAACAGCTCCTTGTCACAAAACAGATTAATGTCACAGGAATGCAAAAAGAGAATGACAAAAAAGGGCTAAGCTCTTAGAAATTTTATTTAATTAACTAAGAACAATTTATGATATGCATATCTTTGCTGAGTGCAAAGTCTATCCATGAAGTTTGAAAGAAATTTGTCCAGAATCATCAAAGGGCCATAACTCCATGAAACCTAAATAAACCATAACCAAAATAGGATATGCACATCTCTGCTTGATACTGAGTCTATTTGAGTAGTTTGAACCAAATCTGTCCAATAGTTGATGAGAAAAAGAGTGGACAAGAAATTTCATGAAAGGGCCATAACTCAGTGAAAAATCAATGAACCATAACCAACATTTCATATGCACATCTCTGCTTGATACTGAGTCTACCTGTGAAGTTTGAATGAAATTCGTCCAATAGTTTATGAGAAATAGAGCGGACAAAAAGCTACAGACAGACCGACATACGGCCAGCTGTGTTTAAAGTATTCTATCAAAAGTATAATTTATTTTCATCAATTCAGCAAGGGCACCGTCATAAAGAGAACAACAAAAAAGGGCTTAGCTCTTGGAAATTTTATTTAATCAACTAAGAACAATTTATGATATGCACATCTTTGCTGAGTGCAAAGTCTATCCATGAAGTTTGAAAGAAATTTGTCCAGAATCATCAAAGGGCCATAACTCCATGAAACCTAAATAAACCATAACCAAAATAGGGTATGCACATCTCTGCTTGATACTAAGTCTATTTGTGTAGTTTCAACCAAATCTGTCCAACAGTTGATGAGAAAAAGAGCGGACAAGAAATTTCATGAAAGGTCCATAACTCCGTGAAAAATCAATGAACCATAACCAACATTTCATATGCACATCTCTGCTTGATACTGAGTCTACCTGTGAAGTTTGAATAAAATTTGTCCAGTAGTTTATGAAAAATAGAGCGGACAAAAAGCTACAGACCAACCGACGGACGGACAGACGGACCCACTGACCGACAAGCTGACTCCTATATACCCCCCAAACAGAGTTTTGGAGGGTACAATTACCTTTTAATTCTCCCAAGCTTTGAGGGCCAAGAAGGCAAGCAAGCCATTGTGTTATGGTCTAAAATATGACCTGTGTCAAACTTACTCCCAGAACTCTCCAATCTCCATGTAAAAGATAACAGTCACACAGGAGAGAAAGCAGCTGGCCAAAAATGTCACAGACTGATGGTTGTACATTTGTATTTAGACAACATAATAATTATTATATTTGGAGATGCTGAATCCTCCATTAAATGACAAATTTCAGACTGGTCAATATTGAATATCAATGACATTCGAAAGTGGATAAAATGATCAAAACTGTTTGTTAAAAGGGTTAAAACATATCATTAAACCAAATTTTTCTCCTTTTCAGGCAATCTTTTCCAAAATATTATTTTCTGCAAGGTTGTAAAAGTAGTAAATCCCTTGTTTAGAGGTCAAGCATCAAGACAACACACCACTTACCTTTTTCTTCATGTTTGACACCATCTTCCTCTATTATCTTTCCATCCATAGGGTAGTGTGCTACAAGGAAAATATACTACAATCACAAAACAAATTATGTTCAAACTCTTTCCATGTAGCTTTTTACTACCATTCGCTGATTCATTGTATTGAAATTACCTTCCATACTAGCCCACATTATTCTTTACATCTGAAAACTAGTCTTCCTGATTTGTACAGGAAGAGTCTTATATTAAAGTTCTTCTGAAAGTATGAATGTAGTCTAGAAATTAGTATAGAATAAGGAATAATATATAGAACACCTAGACCCGCATTTACTGACCATTTTATTTTCATTCTTACTCTTGTTATAAATTATAAAGTATGCAACTTCTGACTGGCAAAATCATCTAATTAAGCCCAACAAAAAAGTTGTGTTACTTTTAGATTCACTCTTTACCTCACGAGAAAAATTTAGAATGGTCCGAATTGAAAGCATTTGCAGACAACAAAATAAAGGTGACTAAAAAATAGAAACTTGTTCTGGGAAGGGTAAAAAACACTGTGGGAAAAGGAGAAAATGCTGGTTACCAGAATTTTCTCCTTTTCCCACAGTATTTTCAAAAGGCTTCTTTCTCAGGGGCGTAAAAAGTAGGGTTGTGTGGTAATGGGTTAAGACAATGATTGAGAATGAGACTAAGACCATATCTCAGAATGGTTGCTGCACTCCAACCCTAATGACTCTCACTCCTGGACCTAAAATCCAATTTAGGGGCAGTAATTTTTACTAACACAAGTGGTCTTCACCCCTCTACCAAACAATTCTGAGCTTTAACAAACAAAAAAAAGGCAAATGAAAACATTCTCAGAAAAGGTAGAACAGCTTGTAACAAGCCTTTTCTCCTTCTCCAAAATCTTTTTCCATCCTTTAAATCATTACCACACGAGAAAATTTTGGACTGGTCCAAATTGAAAGCATTTGCAGACGACAAAAAAAAGGTGACTGAAAAATAGAAATATGTTCTGGAAAGGGTTGAAAACACTGTGGGAAAAGGAGAAAATGCTGGTTACCAGCATTTTCTCCTTTTCCTACAGTGTTTTCAAAAGGCTTCTTTCTTAGGGGCGTCAAAAGTAGGGATTGTGTGGTAAAGGGTTAAAGAGCATCTTACATAATTTGTATATTTGATTTTTTTCTGCTGATACTTTCGAATTGGTAAAGAGTTAAAATAAGCTTTGAATGTTAACTCTTACCCATACTGCTGTCAGTTTGAGCACCAGGAAAATGCTGAGCATACAATGACTCATACTCTTCCTCCCCTATGCTTCCACTTTCTATTCGTCTATTCTGGCGGTCATGCTTTGGGTGTTTCTTTTGACCCATGGAGGCTAGTAACATGGAAAAGTCTGGAAGCTATGAAACATATATTAATAAATCAATTATGAAAAAAAAAGCAAACGATTTTCATCTCTAGCTGTAACATTTCCATCTAATTGGTTGGTTATTTGCGTTTATTTATCGTCGCTACCGGTTACCAATCTGAGCGATGCACCCAGAAGATAGTTAGTTGTTACGGGGGATAGTGCAAGGATACAGGTTGAAACTACTGAGAGCTTCACCTGGTTCTTTAAGTGCTCGGCGTATAGCACCGTCACACGGGACCTCCGTTTAATGTCTCAACCGAAAGACTATTAGTTATTTTAGTTGGCCAGCCGGGGATTCAAACCCACAACCTGTAGAGACCCAAACATTATGTTCACGAGTCCTACGCCCTACCTAATGAGCTATATGGGCTGGTTTCCATCTAATTCAAATGTTGGAACAGTCTAAGATCTCAAGGCTTTACATATTTCTTTTTATGTTTCTGAGGTGCACAATTTTATAAATACCTACATTTAACTGTAAGGCAATTGAATTGGATGAGTAATTACTACATATCAAACAATTCCTTCCTTTTCATCCCACAGTTTGTTTTCCTGCTCTGTCAGTAAATGATTACTATATTTACTGCTATCCTTTCTGTATGTCTGTAGTAACCAGTTCATATCTCCATTTCAAGCTTTATACTCCTATTCAGCAGATATCAGATTCAGCCAACTGGTGGGATGAAACAAGGCTGAATTCAATAAAACTGAATGAAAAAAGTACATAACCCTTTACCACAGAACAAAAATTTTTGGCATGCTCATGTTGAAAGCTTTAATTTGTAGACAATAAATAAAATATGGCTCAAGTGGTATGGTTGGCTTATTAACAGGAGAAAACAAATTGTGGATATTGAACTGGTTACCAGCATTTCCCCTTATCCTACAATTATTCCACAATGTTTTCAAAACCCTCCTTTCCAGGGTTATTAAACTACGTTAATCTGCCATTTTCATTTTTAAAACGTAACTTTTTCAGCTTGTACATTATTGTTATTGAAGATCTGTCCAAACACAGCAGTGCATATGGTACCCGACAACTTTTTTTTGTTAGTATACATTAATATTTTGTCCATTAGTTCCGTTGATTTTGCAATTACCTCCGCACAATTTTCAAAGCCGGTGAATTTTAAATACATATATCTTTATGAAGTAATTAATCTGCACTTTGCGCACAAAATGGCGGCTATTCCGACACCTCTGCTATGACGTAGGTTGTCACCCTTGCTTTATCAGGGTCATTAAAACTTCAGATTGTTTGGTAAAAGGTTAAACATGAATGGTATCAACTGCATACATCAAATTATGTAATGTACCTGTGAATCTTGAACACTATACAGTCCAGCCTCATTTTCAATCCTCATCATCCAAGACAGGTTACCACTTGGGGCACGGATATAAATTTCTGCCCAATTTGTGCACCAACAATTACAAAGATTTATAGCCGGACGTCTTGAATCAATGCTTTTTAATCCTGAAAAATAAAAATTCTGTTTATAAAGCTATGTAATTATCTAAGGCTAACTGCTGAATTAGCCCATAAGCACATAAAGTAAGTTTCTTACAAAAACGAAATGGATAGTTTTTATTGTAAGCAGTAAAGGTCCATATCTGTACAATTTTAGGACAAATTTTCATCAGGATATCAGAATAGATAAAGTATCATTCAGTGCAGTCTGGTTTAGACTTTGCTCAACAACAGCTAATGATGTCTTTTGTATGCTACATATCAAGTCCATCTTTCTTGATTGCTGTTGAATTACAACCATCTGGCATTTTGATAAAAATTTAAGCATCAACAAACTGAGTTCAACAGTACTGTAATTTGCAATAAGTGCATAGGAAAACAGTCAAAAATACCTAGTATAAAAGACTCCAAAGGTTCATTTTCCATCAAAGGAGGGTCTGTTAAAGAGGAACCCGTTTGTACACTAGCATCTTGGGCAGCAAGCTCTTCTAGGTTCATGTCATCTAAAGATGTCTTTGACTGGATAGTTAAATCATCTTGACTGGAGATCTGTTTTGTTTCTAAGGTACTAGAGCTTCTGCTGAATGTGATCTCTGATCTGTGTCTCCTCCTCACTGACTGAGCAGTGGGCTTTTGTTCTTTGACCTCACTTGACTGATACACTGCCTGGCATTTTTCACAGACGCCAGAGTTTCCAACTTTATTTCCACCTCCACTGGTTGTTATCGTAATTAACTTGTTTCCAACTAACCAGGTTTGTGTTTGACCACCAGCAAGGAGAAATTCAGCCATGTTTGACCTGACAAAAACAAGATCTTTGTGAATTTATTCAGGTAGGTAATTAGTCTGTCTTAGACAACTTTGAAAATATCTCAGTAAAAAATGGATGGTTATCAAACCTAGGGTAAAATACCTGAACACATGATAAAACACAGCAGTAAAAGGAGTAGTTATTCTAAATGTGCTATTATTTCTTACGGGCCACAATGTTTCCAAGCATAGTTGAATTAGTGAATGTATTTCAAGTGGTAGCTAGCAATGTACAGTTATCACTCTTGACTTTAAAACAAAATCCTGACTTAAAAACCCTGAAAAACATTGCACAAAAAGAAGATAATGTGGGTGACCAGCATTTCTTGCTGGTAACCAGCATTTTCTCCTTTATCCACAATTTTGTCTGCATTTCAAGGACAGAAATCAGTATCTGAGCCACATATATCATCTGCAAATGCTTCCAATTAGGTCTAGTTGTTTGATGTAAGGCTAAGAAATAAGACAAATTCTTGCTATTAAAACTGGTAAAATTATACGTTCAGAAGGTAACAAGGTAGTAATTAGACTTCACCAAAACATTAATCCATTTAATCCTTCAAGCACCTTCATGCCAAACGGTAAACAAACGTGAATTAATTTGGTACTATCTTAAGTCTACCTGTGAGGCAGTGGTGAGAAATTTCCAAAGGTATATCTTGCCATAACATCTGTGCATGTTTCAGTTAGCTCTCTGTGGAATTGTGACCTCTTTTCATCTACAGGGGCATGTATGTCACTGCGAGAAATGGCAGATCCAGACTGCATTCGTCTTCGGCTGTAATATAGAGTAAGTGCAGAGATATTATACTGTTATTATACTGCTATCTAATACCACAAAACAAATTTCACTTTTCTCATCTTTCATACAAAAAAAAAATCTTTACTGTTTACTTTTCATATATGTTATGTATCCTTTAGTAATTGGTATTGATGAAGTTGCTTTTTTTTTTCCTTCAAAAGATATGTTTAACTTGCTAAACCACTATAACACGATACATATAAAAGCAAGCTGTCAAAAAATTGATCTCCTAAAAGTCTGCTACAGAAATTGAAACTTAATGTACCACAAGAAAAACCAAGTTGAATTTTCTATAAGGTGCGGTTTCAAAAATTTGCTATCACTGCTTTTCAGTCCTTTCATTCTAAAAACGAGCAGTTCTCTGTCAAAAAGAGTTTTGATGCATCTTGGTGATGCATTACACTAAGCGAGTCATCAATCACACAATTACAGTTCCATGAACTCCATTTTGTTTGACAAACCCATTGAATCATTGGGTAAACTGGCCCTCTGACATGCAAGAAATTGACCAAAAGCATAAATTTTGACTCCGGTCAGTTTATGCAGTCCTCGCAGGCTGATCTAGGTCAATACTTTTTGCTGATACACTGAACTCCTTTACACAGAGAATTGCTCAAATATATTATAGCTCCGGGAACCATCTAATGAAATTAAAATCTTGAGATCAGTCTCTGAATCTTAAGTACCAATCTATTGCCAAACTACAAGTATGGCTCCTTCTGCAGTGCGAAAGATAAGAACTACAGATTGTTTAACCCTTTAGTACACAATCCCACAGAAGAAGGCTTTTGAAAAAATTGCGGGAAAAAAGAGAAAATGCTGGTTACCAGCATTTTCTGCTTTTCCCACACTGTTTTGCTATTTGGTAAACAGCAGAAAACAGCTTTCCTAGGAACCATATCAGAGCTTCAATAACTAGAGCTGTCACTGAATGTGACTTTATACCCCCAGTAGCACTTTGATTTTGTACACAGATGGACACACAGACAAAAGGCTGATTCCAGTATATCCTTAGAAAAATTTGTTTTGCGGGGGTATAAAAAATTTAAATAGGATATGAACCTTAGAAGCAAAGCCACAAGACAGTATTTTATATTGTCTTGTAATATGACTAGTGCTGTATCAGCAAGCAAAGTTGTACACATGACTATGCTCAGTGGGAGGCTTATATTTAGTGAAGACTATACATGTTTTTCTTTTGGAAAAATTTAGTTGACCACTACATGTATTATGTAAACATTAGAAAACTATAGTATAATTCTAAATATAATTCTACATACAATTCTATTCTAAAACCCATTATCTAGCAAAAACAAAATACACATACAGCAGACCATTGATCTGTACACTGTCTGAGAATAAGTTTCTTCTCAGTATGAACAACTGCTCTCGATCCATCACCATTCAATAAAGTTCCTTTTCTTGTAACCTTTTGCATAATAAGCATAGCTTAGTTTCATTTGCAGACATGATAGATCTAGATCAGAGTGCAAAGACCACACAAACTTAAAGCTATCTTGTCTTACATTTTGCCATATATTCTGATTAAACCAACTTGTAAAAATTACAATTTCTGGATTCTTTTTCACTAAATTTCACTTATTTGGTTCTTAAAAGAGTTACTATATTGCTAAATATAATTTGCTTTCATTCTTGGTAACAAACAAAATGTATTTCTACACTAATGCAATTATCATGCCAAATACTACTCTTCAAACTTTGATTGTCCCTTATGCCGAGCTGCAAAACTTCATAATTTATAAATGAAATTAGTTCATTGCAAGGACAGTTTTTATGTTTTGTAAGTAAAAAACTAGGACCATAACAGACTTTTGTTACTAAATGTTTCCCAGTTTTAAACAATCTACAGTAAGACAACTTTTAAAAACATTGTGAAAAAGAAGAAAATCCAAGTTTTCCATTTAATGTTCTACAGCAAGAGGCTTAAACTACTGTATCAAGGATGGGAACCATCATTATCAATTAACTACAATTTCATGAATGACACAGTTGGCAAGTAAGCCCAAACCCATATTCCTTCAACCACAACATGGCATCCTAACTATTATGCAAACTTACTGGTCAATTTTCTAACAAGCAGATGGACACTAAAGCATTAAAGATAACCAATGGCAGAACATGAAACTATCTTACAAAGGAGATAAAATACAGACTTCTTTTGAGCTGAAAGAGTCTCATGATGGCCTTGAAAAATACTGTTTAAACCTTTACCGAACGATCCTAACTTTCAACCACCCTGAAAAAGAAACCTTCTGAAAAAATATGAGAAAGAGAAAATGTTGTTAACCAGCAGTTTCTTGTTTTCCGGGCTTTTTCTACCTCATCAAAGACAAACCTCATATATGCCGCATTTAACCTATCGTTTGCAAATGCTTTCAATTTGGACAAGATTATATTTCTATCATTTGGTAGAGACTTCAATGAATGGAATATTGTATTCAGCCAAGCCTTAATACTGCAAGTGAAGTCTATTTCAGTCAGAGCATCCAAAATTGGTCTGATTTTGACCTAAACTATTTGCAACAGGCAACTGACATTTTGCTCTGGATGAAACTATGCCATTTGTTGTCAAATTTCACTAAAGTCCTACATTTGACTCTTCATAATTCAATTTATATACACAAAGAACCATTTTCTACCTCCATTTTCTTTATATCTTTCTCAAAATGTATTTGCAAACATAATCTACTTATAGTAACTTGACTGTAACTTTTGTGGTGTAACATTTCATACATGTAACTGAATCCGTCTGGCGTCTACATAGGGACAAACATTTTTAAAGGGGAAGGAGGAAGTCAGACTTCATTTCCCATAGCCCATGATAGAATTTACATGCAATCACACAGCTATATTCTCCGTATATTCTGACAAGACAAAAACTAAAATATAGTGTACTTTACCCTTGAAGCCGTAGCCTGTAAGAAAAATTCTATGTACACACCAAAGCAGTAAAGCCTATGTAAAGCAGCTTATTAAATCTCTTCTATAATGGGTTTTTGATTATGAATGGAACAAACCTGCTATTTCCCCTTTCCATAGACAAAAAAAAATGTACAGGTATACATCATTGCAAATATATTATTCTTATACAGATGCAAGATTAGTTTGTATATGTATATCACTTCATTAAATCATTAGTCCTATCAATGAACTGAAATATGGTAAGGAACATGTAATAAAGCCATGCCATATATGCCTACATCTTTGTTTACTTTTGTGTGTGTGTGCTCAAAATTGTTTAAACTGATGCTGTCACTTCTTAACCAACTTATTCGGATACTAATGAAGCATTTTCAGCATTCTTTCAATACTCTTTGTATTGATTGACTAAGAGAGCACATAGAGGGCAAACACAGAAGAATAGAAATGCAATAACAGATTAATGATGTTCATTTTTGCATTTCTCCATTTCGGTAAATTATCATGATACACTAACTCATTCTGATCTCAATCCAAATTTGTTTTCTTTTTTTTTTTCTTTACCTTTAACTCTTTACCACATGAGAAAATTTTAGACTGGTCCAAATTGAAAGCATCTGCAGACAACAAAATAAAGGTGACTGAAAAATTGAAAATTGTCCTGGGAAGGGTAGAAAACACGGTGGGAAAAGGAGAAAATGCTGGTCACCAGCATTTTCTCCTTTTCCCACAGTGTTTTCAAAAGGCTTCTTTCTCAGGGGCATCAAAAGTAGGGATTGTGTGGTAATGGGTTAATGAACATTTTTTTTTCAGATTTACACATATGTGCACCCTTTCCTATCTTTCTTCCATATATTATAGTGTACAGGGCCTTAAGTCTGACTTAAGAAAAAAGCAAAATGAAACAAACTTATGAAGAGAATGCTTCTCATCATATTGGATGATGTAGATCCAAGATCAGACTACATATTCCATTCAGTCTGATCTTTTGTCAATACAGTCTGATCTTGATCATACCATACAAAAACAAGAGCGGCAAATTGTCGCAAGATACGCCCGTCTTACCCCAAGTTGTAAAGCTGGGGCATGCACCAGACAAAATTCAAGTATGAAAAACAACAAAAGGCAATAACTCAAAAATTAAGCAAGCAAGAGTTGTGATTTCGGTGCACTGCACTCCCCCTTGATGAGATCTATCCACCAATGAAATTTCATAACCCTAGCTAGTATAGTTTTAGAGATATGCTTCGGACAAAAATCAAGTATGAAAAACGACAAAGGGCAATAACTCAAAAATTAAGCAAGCAAGAGTTATGATTCCTGTGCACTGCACTCCGCCTCTGTGAGATCTATCCACCCATGAAATTTCATAACCCTAGCTAGTATAGTTTTGGAGATATTCACCGGACAAAATTCAAGTATAAAAAATGACAAAGGGCAATAACTGAAAAATTAAGAAAGCAAGAGTTATGATTCTTGTGCACTGCACTCCCCCTCAGTGAGATCTATCCACCCATGAAATTTCATAACCCTAGCTACTATAGTTTTGGAGATATGCTCCGGACAAAATTCAAGTATGAAAAACAACAAAGGGCAATAACTCAAAAATTAAGCGAGCAAGAGTTGTGATTTGTGTGCACTGCACCCCCCATCCATGAGATCTATCCACCCATGAAATTTCATAACCCTAGGTAGTATAGTATTGGTGATATGCTTCGGACAAAAATCAAGTATGAAAAACGACAAAGGGCAATAACTCAAAAATTAAGCAAGCAAGAGTTATGATTCCTGTGCACTGCACCCCGCCTCGGTGAGATCTATCCACCCATGAAATTTCATAACCCTAGGTAGTATAGTTTTGGAGATATTCACCGGACAAAATTCAAGTATAAAAAACGACAAAGGGCAATAACTCAAAAATTAAGCGAGCAAGAGTTATGATTCTTGTGCACTGCACTCCCCCTCAGTGAGATCTATCCACCCATGAAATTTCATAACCCTAGCTAGTATAGTTTTGGAGATATGCTCCGGACAAAATTCAAGTATGAAAAACGACAAAGGGCAATAACTCAAAAATTAAGCAAGCAAGAGTTATGATTCTTGTGCACTGCACTCCCCCTGAATGAGATCTATCCACCCATGAAATTTCATAACCCTAGCTAGTATAGTTTTGGAGATATGCTCCGGACAAAATTCAAGTATGAAAAACAACAAAGGGCAATAACTCAAAAATTAAGCAAGCAAGAGTTGTGATTCTTGTGCACTGCACTCCCCCTCGATGAGATCTATCCACCCATGAAATTTCATAACCCTAGCTAGTATAGTTTTGGAGATATGCTCCGGACAAAATTCAAGTATGAAAAACAACAAAGGGCAATAACTCAAAAATTAAGCAAGCAAGAGTTATGATTCCTGTGCACTGCACTCCGCCTCGATGAGATCTATCCACCCATGAAATTTCATAACCCTAGCTAGTATAGTTTTGGAGATATGCTCCGGACAAAGAACTGGACGCCGCCCGCCCGCCCGCCCGCCCGCCCGCCCGCCACGGGTGATCCCATAATACGTCCCGTCTTCGACGGGCGTATAAAAATGACCAACTGTTGCACTATGCATTCTACTAAAGGAGTTATGTTTCATAAGACATGTTTGACATATTCCTATTACAAAGTAATCATGCATCTCTTTCTGCAATTTCAAAAAAAGAAATTACACTAGCACATTCTAAACAAAAAAAAAAAAGCACGACCAAATTATTCAACAACAGATTTGGGGGAAGAAATATTAAACAGTATTTGATAAACCTGCACCAAAATACTGTCTATAACAGAAAAAGAGGATCTGCAAGGACATAACTTCGAAAAAAAAATATTTCTCTTAATCATAAAGTCCAAAATTAATCTGAGACAAGGACTGCCTTACATATACAAAGGCAATACAAAAGGCCACAGGTTCCATTTGAAATTTTTTTGTATGGGGCAAACATCTGAGTATCAGACTGTGACTTTCAGTCTGACCTTGAACAACACTTTCCATAAATATAACTAAAATCAGATTCAGCCCAAAACTGGTCAAACACATTTGTTAATCATATTCTTCAGAATATGCTTGTTAATGTTATTTTGTGCACAATGAAAACTTATCACATGTATCGGACATAAATTCATCCTGATAGTACATGTATATTGTAACTCTTATTAACCCTTTCCCAAAGAATCCCTGATTTTCATGATCCTCAGGAAGAAGCCTTAGGAAAACATTGTGGGAAAAGGAGAAAATGCTGGTAACCAGCATTTTCTCCTTTTCCAACAATGTTTTCTACTCCTCCCAAATTTAACTTAAAATTTTTGTGTAACATTAAATTTGTTGTCTGCAAAAGGTTTCAATTTGGACAAGTCCAAGACTGTGTTGTTTGGTAAAGGGTTAAGTGAGCACACATATCGAAAAGCCAGTCTCTGGATAATTCGTAATTCACATTCATACATGCTCTAACAATACATAAGCATAGTTCTCATTTAAACCTTTACTCCATAGATACTCATTTCTACGCATTGCTTGTAGGAGCCTTTGGAAAATATCGTGGCAAAAGGTGAAATTGCTCGTGACAAGCAATTTCACCTTTTGCTACAATGTTTTCTCTGCTATCAAAACTTGTCATATACACATAAGAAACAGCTTCATCCTTGGTGTCATTTAGGCTCAATTAGAGATACCATAGAAATGCCTTAAGGGGTAAAGGGTTTACAATATACAGCTGACTGGACCCAATTTCACCAAAAGACAGGACAACAGATAGTAGAAGTAGCCATAGAAAAATTTCATGATGTTACTGAGAAAGACATAGAGGATATTGATTTTTTTTTTTTTTAAAAATGGAAATTTATTTCATCACCTGAACATCATTGGTAATATTTTCATGAGTGGTGTAGCCATGAGTGCAAGTATTACCGATGGTGTTCACAAGATGAAATAAATTTGATCTAAACCAAGTATTCTATTTATTTCATGCTTTTAACCCTTTCTAGGAGGAGCTTAAACAAAATTGAGCACAGTGGTGTAACCCCCCCCCCTCCCCCCCATAGCAACACATTACAATATTACGCCAAGTGCCAGTATTGTAAGGTAAATGACGTCATATTTTCATCCGGTTGTGAGGCACCCACAATTTACGTAGGCAACAAGAACATGAAAATCGGTATTTTCACTGGTTTCACTGGACATACTCATGTAATATCAAAAAATATGTTCACTGCTATTTTTCAATATCCTACATGAAAGCATGAAATAAAAATGTTTCTTTGATAAGCTTGCCAATGCCATCAAGACCTCTCTGAGGAAGAGAATACAAGATAAATATGAGCCATGCACTGTGATAGGGAGGTTTAACTCTTTACCAGTCGACAAAATTGCCTTGCCCATATTGAACGCATTTGCAGACAACTATTTCAGTGTGGCTCAAATGGCGCAATTTTTCTTTGACAGGGGAGAACACATTGTGGGAAAAAGAGAAAATGCCTATTACCAGCATTTTCTCCTTTTCCCACAATGTTTTCAGACTTCTTTCCCAGGGGTGTTAAAAGTCGGGACTGTATGGTAAAGAGTTAATGCATGTGTATCAAATCAGGTCAACCTGTGCAGTGTGTGCAGGCTGACCTGGACCAAAGTTTTTCACTATTGGTCAATTTTCTGAATATCCACAAACCAGTCTACCTCATGATTCAGTCTGTTGTTAAATAAAACCAGATATGATGGATCCATAGGTATGTTATGACTTGCCCCATACCATGGATCACAGAGATCTTTACCCATTACCACAAAATCCCTACTTTTGACGCCCCTGAGAAAGACGCATTTAGAAAACATTATGGGAAAGGGAGAAAATGCTGGTAACCAGCATTTTCTCCTTTTCCCACAATGTTTTCTACCCTTCACAAACCAAATTTCAAATTTTCATTCACTTTTATTTTGTCATCTGCAAATGCTTTCAATTTGGATCGCTCTAAAATATTGTCATTTGGTAATGGGTTAAGCTCCCTCTTGCCAGAGCATGGGTCATATATACTAGGACGAAAAAGAAACGCAGGGTAACCTTTCAAGGTAGTTTAGAGGTGTATAACTTTATTGAGAATCCTAAATCATGATTTTATGTTTAACCCTTTACCCCATAAGGCATTTCTATGGTATCTCAAATTGGCCCTAAATAACACCAAGGATGGAGCCGTTTCTTATGTATATATGACACCTTTCAATAGTGTAGAAAATAATGTGGCAAAAGGTGAAATTGCTCGTGACGAGCAATTTCACTTTTTGCCACAATGTTTTCCAAAGGCTTCAACAAGCAATGCGTAGAAATGAGTATCTATGGAGTAAAGGGTTAACACTGATCAGTTTTACTATTACGAGGTTGAGTAGTTTTAGCCATCTGATATTGCAGGCATTTATTGATATTTTGACCTGATTGAATTTCATCCATTTAGGCAAAACAATATTATTTTATTTGCTTACTTTAGGTACCCTGCGTTTCTTTTTCGTCCTAATAGATTTAAGCTAAATAACACGACAATAAAATCAGGTCAATAAAGATTTAGAATTATTTTGTTACTGACAAGAAACAAAAGCTATGAAGCAAAGAGGGTCACTGGTCTTTGCAGGGGCTTTAAACCAGATTTCATTTTGCACATATTTTTTTCCTCAAAAATGTTATCAAACTGACAATTTTCATTCATGTACAAAGATGGCATTTGAAGTAAGATAGAAATACATGTAGAAAGCACAATGATTTCATTATATATATTTTTCACTTGTATTTTTACTGTAAAATTCTCTATTTTCTCAGCTGCTGTTGTTTGCTCCTTTATTTTAAATCCTTTGCATCAATTGCAATTTTAGATTTCAATGAATTACTTAACACTTGCAATCCCAGGTTTTACTGTGAACCCCTAGTTTTAAGATTTTGCCATTTCCAGGGCGTACAATAAACCCTCATGCTGAAAAAGGTATGGAAATACTGCACTTTCACATTATTTTTCCCAACAAAACATTAACTGTCTGTCCTGAAAGTATTTCAGGTCAGAATCTGATTTAATGCCCCTTTAAATGATAATACTAAATTCATAAACTAATGGATTTTTTCTTTTGGCATCAAAATAATCTGGAAACCATAGAAATTCAATATCAATGTAAAACTAAATACCTGCGTAATGCTGCTTCACTGTAACTGCCTGACCTAGCCCTGTCACTTGAATCTTCATTCTGATTTTGTAAAGCTAATTTGGCATTCTCTTCAAACTGTTGAAGGACATTTGCTTTTAATCCCTAAAATCAATTCAAATTGACATACACAATTTTTATAGTTTACTTGAATTCCATATACAAGTATCTTTTTAATTCTTTACTACACAATCCAGACTTTTAATTAAACTGAGAGTGCAGGCTTTTGAAACATTGTAGGAAAAGAGGAAAATGATGGTAACCAGCATTTTCTTTTTTTTTTTCCCCAAGTGTTTTTTCCCCTTTTAAAGGCAGTTTATAACATTTGGGACAGATTCGTTTTGTTTTCTGCTAGTACTTTCAAATCAAGCATTGTAAAATTTTGTTGCGTGGGAAAGAGATAAATGATAAATATCCTCCCTAACTGTATATATTGTTTAACTCTTTACCACAAAAGAAAATTTTAGACCAGTCCAAATTGAAAGCATTTGCAGATGGAAAAAATAAATGTGATTGAAAAATTGAAATTTGGTTCGGGAAGGGTAGAAAACTTTGTGAGAAAAGGAGAAAATGCTGGTAACCAGAATTTTCTCCATTTCCCACAATGTTTTTACAAGTTTTTTTTTCTCAGGATCGTTAAAAGTCGGGATTGTGTGGTAAAGAGTTAAACCCTTAACCACTCTTTCTCAAGTCTTAACAAACTTAAGGAAGACAGCTATTTAAAAACAAATTGTGAGAAAAGGAGAAAAATACTGCTATCTCCTCATCAAATAACATGTTCTTCCCTTATAAAGACTACTTCTAGTTTTCAAGTCATGTTTATTTTGTTGTCTGGGAATGCATTCAATTTGGACGTCTCTGAAATTTTGTTGTCTTGTAAAAAGATAAATGGAATAGAGGTAATGTGGTAATGTCATAAATGGGGTTGAAACAGCTTTTGACGGAAAGAACTAGAGCTGTCACTGAATGTGACTTAACACTCCTGCCAGCGTTTTGAAAGAAAAGTTCAAGGGGAGATAATTCCTCAACCAGGAAGAGTTGACACTTGAAAATTGCATCTTGCAAATCTTCGGTATTATGATCAGTATATGTGCAAAGTTTCAATACAATTGAAGGAAAACTGTAGGAGGAGGACACAAAATTACTAATATTTTGTACACACACAGACACACAGACGGACAGGCCCATTCCAGTATACCCCCAAAAACATTCGTTTAGCAGGGAAATAAAAATAAAAGTTCATGAGATTATACAAAAATTATCTACATCCACACACATCAATAGCAGTTATTCAATGACTTCAGTAAAACCATGCTGTGATAGATAACATACAACTATATACCTAGCAGTGAAATCCTGGAATTTCCCAGTGTAATAAATTTTGATATCATCACTACTGACGATATCAACTTTCACTTTCACTTCCTGCCGTAATTTAGGAACTACTTTTTTTTTTTCATTAAGCACTTATAACGAAAAATTAAAAATAATAATGTATGAAGGTACATAATAAAAAAAATAATCAACTGGTTATTTTTTATATGAAAAATATATAACTCGGATGCATCGTAAGGCATTAAAAAAACATGATTTTTCAATGCCTAATGATGCATCCTTGGGAGATATTTTTCATATCAAAAATAACGAGTTGATTATCCTCTATATACCATATTTACATACTAGTTATGGATACAGTTGAAGACAGCAGTTACAAATGTACCATAGAATAAACTAACAATAAATTGTCTGAACTTGTAGTCTGTAGTCCCTACAATTCTCTCTCTTCATGCAAAGCTTTGAATCCCAGTCTAGCACAGATTTTTTCAAAGGTTTGGTGACAGTCATTATGACAGGAATCATTTTTCATCCATCCCAAATCTTGTATTTTGAGCAAGTAATAAACCATGATTTAGAAACTTATACAGTCTGATGACCATTATCAAGTTATAACTGAGTCAAATCTCTTAACCCTTCACTACACAATGACGACTTTTAATGACTGTGAGGAAGAAGCCTTTTGACAATATTGTGGAAAAAGGAGAAAATGCTGGTAACCAGCATTTTCTCCTTTTCCCTCAAAGTTTTCTACCCTGTCAAAGCAAAATTTCTCCATTTGAGCCACTTTCAAATTGTCACCTGCAAAAGTTTTCAATTTGGATAGGGCTAAAATTTTGCTGTGTGGTAATGAGTTAACTCTTACCAAACAAAAAAATTTCAAACTGTTCCAAATGGAAAGTGTTAGCAGACAACAAAATTAAAGTGACTCAAAAATTAAAATTTCCTTTGGGAAGGGTAGAATACATAGTGGGAGAAGGGAAAAATGCTGTTTAACTGCATTTTCTCCTTTTCCGACAATGTTTTCAAAAGGCTTCTTTTTCAGGGATGTAAAAACCAGGGATTGTAAGAGAAAGGGTTAAGCAAAGTATATACACTAAGTAGAACTTACTCAGATCAATTTTACCTTTTGTATAAACTGTACAAATCCCTTTCTAAAAGGTAGGCGACATCTAATAAACCATATGGCTATGACATGGTGGGCAAGAGACACTGTATAGTGGCTAAATCTGAAATTTTAAAATCATTGTTTATTATTCTAGGGGCATATAAGTTTTTTTAAAAAATGCACAAAAAATTAATGCAAAACACCATCAAATATAATTTTTTGTGCAAGCACTGAAAAGCTAGAAAATTTCTAAAAATTCAGAAGCCAACTTCTCTGGACTGTCAGATGAAAATTACTGTTGTTTTGTAAATGGCTTTCACAGTATGAAGATCTTCTAAAAAGGAAAGTTCATAAAAACAACATATTCAAAACTAAGACAAAAAATAGATAAAATTCATAAGATGTCTTTTTCATTTCTTAACAAGATGAAAATTTGTGAGTTGAATGAATACAAAGCCACTTTAAAATCAAGGCAACTCACTTGAAAGGGTTAGTATATGGCAGTGCAATAGCAAACACACTCATGTACTCATCTTCTACAAAGTTAGCATACATCTTAGGGCACCTCACAATACCTAAAATACCAAATTATTCAATAATAAGAAATCTTTGTTAAGTCTTCCACAATATATCTCAGAAGGCATTTAAAGAAATAAACAAGACAAATCTCCAAGACTTCTTTTGATATAACCTCAAAATTGTTAAAAAAAGAAAGCCATCTGATTTTGTTCAAATTAAAAACCGTCCAATCGTTTAAATCAAAGATTAAGTGCATCTACTAATCATGTAAGTTAGTCTTTATACAACTTTGAACAACCTGCTTTCCCATAAAATAAGCAGTAGGTTTGATTGCTAGTATACGAGGGGTGTTCAGTAATTAATGAAAACACACCTGTATATCATTAACCCTTACTGATATTTGAACAAAACTTTAGCAAGACAAAAGTGAAGATCTCTGCTTTATTTCTGGCACCAAACGTTATCATGATGTTCTGACGTCATGCAATGATGACGTCATCAAAACATGATGTCACTTCCTGTTTAGTTCAAAATGGACGTCAGCAGAAAACACCAAAGGTTTTACATCTTCACAAGGCTGCAACTTGGAGATGAGTTAAAGCAAATTCATGAAAATTTGCATACGGTATATAAGGACTTAGCTGTACCTTATAACACCTGTTCCAGGTGGGTGAGAGAATTTAAAGATGGAAGAAAGCTTATTGCAGACAAACCAAGGTCAGGAGCACCTAAATTCAAGGTGAACGAAACTTTGATCATAAATGTCAAAAATCAAGTAGACAATGACCCCAATGTTTCGGTGCGGGAGATTAGTTCAGACTTAGATGTGTCCATAGGTACCATCCATAAAGTGCTGCATGAAGAACTGGGGCTGCGAACGATTTCCCCACGATGGATACCTCATGTGCTGACTCCCGAACAGAAGAAGAATAGGGTTTCTTGTGCAAGGCAACTTTTAGACATGTTCGAACCCAACGGCGCAAAAAGGATATCTGACATAGTCACGGGAGATGAAACTTGGATATACTTCTATGGGATCCCAAACAAACGTTCTAACATGATGTGGCTGAGAAAAGATGAACCCAGATCTGTGGTCTGTAAACCAGGTTTTCAGAGTCGGAAGAGGCTTTTCACAATTTTTTTCAACTATGAAGGACCTGTAGCTGTAGATGTTCTACCAGAAAAAGCAACCATCACTGGGCGATACTACAGAGACACTGTACTTCCTCAGGTGCTTTCTGAGTTGAATGACCGTCACCCCATCACAGGAACATAGAGAATCATGATTTTGCACGACAATGCCAGTGCCCATAAAACAGCAGCTGTAAACCAGTATCTGTCAGAGAACAGAATTCCTACACTCCCCCATCCTGCCTATGGTCTGGACTTGGCCCCATGTGACTTTGGGTTGTTTCCTAAACTGAAGGAGCTCTTGGCAGGAAACAAGTATACACGTGTCCAAGACCTCTCTAAAGCCGTAAATGCAGAGTTACGGGGTATACCTAAAGAAGGGTACCGAGCAGCATTTGATAGATGGCACAGGAGGCTGCAACTGTGCATAGAGAGAGAAGGAGAGTACTTTGAGGGACTGTAGAAAAATAAATGAAATCGAATCACGGATACCCGAGATATGCAGCTGTTTTCATTATTTAATGAACGCCCCTCGTAACAAGCAAGCACTGAAATAAGTACAGTGCTTTCTAAGGACAGGTTCATACTTGTTTTATGCCCAACTTTCCAAATTAAGTCCTACAGACAACTAGTTTAGCTTGCAGCAACTCTAATAAGATGGCAAGTCTTGAAAATTAATTACCAGAGTTAATAAATAGTCAATATCGCCCTGGCAAAAAATCAGTGTTTTAAATTAAGATAAAAGACAAAGTTGCTACAAAAATACAGCCACATACTAGATAGAAATGCTAACACAGGTATAGCCATAGAGTTGGTTGCTGATATCTTAGACAACTGGAGTAATACAGATGGTAACAACCTCATCATAACTTCATGCATCTCTAAAGTGCAGATTCGTAGTGCATTCACACACAGCTTGGCACAAGAGGACACCATTCCAAACTCCAAACATTTGATCAGTTCTTTCTGTAATGTAAAGTATTTGGTTGTCGTTCATTAACCCCTTACTACATCACACCAAGAGTTAAGATCCACAGAAAGAGGTCTTTTGAAACTACTGTGGAAAAAGAAGAAAATGCTGCTAAACAGTACTTTCTCCTTTTTTTCCTTACTGTTTTTATCCTATCACAGACAAATTCAATCATATGAGCCAAATGTAAATGCAAATGCTTCAAATTTGGACAAGTCCACATTTTTGCTGTATGGCAAAGAAATAATTATTGATATACAACTAAAAAACAATAAACAATAAAAACCGTCAACAGTTAAATGTTTTAATACTACAGGCCCATCTCTCAGCCTAACATTTGAAGGCATGATTTATGAAGTGAGTTTGATGTAAAGAAATCCTTCTGTTTTACATTAATTTTTTTTTGATAATTTTAACAATTACACAGCTATCTTACATAAAAAGAATAATAAATAACAATATAGAAATGTAACTGAGAAAATTTTACTATCATTAGCACCTATCTTACCTGTCTAGTTCTGTCCAAATAATCATGGAATGTTACAATGGCAGCTAGAACAGGAAATATGCAAGAATGGAAATCTGATCTGGTAAATTTTACTGGAGTGCCCAATAACTTCTCTGGAAAACCCAGTTGACGATCATTGACCTACATAATGACAATTCAGATAAGAACAAAGTGATAAACTTCTGTTTGTTTTTCAACAACTATTAATATTGAATTGTTACCAATAAAGAACAATGTTTAAAATTAAAAATGTAGCATGTAATGGATGTAATGGAAGTCAACAGCCTCTCTTTTAACTTTTAACTTTGGTATCAGACAAGCACGAAAACCACATTGCAAGAAAAGCTACCTTACCACCAAAGTTAAGTGCTGTATGGCCACAAAAATATGTTACACCAATGATGTCGAAAAACATGCTGATTTTTTTTTTTTTTTTAAAAAAAGGTTTTGTGGGTGTAGCCCATTTCCAGTTGCTTTTGCTACCAGTTTGGACCTTTTGACTTTTATCCTCCTTAGTAAAATTAAAATGAAATGTTCAATTCAGATGTAAAAACCAAATTCTAACATGGCATGTGAATTCAGCACCATAAACACAGTGCAACAAAAGCATGATAAAATCTGGGTTATTCCATATAGACTGACTTCATTCTACATACTTACTCTGTATAAAGTAAGTTATTCAATGGAATATAATCTGCATCGGCTTTCAGTGTGAAGATGTTTTTCTTTCACTGACCTTTCAGTTGGTCAAGTTAGAATCTAAATAATCTTGTTTCTATCATTGTATCGTTCATTTTACATTTTAGGAAGTCATATGTGTATAAGTAAAACAAAGAATTTTATAAAGTAAATGTCATAAGATTCTAGACTATATTCAGAGCATAATTATACAGACAAAAAAATCAAATGTGGTGCAAAACTTTATAATTTGTCACAAAAAAATTAAATTGTGAGAAAAAGAGGAACTTCTGCTAAAAAGCAACTTAATGTTGAAAACTACCCTTCTCAGGCTAAAATAAAATGTGAAATATTTTTCTATACATACAAGATGAATTTTCTACTTACCATAGCACAAAGTCTGCTGCTCAATAGGTCAATAAGGTATCTTCTGGCAGACAATATAACAGTCTTGTTTTGTAACAGAAGAGGCAAGTTTTCCAGTACAGTTCCAAGCACATCCCAGTCTCTTTCCTAGAGAGGAGGAAGAGAAAATTTAGAGATGCTTCAAATTTTAAGGTCTACAAGGAAAATGGCATATGGAAACATGAAAATGGAAGAAAATGGTGGTAACAAGGATTTTCTCCTTTCCTTGCCAAGTGTTTTTACAATCCAGAAGAAATAATCATCATTGAGCCTGACATAATGTCGTCTGCATGTGTTTTCAAATTGGTCTGGTATGGAATTTGTCATCTGGTACAGACTTAACCCATTACCACAAAATACCTACTTTTGACGCCCCTGAGAAAGAAGCCTTTTGAAAACACTGTAGGAAAAGGAGAAAATGCTGGTAACCAGCATTTTCTCCTTTTCCCACAGTGTTTTCTACCCTTCCCAGAACAAATTTATATTTTTCAGTCAACTTTATTTTGTCGTCTGCAAATGCTTTCAATTTGAACCAGTCTAAAATTTTGTCATCTGGTACAGACTTAACTATGTGCCCCCTGAAGCAAAGGTTGCAGCAGGTGAAGCTGGTAACATTCACTGTAAAATATGGATTATCATTCAGTGTGTTTTTACATCAACATGTGAAATACATCAGAAACGTTTTACCAATCACAAACATCAATTATCAATTTTTGGAAAGAATGTGGCAGGATGTCATTAATACAGTGATTGCTGTCTGCCTAGCTTCATATACAGTTGAGAAATGGTTGGCTTGTATATTATGCTTAACACTGTTTTCAACACCTCATATATATCACCACGGCTACTTCACCTATCCATTGTTTCCTGGGCTTTTCCTTACTTTCACTTCACACAACTTTCTTTCAAAGCAACAGGTTGATTTGCACATGACCATAAGCAAAATGTGAGGGGAAAGAACACTTTCACAATAACTATAATCAATCCTTGGAAAGAAAGTGACCAAGTTGAGGATTTAGAATGAGCAAGCCCTTAATCTTAAGTCTTGTACGCTAATAAACAGGCTCATGGTCTCAACATAACCTCTGAAGATGTTGTTATATGAATTTGCATATAAATTTTGATGAAATGAATCACAATCCACTACAAATCAAAGATTGTCTTACATTTTCAAGTGCCTGTATAAACAGACTGAAAACCCTCGTATAATCTAGGTAGGATAAATTTGACCACTGTCCAGTACTTGGAGCAGAACTTACTGGACTGTGTGGTGGACTTGTCTGTATTTCATCCCTGACAAAAAAAAAAACAGAATTAATATTTTATTTAAATTTTGACTGGTTTCACAATATGAATGATATACTTACATTGTATGCCTAATACATACTACTAGGCAAATAACCTATGGCTTCCCCCATCTCGCCGACAAAAGGATCATTTCATATACATGTATCAACTTTTATTGAAATACTGAACCAAAAATACTACAAACACTGTTTTTCACTGTCAAGCAGTTTTACTTTGTTTCATTCCTTAGTGATCTCCTTTATTGTTATTAGTAACACTTTCAAGTCTAAAAATTGTCCACACAGTAATGCTTAAACTCATTACCAAACGACAATATTTTAGACTGGTTCAAAATGAAAGCAGACGACAAAATAAGTGACTGAAAATTTGAAATTTGTTTTGTAAAGGGTAGAAAACATTGTGGGAAAAGGAGAAAATGCTGGTTACCAGCATTTCCTTCTTTTCCCACAATGTTTTCTACAGGTTTTTTTCTCAGGGGCGTCAAAAGTAGGGATTGTGTGGTAATGGGTTAAATCAGTGCATAGAATGTTAAATATAACCATAGCTATCACTAAATGTGATCATACCCCACACCAGCTCCCTGTCATAAAACAGCTCTTTGTCACTGAATGCAGAAAGGCTCAAGACAAAAGTAACAGTTGAAGAGAAAATGAAACTTCCACAGGACTTGCACTTCTTAAAAGGTTAGGTTAATTTATCACCTTTAAAATACAGAGACCAAATACATATAATAAATCTATAGCAATATACATAGGCAGTTATTTGAACTACTTGAGTGATATAGAGGTAACATTACCATAAATATTTACAAAACATATTTTTTTCTGGAATTGCAGCTGTAATCAAACTATGGTCACTGTAATATTTCAGTATTACATCAAGTATCTTGTCATCAGAATGAAAATCAAAAGTAAGAGTTGAAAAAAGTTCAAGGGAAGATAATTCCGTAACAGATCGCAGCAGGCTCATGAAAATAGGTAGTAATATTGCTGAGGACAAATTTGTGTCTACAGACTAGACGGATGGACAGCCAAGGTGATTCCAGTATACCCCCTTCCACTATGTCAAGGGGAGTATAAAAAATATATGAAAGGACTGTAACTCATTGGAAATTCATTCAACCATAACCAAAGTGTAAAATGCACATCTTGACTTCATATTGAAACTTCCTATGAAGTTTGACCGAGATCAGAGCAGTAGTTTTATTGAGAAGTACAGCGGACAAAAAATTCATGAAAGGGCCATAATTCCTTTGAAAATAATTGAACCATTACCAAATTATAGTATGCACATCTTTTCTTCATACTAAAACTCCCCATGAAGCTTGACTAAAATCCATCCAGCAGATAGTGAGGATTTGAGCAGGAAAAAAAAACATGAAAGGGCCATAACTCCTTTCAAAATCACTGAACCATAACCAAATTACTTTATGCAATCTATTAAACTTCCAATACAATAAAGTTTGACTGAAATCCGTCTGATATTTACTGAGAATTGGAGCTTGGAGCAGACAAAAAAAGCAACGGACTGACTGACGAACGGAACGATAAACAGACCAACACAACGACTCCTACACCCCCCCCCCACAAACAACAAAGTTGAAAGGGGGGGGGGGGGGGGGGTGTATTAAAAAAAAAAAGTGATAAAAATGCTTTATCTCTATGTTCAAGGAAAGGAGAGAAGATTACCTTTTACATGTTATGAAAGGACTACATTTCATTGGACCTTCAATGCGCCTATCATGAATTCCAACTCTGTGAAAATGATCTGCTCTCAAATTCAGCAAACACTGAATTATCTACAAAATAATTATAGAAAATTAAAACCAGTATATATTTAACAAGTCTATTGATATACATGGACTGTCATACCCTTATGTGTATACAATATGTAACAGTGTAATAATTTCCCACCACTGTTCAGTAAATTGACACTTTACCAAATAATCCAAAGTACCAGAGAAAAGAGATTTTTGAAAACATTATGGGAAAAGGAGAAGATGCTGGTGACCTTCATTTTTTCACTATGTTTTCCACCATTTTACCGACAAATTTTATGTAATATTCATCTCTACAAATGCTTTGAACTAGGACGTGTGCAAAATTTTGTAATCTGGTAAAAATCTGATTGTTTGTTTGTATCGTGTTAAATGTCATTCCCCATATTACTTAAGTTATATCAAAGCAGCCGATGCACCTACCCATGCTTTCCTGGAGTTTGTTTTACCAATGCTTTGCACAATATTCTTCCCCAGCCACTGGTTGCTCCCCAATATAACAATTGTCTTCACGATAATCAGCAGTGAGAGAGGAATGAATCCTGTTGAAATGACTATCATCAATCCTTAGAAAGAAACTGGTCAAGCTAGGGAATTGAACAACCGAGTCCCTGGCCTCAGATCCTGTACACTACTCACTGCAATACTGGGATGGCCCTTGTAAACAATTTTACAAATAAATGTACCCTCAGTCAGTAAGAGAAACCAGTGTTAGGAACTTCACACAATCTGTTTAGAATATTATTATCTCTCAAAATACTTGAGGGTAGATCAGTGATCATGATCAGTGCTTGGAAAACTTTTTATCAGCTCAACTTGAAATTTCAAAGTTTAATATATGTAATTAAACACAAACAAGCTCTTAACTTCTGGAACATTTCAGTCTGCCTTCTTATCAAAATAAAGTTCTTTACTTCAAATTTAAGCGTCTTCCTCAGGGTCATTAAAAGGCATCATTCTATGGTAAAGGGTTAAGTCGTACAAAGATATCAACTATAAAAGGCAAAAAAGCACAAATTTTTTAATGATTTTGATATTTTGATAAACTTGTCAGTGTTATAATCTAGTCAGCTGTGTAAAAATAGATTTAATCAATATCAGGTGTATGGGGTAAGGAAACTGTAAGGATCTGTCTTCAATTTAAAGTGGAAACTGCTGTTCTTAGCTGCAACAGAACAAAATTTATTTTCTATTTGCAGTAATCTGTGCAACCTTGCAACCATCAGGAATGATATTTGGCATGAAGATACATGAGTAATTATACTCTCATGAAATAAGGAAAAACAGTTCAAAAACTGGATTACAAAAACTGAAGATGTATGTTTGAAACTTCACTAAAAGGATAGAGGCTATTAAACAATTAAGTGGTGCAAGAACATACTAGTAGTTTATCAAATACATAAATGGCAATTTGTATATAAAATCACAACAACAGCATCATCTTTTACAACATCATCTTTAAAAAGATGATGTTGTATAAAATCACAACACTGATGTTTTTTTATCTGTTTTTTCTACGCCTATTTCTTCAATTAATTGCAGAGGTAGACCAAAGTCATTGCCCACAAATTAACAAAATTAAGATGAAAATATGACAACCTGTACAAAAAATTATTTCATCCAAACAAATTCTGAGTATTCATCTTTGATATCACTGTTACTGATATCAGAGTCATTCAATAACCTATGTGCTGTTTATTTTCATGGAGAAAATGGACTTTACTTTCATGGTGAAAAACAATCTTGCAGATACAAAAACTTACACATTTTCTTATTGCTGATGCTGTTTGGCTACTGTAGTCCCTTGGCACTGAGTAATGCGAGGTCAGATGGGTGGTGAGATGATCATACAGTTTGATAAAAACTCCTGGGGGGTATGTGTAAAGCTTTGTCTGTAGGAAAAAAATAGTAAACTCTGAATAGATCAGGGCCCATATTCACCAACCTTTCTTAAGAATATTCTCAGTCTTATTCTCCAAGGTTTTCTAAATTTGTAAGCAATACAACATCTGATTGGCTAAACCGAATCGTTTAGCCAAATTCGGTTTAGCCAACAAAAAGTTGTGTTACTTTACAAATGTAGAAAATTCTGGAGAATAAGACAAAGAACATTCTTACAAATGATTGGTGAATATGGGCCCCGGGGTCATGTTCAACAACAATTGAGTCTGCTCTGTGAAAGGGGGGTTTGTTGCATCTGCAAAGTATCTTACAATTTGAGCCTGTGCAGTCCATGCAGACTGATATAGGTCTAAACTTTTAGCTATTTGTAAATTTCCTGCAGGTTGAAGGACCACTCTACCTCATGAGTCAGTCAGTTGATAGACAAACTAGATTCCATAGACAAACAGGTATGTGAGAATTGGCTTAGAATAATGCATCATGGTGCTGCATGAAACCCTTTTTTTACAAGAATGACCCATTTTAGGAGCTGCATGATTTATTTTTTAATTCATTAAATACAGTGCTAGACGTTTCATTATGAATATGCTGGCATGTATTTAAGACCTCCAGGATTCAATATCCATCCAATAAGTCAAGTAAATCTGGTATCAAATATATCAGCTGTATTTACAAACCAATAGTTTGTTTGATATATGCACTAGCACAAGCTGAGGCATTGCTTCTCAACCTTTTACTGTGCAAACTACTTTTAGATTAATCAAGACATGATATATCTGAGGTCAAAGAGAAACATTTGAAAAAGGGAAATACTTTCCTTGAATGAAATCATGAACATATACAGCACACCTATCTAAAATGCTATTCTAAGGCTCCATATTAGAGGCAGTGTCTCCAAGATTTCAGTGAGAAATTTCAGTTTTAAGCAACAATAGGGCAACAATGAACTGAGCCACAAAAGATGTGATAAAATCAAACCAGAAGGAATAAACTTAACGTTTTAAAAGTTAATTGGTTGCCTAATATAATCATATTTAACGAATGCATTGTCTCTTTCTTGAGATTTCTGAGAGGTACATTTGTACAGAAACATACAACCCACACATTCGCACCTAAAACAGAAGATAAAACTTGTTTAAAGGAGAAAACAGGAAACAACTATTTGGCAGTTTGGGATTACTAAAATACACCATTATATTATATCTTACAATTGCAGCATGAAACTATGATTAAAGCAAATTGCATCAAACTTCTCATTTTGGTTTAATGATAAGCCAAATTTACCCAAGCATGAAATAAGGAGCTACTTACTTTAAACAGTTCTACCATCATGATTACCGCAGTTTTAACATCTGCTAATTGAGACTCATCTATAGTCCTAACAATTTCTGTTCCATCAGCAGATGGATATGGAGACATCTGTTTGCCTACCAGTGGTTTGCCCATCACCTGAAGTGGATTGATTTCAACTCTTAGTTGTGTCATTACTACAATGAGATACCAGCTCATATTTTCCAATTTTTCAGATATTGTAGTTCACCATTTTACAACTAGAAAAAATCATACAGTCCAGTATTGGATCTACACATGCAGTTCCATTGAAATAATCTAACCAAGAGGTGACTTCTTTTTTCTGGACAATTGTTTCACTACACTCAAAAAAAAAATTGAAGATGAATTTGAAATAATCTTGCTTGAAACAATGATAATCTGAATTAATTAAGGTGTTATTAATCAGGCCATGCTACAATATTGTGGAAAAGATGTACCAGAAAGTTCTCCATTTCTACACTGTTTTCATTCTCACAAGCAGTGTTTGGAAAAATGGGCAAAACAAAAGTCTCCGCAAGGAAGGGAAAATGGGAAAAATATGACATATTTTCAAATGAATAAAGAACTGTACAGAACATGCATTCTGATCTTGAATTGATAGATACTACTAGAGTTTAACACCTTTCTAACAGCTTGGGTTGTATCACAGCAGTCAGTGTGCCTATGCCAGTGTTTCCTGGCTTTCTCATACCAGTACCGACATAACTTTCTAAGTTGCTGATCACTTTTTTCACATGTATCAGAGGTGAAAGGCAGACAATTGCTTGAAAAGATGTTTTCCTGAGTTGGGTATGTAACAGATAATCACCAGGTAAGGACCAATTTAGGCAAACCACTCAGCCAGGCTGGGCTGTCTGATCTTGAATCAACCTTGTATACCTGTATACGATTTATGATGCATCAAAGAGATGCATTAAACCCCTTCTTGACAGAGTACGGCTCAAATATTTACATTATCTTCATCGACCGAAAATGCCTGTTTATAATCACTGATCTTATAGATAAATCTAATCTTAAAGTAATTGAGCTTCTTGCCTTCTCAACAATGCTGATCACGTCCATGAAACAGTTTTGACTACAATTTTGTGCAAGACCCAGCAATATTTCTACAGCTGTTTTCCTTACACTGACATCAGTATCTGTGTCTATGTGACACAGTTGTGGCAACACAACACTGTTGATCAACTCATCCTGCAAAAGAAATTGCATGGGGAAAAGGCACAAAAACTGTTCGATCTGAGGTTTTCTCCTAAAAGGAAGCACGAAAAAACTTTATTGTGATCTCAAAAGAAAAAAACTTTTTTCTGACTTCATATACATATAAATACAAGATCTGCAATATATTGATTTGACACAATGCTTTCTTCAACAGGTAAAAGTAAGTATTAAAAAAAACATAAGTAGTACTGAAGGTAATTAAATAATTCACTTGAAATGTCACCATTTCAACTAGTGAATTACAGTTTAAAAACTCTTGAAAGGCAGTCATTGAGTAATATATACCAAATATCAAGGCTTTCAAAGGTCAGGTTATGATAACTTTGTCAAAAGGGCGATGATTAAAATAGGCTTGGTAGATGTCTTTCAGGTGATACAGTACACAAAGTACATTTATTCCAGATCTTCTTAGATAGAAAAATCTAGCCCTTACCTTGTAAAGATCTATGGATAAAATATGACACTTTGGGTCATGCCATCTTTGACCAAAGGGAAATATTTGTTATTGAGCAACTTGAAGACATTAAAAAGCTCATTAGAAAAAGGTCTCATGGTTTCATCTGAGATGATTTTCCCATTTTTCCATAATTCCTTATATAATGATTTCATTTATCATCATTTTGCTTTTAGCTTCTGTGACCTGTTCATGCTGAAGACCAGAGCCATTTGAAGAATTTTGAAAGAAGACCACAAACGGATCAGTTGTGTGAATGTCTGACAATGGCAGTTTTCAATCTAGCTGTTCTTATAGGGGGCTCAGCAGGCCTACAGACATTGATATATGGGGCCATTTCCAAAACCTGGCGGCCAAACATAAAAAATACTTTATTACTGAAATGATTCTATTTTATTTTGCAAGTGTTGCCTTTGTATTTAACGTGTATACTCTCATATCTATGAATACTATACTCATAAAACTATTGTCATAATAACTACTTTGAACTGACTGTCCTGGAGCCATTTTGGTTAAAGATGACATTTCTGTGGGGTTTTAGTATTGCCAGTTGAACTCAGGGTAGGTACTGTCCCAACTGTGCTTTCCAAAGTAATCTGTTCAACAGCATTTGCATTTTCTTCCCCTATTGAAACTTCAGAAATACTAAAAAAAAATCACTTCACTGCAATGTTAAATGATCAGAGGAAGCTCAAAAATCGCAAGCTCTGGAACCCATCTTTCCCCTGAAATGTTTTGATACAAAGATCAATAACAGACTACCAATTTTATCATGGCCATACCAACCATCAGGTTATGCATAAATTCTCACAAGAAAGATCTGCATCATGTCTATTTAGCGGTAAAAACAGAATCAGACAAAAAGGACCCTAATTCGTTTTGACCTCAAATGTGTGCGCCTGACGGGCCTAGGCTGATTTAGAATTGCACCACCTGAAACTGTATAGGATCTATGGCACACTCTAGACTGAGAACGACTTTTCCATACTGATGTACATAAACCTGAGACATACCTCATACATGTGCTTGTTTATGCTGAGAACAAATGCAAGGACATCTAATGCTTTCAGTCTAACTTTTGTTCTTGTGTCAGTTCTGGAATAAGAAATACATATAGATGTCGTATATGAGCAGCACTCTGGCAAAAAGGGATTCAATACATCTCCATTTTATTCTGTAAAACAACTAAATCTGGAGGTAGAATGGTCCTTTAATGAACAGAAAATGATCCAAGTCAGGCAGCCTCAGGTTAATGCTTTTTGTCGATGCACTAAACTTCCTATCAAAAAGCATTACTCAAATGAATGTATATAGTGTACATAATTAGTTGTATGGTCAGGTGGCAGGGGACTTTGAAACTTGTTCATGGCTGTGGTGAATCATGTCCCCCAAGCCAAAGGTGAGGTGGCGACATGATTCAACACAGCCATGAACAAGTTTGAAAGTCCCCTGCCACCTGAGCATACAACAAATGTATTATACTGCAAAGTTTTACCCTTTCAAAGTGCATTAAGTGATATAATCTCACAAATGGAGTATGCTGACGAAATAGAAGTTCCCTTCTGTGTGCCCCAATTCAATGAAAACTGATGCCACTGGAAAGTGACGTCACTAAAATGTGCAGTTTGGTGCATAAATGTGCAGTCTCGTGATCAATCCACGCCCCCATTTTGGATGTTGTGTTGTACTTGTAGTGATGTTCACGGGGCACTCAAAAGGGAAACTGGCTTTACGTCGTTTTTGCCATATGATATATTATGTTCCCTTCATGTTAACCAATCAGATCACCAGAAATTTCTTTGCAGTATAATAATACTAGATGTCTCAATTACTGTGAATCAACAATACTGAATAACTTAGACTCTTACTTCAATAAATACTACTGGCTACATGTCTTTAGTAAAGGCAAAGCTAATAAATTCATAATTTAACAATTAAGTTCTCATTGCCATACATCAGATAACATGAACCATCTGCTTGTTCATACAAAAAGCATTTTTACAAGAAAGAGTGACACAGAGAATTATTTCAAAGTTTCATCAAAATATCCAAGTACCTGAAGTATTTATCCATAAGTTGAAACAAGCTGTTTATCCAGTGCTCTTTCCCAGGATGAATACTTTGTGCTTGATGGGATATCAATAAAATTACGGATCCTTCCTGTAAAAAACAAGGTATTGCTACAGCAAGTCCATTCGCTATACAGATACCTAAGCAAAGCATGTTTTTATTTTTCAACAACTAAACAATATGTTATTTAATGCAGCAAATAAGAAAATGCTGATAGGATGTCAGGCAATCAGTTACAAAGAATTAGATTTCTAGAGTAAATTCTGTTGTCTTTGCACAAATATAACATTACCTAGACAAAATTGTCAACTGATCAATTATATGGTTGTACTCCATACTTACAAAGTAAATAGGCAGAAACAAGAGGGCCAAGATGGTCCTGGATCACTCACCTGAATTTTTGAGAGGACCATAGCCATTTTTTTCAAAATCTACCGCTAATCAGCAATTTCTGGGTAAAAGAATTTTTAAAAATTTCTCCTCATCTGTATTGTGTAAATAGCTCACAGCCATCAGAGCCATGTTTCTTGACGGATCAAAATTTCATGCCCAAAAATTTTTGAAAAGGGTCAGCTAAGAAATAGTTCTGTGAAATTATTTCAAAATCTGATTAGCTGTTTCAGAGAAAAAGAATTTTAAAGAATTTCTTTTCGGCCAAATAATGCAAGTAGCCCCCATTCACCTGAGCCATGTTTCTTGACAAATCAGCATTTAGCAAACAATTCTTGAACAGAGTTACCAAAGGAACATTTATGTGAATTTTTTTCAAAATCTGATCAGCCATTTCAGAGAAGAAGAATTTTAAAGAATTTCTTCATGGCAATATAGTGCAAGTAGCCCCCATTCACCAGAACCATGTTTCTTGAAGGATAAAAAGTTCACAAAAAATTTTGAAAAGGGTCACCAAAGAAAAATTGCTGTGAAATTATTTCAAAATCTGACCAGCGGTTTCAGAGAAGAATTTTAAAGAATTTCTTCATTTCCGTATAGTGCAAATAGCCCTCATTCACCAGAGCCCTGGTTCTTGATGGATCAAAATTTCATGAACAATTTTTTAAAAGGGTCATCAAAGGAACATTTCAGTGGAATTATTTCAAATTCTGACCAATTGTTTCAGAGAAGAAGAATTTTTAAGAATTTCTTTATTTCCCTATAGTTCAAGTAGCCCCTATTCACCACAGCCATGTTTCTTGACGGATCAAAATTTCGCGAACAACTTTTGAAAAGGGTCACCAAAGGAACATCTCTGTGAAATGTTTTTAAAATCTGACCTGTGCTTTCAGAGAAGAAGAATTTTCAAGAATTTCTTCATTTCCCTTTAGTGCAAGTAGCCCCAATTCACCAGAGCCATGTTTCTTGACGGATCAGAATTTCTCGAACAATTTTTGAAAAGGGTCGTCAAAGGAACATCTCTGTGAAATTATTATAAAATCTGACCAGCGGTTTAAGAGGAGAAGATTTTGAAAGAATTTCCTTAAAAATTTCATTTGGTCGCGATGGCAACAAGACGGACACTGGGTGCTCCTAAAAGCTCCCCTTGAGCATGTTGTACTCAGGTGAACTAAAACAAGAGGGCTAAAATGGCCCTGGATCGTTCACCTGAATTTTCAAGATGACCATAGTTGTTGTTTTTTGGGGGTTTTTTTAAGGTATTGAAACATTGGAACCAAAATTATTGTTTGCCAAGAAATTTTCAAATATAAGTGCAAGTAGCCCCCATTCAAGAGAGCCATGTTTCTTGACGGATCAAAATTTTATGAACACATTATGAAAAGGGTCACCCAAGGAACATTGCTGAGAAATTCTTTTAAAATCTGACCAGGGGTTTCAGAAAAAGAGAATTTTCATGAATTTCATCATGTACGTAAACTGCAAGTAGCCCCCATTCACAAGAGCCATGTTTCTTAAAGGATCAAAATTATATGAATAACTTTTGAAAAGGGTCATCCAAGGCACATTGCTGTATTATCTTAAAATCTGACCACGGGTTTCAGAGAAGAAAAGGTTTCGAGAATTTCTTTATTTCCATATAGTGCAAGTAGCCCCCATTCACCAGGACCATGTTTCTTGACAGATCAAAATTTCGCAAACAATTTTTTAAAAAGGTCACCCAAGGAACATTGCTGAGAAATTATTTCAAAATCTGACCAGCCGTTTCAGAGAAGAAGAATTTTTAAGAATTTCTTCATTTCCATATAGTGCAAGTAGCCCCCATTCACCAGAGCCATGTTTCTTGACGAATCAAAATTTCACGAATTTTGAAAAGGGTCACCCAGAGAACATCTCTGTGAAATTATTTTTAAAATCTGGCCATGTTTCTTGATGGATCAAAATTTCGTGAACACTTTTTGAAAAGGTGAAATAATTTCAAAAACTATCCAGCAGTTTCAGAGAAGAAGATTTTTCAAGAATTTCTTCATTTCCCTAATGCAAGTAGCCCCAACTCACCAGAGTCATGTTTCTTGACTAATCAAAATTTTGCGAATACTTTTTGACAAGGGTCACCCAAGGAACATCCCTGAGAAATCATTTCAAAATCTGACCTGCACTTTCAGAGAAGAAGAATTTTTAAGAATTTCTCCATTTCTCTGTAAAGTGCAAGTAGCCCCCATTCACCAGAGCCATGTTTCTTGACGAATCAAAATTTCACGAATTTTGAAAAGGGTCACCCAGAGAACATCTCTGTGAAATTATTTTAAAATCTGGCCAGTGGTTTCAGAGAAGATTTTTTAAGAATTTCTTAGAAAATTCCATTTGGTTGCCATGGCAACCAGAGTTTTTGACGGAACAATTTTTAAAGAGGACCTCCCAAGATACATTCCAGCTAAGTTTGGTCCAAATTGGCTCCGCGGTTTAGGAGGAGTTTCTGTTTAAAGAATTGTTGACTACGCAATACGTACAGCGGGTGATCCTAAAAGCTCCCCTTGACCCCTTTGTGCTCAGGTGAGCTAAAAAGCAGTTTTACTAATAAAGCCCATAAATGCAATGTAAACATCTTCTCAATCTTTTTCTTTGCTTGCTTGACAATGTTTATGAATATGTATATTTATATTCGAAAGAGATCAGAGTTTTGAGGAAAATGCAACCATGTTAGTTTCCATGATAGGATAATTGCATCTTCCATCCTTTTATAATATTCTGAGTATGATCAGCCATAAAATTTTGCCATTTGGATCTCCTAAACTGTTGATAGATGAACAAACAATGGACAGTGAACAATCATAATGGCTCTCTTCAACCCTTTACAGATGACAAAATTTTGAACTCGCCGACATTGAATCACAGAGTTAGGGTATCTTAAGTTATAGGATGATAAAATTTTAAATCTGTCCACATAGAAAACATTTGCAGAAAATGAATTGTTGCTGGAATTATCTTTGAAAATTTTGGAAAAATTGTGTAAAAAGGGAAAAAAATGCTGGTTACCAGTATTTTCTCCTTTTCCCACAACAATTTCAGGTGCAATATTCTTCAGGATCTTCAACACAAAGGAATGTCAGGTAACTATAAAAAAAACACTTACAGGTCTGTTTGCAGCACACATTTCTACAATTTTAAAGAAGCGAACCACAGATCCTAAGAACTGGCCTGTTTCATGTAAGGATTCTATCGCTGAGAGTGTATCATGGAGTTCTGCAAGGGCTCTCGGATCTGTCGATACCATCTGAACTGCCTGCCCACCAATAAAGAAAAGGTAATATTACTTCAATACTCCAATACTTTACAAGGCTACACATAGCACAATGTTTTGCTTAAAGCGAGGTCATATAAAAATAAACTTTATCTGGAAGCAAATGTTCCACTGCACTTGCTTTTTCTTTCAAAATTCTATGTTGTAATGGGACAAATCAATGTCAAAAATATTTCAGGATTACCTGCTGTTGTTGTATGGGTTTCAGTAGCCTTAATTTGAAGTAAAGATCTTCAATAATGACAGAGATAGTTAAAGTGTCAGAGTTTTCACACTACAAATATGACACAGTCAATGACAGGGCTCCAGTTTTCTGTTTAGGCCAACAATTCTTTAATATTGTTGAAATTCTAAAGGTCATGACTAGCATTCAGATTATTTCAAACAGAACATTACAGACTTATCAGATCACTAGTCTTTAAATCAAGAACATCTTTGTCAATATAGTCCCTGGCTCTGTCATTTCTGTGTGGAAAGATCTTACCTCCAACTGTTTTAGAACTTTTTCTACAATATCTAGAACCACATCCCATGTTGACTGATTCAACTCTTTTCCATATTTCTTGACAAGTCGCTGAACTGATAGGATCACCTCATAGGCAAGCATAGGATTTTCTGATGACAAAACCTGAAACAAAAATGATTTTAAAAACAGTTGTATTCTCCAAATAAATCAAATTCAACAATAAGTGAAAAAAAATAAAACTGAACAGCCACTGAAATAATTCTGACCACGAACAAATATGTTCAGTGTTGCAATAGCCATCTTAATCTTATGACATATCTTCAGACATTATGTTTATCCATACTTTAGCTATTTCCCACACAATCCTAACTTTTAATGACCCTGAGAAAGAAACCCTTCAAAACATAGAGGAAAAAAGGAGAAAATGTAGTTACCAGCATTTTCCTCTTTTCCCACAATGTTTTTTACCCTTCCCACCCCCAAAGATTAATTTTTAAGTTACTTTTTTTGTCATCTGCAAATGCTATCAATGTAGACTGGTCCAATGTCTCTAGTTTGGTAAAAAGTCAACAATAAAAGTTATCTAGCATATGATCAGTGCTTTTACACATATATATTTTTAGTAGAGGCCACTGTTAGAATTCAATTTTCAAGTATTTATAATGTTAAATAATGCGTCTTGCATTCCTCTGACATTGGTACTTAATACGTAGCATGGCAATCCCTCTGGTGATACTGGTCCGTGGACATGTATAATTCAGTTAACAGTGTGATATGGCTGAAACGTTATTTAACCCTACATACAAACCCCACTGAAAAAGATATGCTAAATGGGGAACCTTTATACATGTACCAATAAGTTAGGTCTACTCACATGTAAGAAGGAAGGAAGTACTGCAGCTGGGGTATGTTTTAACAGAGGAACTTTTCTAGAACCCCACAATGCCATGCCAATATAGAAAATTGCTCCTCTTAAAGCTCTGTAGTCCAGCACTTCTTTCCTGAAATTGAAAATCTTTATATTTTCCATAATTTTAAAGAAGGTGAAGCAGAATATGAAATATACTGTGACAGTACATCTCAATAGATCAGATAGCTGGTCAAGAACTTATCACACAGCCACACCATCTAAAAGTTTAAAACGAACAAAAGGACTGGAAGCCATGGCCAACTTTGTTATAGCAGTTGCCTGGTCATTGAAAACATAGCTGAAGAAGGAGAATATGCCTTCTGTAAACAGGTACTAATATTTTCCAGCAATGCTATTGAATTAACAAGATATGACTCTTTCATTCAAATATTTCCCCAGCACATCTTTTAATTGAAATGTCAAGAAACACTTCATCTAATAATGAGTTACTATCATATCTTACATGCCAAGGTATGACCACATTCTAAATTTTCATATTAAAAGGTATGTTGCAAGAGTACAAAAGAGCATTTTATCTCTATACCAAACAATTCCGGCTTTTCACAACTCTGGGAAAAAAAGCTTCTGAAAACATAGAAGGAAAAGGAGAAAATGCTTGGGTCCAGCATTTTCTCCTTTATCTTACATGTTGTCTACCTCGCCTTAAATATATTCCATCACTTGAGCCACATTTGTAATTTCATCTGCAAATACTTTATGATTTGGACTTGTTAAAAAAACTTTCTTTTGTTAAATCTTTACCACACAATCCCAACTTTTAAAGACCCTGAGAAACAAGCCTTCTAAAAAAATTGAGAGAAAAGGGAAAAATGTTGGTAATCAGCATTTTCTCCTTTATCCTACAATGTTTTCTTCCCTTCCCAAAATGAATTTCAATTTTTCAGTAACTTTTATTTTTCATCTGCAATTGCTTTAAAATTTGGATTAGTCTCATTTTTTTTCATTTGTTCAAGACTTAAGGATATAGGAACCGTCACTTACCTATCTTGTAACATGACACACATGGTGTAGATGCTGCTGTGGCCAAGATGGGTTCCTAATAACTTCCTCATCAGCTGGTTAAATAGGAGAAAAAATATTCTTCATTGTCAAATTTCAGAGAAAACCAACCGTAAGTGAGTTATTATTACAAATAAATTTCCACCAAATATTTCATACTAGGTATCTTGTACATCACCACATATCATTTTCACTTTTTTCATTATTACTGTTTATAACAAGATTCTCAAAGGGTAAGATGGAAAACATAGGAAAATTCATAACTTGCTGAATCAAAACAGTTTTTTTCCCCTCAAGCCATTTCAAACCCGGTGCTCTGCAGGGTTGTAATCTAACCATATCATTTTCCCAAAATTGTTACTTTCCCTTCCAGTGATTGATAAATTGAATGTTATTTTATGCAACTTTTAACACTATCTAAGACAGTCACTGCAATAGCTCACATACTCATGTATTTCCTGTGTTAAGCTCTGAAGTGTCTTGCCCAAGGACACTCCCATGAAAAGCCCAGTGAATACATGGAGGCTCAAACACTGGTCTCCAGGTCTTGAGTCCCACACTTTTGCTACTGAGTCATGCAGGAGCCTCCCATTATTGAACAAACAGCTTGACTAGACATAAAAGTCAGGAACAGACAGAAGTTGATTCCAGCACTGATTCTGTCGCTCCGCATCAAGTATTTAAAATTAGACATTTCCACAAATCTTGCAAATCCTCTTTCTGTCCTTCGTTTAAATCTGCAAAATGTCAACAATAGCTGTTAAATCAAAATCTTACCTCCCAACTTGATTCACAATACTTTGGAATATTGACCAGACGACACAAAGCTTCTACAAAATCTTGCAAACAATCAGAGGGTAGATAACTGTAGCACACCACAACGTCTAGAACTTCTAAACACAGCTGTAACAAGAAATATCATTGCTGCAAAAGCTTTAAGATTTTGTGTTGTTGAACAACAACAGATAATATGGAAAGCAACGATATATTCGTGCTATCATAATGATGTCCAATGGTTGGTCTGTATCTAACATGAGTTATTATTGAGAAGAAATGTTTACAGAATAACTTGCAAGAAAGTTACAAAACAATTAATGTCATTTACATCACAAGATATTTTGTCTCGTTTCCATACAAACCATTTTGACACATTTTTTCCAGTTGTACTGGTAAATGAACCTGGTTATCTCTGTTTGTATGCTTTGCTCTAAGACACTACAGTTAGACCAGCATTGCCAATAGGAATGAAAACTCAAATTGCTATTCCTTTACTACTAAGGCAGAAAAGGTGCCTATTGAATATTTTGTGATATAGGCACTTAACCCTATAAAAGAGCAAAATTATACACTTGTTCAAATTGAAAGCCTATACAGACAACATATTAAATGTGACTCACATAATGAAATTTGTCCTGGGCTTCTTATTAACTCAAATGACATTTTCAACTTGGCCAAAATGAAAGCACTCGCAGACGACCAAATTAAATGTTATTCAAAACCTAAAATTCGACTTAGAATGTGTAGAAAACATTGTGGGAAATGGAAAAATTTCAGCAACCAGCATTTTCTCCTTTCTCCACAATGTTTTGAAAAGCCTTTTTCAGCAGGGTCATAAAAACTTGGGATTGTGTGGAAAAGGGTTAAAGGTTGTAAAGGTAGGCATTGTGAGATAAAGGGTTTAATCCTTTAACAGACAACAAATTGTAGACTTGTTCAAATTGAAAGCCTAAAATGATAGAACTCATAAATTGTTGCTATCCTGGTTAACCCTTTACCATACAATGCTGACTTTTGAGACCATGGAAAAGAAGCCTTTAGAAAACATTGTGGGAAAAGGACAAAATGCTGGTGACCAGTATTTTCTCCTTTGTCCACAATGTTTTTTACCACATCAAAGAAAATTTGCACCATTTGAGCCACACTGAAATGTTGTCTGCAAATGCTTTCAATTTGGACCAGTCTAAAACTTTGCTGTTTGGTAAAGGATTAAACCTGGAAATGATTTTGCCAACTTCTGTTCTTTTCACAGATAGCATGGATCAAAAATAAACCACAGAATGTATAAACTGGTCTTAGATCTATCTTGTAATTCCTTGGGCTTTACAGTGGTTAACAACATTTTACAAAAGTATTAACCTTACTATATATTCCTTGATTTGATGACCCTGATGCAAAAAAACTTTTGAAAAAATTATGAGAAAAGGGAACAAGAGTGCCATAATCACAATATACGTGGCCATATGGCTGCTATTTCAAGCAGCTAGCTAAAGAGTAAAGTGTTGGAATTTCTAGCACCTGCCTGGGTAGCTCAATGGATATACTGTGTTACTTGTAATCTAAAAGATTTACGTATGGACTGATGGATAATCTTATGTAGTGCAAGTATTTGTGAAAATTGTTGAAAAAAATTCTAAACTACTTGTACACAAACCTTCACTTCATTCTCTGACCTTTGATTGCATATTAGACATGTTTGTCTGAAAATAGAGTGACAATTCTTACTTTAGTCATAGAACATACATCATATAAAAGCAATAATGTCTTGCATTAAAATTAAATTTTTTAACATTATATCCCTCTTTTTCTCTACCTGTATCCCCTCCCCTAGGTTTTTTTGGTTTATTACCCAATACTTTATCTTATGTAGATTCAGTGAATATCAACTCCATTAACTTTCATTTAAAAGACGGAAAAATGTTTAGGTATTTTTTCCAAATTTAATGAATAGAAAGCATAGTGCTAAGAGGGTCATCATCTTGAAACAAGCAATTGCTCCTCTTCAAATGTAGTCTTTGGGAGAAGTGTTACTTTGGATGGGTAAAGTCATTACTTCTTCTTTCTAATAAAGTTTTGAATACAACAAGTTGCTAATTTCCTTCACACACCACTTATTAGAGTCTTCCAACAGGCCACTTTTGCAAAAGCAGACTATGTTTAAATAAAATGTACTGAAATATAACAGCTTAATTTAAGATTTCTTTTTCTGTCTTCTGAAAGGATACCTTTAAATGTATCATCTGCAAATTTGTTTCTTGTGCTTATGAGCGAAAAATAAATGAAAATTCATACTGTGTATCTGTATTGAACAAGAATGTTGCTAACCTCAATTTCTTCTGCAAACTTATCCCAAAAGGTAAAGAGAGATCACCAGAAAAAATGGAAACATACTTAACAAAGCCAGAAATTATTTCCTCATCCATATAGGCAGCATTATACTTTATGGCACTTATCAATAATGGAAGAAAATCTGCAGCCTTCCCCTGGGCAACCACAGTTGGCATCCATTCTAGCAGTGCTGGACCTAAATAAATAGAAAGCCATAGAAATATCTCTACTGAGAGGGTCACAAAACTAATAGTTTTTAGCACATTAATTTTCTAAATCCATACTAGCTACACAATTCATGAAAAAGTTTGACTTCCGCCCGCAAGAAAATACTCTTGTTCATGTTGAACAAGTAGTTTCATACCTTAGTTGATTCTAGAGCTTATAATAATTTTATCCTATTTCATATTCTAACAAAAAGAAATTAATGCATTCTTCGACAACATTTCAATACCATGCGTGTTGAGTACTAACTTTATCTACTACCTACATGTATTTCTTTGTAGTCTTACCTTAATGTATTCACAACATAACTTAGCACTTTAAGGCAAAACAACATTGACACATTTGATTGCAAAGAACATTGCATCACATCTGCTGCACTCTCTGCTTTCTTTTTTACCTTGCATCATGATGCATTTCAGCTCTTTGCAAAGACAACTTGAGCATTATCTTTTACAACAATCAGTATCTAACATGACCAAAGACAAATCATTAAACCATTCATTAAACAAAGAGCTTATAAATAAAGTAAATTATAACATCTTAATCTAGGATAAATCGCTGTCGAAATTTATCGTGTGTGGTGGCCATTTCACGTGTTTTCGGGAGCATAAGTTATTCAAATAACAGATGAAATACACGTTTCTCAAATGTTTAGCATTTAAATAGAAAATATTTGCATTTCAAACCAAGAGTGATTAAATACACAAGCAGCAGGTATGTCCAATTCCTACTTATGAGCTCTATTTGCAAAATTATAAGAGTTCAAGCTTGCGCACAAAATAATTATGTACAGAGCTTTCAAATGATTTTGACCTGATCGTCTCTGTACCTTGAGGCAACCAGTCAAAAAGTAATATAGTCTCTAGGGACAGTTATCTGTAATACTAGCTGAAGTGGCTTTACAACTGCATAAGCCTTTACCAACCCACAATTATTCAAACTTGTCCAACAAGAAAGTACTTGCACATCACAAATTAAATGTGGCTCAACTGATGAGACCCTCCATAATAGGTTGAAAAACATTGTGGGAAAAGAGAAAATGCTTGTAACTGGTAATTGTCTCCTTTTTCCACAATATTTTCAAAAGCCATCTTCATGAGGGCCATTAAAACTCTGAATTGTTTGTTAAAGAATATAAGAGTAACAAAGTTATTTTGTGAATAATAAACTACCTGCTTCTTCTTCAAATTCTAGCAAATTCCTCCCGTTTTCACTCAGAACTTTAAATAATGCAAGCCTGCAAAGAAAATAAACTGAGTCATTACCTCTTGATATAATTTCCTACCACATCAGTGAAAGCATAACCATCCCCATAAAACAAACATGGTTCCAAATCAGTGGTTAACTGTGAATGTTCCAAAAGGTATTGTTTGGTGTTCACAGAGATCGTTCATATAACATATACAAACACTGCTGTATATCATTTAATCAATCTATCAAAATGACAATTTGACATTTTTAATCATTTAAAAAGTAATAAAAGAATGATAAAGGTTTCAAGTCCTCTGAGTGATTTGATGTTCAAAAGGGAAAATTGCTGCAATGGAATGGAAAAAAATTGCAAAAACAATGGATGAATTTGTTTCAAGTGATGGATGAAATTGTACATTAATCAAGCCCATCATATGTGACCTGTCAAGCAAAAGGGGACAATCTGGAAACTCCTTATATCAATTAGATGAAAACAGATTGATGATAGTGCAGGCAAATTTCAATTAATAGTTAAAAAAAATTGTTTAACAAGGTAAAATGACCACTTTTCATACATAAAACATCATAAAAGCGAAAACTGATGAACCTGGTCAACCTGCGCAAGTCATGCAGTCTAATCCAAGTTGACATTTTTCGAAGTTCCTAGATGGTCCCTTTTTGTGTGATGGGTCACATTATGTACACCTAGTTAATCTTACCTCTCTGATGTGTTTTCAGGTAATGTTAGACCTTGAAGAACATGGAAAAAGTGACCTCTGAGAATACCCAAGTTGTTTAGCTGAAAAAGTTAACAGATGTTTCAACATAAAGCATTTTTCAGAAAATACAAGGAATTTGACGCAAATGATCAGCAATGTCTTAGAAGGGAGAAACCATGTGGTTAAAAAAAAAGGAAATGTTGCTCTATTTTCCTGAATGTTGTTAAATGCACACATTGTTTGGGAATAGGTTGTACTTCTCCAAAATTTACACTGCATGCATGATGACATGTCATAATGAAAAAGAATCACAATAAATATCAAAATTATCATTGACAGCATTGAAATCAGTCTTGTGGCTTTATCAACTATTGGAACGAATGCAAAATTTATATAGAATAAGAAGGCCATAATGTTCTTCTATCAATATTTGAAAGACAAGCAGATGACCTGTTTCCAGTATACCCCCATATTTTTTGGAAAGGGCGGAGTATAATTCATAAAGACACATCATAATCATCCCAGCAAACAAGAGGTATTCATCGCTGTCATTACATATACCTGACAGCCTTCTACTGCAGCAGCAAACCTGAGAATTATAGGATACCTGTACATATCTTTCCCTACAAATAGCAAATTGTAAATGTAAGGTAACTATAATACATACCTGTCCTTCTAATAAACACAGCAAAAACTGAAGAGCTACATGCCGTTTTTCTGACAGCGCTTGGGGTAAAACAAGGTCTTGTATACTACACCATACTGCTTCAACTGCATTCTATTAAGACAGATACAAACTCATCATTGCAGTTTGTAGTTTAACTTTAAACTTATTTATTTTACATTGATTGAGAAACAAGTTCTAACAACTTGTACATGTACTAATCTCTCTCGATTCTGCTTCCTGGAAGCTACTCCAGTACTCGCGCAAAATGTGTGGGCCAATGAAAAATCCCTACATTGCATCCACACCGGGGCACTAAACTCAGGACCTTATAGTTATGAGGCCGACGCTCTATCTCACAGCCACAGACACCACATTCTCTTTATACAGTTTGTATGTGATAGTTTTTCTATATGAGCCTTGCTCCGTGAGATGCGGTTAATGGGATCTGCAAAAGTACAGAGCCAAGTTAGCCTGCACAGTCAAAGTAGGCTGACTTGGTCAAAACATTTTGGTCATGGTATATTTTCTACATGTCAAAGTACCTCTCTACTTCCAGATCCAGTCTGTTGTTAGTATAATACATGCATATGTATCAAAATTATTTCTTCTCATCATCTACAATCTGTGACTTACATTTATGCAATTTAAACACAGCAAATTGGATGCAAATGAGAAATGGCTTGAACTCTTTATCACACAATCCCCATTTTTGATGACCCTGAAAGAGAAAGCTTTCGAAAACACTGCAGGAAAAGGAGAAAATGCTGGTAACCAGCATTTTCTCCTTTTCCAACAATATTTCCTAACCTATCAGAGACTTTAATCATCATTTCAGCTACATCTAATTTGTCAAATGTAAGTGGTTTCAATTTGGTCCTGTCAAAAATTTTGTTATTTAGTAAAGAGTTAAGGCTCAATCAAAGCAGATTTCAATTTGCGATTGATGAAGTACAATTGTCCATAAAGATAGCTTTTACTCTGTTGATCATACATGTATTAATAGAGTACCAAAATACAAAGATGACAAAGAATGTCTCATTCTTTTTTTCTTTTATAGTCTGGCTGACTTTAATCACAGGCAGATCAGTCTGTAATTTCAATAGCCAGGTGTAATTTGGTTTTCCACCATTAAAAGTCATCACCTTACCAAAAATATTGAAAAACTTTAGGTCAAAATAGTGTTTTTTGCATTATTAAAGATCAATAGGATGTTAATTTAGTAGATTGAAAACTCTGTCAGAAGAAAAGAACCCACATTTTCTTTTTTTGTCATAATATTGTTTTCAAGGGCCTTTTTCCAAAGAGCTGTAACACACATTATCATTTGTAAGGCTTCTAACAACTCACCTCTTCAAGCCGTTTCTTTTGAACTACCTCTGACAATTCTTTAATAGTTTTTATTCTGTTATTATGTGGACTTTCTGGTCCAATATCCTGAAATTGGAATAAAACATATCTATTTAAGTACTAAAACAAAAAGACTGATTGGTTGTATGGTGTTGAAAAGCATTTTACAACACTATGTCAGTAACATCACAGTAACATCACAGCAGCCAGTGCACCTATCCATGCTTTCCGTGAAGTCCCTTTTCTCACCTTTTTTAACACAAAATATAAAAAAACATACACTGCATGAAAACAAACAAGTTTCTTTACTTTATGTCTTTTCAACACATGTACATAAAAAAAACACATTTTTCATCATATCTACATCACAATAACTGCATAAAGATAAAAGCTGACAATATGGTGGTTAATTACCATTATATATATGTATTCGTAGGCATACATGTTCTCCAGAGAACTAATACCCAGGGTATGAATTCTCTGTAGTCTCAATAATAAGCTACGGTAATTTTGGTATTTATTGTGCACAGTACCTTCTCAGGTCCATCGAAGATTTTCCAGTAGCAAAGGTAGAGCGCATTACTGCCTTTTTCTTTTGTCAGTTAAATCTGTATTGCAGCGAAATACAACTAAATTTATTAAGTACCTTACATGACCAAAGACATTTAAATTGAAAATATTTGTATTTCAAACCAAGGATTATTAAAATACACAATCAACAGGTATGTTTAAATCCTAGTTCTGTGCTCTATTTGTGAAATTATGAGAGTTCAAACTTGTGCACAAAATCTGTGCGGTACTTTCAACTGGTTGTCTTGATCGTCTCTGAATCAAGAGGCGACCATGAAAAAGGTAACATCACCTTCGGGGACAGCTATCTGCACTAGAAATCTCTGGAGAACTTATATCCTCCAGATTGGAGTTAGGGTACGAGTTCTCAAGGGGACAGTTGTCCTTGCTCATACCGCGTCATCTATGATACCGCGGTAATCCGGAAAATACCTGATTGCATATGTAGCGCCACCTAACCTCTGTTTACCCTTATCAAATCGAAAGCAGAAGCGTTTTTGTATCGCATCGGTTAAAAAATAATAGATATATATCTTCATTTATGATGAGTTATTTTCAATATTCACAAATTGCGACGCAAAAGCACACTTTTCCTCCTTGTTTTGAAATTAATTACCCCCAACTGTTCATAAGTACCGCAGTACCATTGAGGACCATCCTACAAGTTCTCCTGATACTGTGGAAATTTTGTGATGGCCCTATTTCTACCACAAACTATCTGATTGAATCATTCCAAGAAGGTCAAACTCCATAAATAAGATTTATCAATTTGAATAGATCCAGTCTTTTCTAATAATTTTTTCAAGTCAAACTGGAGAGACTCTTTGAATAAAGTTTTTACCAAACAAGATGTTGGACTTATTCAAATTGAAAGCTTTTGCAGACGAAATATTTAAAGTTGCGGTTCCTCCGACAGACTGGTTACTAGCAATTTCTCCAATATTCCCTTAATGTTTTCTAAAGCCTTCCCTTTCAGTTTCGTAAAAAGTCGGGATTGTGTGGTAAAGAGTTAAGTAGGCTAGCAAGAAATGGTCAAGAAATATTCTGTAGCGAAAAAGCCGAGGTACGAATCAGCCGATACAGCCGTCTGCTTTATAACCCAATTTGCTTACTTTAAGAATTTCTGCTGTAAATACAAAGTCCTTCAGTGATGTTCTTTGATACTGCTGGGGTGAGCCTTTGTCTTTGTTCAATCTGAACAAGCTTTTAATTCTATCTTTTAAGTTTTCGTCCGCCTTCCTTGCCATTTTACTTGATGAACGTAAGTGCCGAAATGTACAGAAATATATCGGAAAGAACTCTTGTCACACCGAAAATCGCGAAATTGACCCTCAATATTTTGTCGACAGAAATTACAAGTTGTAAAAGAAACTTCGCGTATCGGTTAATTAGTGACCTTGAAGTAGGCTATATAAGACACGTCAAAGTTCCTTGTTTTTGTCCTAGGCTCCTAGCTAATCCACCAATCCTACACCTGTAGATCTAAGTGGTATCCTATATAGCCCACAAGCAGAAGCATCTCCACCTATCCGTCTTGGGAGTGAGACACTTTTCTACCACCTTACCCTTGCAATTCTACCAAACATAGCATAGCATAGAAATAAAAATGCTTTCCAAACTTTTGAAAGATTATGTCCTGCTTTCCTGAATACTTCTGTCATTGTTATCTTAACTAGTTATGGGTGCGTTTGAAAGGAAAACTCTACAATAATGGATTAAACAAAGTCATTTTCAAATAAATTCTTTTAATTAATGATTTATGTACTCAGATGAGAACTCAGAACACTGGATTCTGTATGAAACAAGGTTTGGGATCTTTTTTATCTGGCCAACTGAACTCAAAACTAAAGATAAAATGTCCACTTTTGGCTTTGAATCTTAACCTATCCTTAACCTAAGCTACTCTACCTATCCTGTCCATGGTAATCTTCATGCCTTCACTGCTATCTACCTAACCTAGCTGTGCAATATACATATCTTTTAGTCTACCTATCATTCTACATATCCACATATCTTACCCAAGCTGATGTATCTTATTAAGATACTGTACCTATTCTACTCAGGCTTGTCTACCTTTTCTACACAAGCTTCTCTATCTATATCCTACCCAAGCCAATCTACCTATCCTACACTATAGCCACTCAACCTATCCTTTTCAAGCAAATCTGTCCTCCTTGTTCTCTATCTATCCTGTCCTAGCTCATCTTCCTATCCTACAGTAGCTCCTGTACCTAACCTACACAAGTAAGACTACTTATTCTTCCATTACAAATATATCCTTTCCAAACTTGCCTTCCCACCCACTCTATAACTACTTTACCCAGGCACTCCACCTCCCCCACCCACTCCACCTATTCCATCCTCAATTATCTTCCTTCACAAGCTACTCTTCCTTGCAATATACTAGCATCTCTACCTTTCTATATTACGATATCTATACATATCTATGTTATGATACCATTTACCCTACACAGGTTTATCTACCTTACTATACTGGCTTACCTACCTATCCTATCCTAGTTACACAACCTCCATATCAGCTACTGTACCTAACCTTCACTACAATAGCTTCCTTTCAATACTACCGGTAGTTACTTTACCCATTCAATCCTTCCTAACCTACCTATTCTACAAGAGCTAGTCCAAGTTCCTATACTTGCTTCTCCAACCTTACCCTCTTTTGCTAACTTACCTATCAGACAAATGTTTCTCTACCTATCCTACTCTACCTAATCTACCTTCCTACAATAGCTACTTTTTACCCTCTCACACTAGCTACCTGTTCTATCCTTCTATCTTTGATGGGCAGCTGTGGGAATTGAACCTGTATCCTCAAGTGACCAGAAACAGCATGTTGTATTCTCTACCAGCTGAGTTATATAAGCTGGTGACTTGCAAAGAAAAAAAGTGGCAATACAGACTGTAGTTTACTTTCAGAACCTTTCCCAAACAATCCCTGGTGTTTACGACCTTGAGACGGAAGACTTTAGAAAACATTGTAGGAAAAGGAAGAAATGCTGGTAACCAGCATTTCCTCCTTATCCTACAATGTTTTGTACTCTGCTGGAAACAAATTTCAATTTTTGAGGTACATTTATTTTGTCGTCTGCAAGTGCTTTCAATTTGGACCAGTCTAAAACTTTGTCTTTTGGTAAAGAGTTAAAACTATCTTGTAATGGTATTTCTTCCTTTTTTTCTGTGGTTTATGATTTTAGCACAACTTTGAATGAAGTCACAAAAAAAAAATTATTTACTTTTCAGCATCTTGTTTGAATGTAAATTTTCAAAGATGATTCATTTGAAAGCAATGAATACCTTAGCTTCCTGCACTGTACTAATATGCCTTTCAGTTCGTTCAATGGGGCAGTGGAAATGGCGGTAATGTGTAGGAATTTTGTTACAACACAAATGAGAAAACCTTAATTTTTTTAACAGCACCATTAGGGAACTACATTCCAACAGATACACAAAAACTCACATCATATCAGACTGTGTGCCTTCTGCTAACCTTCAAATCAGGGAAGGCATCAGATTACTAATTTGATATGTTTATACATGTAATAGGATGGTTTGGAATGCGAATTTCAAATAAAAACCAAATGGGAACTGCCCTGTTTGGTAGGTGTTAAGTGGTTGGTTGGTGTGTATTCTCATAAAGTTATCTGTTTGGTAGGTGTTCCTCTGTTGGTTGGCGTGTACTCTGATAAAGTTACCTGTTTGGTAAGTGGTAAAGGTGGCCCTTCAGATCTTGGTACGAAAATTTCATAAAAATGCAAAAAAATCATCTTTCTACTCCCAAAGCCTTTTAACTCTTTACCACATGACAAAATTTTAGACTGGTTCAAATTGAAAGCATTTGCAGACGACAAAATAAATGTGACTGAAGAATAGAAATTTGATTTGGAAAGGGTAGAAAACATTGTGGAAAAAGGAGAAAATGCTGGTTACCAGCATTTTCTCCTTTTTCCACAATGTTTTCTAAAGGCTTCTTTCTGAGGGGCGTCAAAAGTAGGGATTGTGTGGTAATGGGTTAATATTCTTTCATAAAACCCCATTAGTTGAAGACCTTCCGACAACACGAGAAAATAGATTTACTACAGCCCATGTTGACACCAATGGGAAGCATGTTCTATTTTTAGATGATCAATTCGCTCATTCACACATAGGAATACACAGATGAAGTTTCAAACATAGCATCCGAAGAGGACATTATGGAAAATAATTATTACTTGTTTGTTATGTAATGGAGTTGAAGTGTTATGAGTCACATGCCAGTCACTTGGCATTCCCACAATGCTTTATTGATTTTTGGCACGAAATCTAAAAATATCTTAAGAGGCTACGAAGCCTTTTATGGGAAAACCATTAAAAAATCTTTTTTTTTGTATTTTATGAACCTTAATTATTGATGATTTGTATCATTTTTTCATATGAATTTCAGTGATACATATATTTTTTAATTTGGTTAGATGCAAAAAATTCTAAATACCCACCTTTAAGTTGTTGGTTGGTGTGTATTCTCATAAAGTTACCTGTTTGGTAGGTGTTAAGTTGCTGGTTGGTGTGCATTCTCATAAAGTTACCTGTTTGGTAGGTTTTACAAACCCTCACTCTGTGAAAAGGAATTTTGCTGACAGTATTGACTCATGTCAACTGCACAAAAAGGGCAGGCTGAGATAAGTTGAAACATTCAGCTAATTGTAAGTTATCTGTATGTCCAAGACCCTTTTTACATAATGATTCAGAAGGTTCTCAGACCGAAAGGATTTTATGGATCAACAATCATTTGATATCTTGTTTAGTACAATGGATCACAGATATGCAAGAAACACCTTTTGCCAGAGCTGCTTGTTACATTGTTATCCGAGTCATGGATTGTCATCCCATCCACCACAGTCCCCAGTTTTCTTCTGTCAAGTTGGACTCTTGTACAGTACCAAACAGAACCAAACAGAAATGTTTAGTAGGTTAATGCTTACAAAATAAATTTGATACAAGAACCAAAATTTGTTTTGGGAATAGTGGAAAACTTTGTGGGAAAAGAAGAAAATGCTTGTTACTTGCATTTTCTTCTTTCCCTACAATGTTTTCAAAAGCTTTCTTCTTCGGAGTCGTTAAAACTCTGGATTGTGTGGTAAAGTGTTAATGGACTGCTTCAAAAAAGTTTGATTCTATATTTAGCATCTGTACCTTCATCTGAACATCTCGTATACACAAAGTGACTCTTTACAAAGTAATCCTATCTTTTTATGACTTTGAGGGAAAAAGCTTTAGAAAACATTGTAGGAAAAGGAGAAAGTACTGGTAACCAGCATTTTCTCCCACCATGTTTTCTACCATTTCAAACATGCTAGTTATCTTTAAGGCTGTATTGAATTTGTCCTCTGCAAATATTTTCATTTTTGACATGTCTAGGACTTTGTTTGTGGTATGGGATGAAAAATCTGTGCTACTTTTGGTTGAACAACAGATGAGGAAGCTGCTATTGTTAGCTTAACCCATTACCACACAATCCCTACTTTTGACACCCCTGAGAAAGAAGGCTTTAGAAAACATTGTGGGAAAAGGAGAAAATGCTGGTAACCAGCATTTTTTCCTTTTCCCACAATGTTTTCTACCCGTCACAAAACAAATTTCAAATTTTAAGTCACTTTTATTTTGTCGTCTGCAAATGCTTTCGATTTGGACAAACCTAAAATTTTGTTGTTTGGTAATGAGTTAACTTTTGCCATTAAACATAATTTTAGACCTGTCCAAATTTGAAACACTGACTAAGAGATAATAATATAAGGTTAAAACAAAAGTGTGTTCAAAGGATAGTGTTTGCCTCTTATGTTAGAATGTAAGAAGACAGTGTTGGGAAAGGAAACAAGCACCACGTGTGTGTGCCAACACATGTCTGCAAGTGCATGACTTTCAGATGACAGCAGGGATATAATAATAACTTGTCATATTTTTCGTAGCAGACAGGCTAAAAATAAAATTCTTCAAACTCCTTAACTCCTTACCACACTGTTCTGACTTTCAACCTTTGGAAAACATTGTGAGAAAATGCTGGTAACCAGCATTTTCTCCTTTTCCCACAATGTTTTCTACCCTTTCAAAACCAAAATTCACATTTTCAGTCACATTCATTTTGTCTGCAAATGCTTTAAATATGGACCAGTCTATTATTTTGTCATTTGGTACGGAGTTAAAAGTTGGATTTGTATGGTATAGTGTTAAAATCTGCTTGTTTTACATTTTCATTTACCGGTATTTTGGCTCTTGAAAAATGTTCTCCAGCCTGATAATTATCTTTAAAACGCTGGGTTGAGATCGAGTCAATTCAATGCTTTCAGGACAGTAAAAAGACAAAGTAGCTTTGAAAATATCACTCTTGAAGCCAAAATGTTCCTTATGACTGTCACACAGCCAATAGTGTTAGCAGTGATTAACCCTTTCCCAAACGATAAATTTTAGACTCTTCCAAACTCATGGAGTTTGCAGACCACAATTTCAAATTTGATAAAACTGGCAGAAAGTTCTCTAAATAGGTAGAAAACACTGTGGGAAAAGTAGAAATTGCTCGTTACGAGCAATTTCTCCTTTTCCCACAGTGTTTTCAAAAGACATGTACTGCAGACACGTAAAAAGCAGGGCTTGTTTGGGAAAGGGTTAATTTAAAAGTGAAATAAGTTGATGGCTCTGGTAAATTACTGTTTCTTTTATAGATGAGCTGAACCAACACACAGTTGTTGCACAATTTACTCTAAAACCAGCAGATTTTTGTTTATCTTGGGAGCAATCGTTATAAAAAGAAAAAGCAAATTATCTTTCCAAACATGCTTTCCAAACTTTTGAAAGATTATGTTCTGCTTTTCTGAATGCTTCTGTCATTGTTATTGTAATTAGTTATGGGTGTGTTTAAAAGGAAAACTCTACAATAATGTATTAAAAAAAGTCATTTTCAAATAAAAATTCTTTTAATTACTGATTTATGTACTCAGGTGAGAACTCAAAACACAGGATTCTGTATGAAACAAGGTTTGGGATCTTTTTATCTGGCCAACTGAATACAAAACTAAAGATAAAATGTCTGCTTTTGGCATTGAATCTTAACTCTTTACCATATGACAAAATTTTAGACTAGTCCAAATTGAAAACACTTGCAGACTACAAACTAGATGACACCAAGAAATTGAAACATGTTTCCAGCTGGGTGGAAAAAATTGTGGGAAAAGGAGAAAATGTTGGTTACTAGCATTTTCTCCTTTTCCCCACAATGCTTTCAAAAGCCTTCTTTCTCAAGGTCGTAAAAATCAGGGATTATCTGGTAAAGGATTAACAAGATAACAAAAGTTTAGTCCTTTCCACAGTGAAAGTAATAATCCTGGCCTCAACTAAGGCTCAAACACTGGCAGTTGTTTCCTGAAGGGTTGGAAACATTGTGAGAGGACTGAAACATTCTGCTTACTTGCATTCTCTTCTTTTTCCACTGTGTTTACAAAAGCCTCCTTCTTCAACATTGTAAGTCCAAGAGATTGTTTGATAAATGATTAACCCTTTCCCAAACAATCCCTGGTTTTTACGGTCTGGAATAGTAGCCTTTTGAAAACATTGTGGGAAAAGGAGAAAATGCTGGTAACCAGCATTTTCTCCTTTTCCCACAATGTTTTCTACCCTATCTTAGACAGAAATCATCTTTTCAGCAAGAGTTGAACTGTCGTCTGCAAAAGCTTTCAATTTGGTCTAGTCCAAAAGTTTGTTGTTTAGGAAAGGGTTAAGGTATATCAACTGGCTTAAGCTGTCCTCCTTTTCCTTCTATTGATAAAAAATCTTCAGCTTCCATTTCAGACCTAAGTTTGAATACAACTGAAGTCTGTTCTAACTTTAGATTTGTCTCCTCTAAGCAGCGTATCCACTGTATTAAGGATTCCTTTGACCCTGTTCCTGTGATACACATTGCTAAAATAGTCCCCTCATCCTGCTGGTGATCACTAGGACGGCGCATAACATCTTGAGGTTCTTCTGTGTCAAATACTGTTTCAAATTGAAACAAATCTAGATGAAAAAAAACATGAAATACCTCCTTACTCACAAAGAAACAGCCTGAATGAAATAATCCGATCAAATGACATTTGATCAGTTTTATCTATCCAGACATCATCATCCTCACCATCTTTCTTTGGACTTAACCCATTACCACACAATAAAATTTTGAACTGGTTCAAATTGAAAGCATTTGCAGACGACAAAATAAAGGCTACTGAAAAATTGAAATTTGTTCTTGGAAGGGTAGAAAACACTGTGGGAAAAGGAGAAAATGCTGGTTACCAGCATTTTCTCCTTTTCCTACAGTATTTTCAAAAAGTTTCTTTCTCAGGGGCGTCAAAAGTAGGGATTGTGTGGTAATGGGTTAAGCAAAAAATGTAGCTTCTATTATTATTACATGGTTTTCAAAAGTTTGAGCCTTTTGATTTGGTGAGCCGATTTAATTTTTTCATGGTGACCAAAACTCAATCGTGTTTCAAAGATACATAAAGTACCGGAACTCCGACATAGTTTATTGACATGTGGGAAAAGGAGTAACATCCAGCTTGAAACAAGAGGACAATGATGGTCCTATATCCCTCACCTGAGTATTAAGCAGTAAAGGTCTACAATGAAGATAAATATCAAAGTTCAAGGCAAAATAATTCTGACAGGGTATGTAACTGCAAAAGCATTTTCTTCTTTTCCAAAAATGCTTTCACAACCTTTCTTTTTCAGGGTCATTGAAAGTCAGAATTGTATGGTAAGAGATTGAATTAACTTGGAAGCCCAGGCATTAATTTCCTGGTCAAATGGTGGTCAAATGACAGATTAAAACATCATTTGCTCATTGGTAAGACACAAATGAGACTTGTCTCAGTAACTTTTGATCAAATGTCAAAGGATGTTGGCTGAGACAGTAATGAAGCCAGCGCAAACTGGGAACCCTAGACTAACAGCTCACAACATTACTAACTGATCTATCGGGGCTCAACAAATCCAGTATGTGAAAGGTAACCCCTTTTTCTGTGACACATCTTACAGAAGGAAATTGTATCAAAAGACCATCCTAAGGACAAGAGGGCCAAAATGGCCCTGGATCGCTCACCTGAATTTCTGAGAGAACCAAAGCCATTTTTTCAAAATCTAATCAGCCATTTTAGACAAGAAAAATTTTCAAGAATTTCTCCATGTCTGTATAGTATAAATAGCCCACAGACATCAGAATCATGTTTCTTGATGGATCAAAATTTCTCGAGCAATTTTTGAAAAGGGTCAGCCAAGAAACATTTCTGTGAAATTATTTCAAAATCTGATCAGCCCTTTTAGAGAAAAAGAATCTTAAACACCAAATAGTGCAAGTAGCCCCCATTCACCAGAGCCATGTTTCTAGACAAATCAGCATTTTGCGAACAATTTTTGAAAAGGGTTACCAAAGGAACACTTCTGTGAGCAAGTTATTTCAAAATCTGATCAGCCGTTTCAGAGAAGAAGAATTTTAAAGAATTTTTTCATGGCCATATAGTGCAAGAAAACCCCATTCATCACAGCCATGTTTCTTGATGGATCAAAATTTTGTAAACAATTTTTGAAAAGAGCATCCAAGGAAAATTTCTGTGAAATGATTTCAAAATCTGACAAGCTGTTTCTGAGAAGAAGAATTTTTAAAAAATTTCATTTCCTTATAGTGCAAGTAATCCCCATTCACCCGAGTCATGTTTCTTGACGAATCAAAGTTTCGCGGACAATTTTTGGAAAGGGTCATCAAAGGAACATTTCAGTGAAATTATTTCAAATTCTGACCAACAGTTTCAAAAAAGAAGAATTTTTAAGAAATTTCTTTATTTCCGTATAGTGCAAGTAGCCCTCATTCACCAGAGCTGTGTTTCCTGATGGATCAAAATACTGTGAACAATTTTTGAAATGGGTCACCCAAAGAACATCTCTGTGGAATGATTTCAAAATCTGACCAGCGGTTTCAGAGAAAAAGAATTCTTAATAATTCCTTCATTTCTGTATAGTGCAAGTAGCCCTCATTCACCAGAGCCACATCTTTTGACGGATCAAAATTTCACCAACAATTTTTGAAAAGGGTCACCCAAGGAACATATCTATGAAATTATTTCAAAATCTTGCCAGCGGTTTCAGAGGAGAAGAATTTTTAAGAATTCCTTCATTTCTGTATAGTGCAAGTAGCCCCCATTCACCAGAGCCACATTTTTTGACTGATCAAAATTTCACAAACACTTTTTGACAAGGGTCACCCAAGGAACTTATCTGTGAAATTATTTCAAAATCCGACCAGCGGTTTCAGAGAAGATTTTTAAAGAATTTGCTAAAAAATTCCATTTGGTTGCCATGACAACCAGAGTTTTTGATGGAATCAAATTCAGAGAACAATTTTTAAAGAGGACCTCCCAAGGAACATTCCAGCCAAGTTTGGTCCAAATCGACCCAGCGGTTTAGGAGGAGTTGATGTTTAATGAATTGTTGATGACGCACCATGCACTGACGCACGACTCGCGACGGACGACGGACACCGGGTGATCCTAAAAGCTCTCCTTGAGCATGTTGTGCTCAGGTGAGCTAAAAACATGTTTGAAGTTTCATTAATGCAAGTGAAAATTTACACCAAGCCCCCTTTTTCAATGACATGACATTCAACGAAATATTGTTATTGGCAGGCTATCATAAGGAACACACGTACAAAGTTCCCATCTTGTTTCAGAACAGAGGAATTTCAAAGTGATCCTTCTTTGTTCCCATGTTCAAACTTGTGACCATCAGGGCGGGGCCAGTTTGGACCCCAGGATAATTGTATCAATTTGATAGAGGTCCACTAGAAGATGCTACATATAAAATATCAAAGCTCTATGACATCCAGTTTCAGATAATTTTTTTTTAACGTTTTCCTTCTTTGTTCCTATGTTTAGAACTTGTGACCCCCGGGGCTGGACCAGTTTGAACCCCAGGGACATCATTTGAACAAACTTGGTATAGGTCAACAAGCAGATGCTAAATCCAAATATCAAAGCCCTACTCCTTCTTGTTTCAGAGAAGAAGAATTTGAAAGTTTTCCTTCTTTATTCCTAGGTTTCAAACTTGTGACCCCCAGGGCAGGGCCAGTTTTTACCCCCAGGGACATCACATGAACAATCTTGGTAGAGGTCCACTAGGAGATGCTTCATACCACATATCACAGCTCTGCAACAACTAGTTTCAGAGAAGAAGAATTTTAAAGTTTTCCTTCTTTGGCCCTATGTTTCAAATGGGTGACCCTCAGGGCGGGGCCAGTTTTGACCCCAGGGGCATCATAATTATGAACAATCTTGGTAGAGGTCCACAAGGAGATGCTACATACTACATATCAAAGCTCTGCACCATCTAGTTTCAGAGAAGAAGAATTTTAAAGTTTTTCTTCTTTGTTCCTATGTTTCAAACTTGTGATCCATGGGGCAGGGCCAGTTTTGACCCCAGGGGCATCATATGAACAATCTTGGTAGAGGTCTACTGAGAGAAGCTACATACCAAATATCAAAGCTCTACTCCTTCTTGTTTCAGAGAAGAAGAATTTTAAAGTTTTCCTTCTTTGTTCCTATGTTTCAAACTTGTGACCTCCGTGGCAGGGCCTGTTTTGACCCCAGGGCATCATATGGACAACCTTGGTAGAGGTCTACTAGTAGATGCTACATACCAAATATCAAAGCTCTAATCCATCTTATTTCAGAGAAGAAGAATTTGAAAGTTTTCCTTCTTTGTTCCTATGTTTCAAACTTGTGACCCCCGCGGCAGGACCAGTTTGAACCCCAGGGTCAGCATAATTATGAACAATCTTGGTAGAGGTCCACTAGGAGAAGCTACATACCAAATATCAAAGCTGTGCACCATCTAGTTTCAGAGAAGAAGAACTTTGAAGTTCTCCTTCTTTGTTCCTATGTTTAAAACTTATGACCCCTGAGGCAGGGCCAGTTTTGACCCCAGGGTCATCATAATTATGAACAATCTTGGTAGAGGTCCACTAGGAGATGCTACATACCAAATATCAAAGGTCTATGCCTTCTAATTTCAGAGACGAAGATTTTCAAAGATTTTGCTATGTTTTTCCTTTTGGTTGCCATGGCAACCAGAGTTAGGGGTGGAATTCAATCTCTTGAATAACTTTGGTAGACCTCACCCAAGGAACATCCCTGCAAAGTTTCATCAAGATTGGCCCACTGGTTTAGGAGGAGATGATGTTTAAAGAAATTGTGGACGACGGATGATGGACAACGGACATTGGGCGATCACAAAAGCTCGCCATGAGTACTTCGTGCTCTGGTGAGCTAAAAAGACAAGAAATAAAGCCAGACGATACACATTCCAAACAAACATGGACAACAGACATAATGAAATTCTAAAAGACTCATCCAATAGCAAATCTCTTGACAAACACATGATTGATGGCACTCAAACATGAAACAAGCCTATTTTCACAGTGTCCTATCTTTTCTGAAAGCTTTATCCTTTACATGTCTCCATTGAGATAAGCATCAATATACAGACTCAGTCAAACGTGTTTCAGTAGCCATCTCCATTTAGCAACTTAATTGTCCTAAATCCAAAATATGACCAATAAGAACAAATTTAGATGTACATATACTAAACAAGTACTTGCTTTTATAATACTTGCCAAGCATAAAGATAAAACTTTTAATCTATACTTACTCTAAAACCATTCTAAATCAGAAATCACTTTAGTACCCAGATAAAGATAAGGAGTATTTCCTAGTTCATGTATAAAATAGCTCTAGTTCTACACTATTTCTTGAAGAAACCTGTGTTTTGGCACCTAATTATAAATGCCTCAAAGAGACTTTGGTAAAGCAACTCATTAGAAATGACTCAGACACCTATGTTGAGCCCACTCATTAGGACAGTCATGGAAAAGAAAATTCTTATGAGTAGCCATAACATAGCTTATAGTAAAGAAATAATTACTGTTTTTATGAATTAGATAACCTCTTTTATCTATCTCTCTGCTTTACCTTCATCATTTTCATCCAAGACAGGATCTGGAAACACGGAAAGGTCGGTGTCGGCTCTTAACACGAAATATTTCAATGCTGTATCTCTCAACCATATAGTGTAACCTCCCTCCACATAGACAGGTTTCTCTATTTCATGACTTTGGAGAAGATCCCTCTGATTACAGCTCTGTGCCGACACTATGAAAGTCTCTTCAGGCCTTTTAGTCTATTAACAGTGAAATATCCAAATAACACTCTTTTATTTTTGTTTGACCAACCATTACAAATATTTGTCAAGCATACTGAAAACATGTCACAAATGACGAACGCTTGAAAGAAAGAAAAATGCTGTTTAGAAAAAAAAATGAAAATATTGCGAGAGGAAAAAAAAAACACATTATTGCTACATGTATGTGGAATTACATGTATATCTTTTCCAACAATTACCTGTTACACGTAATTATATCTTTTTCCAAAATGTTTTACAAAGTTGAACTGCCAAATCCTACAAAGAAGTGTGTGTGCATTCATGGATTAACCCTTTACCATACAATCCCAGCTTTTAACACCCCTGTGGAAGAAGCCTTTCGAAAACATTGTGGGATAAGGAAAAAATGCTAGTAACCAGCATTTTCTTCCTTTCCCACCATTTTTTCTTAACTTTTACTGACAAATTCCATTACTAATAATAATATCATTTATTAAATGATTCAGTCATGCTGATTAACTCTTTACTGACCAATTCCAAGTTTAAATGACTGAGGATGAGACCTTTGGAAAACAGTGAGGAAAAAGGAAAAATGCTGTTAAACAGCATTTTTTCCTTTTCCCACAATGTTTTCTAACCTTTCCAAGGCAAATTTGATTCTTTGAGCTACATTAAAATTTGTCCTAAAACAACTGTTCAAAATTTGAACCAGCACAAAGTTTTGTCACTTGGTTAAAGATTTAAGTGTCCACTTTGTTCTATTCTGACCAAGCTACAAAATAGACACAAGACAATAAAGCGTTTCATCTTGCAGTAGATTACTTTACAACACTGTAACAAATGGAAAGGTTGTTGTCTGTTTTATTATTTCTAAATGAAAGCCTATTAATCTGATTAGCTCAGCTAGAACATTCCAGCCAATCAGATGGCTAGTTTTCTGTCTCTGCTGATTATATGGCTATAGTTTTTCTATCTCAGAAAATAAAATGGAAAGGCTAAAGATACATCTTCACTCGTTTCCATCCAGTTTTTTAGCCATTTTTTTCTTTATTTTAGGAAGCTATAATCACATGTATCTTCATGCCATATATTACCCCTAATTATTGCAATAGCTGAACAGGTTCCACTAGATAGAAAAAATGCATGTCATTCTATGGCAGACTGCCATAGAAATAACAACCACAGTTTTCGGTTAAAATTGAAGACAAATCCCTACAGTTTCTTTAGCCCATACATACACCTTATCTTGACTTATTATCTATTTCTACACAGCTGACTAGATTATAACGCTGTCAATTTCTAACAGTGTTTGATTACTCTCTGGCTGTAAAGATGTCTTTTTAAAATTTGAAATGAATGAAAAATAAAGAATACTATCATAGATACACTTATTTGTACAGTATAGTAACAAATACGCAAGACATTCTCTGTGAAAATTTGGTTTATTGCATTCTGTAAAAAGTATCAAACCTGGTCAGCCTGTGCAGGCTGATCTCAATAAAGACCTTTTACTCGCAAATTTTCCTGCAAATCAAAGGATTATTCTGCATGTAAGTGATGAACCAGATGATTCTTAGATTGTCTGATACAGATCCCATCATATATGCCATACACTGAAACAGTCTTGAAAACATTGTGGGAAAAGGAAAAAATGCTGGAGTGGTATACCAGCATTTTCTTCTTTTCCCACAATGTTTTCAAAAAGCCTATTCCTTAAGGTTGTTAAAACTTGGGATTATGTAGTAAAGGGTTAAACACTTTTTTCTAAGAGTGCCACTCACATGTGTTTGAAGACTCACCTCCCAAACATGCATTTCATTCTGAACATCAATCACCATCTTTTTAAGAGCAAGAATGGCTAATTCAATTGGGTCATCCGGTAGATAAAAGGGTAATTGATATGGGTTAGCATTATTAAACTTTCTTCCCCAGTAATGGTTCCTACGCAGCTTTCTCGTCACATGTGATCGTGGTCCAAAGAGTTCCATCATTTGGATACAGAATTCAGAGTCTGGAATCAAACCTACAGGAGAAAACAGATTTGACTGTTGATTGATCACCTTGAATAACCAAGTGTGACCATGCACACCACTTCTCTCACCTTTACCCTGTGATATTTTTTTTTATTTTTCTGATTTATGTTTCTCACTGTAATGGATGCAGTCTGTTCATGCTGAACAGATAAAGAAACCTATCTGTTTAGCCATTTTACCCTTTGCACAACTTTGAGTTTTAATGACCCTGAGAAAGAAACTTTTCAAAGACATTGTGGGAAAGCAGAAACTGCTGTTTCGGAGCTCCGGACAGAAAGAGTGATTTTGATTTAGAATCAGAAAAAATAAACTATTCTCAAAAAGAACCTGAATTGTGGGTACTCATTAAAACTGTCACAGTGAGACAATCCTAATGATTACCCACTTCATAGGGTTTGGATGAGAAATAATGGATTAAGAAAACCATCACTCCCTCTTATTTGGAGCTCTGCTGTTTACCAGCATTTTCTCCTTTTCCTACAATGTTTTCTATCCCATTGGAGACAAATTCCATCATTTGAGCCACACTGGGATTGTTGCCAGCAAATGCTTTCAGACTGGACAAGTCTACATTTTTGTTGTGTGGAAATTAGTTAACCCATTACCACACAATCCCTACCTTTGACCACCCTAAGAAAGAAGCCTTCAGAAAACATTGTGGGAAAAGAAGAAAATGCTGCTTACCAGCATTTTCTCCTTTATCCACAATGTTTTCTACCCTTCACAAAACAAATTTCAAATTTTCAGTCACTTTTGTCGTCTGCAAATGCATTTGATTTGGACCAGTCTATAATTTTGTCAGTTGGTAATGAGTTAACCCTTTACCACACAATGCCGTCTTTTAACGACCATGAAAAAGGAAACTTCTGAAAACAACAGTTACCAGCATTTTCTCCTTTTCCCACAATGTTTTCTACCCTATCGGACAAAAATTGCTTCATCAAACCACATTGAAATTATCATCTGCAAATTAATACTTTCATTTCGGACAGGTCTAAAATTTTGTTGTGTGGTAAAGGATTAACCCATTACCAAACGACAATATTTTAGACTGGTCCAAATTGAAAGCATTTGCAGACGACAAACTAACAGTGACTGAAACTTTGAAATTTGTTTTGTGAAGGGTAGAAACCATTGTGGGAAAAGGAGAAAATGCTGGTTACCAGCATTTTCTCCTTTTCCCACAATGTTTTCTAAAGGCTTCTTTCTCAAGGGCGTCAAAAGTAGGGATTGTGCGGTAATGGGTTAAAGAAAGTGACACGCACAAGTCCAAAGTTTTGTGATCTGATAAAAAGTTATCCAACTTGACTTACCATTCTCTTCTAGCTGTTGGATGATATCAATGGCACAGTCCTGTGCTATGGGATAATGTTTCATCTCTACTTGCCATGTACTTTTAGCTACCATTCTTCCATCCTGAGGAAAAGCCTTCCGAAAAAAAAAATAGTGTCAACTCTTTAACCCTTTACCACACAATCCAGAGTTTTAACAACCCTAAACAAGAAGCCTTTTGAAAACATTGTGGGAAAAGGAGAAAATACTGATAACCACACAATCCAGAGTCTGAACAAGAAGCCTTTTGATAACATTGTGGTTACCAGCATTTTCTCCTTTTCCCACATTGTTTTCTTCTCTTTAATACCCAAATAACATTATCTGAGCCACATTCATTATGTCATCTGCAAATACTCTCAATTTGGATCAGTGTAAAATTTTGTCATGTGGTAAACATCCAAATATTTGGACTAGTCCAATTCAAAGCTATTTCAGATGATAGTTATAATTATGAAATTGGTCTCTGAATGGCTAGAAAAATATTGGGGGAAAAGAGGAAAATGCTTGTAACTAGCATTTTAGCATTTTCTCCTTTTCCCTCAATGTTCTCTAGTGCCTTAGTTCTTAGGGGCATTAAAACACAGGATTATTTAGAACAATGCCATGAAAATATACATAGATCTGGACAGCTAAGATTGTCAAAAATAACTGATTATCATTATCTACAATGTGCTAATAAGTATGGATTGCAAAGGTAACTAATCCTCAAATTCAATTAACCACTAAGTGTTAACTTTGCTCACTAATTAACGACACATCTTTAGGCTTGCACACATTGAAGCTAATGTAGACGGCAAATCAAATATGGCTGAAATTAATGCACTGGTTTTTTAATGTGCAGTGTGGAAAGAGGAGAAAATGCTGTTTACCAGTTTTCAAAAGCCCTCCAGTTGTATGTAATTAACCCTTTCCCAAATGATAAATTTTAAACTCTTCCAAATTCAAATTTGATAAAAACGGCAGAAAGTTCTCTAAATGGGTAGAAAACACTGTTGGAAAAGGAGAAATTTCTCCTATTGCCACAGTGTTTTCAATAGACTTGTACTGTAGACACGTAAAGACAAGGGCTTGTTTGGGAAAGGGCTGAATGTTGGAATTATTTGGTAAACAGGTAATTAAAATCACCAAACACTATGGGACAGAAAGGTATAATTGCTTATGATATATTAGTACCATTAAACAAAATTCACTGATTAGCGGAAGAAGAGCCCTGCTAAATGCAACATGAGAGACAGCAGTCGACATACTCAATTCTTTACCATCAATAACTTTCTGTATGCCTCCAAGTCTCTCTGTAATCCCAGACTCACAATGCGATCTAGAGCTTCATAGATAAAGTCAACGTGTCCACGACGGTTCAAGTTATTTTTGACAAAGATATCCACCACTTGATCAAACGTCCATCGTTGAATAGCCCTCTTTTTGTCTAAGTCACTCATATCTGCGTTTTGAATTTTTCTTAGCGCAAAATTATTATCGTTCGATTCTTTCACAACAATTTCATAAAATCTGTCAAAATACTCTGTTTCACTTATGCCTTTTGATCTTTTATCACCACTGTCATTTTTACAACATCTAACACTTGTGCTTAAACAATGAGATATTCCAGGAATCAATTGTCCTCTACAACTTATGAAACAACTGGTCCTTCGTCTCCAACTCTGGTCTTCTGTTAATACTATAGTCCTGCTTTGCTTTGTGATTATTTGTGTATAGAGCAGCCTCCTCCAAGCAAGCATCTGTCAAAAGATACAGAAATAAAGATGCCTTCTATGAGTTTTGCCTACAAAACAAAATTAATTGTCGAGAGGGGGCTGTGAATAGCAGCAAGTTAAATTTAAGGTAGGTTTTCAGTCAAAACCTCCTACTTTCTAGGTTAATAAAAACCCCACTATCAATTGACCTTTCTGTAAACACGAGTTTGGCATATCCCCTCCCCCTTAGTAACACGGTATTTCGCTTGTCAAGCCTATCAAGCTTACCAGACTTTTTAGTTTACATGATGCCCAATGCTGCGTTTTCATTGGCAAATAAGACGTTAGAACTCCTATCAATCAAAATCGGAAGAAAGGTCAATTGGTTAAAAATATCCAACTGTTCAAAGAAATCTGTCAAAACATCCCTCTTCAAATGCTCTTTTCAACAACTGGTTAAATTTTGAAGTGGTTAACTAATCAAAGGCCGCATAGAACCAATAAGACATCGCCTTTGGGGACAGTTATCTGTGAATAGGAGTGAATTCTACATCTGGGGAAAAGAAAGTAAAGATCTAGATAGAAAACAAAATTGATGAAAGCCGAGACACCAAATTGCCCTTGTCTAAGCACATCTACTATTCTGATTCTACTGCTACAAGGCTGCCACTGTTCTTAATCTTTCTCGTATATATATATGGCCTTTTCTCATTTCTCCGTTCTTTCTCGCTTCTCCGTTCATGTACTAAAGCGGAAGGAATAAGCGCTCGTGACGTTTTGTTCCACCCTGGTTCTATTCCACTCTGTTAGATATTATGAATAACATCCTAACCTAAACTGATACCATTTTTCTATCGAATAAGACACAAAAATGCAACAAAATATAGTAATTTTCACAATTTGAAAGAAAATATTTCATTAGATACAATAAAAAGCAAATTTTCAATGTTTTTCAACATCAAATACGCCTAAAAGGGTTGTGTTTACCCTTTACTATGAATAAGCTAGTCTATCTGAACTAGAGTGTAGAATTTTTATCAGTCTTTAGCTACCGGCCTTGACATTCAATCAAATGAATGGAAAAATGAGAAAGTGGCCATACTACCCAGGTGGGCGAGGTAGGTTTGAAAAAATCCCCAGATCGAACCTTTTGATGCAAGTTGTAGTGACTATTTTCAGTTATAAATTTGATTCAGATTTTATATTTGATCATTACACGAAAATTTTGATTCCTTGACTGAAAATGTGAATTTTGTGAGCTTATTTACGCTTAGGTGAACGGAGAAAGGAGAACACAGTATACTGTAAATACTCATGGATGAAGTCGTTTCGAACCAGCAACTTATTACGAAACAATATAGGGACGAACTGCACAATACAGGGACGACCAGCAGCCAAGCACGATTTAGTATTGTGCGCTATGTCTATATTGCTAAAAAAATATCTAACTACAAAGAGAGAAAAAAAAAACCTCTCTACAATTCTAAGTAGAGGGTGAGATCAGCGGCTAACCTCTAAGTCTTGCGACTTTGGTGAACTCTTGATAATGCGTGAACTCGTTTGTGTTTCCCGGGCTGGACCGGAATTATCTACAAAACTCGATTAGATATGATGTTTTCTAAATTAGATCTATTTGTGGCTGTTTTTATACCTCATAACTATCAACGTATAATTTGCAGTTCTTTGTTCAACCCTTTACCACACAATCCTGACTTTTAACACCTTTGTGAAAGAAGCCTTTTGAAAACATTGTGGGGAAAAGGAGAAAATGCTGATAACCAGCATTTTCTCCTTTTCCCACAATGTTTTTTCCCTACCTTAAACAAATTTTAATTCTTTAGTCACAATTATTTTGTCGTCTGCAAATGCTTTCAATCTGGACCAGTCTATATTTTTTTCGTTTGGTAAAGATTTAATTCTTACCAGAATATACAACAAGATTTTTTTTTTTAATTATAGACTAACAACATAGAAGAAGAACGGAAGAACAAGAACAGAGAAGAGCCTTCCTGAAGAAAACTCGACTAAAGAAGATCCTACACATGTCTTTCATATAATGCAATATTGTTTCTCCGCTAAGACCTACAGCATAGATATGCTCCAGAAAAAAGAAAAAAAAAAAAACAGATCTACCCTTGCAATCGAAGGCCGTCTTCCTGCCCTAACCAGCCAAACTACATGCAATATAATAAATCAAATTTTAATCCATATATATATCTAGACCTATAGCAAAATTGCAAATAAAGATGGAAAGCAATAGATCTATGCCACGAAAAAAGTCTTTTTAATAGATCAAAACTGTAAAGAATAAAGGAAACAGGTGGATCTGTCTCTGATTTGGAAACGGTATCTCTGGAACCCATTGTGATTTTTATGGTCAAAGGGAAAAAACTCGTACAATCTTTTATCAATTAGCTATGAAGAGTGCTCTCCCTTCCCACAGTATTTGTTTCCCCAACTTATTTCTTACAGTCACACCGAAAGTTTAAGAACCGGTGTAGGGTTAATTTATACCCATATGGTCTATCGAAAAACACGGACTCTCTGTTAATCCTTATCCTGCTAAAACAAAATAAAACTTCCTAGCCAATTTTAAATACCCAATCTGTGCTATTTCAAAGATGTTTTCTTTTGGAAAACATGTCGTTGGTTTATAAGTTCAAACTGTAACATAAGAAAGCTTACTTACCCATGTTATCAAACACGTGCATCAGTTGATAAATTTAATAAATATAGACTCTATATATATTCTGCGTGAGCTTTCAATAAGATAACAGATTTATTACTTCCAATTTTAAATTTTGGCGGTCGCCTTATGTACAAAATTAATTAATGTGACGAAATACAAGAGGGGCTACCACTCATTTACAAAATAGTAAGGTCCACGCAACGTCTGCAATTAGTTTTACTTTCTGTTGTCTGCTGTCATGATATTTTCAGAAGTAGCAGGAAAGTTCTATGTACAATCCTATCTTTAGCTATAACAGATATAATGGCAGCTCTACGAACATTTTATTTTTCGATACAGATCGTCCTAACAAACTGCATTGATGTTTGATCGTCTTCGGTTTTAGACTGTCCATAAATATAAGGGACGTAACTCTGCCATTAAGGAAGTGGTTTCAGTATGTACGAGTCTTCTCCCATTGACCATAAAATCACTCCTAATTAAGCCGGTTAACGGTTCCATTACACAGATAACTTTCCATAGACGAAAATCAGTGTAAATAGATTGGCAAGAAAGTAAAACTCTTCACGAAATGCAGAAACTTCTATAAGTAGATAAATAAATGAATAGCAGGGATCTTTTACCCTACCACAGACTGCCTTTATGTAAATATGATCTTTTCCTGGCAACATTACATTGATAAAGGTTTAAAGCTGAAAGCAGATCTATCATATTCTCTCTAACTTCCCTAAAGGATAGTAAGCAAACTTGTCATATCAGTGTTCAAACCCCTTATGCAATCACATGTATATGCTACATCTAAATGGAAATGGCTTGACAAACTGGAATCGATATAAGGGTATTTTTTTAATTAGAAAATAAAAACAAATAGTTATTTTAAAAACACTTTTTTTGTTATAGTTTTATAAGCCTATTTCGATACGCTATGCTGGGATCCTTGTAAATATACGATTCAGGGACTGTGCCATGCGGAAATTTCCTCGCCACAGAATTTGTACTATAATACAGGGAGTAAATAACCATAAATACATCTTTTGTTGTTCATTTACTACCTCATGGTTTATTTTCATTAAGATTTACGTAATATTTGCAGGAAATAAATGTGTGTATTATCTGGTCTTATTTGGGCCGAAATATTCTAGGGTCCGAATCTTCAGTTATAACAACCCCCCCCCCCCCTCCTCCGCTGGTTTCCTGCAATGAAGTCAAGTACAAAAGTGACTTAACTCTCGATAGTTGATGATATCATTTCCGTGTAGCTGTAAACAGAAACTATTCTTCAACTAAATTCACAGACAACATGACAGATACAGGTAACGGTTTCGTTATTTCCAGCATAATTGAAGACACATCTCTAAATTACAATCGAATTGAGTCTCGACAGTTGGATAATCTTGAGTGAAAGAGTCAGCGGGTTTATTTTTTGTTAGAAAGTAAAGTTAAAAATTAATAATTAAATTAATCTTGGATTCTCAGCCATCAGTTTCATCATGGCAGTGAGTCAGATTAAACACCAAAGAAAAGATGTTTTTGATTTGAATGTTCAATTTCAGAATAGATCTACTGTAAGTGTTTCTTGAAGTCTTAAAATCTGGACATCAGACCATAACTCTTTACCTTCAGACTTGAGTCTTAAGTCTGAAGGTCTGCCCCTATGCAACGTTCATCATAAGTATCTGGAATTAACTCATTACTAAATGACAAAATTTTGGACTTGTCAAAATTCAAACCATTTAAAGACGACAAATGGGAATCAAAATTGAATTTTCACTTTGGAAAGGTAAAAAACATTGTGGGAATAGGAGAAAATGCTGGTTAACCCATTACCACACAATCCCTACTTTTGACACCCCTGAGAAAGAAGCCTTTTGAAAACCTTGTGGGAAAAGGAGAAAATGCTGGTAACCAGCATTTTCTCCTTTTCCCACAATGTTTTCTATCCTTCACAAAAGAAATTTCAAATTTTCAGTCGCTTTAAATTTTGTAGTCTGGAAATGCTTTGGATTTGGACAAGCCTAATGCAATGTCGTTTGGTAATGAGTTAACAGCATTTTCTCCTTTTCCCACAATGTTTTCAAAGGGCTTCCCTCTCAGGGTCGTTAAAAGGTGGGATTGTTTGGTAAAGGGTTAATATGATTTTTCCGGCATCTTTCCAAATGGTTCTATGTGACAAAATTTCCATTGACAGCATATAAATTGGGCATGGATCGTTAGATAGATGATTTATCTTTACAAAAAAAAAAACTGATGTTAATTAATAGTTAAATCTTACCTTCTTGCAAATCTTTATTTTTTTTTTATCAACGTAAATATCCATTGACCTACTTCACCAGATGTCAAAGCATGGTAATATCATCAATGCGCACGCCTCGGCAGAAATCGCAGATCTCTGACTCACTTCAGGATTGTTCATTTGGGAATTGTCATGTTGACAAGGGCACCTTGTACAAAATGATTGTAAGGGTTAGAAAACCAGACTGTATGAAATTCAATTCAGTTGAGTGCACATGTCTGTTTAACAGAAGTCAGATTTAAGTTCTTTACAAATTGCACAGGATTAATTTAGGTTGGAGAAAAAAGGTAAATGTCCATTGATTTAATTGGTATTTTGCAGCATAGTTTGCGTGATGTTAGAGATTAATGATTTATGTAATGATCCATGCCCACTTTATTTGCTGTCATTGAAAATTTTATGGCATAGAGCTGTTTGAAAAGATTTGAGTAAAATCGTATTACCAGTAATTCCAGATACTTTCGATGAATGTTGCTTTGAAGGTATGTGCAGACCTGAGTAACAAAAATGGCATCGGAGCAGACCTTCAGGCTGAAGGTATAGCTGTCCCCAAAGGCAATGTTAATTTGTGACTTGTTGCCTCTGGGTACAGAGACAAAACCAGTGGAAAGTTACGCACAGATTTTGTGCCCAAGTTTGAACTCTTACAATTTCGCAAATTGAGCACAATACTAGGATTTAAACATACCTGCTGCTCGTGTATTTAGTAATCCTTTGTTGGAAATACAAATATTTTCAATTTAAATGCTAAACAAGAGAAAACCATACATTTCATCTGTTACTTGAGTTAGTTACATTCCCGAAAACGCTCAAAAAGGCCACCACCCACTATAAATTTCATCCACATATTTTCTGAGATTTACATGTTATAAACAACTTCTACAAACTTTTTAAGTATAATGATACGTTTAATAATTTGTCTTTGGTCATGTCAGTTACATAAATTTAAAATTCCGTTTCGCCGCAATACAGATTAAACCAATGACACAGAAAGGCAGTATAGCGCTTTATCTTTGCTACTGGAAAATTTACAGTCAACTTGAAAAGGTATGGTGCACAATAAATGTCCAAATATGAAAAACATCACTGTAGCGTCTCATTGAGACTAGACATTGTGCCTGATCCTCTTGTGTGGACTCTACAGTAGCCTACAGTATACAAAATATATTGGGTATTACTCAAAGGTTTGGATTTGATTAACTCATTACCAAGGGACAAAATTTTAGGTTAGTCCAAATTGAAAGGATTTGCAGATGACAAAATAAATGTGGTTGAAAAATTGAAATTTGCTCTTGGAAGGGTAGAAAATATTGTTGGAAAAGGAGAAAATGCTGGGCAGCATTTTCTCCTTTTCCCACAAGTTTTTAAAAAGCTTCTTTCCCATTATCATTAAAAGTTAGGGTTTTTTGGTAAAAGATGAAATGGCTCCATCCAACCTTTTGTAGCAGTATCAAATGCTACTGCTCATGATTTTATGTTAATTTTATGATTCATTTTTTGCAAAGTTACAAAACTATCCTGTTTATGCTTATGTTCTTGTAATTTAACTCTTTACCAAACGACAAATTTAAACCATTTGACGAGAAAATAAATGTGACTGTAACATCAAATTTGATTTGCAAAGGTTAGAAAACATTATGGTAAGTTAATAACCAGCATTTTCTCCTTTTTTCATCATTGTGTGGTAAAGGGCTAACTTTAATTACAGGGGAAAAAAAGGAAGTATACTGGCCTGTGTGATGGGTGACCGGTAGTTAAGTCTTCATCATGCAATCCTGACTTTCAATGACCCATAGGAAGAAACCTTTGAAAACATTGTTGGTAAAGGAGAAAATGCTGGTTACCAGCATTTTCTCCTTTTCCCACAATATTTTCTCTCCTTCCCAATGATGGATTTCAAATTTTCAGTCACTTTTATTTTGTCATCTGTAAATGCTTTCAATTTGGACCAGTCCAAAAATTTGTCGTTTGGTAAAGGATAACATATTGATTTTTTCCCCAATATTCACAAAAAAAATTAAGTGAACAAGACTCAGTGTGGTCATCTTATGACGTAGTTGTATTTGTGCGGACATGGTCATACGAGGGGAGATCAATAAGTTTATAGAACTCGGTATTTTTCTATGCAATTCAAAATTTCTTCTTTCATTTTTTTTGCAGTATAAACCTTTGTCAGTTGAATGATAACAGCCATTTAGTCAGCTCTTGTTTTTTGCTGTTACTTTTTGTTGGAAAACCTATACCCTTAGGCAAAAAATGGAAAACCAGAAGCCACTCAGTAGCAGCCTTGATCTCATTATTGTCAGGAAATCTCGGTCCAAGCAAGTGGGATGTCAAATTTTGGAACAGACAATAATTACTTTAGGCCAGGTCTGGACTGTATGGTGGAAGATATAATTGCTAGAACTTGCACTCACAAATAGCGGCTTGTGCAACTCTGGACTTCTGCTCTGAACTCAATATTCTGACTTTTAATTTTTGTCTATGGGTATGGGTTTTCCAACATAAAGTAAGAGCAAAAACTGTAAAGTGTTAACTGAATGGCTTTTATCATTCAACAGGCAAAGGTTTATACTGCACAAAAATAAAAAGAAAAAATTGGAATTGTAAAGAAACATACAAAGTTCTACGAACTTATTGACCTCCCCTCGTATGTCAGCTTTTTACAGCAGAACCTGTTGAAAGTAATTTTCTTAATGCTGTTTTGTTTTGAAATAATATGCTGTGTCTGTGAAAGTATTTTTAACTCTTTACCAAACAACAAAATTTTGGACTATGCTAAATTAAAAGCATTTGCAAGGCCGTCGGATGCGGTCAATTTTCGGCCAAAAACGAAAAATGGCCAGACCAATTTTCGAAAAAAAATGCGTAATATAAACCCCTAAAAATGCACCAGAATGCACCAGAGAGCGTCTTATTTTCAAATTTTTTCCCGGACCCCCCTAGCATGGCTTCGCAACTTTGTCACTCGTCTAGCTGGCCGGACCAAATGAAATTTCCTTTCGACGTGCCTGATTTGCAGACAACAAAATTAATGTGATTGAAAAATGGAAATTTGTTTCAGGAAGGGTAGAAAACATTGTTGGAAAAGAAGATAATGCTGGCTACCAGCATCATCTCCATTTCCCACAGTGTTTTCAGAAAGCTTCTCTTACAGGATTGTGTAGTAAAAAGTTAAAGATTCATCTATTCCTTTTTTCAGGCAGTTTTCAGCCATATTTTAAACCATTTCTTCCTTATCTTATTAAACTATAATTATTCTTGTATCTTCATGCCAAATATTGCCCCTGATGGCTGCAAAATCTGGATAGAGAGAAAATGCACATTATGTTTTGAAGGCCTTCACAGTAATGGCTCATGTCAGGTTTTAAATGTGGACAGATCCCTGGTGTTTTTCTCTCCCTTACACCATATAATTATGGTGGATATTAATCTGTGTTTACACAGCTGAGCCGTTTTACACAATTACCGGTACACATTTTATTAGCTCTACTTCTGTCTAGTTGTAAGGATGTATTTTTAATGATGCTGATGCTTTCATTAGTTGTCATTTTTGCATCCACTGTGACTTAAAAAGGTGAAAAGGGAATGAAAGAATGGATTAAAATATCCATGAAAAAATAGCTTCAAATCTTGCCTCAATAAACAAGCATGTACTAGATCTACTTTGATTTTGTTTATGACTGATTTCTTAGTATTTTGAAATACACTCCATAAAAAGTTGGGCCATTACAGTTGTTTATTTTTTCAAGTAGATGTAGTTTGGTTGATGTATCTAAAAATAGACTACGATGTAATTGGGGAATTCCACATTACTTCACACTGACTACAGATTAGCATAGAAAAATATGAAGCATGGAAACAGTTTTCCCATAATGTTTCCTAAAGGCTTCTTTCTCAGGGTCGTCAAAAGTAGAGATTGTGTTGTAATGGGTTAACTATTTTCCCACAATGTATAAAAAACCTCCTTTCTTCTGGTTGATAAAACTCAGGGTTGTTTGCTAAAGCGTCAAAAGTTTCACCGTTACTAATATTGATAAAGGTTAAGGATTAAAAAATGTTTTTGCAAAGAGACATCTTATTGATCCCATAGTCTGGTCATTCTCTTCAATAACCAGTGAATAACCGGTAGGAGTAAATGACCTAATGGTCAGTAGTAGTAATTGGCTAAGTGAAAGACACATTTCTTTTCCGCACCTCGGAGTTAACAACAACAATAATTTTTCTATCTTTCTGTTGTTGCTGAACATGAACTCAATTTTAATCTGTTTAACCCTTTACCACACAATCCCGACTTTTAACAACTCTGTGAAAGAAGCCTTTTGAAAACATTGTGGGAAAAGGAGAAAATGCTGGTAACCAGCATTTTCTCCTTTTTCCACAATGTTTTCTTTCCTTCCTAAAACAAATTTCAATTCTTTAGTCACATGTATTTTGTCGTCTGCAAATGCTTTCAATTTGGATTAGTCTAAAATATTGTCGTTTGGTAAAGAGTTAATATTTTGAAGTTGCACACAGTGGTACTTGAACTTTTCCTGGACATTTGAACCATTTAATCCTTCACCAAACAGTCCCTATTTTTGACAACCCTGAGAAAGAAGACTTTAGAAAACATTGTGGGAAAAGGGGAAAATGCCGGTAACCAGCATTTTCTAATATTTTCTAAGGGCTTTGCCCTCAGTGTAACTAATTATACAGGATAATATTGTTGAAATTGATGTATTATCCTATTTTGTGTTCTTAATTTTTTTTGTAGCTGATCCTAGTTCCATCGATGATACAGATGCCAGGCCCATGCAAAAAGGGGAGCCAGGGTTGGCCCAACATGTGGGGTAAACAGTGATCTTTTTACATAATTATTATCTTTAGCTAAATTATCATTTTTGCCAGTTTTCTGACATTATTTACTTCTCAGCTTCTAAATCAACTAAATATGTAAATCAAAATTTCCACTGCCTAGTAAAAACTGGAACATTGGGATTTCAAAGTTGATGCCACCAGAAAAACAATACTGTAGAATGACAGTGTAGATCATAGATCAGACTGCACAGTTTGTGCAGTCTGATCTTAATCTACACTGACCCCCAAATGGTCTTGGCTCATGCTAAGTAGCCAAAGGTTTATAATTGGTCAGTCACATTTTAAATGAAGTATTCATATGTATAATCTACATATAAAAGTGGATGGATATGGCATTCGAAAAAAGAAAACACTTTAATTTCATCTTAAATTTTTACCAAACAACATTTTAGACTTGTTTGGTTTAAAAGCAATTTATGCTAAATTTAGGAGGTCAAAACTGGCCCTGCCTCAGGGGTCATAAGTTCAAACACAGGAACAAAGAAGGAAAACTATAAATTCTTCTGGAAGGCGTAGAGCTTTGATATTCTGTATATAGAATATCCTGGTAGATTCCTGGTGGAGCGCTACCATGTTTGAACATGTGATGCCCCTGGGCTAAAAACTAGCCCAGCCCATGGGCGTGGGGACCTGTCACAAGGACCTCTACCAAATTTGTTCGTATGATACCCCTGGGGTCAAAACTGGCCTTGCCCCAGGTGTCACAAGTTTGAGCATAGAACCAAAAAAGGAAAACTTTAAATTTTTTCTCCTTAACCCATTACCACACAAGATTTTGGACTGGTCCAAATTGAAACATTTGCAGACAACAAAATAAAGGTGACTGAAAAATTGAAATTTGTTCTGGGAAGGGTAGAAAACACTGTGGGAAAAGGAGAAAATGCTGGTTACCAGCATTTTCTCCATTTCCTACAGTGTTTTCAAAAGGCTTCTTTCTCCGGGGCGTCAAAAGTAGGGATTGAGTGGTAATGGGTTAAAGAAGAAGGCATGATCTTTGATATTGGGTATGTAGTGGACCACTACCAAGTTTGTTCAAACCATGTTCCTGGGATCAAAACTGGTCCCACCCCGGGGTTACAAGAGAACAAAGAAGGAAAACTTTGAAGTCTTCTTCTTTAAAACCTAATTCTGCTTTTAGCATGTGCAGAGGAGAAGGCTCGTATAAAGTGTCAGAAGTTTTTTCCCCTCATTGACTTACCTTAATTCTTTTATCATCAGCGGGGACAGGATCATGATGACGAAAGCAGAATTTTATGCAGATGAATACAAAATGAATCATCCAAAGAGGGGAAGAGCTATCATTATCAATAACAAGACTTTCCATCGCACACTAGGACTAGGGGAAAGAACTGGTACAGACAATGATGCTGTTGCTTTGTCACAACGGTTTTCTGAAATTGGGTTTGATGTGCAGGGATATCAAGACTGTTCAGTTGAAGATATGATGAAAGTACTTTCCCGTGGTAAGGACTATTTAAGAAATAATCTTCTTCCTGTCATGGTTTATCATTCAATAAACCACAGTTGTGAGTTATGAGGCACAATAAATAATCCACGAGGGCGATAGCCTGAGTGGTTTATTTATTGCGCCTTATAACTCACAGCGTAGTTTATTGAACGATAAACCACGATAGAAAGAAGATTATTTCGATTCTAACTTGGCCAATTCTTAATGAAAGGAAAACAAGTTCAAACTTGGAGTAAACATGCGCATGAAGATTATGTTCCATTGAATAACCCACTCAGTGAATGACGTCACTCGATATAGAATGACGTCACTCTGCATGGATTGTCGCAGATTTTACCACGCTTTCCTTGCACTGTGTTTATAGAGCCAAATCTGTGTGTCCTGTTAGAATATGTGCTTTGAAATTGAATATGTCATAATTACCTATAAGGGACAGGTCATTTCCACGGCAATTTATTATAAAATCTTTATCTGTCAATAAACATTGATGTTTTACATAATGTTTAATTCTTTACCAAAGAAGAAAATTTAAGATTTGTCCAAATTGAAAGCATTTGCAGACAACAAAATAAATGTCGCTCAAATATTGAAACTTGACTTTGGTAGAGTAGAAAACATTGTGGGAAAAGAAGAAAATGCTGGTTACCAGCATTTTCTCCTTTTCCCACAATGTTTTCAAAAGGCTTCTTCCATAGGATCATCAAAAGTCAAGATAGTGTGGTAAAGGGTTAAAAGGAACAATCATTTACTATGACTTGTTTTTACTATTTATCTAGTACTATTTATCTCCCTTGATTATCTGCATGCTGTAGTGTTCATTTGACCTTTTACGACAAAACCATGTAATTTTTAAAGACCTATCTTTAGGAAGAAGACTTTAGAAAACATTGTGGAAAGTGGACAAAAAACTGGTTACTTCCTCAATGTTTTCTGCATTTTTAGAAAACATTACATTTTGTCTACAAATGCTTTGAGTGAGATTTGTTCAGACTTAAAAATCATTTCAAATTTTAATGTTGTGTTTAAGTATATTTCACAAATGATTATAAAAAAAAAAAAACAAGTAGTATTCAGCATTTTCTGCTTTTACCATGATGTTTTCTAACCTAAAAAAGACAGAAATAAGTATTTTAGCTACACTTAAAGTTGTCGTCTGAAACTGCTCTCAGTTTGGTCAAGTACAGAATTTTGTCATTTGGTAACAAGTAAAACTCACTTTTAAAAAAACTTCCTTCCAGACAGTTTACGATGATTAGAATGAGTTATTCTTGAATAGATGTTCCTGCCATGTATAGTTTTCTATCAGTGTTTTTTTTTCTTTTCCTTTGCAATACCTCAAGATTGAGATGAGCATGGGCCTTTCATTTAACTCTTTACAAACAACAAAATTTTGGACTAGTCCAAATTGAAAGCATTTACAGACGACAAAATAAATATATATCAAAAATTGGAATTTGATTGGGAAAGGGTTGAAGACATTGTGGGAATAGGAGAAAATGCTGGTTACTAGCATTTTCTCCTTTTCCTGCAATGTTTTCAAAGGCTTTCTGTCTCTGGGTCGTTAAAAGTAGGGATTGTTTGGAAACAACATGTACATGATTCTTTATTTGATGGATTTGAATAATGTGATTATTCAGTCTTTTTTAATTACATGATACATGTAGATTAATTTTATACTTTATGGATAACTTAAATTTTTGTACACAGCTGCCAGTGACAATGATTATAACAGCCAATCAGATGCCTTTGTATGTGCTATTTTATCACATGGAGAAGAGGGAGTCGTGTTTGGTATAGATGCCAAAATAGAAATTCAGGAACTGTTGAAGTATTTTAAAGGCAGTAACTGTTCCGGCCTTGTAGGAAAACCAAAAATCTTTTTTATCCAGGTAAAATGTATGACAACTATATTACAGATAATGTCACTACTACATGGTTAACATGGCTGGTGTTATTTTTCTCTGTAAGAAAATGGTCTGGTGTTGGCATGGCTCTCTCTGCAATGTCAATGACATGTAAAAGCAAATATATTTTTTTACTTCTTGACATCATCACTGAAGATGACTGATTCAAACTCAGGCTTGTTGATAATTATGGAACAGGGAACCCATACATAGCAAAGACAAATAATCATCAAAACATTTTTTACTTTGTTACATCTCTGTTTGGGCTATGACTTTGTTGTGTAGAAGCAATAGCTGCCAACTTTGGCACTGTATGTGGTGCTTTTGTTTGTACATGTTGTTATTATATGCAGCAATTACATGTATCATAGAATTCAGTGAACTGTTAAGATTTAAAATTCAAATGAATTTTGACTGAAAAAAGCTGGAATAGGCAGCATGTGTCAGTAGGTCGTGGATTTCATCTTTTTAACCCATTACCACACAATCCCTACTTTTGACGCCCCTGAGAAAGAAGCCTTTTGAAAACACTGTGGGAAAAGAAGAAAATGCTGGTAACCAGCATTTTCTCCTTTTCCCACAGTGTTTTCTACCCTTCCCAGAACAAATTTCAATTTTTCAGTCAACTTTATTTTGTCGTCTGCAAATGCTTTCAATTTGGACCAGTCTAAAATTTTCTCGTGTGGTAAAGAGTTATTCATTTACCAGACATAAGCCGTGTTTCCCAGTGTCATTTTAAAGTTGGATTGTGAGGGAATGGTTTTACTCAATTTTATTCATATTTTCTAGTGATTGACATTGTATGGTCTACATCCAAACTTAAATGCCGAGCAATAGTTTATGATTGTGCAAATTACTACTTACTGCAAGATGTAGAGTTTACATAGAGGATATTTGTTTTTTTCGGTGTAAGATCGAAATTTATTTTATCGAGTGGACACCATCGGTAATATTTTCACGAGTGGCTGCGCCACTCGTGAAAATATTACCGATGGTGTTCACGAGATGAAATAAATTTCGATCTTTCACCGAAAAAAACAAATATTCTATTTATTTTATGCTTTTAACCCTTTCTGGGAGGAGCTTTATCAAAATTCAGTACAGTTCTTTTCCCCTATTCCCCGTGGTGTACCCCTCCCGCATAGCAACGTTACGTCAAGCGCGTGAAATGTAAGGTATATGACGTCATATTTCCCATCTAGTTGTTAGGCATGCGCAAACTACCTAGGCAACAAGAACGTGAAAATCGGTATTTTCACTGGTGGTACCAGTGTAAGATCGAAAAATATTTTCACTGCCAATTCTCGATATCCTACCGGAAAGCATGAAATAAAGCGTTATCATTTCTTTTGATTGATTCCAAATGTAGGCATGTCAGGGTGGAAATTTTGATGGTGGTGTAGGAGTTAACACAACAGATGCTAAAGGTCAGATGCCAATAGAGGAAGAAGTACAAGTTCACAAGATTCCATCAGAGGCTGATTTTCTGATTGCATATTCAGTAGTCCCAGGTTTGAGCTTTTTCTTTTAATCTTTGCTAATGGCAACATTTTACTGGGCTACAAAACTGACTTGTCAATATTGAAAGCAACTGTAGATGACAAATATGTCTTCGATGTTGAAAAAGGAGAGGATGCTGGTTATCCATTCAAAGGAAAAATAATCTCCTAAAGCCCTCACTATACTAGGCTATAACAGATATATATACATTTTAATCAATCTACTGTATATCTAGAAATAGATATTTCTAGTAATCTTTGGCTGCTTAGGACAATTAGTTGTACATTTGCAGACATTGTTGGTCAGAATCAGGCTTCACAAATTGTGCAGCTTGCTCTTTTTCTACATTATCCAATACGGTGAATTTCTCAAGTGAATTTTTAAAAATTTTTATTGATATTTTTGGCAGAAAAACTTACTTAAAAGTTAAAGGTAAATGTTTTTCTCCTGTCTAGGCTACTTTTCCTGGAGAAACAGTGCCAATGGCTCATGGTTTGTCCAAGCATTGTCTGAAGTCCTTGCAAAGAACTGGCAAAAGATGGATCTTCTGACTATGATGACGCGGGTCAACAAAAAAGTGGCCTACGAGTTTGAATCACGGACAGGAAAGGAATTTATGAACCAGAAGAAACAGATTCCATGTATAACATCCATGCTGACCAAAGAAGTTCGATTCACGCCCCATTGTTAGGTTATTGTTGTGTTTTAAACTTCTATTATGTATGACAGATTTTTTCATAGCACTGAATGTTGAAGCGCAAGAGACTGGTTTGTATGAAATCGGGTTGTATAAGAAATACAAATATGTTACAATGAAACCAACATGTAACTATCATCAACTCTTTGCACAGAGGCAAAGTTCAAGACTTGTCCAAATTGAAAACATTTCTAGTAAACATATTGTCTGTTTGCTTCCAAAACCTCGTAAATACAGCTTGTAACAAGCTGTAGTTACGAGGTTTTGGAAGCAAACCGACGATATTTAACTCATTTCCAAACGACAATATTTTAGGCTTGTCCAGATCGAAAGCAATCGCAGAGGATAAAATAAAAAGTGACTGAAAATTTGAAATTTGTTTTGTGAAGGGTAGAAAACATTGTGGGAAACTGGTTACTAGCATTTTCTCCTTTTTCCCACAATGTTCTCTAAAGGCTTCTTTCTCAAGGTTGTCAAAAGTAGGGATTGTGTGGTAATGGGTTATTTTGGCTAAAATGATGGAATTTGTCTTTAAAAGTGAGGAACACATTTATAAAAAAAGGAGTGAAAGATGGTGACCAGCATTTTCTCTTTTTCACTTGTTTTCAAAACCCATCTTCATCAGGGTCATTGAAACACAGGCATGTTTGAAAAAGGGTTTAAGATCGATGATGGCAATGGCTGACTATGCGTGATTCTCTTTATGCCTTCCCTTATAAAGTTATGGGGCCAGAATGCATTTTATTAAAAATTATAGTAGTATGTGATGATGCTAGGCATTGTAGAAAAATGTAAAATTGCTTTTTGATGAGTAATGTCACTTTTTCTTCTGATTTAAGAAAAAAGTATTGTCCAGTCCTTTTATCCATCCCCCAAGTGTCATTGGTAATGTTAACCCTTTACAAAACAATCCCTGGTTTTTATGACCCTGAGATGGAAGTCTTTTGAAAACATAAGAATGCCAAAGTAACATTGCGGTGCTCAAATGATTGTCGCTTTAAAAAAAAAAAACATACTTTTACACCACAAAAAGTCAGTCATATTCCCAACACCATAACTAGGATGGTTTTCATACCTTTGTTTTTGTGTATGATTGCAAAGGTCATTACCAAATTATTCCAATTTTTAAAGACCTTAGGGGTTCTTTCATTTCAAAATTGTGTGGGAAAAGGAGTAAATGCTGGAAACCAGCATTTTGTCTTTTACCTAGTTTTTCTACTCTTCCAAATGCAAATCCAAAAATTCCAATATTTTATTTACTGTCTGCAAATGCTTCTGAAGAAGACAAGTCCAAATTTTTATTGTTTAATAATGATTCGACTCTTTACTAAATGACAAATTTTACACTGGTCCAAATTGAAATTATTTGCAGACGACAAAATAAATGTAACCGAAGAATTGAAATTTTCTCCAGCAGGATAGAAAACACTGTGTGAAAAGGAGAAAATGCCGGTTACCAGCATTTTTCCTTTTCCCACAATGTTTTCTACAGACTTCTTTCTCAGGGGTATTAAAAGTCAGGATTGTGTGGTAAAGAGTTAAGAATGAATTTTTAAAGACACTTAATATGTTTTGTGTGTGTGTGTTAACATGCTTTATTAACCGTAACTGTTTCATCATTGCCTCGTTAGAGAGAAATGAAGATTTTTCATTATGTTATTGGTTTTTTTCAAAGTGTATCAGCTTATTGTTATTGTGTCACAATATACACTGAAAACTTCCTTTCTGTCAAAGTATTTATTTGCCCACTATGTTCAGCCATATTGCATATTGATGGAAACAACAGGAAGAAAATTATTACAGTAAACTGAAGTAGAGATTATAGATTTCAGGTAACTCTTTACCACATGTAAAATTTTAGGCCTAAGACTTTTCAGGTTGAAAACATTTGCCGGCAACACATTGACTCATTATGGTGGTTTTCTTTATCTTTCTGTACAATTAGAAAACATTGTGGGACAGGGATAAATTGCCTACCTGAATTTTCTCCTTTTCCTACAATGTAATCAGAAATCCAATTTTCCAGATAGTTAAAACTCGGGATTATGTGGTAATAGGTCGACTTATTTTTTCTAAAATCTTTCTAGGCCTCTTTGAAAACATTCTTTGAAAACACTGAAACCAACATGACTGACTATGAGTTACACCAAAACAATATGAAAGCATCGAGACAGGAGAAATTGCTTATTAGCTTCATCCCATATGCCAGTAGGATGTGGTCTACTGTATGAAGTAAATTGTCTGCAGTTGGTAAAGTGTTTGGAAAAAGAGGCTTGAGATCAGCTCTTCAAGTAATACTTTGTTATACATATTCGTTGTATTTGCATCTATGTGTTTCTTTTTCAATGAAAGTGGTGTTCAGATATTTCTTCTTAGGGAATAGTATTCTGTGATACGAGTAATACTAGGTGCCTCTTAGCACAGTATAGATCAGGAGCGGGTTACATGTGACATATTTGTAATGTTGTAACTAAACAAATTAAAGATAGCAAACCCCTTTAACTTTTCACCAAACAACAAACTTCTGTAGATGACAAATTTAACATGGCTCAAATGGTCGAAGATGTAGAGTAGAAGGGTAGAAAATATTATATGAAAAGAATGGAATGCTGGTTACATTTTCCTTTTTCCCAGAATTAAATTACTGTATGGGCATGGTATGTCTATGGGAAAGCATTACCAGTAACAGTGATGAGTAAGAAAGCATAAGGGAGGAAATAAATTAGCAAACTAGATGGTATATAATTAGTTAGAAATAGGTTAACTCTTTACCAAACGACAAAATTTTACACTTGTCCAAATTGAAAGCACTTGCAGACGACAAAATAAATGTGGCTCAAAAACTGAAGTTTGTTTTTGGAAGGCTAGAAAACATTGTTGTAAAAGGAGAAAATTCTGGTTACCAGCATTTTCTCCTTTTCCTACAATGTTTTCAAAAGGCTTCTTTCTAAGGGTCGTTAAAAGTCGGATTGTGTGGTAAAGAGTTATTAAAGTGATGTACTAATTCATATTGATCAGTTGAGCAAAGTGGTCTTCGTTTGATCTCTTGTCATAGGTAGGAAATGCATTTTATCATTCTGTATCATCATGGAATCACACAGTACATTTCATATCATCCTGTTCAACTTGTAATTAAAAAATAATGTGTCTTTATTTGTCCATGGCTTAATCATGATTTGATCCTCATTTTCATTTACCAAGTCAACCATTATCACACACATTCCTGCAGAACTTCTGTAGACCGTGGTGAAAAAGTAGCAATTCCATGTTGAAAGCAATCACTGCATTTTCCTCATTGGGTTTCCCAGTAGTTCACTGCAGTTAGCTGAAGCTGTCTGTATAACTTGGGGATGGGGATAGGGGGTGTTAGCAGATTCCTGTCCCCAGATAGGAAAATTTCTTTCAAAGGATTAATGGTAGTCGTTGCTACCGGATTTAGTCATTGCAACAGGATTAAACCCTCTGTCACCACTGATCATTGTTTTGACAATGAAAATGTGGAAAAGCAGCCAGTGGCATGGGAAGAGTACTGTGTGAAGAACTCATAATAGAAAACTCGGTATTACTTCACATTACTGAAATATTGTTTTACTCTTATCACACGACAAACTTTTTAGACCTGTCTAAAAGGACAGGATTTGCTGACAAAAAATTAGATATGGGTCAAACTATCGGATTGTTTTTTGATAGGGAAGAAAACATTGTGGGAAAAGGAGAAAATGCTGGGGACCAGCATTTTCTCCTTTTCCCACAATGTTTTCAAAAGCCTTCTTCTATAGGTTGATTACAACTAGGGATTGTGTGGTAAAGGGTTAAAACATATACATATAAATACCATACAAACAACTCCTTAACCACACAGCAAAAATGTACATCTCCCAAATTTACAGCATTTGCAGACAAGTCAGATGTGAATAAAATGATGAGTGAGGAAAAAAACATTCTAAAACTATTGTCTACCTCTCTAAAAACTTACTTTGACTTCTTTGCCAAATGTTTTTATCCAAGAGTGTAATGGGCAACGACATGGTCACCCATCCAGGCACTAACCTAATGCAGGTTGCTCAACTATCATGGAGAGAAATACACCAAACCGCATCACTGTAAAAGCTAGCTCAACAGCAAGGCAGGTTTCTCTACACCAAACTGCATCTCTGTAAAAGCTAGCTCAACAGCAAGGCAGGTTTCAAGGGCTTATATATCTAACCTCTCTCCGTGATATTACTCCCCACTTTGACAAGTCTCGACCCCGAGGCTGATATACAAGCATTTGTATACAAATAAACCTGGGGAATATACATGGGTAAGGCAACTCCCGTCCCGCAGTTGTCATGAATCCCAACGCTGCCACCAAATGTAACGTACAACGACCTGGTTACCCATCCAGGCACTAATGAACATTGCTTAACTATCACGAAGAGAAATACACCAAACCACATCGCTGTACAAGCTTGCTCAACAGCAAAGCAGGTTTCAAGTGCTTACATATCTAGCCTCTCTCCGTGACAAGAGCATTGGGTTTTAATGACATTTAATGAAATGTCAAGGATTTATTTTCGTAAGGAAAAAGGTATGTGAAAACATTGAGGGAAAAGGATAAAATATTGGTAGCCATATTTTCCAACTTTGCAAAAACAGATCCATTTTTGTTTACAAATTTGTTTTCACCAATTACCACACAATCCCTACTTTTGATGACCCTGAGAAAGAGGTCTTTAGAAAACATTGTGGGAAAAGGAGAACAGCATTTTCTCCTTTTCCCACAATGTTTTCTACCCTTCACAAAACAAATTTCAAATTTTCAGTCACTTTTATTTTCTCGTCTGCAAATGCTTTTGATTTGGACAAACCTAAAATATTGTCATTTGGTAATGAGTTAAGCATCAACTAACTGAAGCTATATATTGTATTTGGAAAAGACAAAAGGAAATACTTGACTGTTAAGCTTTAACAGTTTATTGCAATTTTCTGGATATTCTACTTGGCAGTGATCACAACAGTATAACAACAGCCTTGGGCAACTGAGTAAAGGAACACTTTCAGTCAGTATCATGGCATTGTTAGGTTGATTTCATGCTAGATCATTTTGGCCAAACTATCTCTCAACAAGTATGACAGTGTCTCCCAGGATTAGACTGGACTTTTTATGCAGGCTAATCTTGATATACCCTGATCACAGATAAACAATAAAATTGCCCTCAGCATACTAGAAATAAAGAAAAGAGACAGACAGCTTGATAAAAATCTGATTTTTGCAAACATACAAGTACCTATGACATACTGATATCAATGAATACTTATCCACTGATAATGACAATGGAAATACTGTATCAATGTTAAGAGAATGGGGAATCACATATTTCTTTTCTTTTGTCACACTGCAAGGAAAAATGTTGGCACTTTAACCCTTTACCAGATGTCAAGATTCTAGCCTTGTCCAAATTGAAAGCATTTGCAGACAACAATTTCAATCTGGATTAAATGCTGCAATTGTTCTTCGATACAGTAGAAAATATTGTGGGAAAAGGAGAGAAGGCTGGTTAGCAGCATTTTCTCCTTTTCCCACAACTTTTTTCATCAGGCTTCTTTCCTTGGGAAAACTCATCACTGTGTGGTAAAGGGTCAATGAAACGCTATACATGTAATTAATGTCCTTCTCAGTCTACTGTCATCCAATCAAAGATCAATGCACCATATTCCAACAAACTTACTTTGGGTTTCAAGATATCAAAATGGTGTCACAAAATTCACTTTCTTTGTATACACCATCATAAAATTCCCAGGTTTGATACTCTTCCCTTACAGTTTTTGCACTCCTTAGGCAAGACAAAATTTTAGACCTGTCTAAACTCTTAGTATTGGTATAAAATGATTCAAATATTGCTAAAGTTGTGAAATTCCTTTGGATAGATTGACTTTTTTTTGGAAAGAAGGACATGCTGCATAGGACTCTGGAAATAGTAAAAATAATTCAGAAAATACAAAACCTGTAACAAGGTCTAACAAGAGCAATGCATGCTGGTGCTAAATTCAGCTGCAGTGGCTTGTTTTCAGTGAAAGTTCCAAGTCAAAAAAAGGGGGATAACTGTCTCATATGTTTCCCATTTGATAGTGAAAAGGGAGTCCAAGTTTTATGTAAACATCATTAGTAATGACAGAGATATTATAAAATGTCAAAGTTTTTGCTGGACTACAACATATTTGCTAACAACAATAACAAGGCTATGACAATACCTCTATATATTCTTTTAAACAGTCTACCTAAATATGTGTAAAACCAAGATTAAAATTAATGTAAAATGTTCAAATATATTAAGTCCAGAATAGCAGAAACAAGTTCAAACAACAAGTATGAAAAAATATGAGTAAACATATTGAATGTTTGTTATAACTTTCTTGACTCTAGCACTGTCAATATAATATGGGAGATACTCTGACCAAACAGACTACCCCAAAACAAGCGATTGTGTCAGTTTTGTAATGAACCAGAAATAGAAGACAGTTTTTCATGATTAAAATGCCAAGTTCATCAAAAATTTTATTGAACAAGGCCTAGTATTTAAATTTTGTCAATATTTTAAACACAAGGAGTAACTCAGTTTTTATAAATTTAGTCAAAATTAAATTTCTATGCAATGAAACAAATAAGCAACTTTCTGAGTTCTTCAAATTAATTGAATATCTTAACTGAGTGATACATTAGCTACTTCTTTCTCTAATTACATCCCATGTGATCCCATTCTTAATATAAGTTATTACCCATTGTTTATATGTATAATTATTGAAATATCACATGATAAATGATTTTTTTCACTTTGTTTTGAAAATGACTACATATGATTGGTACTCGTCATAAAGTGTGTGTTCAGTTCTGTTATAAGTATTTTGTTTTTATGTAGTTTTCTAAGCTATGGAAAAACTTCCTCCCCTGCCCTAATTTGCAGTTCATGACACTTTTTTTCATTTTTGAAACAGGTAAAAAAAGTCAAAGATAAATTATATGGCTTTAACATTTTACCAGACAAATAAGTCTTCGAATTATCCATTTTGAAGGCATCAAATTAAATTTGTAGACGATTCATTCACTCAAACACCACTTTATTTTGTAACTTTTACCTAGTTGCTGCTCTCTCTGTCAAGATAAGATATAGGCCTACTACCTAAACATTTTAAGTTTTTACTTTTTCAGTCGGATCAACAACATTCTTTTTCACAAAAAACTGAAAAAGATGTTGTTGTATTTCACACAGTCATAAATAGAACAAAGTAATACATATGAAAAGATGAAAAAAAAAAGTTTAGTAATCTGTATTAAAACATGAAAAAAAAAAAACAACACACTGAGCACCATTTTGTGACTAAATCATAGTATGTTACTTGAAGTTTGTTGATACAGTTGACCTGAGATTTTTTTTTTCAAAAAGTCAGTTGTTTCCCTTCAAACTGTAATAAGCTCTGACAGTAACCTATTTCTATAAAAACTTGTTAAATCTCACAATGGCAATTGTTTCCATACCATCTTGTATTTTAAAAGTCTCTGAAATAAAAGAACTTAGTTAAGTCATGAATAAAAGATTTCTCCTTGAAACAAGATGGTTACCATAATGTTTACACATAAATATATCTAAAACAGGATAAAGGTTTGGCATTACACAACCCCAACAACATGAAAGTCACCTTCAAAATTGAATTTTTTCAAAACAGGCTGTTTTGGGTCAAAGTCCACTTTTCCATTCCCTGACTCATGACTTGTCTGAGCCATGTTGAGATTTTGAGAGGAGACATTGATCTCTTTATGCAGATATTTCATGTTATTCAACACTTCGTTTTGATTGAGTTTCACATTTTCATATAAAGTGTCAGACGTAATACGACCACCAGTCTCATCTGACAAGTCATCAAGTTTCCCAACTGAATTGCAAGTTGCATTTTTATCCAATTTCAAATTATTGCATGTAAAACTATGCTGCTTTCTGTTCAGGTTACACTCCTCTTTTTTAAAGTCATCACATCGTTCTGAACCTCTGGGAGAGCTAAAACCACTATCAGCTAGAGATAGCTGCTCTGTATGAGACAGTACTTTGTCAAAATGCTTATTAACAACCAATTGTGTATCTATGACAGTGTTAAGACTGTGCTCACTGCTCTCTGTCCCATCTACAGCACTATCCTGTGAACTATGTTCTTGACTAGAGTTTGACTGGACGGTTCCCTGCTCACTATTATTCTCAGAAAGCCTGTCATGTTCTTGAATTCCTCCATCAACACTGTATCTATCTGCAACAGTCTGTTTTGAAATGGTGTCACAATGGTAATCTTTCCCTCTCTCCTTCTGTATTCTTTTATGAGTTCTCTCTGGTAATTTAGGTTTGACACTTTCTGTATTGGTTATATGAACATTTGCATATATATGAGCATCAACTAAGTCAGTCTGTCTACTATAGGAGTCAAAAAAAACTCTCTGATCTGGATTTGAATTCTGATATAGATGTTCCTCACCTTCACATGCAAATTTCCTACTTATTACAGAATCATTGGCATGTGCAGTGTAGCTTTGCATATGTGACCTTGACCTATGAGATCTATGTCCTTTATAACTTGAGCGAGTTTCATCATTTTCAATGTCCATACAGTTTACTCCACTACTGCGTGACATTCCTAAAGTAGAATACTTCTCTGGCATCTCACCATGGTAGTGCATGCTAATATCAGCCTCATCTTGGTGTGGGGAAGAGTTTGAATTTAGATTTGAGCTCATACCACTTACATGGCGCACATTAGAATGGTGACTTGAATGTTTATTAGTATGCAACTTTGATTTTCGAGACTTATGAGGCTTCTTTGATTTCCCTTTCTCATGTTTGCTAACTGGTATGCACTCAGAGTCTAAATCTTCTTGCCTATAACTTTCAGAGACGGCTGGAACTCGAGGTGTAGAATTTAGCATTGGATGTGTGACGTAATTTGCGTGTACAGCATCATTGGCTTGTGACAAACGTGTTGGAAGGGAGCTAAGTCGAATACTTGGCTGACCCATACTGGTCCTGTGAGTCTGATACATACCTAAATCTAGTGGCGAGTCTCCATCTGAAGGACTGTTTACAATCACAAGTGGTGATCTAGCTTTACTACGATGAGACTTCCTATGTGTACGTCTATGTCCACTTGGAACAAAATTATGATTTGTATTTTCAGTTGCGGTGGTGAAGGGAGAATTTCTGTCAGGAACAGAATTGGCTCCAAGATAGATGCTACCATGTCCAAGTTCTGTTGGAAGACTGTTTAGATGATGCCAGGTGCCAGACTTGACAATTTGTTGTTGGACCCACGTCTCGGTGCGAACCTGTTTATCTAACTGCTGTTGATACCACATCCATTCAGGAGGAGGAAACTGTGCAGAAAATGAGGCATATTCAACAGCTTGTTTCTTTGGCTCTGGTGCAGATTTCTTTTTGTTTCTTCCAAACAGCTTGGAGAATAAGGAAATTTTCTCTGTAATTATAAATGACATTTATTAAAGCCAGAAGACATATGGCTTGCAACGTGCGAAAAGGGACATTCGGACATTGCACAATCCGCGCAGGCTAATCCCAGACAGCACTTCACATTTTCATTAGATTTTGTCCTTCAGTGGACTTCTACTAAACAGAAAAAAATCATATAACGGAATACGTTATCTCGGATTAGCCTTTGTGGATTGCGTAGGCTGATCCGAGATGACACTTTACGAGATGTCCAAATGCCCCTTTTTCGCATGTTGCAAGCCATATATAGTAATCACCTGTTCTCATGTTTATTTATAAAAATCCTTCTTAGGATATGAAGACACCTTTCTACCATGGGGTGTTTGGAACTGATGATTGTATAGTGAAGGATTATCGTCTATGTAATATAAACATGAAAACCGAACTCTATTCCAGGGCATAAAGTAGACAATCTAAACATATATCACTTAACACTTCCCTAACACAGTTACATACACATGTATCAGTTAGAGAAGGACGTTTTCACACTTCCCTGACACATTTACCTCTGGCAGACTTTCCTTTATGTTACAGTAGCCCATTTCATAAAATGCTGGTCTTGAATTAGAAATCTGTCAGGAGTAATCTCTCTCTTTGAAATGTTTTTCTAATCTAAGATACATTTTGCTACAATTTATGATCATTCACATTATTTTGAATGATTGCTTTCATAATGCATTTCTGTTGGAAGGTTTGGTGTATGGTGTTTCATGTCTTTAAAAATGCACTTGTATTGCAGGGCACCAGTCCTGTTCTTGCTTTTTCGGAGTTTCTTTTACCAGAACTTACGCCAATATTCATCCCATCACATGGGTGCTTTTCAGCATCCCGTGATCAGAGGTACAAGAGGAATGTATGGAAATTGATTCTGGAAGAAATACTGACAAAAACTAGAGCTATCACTTAACGTGATCAGACCCTTTCCCCACCTTCCCACCACCAGCTCCTTATCACAAAACAGGTCTGTGTCACAGAATGCAGAATGGTTAAGTACAAAAGTAAGAGTTGAAAAAATTAAAAAGCATGTAATTTCGCAATAAATCACTGCAGGGTAATGCAAATTGCACATACTCAACTTCATACATATAAAGGAACACTGTGTGTAAATTTGAGTTCAATACCTGAAGAACAATTGGAGTATTTCGCCAGACAAATTTGTGTCTATTGACAGACAGACAACCATGGTGATTCCAGTATACCCCCTTCCACTTTGTTGTTGTGGATATAAAATAATTTCTTTTATCCTTATGCTTTATCTATGAATTATCTTATTACTTTTGCACTTATTTCTGCCTTCCCCCCCCCCCCCTCAAAAAAAAAAAAAAAAAAAGTCTTTGCAAAAGTGAGAACTGGATTAATACAAGTTGCATACCTTTTTTTAGTTTCTCTGTTTTAACAACTGGTTCTGAACTTGTCTCTTCTGTAGGTATCCTGTTTTCCTTTTCATTTCTTCCTTTAACTGAAGAGCTCCTTCTTAAACTCCCAGAATGCATCACCTCATCTTTCTTGTTTCTATCTCTAGATCTCCTCACACTGAAACTCATACTTCTTTGTGACCTCTGTACAGGCATCTCCTACAATGATCAAATTAACCCTTAACTCATTACCCAAACGACAAATTTTAGGTTTGTCAGAATCGAAAGCATTTGCAGACAACAAAATAAAAGTGACTGAAAATTTAAAATTTGTTTTATCAAGGTTAGAAAACATTGTGGGAAAAGGAGAAAATGCTGGTTACTAGCATTTTCTCCTTTTCCCACAATGTTTTCTAAAGGCTTCTTTCTCACGGTTGTCAAAAGTAGGGATTGAGTGGTAATGGGTTAACTCTTTACCAGAGAATCCAGTTTTAATGACCCTTAGGGAAAAAGCCCTTATTAAACATTGTGGGAAAAGGAGGGTCCTTTTTCGACAATATTTTCAACTCTATCAAGGAGGAATTGTGCCATGTGAGTCATCTCTAATATTTTGCATGTAATTGCTTTCAATTTGATTCAGTCTAAATTTTTGTTTGGTAAAGAGTTAACAAAACTATGACATCTTTTTGTAACCTATGGTGAAAGAATCTGAAAACAATTGACAAATGGGTGAAAATTAGGGTAACCTGAGTTTTCCACTTTTCACACAAAGCCTTTTATCCATTCAAATACAACTTTTGTCAATATGGCAATGATTTTGTTTAAAATAACGAAATCTTCAACTAGAGAGATATAATGACCTTTTTGATAAAATGTCAGAAGTAAATTCATGTGATTTTGAACTTACAGAGTTTATTACATGTATACTAGTGCAAGTCTAAATTACATTTTAATTAATTCTCAAGAAATTTCTAAATTTCAAAGTAAGTAATACTATTTTTGATTGACTAAGGTTTAGCGAATCAGAAATTACATTACTTTCATAATTCAGATAAGTTTAAAAAAAAATCTATTAACTCTTTACCACACAAAAAAATTTTAGACTGGTCCAAATTGAAAGCATTTGCAGATGACAAAATAAAGGAGACTGAAAAACGGGAAGGGTAGAAAACACTGGGGGAAAAGGAGAAAATGCTTGTTACTAGCATTTTCTCCTTTTCCCCCAGTGTTTTCAAAAGGCTTCTTTCTCAGGGGCTTCAAAAGTAGGGATTGTGTGGTAATGGGTTAAGAACACCCTGACCAAGTTTTACTAAGGTAGTTGCGAACAAATTTATGTAAGTTTTCCAATTATAGTAAAGTGGTATATTTTGTGTCATGAGATAAAAGATAACTTCCAAAATTATCTTAGAAAACTACTGTAATAAATCAAAGTTTCCTGCAAATTTTATCTATTCATTTTATCTAGATGAAAATTCCAGGAATACCCTACTAGAGAAAGTAAATATCAAATAAACAGACTGTCCCCCAAAAAATATGTCAGTAAAAAATGGCCAATTATGCTCAATTACTGCCTCAATTACTCAGAGTTTTAACAGCCCTGAGGAAGAAGGCTTTTCAAACCATTGTGGTAAAAGACAAAAAATGCTGGTTACCGGCATTTTCTCCTTTTCTTGTAATGTTCACTTTACTTTCAAAGAAAGCTTCCATCAGGCAAGACATATTTGTCACCTGCCAATGCTTTAAAATTACACAAATCTAGAATTCTGTCTTCTAGTACAGTTGAGATTATTACAGGTGCATGTATACAGTAGTCTACTGTAGCTCTCTGAGGATGCAACTTTGAGGGAACATGGCATTACTACAAACAAGTTTTTTTTTTCAATAATGTTTCCTGAAGCCATCCAACCATTTTCTTCTGCGGCACATTCACTATTTCGTGGTATGTCTAAAAACTTAACTCATTACCAAATGGGAATATTCTAGGCTTGTCAAAACTGAAAGCATTTACAGTTGACAAAATAAAAGTGACTGAAAATTTGAAATTCCTTTTGTGAAGGGTAGAAAACATTGTGGAAAAAGGAGAAAATGCTGGTTACCAGCATTTTCTCCTTTTCCCACTATGTTTTCTAAAGGCTTCTTTCTCAGGGTCCTCAAAAGTTGAGGTTGTGTTGTAATAGGTTAAGGCACAAAGATGATGCTTATATACCTTGCTCAACTCTTTCCTGTCATGAAAGTCTGTTGGACCAATCATATTGTCTTCTGCATCCACCTGACAGGAAATGGATCTAGTTTGTGGCTTCAGTGGTTGACTGAAATGTTAGAACATTTTCTTTTAACTCTTTACCACACAATCCTGACTTTTAATGACCCTGAGAACGAAAGCTCTTGAAAACATTGTGGGGAAAGGAGAAAATGCTGGTAATCAGCATTTTCTCCTTTTCCCCACAATGTTTTCTATCCTGCTGGAAACAAATTTCAGTTTCTGAGATATTTTGTCGTCTGAGAGTACTTTTGATTTGGACAAGTCCAAAATTATGTCGTTTGGTAAGAGTTAAATCTACAAGCTTGTGACCATAGTGTATTCAATGGATCTATGCCAAAGTGCTTTACATACAGGCATTATTAACTCATTGTAAAGGCTTTTCCTATTCTGGCTCTAACACATTTTGAGAGCCCATAGAGATGTTCAACGACCTAAAGAGGTTAAGTTTTGTTATCATTGCATAAAATATTGTGCATTAAATCTAAAGATAGGCACAAAAAAGTGAGAAAAGGAAAGAAGAAATTATATATGCTCGAGTCGGCATAACACCCACACAACAAGTTTTAGATTGTTGAAATGAAAACCATCTGCAGACAACAAATTCAAAATAAGTGAAACTGATACTAACTTCTCTGGTTGGGTCAACAAATCAACAAAGAGAATTTAACAACAAGATTTGACAAGCATGTGCTTCAACTTATATTAAGTACAATCATGACAACAAAAGGACAGCATGTGGTGTCATTATGCTCGACTGTATTTGCCTTCAGAAATAGATTGAATTTCAGAGAAAATTCTATGTCAAAAAAGGAGGCAATACTGTTGTCAAGACATTTTGATCATTACCTGCCCATGTTTAATTGGTTCCCCCTTGTGACAGTTACATAGTCAAAGTTTGAAGTAATGACAGAGATATTACATAATGTTGAAGTTTTTTTCATGACAAGCTGCAAGTCAGAAAAAAAAAACTGTTTCAAAAATATTTGGATGATTACCTGCCCTTGTCATATGGTTTCCCTTTTGATAGTTACAAACTAATCTGAAGTAAATATCTTCAAAAAAGAAAAATAATATTAAATGTTAAAAAGTTAGCAAACAATAACAGAGCTAGGACAATGATATGTTATATTCTTCAAAAACAGCAAAGTTAAAAAAGCAATTTTACCTAAATATAGCTGGTATATACATGGGGTGTAAATGTGTCCATGGTGCAAACACGGTTGACTGTGTATCATCTCCATGGAAACGAAATGTATCTGGTGTTACAACAAAATAACCACATCCTGAAAATAAAAATTTGAACGATAAGTAAAGGTACAACTTCTTCGAATCCTTACAATATGTGCATCCATCTCTTCAATCTAAAACTGAGGCAGGGAGCAGAGAAACACCATCCTCGGAACCCAGGTTTAAGCATTATGTTACTCTCGATTAAAGAATGAACTGAAACTGGGTCAACCAGGATGAGAAACACAAACTTTCAAAAAGTATAATTCTTTAGTTCTTAAATGTCAGTGCTGCCACTGTTTCCAACTATAATGTCATTGGGTTGTCATTCTAATAATACTAAAGGAAAAGCCCAGCTGTTGCAAATCTTCAAGATTGTGTGAATGGCAAAATATTTTGATATTGGTCCAATCTTGATCTTCACCATTAGAAGCAGTTTGATTAAACACACACTTTATTGATACCAAGCATCTGATTTTGCTTTAAATTTTGTAAGAGAGAGCTTTTCATTTGCCATGAAATCTTATTTCTAACCTGTTTTAGTCCACAAAAAATTAAAGTGATTTTCCATTTGGGGAATGGAAATGAGTCTTTACCCAATGACAAAATTTCAGACTTAAAGCGTCTGTTGACAAAATATTCCAATTAGCTCTTATTATTGGGTTTATCCATGAAACAATCCAAAACATTCAGAAAAAAGACAGAAATGTTAGTTTCCAGCCTGTTTTCTTTTTCCAACTATGTTTTCAAAAGTTGAATTTCTCTGGATCATTAAAACTTGGGTTTGTATGGTAAAGAGTTTTCCCATAACCACACAATTCTGTCACTCTTTTTCTAGATAGGCCAAAAACATGGGCAAAAGGCAAAAATAGAGAAATTGCTTGCTGAAGGAAGATACTTATTTTTACTGATTTGGAAAAAATTATCAGAAAAGGGGCAATTGCCTGTAAAAAGGAATTGTTCCTTTCAGCGGAATGTTTTCAAAAAGCTCTTCATACAAAGGTCATAAAAGAAGATTTGTAGTAACAATGGGTTATTTTATGAAGCAAGAAAGGGATTATCTCTGTTATCAAACCTACAATCTGCTGTACTGCAAAATTGTTAGCTAATAGTTATAAATACCCACAACAATAAGATTAAACTGGAATGCAAATGTTTAGCTTTTTCCCTGCTGAGCTCCTGAAATGAAAATCTATTCTTTACCCAGACCTTTAAAACCTTTTTCCAATCCTAAATTGAAAAAAAATATAAGGCAGACTGAGTTTGGAAATATTGAACAAAAAATGAGACAAGAGGGTCATGATGGCCAAAGGTTGCTCATCTGAGTCTTTAGACCTTACATGGTCCAATTCTAATCTCTTCCCAGATATTATGACAAACAGTACAAGTTTCATCATGTGTAATGGATTGAAATTGTGGCTTGTAGAACGTACAAAGGTTTTACAAGAATTTGTCCAAGAGACTGTCTTTTTAGCCAACCATAGCACATCTTCAAACTTGTAGGCCTAAATATTCTCGAGGCAAACTTTCATGAGTACTGGATACAAACTGTGGCCTCCAGAGAGTACACAAGGTTTTTACCATTTTCCACAATTTGATCTCATTACCTTGTTTTTACCCAATGTGACCCATTTTTATTCTCATCCATGATGTCATCCAAAAAGTATTCTGATTAACTTCTGGTCTCTAGAGTGTACATAAAGTTTTCTAACATTCGAGTGATGGAATAACTTTACAAAAAAATACAATTTGTGTTAGGCATATGAAACATCTTTCGTTTAAGATTACTCACAAATTACAATGTATTAACAAAACTACTAACATTGAATTGTAAGGTATGATGGGAGATGGCAACGACTCCCATCATACCAGTTGACATGGCTAATAAAAAAAAATTTTCTCATACTGAATATGAGACCTATTTTGTTTGCCCATGTGTGACACATTTTTAAACTAATCAGATTATCATCAAGATAACTATTCAATTGAACCAACTTTCATGAGTATTAAGTCCATATTTGACAGAACATGTGCCCTCTAAAGTGTACAAAAGCTTTTTCTGACCTGGTGATCCACTGACCTTGCATGCATGACCTTTGTTTTTGAATGCATGTGTCTGATTTTCAAACTCTAAATACTGGTACATGTACATGTGTATTTTAAAGACAAACATTGTGAGCAATCTTTTAACAAACAAATTAACCCTTTCCCAAATGATCCCCTTTTATCCTTTTTCTATAGTATTTTCTACCCCATAAGTGAACTACATGTATATCTTATCTGTTCAAATGCTGGTTACTACACTTTCTCTTTTTGCAGAGCTGTTTTCTACCATCTCACAGAACTACATCTCATCTGGGCTAATTTTAATTTTGTTGTCTGCAGGTCAAGTTTGGAAAAATCGTCTATTTGTAACTTGGGAAAGAAATAGGAAATCATCTCAATCTGAAACATAGCCCACTAACTGTTGCTCAACCTTCTACAGTCACATTTTATTCTGTCTTCTGCAAATCCTTTATATCAGCAAGTCTAATTTTTTGGCATTTGTTAATATTAAGTATCTACATTGAGAAAAAGGCAAAACATAATTTTAGGGTGAGCAAAAAAATATCTAACATCCTAAACTAATAAAGCCTTGATTATTTTTCTTTCTTCATTCTGGAATAATTAAAAGAGATTTCTACAAGATTATAGTTACATTAAGTGTTCTTATCTTTCCATCTAAAAACCCTTTTAGTAGTGATGGTTCTTTTCATACCCAACAACTGCAGGAGAATAAAAGGCAACAATTTATGACCAAAAATATAAGCCATAATACTTTGACAGAAAGAATAACGTTTTTTTTTTTCATTAAAAAAAAAAAATTACAATGTTTCTGTGGCAAAAAACTATTTTCTTGCAAATAAACAACAATGTGTTTGTCTGAAAATGTTTTGGAAAACCATCAGTGGCTACAGGAATGTCATCCTTATACTCAACAATTCAATGTAAAAACAACCATGTTGTAGAAGGCTTTTGAAATCAATGCGGAAAAATAAGGAAATACTGGTAACAAGCATTTTCTCCTTTAACCACAATATTTTCCACCCTCTCAAAGACATTCCATCGTTTGATCCACATTTAATTTATTGTTTTCAAATTTCTCCCAAGTTGCAGTCTATAATGTATAACACCTCTGGAGGAGACCGAGAAGGTAAACACATTACATAATATCAAATAATGCCTTGGGTGCATTGCTGTTTAATCACAGAAAATAATTACAGACATAACATTCACATCAGATCCTAGGAGAAACCCTAGATTTCATTAACTGCCGACTTAATTTAATATCATTCCCAAGAAATTGAAAATCATCCTATGTCTTATAAACACATTTCTGCCTGAAAAAAAACTTGCAACCAATAATTCCTATATGTCATCAGATTAGAACATAATAAAAGTTGATTCAACATCAATATTTTAAGTGCAATACAATTAACCCTTTACCAAACAATCCCTGGTTTGTACGTCCAATAGGTAGAAGCCTTCTGAAAACATTGTGGGAAAAGGAGAAAATACTGGTAAGCAGCATTTTCTCATTTTCCCACAATGTTTTCTACTCTTCTAAAGTCTAGATTCAATTTCTGAGTCAAGTTTATTTCGTTGTCTGCAAATGCTTTCAATTTGGACAAGTCTAATTTTTTTTGTTTGGTAAAGAGTTAATCAAGACTAGTGAAAACAATGTGTCAAAGTGCTCTCTATACCAACTATCTCCTTTTAACACAACATATTTCAAAAGCAGTGTGACAACAAGAAGTCAAGGCAGAACATAATTGTAGCACCGGTTTGCGATTTATTATTCACCCCTTATCTTCCAAAAAAGATTGGAAATCTAATGTGTTTCTATTTGGCTAAGAGAGCAGACTGAGATCAACCTACATAATATTATGCTGAGTGATCTTGTTCTACACTCTTTGCCTCTCTCAATGTGATGCTACTAAATATTGTCCCATTCATTTTTGTACAAACAACAGTAATTACACTGCAATTTTGCAACAGTTCTTCCTGTATGTTCATTTTGGATGCATCCAAATAGGAGTAAAAAGTATTTAAGAAAGTTTAAATTATCAGACATAATTTTGCACAGTCAATGACCTTACTTAACCTTTCCCAAACGACAAACTTTTGGACTAGGCCAAATTGAAAGCATTTGCAGAAGACAATTCAACTCTTGCTCAATAGATGATTTCTGTCTATGATAGGGTAGAAAACATTGTGGGAAAAGGAGAAAATGCTGGTTACCAGCATTTTCTCCTTTTCTCACAATATTTTCAAAAGGCTACCATTCCAGATCCGTAAAAACCAGGGATCGTTTGGGAAAAGGTGAAGCATGCTACTTTATTCTCTACTACATGACAAACTTTATACTATTTCAGATTCAAAACATCTGCAGAAAATATATTCAAACTCAGTATAAATTCATTAATCTCCCTGATACAGTAGAAGACATTGTGGGAAAGGGAGAAAATGCTGGCAACCACCATTTTCTCCCATTCCCACAATGTTTTCACATCCTTTCTTTCCCAGGGTCATGAAAACCCAAGATAGTTTATTAACCCTTTACTCCACAGATACTCATTTCTACGCATTGCTTGTATTAGCCTTTCGAAAACATTGTGGCAAAAGGTGAAATTGCTCGTCACGAGCAATTTCACCTTTTGCCACAATGTTTTCTATACTATCAAAAGGTGTCATATACACATAAGAAATGGCTTCATCTTTGCTGTTATTTAGGGTCAATTAGAGATACCATAGAAATGCCTTATCGGGTAAAGCGGTAAAGGGTTGATACTCATGAAAATGATAAACATGATATACATTAAGCCTAAGTTCAGTTTTGCCAAACAATATACAATGTAAACATTTTACAAAACAATCCCAAACTTTTTAGTGAGCCATCACAGGTAGAAGGCTTCTGAAAACATTGACAGAAAAGCATTTTCTCCTTTTTCTGTAATATTTTCTGCTAACATGTTGACAAATCATGTCATTCCCTTACTGTTTGTTGTGATCTATCCTTTGCATCATGCATTCAACTACAAAAATTCTAAATTAAGTTGCATAGTAAAGTGTTGTACAGCAATAAAACAAAATGTTTAAAGTAACCTACCATCCATATCTAGTTTTTCCCCTCCTTTAAATCTTCCCTAATTACATTTTAATAGCCAACCTTTCAAAAAGTATTGTAAATTAGTTTTGGAATTTGTTCTTACAACATATTACATATCCTTGCATTTTTCAATAGATCATTATCAATGTACTGACCAATAAAAAATAATGGATATACATATTTTTCTGCACTAATGGACATTTTGATCCCTTTGTCCCCAAAGGAGATTTTTCTTGGTATTGAGAAATTCTTCGACCTTTCTCCATTGTTAATGTATTTTTCCTTGACTATGAAAAAGCAAATCATCTTTCAAAGTCCATTTCCAATTTGCAATTTACCTTGCTTTCCTGATAATTTTTTATGAAATTCTGATGTAAGAGTCAAGAATAACAATCTTGTCTTCAGTGATGCTTCAGAAATAAGACAGTGACCAAAAGGGTCTACATTGACTACATTCTTTAGTTTGAAAATAATGTGACTGCAGTCAAACAAATCATAATTGAAAGACATTATCTAAATGTCATCTACAACACATGACATCCTTTATACATGTAATTTCACTGAAGGATTTTGAAATCACAGTTTCAATGACGTTTATGTGGAAAAGCAGCAAGTGACTTGGTGAAGAATCTTAATAAATGGTAAAGAAAATCCCAGGGTAGAATGCATAGGTGCACTGGCTACAGCAATATAACTGAAATAATGTCAAAAACAGCCTTAAACACCATCCAAACAACCCAAGATGTTGATGGACCTTCCTATGAGAGAAAATATCTATAGAGAAGAACTATTACCAGTGTTGGGACATTAAAAAATACACCATGGTGACCATGAGCAATTTCTGCATAACCCTGTTTTTCTTTTTTTAACTTTTTATCAAACAAGAAAATTTTAGACCGATCCAAACTGAGAGCAATTACAGATGACAGAATAAATGTGACTGAAAATTGAAATTAGGTTATGAAAGGGTAGAAAACGCTGTGGGAAAAGGAGAAAATGCTGGTTACCAGCATTTTCTCCTTTTCCAACAATGTTTTCAAAAGGCTTCTACCACACAATGCCAAGTTTTAATGACCCCCAAGTGAGCTTTTGTAAACATTATAGGAGGAGAAAATGTTGGTAACCAGCATTTTGTTCATTTCCCATAATGTTTTCTTTTCTTTTATATACAAATCCCATTCCTTGTGCCACATTTACAATGTCCCTTTGAAATTTTTCCAGTTTGATTCTAAAATTTCGTCATGTGGTAAAAGCGACTGAAAATTTGAAATTTGTTTTGTGAAGGGTAGAAAACATTGTGGGAAAAGGAGATAATTCTGGTTACCAGCATTTTCTCCTTTTCCCACACTGGTTTCTAAAGGCTTCTTTCTCAGGGGCGTCAAGCGTAGGGATTGAGTGGGAATGGGTTAATGCTTTACCACACAAAAAAGTCTGAGACTTGTCTAAACTATAATTGTCCACAGAAGATACAATAAATAATTTTATCAAAAAAAATTCAGGTTTGTCTTTGAAAGAGTACAAAAGAATGTGGGCAAAGGAGAATTGTTGTTTACCATCATTTTTTAATTAATGCCACAAAGTTTTCAGAACTCATCTTCTATATAGCATTGTTTTAACTTGGGACTGTTTGGTAAGGGATTTGACAATTACATGTATCATTTTTTACACGGAATTCACACTAGGTACTTACATGATACAGGAAAAGGATTATTTATCATAAGGGTACCATTTAAATTGATGAAAAAAGAAGTCATGCATTTTAAATAAATGTACCGGTATTAACTCTTTACCATACAATCCTACATTTTAAAGACACTGAAGAAAAACCCTTTAAAAAAAAAATGCAGGAAAAGCAGTAAATGCTAGTTACCAGCATTTTCTCCTTTTCCCACAATGTTTTTTACCTTGCTGGAAACAATTTCCAATTTTTGAGTTACGTTTATTTTGTCATCTGCAAGTGCTTTCAATTTGGACACGTCTGAAATTTTGTTGTTTGGTAAAAAATTAACTCTTTACCAGACGACAAAATTTATGACCTGTCCTAATTGAAAGCATTTGCAGATGACAATTTCATACTGGCTAAAATGACGCAATTTTTTTTTTGACAGAGTAGAAAACTTTGTGGGAAAAGGAGAAAAATCACCCATTATGTTTTTAAAAGGCTTCTTCCTTAAGGTCGTTAAAAGTCGGGACTGTGTGGTAGAGGGTTAAGCAATATAAGGGTGTGTGATTATTTTCAAGCTGCACTTGTGAATTATACTGATCAATTTTCGCATGGCAAATCAAAAGACCAAAGCAGTCTCAAAAAATTATATTATTTCAACATGGCTCATTACACATTGTAGCTTGCTGGGACAATTTCGCATAAAGTCTTTACCAAACTACAAATTTTTGGACTGGACTAAATTCAAAGCATCTGAAGACAACATATTAAATCTTGTTAATATAATTATTTCTGATTTTGATATGGTAGAAACTATTCTGGGAAAAGAAGAAAATGCTGGATACCTGCATTTTCTCCTTTTCCCACAATATTTTTTAATAGGCTTCTTTCTCAGGGTTGTTTAAAGTTGGGGTTGTTTGGTAAAGAGTTAAACAAATGAAAGAGTTTAAACAAACCATTGTTAATGAATATTCTTAGTCTGGTTCTCTAGAATTTTCTAAATATGAAAGTTTTTAGCAAAATTTCTGACTAGCCAAATCTAGAAAAAGACATACAATATAGATTAAGGATGGTTGGTGAATACTGATTGATCCAGGTTTGGGTTTGAACCAACATGACATGGTTTTCTGCACAAAATACCATACAATCTGACAGAGTATCATGACGTTTGGAAGGAAAAATACAAATCTTCTGAAGTCTAAACAAAGTTTCTTTTGCAGGAAAAATTTGATCGTACTTAAAAAAAAATCCAGCAGAACAAAAAAACTTACGATCTAATATTATTCCAGCATTAAAAAGCAAATATTTGGATGGCTGCCATTCCTTGATGTTAATGCGAGATGGAGGGAAGATATAACTCTCTCTCTCATGTGTGCCCCGTTAGGTCTCTGCGAGGAATGGCAGCTAAAAATGATGCAAAAAAGATGTATGTCATGACCATGTATTGCTTTACATGCGTACAACACTTAGATCGCACTGTGCATTACGGACTCTCACTGAAGCTATCTTTCTTGCAGATAGAAAAAAAGAATTCAAGAAATGTTTCCGTACAATCAAATCTTGATCTAAGCCTTTGACAAACACAGGCCACCTACAGCAGTAAAAGAATGAGCATCTTTTAACTCTTTCCCAAAGAAGCCTTGGTTTTTACGTGGTTTCTGCAGTAAAAGTCTTTTGAAAAAACTGTGGGAAAAGGAGAAATTGCTCGTAACGAGCAATTTCTCCTTTTCCCACAGTGTTTTTACCCTTTTCGAGAACTTTCTACCATCTTCTCCAAATCTAAAATTGCCGTCTGCAAACACTTTCGGTTTGGAAGTGTCCGAAATTTGTCGTTTGGTAAAGGGTTAACTCTTTACCAAACAACACAATTTTAAACTTGTCCAGACTCAAAGAATTTGCAGTGGACATTGACCCATTACCACACAATCCCTACTTTTGACGACCTGAGAAAGAAGCCAATGTTTTCTACCCTTCACAAAACAATTTTGAAATTTTCAGTCACTTTAATTTTGTTGTATGCAAATGCTTTTGATTTGGATAAGCCTAAAATATTGTCACATGGTAATGAGTTAAGTGAGGCTAAATAGTGGAAATTGTTTTAACTCTTTACCTCAGGACAGAAGAGCAGATTTGTCCAAATTTAAAGTGTTTGCAGAGAATATTTCAAATACATGTATGGCATATGATGAAGTTAATCTTTGATAGGATTGAGAGGACAGAGTCCTGGGAAGCTAACAAAATGGTGGTTAGCACATTTTTTTTCTTTTCCTTCTTTACAACTCACGAATGAGTGAGAAGAGGTAAAAAAAAAGTAGAAAACATTGTGGGAAAAAAAGAAAATGCAGGATGACAACACTTTTTCCTCATTCTTTTAATAAGCATGAGAAAAAGAGCAGTTTCTAAAAATTTTATCAAATGTCATTCCTTTTGGTATCTTTCACAAATCTATAGTTGTATTATGTATGTTATAAAGTAACCAGTACAAGCATTCTACATTAATATTGAGTATGAAGGAAATGGATAGAGTTTTATGATAAATTCCAGACAGAGGAAAAACAGAACAATTATTTTGATGGGCTCAATCTTATATCAGCCAGGTAATTTAACTACTCACCTATACTTTGGAAGCAATCCAGTTCACTGCTCGCTCTCTTAACCAAACAATTCCAGGTTTTCTCTACTCAAAGAAAGAAGCCTTTTGAAAACATTGTGAGAAATGGAGAAAATGCTGGCAAACCAGCATTTTCCCTTTTTCTCACAATGTTTTCTATCTTTCAAGACGAAATTTAAATTTTTGAGTCACATTTATTTTGTCATCCACAAATGCTTTCAATTTGGTTCAGTCCAAAATTCTGTTGTTTGGTAAAGAGTTAACACTTCACATTACAAAGCATTTCCACCTTTACACATAAAGGAGGAGGAAACATTTGGAAAAAGGAGGAAATAAAGGTAACTGCAGCCAGCATTTTCTTTTCTAACAATGTTTTCTACACTTTAAGAGACAAAAACCATGGTCTAAGCTGCATTTGATTTGTTGTCTGCAACTGCTTTGAATCTGGAGGATTCTGAAGTTTTGTCATGTGGTAAAGGGTTGATGAAATATTGAAACACTTACCAGCACATCCTCTTAATAAATTAAAAGTGTTTAGTGTCTATGTTCAGACAAAAGTAACATAACTCTGTTGTATTCTTGGTTTTAGACAGCCTTCAAAACACTGTAGGAAAAAGACTGACTGCTGGTTATATTAAGCAAATGAATGAAATTAGAAAAATAATTCCATTTACTTTCTAGTACAGATAACTGTCCCCAAAGGCGATGTTACTTTTCGACTGGTGTACAGTAAATATCCGAATATGAAAAAGACCACCGTAACCTCTCATTATTGAGACTAATTTATTTTCATTCTTCAAGAGTTGTCTTTCATATACATGTATGTTTTTAGGATCTAAAATTAGTATGTTAATGCAAAGCCTTAAAGACCAAGACAAATGTTTGCAAATGTTACAAGGTCATTAAAACTCGGGATTGTGTGGTAATGGGTAAGTAAAGAGTTCAATATTGTCAAATACCTTTATTTGGTTGTGCTATTAACTTTAGATATAAGGTAATCCTTGTATCTCTAAAATCCAGATTTATTTGCTTCTGCAGCTAGCGTATCCAGCATTAAGCAAGGTCTTTGATCTACATAGTCTGATAAATTGCCAAATATTCTGGAAATCGACATTTTGCTCTGACTGCAAATGCCCATTTCAATCATTTCAATCAATCAGGGTTAAAGGAGGCAAAAGGTAGACAGTTCAAACAAACTGCTCTTTTTGTTCTTTATTTTACACTTAGTACCTGCAAATGACTGCATCTGACTTGCAGCAGACCAATTCTGAAAACAACATGGTAAAAGGAGAAATCTCAACCCTTCACCAAACAAGTCAGTATTTTAGTGCCCTGTGAAAGACCAGCGTTTTCTCCTATATCCACAATGTTTTCAACCCTTTCAAAATTACAAAGGAGCAACATTTGATATGTCCTTTACAGATGCTTTTAATTTGGACAAGTTTAAAACTTGGTCGTTTGATAAAGAGCAAAAAGCTCATTTTTAACCTCGATTCAAATCAATTATCCATTTTTCTCTAGATTATTTTCAATGTCGGCTCCTGCAAAATTTATTTTAACAGGTATAAAGTCATTATTAATTTCAAGTAAATTGAACTCAGATTACATAGCCACTGAGTGAGCTAAACAGTTCTTTCAAACAAGTTGAAATGAGCTGGCAATTCACTCAATGAAATTAAAAAACAATTTTTCTTATGGGAAATCAGCATACTTCACTGAAATCAAAGGAAGATTTAATTGAGATTGGTAAATTGTACCTGACTTTCAGTTTTTAATTTCTTTACATCTTAACATCGTTTTTCTCTCTGATACCTGCCTTGACCCTTTCCCAAACGACAAACTTTTGGACTAGACCAAATTGAAAGCATTTGCAGATGGCAATTCAAGTCTTGCTGAAAAGATGATTTCTGTCTATGATAGGGTAGAAAACATTGTGGGAAAAGGAGAAAATGCTGGTTACCAACATTTTCTCCTTTTCTCATGATGTTTTCAAAAGGTTACTATTCAAGACCTGTAAAAACTAGGGATTGTTTGGGAAAGAGTTAACCCTTTACCAATTGACAAAATATTTGGCAAGTCTAAAAAAAGAATATGCAGACAACAACCTGAACATGGCTAAAATTATGGAATTTGTTGCGGACAGTGTAAAAAACACTATACAAGAGGGCAATGATGGCCCTGATGTCACTCACCTGAGTCTTTTGACTAAACATGACCTGCTTTAGATCTCTTTTGTGATATATTGATAAATACTCTACCAAGATTTTCATGAGTATTTGACTGAAGAAGATTCTTTGAAGATTTTGCTTAATGATCAGATCATTTAGTTATTGACCCGGAATGATCCACTTGCAAACTGGTCCAAGAAATCATCAAGACATACATTCTGTCCAAATTTAGTGAGTATTGCACTAAAAATGTGGCTGCTAGAAAGTACACAAGGTTTTGGAAAATTTGGTCTAGAGACCTAGTTTTTGACTGGACATGACCCATTTTCGAGATATCAAAACAAACATTCTTACGAACTTTTAAGAGATTTGGACTGAAAATGTGGCCTCTATAGCGTACACAAAGGTTTTCTAAGATTTTACCTAGTGACCTAATTTTTGATCAGACATGATTTCAGTATATTCCACAAAACATTTGATTTGATGGGGTATATTTACAAACTCTACAATATTTAGCATCATGATAAAAAAATTACTGCCAAAAGGAGAACATTCAAACTTAACCCTTTACCACAATCCTAACTTTTAACCCCCCTGTAAGAGAACCCTTTGAAAACATTGTGGGAAAAGTAGAAAATGTTGGTAACCAACATTTTCTCCTTTTCCCACAATATTCTCTTCCCTCCTAAAACAAATTTCAATTCTTTAGTCACATTTATTTTGTCATTTACAAATGCTTTCAATTTGGACCAGTCTAAAATTTTGCTGTTTGGTAAAGAGTTACACAGTTTTGGCAATGAAAGAACAGAACAAATGAAAAGTCAAAGATATTATGAAAATGTTAGAAATGTTTACCAAGTTTACTCCAAATGCAAGACGATCTGTCAAAACATTTATTACACTGGGGCTTTGTACGGCAGAAATTCCAACGCATCAAGCCACAGTAATTATGTACCCACTTTGTCTCATGTAAACTTATTCTAACTGATACTATGACATTTCAAATCAGCAGAGAAAAAAAATATGGATAAAGGGAGAGTATAGAACACCCTCACTGTCCTAGAGAGATTATGCAATTATAATTTATATGACTCTGATATACATTTATGTTTAGTGATATTGTCCATATATAAAAACATATCATCATTTAAGACAGTTTGGGCGTTCCATAATAGAGCAGTACTGTTATGTGCTAAATGCAGAAAAAAAAAACTGAATGCAGTGCCTAAGCTCTGCTACAGATACTTGATCTTCAGCGAAAATTCAGTCAAAAAGGGGCATAAATATGACAAAAAAACTTTGATGTTTACCTACCCTTGTTGTTTGAGCTTCCCTATCCAATGTGAACAGGTTCTTCTGTATTTGTTACAAGTTTTTATTAGAAAAAATGCAGCAGATGACTGATATCTGGAGAAATTAGAATAATCAGAATTAACTGAGACTTCTTAACCCATTACCAAACGACAATATTTTAGACTGGTCTAAATTGAAAGCATTTGCAACCGACAAAATAAAAGTGATTGAAAATTTGAAATTTGTTTTGTGAAGGGTAGAAAACATTGTGGGAAAGAGAAAATGCTGGTTTCCAGCATTTTCCCCTTTTCCCACAATATTTTCTAAAGGCTTCTTTCTCAGGGGCGTCAAATGTAGGGATTGTGTGGTAATGGGTTAAATAACACGCAAATTTGGCTCTATAAATACTGCGCAACAAAAGCGTGGTAAAATCTGCGACATTCCACGTAGAATGATGTCATTCTGTATCATATGACGTCATCCGGTATCAAGTAAGTAAGCAAAAGTTATTAAACTGAACATAATCTTCATACGTGTTTTTTTCTGTAAGTTTGAACTTGTCTTACGTTTATTTAGAATTGGTCATGAAAGAGTTAAAATAATCTTCTTTCTATCATGGTTTATTGTTCAGTAAACCACATTGTGAGTTATGAGGCACAATGAATACATCACTCAGGCTATCACCCGAGTGGTTTATTCATTGTGCCTCTTAACTCGCACAGTGGTTTACTGACCGATAAACCATGATAGAAAGAAGATAATTTCTTAACTCTTTACCACACGAGAAAATTTTAGACTGGTCCAAATTGAAAGCCTTTGCTGGTGACAAAATAAAGGTGACTGAAAAATTGAAATTTGTTCTGGGAAGGGTATAAAACACTGTGGGAAAAGGAGAAAATGCTGGTTACCACAGTGCTTTCAAAAGGCTTCTTTCTCAGGGGCGTTAAAAGTAGGGATTGTGTGGTAATGGGTTAATTTGATAAATACGCATGAAAACAATGCATCCAGAGAAATACTTATAAATGCAATTTCTCAATCTGTTACAATCTTTTGAACAGTGTTCTGCTACAAGACTAACAAAGTTTCTACAATGGGAAATATGTTCACTATTTCTGTGCAGAATACTGCCTTTTAACCTTTACCACACTACCCAGAGTTCTAATGACCTTGAGGAAGTGGGCTTCTGAAAACAATGTGGGAAAAGAAAAAAATGCTGGTAGCCAGCATTTTCTTCTTTTACCACAATGTTTCTCCAGTAACAAAACAGATCAAATCTTAGTCACATTTACTGTGTTGTCTGCAAGTATTATCAATTTGGACATATCTAAACTTTTGCTTTTGGTTAAGAGTCGAGCAGCACCTTTTATACTCTTCAAAAAAAGAAACGCATTTTGAAATTTTGGGCATAAAATAAAACAAGTACTTGTGATAGATAATTATATATTACATACAAATAATTTCATTGAAAGTCACTTCAAAGTGTACATTTTCATTTTCTATCACAGTTCATTGGACACTCACATGTCAAGGTCACCAATCGTCAATATCTCGTATGTCCACCACGAGCGTCAATAACTGCTTGACAGCGTCTCCCCACTGATGACGTCAGATTGCGAATCACTTGCTGAGGAATGTTTGTCCATTCGGCCTGTAATGCAACAACAAGCTGCTGTAACGACTGCGGTGCCGGTTGTCGTTCTCGGACGCGTCTATCCAATTCGTCCCATAGGTGCTCTAAGGGGTTCAAATCTGGCGATTTGGATGGCCAAGGAAGTACCGGAATGTTGCTGTTCTGTAGATAGGCAGTTGTTATCCATGCTGTATGCGGCCTAGCGTTGTCCTGCTGGAATATCCTGCCATTATTCTGCATAATGGGAACGACGTGTGGTTGCAGGATCTCGTCACAGTATCGCTGAGCCGTCAGTGTACCGTTTACGTGTACCAAATCGGTTCTTCCGGTGTGAGATATTGCTGCCCACATCATCACACTGCCACCACCAAATCTGTCAACCTCTTGGATACAATTAGTAGCAAAACGTTCATTTCGCCTCCTGTACACCCTTGCTCTACCATCTGCTCGCTGTAACAGGAACCTTGATTCATCACTGAACGAAACTGTTCTCCACCGCTGCTGAGGCCATACTCTATGCGTCTGAGCCCATTGTAGCCTGTTTTGACGGTGTTGCTGGTTCAACACGATAGCTCTTACTGGACGTCGTGCCCTGATCCCAGCATGTCGTAGGCGGTTTCTGACTGTCTGGTCCGAGATTCTGCGCATTCCTGGTATCGTGGAAGCAGTAGATGTGGCTGTTGTGAATCGTTCACGTAAGTGCCGTAACCGGATATAGCTGTCCTGGGCAGGAGTTGTCACTCTTGGTCGGCCTGACCTTGGGAGATCACGGGTTGATTGATGCTGCTGGTACCTGGCCCAAAGTCTAGATATGGTGCTCTGGGCCACATTGAAGATCCTCGCCATAGCCGCCTGGGATTCACCTGCTTCTAATCTACCGATAGCGTTGTTACGTTGAGCTTCGTTCAAACGTGGCATAACTTGACCGTTCACTGTTTAGAGATGTGAATGATTTCGAAACCGAGAACCCCCGCCTTTTAAAGACCATTAAACAAAGTTTCAGGTGAAAAACATGCAATATCGATTTTTTCGTGTTAATGATGGAAATGAAGCAAGTTCAATATTGAGCGAAATCGGTGACACGTCCCATTAGTTGACCTTTCAATTCAATCAACTGGGGTTGAAAAACAGCTTGATATTGTTCAATTTAAAGCACATATAAATCAAACAAAAATTTAACTTCTAACTATACAAAAGAACGGAAAGAAATATTATGCGTTTCTTTTTTTGAAGAGTATATTTTATCATACACATTGATGGTCAGCAACTTCTAACATACCTTTGATTCATAATTACAATTCATACTTTTACCACTGGATTACCAGGTATGTGCATTATAGAAACTGAAACCAGAGCTCATTCAAAGTGAGAAGGAGTGATAGTATTCTAAATTCATTACTTCTCTTCCAAACCCTATGTTGTGGGTACTCATTAGAATCGTCTCAAAGAGACAATTCAAATGAGTACCCATAACTGAGGGTTACTGGAAAATTACATGTATTCATATTTTCTGGTGAAACTGCAGTTTAAAAAACTGTAAGATATCTTCATCCTGTGTTTTTTTCATTGTATCCTTCGGAATGAATGTATGGGGCACCAAGTTGTGTACACAGGCAGTCATGATGAATTATGTTACAGACAATGTAAAAATTCTGAGGAGAAACATCTGTACCTTAACTCATTACCACACAAGAAAATTTTGGATTGATCCAAATTGAAAGCATTTGCAGACGACAAAATAAAGATGACTGAAAAATAGAAATTTGTTCTGGGAAGGGTAGAAAACACTGTGGGAAAAGGAGAAAATGCTGGTTACCAGCATTTTCTCCTTTTCCCACAGTGTTTTCAAAAGGCTTCTTTCTCAGGGGCGTCAAAAGTAGGGATTGTGTGGTAATGGGTTAAGTCTATGATGAAAATGATGAGACGCACAAAGGCTCTGATAACAATCTTTTTGATGACAGACATTCTTGTGTGAAACTTTCTGGAAACCCTGTCTACAGCTGTATTAACCCTTGATCAGAAAATCCCAACTTTTAACACCCCTGTGAAAGAAACCTTTAGAAAACATTGTGGTGAAAGGTGAAAACCGTGGTAACCAGCATTTTCTCCTTTTCGCATCATGTTTTCTTCCCTTCCAAAAACAAATTTCAATTTTTTAATCACATTTATTTTGTTGTCTGCAAATGCTTTGAATTGGACCAGTCTAAAATTTTGTCGTTCTGTAAACAGTTACAGGTTCTGTAGTGACCAAATGTAAACAATGGGAATGAAGAAGGGCAATTACATTAAAATCATTATGGAATTTATGGTGATGATGAATACATGTATCTCCTGTTGTGCTGTCAGTCTAAGTATTAGGTACTGGCCGGAAAGTAAAATCTGACACTATTAAAGATCAATATTTTATTCTTTTGTTTCCTTTTCAGGTTTTTTTGGGTTTAAAATCTATTTTCAAACCAGCAAAATGTTGTACTTTCTGTGCAGTCTGATCTTGACTACATTGTCAGTAAAGTACATTGATTCACACCAACCAATTTCAGGGTTCAGAGTTTTGATTTCATTCCCAAAAGGGTGGATGTCTTCAACTTGAGAACATAAAAAATAATTGGCCCACTTTTCTCTGATTAGCTTGTTGGTTTGATCTCACATGTGTTTTTGCTTTCAATCCATTTTATCTCTTAACTTCAACTCTTTACCAAATGACAAAAGTTTAGACCTGTCCGATCCAAAACATTTGCAGAGGACAACCTCAAAGCATTTAAGTGATGCTGTGTTTGAAATTTAGAAAAAAAAAGTTGGAAAAGGAGAGATGTCAACATTTTCTCCCTATCCCAAATATTTTCAAAAAACCTTCTTATCTAAGCTAATAAGAATTCAGGATTTTGTTGAAAAGGGGTAACCCTTACTGTAAAAAGCAAATTTTCATAAATTTTACTTTTGCTGACAGTGTCTGAGAACATTCTGTCTGATCTTCAATCTATCTGTCAGAAATGTATGGAGATTTCTCAACACAACAGCAAATACATGTACTTGGTCTTTTCAACTTTCAGATGCCCATTTCATTTATTTTACATTATAAGAGTTAACCCTTTACAAAACAAATCAGTAGTTTAACAACCCTAAATAAAGGCTTTTGCGGAAAAAAAAATGTGGGAAAAGGGCTTTTTTCCGAAAATGTTGGTAAACAGTACTTTGTCCTTTTTTCAAAATGCATGTATAATGGAATGCACTGAAACTAAGAAAGATTCTTATCTTATAGGCTTAACTCATTACCAAATGACAAAATTTAAGGTTAACTGTCCAAATGGAAAGCATTTGCAGACAACGAAATAAGTGACTGAAAATTTTAAATTTGTTTTGTGAAGGGTAGAAAACATTGTGGGAAAAGGAGAAAATGCTGTTTACCAGCATTTTCTCCTTTTCCCACAATTTTTCTAAAGGCTTCTTTCTCAGGCTCATCAAAAGTAGGGATTGTGTGGTAATGGGTTCAAAGTCTCTATTTCTGCATTGACAATTCTTAAAGGGTTAGTTATTCTAAAGCAGATACCATTTTTTTGGCTAGACTTAATTCAAAGCATTTGCAGACAAGAAATTAAATTTGTCTCACATGATGACTTGTGTATTAGTAAGGGGGAAAACATTGAGGGAAAAGGAGAAAATGCTGGTTACCACCATTGTGTTTGATATTGTGTTGTAAAGTGTTAATACAACTGTCAGCAGATAACCACTTCATTGAGAAATCAATTTTCAAAGGGATCAATGCAAAAAATTATCTTAAAATGGCCTAGGAAAAATCAACTTTAAGTTGTCAATAAAACAGCTCGATTTTTCACTTTAAAAAACATCTTTGATGTTTTATCTGGCATACCCATTGTAAAATTTTCATATAACCCTTGTATTTGATTTACAGAGGATTTATTACTACATGTACAACCTCTGTTCTTCTTTCACACCTCGACAGATTTAGTGTGCTTGCAGCGGACAAGTTCAACTTTTCATGGCTGGGTCCTTGCAGCCCTATAACAAGCATGTTTGTTTATTCTGTAGTTGTGAGTGAATCCTACCTTAATCCAAAATGACTGAGGAAAGTCATGGTTGAAGGATTTAGTCTTAACTCCTTACAAAACAACAAAATTTTGGACTTGTCCAAATTGTAAGCATCTGCAGACAACATAACAAATGTGACTCAAAAATTGAAATTTGGTTTGGGAAGGGTAGAAAACATTGTGGGAAAAGGAGAAAATGCTGGTTACCAGCATTTTCTCCTTTTCCTACAATGTTTTCAAAAGCTTTCTTTTTCAGGGTCGTTAAAAGTTGGGAATGTGTGATAATGAATTAAAGAGACTGTAAGAGAAAGCAGTAAGTGACTTTGAAAGAGAGATCATGGTTCACATGATCAGACTGTACAGTGTACAAGATGTGCAGTAAGATCTTAAACCTGCCCTGACTGAAAAGGACATGTATTCCCCTCCAAAATATTTTTGGAACTGCATATTTTGGGGCTTTTTACTACTGGCTTGAAAGTTTTGTTTCACTCATAAAGCAGGATAAGAGTTGTCAATGCCATTATAAACTGGAAGCAAAAGTTAAAAAATTCTCATAAAAACATTGAACAAAAGAAAATCAAAACAAACAGCAGTTCAATATCTATTTCATTAGATACGTTTCATGGCTGGACATGAAATTAACAGCTATAGCACCAATTTCCTTTTTGTGACACCGTCTAGTAACCCAGGGCTCAAAACCATTTTTTTGCAAAAATAACGGTCTTCAGAATGTTTTCTTTTTTGGGGCAAGACATAGTGGTGAATCAGCTTAAGCAAAGGAATTGCTTGAAATTCAATTCCTTTGAATGTCATGTGAAATTTATGTAAGTATCTTCTGATGCCATAGCCACAAAAGACACCTATGGAAAATGAGAATGTAAAGAATATCCCTTCAGTAACAAGTTTGTCCCCCTTCTGCTGCAAATAAGGACTGATGCACTGGCATTGCCTATGCCAAATAATTATGTCAGTTTGTAGATGAGGAAGAACCAGCTTCCACCCCTCAAGTAGGGCTACAGAAAAGGCCTTGAGGGGCGCTAGGATTCAGCGTAAGACCCTCAGTCCAAAATGTTCCCCACAGTTTGGTGACATCATGTCTGGTGAGTGCACCTGGCCAGTCAATGAACACAACATTCTTCTGACAATTCTTGGAGAATTCTGGATGATAGCAATATTGAACTGATTCGAAGCAATGAAATGTGGGCTCTTTCGAGAAAGCATTGCTCAAATCATCTGGGATAGGTAAACGCCTTTGGGCCAATTAAAGGCTTTTTTGGGATGAGACTCTACAGTGGATCTCTTAATTCAAACCAATCATTATAGTGCAATTTTGCGAAAAATGTTGGAAAGACCAGTCAAATTTGACATTAATTATTTAAACTACTATAGGAGCTATAAACCAAAGAACTCTTTACCACACAATTCCGAGTTTTAACAACCTTGTGGAAATAGCCTTTTGAAAGACCTTGTGGTAAAAGGAGAAAATGCTGGTTACCAATTTTCTCCTTTTTCCCATAAGGTTTTCAACACTTTCACAGACAATTACAATCATTTCAGGTAAATTTGAAATGTTGTCTGCAAATGCTTTCCCTTTGGACCAGTCTAAAATTTTGTCATATGGTAAGCATCCTTTATTCAGTATATAACTAAAAAATCTGCAGAAGGTTGTAAAATTGCCATACATTAATTTTTGACAAACTTAAAGCATAAACAAGTCAAATGACATTAATGCCGAGGATTTGAAGGAAAATATCTCTTTTAAATGGTAAAGAAAATAATGTTTGGGAAAGGAGCAACTGTTGCCTTTAAGCAGCAAATACTTTTTTCCTATTTTCTTCTTTCAAAATTATTCCATACAGCTTCTTCTTCAACGCAATGAACTAACACATTAACCCGCCGAAACAAATTTGCAGCTCACAACTATGGGAATAGTCTTCTGGTCTTCTAGAATATACATATTGGTACTCAGGATACAGATTAATAATTAATAATATGCATGAGCAATATCTCCTTGCCACAATGTTTGCTGCATGACGATACTGATCATCAACAGGTGGTGCAAGGACTATTAAACAGCTACAAAATATACCCAAGTTCCAATAAAATCCTAAGTAAACATATCACAGGATTATAAGTTCAAAGTGACACATGTCATGTTTACTAAAACATGGCATTTATGGTATAAAAACCTGTGCTTATAATTTATCAACAGTTTAATGTATGGGACTTATTTTTAAAAAAAATGAGGACCTGAATCATTCTGCTTTGAATTTAGACAAGGCTGAAATTCTGTCATCTGATAAAAAGTTCAGGATTTACTTTGTTACTAAACTAACCTGTATGAAAGACTTTTCTCTCCCGAATCAGGGTCCCCAAGGTTTCATACACAAGCTGGTTGCTGGGTAAGTGTAGACCCTGATAGCAGCTCTTCAACTTTTCACTCACTGTGTCTAGGGTAGCAAGGATCTGTCTATTGTTCAGGTCCATAATTACAAGGCACAGTGCCTCTGGAAGTGGGATAAACTGAGTCTGGGGCACTACCTTCATTTCTATGCCATTCACATCACCTGAAATTATATGACAGGTAACTTCAGTCTCCACCAGATGAAACCTTCTTTACACTTATCCATATTGAATGAAGATGACAATTAATGCATGTAAAATGATAGTACAATGTATTTGCTTTTGAAAATGCAGAAACTTTGCGAGAAAAACCTATTTAGAATTTAACTTAACTCTTCATTACACAATACAGACTTTTAACAACCCTGACAAAGAAGGCTAATTTGAAAACATTGCGAGAAAAGGAGAAAATGCTGGTAACCAGCATTTTCTCCTTTTCCTACAATGTTTACTACCCTTTCCAAACCAAATTTAAATTTTTCAGTCAATTTTACTTTGTCGTTTGCAAGTGCTTTTAATTTTGACAGGTCAAAAATTTTGCTTTTTGATAAAGAGTTGATATAAAGCTCTGGTCTAGGCACCCAATGCAAGAACAAAATACTTGTATATAGAAACTCAATGTTAGTAAAATACAGCTTGTCTTTCAGAAAAAAAAAAGTCAAAATATTATCATTTCAAGATTGTCATCCACATAAATTGTAACAAAGTTGCAAATACTACATTATCCAAAGAATGCATAACTTGTCTTGAACTCCACATACTCTCTGCAAATGCAACCCGAGTTGTGGTTAGTGCTCCATAGCTGAACTGCTCTACTGTTTAACCCATTACCAAACAACAATATTTTAGACTAGTCCAAATTGAAAGCATTTGCAGACGACAAAATAGAAGTAACTGAAAATTTGAAATTTGTTTTGTGAAGGGTAGAAAACATTGTGGGGAAAGGAGAAAATGCTGGTTACCAGCATTTTCTCCTTTTCCCACAATGTTTTCTAAAGGCTTCTTTCTCAGGGGCGTCAAAAGTAGGGATTGTGTGGTAATGGGTTAAGTGCCACAAAAAAAAAAAAACAGAATTATAATCCTTTATCGCATAATTTTGAGTTTTAACCCTTTATCGCACTATCCCGACTTTTCACGACCCTGGGAGAGAAAGCTTTGGAAAACATGAAGGGAAAAGGAGATAACGGTAGAAACCAGCATTTTCTCTCTTTCCCATCATGTTTTCTACCCATCCTGAGACCAGTTTCAATTCTTGATTTACACTGTTGTCTGCAGATGCTTTTAATTTATGCTTTTCTGAAATTTTATCATTTAGTAAAGTGGTAAGGAACCTGTGGATAGAGTCTTTTGAAAGCATTGAGAAAAAAAAAGTGCTGGTATCAGCAATATCTCCTTCCACAATATTTTCTAAACTTCCAAGAACAAATTTTAATTCATGAGTAATATGTACTTTGCAATCTGCCAAATGCTTTCAACAAGGACAAGTCAAAAATGTTGTAGTTAGAGAGTTAACCCCATAAACTGATAACTGATGACATAACATGATTGATTTCAGCAAAATCCTGAAAACAGACAGGCTCAAAAGTATCTAAGCACAACCTATTTCTACCTGTGCCTGAAATCACTGCCTCCAGAAGTATTTCACTCTGAAGTTTAATCATTAGTCTTATACTAGGCAGGCCTGTCTTCTGACAACCCTGAAAAAAGAAGAATTTTGAAAACTTTCTTGAAAAAAAAAATAGAGCTGGTGACTCAAGGTTACAAATAAAATATGATAATGTGATCATGTAATTCAGCTAATTCACCTGACTGTTGAAAAAAACACATGCATTGTGATTCTTAATGATCTCATTTTTTTTTTCTGAGGAAATCCCTTCACTTTCTGTTCAGTCTGATCTTCATCTGAACTGTCTTTGGCAAATCTCCGAGTAGAATGTGGCCATCAAAGGGTTAAAGTCCCATAAATGAATACATAGAGAAATTGCTTGCTCCATGTAGTTACCCTTTGTCACAATATTTTTAATATTTATTGATTGCAAGACACAATTAAAATATACTTGGGTCCTTTAACCAGGGTTAAAAAAAATTCCCTCATCCACTGATCTTGTAGGACGAGTACAAACTGGCAGTAAGGCAAGTAAGAATTCTGAAATTTTTCAGACATTGCGTTTACCTGACCAACAAAATCTTAGACATGTCCAGACAGAAACCATATGGATGAAAATAATTGTGGGTAAAGGAGAAAATGTTGGTTTCCAGCATTTCCTGCTTCTCCCACAATTTTTTTCAAAATCCTTCCCCCATGTATTGGTGGTTGAAACCTGAAATTGTATGATAAAAGGTCAAACACAGAGGAGTCCCAAATTTGACAATGTGGTGTTGCTGGTTTCATGTTTTAATGACATGTCTAGAAAGTATGTTTATATGTTTGTTTAGATTTAAACATTGGGTAATGGAGATTAACTGGAAGTTTGATAGCTTCACTGTGTGTTGCCTAGCAGCAAAGGAATCTTGACCCTTAGGCACAGAGCAGCCCTTGAAAACAGCGTAGATTATGATCAGACTGCATGGCCTCCACCATGTAAGAAACCCAGGTGACCAGCATTTTCTCCTTTTCCTGTAATGTTTTCTACCCTTCCCAAACCAAATGTCATTTTTGAGCAACTTTTATTTTGTATTCTGCAAATAGATCTACTTTGAATTTAGACCAGCCTGAAATTTTGTTGTTTAGTAAAGAGTTCAAGCATCTCCATGATGCATTGTACCAAGCAGTTCATAGCATAATTATTGTAGACCCAAAAAATCCATTTTGATTGGGTTTGTTTTAGAAAGATTAGAAAATATTGTTGAAAAACATTGTTAGAAAAGGAGAAAATGCTGGTAACCAGCATTTTCTCCTTTCCCATGACATTTTCAAAAACTTTCTTTCTCAAGGGAATTATTAAACTCAGAATGTGATGTGTAGGTTTATGCAAAGAATTACTAAAACAAACAAGCATGTAGCCCTTCAAATCTTCACCATCAAACCATATTTGGCTAGTACAAACTGATTCAAGCATTTGCAGAAACACACTAAATAAGACTCAAGTATTAAAATTTATCTTGAGGACAGAAAACAAATTAATGGAAAATGAAAAATATTTTGAATACCAGCATTTTCTTTTTTTTTTTCATTTGACAGTATGTTGCAGTTATTTTCTGAATTGCAAATAAAAAATATCATGGGGTAAAGGGGCAGGTTCTTGGCACACTGATTCTTTTCCCATAATGCTTTCAAAAGGCTCTTAAATAATAGTTTTGTCTAGTAATGGTGTAAAAAGTTCTGAAGACTTCAGTGCATCTTGTTTCAGATTACAGAGTTAAGAATTGACATGTAAGTTTGGCTATCAATCTTTTATAATTTGAATTTATATATGAATTATATGGTGAGTTTATAAAATAAAAGCACTGACAACACTGTTTTGATGACCTGTCTTATATTATACTAGCGCAAAAACATAATGTACAGCATTTAAGAAAGTCTGAATTTCTGGGTTTTTCTATGCAGAAAAGGAAAGGCTGATGAGAGAAAACTAATAGATTGTCTTCTTTGATGCAACATGAAACAACTGAAACATTTCAATTACTATATCTGATAAAATTGTCAAGTTTATAACTGCAGAATTATACTTATAATCCATATTCTACCACTGAATTATTTATTTCCAATTTACATGTATATTAGTTTAACCCTTTCCCAAACAATCCCTGGTTTTTACGAATCAGGAATAGAAGCCTAGTTGAAAACATTGTGGGAAAAGGAGAAAATGCTGGTAACCAGCATTTTCCCCTTTTCCCACAATGTTTTCTATGCTATCGTATGGAAAAATCATCTGTTTAGCATCTGTTAATTTGTAATCTGTAAAATGCTTTCAATTTGGTCTGGTTCAAAATTTGCCGTTTGGGAAAGGGTTAAACAAAGCATTATTCTGTGTGATTTCACTGTTGTTTTACCTATTTTACTTTATGGAATCTTATTACTTTAACAGAGATCAACAAACCCTGACTGATCAATTTTTAACTTTTGCCTTTGATATTAAACTGTCATGTAAGACTTTAACTCTTTACCAAACAACAAAATTTTAGACTGGTCCAAAATTGAAAGCATTTGCAGATGACAAAATAAATGGGACTAAAGACTGAAATTCATTTTAGGAAGGGAAGAAAACATTGTGGGAAAAGGAGAAAATGCTGGTTACCAGCATTTTCTCCTTTTCCCACAATGTTTTCAAAAGGCTTCTTTCACAGGAGTGTTAAAAGTCGGGATTGTGTGGTAAAGGGTTAAGCACTGTGCAATATCTACAAAGGGGAACAACATGTGAAAATAATTCCAAAGGTGATACAGAACATGATCCTTGACCAAGTTTCTGAATGATTCCCCAAATTCCAAACAGTGCATAACAGATGATTTCAAAAATTTATGCATGCCTTACTTTTGAAAATAATGTATGCAATGGAAAAATATTAACAGAAAGAAAAAATGCCTGTCTGGTGAAACCTGAAAAATACATGTACTACACACAAAAAAAAGTAACTGCTTGAAGTTCTTCCAGCAATTAATCTTTTTCCTGTAATTTAGAAGTGTCCTTAATAAACATTTTACAAATCCACTGGCCTACTGTAGGGATATGAAACTCCATGTTGTACCACATAATTATGATTCTTCAGTCACACATATTTATCTAAACTAAAGTATATTGAAAGGGTCAAATTGCTATCAGTGATGACAATAGAATAAGACTTGCTTTGACAGCAATAAACTTGAAAGACCTTTTTTAGAAAATACCATCCATTAACTAAAGATCCTTGTCCTTATGAACCAAACTAGCTTTTATTGATTTCTGATTGAAAATCTGTGATCAGGAATGAAATCTGAAACTTTAATTAGATTCTGATGGAAATTTGAGCCCAAAATTCAATTCTAATCAGCTTTTGGACAGGTTTTCATTGGTATATCAATGATGGCTCACATTTCTCAAACATTATTTCATTTTAATGTCTTTCTTTTTGCTAAATACAGTTTGTTTGGCCAATTGCTTATTTCTGTAAATGAAATATTTAAAAATATCTATATTTTTCTCTCTTGAGATGTTCAACAACGGATCATGAATATTTTTTCCTCAGAGGACAGTAACAGTTAAGTGTTTTGCAAAAACTATCACACTTATTCAGACATTCAGCTTCTCATAAGCATTTGTTCACTCACATATTGCTTACTAGCCAAATTTGGCATATATACTTGCAAGAGACCTTTTTTTGTCTTGAACCGATAAGAAGACAGAGATGAAAATAAAAACACATTCAAAGAGCAGTTTAAAGAGTCATTCAGCTACTCATTCTTTACCAAATGCTATACATAATTTTGGACTTCTCTCTGCCTTACTCATTACAAAACGACGAAATTTGACTGGTCCAAATTGAAAGCATTTGCAGGCAACAAAATTCACGTGACTGCAAAATTGAAATTTGGTTTGGAAAGGGTAGAAAACATTCTGGGAACAGGAGAAACTTTATGCTGGTTACCAGCATTTCTCCTTTTCCCACAATGTTTTAAAAAGGCCTCTTTTTCTAAGGATTGTTAAAAGTTGGGATTGAGTGGTAAAGAGTTAAAACATTGAATTTTGCAGACAACAAACAAAATGAGACGAAAATGATAGGATATGGCCTGAAAGTCTAAAAACCATTGTGGGTGAAAGAGAACTGCTGATTACCAGCGTTTTCCACTTTTCCTTCAATGTTTTCAAAAGCTCTCTTTCACAGGATCATTGAAACTCGACATGTTTAGTAAAGGGTTTATCAAACTGGATCCTTTCTTTGGTGTGAAATTCATGATTACCGTATCACACTTTGGCAAACAACCCTGTTATTAGATGAAATCCATATGCAATAATGTCTGTCCATTAAATTTACTTTGGAAAGTTTATTGACAATACAAAATTAATAAACCATATCCCTCAATTCATCATAGATCTAATTCAAAACCCTTGTCACCATAGTTTAAATAATTTTCATATACAGTCCTGCCTATGTTAACTCTTTACCACACAATCCCGACTTTTAACGACCCAGGGAAAGAGGCCTTTTGAAAACACTGTGGGAAAAGGAGAAAATGCAGGTAACCAGCATTTTCTCCTTTTCCCACAATGTTTTCTATCCATTGCAAAAAAGATATAAGCATTTTAACAACATTTAATTTGTCATATGCAAATGCTTTCAATTTGGACCAGTCTAAAACTGTCGTTTGGTACAGAGGTAAGCAAGCATATGGGAGAGACTCAGAATGTGCTTCAAAAGACTGGTGCTAAATGCTTAGTACAGTTGCATTTCAATATATCTGCCTCCTTTTGGACTGCTTGCTGTATACAAAATGCTTATTGAACTGAGATGGCTGTTAAAAAAAGTTTTAGCCCCTTAAAACATGATCCAGGCTTTAAAAAACTCTAAGTACAGAACCTTTTGAAATCATTTTGGGAAAAGGAGAAAATGCTGATAACATGCATTTTCTCCTCTTCCAACAATGTTTTTTACCCTGTCAAACATAAATTATGTAATTGTACCCACCGTTAATTTATGGTCTGCAAATCTTTCAGTATGGACAAATCTAAGATTTTGTGGTTTGGGCCAGGATTTAGTCGATATTTAACCGAATACTGCTTTCAAACTGACACAAAAGAAATATACTCCAAGACTATTATTTGAAACATCATATTTGATTATGGAATACATTTTTGAAAAAGTGCGTAGTTGCTTAAACATACACAGATGTAAGTAAATACTTGTAGTTTTTCATCCTCCCATAATGTTTTCCAAAACAAACAACAGCAGAGGTACGAAAGTTGTGTGTGAGGAGCAATGGGTTATGAACCCAATCTTTGCCTGTCAGGTAAGGTGTTAAACTCTCCTGTTAAAAGTATGTTAAAATTCAATGGAGTAAAAACGAAAAACTTTTCAAATTATTCAATCACACAAACATAAAAATACCTTTTGAAATGAAGAGCATTTGCAGAAACTGTTTTCTTGATCAATTGTCCTGTCACTTGCCTTTCCATTTAACTCTTTATCACACAACAAAATTTAAGACTAGCTGAAATCGAAAGCATTTGAAGATGACTATATAAATGTTGTTCAATTTTGAAAAAAAAAATTTGGAAAACATTGAGGAAAAAGAAGAAAAACTAGTTACCAGCATTTTCTCAAAAGGTTATTTTTTCAGGGTCATTAAAAGTCGAGATTGTGAGGTAAAGGGTTAAAAATAACAGTGTAAATAACACAGGAAGGACAGGGTAAACTTATGCAAATTTGCTTTGAAAGATACTGCAATCCCCCTTTTCATAGCAACTTGTTGAATGTAATGATAAATTTCATATAAAGCTTATTCCAAGATTCACTTAACCCTTTTTATTCATGCTGACAAAGCTATAGTGGCATAGCTTTTAACCCTTTACTAGACCATGAAATCTTAGACTCATCAGTTGCTTGCATTTACAGATGATAAAATCATTGTAACTCAAGTGAATGGATTTGTTTCTGATGGATTTTGTTTGAAGGGTTAGAAAACATTGTTGGAAATGGAAAAAATCCTCAGGTTACCAGCATTTCCTCCTCTTCCCATTATGTTTTCAAACTCTTTCTTTTCAACTTTGGATTGTGTAGCACAGAGTTAATCATACTGCAACATGATGTTCTTTCTATCAAACAAAGGAAAACAAGACTTAGTGAAAGAAAGGATGCACTATTTCTATTAAATGATAATCAGATGGCTTGGAATACTAAGGTAAAAAGTGCCTTTTCCAACACTATTTGCAAAGAAGTATTGACAGTAAGAATCTTAAAATATGAATTTGAACTAAAGACAACTTAAGGCAATATCAAATCATAGCTCTTACACTGACTGCCTAGTTTCAAAACACTAATATTCTTCATATATAAGTCTGAGCCATTTACATTTGAGACAGCACTTGTAATGGAAAGGTGTGCAACAGAAATAAAGTAAAACAATGGTCCAACAAATCACGGAGATATCACCAAAATCCCCCAATTTTTTTTACAATTGGGTTTAAATAATTGGCATTTGTATGCAAGAATTTCTTATCCCTTTCTTTCAGAAAACACAATAAATCAAAGCATTAATCATTATTGAGAAAAATGCTGTTTTTGGGAGAGCTATCACCAAAACGCTTGCATGTCTGACCTGCTACACATCAAAATACCCTACCTTGACTACCACAATCTAAAGATTTATCAACATGACATTATTGCTTGTATTTCTTTGAATGATAAACACAAACAAAGGACAGTGAGAAAGAAGATCCAGATAAGACACTACATAAATTACATGGATCGCTGATGCCTCGAAACATGCAAGTTTCTTGGCATGTTCGGTTCTGATATGAAGCAATCATAATAGAAGATGATAAACTGACATAATCCAACTTGTTTGATTAGCAGATTTGTCATTGTTATTTTTAAGTAATACTGTAATCATTCAGTATTATTGGTGACTTACCACCTTATGCCTAGTACTGTTTTGACTAGACAGATTCAAAACAGCTGCCTGTTTTCTAATTTGGTGATATTTTAATATTCTCTACAAAACTAGCATACTCAGTGTCCCCATTCATGCAAATTGTTGCGTAAATCACATTATTGAATTGAAATTCACATAACAAATTTGGTTTCACTTCTCGCGAGATCTCACGTAAGAATAAAAAAGTAAAAAAATCCATTATCCACTTAACTTGTGTAAAATAACGGGATTTGAAGTTACATGCTGCCCTTAGGGATAAATTATTGTCAAATCATGGGGAAAAACATTGATAAATTAACACACAAGAAAAAATGCTCGATGCAAAAAAACATGGAAACCCATGAAACAAAACGTTCCTTTTGACATTGTGCGATCAGAGTCACTTCAGATTGTCTTTTCAGCTTTGTTAACTAGTAAATTTCTACAGATATCTAAAAATAACATACTGTTGTTGTGTAAAACACCATTTTAAAGATTAGTTGGAACCTTTACTGTCATACCCTCTAATTTGAAATCTTACCCCCATATTTACAGCTCGGGGGTAAGTGTACCCTTCAAATAAAAAGTCAGTTATTGGAACACTGATACTTATGGATAAAGATCATGCGACACATCAACCTTGTTCAAGAGCTACTGAAGTAAGATTGTGGAAGTATAATCCCTGAAATGACCAATTTTATTACATCAAGCAGGTATTTTTGTAGTACATGTACATTTATATCAAAGGTAGGCAACTCCAGTGTTTATTCTGAGGGCAGGCTGCAATGGCATGCCGTTATTTTGACATTAGGTTTAATACTAATGCTCATTTATCAGAAAACATTACAATTTGTATCAGTATCAACATAATAAAAAATTGTGTCTAACGCAACAACTTCAGTTATCTAAACTAATTTTAGAAAAATAATAAGGGTATTTTGGTGTTTCGGTATTTCAGTGATTCTTCAGAACCAACAATGACATAAGTGAAATTGCTAACTTCTAAGATTTCCTTAACTTTTGCTACTACCTTGTACAATTATGCAAAATAGTGTATAACTGAAAAAATATTCTATGATTAGCAAATCTAGTCTGAGTATGCTATATAATAAGATTAAGTTCTGACAAAGAACTTTTATTCATAAATTATGACTAATGGCTTAAAACTTACCACAGTTAAAAACCAAAGAGTTAATATTATACAATCAAGGTATTAATGATTTTCAAGCATGACTAACTATCTAATGAATTAATCTCTTCTTATACACACTTTTCATCCATTCAGACTTCACTTTGCAAATAATAATGGACTAATATTTGTTAAACTTTCACCACAACAATCCTGAAGAGAAAGGGTTTTACAAATATTATTGGAAACAAAAAAATGCTCCTTTCCAACAGTGTTTTCTAGGCTTTCAAAGCATCATTGTATTCCTTTAGCAATGTCTAACTTCTTATCTATGAGTGTGTTCAACTTGGACAAGTCTTAAATGTTGTGTTTGGTATAAATTTAAAGATTCCCATCTACAGCCGGTGAGCAGAAACGCTGTTAAATTTAAAAAAAAAATTAGAATGGTACAGAAATCTGTCCTTTGTGTACACAAGGATAAATTACTGACATTTATGGTGTAACTGAAAGGAAGAAACACGGAGGTTTGTTTTAGAAATTGAACATTGGTCAGAAGAAAACTGGCTGATGATCGAAGCTGTAAACAATGGCAGTGCATCACAGAAATGTATCGTTGGTTTCCGCCTAGAGTCAGATACGGTTTAACTTGCATATAGGTTGCGACCTCCGTCTGAAAATCCAGGCTGCGACAGAAAAGCCTACATTTTCCTTTGTTTTCCTCAGTATACACAGGGTAAAGGTAAAATATAGTCACGTGACAGAATGCATGATCATATACAAGTCTACCCGACTGTGTAACATATATCGAAAATCTTCAATTCAAAAACCGGAAACAACCAGTCTGTTTACATAGATGGCCACAACTTGGCGAAATGCATTTTCTATTGACTGTAATCTAAGCAATCTTTCAACCAGCATTTTCTACTCTTCCCACAATGTTTTCTGTAGGCTTCTTTCTTGGAATCATCAAAAGTCGGGATCGTGTGGTAATGGGTTAAACAAGGTTTTTGCATTTGCCAAAGTAGACAAATAGTGGCCATAAAATATCAGCACTTCAGGTAATGAAACAGTTAAAAATTTGTGTACCATGTGTGTCACTAAAAATTAATTGCATTTAGCTGTAACACAGATTAAACCAACAAAACATAATGTTAGTACATCGCTGCAGCTTCATTTTTCTCTGGAAAAACTAGTGAACTTAAGATGGTTTGGTGCAGAGTAAATGTCTAAATATGAACAGAAGCACTATAAAGGTCTCATTATTGAAACTACCCTGATCCATGGCTAATGTGTCATAATTAAACAGCCTAATTCAAATAGGTTTTGAGGTTATCAAAATTTAGGAATTCTGCAATAAAACAGACAGGGGAAAAAAAGATTGTATGTACTATTTAAATAAATAAAGTAGAGAAATCTTTAAGACCCGTACATTTGGAGAACTTGTCCTGCTGCCAAACTAATTTCTTAAGTATCACAATTTAAATGACCCAAGGGACAAGAAAGAGCATTACAGGAATGCTATGAAGACAAACAAAACTCAGAGCTATAATAGACCAAATGTTTTGGAAAATACAGGTACTTTGGGAAGGGTTAATGTGGGCTGGATCAAAGGAAACCTTTCAGACCATCAGTGGTATATGTTTTATGCATCCTGGCTTTGGAAAATGCTTTTCCCAAGCAGTAACATTTTTTCAAAGTTGTTTTAGACACTATTTAGTCTTGATATTTACTTCTCTTCCCTGCCCTTCATTTGATTTTTTAAAAGCAGTTCTCAGTGGCTCTAATGCAAGGCTGCACTGAAGGCTGTACAGAAATGGGTTAAGCATCATATTCCAGGAATAACTTAACCCTTAGGCTGCCATGTCCAGCCACAAGCACTTTTGCAGATACAGATCAGACTAAAAAGAACATGGCCTTGGATCTTCATTGTCCAGTAACTGGAGAATTTTTGCAAAGCAAGAAATTTAATTTAATAGGGGTTTTGTATCACTGTCTGGAAATACAATAATTTTATCTATTAGGTAGTTTAAGGGTTGTAAATAGAAGGCTACACCTGAATCTCAGTGTTTGTATGGCTTATCAAATTTTGACAGCACCACATGTAAAAGTAATTTGGTAAAAGATGAGCTACAGGTCTTTAACCTTGTGTCTGCATAATACATACACTATAATCTTAGCTTTTATCCAATATAGCTCACACATTGTACAAATGAAATGCATGAGTTGTGAGTTCAAATCCGTGTCAAAATTAATTTTACAAAGAAAATACGCTTCTTTCTGCTGGACATGACACTGATACGACATGAATACATGTACATGGCAAAAGAAGCCACTGAATACAGTGTCTATTTTAGAAACGAAAAATGAAGGGGTGGTTAAAAAATGCAGTGGAACAATTTTTTAATGGTACCCAGAAATGTTGGTCATTTTGGAAGCAGGCCATTTTGACCCACTCCCGGTCAAGGGAGGTCACTGTAATGGACACTGTGAATAGAACTTAAAGTTTCAGAAATGTCCAAATGTAAGGAGGCCTGTTTACAACATAATTTTAGTAAATGTCATTTTTACCATGTGAATTTCAGTAATCAAGCTAGCCCTCAAATTTAGGGAGAAGTGACTTTTCTCTCCTGAGAATTTAGGGAGAAGTTTTGTGGAGCAAGGGAGAAGTTTTTTAGCTAACTTAAATTCTTCGTGGACAACAAAATTTTAGCCTGACTCAAACTGAAAGCGTTTTTTATGACTTTCGCAATATATAAAGGTGCAGTTCCTACAAGTTCCAGTCAATGGCAGAAAAATTGACTAGAACAGATCCTACCATGCCGCATTATCTGTTTGTTTAGATTGATGAACACCAACAATTAGCCAATTTTTCGTTGTTAATCCCCGCAGAGAGGTCATAGTGATGTAAACAAAAAGTGATAGTTCAATGCTCAGAGATTGAACAAATTATATAGAGGGATTGATACCAGAGATGTCAGCCTGGCACCTGTGGTATTGTGTGGCAAAGGGATAACCATTTACTCCATAGATACTCATTTTGATGCATCAACAAAAGACAGCTTTTGAAAACATTGTGGGAAAAGGAGAAATTGCTCGTATCGAGCAATTTCTCTTTTTCCCACAATGTTTTCCACTGAATCAGGTATTTGTATCCTCATTTGTCCATGTTTCTGACATCATATCTTTATTTGCTCCTGAAATGGAAGAGCCTCAAATTGGCATATCAGGTAAAGGGATAAGAGGGGTTAATATTTTTTTTGCAATTTATTATGTAAAATGATCTAATGTAGACTAGGCTGCTCTATTACTGTATCTAATCGACACTCAAAATAATGACCAAACCCTTTATACTTCTCACACAAATAGAACCTTTTGTGTCTGTATAGTTGATAGAAAATAAAATTATTTATAGAAAGGACAATTGTGTTTGTCCAAAAATGACTTCCACATAACTTGTTACTTAACTCTTTACCAACTGACAAAATTTCAGACTGGTCCAAATTCAAAGCACTTGCAGACGACAAATTAAACGTAACTCAAAAATTAAAATTTGTTTCCAACAGGGTAGAAAACATTGTGGGAAAAGGAGAAAATGCTGGTTATCAGCATTTTCTCCTTTTCCCACAATGCTTTCAAAAGGCTTCTATCTCAGGGTCGTTAAAAGTCAGGATTGTGTGGTAAAGAGTTAAGAATTTTTTTTTTCCCCTCCACTGTCTTCTCTGTGCTAATAGAACCCTTTACCTGATATGTATTCAGAAGCATCTTTTTTTAGGGGTCATGAAAAAATTGGAAATACTTGCCAAGTGCTATTTAACTTGGCTAGGGCAAAATAGTCTTTTCCTATACTGGCCTGTGACCTCTTAGTGTAAATTATGATGTCAAACATTATGACTTTCAATGTAAATTACAGACAGATGACCAGTCTGTCACCTCTAGGTGTCATATCTCAGCGGTCATTCTTGTCCAGTCAACAACTGTTTCTGGGTCAAATTGACAATCAGTATGACTGAAATGACAATTTGTACCAAACTGGAGAATGCATAAACAGTGACATATCAGCCCTTTTAATTCTTTCCCAAATATCAAAATTTAGACTTGTCCAAATTGAAAGCATTTGCAGACGACAAATCATAATTATGTGGCTCAAATGACAAAATTTGAGCCCGATACAAAGGAGACAATGCTGGTTAGCAGCATTTTCTCCTTTTCCCACAATTTTTAAAAAGCTTAATAATTACTTTACTATCAATTAATGGTTTCTTGCAAAATATATCATACAGCAAGATTTTTGCTTCATTAGCAATGTCTCCTTTCACAACTTTTTGAGTTTTTATATGATTTAATATACCAGGATTCCATACCATTATTTTACATCATTGAAGGATTTCTACAAAAACTTATTGTCAGGAGGGAACATGAGGTAAACTGTATGTGCTTAAAGACAAAGCAATGTGAGAGAGTATACTGTACCACACATACAGTATCACATTCTAAAGCTGTGCTATTTCATAACTTCTCATCTAAAGGTCTATTGAACCCTAAAACCTCCAAAATTAGGGTTTCAAAGCAATGAGTCTCTGATTTTCATATTATTTATAAACATTAAGCCAACTCCTGGCAAAGGCCAAAGCAAGAAAAAACCTTCAACATTTGGAAAATTTCATGATGAAAAAAAAAATCTACCCTAAAGTGCCTTTCACAAGCAAAGTTGCCATTGTATGCAGTAAAGATTCAGATTAGACTGCACAGAACTTGCAGTATGATTGTAGATCTACATTGTCTGCTCTTTGCTGAGATAAAAAATTATCAAATGTGAAAACAAACTTAACATTGCAAATAACTAGCCTTAGTTCCAGAGTGAAATGTCTTTTGGATTTATTCTAAGAGTTAACAATGGTCTTCGAATTAACAATGGTCTTTGTCCATGGATTTAGACAAATGCTTCAAGATTAACTATTAGATTATAGCATGGCATGGGCAACACTATCCAATATTTTTGAATTTGTTTTAAACTGCTTGTGCATACATCATGGAAATAAGGGTAACCTGAGCATTTTAAAGTCAGAAGTCATTTTGAGACTTGAACTATATTTAATTTATAGGAAAATCAATGCTATCAACTCTATCCAGTCCAAAGTTTCCTTGTTTGGTAAAGAATTAAAAGACCATTTACTCAAGCTCCTGGCTACATTTTTTTATTCACACTAAATTCTGAAATTTGTTTGTCTGGTAAGGACAGAAGGGGTTTTCAACCAAAGAAAAAGGATGGAAAGCTATTTTAAATGGCCTATCTCCAACTGAATAGTGTAAGTACCGTACTTATTCCAATAAAGGCCCGGGCGTTTATTAGAATGATGATCAATGATGACGTTGGGGATGGGCGATTATTAGAATCATGATCAATGACGAAGTTTGGGGTGGGCGGTTATTACAAGTTAATTGACTTTGCATCGCAGAGAATAGATCTAAAGTGACTAATTCAACCCTCAAAAAGACGTAAATACCATGTTTTAATCAGCATCTACGTAATATCGTCATTCATATAGCCATTTTTCACTCTATAACTGCGTACAATCATTGTTTACATCGGAAATACGGAAGAAGTGTAAAAATAGACTGTCGTGTCGTCCGTGCTTGTTCGTCACAACGCCAGTTCGTCCATGGGCTTGGTCGTCCCTGGGCCTAGTTGGCCAAATCCTTATTTGAAAAAGATAAATTACTCCAAGCGAACAAATCTTTCCTTCTGAAGATTCTTCCATCGGGTTAGTAATGTCCGATCTTAAATTCTTGGAATTGCCAGCAAATGGCGCCAAGACTGGGGCCATAAACACCCCATAAACACCCCTTACAAGATACGCGCTTGATTTACCATTGGGAACACCTCGTTCAATTCTACGAATCAAGCCTCGGATGTATGCCGACAGACTACTTCCAGAAGGAACAACAACACCCCCATAACAAGAAATACAATGTCATTATCGCGCAAAAGTTTGGAAAATTTCGGCCAATCTTTCGATCTAGCCCATTTTTTCAAGTGCGTAATCAATGCAAGTCCTAAATTAAGCCATTTATGCTGCTACAGCTAGACTTACCGTCATTCTACAGGATTTGTTGCCATTCGAAATGGTTACTAGTTGACATCATTTGGAACATCCTGAGAACTATGTAGTAGGGAGTATCTGTCGAATAACCGCTTCCGGCGATGCATGTCAAGTTTTTTAACATATTATTCCGTCGGCATACATCCGAGGCTGGATCGAAAGATTGGCCGAGGTGTTCCGAATGTCGATTTACATGTATCACTCCCGCGAAAAGCTGACGTAATATATATTTCGATTGTGTCACTTGTGACTCACTGTCGTGAGAATCAATGTGTTAACCCCGTAATTTTAGATATAGTTGTAACAATAATGGCAACTCGTATGTTAGTGTCTGTGAAATCTGCTGTTAAAGGATATCATGTATACAGAAACGAATTTCCTATAGGGACAATTTTAGAATGCTTACAAGAACCAGAAAACGAATACAGTGAATCAGCAATTATCGTGAAAAAAGGTGAAATAGTTATTGGGCATGTGCCCGAAGGACTTTGTCAATTATTTACAAAACTTTTCAATGACGGCCTTGTCGTCAACATTTCGGCTGAAATAACAGGACCTCCTCGGCCGTCCTCGAATGGAATCTTTGTGAAGGGTGGCGGCATAGAAGTGCCATGTTCATATAAACTGTACAGATCTGGTGAGAGGAAAGCTGAAGTGCGATTATTTTTAAAGAAGGAAATACTGAAAATTACTGCATAGACCGTAAGTCGAAATTTTTTGACTCGGTGGTGGGCGTTTAATAGAATCACCAACTTTTCAGTAAAATCTACCACTTTATGGCCGATTTTATGCGCTTCTTTGGGGACTGGGCATTTATTAGAATAAGGGCGATTATTAGAATAAATACGGTATCTGGTATTATCAAAGATCAAAAGTTGCTGTCTATTTATGACTTGAAGTTAGCCTGTTACAATTTTATATTGCTCTCATGGTGATACCTGTAATTGAAAGAAATGCTCAGCATGGTAATAAGTGTAATGGTAAGAAAAGGGACAGATAATATTAGACACATTGAACAATGAAGAAAGGAAAGTAAATAGAGAATCCAATATATGGAAGTTTATCTCATGTCATAAATCTAACTCATTACTTCATACGCAATTTTTGGATGACTCCTTTCCAACTACATTTACTGCACAGATTTATATATATCAATCACATGTTTCATACCAACCAAGCGGGAAAAATGATATGGTGAAATTGGTAGTAAATAACCTTTTTTCCTTTTCCTACAAAGTCTTCCAACCCTTAAACTTTACCTCAAAATCCATAAATTTAATGACTCTGAGAAAAGAAGGTATTTGAAAACAATGTGGGAAAAGGAGACAATTCTAGTAACCAGCAATTTCTCCTTTTCCCGCACCACTTTCTGTTCTTTCAAAAAAAGATACCACCATTTGAGCCATATTTCAATCACTGTCAGCATATATGTTTTAAAGTTAGACTAGTCTAAATTTTTTCTGTGTGGTAAAGGGTTAAAAGACATTATTATACTGCAAAGAAATTTCTCATTATCTGATTGGCTAACATGTCAGAAACATATATATTATGTACCCTGGCAAAAACCACCTAAAGCCAGTTTCTTTTGTGAGTGCCCCGTAAACCTCACTACACTTGCAACACTACATACAAAATGGCGGCGTAGAATCGATCACCAGACCGCACGCTTATGCACCAAACTGCCTGTTTTTAAGTGATGTCAGCTTCCAATGACATCACTTTTCATTGAATCGGAGCACTTAGAAGGGAATTTATATTTCGTCGGCATACTTGATCCATGAGATTACAAAACAGGAAAATTTTGCTTAACACACTTTGAAGGGTAAAACTTTGCAGTATGGCCCGGTTTGATAACATGATTTACTTCCCTTTGACGGTACTGGTAGAGTTCTCGTTCTTAATTTACCCACAATGCAACGCGTTTCCGGCGAGCAAAAATGGATGTCAACAAAAGAATTACTGAAGCGTATGACATTGAAAAATTGAGAGTATGTGACCTGAGGCTATATTTACGCAACTACGGCTTGCCTGTGTCTGGATCAAAGGCTGATCTTCAACTGAGATTGAAAAATGCGCGAGAAATGGGGAGAAAGCCTCTCTCAGAGCTGCAACGTTTGGACGACATGCAGCGGGATAGAAGAAACCAAGAGAAACTTGTTACACCTCTCGGTGAGCATCTCCCCGACCCTACGACACTACTCTTGGGATGGTCAAACGACATAACAGACTTTCCAAACATTTCGGACAGAGACATATACAATTATCTTGTGTTGAACAATCAAAGAACATTCGATGGAAAACCAACAAAAGCCCTTAGACAGTTAAAGGCGAAGGTTTTTTACAGTGATAGACATGTACACAATTTGATGCATCACAACATCGACAAGGAAATATCACACTGTTATATCAGAGCCAAGGTCATTCCATCCTATCCCACCCAGTCAGAGAATAAACAACCTGACTACATTACTTGGATCTGTATGGCAAAGCTGAGTGGACAAGTTCATGCTGCTGGATGTAATTGTAGTGCTGGGTAAGTCTTGGTTTTAAATAAGCTTTTGTCTTACAATGAGAAAGGATTGTTCTTGAAAATTTTGGTGATGGACCGTTAAATGTCAGTAACATTTGGGAAGGTTTGACCATGTCTTCTCTTCCCTCATGACCCAACACTGAAAACTTGTCTATATCTTTCTAATTAGATTTTCCAACACCCCACTCAAAGAATTAAACACAATGGAAAAGGGGGACTACATGTCTTCGTATCTTTTTAGCTCACTTTCTCCTTCTTTTATTGAACCTCCATGATGACCTTAGCTGTTAAATTGGCGTTAAACCCCAATACTAAAACTCATTTATGGACAGTTTGTTCCAAAATTCTTACAGAAAGTACCGATGCGGTGACCTATTGGTTAGAGTGTCCTCCTTGTGAGTGGGAGGTCTTGGGTTCGATGCCAGGCCGAAACAGGCCAAAGTCTGTAAGGCTGGTTGTAGTTTCTTTTCCCCTTTGGCGCTCAGGATTGTGGAATAGCACTATGACTGGCTCACCAGTGTCAGGATAATGGACTGGTTAAGTACTGGTTAACCCATTACTACACAATGTAGCATTTTGATGCACTAAATATATATAGCTTTGGAAAACACTGTGAGAAAAAGTAAAATTGCTTGTTATAAGCAATTTCTCTTTTTCTCACGATGTTTTCTACCCTATATGGCACTTATTTTTCCATTTTAAAATGTCGTCTGCAGTTTGTTAAAATTTTATAAATTTTGACGCCCCTGGGAAACAGTCTTTTTGAAAACACTGTGGGAAAAGGAAAAATTGCTCGTAATGAGCAATTTATCCTTTTTCCACAGTGTTTTTTACCTATTTCAAGAATTTTCTGCCATTATCGTCAAATTTGATATTGTCGTCTGCAAACTCTTTCAGTTTGGAAGAGTATTTGTCATCTGGTAATTGGTTAACTTGAGCCATTTGGCAGCATACATTGTGACGACGGCACCCTAGTTTAAGTTCTGAATGCAATTTTCTGTATTTTTCAGGGAAGGAGAGTCCTGTAACCATGTAGCAGCCGTATTATATGCCCTGGTTGATATAACAGTAAAAAAGAAAGAGGGTCTTGATGCAGTAACTTCGAAGGAATGCTTGTGGAACAAACCTAGAGCAAGGAAATTAAGCCCTAAAAAGACAAGTGATTTAGTATTCAAGAAACAAAAGTTTGATAGTCATCAGCAAGGTCCACCAAAAGCAAAGCGTACACTACTTTCAGCCCCCCAAGTGACTCCTTTTGATATGGAGTGTTTTAAGCGAAAACTTAAAGAATGCAACCCGCATGCTGCTTTGCTGCTAGGATTTTCAGATACGGCTGCAGAGAAAATCAATTTCCTGAATCAAGGTGAAAGAAATTTGAAACTACACAGTATTCCTTTCATGTACCATGATAGGGTGGATGTGAGTAGTGAGATATGTACAGAACAATTTACGAAATATTTCAACGGCCTATCTTGTCCTCAGGAACAGTGTGATAAAATTGAACAAAGGACAAGAGGACAGCATAAAAACAAAAATTGGGAAGTAGCCAGAAATGGAAGGATATGTTCGTCAACATTTGGATTAGTATGCAAGAAAAAAGAAGACACCAGGGCGGACTACATAGTGAAAATGATTCTTTACCCAAGTAGTTTGGATGTGCCGTCTGTAAAATGGGGTAGAACACACGAGCCAGCTGCCAGAAGATTTTATATAAAGCAGATGAGAAACAGACATCCTAATTTGTCTGTGACAGAAAGTGGTTTGCTAGTAAATCCTAAATACCCTCATTTAGGTGCAAGTCCAGACGGTATTGTCATGTGTGACCATTGCCCTGTATCTGATGGGCTTTTAGAAATTAAGTGCCCATATAAGTACAGGAATGAAACCCCTGTAGATGCTGCAAGGAATCCAGATTTTTGTAGTGAATTAGTGGAAGGAAAATTAAGATTAAAAGAAACCCATATTTATCATTATCAAATTCAGGGCCAAATGGCAATTACAGGTAAATCATGGTGTGACTTATATATTTGGACACTGAAGGGTTCATCGGTACAAAGGATTTTCTTTGACAAACATTTCTGGAAGATGGCACTCCAAAAAATAAACAATTTCTATTTATCCCATGTGATTCCAGAACTATTTACAAATAGAATTGAAAGGGGCATAGCATCGATGTAGATGTCTATATGTTACATTTATGTAGCTATTTGATCGACCTGTGTGATGTTCTCATCATAGTTCTGATATGATTAGATATTATTCTTTCATTTATCTATGCACTGAATCTTGTTTGAGTGACTATCCCTATTAAATGACCACTTTTCTGTAGGAACCCATTTCAAATGTGCCAATTAACTCATTCCCACACTATAACACCTTTTGACGCCCCTTGGAAATAAGCCTTCTGAAAACACTATGGGAAAAGGAGAAATTGCTCGTATCGAGCAATTTCTCCTTTACCCACAGTGTTTTCTAACCGTTTAGAGAACTTTATGCTATTTTCATCAAATTTAAAATTGTCGTCTGCAGACTGTTTCAATTTGGACCAGTCTAAAATTTTGTTGTCTTGTAATGGGTTAAAATCCAGCTTGAGACAAAGTTTCATGTGTTGCAAAATATATACTTTGGTTCAACAAAATCCTATATTGTTGGAACTCATTTTAATAGTCTAAATGAGATGAGTACAAACTACATAGGATTTCATTGAAAGAAATGTAATTAATAAGATATGCTGTCACTTTCTTCAATTTGGGCCACTTTTTTATGCATTAACTCTTTATCACACAATCTCGGCCCTTAAGATGAAGGCTTTGGAAAACGCTATGGGAAAAGGAGAAAATGCTGGTAACCAGCATTTTCTCCTTTTCACAGTGTATTAGAATTTCTACTCTATCAAAGGAAGAAATTGTCATTTATAAACATTTAATTTGTCGTCTGCAAATGCTTTCGAGATGTAAAATCATTCATATTTTTTTTTTTTCTAGTCTTTCATGTACATTAACCCATTACCACACGACAAAATTTTAGACTGGTCCAAATTAAAAGCATTTGCAGATGACAAAATAAAGGTGACCGAAAAATTAAAATTTGGTTTGGGAAGGATAGAAAATACTGTGGGAAAAGGAGAAAATGCTGGTCACCAGCATTTTCTTCTTTTCCCACAGTGTTTTCAAAAGGCTTCTTTCACAGGGGCGTCAAAAGTAGGGATTGTGTGTTAATGGGTTAAGCCCTAAAGCACTCCTTCTAATAGTCAGAGGGTTCGTTCAGACTGAGACATATTATCAGGAAAAATGTTGTGACAAAAGAAAATATTTGAACTGTCATGCAAAAATGGACCATGTGAAAGGAATACAATATGCAGATTTCAAACATTTTCTTCTCTCCACAATATTTCTCCCAAGGATTTTTAGCTCAACTGTCTTTGGAGAAAACCTGAGGTATTGCTCTGATATTACCAAAGGTATCAACTTGAATCCCGTAACATATGTTCACTATCAAAAGAACATGAACCTATATCATCAAGGGCGATAACTCTTAATTTTTTTTTTGTAAGAGTCATGCCCCTCTTTCGACATAGATTTTTTCCTCCGCTATCAAGCACCTAACAGCAGAGCATAGGCACCTACATGCAGAGCCCTTGTTTAAAATTCTAGACTGAACTATCAATCTGACAACATGGAATGAAAAATAAAGATAGCAATTTCATATAATTATGTAAATAATTTATTTTACATTTACTATGCAATGAAATAAATGATTAATTTAAAATAAGGATGATTTTTTTTCCTTTCGGTGATCTTCCATTTTAAATCCCTGTTTTTATTGACTTGTGATCAAAATTCATGTAGATTCATTTCATTTCTGGCATTTCTTAACTCTTTACCAAACAACAAAGTTTTAGACCAGTCCAAATTTAAGGCACTTGCAGACGACAAAATACATGATTACATGTGCTTCGAAATCTGAAATTGGTTTTTGGGAGGATAGAAAGCATTTTGGAAAAAGGAGAAAATGCTGAATACCAGTATTTTCTCCTTTTCCCAAAATGTTTTCAAACGCCTCCTTTCTCAAGGTCGTCAAAAGTCTAGTGGTAAGAGTTAAAACAGAATATTCAATCTACATCACAATCCACAAATAGTCACCTAGACTTTGACATTGACAGAATCTTCTCTCAGGGAGATTAGATAGCCCCTTTTCAAGTTTTGGCATAATGGGTCACTTTTATCTTTTAACTCTTTCCCAAACATGCCCAGGTTTTTATGTGTCTGCAGTACAAGTCTTTTGAAAACATTGTGGAAAAAGAAGAAATTGCTCATAATGAGCAATTTCTCCTTTTCCCACAGTGTTTCCTTCCTGTTCTGATAACTTTCTCCCATTTCCATCAAATTTGAAATTGTCGTTTGCAAACTCTTTCAGTTCGGAATATTTTGTCGTTTGGGAATGGGTTTAACCCTTTCCCAAACAACAAAAATTTGACCATGTCCAAATTGAAAGCATTTGCAGATGACAAAATAAAATTAACATAAATGATACTTTCTGTCTTTGATAGAGTGGAAAACCTTGTTGGAAAAGGAGAAAATGCTGGTTACCAGCATTTCTCCTTTCCCACAATGTTTTGAAAAGGCTTCTTTCCCAAACATGTCAAAAGTTGTCATTGTGTGGGAATGGGTTAACCCTTTCCCAAACGACAAATCTTAGATTCTTTCAAACTGAAAGCCTATTCCACAAAATAATTTAATGCCTTGTGGGATCTGAACAAGCTACCAAGTCATTACCCGGTTGAGGCGAAATTTCTTTCCAGCATATTTTCCCTTCTGCTAAAGCATGTGAGAAAAGTAGTCAGTGGCTTTGAAAAGAAATTTGTGTTGCTACTGGTGTGAGAAAGCTAGAAAACACATGTGCATCACTGACCGCTACGATATGACCTTAGCTGTTAAGGTGGCGTTAAACCTCAATACAACCAACAGTCATCATCATCATCATCATCATCATCCTCAACCCTTTATAGTTATTACATTCAAATGTTTTCATGTCCTCGAGATACCTTTCAAAAACATTGTGCGGAAAGAAGAAGTCACTCAAAACAAACAATTTCTCTTTATCCCACAATGTTTTCATATACTGTTCAATTTCCACAGCCTTTTTACATACCCAATTTGATAACACTTTAACTACCTCTAAATAATTGGGTTTATCAAACTAAATTAATTTTGTTTTACCAGTAAAACATTTCAGTCATCATTTACTAATGGTGGATGCATATTTGAAAGGGCTACACATATCTTCCAATACTTATTTGCTTGTGGCGCTAACGAAATTGGTATGACACCCTGAAGTATTCTAAAGTTTTTAACTCGTTCCATTGCTCTTTCTACATCAATACGCAGATTCGCTATTCTACGCGTTTCCTCTACTTGCTGTCTTGTAAATCTTTTCATCTTTAATGGAGGAACAATAAGGTGTATACCTTTTGCTGTTGTCAAGTCTGCAATCAAAAAACCTTTATCACCCATGATAGCATCACCTTTTTCACATATTTCAAGCAGACCACTATTTTTTGTAATCTGTTTATCACTGATGCTACCCGCCCACAAATCTGATGCAAATGTTATTATTCCGGAAGGACTTATTCCTAGCAATGCCTTGTAGGTCATGTGGGACTTGTACTGGGAATACATTAATGATTTGTTTATTAAGGATTGGGGTGTCTCTGTATATATTTCTGTACAGTCTATTATCACTCTACAGTTAGGGTACTTTTTCCTGAACTTCATTGGCATTGTGTCTCGAATGACAGTTTTAGGGGGCCAAACAATCAGAGAGCTAAGTTTTATATGTAGATAAGTTGTCCACCGGGAAATAATTGAAGAACATGTAGCTTTGGAAATATGAAATCTGTAGGCTAGGTCCTCTATTAGCAGCCCAAGTCTGAGGCGCATGAGAATTAAAAAAAATTCATCAATTAGTCTGAGGTTTCTCGGACGCCCACTTTTCCCAGAAGCAATCCCTCTTCTTTGAGTCTGGGTACTGGCATCTTCTAACATGTCGAACAGGGCATAGAAAGTACCAGCATTTGGTAATCCTGTGTAAAACGACACCTCCTCGTCTTCACCAGATATGTCCTCAAAAGTTATGTCTGGCAAAGTAACCTGCGTGCTTACAGAACATGACTTCACTATTACCTCTGATTCGGTTTCAGTCTGAGTCAGTATAGATTTTGTTGGTACATAGGTTTGTGTACTTTGATCCTTTGTCTGTTTTGGATTTATTATTAATGTGTCTCCATAAGATCCTTTTTCTGTCTGAACCGTCTTATTTAGCTTTGTAGTGAACTCCATGTCTTGAAAGCCACAATAATCATGGAGACTGATGGATGTTATTTCTCTTGAGGTGTTTGAGTAGAAGCAAAGAGACTCCCTTGGCCCATTATCAAAGAACTCGTCTTCTTCACATTCTTCTATTTCCATTGAATGGTTTTCGTTCTTTTCTTGATAGAATGATTCACATAGTGTTGTTTCAGCCATGTAGTTTTCCAACCGGGTCGCGAAATAAGGACCATCATCTTCCGGCTCAACATTGGGCACAAATTCAACAGGGGTCACCTGAAATTAAAAATTAAAGACATAAATATCAAAAGTTACATGAGGGTCAATTTTATTCTTTCATCACGGTTAGTCACCTGTTTTCACCATCCTGACTACATTGCACCTAGATTGACTACTTAACCCTTTACCACACAGCAAAATCTTTTTCATGACCAAACTGAAAGAAGTTGCAGACGACAAATTAAACATTGCTAATACAATGGTTTCTTTCTTTGGTCAAGTAGAAAACACTGTGGAAAAAGAGGAAATGCTGGTAACCAGCATTTCCTCTTTTTCCCACAGTGTTTTTCAAAGCCTTCTTCTTTACAGTTGTTTAAAGTCGGGATTGTGTGGTTAAGAGTTAACTAAAACCAGTAGTGTAGGAATAACAAGTTCAGCTGTATTGGGTACAGTAATCCTGCATCGTCTAAACCTGTGTATGGTATGTTATGTCATATTGAACAGTTTGATGACAAAAATGGCAGTAAATCGAAGTCAAAAATGCACTGTTTTTCTTTTTCAGTGTTTAGAATGCATGCCCTTTTCTCACACCAATGACGCTTTGTAACATTTATGTTATTCAAATCAACAAGCTGTAAATCCCATGACTTGTCAATTAAAGTCACTTTGTGAGTTTGAATTTGCAGACATCAGATCAAAGACAGGTTCAATGGGGAATTTATTTTCAAATAGGGTGTATACATTGTGAGAAAAAAGGAAACCACTTATGATAAGAAATTTCTTCATTTTCCAAAACGTTTTCCTTGGAGTTGGTATTGAAAACATGTGATTACATGTATACAGGAAAGGCTTAGCCAGTGAGCAAGAAATTTTTTTGCGCTGAGGGCAAAACCAAACAAATTTCTTTTGCACTTGTTAATTACCCAATTTGCAACAAACACTAAGCAAAAAATCTAATTATCTTTCAACTCATTCACTTTTATTGCTTCCTTTCAACTGTTTTTCATAGATATCCAGCTCATATGCATAGGCTACAGCAAATTATCTTTTTAATCTATAGTGTTTTTTACAAATAATAGAAAAAAATATTTTTTGTCCATTTAAAAAGTTACCTTCTAAAATATATCTTACGAAACGGTTAAGGTACGAAATCTCTGTATACCCAAAAAGTGTCATGTAATCACACTTACTTTTGATGTACCAAATAGTTTCTTTCTCGTCTTCAAGTCGAAAATGGACGGAACGTTGTGCTCGTAGGACATCTTCCTTCCTTCGAAGTGGGCAGAACAGAGACGAGAGTTCTTCGTTAGGACGAAGGATGTCATCACCGTTTTGATTCTTCGAACCCATGTCTTCTTCAAATATTCATTGGCTGGAAACTTGTGTAAGATGATTGGTGTCCCGTCGACGATTTTTCCTCTAAAATTTGAGCAAACTGAGCAATAATGTCGCTTTTTCTCCGTAGATTTTGGTACTCTCTCCATATTATCGATTTTTGTAAAGGTTGATTTTGCTCACCGGAAGTGCGAAAATTGTTTTCACTGATTGAAGAGGTAATTCAAGGGAGGTAATTTTCGGAAGGGAGATAATAACTTATCGAACCGGGCCATAGCAAATTTGTTATACAGTCAGGTGACCTTCGGCTCGGGTGACATGATTCACCAGCAGCCGTGAACAAGTTTCCAAGTCCCCTGCCACCTCAGCATACAACTAATAAAGTCTATTGAGCCACATAAGTCTCACTTTTGTTTTCTGGAAAAAGACTTCACCCATCACCACATGACAAGGTGCTAGACTTGTCAAAATTTCCAGGAAATAAATAAAATTAACCTATTACCAAACGACAACATTTTAGACTGCTCCAAATTGAAAGCATTTGCAGACGACAAAATAAATGTGACTGAAAATTTGAAATTTGTTTTGTGAAGGGTAGAAAACATTGTATGAAAAGGAGAAAATGCTGGTTGCCAGCATTTTCTTCTTTTCCCACAATGTTTTCTAAAGGCTTCTTTCTCAGGGTCATCAAAAGTAGGGATTGTGTGGTAATGGGTTAATGTGGTTACAATATTGGAGCATGTCTTTCATGGGATAGAAAACATTGTGTAAAAAAGGAGAAAGTGCTTCTGCAAGCATTTTCTCCTTTCCACAAAATGTTTTCAACAGGCTTCTTTCCCAGAGATATCACATCATGGGTGATGTGTTAAAAGGTTAAAAGATATTAAGTCTCTCAGAAAATAGCATGATGATAACACAAAGCATAAAGTATTGAAGGACTTTCAAAAGTTGTATAATATTGCAAGATCATTCAACTCATATTTGTGTGATAATGGGTTGAACAGATTGCTACAATGAGCACGAATTTTCAGGCCATGAATTTTGTATTCTATCCTCGCATCACCTATTCTGCACCTCGGTATCATGGCATTCCAGAGCAAAAAGAAGTTGTCATGGTTACGTGAAGAAAGATGATAATAATGTTTTTCACTGCAATATTAAAAGCCATCATCTACAGAAAGATGTGATTTCAGCTGACAAACATCTGGGCTAGATTTAAGGTTATAAACATTTAAGTCCATACTACTCACAAACCATTCCAATCAACACTCTTAGGTCTTATTCTAAATTTAGAAAGTAAAACGATTTCTGATTTAATTATTTAATTAATTACATGTAACTCTTTACCAAACAACAAAATTTTAGACTAGTTAAAATGAAAGCATTTGCAGATGACAAGATAAATACAAGTCAAAAATTTAAACTTGTTATGAATAGGAGAGAAAACACTGTGGGAAAAGCAGAAAATTGCCGGTTATCAGCAGTTTCATCTTTTTCCACAATGTTTTCAAAAGCATTCTTACTGAGGGTTGATAAAAGTCAGGACTGTGTGGTAAAGAGTTAAACCTGTCAGAAATTGTATTATGAAAAATTCCTAAACCTTAACCCTTTACCCCATAAGGCATTTGTATGGTATCTCTAACTGAACCTAAATAACAGCAAGGATGAAACCATTTCTTATGTGTATATGACACCTTTTGATAGCATAGAAAACATTGTGACAAAAGGTGAAATTGCTCGTCACGAGCAATTTCACCTTTTGCCACAATGTTTTCCAAAGGCTCCTACAAGCAATGCGTAGAAACGAGTATCTGTGGAGTAAAGGGTTAAGCTGCTAAGCTTGACTCGCAGACCTTAGGTCAGATTGCACAGAATGTGAGTTTCTTGCTCTTTCAAAGACAAATTTTAGCTTTTGAACTACATTCAAATTATCATCTGCAAATACTTTAAACTGGGATGAGTCCATGATTTCTTATGAGTACTCCTTACCACACAATCCAAATTTTCAATAATCCTGTGGGGGAAAAGCTTTAGGAAACATTGCTGGAAAAGGGACAAACTGCTGGTAACCAGCATTTTCACCCTTTTCCCACAATGCTCTCTTTCCTATCAAAGACAGAAATTATCATTAGCACCAAGTTCAATTTGTCTTTTGTAAAATGCTTTCATTTTGGCCGAGTCCTTAATTTTGTTATTTGATAGAGTTAACTCTTTACCAAACGACAAATTTCTGTACAAGACCAAATTCAAAGCATTAGCAGACCACATATTTAATGTAGTTAAAATAATAATTTCTGTGTGTGATAGGGTAGAAAAGATTGTAGGAAAAGGAGAAAATGCTGGTTACCATCATTTTCTCCTTTTCCTACAATGTTTTCAGAAGACTTCATCCTAAGGCTCTTTAAAACTTGGGATTGTGTGGTAAAGAGTTAAACTGAAAATCAATTCAGAACTTTTGAAATGAGTCAAGATGCTTTGCTGGGCTATTCATGAAGACTTACATATTTAACTTCTTTTACTTCCTCTTACATACCGATCACTTACATACTATACATAGAAAGTACTTTACAATAAGTGATCATAGTATTTCAACAATACATTACTTGCACTTTGGGTTGATCAATCACTTACATACAGATAACTTACATACCATGATACATAGAAAGTACTTTACAATAAGTGATCATAGTATTTCAACAATACATGTACATCACTTGCACTTTTGGTTGACCAATCACTTACATACCGATCACTTACATACCATACATAGAAAGTACTTTACAATAACTTAGCATAGTATTTCAACAATACATCACTTGCACTTTGGGTTGATCAATCACTTACATACCGATCACTTACATACCACACATAGAAAGTACTTTACAATAACTGAGCATAGTATTTCAACAATACATCACTTGCACTAACCACTTTGGGTTGACTGGTCACTTACATAGTGGTCATTTATATACCGGTACCATACATAGAATGTACTTTACAGTAACTGAGCATAGTACTTCAACAATACATCACTCGCACTTGGGTCGTTAAAACTCTTGATTGTTTGGTAGTTGGTTGGATCTGTGTTCTCAGATTGTAAAGTAATTACCTATATCACAGGAATTTGATATTCTGTGACAAAAATACCATGATGAAATATGAATGAAAAAAACACTCCCCTGTATATAAAAAACATATGTTTCTTTATAAACAGGGGAGTATTTTTTTCATATTAAATCATGTACATGTAGTTTCATTACAGAATTTCAAATTCCTGTGCCTATACATGTATATAGCACAATAATCTACCTTGTAAAAGACATCTAGATTTATCAAAGTGACCCCAAAAGGTGTTATTCCATTAAATAAGATAGCCGGTAAATTTCAAAGAGCTTTACACCATTTATGGTTTAGGATGTTTTCTCACAACAAAGTGCTAATAAATCTTCAACAATGAGATTTTTTGCTTCAGATACACAATGGCTTACACTACATCCAATAAATAAAAACACATACCCTTTGGGCTACCTTGATTATTTCTCCCCTTTTGATTTTGTCTCTCTTACCACCAAAGAGACATTTAAATTACAATACAAAGATATACAACTGAGATTTTGCTCAAAGGATTAGCACTGTACTACAAGCTCCTTTTTGTCAAATAATTGTTTCACAATCACTAAATCAAGCTTCACTTTAGCACATTTAGTTTTCATTTCTACATTCTATTAACTCTTTACCAAATGACAAATTTTAGACTTCTTCAAATTGAAAGCATTTGCAGATGAAAAATTAATGTGACTCAAAATTTGAAATTTGTGCTGGTAAGGGTAGAAAATAGTGTGGAAAAATAATTTTTTCCTTTCTTTCAATGTTTTCTACCCTTTTTGAGACAAAAATTATTATTTGAGCTACGTATATTTGTTGTCTGCAAGTGCTTTCAATTTGGACTGGTCTGAAATTACCTTGTGTGGTAAGGAGTTCAAACAATTCAAGCAATTGACTTTGACCTTCAACCTACTTAGACAAATGTTTCAAATACCACTTCTGCTGATACAACAACATTTGTCACATTTTGTGTAAAAATACTTTCAAATCTATTAAAAATGTTGAAGTTCAAGCTCCATTCATGCTAATTTCATCCATTAATTTTGATGTTCAAGTGTGCCCTTGACCTTAGACCTACCTAAACAGAGTTTTAAATCATGCCAATTTATTCTGAATTCAATTGATAAATGTGGAAATTCTGGTCTAGACAAATTTGGACAGACACATGCAGACAAGGTCCCCACACATGCACACATTAAACAAAAGATGTCTGGCTCACCCCAAGTGGGCTTAAAAAACAAAATCTTTACAAAAGATGGATTCAGATTGCAAAGAGAAATGAGAATAAGTAACCTCACCAGCAATTATCTCCTTTTCTGCATTGTTTTCATTTTCTTGAAAAGTGAAATTCTTAATATTTATTTCAAGATTACAAGTTAAATTTTTCCCAAGCATTCTTTAAACAGAAAAAAAAAGTTAGAATTTGATGTTGGTATGTACATGTATCTTGACCCATTTCAGGACCACATCACCACTTTGTCACCTGTCCAAGCACCAACTATGATACATGTTGTTTATTTTCATCAGAAAGTTCCACATCATCCCATTCAACTGGAAACCCTATCTCTGTAAAAAGATCACTTTAAATGCTTAGACACAATCACTCTCCATGATAAGTTAAATGGTTCCGAAATGTAAAGAGGTAGCTAATTTCTATTTGTGTAGACATGATAATATTGGGTAACATTTAGTAAAATATCAAATTACCAAAAAGTAAAAGATCATCCACTATCTATGATTCTATTATTAAATTAATCTTCTTTGGTCTGAACCAAGGCCCTAGATTTATATCAACTAGAGGTAGTAACACTTGTATATATTGCTGACATAAATGCTTGAGCAAATCAGCCGGAGGGGCAGGGTCCAAAAATTTCCAGGAAAGGCACTCGTCCTGTAGGACAAGTGACTTTGAAAAAACACTTGCCCTGCTTTGATCCTAACAAAACAACTGTTTTTTAGCTAGTTTCGGGAAAGTTTTTTTTTTACAACAATCATATTATTGTTCATTATTATAATTAGTAAGGTTGCTCACGTTGAATTAGGTCTACCAGAAGCATAATTATAAGATATTTATTTGCAATGAAAGGTCCAAAGTTACGGTATATCATTAGGCCGACTTGAGACCAGTCTTTCTTTGAAGCAGGGACCTGCATGTTTTACCGGTATGTCCCGTTTCAAAATTTGATTTCCTGAATACCTTAATTCTCTTATTCAACAATGGAATGGCTGTTTTGTCTCCTGTAAGTTAAATAATCATCATAAAACTCATACTATCTCTTATTCACCACTTGTCCTGCCAGACAATCCGACAAGTAGATTTTTTGGACCCTGAAGGGCCCCACCGAAATAAACAAACATGTGCACATTTTTCACCAGAAAAAAATTTAAATCTTTTCGTTTTATTTTTTTCAAAATCAAGAGAAGGTCAAAAGCCAGCCCATTCAGTTTTGCCTAAATACCCTGTTATAAAAACCTATGTATAGCACCTATAAAGAAATGATAGCCCATTATCCCCAAATGCTCATAGTCATCTCTGTATGTGCTGATGAAAAGAGATTTCTTACAGGAGGCTGAGCACTGAAAAGCTTTTTGTACAGCAGGTGTTTATCAAACAACTAAATAAAAAAGAAGATTGCACCACTTTACCTTTCACTTCAAACTCTACTCCTCATATATCATGTGCCACCACCTGATTCACTCCAAAGCTTACAAACATCTTACTTTCTTTATTGAATATCATAGCTTTATTTTAGTGGATGATTTGGAAAATTTGAATATTCTTTCTTTAGTTTTCTTTTTTTCATAGGAGCTGCTTGTTGCAATGAATCCCCTATCAACATGAAGTTTTAGACTAGTCCAAGTTTTTATTAGAAAACACTGTGGGGCAGGGAGAAAATACTGGTTACCAATAATTTCTCTTTTTCTAAGAACGTTTTCAAAAATTTTCTTCCCTACAATATTGAAAAAATGGGATGTTTGGTAGTGGTTTAAGGGAATATCACTCTTTACCAGACAATCCCAAGATTTATTGACCCCAGGTAAAAAAAATTATACAAATTTGTAGAAAAAGGACAGAATGCTGGTAACTAGCATTTTCTCCTTTTCCCACAATATTTTTCACCTCTTTGAAGACAAACTTTATCAGTCATATTAAATTTGTCTAATGGGAATGCTTTCAACAGGTTAAAAAGATTACATTTCATCAATCATTCTAAAATCAAATTTTGTTCCAATACATTATCCCCAGACTAGCTATCTGATTGGGTAAGAATCACAAGTTTGGCTAGGATGTTCTGAAACAAATACGGAAAATCTTGTCATATAATTGTTATAAAATATACATATTTGCTAATGTTGTGCTGAATGGACATGGATGCATTCTTCCTGTGTTTTGAAAAAATAAAGGATTAAATAAAAAATGTGCCCTTCTTTTTTTTTCTTTCAAAACTGAATGTTTCATTTTGTATTTCTTCTGTAAAGGGTTAAATTATCATTATACAGAATAATAAAGCACAGTATCATTAATTGTTCTTTTTAAGAACTTGAACAAGAGAGAACTCTATTTCTTTATACATCAACCCTTAAACATATACCACAGAATTTTTAATTTTACCAAATTGAAAGCATTTGTTAAGACACACAAATAAAATATAGCTCAAATGATGATTTATATAATGATAGGGTAGAAAACATGGGACTTTTGCATTTTTTTCCTGCATTCTCTCCTTTTCACCCATTGTTTTCAAGATCCATTTCTTTACAGGCTGTTAAAACTGTGTATTGTTTGGAAAAGAGTTAAAAAGCTAAGCATGATTCTAATGTACACAAACTGATTACCAAATCTATGTTTACATTAAGTATAAAGGCAAAAGTTTTCCATTACTGGTACCTTATGTTGCACTGTCTTTCTTATTTATCATCTAGATAATTAGAAATATAAGCAGTCATATTTAAAAGAAAAAAGAAGAAAAAAAAGTTAATGGCATCAGTAGCAGAAAAAATAAGTTGACCCTTAAACTTAGGTGTGTTTCTTTACTACTCAATCCTGTGTTTGTAATAATCCTAAGTTACATTTAGCACTCATTCTGGAAATAGGAGAAAATGCTGAAAGCCTTTTTGTCATTTTCTGTCAAATAAACTGTTCCCATGGATTATACTATAATAAGTTTACAGGGTTCACTACATAATTATGATACTCGTAGACTCATAGTATTATTACTTTATACATGCCTCAGCTTTTCACAGGTCAAACAAACATCAATGCAACAAACTTAAAGTTCAGGGGAAAGAAGCTGCAAAAGGTATCCAAACAATTTATAAGAGCTCCAGATAAGAGGGGAGTGATGACATTCTAAATCCATTACCGGTATTTCTCTTCCAAACCCTATGTTGTGGGTATTCATAAGAATCATCTTGATGAGACATAACATAGGGTTTAGTGGAGAATAACTTGTATTTTCATTTTATGAAATTAAAATCACTCCCATTATCTGGAGCTGTGAATTAATCTTGTCTTTTTATTAATCATGTTGAATTATACATTTCTACAATAATGACCCTTCTGACTTGGTGCTGTCAATTTATTTCTTCAAATAATCTTCACAAGCCTGTAAACTATATGACTGTACTTTGTTAACCCTTTACCAATCAATCCCTGGTTTTTACGACCCACAGGGTCGTTTTCTGAAAACATTGTGGGAAAAGGAGAAAATGCTGGTAACCAGCACTTTCTCCTTTTCCCACAATGTTTTCAACTCTTTTAAAGTCAAGTTTCAATTTTTGAGTCACGTTTCTTTTGTCATCTGCAAATGCTTTAAATTCGGACTAGTCTAAAATTTTGCCATTTGGTAAAGAGTTAAATTCACAATCACATTTTGTTAATCAATTAGCATACCATAACTTATTCAAGAGTGCCATGAAGATAACATTAGCTTGTCCAAATAACAAAAATATGAAATTGGTCATCTGATAACAGACCATTACAATTTAAAATAAAATTATTAGGCATTACATTTTGCTGGAGGTAAGAAATCTAGAAATTACTGATTGATATTCTGATAAAATGTTTCCCTTTAATGTAATATGTTAACATATGTTGTCACTTTTATGAGTTGTCCAGACAGACATTGTACACTCAACACCATGTCTTTTCCTTAACTCTTTACCAGACAAAAAAGTTCAGAACTGTTAGTAGTTGCAGGTGAGAAATTGACTGTGGCCCAAATGATGGAATTTAACTTTGAACAGGTAATATATTATACAATGTGGGGGAAAAAAGGAGAAAATATCCGATGCTGGATACCAGCACTTTCTCCTTTTCCCACAGAGCTTTGATTAAGCTTTATGGCCATTAAGAGAGGAGGTTGTGTGGTTAAAGGGTTAAACAATTTCCCTCATGGATACAGACACAAATAGAGGGAATAAAATTTTTATATACATGTAGTTTCAGGTCTTCACAAGTATGGATCAAAAAGCTGAAATATATGTATATATATTTTCCTAGAAAATATAAATCTGTAATACATCAAAAAAAACTTCTATATGTTTAACTACTGTATGCATTGTTCTACTTGAATACATGTACATTTCACAGGCAAATGAAGCAGATTGAAATAAAGATCAACATCAGACTGTACAGGAACTGTAGTGTAATAAAAAGAGAAGTACCTTGAAATGGCATTGTCCTCATAATTTTTGATAACTTCAGTTTTATTGGTTTGATTCTTTCAGTACATAGTTAATCTTGAAAATCCCAATAAAGAACAACTTGGAAACATTGTTGGTAAGGAGAAAATCCCAGCCCAAAGCATCTCCTTTTTTTCCCCATGATGTTTTCAAACCTATCAACAACAAATTCTTTCTTCTGATCCTCATTTCATTTACTGTCAGCAAATGCTCCTTATATGGTCCAGTCTTTAAACTTAAATTTTGTCATCTGTTAATATACACATGAAAATCTGAGTTTGCCAGGGAAAAGGATATTGCCCAGGGAAAGGGGCGCAAGTTGATAGAATATTTCTGATGATTTTGTCTAATGGACTAATTGTACCCCTGAGGTGTACAATGATCCAAACTCAGTACCTACAGTATCTCAAGTTTTAACGACCCTGAGGAAGAAGCCTTTTGAAAACATAGTAGGAAAAGGAGAAAATGCTGGTAACCAGCATTTTTTTTCCATTTCCCACCATATTTTTTATCCTTCTCACTGTCAAAAGTCATGTTTTACCTTTTCAGCCACATCTATTTTGTCGTCTGCTAGTGCTTTTGATTTGGCATAGCCCAAAATCTTATGCTTTGGTAAAGAGTTAACACATTTATCAAATACTCACATGCTTTAAGAACCCTGAAGAAAAAGGTTTTAGAAAACACTGTGGAAAAAGAAGGCAGTGCTGGTTATCATCACTTTCTCTTTGTTCACATGTTTTCTTCTCTTTCTCAAATAAATCTAATCATTTGTGTGATATTTTTCAAATTTGTCTGATGCTAATGCTTTCAGTTTGAACAAGCCATCGCATTTTGTTATCAGGTAAAGAGGTAAACAAACTCACCTCATGTTTAATATAACCAGGTAAATATTCTTTACAAGACTACCACGAATGCAATTTTGACATTTACAAAGCTCTTCATCTCTCACAATGATTTCTGCACTTCAAACACATATCACTGGATGAGCATTTGAAATGTTCTTTTTTTTTAAAAACTCTTTACCAAACAATCCCTGTTTTTTACAACCCAGAGAAGGAAGCCTCCTCAAGACATTGTCAGAAAAGGAGAAAATGCTGCTTCTCAGCATTTTCTCCTTTTCCAACAATGTTTTCTACTCTTCAAAAGTCAAGTTCCAGTTTTTCAGTCACCTCTATTTGGTCTAAGTGCTTTCAAACTACAATGTACACTAAAATTTGTCGTTGGGTAAAGGCTTAATCTTTTACCAAATATAAAACTCATCCTAATACAAAGAATTTACATGCCACAAATGTAACATGATGCAATGTAGCCCAAATAATCATTTCACTTTTTTGAAAGGTAGAAAACATGGGCAAGGAAGAAAATTCTGGTTACAAGCATTCTCTCCTTTTCCTACAGTGTTTTCTACAGGCTCCTTCCTCAGGGTCGTTAAGTAAAGAGTTATGTTTTATCTTGATGAGGAAACAATAGTTTTGGTGCTCTAATATCTCTCACTTCTCCTTTTTCCACCATATTTTCTTCCCTTTCCAAAACAAATTTCAGTTTTTCATCCACATCTATTTGTCCTCTGCAAATGCTTTCAAGTTGGACAAGTCTTAAAATTTGTCCTTCTATAAAGAGTTAAGTACAAATATAACAACTCAGGGATATTTTTGAAAATATGCTAGGAAAACGAAAAAATACTGTTAGATTAAATCCAAGCTAAAATCCTTTAAAAGCCAACATAGATGAGGTTTACTGAATAATAGGCCTACAGTTTTTCATCCTCATTTCACGAAGATTTTACAGATCAGTTCTATACTTCAGACAACTGAAACTTTCTGCATACTCAAGTTCTTTTACATAATAAAGCATTAGTTCCAATGGTTAAAAAAACTACAGGAAAGCATGGAAAGGTGTTCTCAGGCGCGTAGCCAGACGGAAGCCTTGAAGCCCGGGCTTCAACATAATTTTTTCAAGTATCATCTTTCCGAGAAAAAATTAAGAAAGAAAATAAAAATGACCATGATTGCTTTTCTTAATACACGAATTCAAGTATTTATTGGCTTGATCAATTTCCCCTCCAGTTTTCACAAAATAATTATCTAAAAATCTTCAAAATTTTCAGACATCTCCAGATGCCACCAAATCGCACCAAATTTTAAAAATTTTCTCGGGGGAGATCCCCCCAACCCCTCTTATGAGAGGGGGGCTCTGCCCCCCTCCTGTGCTCTCCCCCCTGCTCGTGCCTTCGGCACTCGCCCAACGCCTATGGCGTTGGCTTCAACATAACAAATATCCTGGCTACGCCCCTGGTTCTGATCACTGAAGTGTTGGAAATGGCAACAAAAATGGAAGAAAACTTTTTAGTGCTCCTTAGAAAAATTCAATGTTAAACAATGCTCTTCATTTTGTATAAAATTTACCTCTTATTATCAGTTTATACAGACATAATACACCATGACTTTTATTCCATAATATTATATCCATGGATGAATAACTTCAAAATGTTTGCACAAATCAGTATGACTGATGACAGAGGTGGTTAAATGGAGGAATTAACCCTTTACCACACTATCCCGAGTTTTAGCAACAATGACAAAGAAACCTTTTGAAACACTGTGGGAAGAGTAGAAAATGCTCATAATTAGCATCTTCTCCTTTTCCCACAATGTTTTCTACCTCAACAATAATTACATAAATCATCATATGGGCTACCAGTAAATTGTCACCTGCAACTGCTTGAAATTCGGATTACTCTGTAATGTTGTTTGGTAAAGGATCAACAGACTAGATCTACACTTGAAGTATTATAAAATTTACCTATTCTCTCAATTCTGTACTTTGCTGGGTCTTTTAGAACACGCCTTCCCCATGCTGTCCTCACATTCTCCAAGTGAATATCATCTCCTTTTACTAAAATTGTTAAAGGCTCAATGTATCCCACATATTCAAGACTCTTTATACTATCCACCAATGCTGGGTTCCAGTAGCAAGTTTTATTCCTAAACTTAAACTCCTCTAACACTGCTTTACCGTCAAATACACACACATTTTGTTCCTTACCGTCACTCTTGTCCTTTTCGTTATATTCCGCGTGTAGTTCCACATGCAGTTGGTCATCAACTGTTTCATTTTCAGCAGCACGATTTTCTGAGTCTACATTTTTAAATACAATGGCAACACATCTAGTGGTGACAGAAAGCTGTTTTGCTTCCTTTTTGCTACTTTTACGCATACTTGAAGACATTCTTGGTAAAAGTTTTACCTACCAGTATATTCTTTGCAGAAGATCCGCGATCGCGGATGTGCGGGCTCATTTAACTGACTCCTGTCATTCAAGTGTTTATTCCTGACGTTTGTAATCACCGCTTGTAAGTTTGGGTTGGGAAACCGCCATCTAGTGAGACAGGTGAACTTTGAGGGAAAGACAACTCTACAATTTTTTGAAGCAGAAATGCAACGATTATGTCCCTTTTAACAAACCGCAACCTTACTTTCATGGCCTATAAGATTGAACTTTATTCAAGCATGTTTAATTATGATCCCTGATACAAGTTATAGATCTTATAACCCCCTTTCCCCATTTATTACATATCGTTTCTTCCATTTTCATCTACACCAGAAAAAGACAAAGATCTATCCTCTCTCATATATGAAATTAGTCTTTTAAAAAACACTTTTCCCGTGTTTCTCCGAAATGACAAACTTTAGACTGTTATAGGACAAGTTAAAAGAATAGGCTACAGGCCGAGATATAAATGCACACGAAAAATTCGCAGTCGGCACAATTGAGCTGATTCTCTTCTGATCGGGTAGACTAGATCTAAATCTAGCTGAAGGGCATTGAGAGAAAATATAGGGCCTATCCGTTTTTTCGGTGAAGACAATTTTCTTTTTTTTCAGTCACATACCTCCTCCCGCTTTTCTTTTAACACTCAGGATCATACATAACATATACTGCAGTAGAATCCCTGATTCACTGCACGTTAATTTCAGATAGATCTAATCTACATTTCTACCACCGTTTTAGATAAACAAAAAGTTATCCTCGTTTAGCACCGAACTTTCTCCGTCCTAAGAAATGGCGAACTATGTTGTAATTTAACGTTATCTACAAATCGACAAATGTAAAATAGAGATTTTTAAATCCACAAAATGTCATTTGACCTCTTCTCTCAATAGCACACTTCTCCTATTCTGTCTTTCTCTCTCTTCCCCAACTTCATATCTGTCTTTTTCTTTCTTTCTTTCTTTCTTTTCCCTTTGTGTATGTCTCTTGTCTCTCTCCCAAGATCTGTCTTTCCACCCTCTTTCTCCCTCTCAAGATCTCTTGCTTCAGACTAGATTTTTCTAGATCTTTCCCTCCATCTTTTGTCTCTCTCTCCCCCCCCCCTCTCTCTCTCTCTCATTCTATAACCTCTTTGGAAGCACTGTTTTTTACCCTCGTTGGAGTGTGTTCGGGCTGATCTACTGATGAAATGGAACAACAAGCTGCAGCGATGATAATTACGACTAAAGTAGCCAATCGTTGAAAGCGGCTTAGATGAATGAATCAATCAATCAATCAATCAATCAATCAATCAATCAATCAATCTATCAATTATGTTTTTCTGCACTTTCAGAAATAGAATTGTCTAACAACAAAGGTTTATTTTCTAGGTGAGTGCTCCAGATAGATAGATCTAGGCCTAGAAGTTGCTCATTTTCAAAGATGTCTAGAGATGTAGACCATCAAAAACATATAGATGTAGGCCTATAAAGATCTAGATTTATACATCTATCTAGATCTGAATGAATTATCTACATAAGGCAAAGTATTGGCGTGGGTGGCGTGGTCTACTCTTTATCATTTTCCTGTGTGAAGCACAGTACTGAAAGCGATCTGCTCAGATCAAGACTTTCAACAATATTCACTTATTAGATCTAGATCTAATTAACACCTCTAGAGTTGAACTAATGCATTGATAGTTAACCCAATACCACACAATCCCTACTTTTGACGCCCCTGAGAAAGAAGCCTTTAGAAAAACATTGTGGAAAAAAGAGAAAATGCTGGTAACCAGCATTTTCTCCTTTTCCCAAAATGTTTTCTACCCTTCACAAAACAAATTTCAAATTTTCGGCCACTTTTATTTTGTCGTCTGCAAATGCTTTTGATTTGGACAAACCTAAAAATTTGTCGTTTGGTGATGAGTTAAAGAGGGTAAAACCCCAATCTTGCTCCCTTTTGCAGTGAAAAAAAAGTTAATGAATATCAGAGAGCAAATATGGAAGTCCTGTTTATAGGTCTGCGACAGAGTAATGATCATAAACATGGGATCAGCAGTGAACATAACTTGTTTACAAGCGCGTTACTCTAACGGGTTTGATTTGAGCGGGAACCTAGATTCGGCATACATCGGGTGATGGGAGCCATCAAATTAGATGTAGGTACGGAATCGGCCGAGTTATGACGAGTAGCGGGAACCAGCGCGTAATACTCGTGGAAGAAGACGATTCGTTTTCCGTCTACTGCTTGGATATTTTTTATAGTAAACAAACGAGTACATGTATGCCCAACACTACGGCAACAGTAAATAGACCAGGTTTAAGCAATCAACTGCATACTTTTCTAAAATTAAAGGAAAAGAATGGTGCCTGTAATGTTGTATTCACGAACAATTCTGTTAGGTCTGATTTACGTGGTTATGCCTCTGATACATGAAGTGACAAACGAAGTGACACAAAATGCAGACGGCACGGGTACAATAAGATTTGAGCCACCGACGTTGAACGACGAGGAATCACACAGCACTCACATGCCAGAAATTATGAAATGTGATGCATGTAAGGCTATTGCATATCAGGTGAGTTTCTTTTCATCTTTCTCACTTTTGTGAGCCAGATTGTAAAACGGATTAGGATTAAATTACAACTTAGATCTACAAGTTCAGTCTTCATTTCTTTGTAAATCTAGACCCAGTCGTATCAGGTCGAGTTCCGTGTGTAAGAGGTTCCTATCGAATGAAACCTTAACCCTTTACCATACGACAAAATTTTATATCTACACTGGTCCAAATTGAAACAAAGAAATTGAAATTTGTTTCCGGAAGGGTATAAAACATTGAGGAAAAAGGAGAAAATGCTGGTTACCAGCTGGTAAGCAGCATTTTTCTCTCTTCCCCACAATGTTACTCAATCAGAGACAAATTCCATCATTTGAGCCATGTTTGAATTGTAGTCTGCAACTTCCAATCTAGACAAGTCAACACTTGTTGTCTGGTATAGAGTTAACCCTTTACCACATGGCAAAATTCTAGAGCTATCCAAATTGAAAGCATTTGCAGATGACAATTTCATAGTGGCTAAAATGATACTGAAGAAAACTTTGCGGAAAAAGGCGAAAATGCTGGTTATCAGCATTTTCTCCTTTTCCCACAATGTTTTCAAAAGGGTCGTAAGGGTCGCTAAAAGTCATCATTGTGTGGTAAAGAGTTAAGACATGACATACACTGTATTAGGTTTAGTTTACCGGTACATAACGTAATTGAGAAACGAGTTTTTACAACTTATACATGTCATTTACTAATCTCTCTCGATTCTGCGGTTGTAAGTGTTATAAAGGATCTGAAAATGTATGGTTTCTGTTACAGTTTACCATGGCTTTTGACAAAGAACACAAAAAGAACAAAAAGGCTAAATCTTTGAAGGAGTCTGATGTCTATAGAGTAGTTGAGGAAGTCTGCTCAGGGGAAGAACTAAAGAAGTAGGTTATGTTTTAGGCCGATGATATTTACACGACTGTCGTGTACACACTGAAGAAAATTCACACTGTGAGGCTGACTGTTGTGTCCTCAATGAATGAAAACTCGTTGGGTGCCCGACGGTCGTGCCCGGACTGATGAAATATCGTCTTGTAGGCACGACTTACGTGCGTGCTACTTCTGGTTTCTTCAGTGCAGACACGATGCGTTGTGTCTGCACTGAAGAATCGGACTCTTACGTACACTGTGTAAATGGGTTGGGCCAAAACACAGACTGTTATGTGAACCAGCACGACGTAAACAGTCTCATTGGAGCACACAGCAATGTAGTCATTTATACAGGGTGTCACAGAACTAATGCACAAGTGTAGCAGGCATCCTTTTTGTACGTCCAAAGGCTCGTATCACCTTATACTGTACACCCGGTCGCCCGTCTGTCTGTTTGCAATTTCTTGTGTGCGCAACTCCTCCTACAGTTTCCATCGGAATTAGATCTATTTGAAATTTGCCACAATGGTATCCAGTCGTCTCAGCATCCGGTCATTGCACCACTTATAAGGTCTACGCTGTGTTGGTTCACATACCAGTCTGTGTTTTGGTCCAACCCATTAACACAGTGTATGTAAGAGTCCGATTCTTCAGTGCAGACACGACCAATTGTGTACTGAATGAAGAAATCGGAAATAGCGCGCATGTAAGTCGTGCCTCCAAGACGATATTTCATCAGTCCAGGCACGACAGTCGGGCACCCAAAAAGTTTTCCTTCACTGAGTACACGACAGTTGGGCACCCAAGAAGTTTTCCTTAAATGAGTACATGACAGACGTCCTCGCAGTATGAATTTTCTGCAGTGCGTACACAACGGTCGGGTAAATAGTCACTTTGTATGTTTTATCAAAAATGTGGTCATTTCAGACTAGTCTATGTGTAAATATAAAACAATGCAAGCTGGATTTTTCAAGCTCACTCTCCTTGTAATTGGACTGCATCCATCATGCACCATCTATCATTAGACTGGTGTCAGTCTGTTAACTCTTTACCACACAATCCGGACTTTTAACGGCCCTGAGAAAGAAGCCTTTTGAAAACACTGTGGGAAAAGGAGAAAATGCTGGTAACCAGCATTTTCTCCTTTTCCCAAAGTGTTTTCTACCCTTCCCAAACCAAATTTCAATTTTTCAGTTACCTTTATTTTTTTGTTTGTAAAATGCTTTCATTTAGGACCAGTCTAAAATTTTCTTGTCTGGTAAAGAGTTAAGTAAATAAAGGATAATCAACTGGTGGTGTGTGATACTGAAAATTTGTCACGAGGATGGGGTGTGATGCAGTTGAAAAATGAGTCTGAAGGACAAGTTTTTTAACGGTGTCAAACCCCATTCAAATGACAGAGTTTTAATATCACTCACCACCAGTTGATTATTCTATTTATTATATATTCCTAATTCTTCCTTTGTTTGCAAATAATTATCAAGAACATTAGGTAGATCTATTATATACATGTATCAGACTTTTCTGTACAAACACATGATTTATTTTTGGCAGAAGTAGCTGACCAAATAGATGACGTAATGCTCGAGGGTATGTCACGTCATTCATTTCTCCATTTGAAGTCATGCAATGTTTTGCACCTTTACAATTTAAAACCAGCCATATGAAATTAACCCATTACCACACAATCCCTACTTTTGACTACTTGGTGAAAGAAGCTTTTAGAAAACATTGTGGGAAAAGGAGAAAATGCTGGTTACCAGCATTTTCTCCTTTTCCCACCATGTTTTCTACCCTTCATAAAACAAATTTCAAATTTTCAGTCACTTTTACTTTGTCGTCTGCAAATGCTTTGGATTTGGACAAACCTAAAACTTTGTCGTTTGGTAATGTGTTAAATGATGAAACGGCTCTTTCCCACATGACAGTTTGAAGACTTTCCAAATGACAATTACTAAATTGGGTCAAAAGATTGTAGCTTTTCTTATATGATAGGAAACATTATGGAAAATGGAGAAAATGCTGGTTGGAAGTATTTTATCTTTTTTCCACAATGGTTTCATAGAGCTCTCCCGCAAAAGCTATTTTATTTTGTCAAAATGTTTAAAAGATTTCTCCCACAAGGTTGTAAATCAGGGTTGTATGGAAAGACTGAATCAAAAACCTCTTCATTTTGCTATTGTTTACCAAAGATGTTTGAAGTAGAGACAGAAACATTAGACTGCAATCAATATAGAAAAAAAGTAGTTCTGGCAAACATTCTAAAACTATATCATCACTAGTGATGATATGATATCATCACTAGTGATGTTATTTACTATGAAAAACTAAAACAATAATACACTGAGAAATCCCGGTAATTCACTGATAGGAGTATCATAAAGCCTTTTCATTAAAACAAAATCATCAAGTAAAACTGCAAAATGAAAACCCTGTGTTCTCAATGTTCTGAATGTCTGTATTTCAGAAGAGGGGCAAATAACAACACATATTTCTGTGACTTTGCTGTAGTCGTGTACCTTGTACAACTGTGTATGTAAAAGTGATTTGTTGTTAGATAGTATAACTAGCCATGGGTTGTGTATTGCAATCCTTTCCTAAACAATCCCTGGTTTTCAAAACATTGTGAAAAAGGAGAAAATGCTAGAAACCAGCATTTTCTCTTTTCCCACAGTGTTTTCTACCCTTCTAGAACAAGTTTCAGTTTTTGAGTCTCATTAATTTTGTCATCTGCAAATGCTTTCAATTTGGACCAATCTTGAACGTTGTCATTTGGTAAAGGGTTAAATGTTTTCTTCAGATATGGGGTGAAGGAAGTTGAAGGTGAAAGAAAACTAGCAGGTCCAGGATTGCCCACAGAAAACACACCAGGAATCATGCAGGGTGGAGGTAGATGGCCCAACAGGTAAAAAACTCTTTCTTTCAATTTCCTAACATCCTGCAGATAAACTCTCTTGTCAAGCAGTATATCACTTTTTAAAATATTGTGGCTTATGGAGAGATATTGTAGAATGGCCAATTTCTGCTTTGCCACAATTTGTTTACATGTTATCGATCATGTATTCATGTGTATGTGTTATACTTCCATTTGCGTTGATAATACGTCTTCAGAATGGCTATGTTTAACTCTATACCACACAATCCAGGCTTTGAATGACCCTGAAGAAAAAGCCTTTGAAAACATTATGGGAAAAGAAGAAAGTGCTGGTAAGCAGCATTTTCTCTTTTTCCCACAATGTTTTATACCCTTTCCAAATCAAATTCAGTTTTTGATTCACATTTATTTTGTCATCTGGAAATGCTTTCAATTGGGACTAGTCCAAATTTTGCCATTTTGAAAAGAGTTAAGTTCATGTTTCACATTAGTTTTCAGATGTAACAATTAAATTTGTAACCTCAGGCAAAGTTTAACTTAGCTGCTTGAAAGACTTGCATAAAAAGACTGTTGAGAGATTAACAAAGTACATGTACATGTATCTGGACATTCAGAGAAATTAATGACGCACCAATAGTAGCTGTTTTAAGGCTGCTATTGTCCAGAATGTATGGGCACAATAGATCGTATATAACTGAGATCAGGACACAAAAAATTGTACTCTGATCTCAATCTATATTGGCTGCAAAAACAACCAGAGTTATGAGATGTTCCTTTAGATTTAAGCCTTTACAGTACATTGCTGACTTTTGAAAATCTTTGGAAAGAAGCCATTTGAAAATTTTTTGGGAAAAGGAGAAAATGCTGGTTAACAGCATTTTCTCCTTTTTCCAGAAGGTTTTTTAGCCTATCAAAGTAACGATTGCACCACTTAAGCCGCATTGAACTTTCAATTTAGATAAGCCTAATATTTTGTCTTTTGGTAAAGGGCTAATACTTGTGTCAGTATTAACCCTTTACTCCATAGATACTCATTTCTACGCGTTGCTAGTAGGAGCCTGTAGAAAACATTGTGGCAAAAGGTGAAATTGCTCGTGACGAGCAATTTCACCTTTTGTCACAATGTTGTCTATGCTATTAAAAGGTGTCATATACCCATAAAAAACTGTTTCATCCTTGCTGTTATTTAGGATCAATTAGAGGTACCATAGAAATGCCCTATGAGGTAAAGGGAAAGGGTTAATTGTTGAAGATGATATATTTGTTGAAAATCTTATAGACACATATTTTTTTTAACATATTACAGAATGGAGCGTATGTGTAGTCAGTATGTGGAAGAATTTGATGAGGAGACTATATATGAGGCATATCAGAAGAACACAGAGGGAATGGAAAAGTTTCTTTGTGAAAATGATGCACATAAAGGCCTCACCAATGTCTGCCTACAGAGTAGAGTAAAGAAAAAGAAGAGGAAAACAGAATTATAGAATTCATGCACTCATAATTTTGTATGTAATATTGTACATTCCTATCACTTAGCCCTTTTTAGCTTGTCAACAGCCTAGAAGGCTAGTGTTACTGTGTGGTTCCCTCTCATATTTATATCTATCCATTTGATACCCTCTTTCTTAATCCTTTCCCAAACAATCACTGGTTTTATGACCCCGAGATAGAACCCTTTTGAAAACATTGTGGGCAAAGGAGAAAATGTTGGTAACCCATAATTTTTTCTAAAGGCTTCTTTCTCAGGGTCGTTAAAAGTAGGGATTGTGTGGTAATGGGTTAAATGATACAAAGAAGGAAGGCTTTCAAAAATGTCAGGAAAAGGAGAAATTGCAGGTAACCAGTGTATAGTGTATCTGAGAGCAGTAACACTATGTATTTAAACATAGTATGACTCGGATGGATTAAAGCCCTTGTTTTGAGATTGAAAGCTTAAATGGTGTTGTATTGCATAAATTATGGATAAATCATCCCAACTGTGAATGATCCAAATTAAAACTGTTCAACCAGCATTTTCTCCTTTTCTCATAATGTTTTTTCAAAGGAAATTCGATCATTCCAGCGGCATTTGATGAAATTTCTCCAAATACTTTCCATTTTGAAAAAGTCTTAACACTTCATCAACTGGAAACGGTGAAGTGAATTAAAGGAGGGATTAAGTAAAGAAGGATTATTTAACCCTTTACCAGACATAAAAATTTAGCCTTGTTGAAATTGAAAGCGTTTGCAGACGACAGTTTCAGTGTGGCTTAAATGATGTAATTTTTCTTTGATAGAGTAGAAAACAATGTGGGAATGGGAGAAAATGCTGGTGACCAACATTTTTTTTTGTTTTCCAGCAATGTTCTCAAAAGGCTTCTTTTCCAGGAGCGTCAAAAGTTTGCATTGAATAGTAAAGGGTTAATACATAACCAACAGGCTCTATATATTTCTAAATTTTTGTCATTTGGCAAAGAGTGAATACAATAGAAAGTTCTTAAAAGCTTTGTATACAAGTAATTGTAATCTTTGAGTGTCAAATGAAGACATCTTATACTTGATTCTATAATTTTCAAAGCTCTTCCAATCAGAATGGGGTAGAGATTGTGTCATAGATTAGGCTTCTGGTTCTCTTTATGCTAATCTTATTCTTAACTCTTTACCAGACAACAAAATTTTGGACAAGTCCAAATTGAAAGCATTTGCAGACGACAAAATAAACATGACTCAAAAATTGAAATTTGATTTGGAAAGGGTAGAAAACATTGTGGGAAAAGAAAAAAATGCTGGTTACCAGCATTTACTCCTTTTCCCACAATGTTTTCAAAGGCTTTCTTTCTCAGGGTTGTCAAAAGCCAGGATTGTGTGATAAAAAGTTAAATGTCTGCAAAAGCATCTGTTGCCGTGAAGATTGCTATTTGAGAATGGAAATTTAGTTTTAAAGAATTTGTTGATTATGAGCTGAATAGGACAGGAACATAATCAGATGGTAGCAAAATTTAGGATTGACCACTGGCTTATAAATTCATTCCGATGATTTATAGAAAAATTCATAATGCTATATACAAGTAAAAAGACGGATCTGTGTTCATCTGTTACTTAAGAAATAATCTTCTTTCTATCATGGTATAGCGTTCAATAAACGACAGTTGTGAGTTATGAGGCACAATAAATAATCCATGAGGGCAATAGCCCGAGTGGGTTATTAATTGCGCCTCATAACTCACAACATGGTTTATTGAATGATATACCACAATAGAAAGATTATTTCGATTCTAACATTGCCAATTCTCAGTGAAAGGAAAACAAGTTAAAACTTAGAGTAAGAATGCGGATGAAGATAATGTTCCATTGAATGACGTCACTCTACATGAATTGTCGCAGATTTTACCACATTTTCCTTGCACTGTGTTTATAGAGCCAAAGTCGCGTGTCATGTTAGAATATAGATTAACCTATTGCTATGTAGATTATCTAGACAAAAAGCTATCACTTACAGGAATATTGTAAAGGACACCAGTTGATATAATGGACTATGTTTAATCCCTTACCAAGCAATTCCTTAGTTTCCTGATCCTGAGGTAGAAGCCTTTTTAAAACATTGCGGGAAAAGGAGAAAATGCTGGTAACCAGCATTTTCTTCTTTTTCCACAATATTTTTTACCTTTCCATCAACAAATTTCAATTTTTCAGCCACACTTGTTGTCTGCATATGCTTTCAGTTTCAACTGGTCTAAATTTTTCTTTTTTTTTTCGGAAAAGAGTCCAACAATATAGTAAGACAAGTCATCTACAGCCATCATGTAGCAATAGGCTGAACTCTTTACCACAAGGTAAGTCTTGTTGGAAATGAAAGCATTTGCAGACAACAAATTCAGTGTTATTAAAATGATTGGACTTGTCTTTAAAGGCCTTTTCCGCAGGGTTGTTAAAACTTGTGTGGTAAATACATGTATTATTTCACCAACAGTTAGATTGAACCATCAGATATCATATTTCATGTGCCTAGATTCGACTGTTACATGCAATATGAAAGTGTGTGCATGCATGTAATCAGATGATCCTAAAATATATCTGTGCCTCAAAATAATGAAAAATCTTGCCAAAATCATTAGGAAAAGAAGGATTTTTTTCACTTGCACATATTCATTGCCTTCTTTAACTCTTTACCAAACAATCCCTGGTTTTTATGACCCTGAGATAGAAGCCTTTTGAAAACATTGTGGGAAAAGGAGAAAATGCTGGTGACCAGCATTTTCTCCTTTTCCCACAATGTTTTCTACCCTTCCCCCAAAAAATTTCAATATTTGAGTTATGTTAATTTTGTTGTCTGCAAGTGCTTTCAATTTGGACCAGTCTGAAATTTTGTTGTTTGGTAAAGAGTTAACCATGATCAGATTATTTCAAAATGTTAGTTATCAATGACATGGGTTTCTCACTGATCTGCCGTGCACAGCATTAGTATAGATAGTTACTTGCTGGCACCGTGTTCATAAATGAAAGGAACAGTAGTGCTAATGTTAGTACATAAAAGGTTAAGAAATACCTGTGATTGAATTGTTCTGTTGAACTTTCTAAAGTGCCTTGTTTACATTAATTCCAGGAGCACTAGAACTTGGTTCTTCGTATTTGTTGTTTGATGTAGATCAGGATCAGTCTAAGCATCCTTCGCATTTTTGTTTTGATCTGCACTGCCTTCGGTTTTTGTTTACAAGTAGGTCCTTGTACTCCACTAAGTCTTCACCAAATAATATTATGTTCTTTTTATGCATCCTGTGCTCTAGGTTTAAATCAAATTTTGTTATTATTAGGGTAGGCAGTTACAGTTTAGATACCTGTAGTGATTAGTTACAATCATATTACTGCCTGAAGCAATGTTTCAGAAGACTGTCATTTTCTCAGTGCCAAGCTTATAAACTTGACCTGTTGTGATAGTTGAGAATACAATCCTCTGCTACTCTGAATTATTTTTGTCTTGGGGACTTGACTAAACAATAATTGAAGAGTCTTGATCCTAGATAAGACTGCAAGTTTTGTGCAGTCTGATCCTATAAACTTTATCCACAAATGATCCTTTTTAGCCCAAAGTGCATATTTGAATAATTAACATGAATCAAATGCATTTTTTAGACATGAATAATGAACATGAATCAAACTGACAAAAGATATAGTTTGTTACAGGCAAGTTATCATATTGCCACAGTATTTTTGGAGCTGTTCTGTAGCAGGACAAAAATAGTTTTTTACAGGCTGTAATGTGTTTGTGAAGAGATAGACCATATAGCTTGCAACACATGAAAAGGGGCATTCAGATATTTGTGTAAAATGTCATCTCAGATCAGCCTGCACATTCCATGCAGGCTAATCTGAGACGACACTTTACGATTGTGTTAGATTTTATGCTACAGTAGACTTGCTAAAAACATAAAATTGCATACAAACAGAAAATGTTGTTTTGGATAGTCAGTGCAGACTGATCCGAGATGACACTTCACACAGATGTCCAAATGCCCCTTTTCACTTGGTGCAGGCCATATATGGCTTGTGACACACGAAAAGGGTTATTCGGACACTTAATTAAAGTGTTGTCTCGGATCACCCTGCGCAGTTCGTGCAGGCTGATCCGCGATGGCACTTTACGACTACATTAGTTTTGTGTTACAATAGACTTGTGCAAAACAGAAAATAACATAAAAACGAAAAGTGCCATCTCAGATCAGCCTGCGCAGGCTGATCCGAGACGGCACTTTACGCAAATATCCAAATGCCCCTTTTTGCGTGTTGCAAGCCATATATGAGCCATGCTCTGTGAAAAAGGGGTTTCATGCATGCATCTGAGTGATGCACTTTACCAATCAAGTCATCACATATGCATCGATAAAATACTTTTTGTCCAACAACCTGCTTAATCCAGAGTCCTTGGAAATGCAGAAAGACAACCATTAAAAGAAAAAGCCCATATCAAAGTCAGCCTGAATGGACTGTGTAGGCTGACATGCATTGATACTTTTCGCTGATTCATTACGACCCCTTTTCATGGAGCATGGCTCATATCCATGTGCAATACATGTTGCTGTTGAAAATCGAAGTTTTTCTTATGCTCATTTTACATGAATATGCCTTCATATATAGATATCTTTCTTCAGGAATTGCTCAAAATGCCTTGGAAAAAGATATCACTTTGCTTTTATCTATTTTTGATGTTGATGTTTTGCCTCTTTCTGGTTCACCTGTGCACAAAGTGCTCTGGCTGAGCTATTGTGATCACATGCATCTGTATGCCTACCAGTAATCATATAAACAACTCAATTGAAATGAAATTTAACCCTTTACCACACAATAACCACTTTTGACACCCCTGAGAAAGAAGCCCTTTGAAAACATTGTTGGAAAAGGAGAAAATGCTGGTAACCAGCATTTTCTCCTTTTCCCACAATGTTTTCTACCCTATCATAGACAGAAATCATCTTTTCAGCAAGAGTTGAATTGTCGTCTGCAAATGCTTTCAATTTGGTCTAGCCCAAAAGTTTGTTGTTTGGGAAAGGATGAACAGTTTGATTTTGATATATACTAGTATGTGATGCACACAGATGCAGAAAAAGTGGCGGCTGCACTAATTCTGTTATCCCACAAGCTGTGTATATTTCGGAAACTCCTCTTGGTGATTTATTTGTATATTCAGATTGTGCAGATGCTGCCAATTTAAATGATGCTGTTATTTCATGTTGAAAGAAAGAGTAAGACTCAAGCTCTCAGTAGATAGAAGACTCTTCCTTTAGCATACATAGTTCCAGCTCTTGTTCACTCAGGCGAGCAACATAGGATCATCATGGTCCTCTTGTCTTCTTTGTACTTTTATATTGGAACCTTTTAGTACTATGGTGAATCAGAACACTGTTTTTATGTTGTTTTTAATTTTGAGTAAATGTGTTCCAAATGAACCTGGTCCACTTTGTATCTTTATCCAGATTTACAAGGGCTGCAGTTTTCCAGTATTTCTGTTTCATGTATCATGTGATGGGTTTGAATACCCTCATTCATGCTCTGTACAAAAAAATCCTTTGATTAAATGACCTTAAGGAAAAATGCTATTGAAAACATTGCGTAAAAAGGTGAAACACTTGGTTAACAAGTATTTTCTCCTTTTCCTCCAATATTTTCTGTTGTATAAAAAAGGTCTTTATCCGAGACTTATTTGTCTGCAGTTGCTTTCAAAACTGACTTGTATTTAATTTTGTCAAATGGTTAAAAGGTTAATGGGAATCTAATAAACATAAGACCAGAAAATGTTCCTGAACTGAAGGTTCAGCTGTCATTACATTGATGTAGATGCAAATTTTCATGCACAGCTGGCCATAAATAACCCTTAGAAAACTGAATCATTTAAGTTGACCAATTAAGATCAGAAAAATATACATAAATATTGTGATTTAGAGGTTATTTAGGCTGGAATATAGAAAAAAAAAAGATGTTGTAGGTCCTAGAACAGGCTTGGCAGTCTGATCATTACATGTATGTATGCCTGCCAGAAAAGAAATTGCAGTTGGGTTCAGTATTCTGAGTTAACTGATGATCTGTACAACTGAAATAATACGTAATAAATAATTCAAGCCTCTCAAACTGTCTCTAGCAAATAGTTCTATATCGCACTCATTGATAGATTTATAGATAAGAAAATACAAAAGTCTTTCACAAAGTGGCACCATTAATCTCGAACTGGAATTTTTGGATATCATGACTTCTTTATTTATCATTTCCTATTTGTAAAAATTTAATAAACCTTTGTCTCCAGTAAGGGTATATTATTACATGTAGAGAAGAAAGCCTTTGATAAAACTATGTTTTAATAAATCCTTTTTGGTCACATCAGCCCTGAATACAATTGTACAGACAATCAATAAAAACAAAAAAGATGCACATGTATCTAAAACTCTATTTAACTTCTTATCACAAAAACTGTTTCGAAGCTACTTGCCTAATCAGCATTCTTGCTTCAAAATATGCGTTTGGCTATTGCATCTTATGGTACCATGCCATAATTGATACCACATATCTCTGGCCTCAGAAGGAGGAAAGAAAAAAGCTAATGATGCCGTTGGCATTCAGACACTTGGCCTGCGTTTTAACTCTTTACCACACAAGAAAATTTTAGAATGGTAAAAATTAAAAATATTTGCACATGACAAAGTAAATGTGACTGAAAAATCCAAATTTGGTTTTGAAAGGGTAGAAAACATAGTGGGAAAAGGAGAAAATGCTGGTTACCAGCATTTTCTCCTTGTCCCACAATGTTTATACCCCCACAAAATGTTTTCAAAGGTATACTGGAAGCAGCCTGTCTGTCTGTGTATCCCTTGGTTTCAAAAGGCTTCTTTTTCAGGGACGATAAAATTTGAGATTGTGTCGCAAAGAGTTAAAACTAAGATCAGGCTGCATCGAATATTATGCATGATCTTGGTTTTAAATTATATTGTCTTTTACATGCATTTATAACGAATTATTCCTACAAACTTTTTTGTTTTTTCAAATTGGTCACAGAAATTTTGAAATCATTTTGAAAAATTAAGCCATTTGTTCTTTTTACCATGATGATTTCAAACATTCTTTCCTTTCAAAGACAATTTTCCGCCATTTCAGCCAAATTTAATTTGTGGTACCATAAGAAGCAATATCAGATTTGTTTTTTCAAATGCTTTCAATATGGACTAGTTTAAAATGCCATCACCACTTAAAGGGTAAAGAAAAAGTACTGGTATAGATGAAATCTTCCAACCTACAATGGTGTTGTTCTACTTCTTTAAATGTAAAAGAGCATCAATAGTGACAGAGTCCTTAAAATATTCCTTGTAATTTGAATAAAACAGCCATACTGCTTGTTTTAGAAAACAGTCCAATTTTTCCTTTACAAACACGAAAACCTGTAATTGCATAGCATTTATGTCATAATGATTTCTGATCTATTGGTCTAGACCAGTGCTCCACAGGCTATCATAGACCTACCAATAAAGTACTACAAATTACTCTATGATCCAATATATTCAGGAATATGAAAGTATTGCTTTCATTCAGAAGAAAGGAGAACGATAGAAAGAGCAACTGCTTACTAAAATCAATTGTCTCTTTTCTCAGTATTTTTTCCAAAGCTAGTAACTGCATCCTTGTAGAAAGTTCTATTTGTACAGTATTTGAATAGCAATGGAATGACCAATATCACTAACATCAATAACAAGCAGGCCATGATGGCCCTGTATTGCTCCACTGGCTTTTTAACCCTGAACCACACAAATTGAAGTGTTGATGATCCAGAAAGAGTCAAAAACATTGAACAATATCAGGCAATACAATCAGGTTTATTATTCATAGGCATCTAAGGTAAAGTTCTGGGGAAAAAAATTAATAATAGAAACCTTAATTTGAATTTAATATTCCACTCATGTGAGCATAACTATTAGTATCGAAATGAATCACTGTCCTTGAAAACCAAATATGTTCTATTAAAAAAAACTTTGATACCTAGCACCGATGATGTATCTCTGCAGTTTTGATAATCAAGGGAGGTAAATAGTAACACTATTTCTTATAACAAAACTTATTTCCCTTGTTTCTCTTGTTAACGCATGCACGGACGGACACAGAGCCATGACATAAGCCCTTGGCCTTTGGCCAGTAGAGCTAAAAAAATATATTTTCTGCATTTGCTACCCGCAAAAATAATCTGTGTAAAACAAAGCTTTGGTATTTTAACAAGTGAAACTTAAAGCTAATACTGCCATGTAAAACAAAGTAAGAATACCCAAAAACACATTAATACCAACTGAGCACCATGAAGTTAAAAAGGAATTTGTCCCTGCACTGTACAAGAAATAGTTTTACAGGAAATCATCTATTAAGTCTATATTCCAATGAAAAGGACATCTTAAAAATGTGTCGTATGTTAGCAGTGCACATAATCAAATACAAGTATAATTTAAGTAAGAGAATGAAAGTTTATTGTTTGTAAAAAAAATGTCTACTGAGGTTAAAAGTTTTGGCCACCGACGGAAATACAGCCTGACCCTTTTCAGAGTATTGAATTTGTTTAACTTAAATACCCACACATTGCCGCCCCGGGGTAAGTTTCTTCTACTCCCGGTCTGCGCTAATCGCCACCAAATTGCCTACTATTAACCGATTGCAAATATGCACCAATACGAGCTGTGCACAACCCCTTCATCAGGAGGCCCAGACTGCAGTGTGCCCACGGCCATCTCTTGGTGCATGTACCTTCAATCTGAAGGCTTGCTCCGGTATCGTGACTGTTTCTCCGTTCACCTTTATAGTAGCCATTATTTGAATGCTAATGGAAATTTCACAACTTACCAGTGATCTTTAAGCCAGATGTTTTTGTCTCTAATCCGCTTGTCAGCGATCAAAATGGACGTCGATAGAACAATTTCACGTTGACACCAAGTTCAGGCCACGAATTTCATCGATTTTTTATATTTCACAAATGTACCATTATTTTCACAATAACACATCTGGATGAATTGTAAACAAACACGCATAAGAAATTCAATCGACTGCGCATACGCATTCAATTTCATTCAGGGGAAAAAAAAAAACCATAATGGTCGGCAATTTAAGAGCTAAGTATTACTTCTCATAAATGAAATACATCCAGTGCATTTTAGTTTTCTTTTCCATGCCGAAGTTGATTTAAACAACGTCTTTTTGCAATCCATTAGGAACGTTAGAATGGCTACTCCGGGGGCTAGCGAAAACACGATACAAGAAATTAACACCGGAGCGAGCCTCAGAGTTGGAGTCCGTTTCTCGTATTTTGCCCTATTTCCTGGCATTGAAATTTTTAATCAAATATATTATTTTTTGACAGAAGGTATAGAGCTACATAGACTATAGCATTTTTTGTATAGACAAATATCTACCACATGGACCACATGTCCATCATTATTATAACACTGTAAAGAAATTTCTCGTGATCTGATTGGATAATATGCCCAGAACGTATCATGTACACTGTCAAAACCAACTTAAAAGCAGTTTCCCTTTCGGGAGCCCCGTATACATGACTATACAACATCCAAAATGAAGGCGTCGATCAAGATTAACATCAAGATTGTGCGCTGCACGTTTTAGCACGTAGTACCAAGGTTTCAGTGACTTAAGTTCACAGTGACGTTACCTTTCATTGAATGGGGGCACTCAGAAGGGAAATTCTACATCGTCAGCGCACTCAATTTCTTAAACCAATAAACAGGTAAAATTCGCTAAATACAAACGTCGCTATGGTAAATTTTTGCAGTATAATATTGGAAATTTGTTCACGGCTGAGTCGACTCGGGGCGACATGATTCAACGCAGCCTTGAAGAAGTTTCCAAGTCTCCTGCCACCTGACCGTACAACTAATAAAGTGCACGTTACTCTAGAACTTCGTGTTAAATAGCCTACTAGACTTTCAGTCTAAGGATTAACTGAGGGTTCAAACTATATAAAGGTTTTTGCAAGTTGCAACACATATATGAGTGTACATTCCAAAGTATAACCTTGAAAACTTTACACATACTTTACGACAGTTTCCTCTTTGTTTCAGTGTCATGTCATTGCTTGCCGATCCAAGTCTAATACACAAGTTTAAAATAAGTTCTCTATTATACTAAATTGTTTAAACTTGAGAATTGTTTATTATGAGCATACCTAAAAAAGTTATTGAAAGCATGTGTAGATTTTGGAAGACCAATTAACTAAATGACTCGCACTCTAAATATTTATATACGGTAACTGAACAAAACAAGTCGACTATGACAAAAGAAGACCAAATATCGCAAGCCTTTTTGTCTCAAAAAAAAATACACAGCATGGTCACAAAGATCACTCTCTATACCGAGAAAAAAAATAGATTCCAGTGAAATTAAGAACGCAAATTTAAAAAAAAAAAAGCAAAATCATATTGAAGGTAATCCATATTTAACTGGTAGCATCGAGTAAGCTAATAAGGAATGGAGATGTAGCTTGTTTAAATTTGAAGTCCTCTAGCAGCCTTTGATGCAGCACACACATAGAACGTTGGTTTACCTGAGTATCTAGCCTGGAATATAAAATGGGGGTTCAAATGATGTAATTTGTCTTCATAGTTATAAATGTATTACAAATTGAATACCTAACATGAGACATGAGTATTGTAAAAAAATGCGATGTTTTACTTTCAAAGTAACGACTTGACGAATATCTCCCAGAACATGACACCGTCTAGAGTCATTTGTGGATTTGGCGAACATATCTATATTGTTCAACACCGATCTAGTCTTTATTACCCCAGAAAAGGATTATGGTGATCCCCCAAAAAATATGTTGTACTTCAGAAATTCAGAGCTGATTTTTTTTTTCATATGTAGATTTATTTGAAATGAATGAATGAATGAATGAATGAATGAATGAATTTTACGGCCCGTCGACAGAGGAAGTTATATTGGCCGTATAAACCAAGGTAAAATAATATAAAGTAATACACCAGATATCCATAAAATAGTATATACGAGTGCGTGAACAGTAAACATGAATATATTCACTATCGACGTTTAAGAAGTTAAGTCCGGCGATAGAAGGGCCAAAGAAAGCTCGTTCGAAATACAAACTTCTATCGCCATCTATATTGGTAGCAGTTAATCTCGATTTCAAATATTTACATACACGCATATTAGGTTAGATATTTGATGTGCAATCTAGCCTGTGAATACTTAATCATTAAACTGAAAAAAAGAATTAGCATCAAATGGTTGAGGAAATTCGACCTTGATGTGTTCCATAGCTTTAGTGACTCCTTCTTTTTTCAATAAGGTCACTGTACAACCACCAAATCCACCACCCGTCATTCTTGATCCAAACACTTCTTCCACTTCTAGAGCTGCTTCCACAAGCTCATCCAACTCTGGACAGGACACTTCAAAATCATCCCTGAAATAAGTATCGTTTATGACAGAAACACACGGTTTATGCAAAGCACTCATAATACTTGATGGTCAATCTGATCCTGTTAGACAGTCACAGGTATGTTGACTGTCTCTTTTTTCATAGAGTGCTGTAATTATAAATTACAAAAATGCCAATCAAATTAGCTCAGAAAAGCATGGGAGGGGAAAAAAAACCCCACCAGATTTCAGCCTAGTATGTTTGCTGACATATGAATCACAAACTGTAGAGATATTTACCTGAGAGCGTTGTGACTTTGTTTCATCAGTTCACCAAACCGTTTATAATTATTATTTTCTAGTGCCTCTGCTGCCTCCTCTGTCCGCTTTATCTCACCAATAACGTGACGTGCTCTTTTGTATGCCACATTGTCCAGTTTGTCCTTGTTTGCTACAGTGTTTAATAAACAGGGCAAATACTATAGAATTACAAATTCCATTTTCTTTACCCTTCTTTTTAAACAACAAAGAGGCCGGACTCTTGAAAAAATGTTGGTGATGTACATAGGAAGCACAAGTTAAATGATCCAGCTTCATCTATTCTGTAAATCTTACCAATAAAGAGGAATTTACCAAACGACAAAATCTTAGGTTTGTCCAAATCGAAAGCATTTGCAGACGACAAAATAAAAGTGACTGAAAATATAAAATTTGCTTTGTGAAGAGTAGAAAAGGAGAAAAGGAGAAAATGCTGATTACCAGCATTTTCTCCTTTTTCCATAATGTTTTCTAAAAGCTTCTTTCTCATGGTGGTCAAAAGTAGAGATTGTGTGGTAATGGGTTAATCTGAGGAATAAACTAAAAGAATTCTAGATTTATCCCATGGAATAAATGTTTTTGACAAAAAAATCAGTACTCATATAGAGACAAGGCAAATCCACAAAAGGCTTCGGGAGAAAGAAAAGGCACCGAGGGAAAAATAATGGATGGCATGACAGGAAAAAAGAGTCAAAGCAAGTGAGGAATACATTTCAAATACGATGGTTTGGAAAATGTTTGCTGGTAAAACATCTAATGATAGGATACATTCTTACCTTCTAACTGTTCTAACGAAGCGTCTCGCAGACTTTTCAGTCCCATTATTTTTGCTGCCTCTTCACATTGAGCTCGCCGAGTGGAATATTCAGAATTATTGATTTCATGTTTCACATTGGAATTTGTTACAAGAACAACTACGCTTGGATCTTTTAGGGGCACAAGTTTACTTTCGAGCGACCTGATATAGAAATAAAGGACAAACTATTATCCTAAAATTGCTCAAACCATATGTCAGAATCTAGAATAGCGTCAATTTTTTCTCTGAAGGAATTCCTGGTTACAATGAGTACAATCACATTTGGAGCCATCACTACGGTCTTTAATCAGTAATCATGTATGACTTGCTTAGAATCATGTTATTTAGCTTCCATCACTATTTACAGTAACTATAAAGCAAAATATAACATATTTATCTAATTGTAAATGGTCACAAAATACGGGAACTGTAAAGAGGATCTAGATAATAACTGACCTACAATCGATCAAGAGAGCGTGGTTCTCCTCTCCCATTATTGAAATAAACTGGTCCATTATTCCACATGGAGCCCCTGCAAAAACGTGTTCCGCTTTTTGACAGGCCAGGGCCTTGTCCTTCCGGGTTACGCCGCTATCCTGTGCTCCTGTGAGTTGGTCCAGAAAGGTATACGTGCCTACCTCAATAGCTGCCGAACTTGATACTCCTCCACCGAGTGGTACCGAGGTGGCAATGGCACAGTCAAAAGATGGCACTGTGCCTGAAAATATAATCTTTGTAGAACGAAAAAAAAAGTTATGAACCATAAAACACATGTATTACATTGGTATTAAATCCAGACCTAGTAACATTAAAAATGTCTTGTCTGATACTTTAAAAATACAGCATATCGAAACTTATTTCCTTATTCTACAACTTCGCTCATAATAGTACAGGGATTCTTTGGAATAAACAAAGTTGACGTAGTAGTGACAAGCGGACATCTTACACTTTATGTCTCTTCCTAAATTAAACTAGGAAAGACAGTTCTTTTTTCAAATTAGATCACATTCTCTTTACCTGTCTGGCACGTTTTCCTGTCTGCATACTATCTCGTGAACCCCGGTTTATACCTATAATCCACGCCCTACGTAAAAGGGGTTTAATGTATCTGCAAAAAGAATAGGCCCAGGTCATCCTGCTCAGTCAACATAGGGTCACCTGGTCGAAAGTTTTGCTTTTAGTCTTTGTTTTTCATGCCAAAGGACCATTCCACCTTATGGTGGCACTTGACGACTACATTAGGTTTTGTGCCACAGTAGACTTGCACAAAACGAAAGATTACATAGAAACGGAAAGTGTCGTTTCGGACTAGCATGCGTGGACCATGCAGGCTGATCCGAGATGACACTTTACGCAAATTTCCGAATGCCCCTTTTCGTGTGTTGCAATCCATATGGACCTCCATTGCCAAGTAACCAAGGTTTTGGCTTTATACAAAAGTGTCTCGTTTTAAAAAGTACCTTACAAGGTGGGAGCAATGGTATTGGTAGGTTTCCAATACAATGGGATGTATTACTCCGGGAGGTCTTTAAAATTATGGCCCCGACCCCCAAAACACATCAAAATTAGAAGTTTGGACTTCCTCTTCTCCTATGTCTGTGGAAAGCTTCAATTAGCAACGCACCGCATATGTTGTAGTGAAACACAAACACACAAACAGGCTTGCTGGTGGAGCCCAGAAAAGGTAACCATTTGCTGCGATTAGCGGTGATTACAAACAACGAGTGTGGCAACAAAACACCTGATGTAAGTGTTTTTTTAGGTCAGTTGTCTATCAGTAATGTTTGCATGTATATTTTCGTATCTTTAAAAACGGTTGCCTTCATTTATAAGTGTCATTTCTTATCCGGATTATGCACTTAATATGTTTTTTCCATTTCCCGTATAGACCTGAACTCTGAGGAAAAGAGCTTTTGAAAACACTGGGAAAAGGCAAGATGCTTGTAACCAATATTTTCTCCAGTTCACACACTGTTTTCTATTCTTTAACCCTCTACCTCACACTGCCGACTTTCAAAAAGTCTGGGAAAGGACCCTATTGAAAACAATCGTGGCAACCAGGATTTTCTCATTTTAGGCTTTCTACCCTATCAAAGAAAATTCCCACCATTTGAGCCACACTGAAATTGTCGTCTGCACAGGCTTTCAATTTGAGCAAGGCTAAAATTTTGTCATCTGGTAAAGAGTTAACAGACAAACCCCGTAACTTTTGGCCCCATCAATTTAAAATTTGTTATCTACAAACGCTTTCTAGATGGTCGAGTCTATGGTGTAATAATCTAGTAAAGTTTAACTCTTTCCCAAGCGACAATATTTTAAGCTTGTCCAAATCAAAAGCATTTGAAGACGACAAAATAAAAGTGAATGAAAATTTGAAATTTGTTTTATAAAAGGTAGAAAACATTGTCGGAAAAGGAGAAAATGCTGGTTACCAGCATTTTCTCCTTTTCCCGCAATGTTTTCTAAAGGCTTCTTTCTCAGGGTCGTCAAAAGTAGGAATTGTGTGTTAAATGGGTTAAATAAAGGGTTATAGAAAACATACCTTTATAGTTAGCAACGACTCCTTTCACATAGTTTGCCCAGTGCGGTTTACCTGGACTGAGGGGCGAAGATTCCGAGGGCGTCGGAAACTCAACGTAGTTTGGCTGATCGACCCCAGGGGCGAGAGTCAAAACTTTACACTGACCCGTTTCTGTCTTTCTTCCCACAAAAACAGCCACTAGAGGTAATGCCTGATTAAAAAAAGATTAACCCGTATCTTGCTAAATAACTAAAATTAAATTTTCAATACGATATTAATAACCCGAATATTGTTGTTTCAAAGTTATGCTTTGGGTAATAATATCTCCTTATCGGACAGTGTGGATCAAAGATCAGACTGCACGTTCTGTGCAGTCTGATCTTGATCTAAACTGTCCGCAAAACGTCAGCTAGTCGCGCTTAGCAGCCAAAGGGTTAGGATAGAGAGGATGTGGCTAGTATCACAGAGAGTTAACCGCACCGAACAGTTGATTCCTACTCGATGATCATCGATTTCCGAAAAAAAAAAACAGAAAAATAAAAGCAAAGCTTTAGAACTGTCAAACAACAATATACATGTAATGCAGTGAGTACATCTGGTGACCTGTATTACTGAGCTGAAAAGGGGGCTTTGAAAGATATCAATAAACGTTTTTGGTAGCTATCTAACATCTAACAAATTATCGCACAAAGTAAATATTGGACTGCATGATCTGTTCAGTCTCGTTTTGATTCACATTGTGCATAAAGCACACCACAGATGCTCTTTTAAAACTGTTGTTTTATTTCAAGTCAGCACTTCTTCGTCCATTCCCTAACAAATATGGTTTCACGCCCAGTCGTAGGAAAAGCAATGATTGCCACAACCGTTTCTCCTTTTCTACCTTTTCGTGATTTAAATCTTTAACAAACACTCCCGATTTTTGTCAAAGGGGGGGGGGGGGGGCTTTTGAAATTTTGTTGGAATAAGAGAAAATGCTTGTTTTTTTTTAAGGGGGGGGGGCTTTTGAAATATTGTGGGAATAAGAGAAAATGCTTGGTTTTTAAGGTTTGGGTGGGGCTTTTGAAATATTGTGGGAATAAGAGAAAATGCTTTTTTTTTTTTTTTTGTTTTTTGTGTGTGTGTGTTTTTTTAAGGGGGCTTTTGAAATATTGTGGGAGAAAATGTTTGTTTTTTAAAGGGGTAGGGGGCTTTTGAAATGTTGTGGGAATAAGAGAAAATGCTTGTTTCTCCCCCCCCCCCCCCCTTTCAATGATTTTTCACTCCTTGAAAAATAACTACCATCGTGGAGGTACATACATGTATAGTTTGTACACTGCAAATGCTTTCGAACTGGACAAAATATCGTCTGATAATTGGCTATTAACCAGATACTTTCATTTCCTTTAAATTTTTACCCTAGTTTAAATTAACCTACGTTTGCACCAGTTTATGGTAGATCTAGGTAACAATTGTCTGAAAACAGTTGTTGAGAAACCTGTTTAACTACTGAACAGGTTATACATTTATGAACTTTTGTCTTTGAAAGGGTAGATTTAACCCTTTCCCAAACGGCAAATTTTGGACCAGACCAACTTGAAAGCATTTTGCAGGTGACAAATTAACAGCTGCTAAAAAGATGATATTTCTGTATGACATGGTAGAAAACATTGTGGGAAAAGGAGAAAATGCTGGTAAACCAGCATTTTCTCCTTTTCCCGCAATGTTTTCAAAAAGCTTTTATTCCTGACCCGTAAAAACCAGGGATTGTTTGGGAAAGGGTTAAAAATGTGAAGACGGGGAAAATACCGGTTACTGACTAATATTCGGTTTTCTCCTTTTTCTACGATTTTGTGCCAAAAGCCCTATAGATCTACCCATGGGTCGAGAAAACATGAATTAGATAAAGCTAAATCTATGCTGACACCAGTGTGATAAACTAAATTGCTGAAATTGGTTTTATTGACCAAATAAGGATTCGAAATTCACATGAGGGTTAAATCATGGTTTTAATATCAACTGGCATTCTTCAGACAGATTCAGTAATAGAAGAATTGAACAGTATGTAGCTACTGGCAAGCTGTTGAATGCGTTTCCAACTGTAATTCTGCGAGTGTGAAAAAAAAATAGTGAAATTGATCCCTGCAATTTTTTCTTTGGTCCCAGAAATCTATCGTAATCCTTAACCAGCCCTGGCACACAGTCCCGAGTTTTAAGGACCCTGAAAGAGAACGATTTTGAAAACATTCAGGGAAAAGAAGAAAATGCTAATTACCAGCACTACCCCATCTAAGATAGAAATAATAGTTTTGTCAACATTAAATATGCCCTCTGCATTTGCTTTGAAATTGCTGTAGAGCAAAATTTTGTCGTTTGGAAAAGACTGAATGCTTTCTATCCGAAAATTGATATGTGCCTCTCGTTTGTGACACTACTAGTCTGTGTTACTTTGATAGTAAAGCTGAAGAATTTGCGGCATACTAAACGATAGGGTTATTAACCATCTTCGTACTTTACCTTCCATAACGAAGTCTTAACTGTTTCCCACACAATCCCGACTTTTGACGACCCTGGTGTAGAAGGCTTTTGAAAACATTGCGAGAAAAGGAGAAAATGCTGGTAACCGGCATTTTCTCCTTTTCCCACAATGTTTTCTGTCACTCACAAATTTCATTAATGAAGTTACATTCAATTTGTCGTCTGCACAGCTTTCAATCAAGTTGGACAATTCTTAAATTTTGTCGTTTGGTAACGAGTTAAAAGCGCCATACCCGACGAAAGTTTCCTAAGCGGCCACTGTAGATCAAGCCTTGTGATCAAAGTGCACAAAATGTAAGCTTAGCTGAAATGGAGACATCGCAAACGTGTAAATGCATGTTTCGTTCTAATCACTAGTTCTATACTTTTACACTCTCGAGAGTGTATTCGGCGCTAATGGTGTCACTGTACTCTAGGTCTACTTTGAGAAAAAGGTTAATTATGTTCTAACTATAATGATAAAGCTCAAAATGCCCCACCCTTAATTTCATAGAATCTTTAGAAGCTTTATAGACTAGATCTATAAGATTAAGTACATCTAGATCTCAACCTAATTCAAGTGCACGCGAAATGTCAAGACAACAAGCAAGTCCGCGATGGGCCTTCGCCTAACGATTGCATCATCATTTGTTTACATACCATTGGAAACACAAATCCATCGTTGTAATCCGTATGTTCGCCGATCAAGTTCACCCTTCCCGGGGCACAGGCAGCCACCGTTGGAGCTGCTCCATATTTATCTGTAAAAGCTTCTGATGCAATTTTGATTAAGTCCTCAAGATCAGGAATCGGAGTTTGTAAACCGGCCATGTTTCACACATGTAAACGAACTGTCGACAAGATATTGACTGAAGGACTGCGGTATGCCACAGCTGAGTGCATTCATGGGTTTTGTTGTAATGCATAAACCAATGTCTAGACAGGATCTCGGTCACGTGATGTTAATTCTTTCCGATTGAATATTTTTTTGAATGGGAAGCCTTGTCAGACCAAAGGTCAAGTAGTCGGTCACATCTAAAACAGTGACGTAGTATAATTATAAATGTATAATATATATATATATCGTGACGAGCATTTTCACCTTTTGCCACAATGTTTTCTATGCTATCAAAAGGTGTCATGTACAAATAAGAAACAGCTTCATCCTTGCTGTTATTTAGGGTTAATTAGAGATACCATAGAAATGCCTTATGGGGTAAAGGGTTAAATGCAACTCAAGGACCTTTTACAGACAATGTTGATGAAGATCAGATTGCACAGAACATATAGTCTGATCTTTAATCTACACTGTCCAATAAGGGGATGTCTAATCCTGAAAAAATACGTTTGAAATAGCCAAATTTTGGGTTTTACTATCAGTTTGAAGGTTTTATCTCAGTTACATGGTAGGATAAGGGTTAAATTCTTAAGCAACAAATCTACCAAATTATAAAAGTTTTGTAGTCTTTGGTTTTAAACAGCATCTGCAGATGGGATCTACTGTTTGATCAAAAGTTTCTCAAAAGAAGGACTTTGCGAAGGATATGAAATCGTTGTGGCAGAAGGAAAATTGCTTGTAACCAGCAGTTTTCCTCAAGATTCCCAACATGTTTTCCAAAAGCCTAAGTAGTGTCCCTAAATATCCGGACTGTCACGTGAAGGGTTAAATTGCGTGAGAATTATTGGATAAAAAATGTATAAGAAATATAATCATATACAAGCATACTATTGATTTAAAGCTACGGCGTAGTCTACATAATTATGTGTAAATATGATTTTCCTTGATTCACATATGACGAAAAAAATGGATAAATAGTCATTTTTCTTAATTAGATACAGTTTATTTACGATATCAAATTATATCCTTTACCATTCGACCCGATAAATGAAGCGTATAGACCCAAAATGCGAAACTATCGCAGCTGGGATTTTTTAAAAAAAATTGTGGTCTAGGGGAGAAAACTCGTACTGCCTAAGAGTAAGAGAAAACCAAGAGTAATCTCCCTTATAATGATCTCCCCCCCCCACCTTTCATCATTTCTCCTAGACGCTTGACGGATCAAAGTACTTAACACAACACTGGGGAAAAAGTGACATGCATGTGTCGGTTTTAAAACTTTTAATCTGTTTTTAATGAATATTTCAATTAATTTTAACAAGAGAGCTTCATTGACATTGATTTCGATACAATACGATTTTCGATACAATAAATTTAATGGACTGTAGATTCTACATATTTAAACCGTCGAAAGAGGTCCACATGTAGGCGCGAAAAAACTTCAAAGCGCCATATACAATAATAGTTGTATTTGCAACCCGTGTAGATTAAGATCAGACTGCACAGAACGTTCAGTCTGGTCTTGATCTACACTGTCCGCTTTGCTTAGGCATTCTTCACAAAAGCAACCTTGATAATGTAACTGTTTGGGAGAAGATATTAGACGGAACATTTCTGTTGGGCTTATTCGACGCCCTAGATAGTTGTCAGTATAGGGGACAGCTTTAGGGCTCAATTTTTCCTCATATTTCTACAATCCAGAAGTTTTGTTTTGAACTAGTTTATAAGATAACGTTTCAATATTAAGCGGTATCTGTCGACATTGTCCGTAAATGAAATTATATTTTTGTTGGTATGTGTGCGTTTAGTTATCATTGTGATATCATATACTCTCTAATTTCATTTATTAATATCTGTTACCTCAGAGATATATGTTGCCAAATGATGCATTGTTATTCTAGTAAAATCTTACCTTAATTCCAAATTCAAATATTGGCGTTACAAATTGTTATGAAATAAAAGGGAGCCTACTTACCGATCAAACCGATCGTCTCTACAGACGTTACCGTGTTTATTCGTCCTCGGTTTTCCGCTTGCTCTTTGCTGGTATTTTTTTGTAAGGTGCACAGGCATATAAGGACCACAGGCATGAAGAGGAGGTTCCATGTCCCGCCTACTGCTTCTACCATTCAGGTACTGTAGCCGCAGTCATTTAGCACTACCGGAAAAAGCCAAAGCGAGGCTTTGGGTGGAGCCTGTCTCTTGTAGGCCTATCTTCAAAGGGAACGACGTGAAGCAGACAGAAATAAGCCCTATCCTCTTCAGTAAGGGAAGCAACTCTGACATTACTAATAACAAAATTTTGTACGAGTTGTCTCCCATTGACCATTGATAGTTCATCATTCTATCGCAATGGCCTTAAATTGTGAAAGAAAACCAGTTTAGAACAAAATACCAAGCACAAGCGCAGGTAAAATGGAATAAATAAGCGAAGGGAGGGAGCAAGAAAGTAAATAAAACAATAGACAAAAAATACATGATAATGTTTTAGCAAATATCAGTTGAAACGACATGAAGGAACCGGAAATAAACAGAAGGAGACGAGATAGTTTTCCTTGATTTCTTGTGATTTGACGGGTGCTTCTTGTTGTTTAGTCGTACATTTCATAATCTAACACAAAAAAATCGCGTGTATCTTCACATATAAACCGTAAAACAACCCACAAAATACTGGAATCATTGACGTGTTTTATTTTCACAGTGTCCGGGTTGTACATATATTCGGACAAAAGTTTGGCTTTGTAGAAGAAGCGTAAAAGTTCTGTTCTTAAAACACTTCATTTAAGTTTTGAAAAATAAGTAACACAAAAAATGGAGGAAAAGTTTGGTAAACATTTAACTATTTAGAAGATGACAAATTTTAGGCCTGCATCAAATTGGAAGCAATTTAGCAGACGACAAATCTGAAAGTTGGTCAAAAGATGACTTCTGTCCTTGATAGGATTGAAAAAATGAAATGATAGGAAAAAACAGAAAATGCTGGATAATAGTATTTCATCCTATTTCTATAGTGGTTTCCAAAGAACATAGAGTTCTCAAGGATATATTTTGAAGCTGGGAATTGTGTAGGTACTTAAGCTGGGGACTGTGTACCTTCAGTCCGACTCTGAAGGCTTGTTCCGATGCTATTGTTGTTATTTAGTCTCTGCTGTGGAGACCAAATAACAAAAATAGCATTGGAGCAAGCATGCAACCACTAGGCTTTGTATATACCTGTAGAGTGAAGGATTTCCCAGGTGTCATTTTGTAACTGGGTCTCGGAGAGGAGAAACATTTAAAAATCAAAGCGCTGAAGGCACTGTTGTGGCGGTTGTCCGGTTGATCTTGAGTTTTTGGTCAGACAGACAAGCTGACTCCTTTTATACCGCCCAATCACAATGTGGGGGATATAAGTTTTGAGCTTCAACAGCTAGGAAGTTCTGGACTGGACAAAAATTCCATCTGAATATCAACAAATGGCAATAACACAAAAAACATGAATGGCAGTTTTGGTTCTTATGCACTGCACTTCTCCATAATGTGTTCTGCCAATGTATGAAGTTTCAAGTTGATAGCTTTTATAGTTTGAAAGCACGGGTGAAAAATTCGAGGTGAAATGATAGACAGACTGATGGACAAGGTGACTCCAGCATTACCCCCTAAAACTTTGCTTGCTGTGGGTATTACAAAACAGGTAAAACAGTTTTGCTTATCACCTGGTACATGTATTTATTTAAATGTAAACTATAAAGTAACAAATGTCAGAAATATTACCCCCATGACTATAATTTTTTTTTCAAGTTAACTTCACCGAGCACAAAACTTCAAATAATAATAATAATAAAAAAAAAAAACAGAAAATTAGACATTATTCTTTCCAGTTAATCAATAACACATTCACTGGACCTAAGCTCAGTCATTCTGTTTAAACAGATGTGTCAACACTAACAAAAAACAACTGCATATTCCAAGCAAAATTGCATTTTTGTCCATATTTTCATTTAGGCCTAATAATCTTGGATATTTCTTCGAGGTAATCATGCATATTCCTACCAAAATTGCATTTTTGTCAATGTGTTCACCTGAACAATCCTAAACATATTTTTTAAGGTAATCAGTAACGCATTTATTGAATCTAAACTTCATCATTCTGCTTAACTCTTTACTAAACGACAAAATTTTAAACCAGTCTGTGTTGAAATACTTTGCAGACAACAAAATAAATGTGACTTAAATATTCAACTTTTTTTTGGAAAGGGTAGCATTTTACCAGCATTTTCTCCTTTTCCAGCAGTGTTTTCAGAAGGCTTCTTTGTTAACATCTTTAAATGTCGGGATTGTGTGGTAAAGAGTTAAAAAATGTATCAACACAAATAAAAAACAACTGTATATTACAAGCAAATTTGATTTTTTGTCAATGTTTCCATCTTAAACTTGAGACAGATGATTGTGAAATTCTTCACAAGAACATAGTTCTTCACGATACGCATATTAAGTCATCAGCAAAAATTTTATTGATGTACATCCAAGTAAACATTGTGTCGTTGAGTTTGGAAAACAAATTGTTTCATTAGCCTGATAACATGTATCATGAAATATAAATGGAGGTGCTTACTGAAAAAAACTACTGTAAGTGTAAACAATCCCTGGTTTTTACAACCTTGAAATAGAAGTCTTTTGAAAGCATTTTGAGAATGGAGAATAAGCCGGTAACCAGCATTTTCTCATTTCTCCACAATGTTTTCTACCCTGCTGGAAACGAATTTCAATTATTTAGCAACATTTACTTTGTTGTCTGCAAGTGCTTTGAATTCGGACCATCTAAACTTTTGTTGTTTGGTAAAGGATTAATTATTCGCCTACAATAGTCGTGCAATAACCTGTTGGCATGTAAAAGAGCTACTAAACAAAATATCCAGCTTTAAGACTGAGCAACTTTAAAACAGTATGTCCCTGATCTATTGACCAAATGGCATTAACTAACTACTCAATGATCATCATGCTGTTAGTAAATTAAATAATCTGTATATACAGATAAGGAATACAATAGTAAATACCCATTGATTTAAAGTACTCTGAGCCTTGTAATTACACAAATCTGTCAAAACAAACTGCAGGTCTCGGTAGTTTTTTTTTTTTGTTCTCCGATCTATGCTTTTTACTATCAGGTGACATATGTCAACGTGAACAACAAAAAGTAACAGCATATTCCATGCTAAACTGCATTTCTGTCCATGTTTTCACCTGAATAATTTTATCACCTACAATTTTACAAGTTTTGGCAAGAACGCAGCTTTTTACTTATGCTTTCCAATTTGGTAAAGACATCAATGTAGACTAAAATCTCACACGATCAAATATGTACAGACTAATTTGCAAATATCTGCAGAAGTTGCTGAATATGTGATCTGCTTGACCTAATCGAAGCATTTTAAGAATAACATCAGCTCGCTGAAGCTTCCCTCTTTGATTAAAACTTATAACAAGACAAAAATTAGACACTATTGTTTTCTGGTTATCAATGACCCATTTACTGATTCTAAGCTCAGTCATTCTGTTTATCTTGAGAGATTTTTTTCAAGGTGGTCAATAATGCATGTACTGAGTCTATGCTGATTGAAACATTCTGTTTGAAAAAAATGTAATCACTAACAAAAAACACTGCATATTCCAAGTAATTTTTTTTAGTCATTGTCTTCACCTAGAAATCTTGAGACATATGATTTGGAAAATCTTCACAATAATATAGTTCTTCACGTTACCCTTGTTTAGTTATCAGCAAAAATTTTATCCTATGTACATTTAAGGAAACATTGTATTGTTGAGTTTGGAAAACCAGTTGCTTCATTAGCCTCAGTACATGTATCATGAAATATACATAGAGATATTTGTCTCTGACGTTTCCACAAAAACATATAAAAACTGTTACCTAAAATCAATCTTCAATTCTTAAGTTCAAAACACACCACTTAGTATCTCCGTAAACTATTTATTGATAAGTTAATCTTAATTAGTGCTTAGAGATTTATATTTACAATTTAAACCAGTCAAGTGAAACCACAGGATTTTGTCCATTTCACTGTGGTACACAAGCATTTCGGTCAAGAAAAAATGCATACTGAAATTACTCAGAAGAAACACAAAGTAAAATGTTTTTAAGACTGTTTAACTCATTACCACACGACAAAATTTTAGGTTTGTCCAAATTGAAACAATTTGCACACAACGAAATAAATGTGATTGAAAATTTGAAATTTGTTTTGTTACCAGCATTTTCTCCTTATCCCACAATGTTTTCAAAAAGATTTCTTTTCCAGGGTTGTCAAAAGTAGGGATTGTGCAGTAATGGGTTAACATACAAATCTTTGTGAAGAAAGCTTTTGACTGATTTCCCAGCATACATGGTAGGCAAAAGTAAATACTGGCAGATAACTCTCAACTGAGACAAACTTTTTTGCATAACAATGACAGGCTGAAAGTTCCTAGTCATATTAAGACACAGAGAAATCTAAAATTAACAAAGACCAGAAAGTGGCCTTTAGATTAACAACAATATGTAAGATTAAATAATTATTTTTTTCATACACGGTCAAGCAGATCAAAATGTCAAGAGTCTCGTCAAAGCTGTTGTTCAACCATTTGAGAATTTTCAAATGACTTTGCATAAATGTTCATAATGGAAAATATAGCAAGCAACCCTGGGGAATACTACTGTAGCTTAACCGATTACCATACAATAAGTATTTGTCAGCTGCAAATGCTCCAAATTTGGGAAAGTCATAGGTTTGTAATTGTTAAATGAGTCAAAGAATTCTTAATTATTAGGCACAAACATTCATGAACACTTTTTGCACAGCAAAGCCTCCAATGATTCACACTGGAGTATGATTCGAATACTCTGGTAACCATAGATTAACCCATTACCACACAATCCCTACTTTTAATGACCCTGAAGAAAGAAGCCTTAGAAAACATTGTGGGAAAAGGAGAAAATGCTGCTAACCAGCATTTTCTCCTTTTCCCACAATGTTTTCTACCCCTCTCAAAACAAATTTCATATTTTCAGTCACTTTTATTTTGTCGTCTGCAAATACTTTTGATTTTGACAAGTCTAAAATATTGTCGTTTGGTAACGAGTTAAATGACTGAAAACAGTTCATGTCCACTTGAAAATATTTAACCCATTACCACACAATCCTTACTTTTGAAACCCCTGAAAGAAGCCTTTTGAAAACATTGTGGGAAAAGGAGGTAACCAGCATTTTCTCCTTTTCCCACAGTGTTTTCTGCCCTTTGCAAAACAGATTTGAAATTTTCAGTCACTTTTATTTTGTCATCTGCAAATGCTTTCGATTTGGACAAAGTTAAAATTTTGTCGTTTGGTAATGAGTTAATATGAAAGCATTGTGAAAAAAAGAAGCATTTGCTCAGACAACCAAATCATGTTTCCTGTCATGTTTCCGGCTTTAGTTACAAAAATATCAAAATACAACAAAAGTGGGACTTACCAATATGAAAAATAACAATGCTTACTGCAGTCTAAGTATTGTTTCAAATGGATAACTTCTTATTCATAATATGACAACATTTGAAAAAATATTTAGAAGAAAGACAGTATCATCTATAAATACTAATAAAACACTATTGTACAAAAAAGCATTCTATACATCTTTTTAGTCTGATTTTGGTATGGTCCTTCTGGTCTGATCCTCTTTCTATACCATTTCACCTGTTTCCAAACAGCAGCTTGAATCTGTTTGGTATCCACAATGTCATGTTGCTCATAGCCAATACCTGTGAATATGTACATATATTATTGAGCCATGCTCTATAAAAAAAAAAGGAGCTGCAACTGCAAAAAGAATAGACCCAGGTCAGCCTGTGTAGTCTGCCCAGGCTGACATGGGCCCACAATGTTTGCCGTTTGAATATCTTCTGTATTTCCATGGACCAGTCTACTTCATGATTAAGTTGAATGTTAGACAAAATGGAGTTTATAGATCCATAATTATTTGATGCCTTGCTTGGTATAATAGATCAAAGAAATGCATTAAGTCTTTTTTTCACAGAGCATGGCCAATATTTTGACAAATATTTATCTTTTTGTGTTTATGCCATGTGGTGAAACAGTGCCAGATAACTAAATCAGTGTATGTGATATTAAAGGTGGCCCTTCAGATATTGGGACGAAAATTTTACAAAAATACAGAAAAATCATCCTTATACTCCCAAAGCCTTATAATTTCATTCATTAAACCCCAGTAGTTGAAAACCATCCGACAACTAGATAAATTGGAGATTTACTACAGCCCAGGTCGACACTGAAGGGAAACACGTTCTATTTCTACATGAGCAACTCGCTCATTTACATACCGGAAATATACAGACGAAGCTTACAGCATAGCATCCAAAGTTCTAGACATTATGGAAAATAATTTCATGTTTGTTGTGGTATGGAATTTAATAGTCATTAGTCACGTGCTAGTCACTTAACATTCCCACAGTGCTTTTTTGATTTTGGCGGGAAATCTAAAAATAGCTTAAGAAGCTACGTAGCCTTTTAAGGGAATACCACAAAAAAAAAAAATTTTTTTTCCCCGTGGGGTCCCGGGGGTTTTTATTGTATAGAATAGGACCTCGGCCTTTCTCTATGGCATGTCGTAGAAGGCGACTAAAATTAGAGACAAACGGCTGCTTTCCTCGTAATTCGTAGGATTGCAGCAGGCTGGGTAGTTCTTATTCCAAATCCTATATTTTTTTCTCAGTGTAAATAGGGTTTGGAATGGGAATCAATTGGCCTGTGGGACCCCGTGTGGTTTAATCGGGGGTATAAGAATAAACCACTGCAGTCCCGCGATCGTCACATCTGCCATTTCATCTGGCGGAACAAAAGTGACAGCATGCATGTCGTAAAAGGCGACAAAAGGGGCATCATTTTGTGTTTCATCCATTCCTCATTTATCATGTTTGTCTTGTGTTGTTCGACATGTATGTTATTTTCACCTAACATTATTGTAAGTGCGCCCAATATGACCCAAGTTGTCGACGGGCCTTAAAACACTATTCATTTATTCATTCATTAAAAAATTTTTTTTTGTAATTTTATGATTCTTAATTACTGATGATTTGTATTGTTTTTTCATATAAATTTCATTGACATATATATTTTTTAATTTGGTGTGATGTGAAAATTCTAAATACCCACCTTTAATGATTTTCACAATTTGAAATGAAATGCTCATTATTATCTACTTCATTTAACCTGACCCAGGTAACAATCATTTACATAAATCAATATTCTATTTTTATCCTCAGCATTGCTCGGCATAATTATTATGTCCAGAATGGTCAAGGAAATATTTCACACAGTTTACGCAAATCAAACCTTTACCTACTAGATATGTTGATCTAAAACTTTCAGTGCAGGACACTTTCTCATTTTTCACACCATATTTTAATACCATGAAAAGTAAAATCATCAGCCTATGAGTATGGCATTTCAAGTTATGTCCTGCATATATTTCCAGTTCAGAAGAACCTATAATTTCAAGTTGCTAATGAATGAATATTTTTCCTGTGCAGAAGGCAAAACCTATTTTCGACTTGTACAAACAAAAAGTTACAATAAGTCATGCTATTAGTCACTTTGTAAATAGGTGTTTATAACCAAGAGTAGTCACAATTTTAAGCAGAGTTTACCTGATATAAGACATCTGAATTGTCATCTGCAAATGCTTTCAATTTGAAAAAGACAATTTCGAATTGTGTGGTAAAGGGTTAAAAAATACAGCATGCTTCTAATTTACATAATTCAAGGGTTTAGAAAAATGAATCTAATAATTCCTTATAGCCAAAAAATCAAGACAGCTGATCATTTTGAATTTCAATTTCATTTTGCCTCCCTATCTCAGAGCATTAATTATTATTTTCATGAAAAAAAGGTTTAAAAATATAAAACCTTCAGTATTTTGCCATGTATGCCTGCTTAGGTGCTATCTGGGTTGATTTCCTTAGAAAGTAATTCAATTGCACCTCCCAAATTGCTCTTCCATATTCTTTATATTTGCATCACTAGTGGCTTCAAAAAGCAGCCAGGAAGTTGTCCAACCAGGTTATCAGTCATGGCTGTAAAAAAAATGTTTTATAGAAATACAGTTCATTGCATTACAATGTATTAGAATTACCTATCATACAGTGAAAAAATTCAAATTTCAGTCTTTGGTCATAAAGACAATGAAAATAACAAATTATATATGATCCACCAGTCTGCCCAGAAATTCTGTAATTGTTCTATGTTACTTGTAAACACTTGTGAAAATATTCCACCAAAATTGCAAATTTTCCATAGAATGGGTTTTGTTGCCATTTTCAAATGTAGCTGGCAGACCTTTGAATTGGTATGTTGTTTCACAGTCACAAACAAGAAGTAGATGGAATTCTGAGGAGAATTTGCAATTTACAAGGGCCCGATTTAGTTTTTAGAATTTAGTTTTTTAATTTATCCATTCAAACTGATCCTGCAACTTCAATAAAACAATTGCCACAGTACATATTTTCTATATTTTGATGTTTCCCCACCCAAAATGGTTTGTAACAAGACCCTCTTTAACCCATTACCCACAATCCCTACTTTTGACGCCCCTGAGAAAGAAGCCTTGTGAAAACACTGTAGGAAAAGGAGATAATGCTGGTAACCAGCATTTTCTCCTTTTTCCACAGTGTTTTCATCCTTCCCAAAACAAATTTCAATTTTTCAGTCACCTTTATTTTGTCGTCTGCAAATGCTTTCAATTTGAACCAGTGTAAGATTTTGTCATTTGGTAATGAGTTAACTATAACCAGAAGAAAAAATTTTCATAACTGGTCATAATCGAAAGATGTTGCAGACAACATAATAAATCTTCAAATTAGTAAAACTTGTATCAAAAAGGGTAAAAATTATTGTGTAAAACAAAGAAAATGCAGGTTACTATTATTTTCTTCTTTTCCCTCAATGTTTTTCATAGCTTTTTTTCTTTAGTGACCTTAAATGCAGGAATGAATGGTAATTGTTAAAAACTTCTCTTCACCGTAACAGAAAAATCAGGCCTGAGTTAATTTGGTAAAATTTGGTAAAGAGTAGAGAAATATATTTTATTGCAGAAAAAGTGAGTCTGACACATGTACATGGATTGGTACTTTCTACCAAACGACAAAATGTTAGGTTTGTCCAAATCTAAAGTATTTGCACATGACAAAATAAATGTGACTGAAAATTTCAAATTTGTTTTGTGAAGGGCAGAAAACATTGTGGGAAAAAGAGGGTGCATGGAAATACCAAATTACACCTGATTTACCGAATTATACCGAATTACACCGAATTACACATAGTGATACCGAATTATACATTCAAAACACTTATTTATTAAGTAATATATGAAAAAAACTTACAAAAATTATATTATTAGGCTTTTTTCTGGCCCTTAACTGTTTAATTTGGTAATTCAAATTACCGAATTACACTATACTATGATTGGTATCAAGCTATGTTACACCTGATTTACTGAATTATACCGAATTACACCGAATTACAAATAGTGATACCGAATTATACAGTTAAGGGCCAGAAAAAGATTAATAATATAATTTTAATAAGTTTTATTCATATATTACTTAATAAATAAGTGTTTTGAATGTATAATTCGGTATCACTATGTGTAATTCGGTAAATCTGGTGAAACATCGTGCGATACCAATCAAAGTATATAGTGTAATTCGGTAATGTGAATTACTGAATTAAACAGCTAAGGGCCAGAAAATGCTTAATAATATAATTTTAATAAGTTTAATTCATATTTACTAAATAAATAAGTGTTTTGAACGTATAATTCGGTATTACTTTGTGTAATTCGGTATAATTCGGTAAATCAGGTGTAATTCGGTATTTCCATGGACCGGGAAAAAAGAGAAAATGCTGGTAACCAGCATTTTCTCCTCTTCCCATTAATGGTTTCTAAAGGCTTCTTTCTCAGTGGCGTCAAAAGTAGGGATTTTGTGGTAATGGGTTAAGCAAATAACTCAGATATAACAAAATTTACAAAGATAAAAAGAAAATATGATAGATCTTAATTACCTGAACTCAGTTCCATCCCTCTTGACGTGGTGGGTCATATGGGTCACATTATTTATCATAACAAAATTCACATTTCACATATAAGGATCCACCGTGTCCTTTCTATATTTCTCCAAACAACGCTGTCTTAAGAGAAGGAAACAGGTCAGAGAAGGCAAAATTGACACGCCCTCATTGTTTTCGAAAGAACATCGAATTTAACCTACGTCGGCCAACCTTCAAACTATAACCTGTCGAGGCAACTTCAACATGATCACAAGCCTCAGGCAAACGATCCACAAGCATAGTTATGCCAGTCAAAACTGATCTCGGGGTAAGACTGGGCAGCCTTTCTTTCTGTTTTGCGTGAATCGACCTTAATTGTAGAGTCGCGAAATTGCATGACAAACTTCTGCACCGGAAGTCTCAATCTCCGAGCAGAGTTGTCGTTCGTTACTCTCACCGTGCGAGAGAGTGCGGAAGTCTTAGAAAAAAATCGTTTCTTTTTTTTTTATTTTAGATCTATCGGTTATATTAATCGACAAAACACCTATCAAATATTTAAATTCTTCATAAAGTATCATTGTATATTAGAACGAAATAATGCTAAAGATGATTTAATCATGCCGTGTCCGGCGGTAATTGACGTGAATGCCCGACCATCCTCTGCAGCTTACCGAGGCAATTCGATAGTTACAAGTACGTAGTATACCGACATTAGCCGATGTTTCAGAATGCAATAACAGTTGGCCAACCTTAACTGTCTCTTAGAATGCATTTTTAAGCATAAAATCAATCACTATCAACAATTCTTTAATCAGTAAAATTAGTTTAAGCCGTCTTCTTTAGAAGCAGTAGCTTATTTGGTGGACTACTTTTTATGGAGTTAACTGAAATCTTATGGCGGTTATTAGGTATGTTCATAACCGAATCATAGGCAATGAGTTTGGTTTTTAGACTTATTTATTTTTCGAATTTTGTTTCGAATTTTGGAATTTTTTATCGAATTTTGGAATTTTCGTTGACTCTGTGGCGACAACCGCCACAAAAATGGCATTGAAGCTCCCCTTTGGATCGAATGTAGGCTTTGTACATAGATCCTTTTCTTATTGACCAACAAATCTAAAGTCATTTCTATAACATGATATCAAAACATACTGTCAGACTGAAGAAAACATTTTATGTTTTGTTTTGGCCACAGGGTTCTGAAGCATTGTCAGCCCATGGATACATGTAGATGATTTCTTTATGTGTAAAATACAGTGTGGTTGGAATGATGAAATTTGCTGAAAAAGGGTACAAAAACCTTGTTGGAAAAGGAGAAAATGCCATTTATTATGGTGGTTTGAAAACGATGAATGTCTTCAAAAACGATGGCTTGTTGCGTACAAGATACTTAACCCATTACCACACAATCCCTACCTTTGAAAGAAGCCCTTAGAAAACATTGTGGGAAAAGGAGAAAATGCTGATAATCATTACCAGCATTTTCTCCTTTTCCCACAATGTTTTCTACCCCTCACAAAACAAATTTCAAATTTTAAGTCACTTTTATCTTGTCGTCTTCAAATGCTTTCGATTTGGACAAGCCTAATACATTGTTGTATAGTAATAAGTTAAAATAGAAACATTGAAATTCTTTTATAGCTCAAAATGAAGTAAGATAATGAAAAGTAACCTGGCAAGCAATTACCTTTTTATCATCACCGTTGTTTTGTTTTGTTTAAAAGCAGTATATCTATTGGGTTATTGGGTGATGCTCAGTGCTTGTAAATAATGGTTTCATAAATGTTCAAGAAAATATGGCGCCAAGGGCCTGCCAATAAGCATGTGAATATTTTTTTACAAATCGCAAATTAAAATGGATTTGTTCTATCTGAGTATGTACAAAGAAGTAGGTCAAATGCCAGTGCATTCAGCTGCCTTCCAAAAAAAGCCCTCTACCTCATGGGTGTTTTTTTTACTGATACAGTGTGTGAAAGGTTTGAAAATTTCTTTTTTCATTTCAGATTTTCAGTACAGAATTGCTTGGGGAGTTAATGGTTGTCCAGTAATTTTTGTAGCACTTAAACTTCACGAACGTTCAATAAGAAACATGTGGAACACTGAAGAAACAGAAATCAGATGTCTTCCATATTATAGAACCATTGTGAAGTCATTTATAAAGAAACAGAACCAGCTAGTGGTATGTCCCTCTCATAAGAGGATAACTGCTATGTGTTGAACTCAGTATTTTGATTCTGTACCAAAGAACAAAATGCCCAACCCTTTACCAAACAATCCCTGGTTTGTAAGACCCTGAGATAGAAGCCTTTTGAACACATTATGGGAAAATGAGAAAAGGCTGGTTACTAGCATTTTCTCCTTTTCCCACTATGTTTTCTACCCTGCTGGAAACATATTTCAATTATTCAATTAGGTTTTTATTTTGTCGTCTGCAAGTGCTTTCAATTTGGACCAGTCTAAAATTTTGTCGTTTAGAATACGGTTAGCTCATGATAACTGAGACTACAAAATTGTCCAGGTTAACCCTTTAACACAAAATGCCGACTTTTGATCCTCCTGGAAAAAAAGCCTTTTGAAAACGTGGGAAAAGGAGAAAATGATGGTAACCACATATTTTCTCCTTTTCCCACAATGTTTTCTACCCTATCAAAGAAAATTTGCACAATTATAGCCACTTTTTTCGTTGAAATTGTCGTCTACAAATGCTTTCAATTTAGACAAAGGCTAAAATTTTTTTGTCTGGTAAAGGGTTAAAAGGTTTTGCATTCTGTAAATTACATATAGCTAAAGTTATGAGATTCATGAGTTAAAAAAGCAGAAACTAAAGTTATGAGATTCATGATTTAAAAAAGCAGAAAACACTGATGGAAAAGGAAGAAATGCTGGTATCTAAGGTTTTTCTCCTTTTCATCATTCAATATTTTCAAATCTCAAAACATTAAGCTAAATTCAAACTGTCCTCTTCAACTGCTTTAACAGAATACCAAGCCATCCCGACTTTTAACAATTTTGATACAGAAGGCTTCTGAAAATGTTGTGACAAAAGAAGAAAATGCTGGTAACCAGCATGTTCTCTTTTTCCCACAGTGTTTCCTACCCTGCTGAAAACAAATTTCAATTTTTGAGATTTGTTTATTTTGTTATCTGCAAATGCTTTCAGTTTGGACAAGTCTAGAATTTTGTTGTTTGGTGAAGAATTAGATTATGGATGACTGACATGGATTAATTCTTTACCACAAGATCCCGACTTTTGACGACCCCGAAAAAGAAAACCTTTAAAAACCTTGTGGGAAAAGGAGAAAATGCTGGTTACCGGCATTTTCTCCTTTTCCCACCATGTTTTCTACCCTTTCCAAATGAAATTTCAGTTTTTGAGTCATGCTTATTATGTCGTCTGCAAATGCTTTCAAGTTGGACTAGTCCAAAATTTTGTAATCTGGTAAAGAGTTAGGATATATTGCAAATTAACAATTTGTGGCTAAAGGAATATTTGAGTAGGGAAAAGGCAAATAATGACTGAAAGGAAAGCAGGAAAAGTATTACAGTAGGTATTCACTGAGGTTAATACTGGTAATCTCTTTTAGCTCTTTACAATGAAAAAAAAAATAAAGGATGGTCAAAACTGAAAGCATTTGCAGAAGACGAATCACATGGTGCACAGAGTAGAAAAAGTTTTCTTTGAAAGGATAGAAAACATTGTGGGAAAATGAGAGAATACTGCCTTTTAGACCAGTACATATTGAAATCATTTGCAGACAACAAATTAAATGTCAACCAAATGTTGAGTTATGTCTTGGAATGGATAGAAAACATTGTGAGAAAAGCAGAAAATGCTAATTACCAGTGTTTCTCTCCTTTTTCTCATTATTTTCTAAAGCCTTCATCCTTAGGGTTAATAAAACGGGATTATGTGGTAAAAGTTTAATACTTGCTGGTACAATTGATTGTTTTGATTGTATGGTGTTTAGAGCTACTTTCAGTATTATTTCAGTTATGTCAGAGTGGCCAGTTCACCTATTCATGCTTTCCTGGAGTCTCTTTTATCAGTACTCCACACAGTTTTCTTTTCCAAACCACTGGCTGCTTTCCCACATAACCATTGTCAGGACAATAGCCAGTGTTGGGAGAATGATGATTCCTGTGGCAATGACTATCAGCAATCCCCTAAAAGAAATTGGTCGAGCCAGGGATCAAGCCCACGACCTTTTGTTCCCAAGTCCTGCGTGCTACCGAATGAGCTACCAGGGCTTGGCTTCCCTTAGGTATAAAGCTTTTGAAAAGATTATGGGTAAAGAGGAAAATGTAGATGACCTACATGTTGTTTTTCCCCAAGTTTTTTTTAACAAGTCAAAACAGTAACTATCCCTTGACCTATATTTGTCAGTTGCAAATGCTTTCAGTATTGTTTGTTAAAGTATTAGCTTCAGGTTCAGGAAATAGTAAGAATGTAAACACTGATTTAAATTTTTAAATCTTTACCAAACTACATAATTTTATACTTATCCAAGTTGAAAGCTTTTGCAGACAACATAATAAATGTAACTCAAAAATTGAAATTCGTTTTCAGCAGGGTAGCAAACATTGTGGGAAAAGGAGAAAATACTGGTTATCAGCATTTTCTCCTTTTCCCATAATGTTTTAAAACTGCTTCTTTCACAGGGTTGTTAAAAGTTGGGATTTTGTGGTAAAGGTTTGTACAGGAATATGAATTTACTGACTTCAGTTTGTCTTAATGATAATTCTTAACCCTTACCTGTACAATCCCTGGTTTTTATGACCCTGAGGCAGAATCCTTTTGAAAATGTAGTGGGAAAAGGAGAAAATGCTGGTAACCAGCATTTTCTCCTTTTCCCACAATGTTTTCTACCCTGCTGGAAACAAATTTCATATTTCCAGTTAATTTTATAATGTTGTCTGCAAGACTTAGTGCTTTCAATTTTGACCAGTCTAAAATTTTGTTGTTGGTAAAGAGTTTAGTAATTACACCAAGAGAACTGAATATTTTTGTAAAATATGTGTATAAATACATGTATATACACAGAACTGCATTGTTAAATAAATAAGGTTCATTTTATGAATTTCTTTCTTTTTTTCTTGTCATTCCTTTTACCCCATTCCACACAATCTTAAGTTTTAACAACCCCAAGTAGAGAAGGCTTTTGAAACACTGTAGGCTTTCTAAAACATTCTAGGAAAAGAAAAATAAAATGTTGGTAACCAGACAGGATGCCTTTGAAGAAAAAGAAGGCTTTTTAACCCTTTACCACTCAATAACGACTTTTAACACCCTTGAGGAAGAAGCCTTTTGAAAGCACTGAGGGAAAAGGAGAAAATGCTGGTAATCAGCATTTTCTCTTTTTCCCACAGTGTTTTCTACCCTATCAGTTTCAAATTTCATTATTTGAGTCGTATTTAAATTGTTGTCCGCAAATACTTTCAAGTTGGGCAAGGTCAAAACTTTGTCGTCTGGTAAAGAGTTGAAATAGTGGAGGTTTTTGAAAACATTGTGGGAAAAGAAGAAAATGCTGGTGACCAGAATAAACGTCTTTCAGATAAAGAGATGGCTTTTGAAAACATTGTTGGAAAAAAAGAAAACGCTTGTGACCAGAAAAGGAGAATTCTTCTGAGAAATCGACAGCTTTTGAAAACATTGTGGGAAAAGATGAAAATGCTCTGTAGCTCAGTTGGTAACAACATTTGAGCAAGCATGTTGCTGGTACAAAATTCCAGCTTGCCAATTTCTCTCAGAGAATTAATGATAGTCATTGCAACAGGATACATTCCTATCTTGCTTCTGAATAACTTGTGTATGATGCCCTAGATGGTTATGTGGGAAAGCAGCCAATGGATTGGGAAGAACATAGTGAGAAGTGCTGGAAAATAATGCTGGGAAAGCATAGACAGGTGCAGGTGAAGTGGCTGCAGCTGTGATATCATTAAAATATTTGAATAGTATCAACTCTTAGGCTGTTAAGTGAAACTCAAGGACCTTTTGCAGACATTGTTAATCAAGATCAGACTGCACAGAACATATAGTCTGATCCTTGGTCTACACTGTCCAATAAGGGGATGTCTGATCCTGAAAAAAATACCTTTGAAATAGCCAAATTTTGGTTTTTACTATTAGTTTGAAGGTTTCATCTCAGTTACTTAGTAGGATAAGGGTTGAATTTTAAACAAACAAATCTGCCAAACTATGAAAGTTCTGTACTATTTAGTATTAATTACATTTACAGATAGTGTTTGATCAAAAGTTTCTCAAAAGAAGGGCTTTGCGAAGGATATGAAATTATTGTGGCAAAAGGAAAATAGCATGCAACCAGCAGTTTTACTCAAGATTCTCAATATGTTTTCCAAAAGCCTAAACAGTGTCTCTAAGTATCGGGACTGTCTTGTAAAGGGTTAAATTGCACGAGAATTATTTGATTAAAATGTACAAGAAAGAGTCATATACAAGCATACTGTTTGACAAAATTTTTCATTGATTTAAATAAGCCGAGGTGTAGTCTACATAATTATGTGCAAATATGATTTTCCTTGATTCATATATGACGAAAAAAATAGATAAATAGCCTTTTTTTCTCAATTAGATACAGATTAATTACAAAATCGAATTATATCTTTTATCAATCAACCCAATAAATGATGGCCATAGACTCGTACTGCAAAACTATCCCAGCTGGGATTTTTAATTATTATGGTCTAGGGGAGAAAACTCGTACTGTCTAAGAGTAAGAGTAAACCAAACTATCCCAGCTGGGATTTTTAATTATTATGGTCTAGGGGAGAAAACTCGTACTGTCTAAGAGTAAGAGTAAACCAAGAGTAGTCTCCCTTATAATGATCCGCCCTTCATCATTTCTCCTAGACGTTTGACAGATCAAAGTACTAAACACAACACCAGGAAAAAGGTGACGTGCATGTAACGTTTTTAATCTGTCTTTGATGAAGATTTCAACTAATTTTAACGAAAGAGTGTCACTGATATTGATTTTAATACAAAACACTAATATCTAATTTTTAAATAAGATTATTTCCTGCTTTTTCTACTTCAAATCCGAATGGAATCACCGAGAAAGGTTTGAATCTTTGAAAATCGCCATTTGCAAAGGTATGAGGTTTGCGGACGGCATTATTTAAAATGACGAATATACGATCTGATTTCGAGTCTACACAGTTTACTTGTTTCGTAAACCTTTTAGTGCAAAATAAAAAAACCCCTCAAATTCCAGCGGACGGCTAAAAAACATTCTATTGAAACTTACAAAGATTTTGATTGTATAGGCTTGACTACACCAGCGGACGACATAGATCAAAGATCAGACTGCACGTTCTGTGCACGTTCTGTACAGTCTGGTCTTGACCTATGTCGTCCACAAAAATCTCTGCTTTCCCCTATGGCGCCGAAAGGGCTAAGCTTATTTGGATAGTGTTAAAATCTTTATCAGATAGATATAGTTCCGGTAACCTGTTTGTTCAAATCGAAGACAGAGGTTCGATGTCTAAGGCCTGCACGAAAAAACTGAAACCTCAAAGCGCCATATACAATAATATTTGCCTGTGAGGTCCGTGTGGATCATGATCAGACTGCACAGAACGTGCGGTCTGATCTTTATTCTACATCGTCCACTTTCCTCAGACTTTATGGACAATTTTATGCGACTTTAAAATCTTTATTTATTTGTTTGGATAGCCTTTTTAAGACTGAAGTTATCTCTTGTTTATTTGGCGCTTTATGGGTTTGATATCCATTGGGATTCATTTTACTGACTAAACATTATCTTCCTACCGTGATAAGCCAACTTATATATATGTTTTGAAGTTGAGCTATAAAATGACCTTCCATATTTAGCGATATATGTCGATATCGTCATTGAATGAAAACATAGTTTTGTTTGTAAGTTTGCGTTAAGTTATCGTAGTGGTTATCATTAACTCAGAATTAATTTCATTTACTGAACATCTATTACCTCAATGATATCTGTTACAAAATATTGCATTCTTATTGTAGCGCGATCTTACATTGAATTCCAAATTCAAATATTGGCGGTTGTAATTAACATGAAAAAAAGGGAGACTACCTTCCGCCTGTTAAGAAAAATAATAAGTTTAATTGACCTTTTTTTTTGTGGCCTTTCGTTTTTAGAACGGTTAAAATTAACAGTTTCACCTTATGAACTGATTGAAATTCGTTACACCTAGATGAAAAATTACCGTTCGTCAAACGGATCGACTCTACAGACGTAACCGTGTTTATTCGTCCTCGGTTTTATGCTTGCTCTTGGCTGGCATTTTTTGTAAGGTGCACAGGCATAAGGACCAGAGACAGGAAGAGGCGGTTCCATGTCCCGCCTTCTGCACATACTATGCACATACTTTAGCCACAGTAATTAAGCACCTCCGAAAGTAGCTAAAACGAGGTCTTGGGCGGAGTCTTTGTTTTTTAGGCGTACCATTCAATGGTGTGCACATACTCACGACGTGAAGCAGTTTGAAATAAGCCCTTGCCTCTCCAATAAGGGAGGCAACTGTAGCATTACTAATTACAAAATTTTGTTTGAGTTGCTTCCCTTTGACCATTAGTCGTCCATCATTCTCTTGCAAGACCCTTGTATTTCGAATGAATACCAGCCCGAAACAAAAAGCTATAGTAGCGATAGTAGCAACAAATTAAACAAATTTAGGAGAAAAAGCAATGTAAATTGGTGTTACAAACAAAAATTGATGCGAAAGGAATAAACCGGAAAGAGCAAATAAGCTTGGTACAGAAGACATGACACTATGTATTTCCTTGATTTCTTTACGATTCTACGTGAGCGAATGGTTGAAAGTTGCATGTTTCTTTTTTTCAAGTAAACACGTGTATATCTTTGCATATGAACTATATCAAAGGCAATAAAACAGTAAACATGAACGGGAATTATCTGTTCAGTATCCGGATTGTAGATATATTCGGATAAAAGTTTGAATTGTGAGAAAAATTTGAAATTTGTTCAATACAACACATTACGTTAGTTAAAAAGAAAATAAAGAAAATAGCATTATAATTGAGGGGGGTTAGTATAAATACAGTTGTAAAAACTTGTTTCTATCGAATGGCAGTCATTTGAACACCCGGTAATTTCGACACCCAGTCATTTCAACACATTTTGGTCATTTCGATCCCCGGCAAAAATGTTTGCAAACTTTGGTCATATCGACACCTTATTTTAAAAAAAAGCACTTTTTAATCTCGACTTTTTATTATCAAGTTACTTTAGTTTCTTTTAAAGATGTCATATTATAATTTTTTGTGGGTGTGTGATCAAAACAGGTTTTTACACCTCTCCAAAGCGACAAACTTTTGGACTAGACCAAATTGAAAGCATTTGCAGACGACAATTCAACTCTTGCTGAAAAGATTATTTCTATCTATGATAGGGTAGAAAACATTGTGGGAAAAGGAGAAAATGCTGGTTACCAGCAATTTTCTCCTTTTCCTGCAATGTTTTCAATAGGCCACCATTCCAGACCGGAAGAACCAGCATTTTCTCCTTTTCCCACAATGTTTTCAAAAGGCTACTAAGCCAGACTGGTAAAAACCAGGGATTGTTTGGGAAAGGGTTAAATAACTTTATTCAAGGGGAATTACTCCAAGTATGGGTATATCTGTACAATTTTCTGTATTCTACTCTGCATTTTTACTAGGAAGAGATTAATATGCAGTATAATATTTATCACACATTCACCTGTCTTTCACTGTGTTTGATTTCAAGTTTTTATCAGTCAGAATAATCATAATTAATGAAAATCCTACAAAATATAACAAACGCCCAGACTAGTCCACCTAGAAAAAGATTAAGAAAACATATATCCTTCACACATTCAAGATAAAAACGTATCTACATACTAGTATGTCCATTTTATCGAATCTGTAATTTACAGAAGCCCTTTTACATCCAGCACAGCATAGTTTTTTTTGTCATGCAGTAAGGTAACCTTTGAAAGCATTGTGTCAGTGAGAGATTTTAATAAGAGCAAACCGCAATGCAGACTTTTTGAGCCATTTGGACCACATGGCAAACGATAAGTTAAAGAATGTTTGATTAATAATTGAGTTCTTCTTAAACCCTTTACCAGACAATCCCAACTTTTAACAACCCTGAAAAAGAAGCATTTTGAAAACATTTTAGGTAAAGGAGAAAATGCTGGTAACTACAAACTACTTCTATATAAACTACCAAGAAAATGAGAAATTTTTGTATTCCCCACAAAACGAATGTTTTCTGGGTTATACTGGAATCATCAGCTTTGTCTGCATATGTGTCTGTGTGTCTGTCCATCCGTGTACAAAATACCAGTAATTTTTAGTCCCAAACTCCTCCTACAATTTTCCTTCAACTGTATTGAAATTTTGCACATATATTAATCATAATTATATCGAAGATTTGCAAGATGCACTTTTCACATGTCAACTCTTCCTAGTTGAAGAATTATCTCCCCTTGAATTTGACACTTTTTCCTATCAAAGGGCTGGCAGGGGTATTAAGTCACATTAAGTCACAGCTCTAGTTCGACTTGCTGAAATAAAATGGAATTACAGACAACAAATGAAATGTAGTTCAAGCAATGAGATTTGTCTCATTTTTTTCTCCACCATCCACACTCAGTGGTTTATTTGAAAAACAAAGAGAAATGGACCAGTGGTTCGGAAGATTACAGGGTTCAGACTAGCACACCAAAACACATGAACCTTGATTAGAGCCTTTATCGTTGGTACTCAGACTTAAGTTCAAGAAATATTGTTGTAAGTGGTAATATGCTTGTCAAAAAGGCAAAGAATCTTGGCTGTGAGCTGGGGATTCAGGATTTATCTTATTCCAATGGATGGCCGGCCAGATTTAAGAAATGCCATAGTATTAGAGCATGCAAACCTAAATGTAAGAATGTTTTTCAAGTCCAACCCAAGTTTTTACTGGTTTTAATTCTTTATCTGGATTAAATTTCTGTTGACTTTTTTTTTCACCAGCAATTTCTCCTTTTCTCACAATGTTTTGTACTCTTTACAAAACAAATTTCAAATTTTTAGTCACCTTTATTTTGTCATCTGCAAATGCTTTTGCTTTTGACAAACCTGAAATATTGTCGTTTGGTAATGAGTTGACTCTTTATCTCAACCAAAATCCTGTTGACTTTTTACACTGAAAGCATTTACAGACAAAGGTGAAAAAACATTGCAGGAGAAGGAGAAATGTATATTTGCATTTTCTCCTTTTTTCAGTCTTGTTTTGTAGTTCTGTTTTTCTAGGGGATTAGCTCACCTGGGCAGCTCAGTGGTCAGCAAACTTGTGACCTGGCTGTGGTGAGTTTGATACCTGCTTGAGTCAAACTTTCTTTCCTGCCTCTTACGGCTGATGCATGTGAGAATATAGCCAGAGATTCTGAAAGAAAGTTCTGTCAGTACAGGTGTGAAAAAGCCAGGAAATACATGCATAGGAGCACTGTCTGCTATGATATGACCTCAGCTGTTAAAATGGCAATTAAATCCAATTCAATCAATCAATCAATCAATCAGTCATGTGAATTGGAGGTATAAAGCTTTTGAAAAGATTATGGGAAAAGAGGAAAATGTAGATGACCTACATGTTGTTTTTCCCCCAAGTTTTTTTTTTTAACAACTCAAAACAGTAACCATCCCTTGACCTATATTTGTCAGTTGCAAATGCTTTCAGTATATTTTGTTTGTTAAAGTACCGGTATTAGCTTAAGGTACAGGATATAGTGAGAAGTGAGATGTAAACACTGATTCAAAGTTATTAAACTTTACCAAACTACATAATTTAGACTTGTCCAAAATGAAAGCTTTTGCAGACAACAAAATAAATGTAACTCAAAAATTGAAATTTGTTTTCAGCAGGGTAACAAACATTGTGGGAAAAGGAGAAAATACTGGTTATCAGCATTTTCTCCTTTTCCCATAACGTTTTAAAAATGCTTCTTTCACAGGGTTGTTAAAAGTTGGGATTTTGTGGTAAAGGTTTAAACAGGTATATGAATTTACTCACTTAACTTTGTTTTAATGATAATTCTTAACCCTTTGCTGTACAATCCCTGGTTTTTATGACCCTGAGGGGAAAGCTTTTCGAAAACATTGTGGGAAACGGAGAAAATGCTAATAACCAGCATTTTCTCCTTTTCCCACAATCTTTTCTACCCTGCCGGAAACAAATTTCAAATTTCCAGTTACAGTTGTATTGTCATCTGCAAGTGCTTTCAATTTGGACCAGTATAAAATTTTGTTGTTAGTGAAGAGTTTAGTAACTACACCCAGAGAACTGAGTATTTTTGTAAAATACATGTACATGTATTTATACATGTGTATGCACAGAAGTGCATTGTTAAATAAATAAGGTTCATTTTATGAATTTCTATCTTTTTATCTTGTCATTCCTTTTACCCCATTCCACACAATCCAGAGTTTAAACAACCCCAAATAGAGAAGGTTTTTGAAAACACTGTAGGCTTTCTAAAACATTGTAGGAAAAGAAAAAAATGTTGGTAACCAGACAAGATGCCTCTGAAGAAAAAGAAGGCTTTTTAACCCTTTACCACTCAATAACGACTTTTAACACCCTTGAGGAAGAAGCCTTTTGAAAGCGCCAGCATTTTCTCTTTTTCCCACAGTATTTTCTACCCTATCAGGATCAAATTTCATTATTTGAGTCGTATTTAAATTGTTGTCCGCAAATACTTTCAAGTTGGGCAAGGTCAAAACTTTGTCGTCTGGTAAAGAGTTGAAATATCGGAGGTTTTTGAAAACATTGTGGGAAAAGAAGAAAATGCTGGTGACCAGAAGAGAAGTCTTTCAGATAAAGAGATGGCTTTTGAAAACATTTTAGGAAAAAAAGAAAACACTTGTGACCAGAAAAGGAGAATTCTTCTGAGAAATCGACAGCTTTTGAAAACGTTGTGGGAAAAGATGAAAATGCTCTGTAGCTCAGCTGGTAACAACATTTGAGCAAGCATGTTGCTGGTACAAAATTCCAGTTTGCCAATTTCTCTCAGAGAATTTATGATAGTCATTGCAACAGGATACATTCTGATCTTGCTTCTGAATAACCTGTATATGATGCCCTAGATGGTTATGTGGGAAAGCAGCCAATGGATTGGGAAGAACATAGTGAGAAGTGCTGGGAAAGCATAGATAGGTGAAGTAACTGCAGCTGTGATATCATTAAAAATACTTGAACAGTATCAACTCTTAGGCTGTTAAGTGCAACTCAAGGACCTTTTGCAGATATTGTTTATCAAGATCAGACTGCACAGAACATATAGTCTGATCTTTGATCTACACTGTCCTATAAGGGGATGTCTGATCCTGAAAAAAATACCTTTGAAATAGCCAAATTTTGTTTTTTACTATTAGTTTGAAGGTTTCATCTGTTACTTAGTAGGATAAGGGTTGAATTTTAAACAAACAAATATGCCAAACTATAAAAGTTCTGTACTATTTAGTATTAACAACATTTACAGATAGTGTTAGATCAAAAGTTTCTCAAAAGAAGGACTTTGCAAAGGACATGAAATTATAGTGGCAAAAGGAAAATAGCATGCAACCAGCAGTTTTCCTCAAGATTCTCATTATGTTTTCCAAAAGCCTAAACAGTGTCCCTAAGTATCGGGACTGTCTTGTAAAGGGTTAAATTGCACGAGAATTATTTGATTAGAATGTATAAGAAAGAGTCATATACAAGCATACTGTTTGACAAAATTTTTCATTGATTTAAATAAGCCGAGGTGTAGTCTACATAATTATGTGCAAATATGATTTTCCTTGATTCATAAATGACGTAAAAAATAGATAAATAGCCATTTTTCTCAATTAGATACAGTTTAATTACAATATCGAATTATATCTTTTATCAATCAACTCAATAAATGATGGCCATAGACTCGTACTGCAAAACTATCGCAGCTGGGATCGTTTATAAAAAATTATGGTCTAGGGGGGAAAACTCGTACTGTCTAAGAGTAAGAGTAAATCAAGAGTAGTCTCCCTTATAATGATCCGCCCTTCATCATTTCTCCTAGACGTTTGACGGATCAAAGTACTAAACACAACACTAGGAAAAAGGTGACGTGCATGTAACGTTTTCAATCTGTTTTTGATGAAGATTTCAATTAATTTTAACAAAAGAGTGTCATTGATATTGATTTTAATACAAAACACTAAAATCTAAGTTTTAAATCAGATTATTTCCTGCTTTTTCTACTTGAAATCCGAATGGAATCACTGAAAAGGTTTGAATCTTTGAAAATCCCCATTTGCAAAGGTATGAGGTTTGCGGACGGCATAGTTTAAAATGACGCTTCACAGAATGTACGATCTGATTCGAGTCTACACAGTTTTCTTGTTTCGTAAACCTTTCAGTGCAAAATAAAAAAAAAACTCTTTATACGGCTATAAATACAATCTATTGAAACACACAACGATTTTGATTGTATAGGCTTGACTTCACCAGCGGATGACATAGATCAAAGATCAGACTGCACGTTCTGTGTAGTCTGATCTTGATCTATGCCGTCCGCAGAAATCTCTGCTTTCCCCTATGGCACCGAAAGGGCTAAGCTTATTTGGATAGTGTTAAATCAAGATAGATCTAGTTCCGGTAGACTGTTCAAATCGTCGACAGAGGTTCGATGTCTAAGGCGCGTAAAAACTAAAACTTCAAAGTGCCATATACAATAAAAGTTGCCTTTATACAGTCTGTGTAGACTATGATCAGACTGCACAGAACGTGCAGACTGATCTTTGATCTACACCGACCACTTTCCTCAGACTTTCTGTACAATTTTATGAAACTTTAAAACCTTAATTGTTCTGATTTTTTTTTTAAACTGAAGTTATCTCTTGTTTATTTGGCGCTCTATGGGTTTTTAACGGAAATAGTTTGATATTCATTGGGATTTATTTTAACTAGACATCATCTTCCTACATAAGCCAATTTATGTTTTGAAGTTGGGCAATAAAATGGCCCTCTATATTTAGCGATATATGTCGTTAATCATATCGTCATTGAATGAAAACAGTTTTGTTTGTACGTTTGCGTTAAGTTATCATAGTGGTTATCATTAACTCAGAATTAATTTCATTTACTGAACATCTATTACCTCAATGATATCTGTTACAAAATATTGCATTTTTATTGTAGCGCGATCTTACAATGAGTTCCAAATTCAAATTTTGGCGATTATAATTAACATAAAATAAACGGGAGACTACCTGCCGCCTGTTAAGAAAAATAATAAGTTTGGCCGATTTTTTTTTTTTGTCTGGTGGAATGTCGTTTTTAGAACGGTTAAAATCAACAAGTTGACCACATGAACTGGTTGATATTCGTTACACCTAGATGAAAATTCATCGTTTGTCCAACGGATCGACTCTACAGACGTAACCGTGTTTATTCGTCCTCGGTTTTATGCTTGCTCTTGGCTGGCATTTTTTCTTAGCTTAGATGTAGGTACGGAATCGGCCGAGTTGTGACGAGTGGCATTTTTTGTAAGGTGCACAGGCATGTAAGGACCAGAGACAGGAAGAGGAGGTTCCATGTCCCGCCTACTGCACATACTATGCACATACTGTAGCCGCAGTAATTTAGCATCTCCAGAAGTAGCCAAAACGAGGTTTTGGGCGGAGTCTTCGCTTTGTAGGCGTACCATTCTACGGTATGCACGTACTCACGACGCGAAGCGGTCAGAAATAAGCCTTTTCCTCTCCAATAAGGGAGATAACTGTAGCATTACCAATTACAAAATTTTGTACGAGTTGTTTCCCTTTGACCATAAGTCGTCCATCACTCTCTTGCAAGACCCATTTATTTGAATGAATATCAGCACGGAATGAAAAGCAAAGCAAAAGCGCAGATAAATTGGACGGAAATAAACGATATTAGCAATAAATTAAACAAATTGAGGAGAAAAAGCAATGTAAATTGGTGTTACAAACAAAAATTGATGCGAAAGGGACAAAGCGGAAGTAGCAAATAAGCTTGGTAGAGAAGATATGACACTAGTTCCATGATTTCTTTACGATTCTACGGGTGCCAATGGTTGTTAGTCGCATGTGTTTCTTTTTAAAGTAAGCACGTGTATATCTTTGCATATGAACCATATTAAACTCAAAGGCAATAAAACAGTAAATATGAACGCGAATTATCTGTTCAGTATCCGGATTGTAGATATATTCGGATAAAAGTTTGAATTCTGAGAAAAATTTGAAATTTATTCGATACAACACGTTAGTTGAAAAGAAAATAGCATAGCTGAGAGAGGTTAGTATAAATACAGTTGTAAAAACTTGTTTCTATCGAATGGCCGTCATTTGAACACCCAGTAATTTCGACACCCAGTCATTTCAACACATTTTGGTCATTTCGATCCCCGGTGATAAAATGTTTGCAAACTTTGGCCATATGGACTTCTTATTTTTTTAGAGCATTTTTTAAACGAGACTTTTTATTATCAAGTTACCGTAGTTTCTTTTAAAGATGTCATATCATTATAATTTTTTGTGGGTGTGTGATCAAAACAGGTTTTTAACCCTTTCCCAAATAAAACTTTTGGAATAAACCAAATTGTAAGCATTTGCAGACGACAATTCAACTTTTGTTGAAAAGATGATTTCTGTCTATGATAGGGTAGAAAACATTGTGGGAAAAGGAGAAAATGCTGGTTACCAGCATTTTTTCCTTTTCCTGCAATGTTTTCAAAAGGCTACCATTCCAGACCGGAAGAACCAGCATTTTCTCCTTTTCCCACAATGTTTTGTGGGAAAAGGAGGCTACTATGCCAGACTGGTAAAAACCAGTGAAAAAGAGGCTACTATGCCAGACTGGTAAAAACCAGTGATTGTTCGGAAAAGGGTTAAATAACTTCATTCAAGGGGAATTACTCCGAGTATAGATATATCTGTACAATTTTCTGTATTCTACTCTGCCTTTTTAGGAAGGGATTAATATGCAGTATAATATTTATCACACCTTCACCTGTCTTTAACTGTGTTTGACTTCAAGTTTTTATCAATCAGAATAAATCATGATTAACGAAAATCTTATAAAATACAACAAATGCAAAGACTAGATCATCTAAAAAAAAATTAAGAAAACATAATACCTTCACACATTCAAGATAAAAATGTATCTACATACAGTACGTCCATTTTACTGAATCTGTAATTTACAGAAATCTTTTTACATCCAGCACAGCAGAGTTTTTTGCCATGCAGTGAGGTAACCTTTGAAAGCATTGTGGCAGTGAGATTTTTTTTATACGAGCAACACCAATGCTGACTTTGTGAGCCATTTGGACCACATGCCAAACGATAAGTTAAAGAATGTTTGATTAATAATTGAGTTCTTTTTAAACCCTTTACCACACAATCCCAACATTTAACAACCCTGAAAAAGAAACCTTTTGGAGACATTTTGGGAAAAGGAGAAAATGCTAGTTAGTACAAACTACTTTTATAGAAACTACAAAAAAAATGAGAAATTCTTGTAAAACACCCCCCCCCCCCATTTAAATGAATGTTTTCGAGGTATACTAGAATCATCCTATTTGTCTGTGTGTCAGTCTGTGTGTCTGTCCGTCTGTGTACAAAATACCAGTAATTTTGTGTCCGAAACTCCTCCTACAGTTTTCCTTCAACTGTATTGAAACTTTGCACATATATTAATCATATATCGAAGATTGCAAGATGCGCTTTTCAAGTGTCAACTCTTCCTGGTTGAAGAATTATCTCCCCTTGAATTTGACACTTTTTTCTGTCAAAGAGCTGGCAGGGGTATTAAGTCACATTAAGTGACAGCTGTGACAGCTCTAGTTTGACTTGCTGAAATAAAAAGGAATTGCAGACAACAAATGAAATGTACCATAGTTCAAGCAATGAGATTTGTCTTTGACAGAGTTGAAAACATATTGGGAATGTAGTTCTCTGATATCATAGGAATATTGTGGGAAAAAGAAGCAAAGGCTGTTTACCAGTACTTTCTCATTGTCCAGCAATGTTTTCAAAAACCGCTTTCATAGTTATTAAAGCTTGGGATCGCAGTACATGTACTTAATTGTTCCTTTAGAATGAACATATTTTTTATGCAATTTTTGTTTCATAAGTTTTATTAACTATATTTCATAGATATATATTTTCATATAATTGTGTTATCCTTTATTCTACCTTTATCTTCCTTAGTTCAATACTGGCTCAGTAGATCTACTGGACTACTCATTAGTAATACGATTGCATTATGGCCAATCGAATTCCGTGAATTCTGAAAAATTTCTTGAAACAAATGGCAGCTGCGAAATTATTTTTTCGCCGTGATTTTACCCAACTTTTGTATTTTTAAATATTTATTTATTAGGTTAAATACATACAACGATTCTGAAATAAGATCGAGCGCCAGTATTCGGGATTCATTAGAGAGTAAGGGTGCTGGTTCCCCGCTTGTTTGACATCTATCAATTTGGAAAGCTTTCTTGAACGTTAATGACATGCTTAAAAAAATAATGGAGAAATTACTCATTGTCGGGGCAGGCCCAACTGGAGCTTCAACGGCTTCACTATTACGGCAGGAATTCAAAGAAGCATTGTCAATATCGGTATGGGACAAAAGTAGAGGCATAGGTTTGTGAAAAGTTTCGTACAAGCTCTGTTTCGCACCTCAATCTATTCGTTCCATTAAACCGAAAAAGTCGAAAGATCAGTCCCAAATGTATTTTAGTCTCAATTACTATTAAACCCTAACATGCTTCATTGAATGAAATTAATTGAAAGAAAAAATGCTGAGTGGTATTGATTGGATCACATTTTACCTTCAATCTTTAGGTGGTCGTATGTCTACAAGTAGGTCCAGTCAAAACAGCAGCTGTACAGTGGATCTTGGTGCTCAGTATATAACAGTTACTCCAAAACATCAAAAAAATCATAAAAGGTATGGTAAAGAATTTTTTCCAGTTCAAATCGCAATATCTTCTTCTCAGTTTGCTATTTTTTTCAGAGTGAAATAAGTTACATGTGCTCATCATTAATTAGTATATGGCATAGGCTACTTGTTTTAGGTATTCATATGAACTATCTAATGAGATTTGTATTTTAACCCTTTACTCCATAGATACTCATTTCTACACATTGCTTGTGGGAGCCTATGGAAAACATTGTGGCAAAAGGTGAAATTGCTTGTGACGAGCAATTTCACCATTTGTCAAAATGTTTTCTATGCTATCAAAAGGTGTCATCTACACATAAGAAACGGCTTCATCCTTACTGTCATTTAGGATCAATTAGACATAGCATAGAAATGCCTTATGGGGTAAAGGGTCAATGAGAAGAAAATATTTTTGGTAAGGAAGAAAGTGCTTGTTACCAGCGTTTTCTCCTTTTTCCACTACAGTTACAAAAGTGTTCTTCCTTAAGATCATTGAAAATCAATTCTATGATAAACCCATTACCACACAACCCTGAGGAGAAGCTGTTTGAAAACATTGTGGGAAAAGGAGAAAATGCTGGTAATCAGGATTTTCTCCTTTTCCAACAATATTTTCTTCCCCATCCAAAAAAAACCCAAAAAACCTTTCAGTTACGTTTAATTGTTCATCTGCAAATCCTTTGAATTTGGACCAGTCTGAATTTTTGTTGTTTTGTAAAGAGTTAAAGAACAGCATTAGAACCAATTTTCTGTAATCTAAATTTTCTTATTCATGCAATTTTACTGTAAAATTTCAACCATTCTACAGAGAATGTGCAGTGATTGGAAATACTTATTTGCGAAGGACTGAGATATATGTCCCACCAAATTATTAGTAGAAATTTTATTATACAGAAAAAAAGACTAAAGCCAGTTTGAGAAGCAATATATACTTTGTTTTGCCCTATATTTAGTCTCATACAAAAAGTTATTTCTTTAAATAAGAGTGCAGACCTGTCAGATTACTTGTATTTATAGACAATAAGTGTTGCTTTGCTTTTTTAAAAAGACCATCTCAGAAAATATGTATAATTCAGCTTACCATTTTTATTGGTTTTGCATTTCTCATACTATTAATAAAATCAGACTAAGTCACTAGTTCAAGACGAACCCTTTGAAAATCAGTACTTTGAATATAAAAAGTAGGTTTTGAACAATTTAAAAGATTAAATCCTAGAAACTCACATTCACTCCTTTCAAAGTTGAACCTCAATTTATTTTTCAGGCAAGCATTTACTATACTAATCAGCCCACTCATGAAATTAGAACAATTTCTTATTTTCATTTTTGCTATACTGGTAAATTTCAGAGGGAGAAAAAAACCTATAGTTAAATTTTAAGTACTTTTCTTTATAAACAGTTTCACATTGCTCTTATACAACCAAGTCATCTTTAACCCTTTACCAGATAACAAAATTTTAGGTTAGTCCAAATCGTAAGAATATGCAGACGACAAAACAAAAGTGGCTGAAAAATTGAAATTTGTTTTGTGAAGGATATAAAACATTGTGGGAAAAGGAGAAAATGCTGGTTACCAGCATTTTCTCCTTTTCCCACAATGTTTTCCAAATGCTTCTTTCTCAGAGTCGTCAAAAGTAGGGATTGTGTAGTAATGGGTTAATCTGGTTATTTTTCAGTCAGTATGATTCATTACTACAAGCTGGTGTCCTAAAGCCTTTAACAGCAACCATCGAGGGTCATGTTGATAAGGAAGAAGGGACCAAGAATTATGTTACCCCTAATGGAATCAGCTCAATTGCGAAATACTTTATCAATGAAGCAGGTATTAAACTCAACCTAAATCATCCAAAAAAAAAAAAAAAAAATTGTTGTATCATAATATATTTATAGCAAAACAGCTTACCTATTGACAAATGTAGGAAGTGAAAATGTGTTTTAACCCATTACCAAACCATCCCTACTTTTTACGACCCTGATAAAAAAGCCTTTAGCAAACATTGTGGGAAAAGGAGAAAATGCTGGTTATCAGCGTTTCCTCCTTTTCCCACAATGATTTCTACCGTTCCATAAGCAAAATGCAATGTTTGAGTCAAATTTTTTTTTTTCATTTGCAAATGCTTTTAATTTGGACAAGTCTAAAATTTTATCATCTGGTTAAGGGTTAACTGGTAGAAAACACAATTGGAAAAAGAGAAAGTGCATGGAAGTAAAACTTTCCTCCTTTTCTCACAATGTCAGGCTTCTTAAAAAAAGACATTGTTTGGTATAGCTTTTTAAGGAAAGTGTATGGACTGCATCTCCTTGAAAAAAAAAATAAACACAATGTAAGTCCTACACTCTTTTAGCAACACAAGCAACAGTTGTGTTGATCCTGAAAAAGAAGACTTTGGAAAATACTGTAGTATCAGATAAGGAGAAACCAGTATTTTCTACTTTACCCGAAAACTGTTTTTTACTCTTTCAAAGACATTTCATCATATGAATTCAGTCCTATCTTGATCAGCACTGGCAGCAATAGCAACTAAGATTGTTATTGGCACAAAAATGAGTTAGAAGGGACAAAAGTGTTCATTACATAGTAAACATTATCCTGTATTATCCCCCTTCATTCATTGGGGTATTGCCATCAGCTTAACATACACATTCACTTATGGCCTAGCTACTGAAATTTTTATGGTGTGCAGAGTCTTTTCTAATCTATTTTAACTGTAAAACACATTAGACAACTATATTTACCCAATATAGTGTAGATTAAGATCAGTCAAAAAAATGTAATCTGATCTTTGAACTATACTGTAGGCTCAGCTGAAACATTAGAGACAAAATAATTCATAAAATTGCATTTATTTTTTGACTGCAATTGTCAATTGGGTCTATTTGGTGCTCAAAGGGTTAACCTTATACCAAACAATAAATTATAGACATGTTCAAATTGAAAGCATTTTTAGATGAAAGTTTAAAGGTGTTTGAATAATGACATTTGTTTTTGATAGCACAGAAAACATTGTGGGAAGAGGAGAAAGTGCTGATTACTCCTTTTTTCTACAACATTTTCAGAAGCTTCCTTTGTTAGGGATGTTTTAACTCTAGACTGTGTGTTAAAGAAGTAACACATCCTCCGAGTCATCAAATGCACAAACTTTTAGGCTGTTGGCAAAATTTTAGATTGACTTTAAGTATTTAACAACAAATTCAATGTGACTGAATGATAGCATTTATTTTTGGAAGGATAGGAAACTCTATATGTAAGGGAGCAAATACTAGTTACAGAATTTATTCCTTTTCAAAAACGGTTTCAAAAAGTTGTCTTTCACATACATGTACATAAAACCATGGGATTCATTGGTTTAGAGTAAGTGGCTTGAATAGCAAAGGCATTCACGAAGTACATTCAGTTTTAACTATGAAGGTGCTTTTTAGGTATTATATGTCATAGTCCAAACTGGAATCTTGGCAGATCTGGAATCTGCCTAGACCAAACTGGAATTCTGTCTATACCAAAATAGGGTTCCAGTCTGCTTAAACCAAACTGGAATATTTTCTCATTTAACCCATTACCACACAATCCTGACTTTTAACGACCCTGCAAAGGAAAGCTTTTGAAAACATTGTGGGAAAAGGAGAAAATGCTGGTAACCAGCATTTTCTCCTTTTCCCACAATGTTTTCTACCCTTTCCAAATCAAATTTCAGGTTTTGATTCAAATTTATTTTGTTGTTTGCACATACTCTCAATTTGGACAAGTCCAAAATTTTGTCGTTTGGTAAAGAGCTAATATAGTGTGACTACATATAAAGCATGTTATTGAGCTTAAACCACAAAATAAAAGAAGTTTTAATCGGAAATTCATTGTAGGATTTTGAATAAATTTGAATATTTTGTACTTCAGTAAGAAGAAAAAAAAAATTTGGAACATGGAACAATTGTGGGGGAAAAAAAAGGCTTTAGTTAAAAATACCTCTCAGTTGTAAACATAATTTTATGTGGATTAATACGGTAAAAAAATTTGCAAAACAATCTATTTCGGTCTACACAAAATTATAATTCTAATTTGGTCTAGGCAGATTCCAGATCTGCCTAGATTCCAATCTGGCCTACGACATAATACCTGTACATGTACTTTGACTATTTGCATATTTTATTTTCAGATGTAGAACTAGGAAGAGAACAACTTGTCAAAGATGTTTCTCTGGCTTCAGAAAAGGTCAAGGTCACTACAGATCAAGGTCAGAGCCAGTTGTTTGATGGTGTTATTATAACAATGCCAGTACCTCAGATCCTTCAGCTTAAGGGTGACATTTCAAAGTTGATTGGTAAGCCATGAATTTTATCTCATTTGTATCACAGTACTTTTACATTATTTTGGCAAATGCATATTTTGCTCAGACAAGCAAGCTCTCAATTAATCACAGTTTTTTATTTCATACAAAGAAGCATATTCTGTGTTACAAATGGTTTGCCTTCTGTCTGTTAGCACTTTATTGTCCGCTCATCATCTCTTGAATCCTTTGAAAATGTATGTAATATTTGCACACTTTGATAAGACAATGTGCAGAGTGGAGGTTGCAGAAGCCAGGGTCCAAGGTCAAGGTCAGCATGGGCTGATGGTCATTACATACACTTCTAAATGGTATCTGCTACTTTGATGTTGATCCCTGCCAGATTTTAAAGTATTGTACCCTTGTGTATCTTGAGGTTTCTGAAGCCATACTTCAAGGTCAAGGTCATTGTGGGAAGCCAAAAGTGACATGCTATTGAAAACTTTCTTGGATTGTATGAAGTATAATACTCTGTTTTTGCTTTTATTTGCAATGTGCATATGCAGTGCATGTAAATAATAACTATTTTTGTTCACACTGGAAGTGCCTGATTACTGAACAAAGAACTTCTTTAACCATTTACCACACAAATTTCAACAACACTGATGGAGAATACTTTTCAAAACATTGTGGGAAATGCAGAAAAAGCAAGTTAGTGGCATTTTCTCCATTTCCCACAACACTTTCTGCCTACTCAAAGACAAATCCTATTATGTGAGCAAAGTTTGATTGGTTGTCTGCAGAAGCTTTCATTGTGGAACAGTTATGTATCTGATTTGAGACAGCACCACTTTCAGATAAAAACTTTCTTTGCCTTCAGCATTTTATGGGTGTAGGGAAAATGCTTATGATACTTTCTGTATATTAACAATGTCTTATATGCTGGTTCTTATTATTTAACCACACAAATACGAGGTTTAACTACCCAGAGGAAGATGCATTTTGAAAACAATGTGGGGAAAGCAGAAAACGCTGGTAACCAGCATTTTTACCATTTCTCACAATGTTTTCTATTCTATCAAAGTCTGTTTCCAACATCTGAGCCACATTCATATGTCATCTGAAAAGAAACCTTTTTATTTGGACAAGTCTACAGTTTTGTCATATGATAAAGAATTAATACGTATGTTTTGTATGTTGGTAGACCAAAAAGGAGTCAGAGAATACCTGGAGAATGTCAGCTATTCTTCCAGATTTGCTGTTGGGTTATTTTACAGTGCAGGAACGAAGCTTGATATGCCTTGGGATGCAAAATATGTCACAGATCACCCCTGTATTCGCTATGTTTCCATTGACAATAGGAAAAGAGGTCAAGGTTAGTGAAAATTCTGTGACATGTTCACTGTTAATCCAATACCAAAGACTTGCATATTTTGGGGATCCTAAACTGTAACACTTGAAAACATTGTGAAAAGGAAGAAAATGTTGATTGCCAGCATTGTTTCTGTTTTCCATAGTGTTTTCTACTTTTTATACGCCCGTCGAAGACGGGACATATTATGGGATCACCCGTGCTGCGTGGGCGGGCGGGCGTCGTCCAGTTCTTTGTCCGGAGCATATCTCCAAAACTATACAAGCTAGGGTTATGAAATTTCATGGGTGGATAGATCTCATCGAGGGGGAGTGCAGTGCACAGGAATCATAACTCTTGCTCGCTTAACTTTTGAGTTATTGCCCTTTGTTGTTTTTCATACTTAAATTTTGTCCGGAGCATATCTCCAAAACTATACTACCTAGGGTTATGAAATTTCATGGGTGGATAGATCTCATCGAGAGGGAGTGCAGTGCACAAGAATCATAACTCTTGCTTGCTTAATTTTTGAGTTATTGCCCTTTGTTGTGTTTCATACTTGAATTTTGTCCGGAGCACATCTCCAAAAGTATACTAGCTAGGGTTATGAAATTTCATGGGTGGATAGATCTCATTGAGGGGGAGTGCAGTGCACAGGAATCATAACTCTTGATTGCTTAATTTTTGAGTTATTGCCCTTTGTTGTTTTTCATACTTGAATTTTGTCCGGAGCATACATGTATCTCCAAAACTATACTAGCTAGGGTTATGAAATTTTATGGGTTGATAGATCTTATTGAGGGGGAGTGCAGTGCACAGGAATCATAACTCTTGCTTGCTTAATTTTTGAGTTATTGCCCTTTGTTGTTTTTCATACTTGAATTTTGTCCGGAGCATATCTCCAAAACTATACTAGCTAGGGTTATGAAATTTTATGGGTGGATAGATCTCATCGAGGGAGAGTGCAGTGCACAAGAATCATATCATAACTCTTGCTTGCTTAATTTTTGAGTTATTGCCCTTTGCCGTTTTTTATACTTGAATTTTGTCCGCTGAATATCTCCAGAACTATACTAGCTAGGGTTATGAAATTTCATGGCTGGATAGATCTCACCGAGGGGGAGTGCAGTGCACAGGAATCATAACTCTTGCTTGCTTAATTTTTGAGTTATTGCCCTTTGTTGTTTTTCATACTTGATTTTTGTCCGGAGCAGCAGTTGAGAATCTACATATTTGATGATGGTGAATTAACGGAAAAAACTTTTCACCTTTTTGGTTCAGTTTGCTATCAGAGGTGTAAATCAAAATTTGGGACATTAGATAGAAACTTCCATATGTCCTGAAGTTTACATATTGGGCCAAGCGTATCCATTTTATAGATTATTCCAATTCGGACAAGATTAAAACTTCATTGTCTAGTAAAGAAGTAACCTTTCCCTCATGACAAATTGTAGACTTTTCTAAACCTGAAGAGTTTACTAATGAGAGTATGAAAAATCTATACATGTAGAGCTGCTGTTGTCTGAGAGGATAGAATTCATTGACAGCAAAAGGAGAAATTACAAGTAAATTATCCATTTCCCACATTGTTTTGGGCTTATTCTTTAAATATCTTCTAACTGGTTATGTCCTCTTTAACGCTTTCTAAAAGACAATCATTGAAACAACTGGAGAAAGAAGACTTTCGAAACATTCTGCCATAAGGAGAAAATACCAGTAGCCAACATTTTCTCCATTTTGTGCAATATTTTTTACCCTTTTAAGGACAAATCCTGTCATTTCTGACAAGCACTTAGTCATCTACAAATGCTGTAAAATTTGACAAGTCAGAAGTTTTGTCAATTAGTAAGGAGGTAGAGTGTTAACTCTTTACCACACAATCCTGAGTATCAACTACCCTGAGGAAGAGGCCCTTTGAACAGCAGTTTCTTATTTTCCCACAATGTTTTCTACATAAAGACGAAAGTCATGATTTTAGTTATATTTATTTTGTGTTGAAATTGCTTTCAATTTGATTGAGTCAAAAATTTTGTCATTTGGTACAGAGTCAAGTAAATTATCTGTTTTTTAGTATCCCAAGATGTTTGTCCATCTATATGTATCCACGCCTCAGCGCCATGGTCAATAAAAAACCTAGAGATGGACAAAGATGATGCAGCAAAGGATATCATGAAGTTTGTTAATGAAATGTTACCAACACTACCAGAACCAGTGGAGGTCAAAGGACATAAGTGGAGGTATTCACAGGTGAGTAGGCTGCCAAGTTTGGTGTTTACCTTTTATTACTACAACTGCAATATTGAATATGGCATAAATGGTTAGATTTGTTTGTCTTTGAATGGGTAGAAAACATTGGGAAACAGACAAAATGCTGATCTACAACAATATCTCCTTTTCCGACAGTTGCTTCAAAAGCCTTCCTTCACTAAATAATCCCATACTTCTGTTAACCCTTTCCCAAACGACAAATTTTGGACCCTTCCAAACCGAAAGATTTTGCAGATGACAATTTTTGATTTGGAGAAAATGACAGAAAGTTCTCAAAAAGGGTAGAAAACACTGTGGGAAAAGGAGAAATTGCTCATTACGAACAATTTCTCCTTTTGCCACAGTGTTTTCAAAAGACTTTTACTGCAGACACGTAAAAACCAGGACTTGTTTGGGAAAGAGTTAAAGTATGGGATTGTTTGGTGAAGGGTTTACTTTTTACCACATGACAAATATTGTAGGCTTCTCCAAATTGAAATCATTTAACTGTAGCTGAACTGATTCAGTTTGTCTTTAATTGGAAAGAAACATTGTGGAAAAAAAAAGAGAAAATCATTGTTAGCACCACCAGGCTTGTTTCTAAGGGTTAAGTTACAACTTGGTATTGTGAGATAAAGAGTAAACTCTTAAGTCTCTGAATTGAACAAGTTCCAATATTTTGTTGTAGAAGATGGAAAATCAACAGCAATAAAGTTAAGTACTTTAAAAAATAAGAAAATATGTGACAAAAGTAGTCAGTTGTAAGACAAAAAGTCAGACAGACAGACAGACAGACAGAAGGTAAGTTATATTGTCCACAGTGGGTCACAAGTCTGGTGTCACTTGCATAGAGCAGAACTGAGTAATCGAAAAGGTGCAAACTACCATATAAAAACAGTTATTTGTTTTTTTCCGACAGATTTGCCAATGTTCAACTGGAAATTATATGCCTTTTATTTGCCTATAGATCTTTTAAACTTAAAAGCATCTGCAGGCAACAATTGAGCAATAGATTCAAATGAGCTGAAGTTTTCTAATAAGATTTAGAACATTGTGGGCAAAGGAGAAAATGCTTGTGCCTCCTTACCCAAAATGTTTTCAAAAGCCCTTTTATCCAGGGTTGTTTGAGAACAGGATTGCTTAGCACAGAGTTAACTCATTGCATTTCGTCATGTTTGTCTTTTAGGTATATAAAGGGTACCTTGGGGCACCAGGATGTGTTGTATTGAATGAAAAGCCGACAGTAATTCTGGCTGGGGATGCCTTCACGTCCAGAGCTGCCTTTGATGGTTGTTTGGAATCAGCTTTAACAGTACACGAAAAAATGAGCTCCATTTGGGGAAAAAATGCCAATTTGTAAAGTAGATTGAACTATGACATTCTTTTATTTTGATATTCAGGGACATTGTGATATTATTTTGAAGAAATCATAGTACTACCATTCTTGTGAAGTCTCTTCTTTGGATGCAATTATAATTGTAGTAGTTGGCTTATTTCCTCTTTAGCGGACATGATGGAGATAGACTGGGGTCGAAAACATAATTACTTGTGGAAACATAGGGCCAAACGGAAAATTCACACTATACAAGCAGTATCTCTTTTGCAACATAGTTTTGCAAAATGTGTCTGCTGCTAGATGAAAAATAGCATTGATAAGCTTATGTATTGATTTGAATTATTTGCTGTAAGGGGTAGCCTCTTGAAAATAATGTAACAGTATTGCTGATTTCTAGCTCAGCTGTGTTTGAAGTCATAGGCCACTGAGCACTGCCATAGGCCTGCCACGGTCTATGTCTTCATGCCAGAACTTTTACATTTGTATGACCCTGCCATTAAAATAGGGGCATATAGTGTTAACCCTGTATGGATGGATGGATGGATGGGATGGATGGATGGATGGATGGAAGTAATTTTCTACAAATTATAGCCATAGATAGATGATGTGTTGTGTGCTACAGTCATACTGCCAGTGTGAATGTCACAGTGTTAGTGGGGGCACCTGTGTTGGTGACACATTTCTGGTGTAATATCGCTGTTATTACTAAAAATGTTTACTTCAAGCTCAGACTTATGTACACTATCTGAAGGGGAATTCATACAACAAGACCGGATAACCATTCAAATATACATGTATTTTGCACAGTTATGCCTTTTTTTGTCATAGAATTTTTTCTGAGAATCAATCCATTTCTAAAAGCAACACTGTAGTCATGCTTTTACTTCTGCATGTAATGATCTTGCTTGTGAAAGCAGTCAGATTTGTTGCTACACTATTTAGTTAAAGAAGAAAAAAAGAAAATGATTCTTTATAGTTGTTTTAAGATGATGGACTTGAGAAGTACATATACAAAAAAAAAAAAATGTGTGTTTGAGAATTTCATCATTGTGACCCATGACTAAACAGTCTGTTTTAAACCCTTTTACTCTTAACCATACAATCCCAGGTTAACGACCCTGAGAAAAATGGCTTTCTGAAATACTTGTGGGAAAAAGAGAAAATGCTAGTAAACACCATTTTCTCTTTTTCCCAACAAGGTTTTTTATCATTTCCTCCTTTTCCCACAAGATTTTTCTACAGTTTCATAGAAAGTAATCATCATTTTAAGATTTTCCCTTGGCTTCAAAAAATGGGCCAGGGGGTCATTTTGACCCCTTGCCTCATTAGTTGAGTGTCATTTCTGACATTTTAGATTTTAGAAAGTTGCCTCCCTGATGACGCACTGTCATTCATTTTAGGGGTCATATGAGTTGAAATCGCGTCAATGACGCAGGATTTGTGTGTCATGGACTCATGGAAAACCCTGATTTCAGTTGAATTCAATATGTCATGTGCAGGTGCTTTCAAGGTTGGAACATTTTAAATTTTTTTTTTTGGTAAAGGGTTAAGTCTTTGTCAAATGACACAATATCAGACTTTTTCAAATTTGATACAATTGACCTAAAAAAAATTGGAATTTGCCTTTCAGAATGGTAAAAAATCATTGTGGGAAAAGGAAAAAAAGGGTTAAAAAGCCATTACTAAGAACACAAAGGTTATCTAAGTGATTGATTTATTTCTCTACAATGTTGATCAAAAACATATTAAACAAAAATGGGGACTTGACAATAAGTTATTAAATGTTATTACCATGGTAGGGTTTAACCTGGATTTGATTGCAGATATAGACAATACATCAAATCAGATTTCACAGAAATATATATACAGTCTATCTGCATCATAAGTTTTGAATGGTATGTAAGTTTCTTTCATTTAGCACTACAGTAAACTGCTACAGTAGTACCCACGTTAACTTTTCATTACATCTTCACAAGGGAATGCTTGTTCTATGAAACAATAAGAGATCATAGTCTGTATGTTACCTGCAATAGTCTTGTTTTTTTCTCTGATATGTTATACAGTTTCTGGGCATTGTATGTGTACAGTAGTTGGACTGGAATTTTAGCTCAAGGCAAGGGCTATTTAACCCTTTCCCAAACAAGCCCTGCAGTAAAAGTCTTTTGAACACACTGTTGGAAAAGGAGAAATTGCTCATAACGAGCAATTTCTCCTTTTCCCACAGCGTTTTGTACCCATTTGGAGAACTTTCTGCCATTGTTGTCAAATTTGAAATTGCCGTCTGCAAACTCTGAGTCTTGAAGTCTAAAATTTGTTGTTTGAGAAAGGGTTAACTAAGGTGATCACAAGGTATCAAGTTCTATAGCTGTGAAACACGGATTTACCCCCTTGCAGATCTGAATACAAAATTTGCTTGAAAAATAAGTATGGGTTTTTATAATCTATTGTATCATAATTTTTATCTACTGGCGCTAACCCTTTACAAGGAAACAAAATTTTTGGCTGATCTAAATTGAAAAGAGATGATTTATTAATTGTGGCCTAAATCATGGGATTTGTCTTTAAAAAGGTAGAAAACATTGTGGAAAAAGGAGTGAACAAGATGATTACCAGCTTTTTCTCCTTTTCCCAGTGTTTTCAAAGCGTTCATTCTAATGATCAATAAAAAAAATGCGGCATCATGTTTTTTAACATGATAATATGATATGTTAGTTTTATAATTATATAAAAAGTGAGCTGATGACGTAACTTGGTTATTCAACAAATCTTTATCAATATCTTCCTTACCAATCATTTACATTTTTTCATGACCCTGAGGAAAAAAAGCTATTGAAAATACTGTAGGGAAAGGAGAAAATGCTGGTAACCAGCATTTTCTCCTTTTCCCACAATTTTTCCACCATTTCAAAGAATAGTTCTGTCATTTGAACCATGTTTAATTTGTCTGTCTGCAGTGCTTACTATTGTAGAAGACTTAGTCTCTAATGTTGTTGTCAACCCATCACTAAGAGTCAGCCCCTCACCATTTTAAAATACAACTTCAATTTAAACTTCAATTTAAACTTCTAAGAAAACAGCTTATGAAAATCTTGTTAGAAAAGGAGCAATGATTGCTCAAAACAATGACTTCTTTTCCAACACTGATATAATAGAAAGTTTATTCTTATCTATTTCTACTTTTGTACTACTTTCACTTTGTTCAATTAGTATAACTAAACTTAGCATGTACAGTGCAAGAGTTGACTTTGATTAAAACCATCTGTACTTTTATATTGCCAATATTTGCTGCACTGATAGTCATACTACCACCGTTGTAGCTTTAACGTTCTACAGAAAACGATATAAATCACTAAACAAAGAATGCACCATCATCATTTTGTCCTTCAATAATGTAATCAATTTATCTAATGGTTTTAAAACTTGATAATGTTAGAAAATGTGTTTTAAGTAACCCGTGTGAGCGATACTAGGCTATCATTGTTCCATCGAGACTTTTTCTCCCGGATCTAGACTCATTCATTGATATTTCACAGTCAAGGTTACACCCATTTTCTCAATTGTGTCCGATGGATTCACACAGAGTAATTAGAGAGCAGGTGTTGAAATGGTAAGTCGCCCACATTCAACAGAAACGCCAGACCAAAGAATGAGGAAGTCTTGTATGTAATGTTTGTGAGACCACGTGTTTAAGTTTCAACGTGATATATTCAATACCAAACATTATGTAGACGCCTCAATGAAACTTTTGCCAGAAATAAAGAGTATTTTTACGACACTCACAGGATATGATCACTCTTACCGTTATAAATCTGCACATTTTTCAATGAAACCAGCCCTCGTTGATTTATACTTTGAACTTTAACAACGCCTTATCTCACCACCCCGCTTAGTCTGTCTGAGTTACGGCTATGTGTTGTTTACGATAAAAAATAAAACTGTCGGGAATAATTAGTCTGACATTGTAAGAAGCTCTCCGACATGAATTCAGCGGATCCAAACTATAGCACAGTAAGTTATAAAACAGTTGTTCCGGAACGACACTTGACTTCAAAATTATACTATTCCTTTAATTCTTAGACTAAGCGCGACTTTGCGGACAGTGGAAATCAAGACCATACTGCACAGAACGTACAGTCTGATCTTTGATCTATACTGTCCTATAACGAGATATTCTTCTAAAAAATAAGTTGAAAATAGAAAAAGTCGGCTGTTTATTATCGGTTTGAAAGTATCATTCAATTAATTTATCAGGAGTCAGTGTTTAAAAGTCTTTAGAAAATAATAAAATTTCAAACATGTCCATATTGGAAGCATTTGCTGACGACGAAGTAAATGTGGTTTAAAAGATCAAAATTTATTTTGGGAAGGGAGGAAAACATTGTGGGGAAAGGTGAAAATGCTGGTACCAGCATTTTCTCCTTTTCCCGCAATGTGTTCTATCCTGATGGAATTGAATTTCAATTTTTGAATAACATTTATTTTGTTGTCTGCAAGTGCTTTCAATTGGGACCAGTCTGATGTTGTCGTTTGGTAAAGAGTGGATTGTGTGGTAAAGACTACAGTGATTGAGCACTGCATCGGGGACGATACGTGGATCATCCTTAAAACTCTGATAACAAAGGCAGACGACTGAAAAAAAAAATGTAAATCTAATTACAAGTTCGCGGAGTTATTGTCTCAGTGACAGACTTGAAATAAAAATTATATAAAAAATATTTTTTTTTTATCTATCTTATTGGGATTTTTCCCCCATTTATGATTTTATGACAAGACATTCAAATTTTATGGTCGATGTCAAGGTTACAAGATATTAGTTTCAATGTCTGTACACGTGGTCCAAACATCACACATTGCTCTTTTTGAAAGTTTCCTTCACCAGTTTGGTCAGTCACTTTTAACTTATAATTCTAAAATTACTCTTGTAGTATTACGCGGTGAAGTATTCGCCAATCCTGTGTTTTAATTTCATGAAATGAGGCACTATCTTAGCAATATTTAACGAATACCAATTTCCCATACTAGAGCTAACCTTGGAATAAATCCTATCAAATATATATGTACACGTATATATCAGTGCCGAATTCTCACGATCCATAAACACGTTAATATTATGTGCCGATACAGTATAATCTCTGTAATGGTGCTGCAGTAAGTTTCAACGTGGACATCGTACATGGGCTTATGTCTGCATTTAGTATTATGAGTAGGGGTTACGTTGAGATTGGGCTTTGTGGCAGAAGTGATAAAGTGTGATGCATTAACTGGACAGTTAATGTGACCTACTGTGCGAAATATCCCATGTCTCCTAATTCTACGCACTAAAACGATATTTAGATATAATCTCAGACATGTCCGTGTAAAAATCTGGACATGACATGTATGCCTTCTGGCATTCGAAGAAAGTCGAAGCGACTCTATGTAACAGGTGGTGAAAAATATCGCGGCTCGTCCGGGATTCGAACCCAGGGCCTCAGGGATACCGTTCCTGCACTCTAACCAACTGAGCTACCGAACCACATGTCGATACAGCCGCACGATATATCACCAAATACCTGTACCCGACTACATTATACCTATATATCTATCTGTGGGATAGACCAGTATACTACATCTAGTTAACCCTTTCCCAAAAAATCACTGGTTTTTACGGGTCTGGAATAGTAGCCTTTTGAAAACATTGTGGGAAAAGGAGAAAATGCTGGTAACCAGCATTTTCTCCTTTTCCCACAATATTTTCTACCCTATCATAGACAGAAATAATCTTTTCAGTAAGAGTTGAATTGTCGTCTGCAAATGCTTTCAATCTGGTGTGGTCCAAAAATTTGTCTGTTGGGAAAGGGTAAAACGAGATATTTAGTGTAAAACTACGTAAATGAAATGCAGGTAACTTGTTCTGATAAAATTATCTTGCAACAATCATCTAAATGCACTTCAAAGAATAAATACCTAAGCCCACACAAAGAAAAATATAGGAAATAGAACAGGTGCAAACATGGCAAGCAAACAACCTATTTTTCTAGACAAAACATGATACCATATTTGGAGCTGCCCTGTTTATTAGCCCTCAGCCTGCTAAATATGTGAAATGAATCTCATTATCTCCCGCTAGATGGCATTCTATAAATACTCATCTATCTAATTTGGGCATCCTGGGTACAGAACCGAACCACTTTCCTACGCGACAACCGCTACTTTGAATTTCAAACTAAAATAAACGTTTACTCAATAAAACACTACCTCGTGCAATTCACTCAGCTATGATCAGCAGGCTAGAGAAATCTGGAGCTAAAACAGGTCTCATTTCTCCTCAAACGTTTTGATATAAGCTATTTTCTATATTACTACTTTATAGAGCGTAATATTACAGTCAGCCCGTTTTTGGGGCTAGTGATGCGTCATATAAGACAGTCGAATCTTCGAAGAAAATGACATGCGAAGACAACGAAATGAATCTAAAAGACGATAGTGAAGTGATAATTTTACACTGCCCGCAAGAGGCCCTTGAGTCGCAGTTAGCAGCCGATGGGTTAATGTCCTTCATACGCCCGCAGACAGGCCTGTAGGAGCCCGCCGAATAAACATGTGACCCATCACACAAAAAGGAACCATCTGAGAATTCTGCACCTCAATTAGATGAAAACATATCAACGATAGTGCAGGTCAGTTTAAGCTGATAATTAGAAAAATGATTGTATAAAAAGGTACAATGACGACTTTTCATATACATGTATAGAAAATGTCATGAAAGCCAAAAGTGTCAACTCTGGTCAGCTTGCGCAATTCGCGCAGACTGACCAGAGTTGACACTTTTCGTAGTTCCCAGAAGGTCCTTTTTGCGCGATGGGTCACATATGTCTGCAGTTTTTTAACCAATCGCAAATTACTACTTCTTTCGGTTAAATCTATACTAAAATGAAGGTCAAAAGCCATGGTTTTCATCTACGGCGAGAAATGACATACGAGTATCACCTTAAACAACAATAGAAATAAGAACTAGTCTATAAACAAATTTTAAACTCTTTACGAAAAGACAAAATTTCAGGCAAGTCCAAGCACTTGCATACCATCGACAAGTTAGGAGTCTCAGACGATCATATTTGTCTTGAGGTGTTTGTAAAAATTGTGGGAAGACAATACTAATCACAAAGGGTTGGCTAAAACACAGAACTGTGTTGCAAAGAGATAAATTGTGGAAGGGCCTTCGATTTGTAAAAGTCCGTTTGGAAAAAGCGGTGGTATTCAGCGAATGCCACAGCCAGTCCTGACCGAGATATTGCGAGAATAATGTCGAGATCGAAATAATCCGAATTTTATTTCCTGGGGAGGCTAAAGTTAGATTTGGGAAACAGTTCCGTAATCTCGTCACGTGCACTTGACATGTTGCCATGGTTTCGACATTTCCCGAGCTATAAATATATTTTGTAGTTAAGCTTTATTTCTGTCAAAGGTACATGTCACTTACAAGAGACGTCTTGGTGTCCTTGCCTAAACTGTATCAAGATATAAAATGGCCTTATTTCGCCGACGAATACTAGTATTAATTGAAAGCCCAGACCTTAGGAATAATAGCCTTTTGAAAACATCGTGGGAAAAGGAGAAAATGCTGGTAACCAGCATTTTCTTATTTTCCCACATTGTTTTCTACTCTATCATAGACAGAAATCATCTTTTCAACAAGAGTTGAATTGCCGTCTGCAAGTGCTTTCAATATGGTATAGTCCAAAAGTTTGTCGTTTGGGAAAGGGTTAAAAAAAATATTCCTCTGTTAAGGAGCTCACAAGTCTAGATTCCAATTTCAGTCTTAAAATCGGTTAAATTTTTTGGGAGTGTCCAGTCAGTGAAGAAGTCTTCGGATTTTAGATAAATAACAGTGAATATCGGCACTGGTTAACCTTTAAATGAAGCTTCTCAGGTTTTTATCATCTCACAAAACTTCAAAATGAGCAATGACCGAATTACGTAAGGCCATAGCCAGCAAACCATCAGCACATAAGATTTTGAACCCCCTTCCCAACCCTACCCCGCACACAAAATATCGTTGGTAATTCTTAAAGGCTCCCAAAGGTGTTTAAGATCTTTTTCCAAAAAACCTGTCATTTATTTTGTGGAGATGCGTTGTCCTTTCCTTCAAATATTTCTATTTGAATTACTATATCTATATTTTTTAAAAAAAGTTTTGATAACAGAAGCTCTTACAGTAAACATGTCTACATTTGTTACTAATCGCACACTTGTATTTCTTCATTTGTTTCCAATCAAAAACTTGTGTTTCTTCATTTGTTATCAGTACAAAACAAAAAAGAAAATTACAAAAAAAGGTCAAAAGCTAGCAGAAGTGTAGATTAAAAAACAGGAAGCCCTTTTTGGGCCTTGTTCAGCTTTTCTTTTCTTTACAATTGGTATAAAATATTGAGTGGAAAAATAACGGCGCACTAGGAACACCAGGTAACCCCAAGCCCGTTACAGGAAAATATCTCCATTTGTATTAGAAAGCAGTTCTTCAGTCCTGATAGTTGAGTTGTTTTTTTCACAGCAGCATCACTAAAATACAGACTAGATCTGCTTATCCTGATTAAATGTATTGATTTAACTTTTAAGCATTATGGTCATTGACATTTCTTATCCATTTTCCAGCCAGTCTTTAATGCAGCCTTAGAAGCACGTGCCAATGTTCACACACAAGTCATGTGACCAAGGAAATGGGTTTGGCCTTTTCAGAGCAATTCTTAAAGAGAGGATTTATTAAAGCCGATTAGAGGTAGCTGTAGAAGACGAATTAGATAATTGGACACGAGAAACCCGTAGAAGCAGACTAAGTACTACAAAGCAATGGCCGAGAATTATGTCATTGTAAAACGAGTTTAATCTTCGATTTGTATTCTTCAAAGTATTAAGACTTTAACAAACAGCAGTCACACTGATCAGTGTCTGCTCATTAGCAATTAATTATATACTATTGCTGGGACAGGGTAACCGATGCACGAGTGAAAAAAAAAGAAAAACTTCCTTACGAGTGCAAGATTATTCGGGACATTAAAAAAGACAAAAAAAAAAAAGCACAGTTCTTTTTAAAAAGATAGACGGCATAAGAGATATAGTGAAGAAACTAGGGATATATATTGAAACATTCGATATAAAGAGAAAAAAAATGAAAAGTAACCACGCCAAGCACTGCTACACCGTTTTAAAACTGGAATTTTCAATTAGATAATTTTTTTTTCAAGAAGAAGTTGTTGCTGAAGATGGTGTAACACGCCTGATAATACATGTACGCAAATATCTAAAACAACAACACAGAACGGATATAATGAACTTCAGAGGCATATTGGCATACAACATGCGAAAAGGGGCATTCGGACATTTGCGTAAAGTATCGTCTCGGATCAGCCTACACAGTTCGCCCTGGCTGATACAAGACAGCACTTGCCATGCTCTTTGAAAGAAGGGGGCTTAATGCATCTGCGAACACTATCAGTGCAGGCTGACCTGGGCTGAAACTCTTCGCCATTGGTCATTCTTTTTTTTTTTGTCCAAGGACCGCACTGTCCGGCTCCAGATTCGGTCATTCAATACACCAAGCATATGGGCGGTAACACGCCAAAAGGGACATTCGGACGTTTGCGTAAAGTGTCGTCTCGGATCAGCCAGCGTAGTCCGCGCAGACTAATCCGAGACGGCACTTTCCGTTTTCATGTAATTTTCTGTTTTGCGCAAGTCTACTGTAGCACAAAATCTAATGTCGCCGTAAAGTGCCGTCTCAGATTAGCCTGCGCGGACTGCGCAGGCTGATCCGAGACGACACTTTACGCAAATGTCCGAATGCCCCTTTTCGCCCGTTGCAAGCCATATTATGGACCCTGAGTTATCTGGTGACTTGCTTAGTATAATGGATCACGGAGATGATTATTAAAGTCTTCTTTTACCAGACCAGGGCTGAAATGTAACTGCATTTACGGTTTGTTAGAGTTATTCAAAATGTTGAAAGATACCAGTTTAATTTCATTTGTTAACAAACTTGCAGAAAGAGACGGCATTAGAACGTATTCACCAATAATTCTATGTATTGTGCATGATATTGAATTACGAAACTAGCTATCAGACTGGTTCAAATCTTCTGTTCTTTGAACTCGAATTAAAATGTGTGTGTTGAGTCGTTAACCCAGGCTTCAACGAGATAAACCCTCCTCCTTTTTTTCTTCTTCTTCTCCTCCTCCTCTTTCTCCTTCTTCTTCTTCTCCTCCTCCTCCTCCTCATCTTTCTCCTTATTCTTCTTCTCCTGCTCCTCCTCCTTCTGCTGCTGCTGCTCCTCCTTCTGCTCCTCCTCCTCCGCCTCCGCCGCCTCCTCCTCCTTTTTCTTCTTTCTCGGGGGGGGGAGGGAGTCGACAATTTGGTTCTATTGGTGGAAAAGGAGGAAATGCTGGTTACCGGCTTTTCTTCCTTTCCCCCAAATGTTTTGTACAGCTTCAGCGACAAATCACATTACTGAACCATCTTCGAAGTTTTGTCTTCAAGTGTTTTCAATATGGCGAAGTCTAAGAATTTTGTTGTCCAGCAAAGACTTTCAATGGAGAAAACAAATAGATTCGTACTGAAGGACCCACGTGATAAGTAGAAGACGACCCGCGAGACAAATAAACAAATTCAAGGTCAACCGCTAAAAGTCGGACTAATGTTTCGTTTTAACGGCTTTTAAAATATTTCTCTCGAAATCCAGCAGTCATGTTTCCCAGCCAATTAGTAAACTGAAAGCTAAAAGCTGACCTTGACCCAGGGTACATATCACGACTTTAACCCTTTACCCCATAAGGCATTTCTATGGTATCTCTAATTGACCCTAAAGAAGAGCAAGGATGAAGCCGTTTCTTATGTGTATATGACACCTTTTGATAGCATAGAAAACATTGTGACAAAAGGTGAAATTGCTCGTCACGAGCAATTTCACCTTTTGCCACAATGTTTTCCAAAGGCTCCTACAGGCAATGTGTAGAAATGAGTATCTATGGAGTAAAGGGTTAACTCATTACCACACAATCCCTACTTTCGACAATCCTGAGAAGGAAGCCTTTTGAAAACATAGCGGGAAAAGGAGAAAATGCTGGTAACCAGCATTTCTCCTTTTCCCACAATGTTTTCTACCCTTCACAAAACAAATTTCAAATTTTCAGTCACTTTTATTTTGTTGCTTTCGATTTGGACAAACCAAAAATTTTGTCGTTTGGTAATGAATTAGGGGTTTCTCTATCAGAACGCTCGGAGAGTTCATTTTGACCGTGCATCTACACTGTTCAATAGTTTGTCAGGCATTTTGACAAAAGAAGAAAACGCTTTACGTTTTAATGGTTTTTATTTGATCCACAGCATGGTAAATTTTAATTATATAATCTGTACAAAGTCAGCGACCTGGAAGAAATCAGAAGAAATTAGAGGACAACGAGATAAACAGACAAATCTAGAGACTGTCAAGAGTGGTAATATGTGGAGAAATTGCCTTCATGGGACATTTTTACGTTTACCACAACGATTTTATTTTCACAAATCTTGCACTAGAAACGGATAAAAAAAAAACATAACTTACTGAAGGGTAGTGTTCACTCTCTCTTTCTCTCTCTCTCTCTCTCTCTCTCTCTCTCTCTCTCATCTCACACTGTTATTTATGTATGTCAACAATGGCGCGACAATTTGCCCAGAACAGCTTTAACCTCTACCGAACAATTTTAACGAACATACGAAAGAAGCCCTTTTGAAAAACTTTGTGTAAAAAGGAGAAAACGCTGTTCACCAGCATTTTCTTCTTTTCTCACAATGTTTTTCTGCCTATTTTCTAACAAATACCATCAGTAAAACCACGTGTAAATTGTTTTCTGCAAATACTATTTGACAAGGAATTCTTGTTTTATTTCATTAAGAGTTAAGGCTTTGAAATAAAGACAGGCTTCGAATTACGGTAATAAAGATTAATGTCTATTTTATGAGATTTATAACGCAAGTTAAAGTACAAAACCGTCTGATGCTCTTTCTTTTGTACTTGACCTTCGTGATAAGAAACAAGGAATGTCTGTGTTACCTAACCAAATACTGAACATGTATTTTCAGACATGCAATCAAAGTTCTGCTGCTTTCGAACTTTCAGTTGGATTGACACGGAAATTTCACTTTTTAATAATTATGCAAATCAATGGGGAAATGGAGCAATGGCTTGCGTGCTTACTTTTAATCATTTATTTTTATGTTGAACCAAAAAAATCAGTTTCAATAATCATGTTACAGCACCTCTTACACCGTATATCGTTTTAACTACATCTATTCACCAAACGGCAGAATTTTAGCCAGGTTCAATTTGAAAGCACTTACACACGACGAAATAAACGAAACTTAAAAAATTGAAATTTATTTCCGGCAGGGTAAAAAACATTGTTGGAAAAGGAGAAAATGCTGTTTACCAGCATTTTCACCTTTTCCCACAATGTTTTCAAAAGGCTTCTATCTCAGGGTCGTAAAAAGCAGGGATTGTTCGGTAAAGACTTAATTAAAGATTTTTCTTGATCTAGCTGCTTGTGTAAGTATTTATAATTTCGAGTGCTCATAGGTGACGGACAACGTCATTTTGCAAGAAGAATCCAGCGTAAGAGACCCTTGGAACCCGTATTTATAAACTTACTCAACTCTTTACTAAACATTCCCTGGGAAAGAAGGTTTTTGAAAACCTTGTTGGAAAAGGAGAAAATGATGGTAACCAGCATTTTCTCCTTTTCTCACAATGTTGTCTACCCTATCAGGGGATTAAAAGCTAATATGTACAAACCCTGAATTTGTCGACTGCAGATGCTGTCTAAAATTTGTTGTTTGGGATAATGTTGAAGTATGATACTTATTTTCATACCTTTCTCAAGCATAATACCTCAGTGGATTTCAATATTCTACTTACCTTAGGTGTAATGCTCAAAATGGTACTTATATTTGAGACACATCTCCTGAGTAGTCGTAAATGTGAAACACTTGGTTATTCAAAAGCATTCTGTAACAGCTATTTTTGCAGTATGGTTGCGTAAATGTTTGCGACGCAAGAGGAGTCGGTAAGACCGCGGGTATTCGTACAGAAATAGCTTACAGGGATGGCCATCATCCTTTGAAAGCATACAATGTCTCAGAATTATACCAAAAGTATAGACTTGATCGTGAAACGGTGTAGCATGCTGTTGGGGCATTCGACATACCTCGGGTGATGGGAGCCATCAAATCCCTCCGCTGTATATGGTGGATTGATATGCACCGGATTGATACATACCCAGAAATACGCCGGTTTTTCCCTTCTGAAAATTGTAAGGCTACTCTTAAAAAAGAAAACTTGAGTTTCAATTTTCTATCGAAATCTTTCGAACTATATTTCATTTGAGTTAGCAAACATTCATTACTTAGCGTGGTTTATCAATTCCGGTTGAAGTTTACACCAACAGATAAACAAAATTTAATATGAATAAATTCATCGAGGCTGTTTATGTCGTTGTTAAACGACTAACAATGGAACGCAATGTATAAGATCACGTGATTCGTAGTTCAAGTTTCGAGTTGTTTTTTTTTTTAAGAAAACGGACGACTTGTTACTGGTAAAGAATGAATCGATGGTAATATGCGATTGGCCAAAAATGTTCGCATGTTTATATGGTGGGTCTCCGCTGGCATATTTGCTTGCACATTTATGGAACCGCTATAAACAATAAAGCGGAGTCGTAATTCGTACCATATAGCAAACTAATGCAATAGTGACAGATTCTTTTCTTATGCTATTTGGAAACTTAGCAGTTTCATAAGCATTATCCAATAAACCAATACTACCTTTTCAGAGAAAGAAATGAAAAACTGAGGAAAAAGAGACAGTCAGTCGTGGAAATTACTTTTCATTATTTTATATCTTTTTGAAAAAAAAGAGTTTCAAAATTACCAGTACCTCTTATGGCGTCTGCCTTTTTTTTAACCCTTTCCCAAACGACAAATTTTAGACTCTTCCAAACTCAAAGAGTTTGCCAATGACAATTTCAAATTTGATAAAAATGTCAGAAAGTTCTCCAAATGGGTAGAAAACATTGTGGGAAAAGGAGAAATTGCTTGTTACGAGCAATTTCTCCTCTTCCCACAGTGTTTTCAAAAGACGTGTACTGCAGACACGTAAAAACCAAGGCTTGTTTGGGAAAGGGTTAAAGGTATTGAGAGCGCCAGATAGCGGGAGGAATTTTGATTGCCAGATTGAAAGTATCAGTTATTCTCCAATAAACCCCCATGTTGTGGGTACTCATTAGAATAGTCTCATCGAGACGACTATAATGAATACCCACAACATGAGTTTCAAAGAGAAATAATGGATTTAGAAAACCATCACTCTCTCGTGTCTGAAACTCGGGACATTTCTTGTTTCGTCTTCGAGCACTACATATGAGTCTAACGGTTTTGTCATCTGGTCTATAGAGTCATATACACACGAGCTTGAAACAGCTTTAAAAATAAGGGAAAGACAACCATTTGCTTTTATTGGTTTCCAAAAATCATTCGATTCGGAGAAATTGTACCTGTAAACCTCCTTCAAGGTGGTGGCTCTCTCTCTCTCTCTCTCAACTCTTATTTTGTCGTGACTGCTTGATAAAGGTTTAAAGATTTTTTTTCATCCAGACAGTCACTACATAGATGGTTGTCGAGATTCACGATCAGACTGTCCGATTCCTGTAGTCTGATCTTGCTCACCCTGTAGAAGAATGCAGCTACAGGCGGGCGTTCCAGCGGTTTTAAAATCATACAACATTTAACCCTTTCCCAAACAATCCCTGGTTTTTACGGGTCAGGAATAGAAGCCTTTTGAAAACATTGTGGGAAAAGGAGAAAATGCTGGTAACCAGCATTTTCTCCTTTTCCCACAATGTTTTCTACCCTATCATAGACAGAAATCATCTTTTCAGCAACAGTTGAATTGTCGTCTGCAAAATGCTTTCAATTTGGTCTAGTCCAAAAGTTTGTCGTTTGGGAAAGGGTTAAAAGATGAACGATCAGACATCACATTTTGTGTAATGTGAGCATGATCTATACGGTTAGCAAAGGGATCTAAATGTGTGCTTGTCGTTCTAAGAACTAAAGCGCACGTCGTAACTTGTCGCCATAGCAACCTTTTCAATGGACACTGGTCATTTTGTCGAACAAATTCTCCCAGAGTAAATATATAGTCTATTAATTGTATGTCTATATTTGGAAATAGTCTTTTATGTCTTAAAGGTTACAAATACTTGCCTTTGGTTTCATCTCAGAAAATAAGACAGAAGCCGTGTCGTTTTCGTTATTAAGACTTCCTCTTCGGTAGACGTTTATTTTTGTTTTTGTCTTGTTGTAGGCATTGTTAAAAACATTGCATCAAGAGAAGATACTACTGGTTATGAGTGATTTCCCCTGTTTCCTCAACATGAAACCTACCATGCAAGTCATGGCATTATTACAGATCCATAAATCCATGTTGTCTAACAACAGTGTGAGGTAGACTGGTAAATGGAGATGTAGAAAATTGACCAATAGAAAAAGATCGGTTCAGGTCTGTTTGTGCAAATCGTGAATGTATAGTTGTATATATATAAAGTTGATCTGTCCCCTTTATTGTACGGCTGACTACGACAGAAAAATGGATAGAGGCATTTAATCATTACTAGTTTGTGATATATATTTTAAAAAAATGACGTTTTAACTTATTACCACACAATCTCTACTTTTGACGCCCCTGAGAAAGAAGCATTTTAAAAACACTGCGGGAAAAGGAGAAAATGCTGGTAACGAGCATTTTCTCCTTTTCCCACAGTGTTTTCTACCCTTCCCAGAACAAATTTCAATTTTTCAGTCACCTTTATTTGTTGTCTGCAAAGGCTTTCGATTTGGACCAGTCTAAAATTTTCACGTGTGGTAAAGAGTTAAAACAAAGTTTTGACTCAGACAAGTTCTCGCGGAGTAGGTATACGCACTGTCTAAAAACGGATTATGTTCTCTCTAGGAGGTAAAAAAGAATCTTCTATCCGGGGCATGAAGATACTGCAGATAATTGGATAGGAAATGTGTAATATGAATCGTATTTATTTGCCGCTTATGTCAATAAACTGCGTATTCTTAAAGCTGATTACTTTTAGTAAAATATTTGAAGGTGTCTCGTGCATCTTGACACCGATTAGTCGTGAAATAAACAAAAAAAAAATAAGCAGAGTGCAAAGGAATACAAACCCAGAGCATTGTCTGCATACAAAGTCGAAAGTTGACGGAACGGATCCACTTATTTTTCAGGACATTCATAATGACTGGGATCAATACATTTATGCCAATGAACAACACTGGAAGAAAAGGAAAGAAGGAGAAAAGACACAGACGACACGCGCCATTTTGTCCGTGACGTCAAGAGGTTTCTCTTATCTGGCCGCTAATTGCTGAGACGACCTTTCCCTAATGATGTGAGATTAGAAATCCGTTTTGCACGTTAATTTGTATTTTAATGACAAAAGTTCATGTGCTTTTTTTGTTCAAAAGAAATAAATGTCAAAAGTTATTTGAAAGAAAAAGAAGAGAAGAGCGTTTTATACAGATAACTCTATTGCGTTTACTTTGTAATATCTAATAAACTGAGAAAAAAAGTCCTTTAATCCGTCGACAAACAAAATAATACTGACTCCTCAAAATTTAAAGTAACTACAGACTAAACCAGTGCAGATCAGAGCCCGTATTCACAAACCATTCCTGAGAATATTCTTGGTCTTATTCTCCAAGATTCTCTAAATTTGTAAGTAACACAACTTCTGATTGGCTAAACCGAATGGTTTAGCCAATCAGAAGTTGTGTTACTTACAAAGGAAGACAATTCTGGTGAATAAGAGAAAGAATATTCTGAGGAATGGTTGGTAAATACGGGCCCAGGTATATCTACCAATAGATAGAAAGCATTGTGGGAAAAAGAGAGAATGCTGATTACAAGTAATTCTCCATCTCCCATCCTGTTTTCTTTTTAAGATTCTTTCCAAGGGTCAATGATTGAGCACTATGAAGGGTCGATATAGACTCGGAGCCGTTGTTATATTTCCGCCTATCACGATTAGTAGTGTCATTTTAACAATGTAGGGCAGGATATCGCCATTGGAACATGGACATTACCTAAGAACAACAAATGGGATTTTTTTAAATTACGATTTTAAGTATAGAAGTCACTTAAAAACATCGTGAGAACAGCCGCAAAAGTGTCTGCATGCCTGAAAGCCCAACGATATCTTTACGCATTATCGAAAAGCAGCATCGTTCTACACTTCAAACGATTTGGTAAAGAGCCGACAGACTAACCATCCAAGAGATAGAAGAGTGATTGGATATAGATTAGGATTTAGGACAAGAAACCTTTAAACAGACGAAAAGTCCAAAGCTGACCGTCTGATTGGATAAGACGTTCTGTCTCAATTAATAAGATGGCTTCCTTAAAACTTGGGGGAAAGACAGGGAACATATCTTGAAAGGTTAGTAAATACGATACCGGATCTAGCATTCCTCTGCTATTATTAGAATCAGTCTTTAGAGAATATAGTAATCAATACATGATATGGCCTACAACAAGCGCAAAGGGGCATTCGGACATTTGCGTAAAGTGTCGTCTCGGATCAACCAGCGCAGTCCGCGCTGGCTGATCCGAGATGACACTTTCCGTTTTAATGGAATTGTGTGTTTTGCGCAAGTCAACTGTAGCACAAAATCTAATGTAGTCGTACAGTGCCGTCCCGGATTAGCCTGCGCGGACTGCGCAGGCTGATCCGGAACGGCACTTTACGCAAATGTCCCAATTCCCTTTTCGCATGAGCTGTTTCTGTATCAAAGGCTTACACCGGAAACAGCTACGTATACAGATTAAATGTGCTCTACCCATAAACAAACAAATACGCCATGCTCTGGAAAAAGGGAGGTTTATGCATCTCTGTGATGCATGATCCCGGGTAAGTCCTCACAGAATAAGGGATCAATAAAATCCACTTGATCCAACAACCGACGGAATAGTCCGATAGGATATACATGTACAAAAATTGATCGATAACTAAAAGATTCGATCCACGTAAGCCTTCCCAGCTGCGCAGGCTGACGCAGTCGATAGTTTTTGCTGATGCAATTAGCCCCCATTTCACAGAGCATGGCTTAACTGTTTTTGTGGCGCCGCATGAGCGGCGGCACTATATTTTTATTCGGTTTTGAAAAGTACATATGGAGGCAGCCATTTTCTTTACTCCGTTTCAAACCTTTTTCGAAACTAAGTCATTTCGTATCTAAGCCATTTCGTACCCACCTTTGCTTTTTATCTTGGTCATTTTGTACTCACTTTGATCATTTCGTAACCAATTTTGTCATTTCATATCAAGTGGGTAATTAAGAACCTAGTTTTAATACTATTTTCTTGTGTTGATAATCGGATGACAACTGATTTTGTATATAACTGCTTTTGTACACAGCTCCATTTGAACCCCAGTTCGCCGAAGAATGGATATGATTGTGCCTTATCAATCTTTTTTAAATTTTAAGTTGCATTCTTCAGATTTTCTAGGACTTCTCAGCTCATTTCTCACCGACTTCTGCATAAATTTACTTTGGTCAATTTTGAAATGCTGTAATATGCCTTATTTAAGAAATAATTGATTTGCGGCGCCATTGATGTTACGCCATTTTCTTGTTTATTACTTTGAAAAAAAAAAGAAGATAACTAAAATCACAAGCAGTAATTTTAATCTATCCATATTAACAGATATTCAACAACCAGAAACAATAACAAGTCAATGTTTATGTACAGTAAATACAAAAATATACAAATTATATATATATATATACACACAAAATATCCTTTCTGATGGAAGGCAGGAACTGACAATATAGAAAGGTGACTTTCAAGTATTGACGTTATTTACAATTATGCAGTATAGCATGTTTTTAAACTTTAATCCGGAAGGTAAAAACGATACGATCCGAATGATTATCTAAACAAAATATATAGAGATCGAATGAACAGTTTTGAAAATAGGTGGTTAGATCTATAGAGGTTTTTTTTTTATTAAAAAAAATGTCCTAATGCTATGTTTCGTCCCAGACCAATACTCTCTGTCCTAAAGTACTAATCAACTCTTTATCAGATGACAAAATTTCAGCCATGTCCAAATCGAAAGCATTTGTAGACGACAAGTTCATTGTGTCTCCTTTTCCAACAATGTTTTCCAAAGGCTTCTTTCCAAGGGTCGTTTAAAGTCGGCATTGCGCGGTAAAGGGTTAAACAAGATGTAAAAAAAACATCTTATCAAAGGTAAAACGGAAGAACTCTCACAATGCTGTTTATATTACCCAAATCGTAACTCTTATTTATTGACAGTTCTTTAAATTTTTACCCTTTCCCAAACGACAAATTTTTGAATTAGACCACATTGAAAGCATTTGTAGATGACAATTCAACTCTTGCTGAAAAGATGATTTCTGTCTATGATAGGGTAGAAAGCATTGTGGGAAAAGGAGAAAATGCTAGTTACCAGCTTTTCTTCTTTTCCCACAATTTTTTCAAAAGGCTACTATTCCAGACCTGTAAAAAACATGGATTGTTTGGGAAATGGTTAAGCTACACTGTTCTTTACTTGTTGTTTGGTGTGTTGCTGTCTGAAAATCTGAATTCGACTTTGTTACGGAAAGGCCTGTAGAAGCTGGGCTAAAATACAAGTTTCAATATAGGACAGTCAAATAAGTAAATCAAGTTTAGTTTTGAACACACTGCAATGTAAGTGTTCAAAATCTCTGTATATGACTTGGTGCGTGTAACGCGATGATGAAAATGATATAAGGTCGTCAATGCACAAAACACATATCACAATACTTAAAACCACGATGACGCTAACTGTACAGGATATTATACTGATAATACCATTTCCTGTATATAATACATGTTTATATGCGAGGTTTTCATGTCATCCTGACAATAAATTTATGACGGCACAACAACTAATGTCCTTTTTTTCAGATGGTGTGACATGTATTTTGGCAGCGTTTTTAAACAGTACTTTGGGCCTATCATTTATCGCACAGAATCATGGTACAGCAATTGACGCTGGAGACACTTGGTCACAGTCTACTCGTGATCGTAGAGAATGCCATTGGGCTACTGGTGATCTTTGTGATTGTAACATTCGTTCCCAGTGGTTAGATTCCAGCGCTCCAGTGCTATACCTCCCTAAAACGATTCTTCCCACAAAATCGTCTTTGCTTTTTGAATTGTAGTCCCACACACTGATCACGATACTGGAGGTCTCAAGCTGCTGTGGAGTGATGTTAAAACTGACCGACTCGTTAAAAACAGGATCTAAGGTATTTTTCTTACACGTGGTTTTCTTGGTCTTGACCGGTTTCTCAAAGTGAATAAGAGTCACCTTTACAAATGGATCTGCAAAGATAAAGACGTCAGTTCATAAGCTTCTGCCATAATGGATTCAACTACTTCTATATTTTTTATCAGTTTATCTATTTGTTTTCATGCATAGATTTCTAATTACCAGTTGAAAACGGTAAAGCAAACACCTATTCCTATTGGAGACAACTTTAATGGCTTCTTGGAACATTCTTACACAAACGGTAACTTGCCTTCTAGTAAACTCTTACACGATTTGTTAAATAAAACGTATCCACTAATGGCTTTATATGGTCCAGAAAACCCCTGATGACCCTATCTTTATAAAGTTAACAAGCATGAGCCAGGCAGATACCTGGATGGCTGAGCTTAACTATAAATTGTGCATTCCCTTCTGGTTAAAAAAAAAAAAAAACGTCAAAAGAGCAAAAGACGTATAAGCACTCGATCAGTGTCATTAGCAAGAGCTTTATCTTTACTATTACTTTCACCGGGCTTCGAGCAAGTGTAAACGTTGTTTGTTTAGTAAAGATCGTATTCTCCATTTTTATTCAAAATCTGAAAGTAATACAGCTTCTGATTGGCTTGACAGTTTGAAAATCTTAGAGAAAAACACTAAGAAAACCCTTAAGAATGATGAATACCGACCCAGATGTGAAGAAGGAAAATAACAAATAAACTTTTTCGTGAGGACCAAAGCTTCACAATCTATATATTTGTCTGCTGTGCATGTTCAGAGTTTGTCACAATGTCCGTATTTTTTTAACGTTTACCTATTTGCTAGCATTTTATAATTCCTTAAAACCATATATTTCTGCCCCTTTGAATTCTACGTGTGAAACCAGCGTGCTATTATTAATGGCTGGCTATACCAGGAGCAAAACGAGGCTTGTCCTGGATTTCACCTTATGCTAAAATATAGCTTGGATGCTTTCATTGATGTGATTAAACGATATACAATTTCAATTACTGAAGTTAATAAGTATGTTTCCATAGTTACAGTTGGATATATATGACAAAGCCTGAAAAAAAGCCAATTGATGCCGCTGTAATCCCATATGTTTATTGATCTCTTTGAAAATTACTTGGAAGTATTCTTAAAGCCATAAAATAAGCAAAGGTAACCATTACCGTATTTGTTATCTGGGTCTACATGACATTTATCGACACACGTCTGTCAGAGCAGACTTCGGTATTTTGTAGTTTGTTTTAGGAGATACAAGATCAACGTTCAAAATTTTTCTATGAATTTTTTTCTTACAAAGATATTTCGAGAAATATAAACCAAAATGTTTGACGCTCCATATCATAATGCCTGTATTGATATAGAGACAACAACCAGACTCTTGGCTGGCGAAAATCTAATTCTAACAAGTTCGAACAGACACGCAAAGTCTCACCTTCCCTATAAATTTACGTTACCAATTTTTGCCAACACGTTCCTAGCTGCTTCAAGATTTTCTACCTGTGAAAGTAACAGAACTTCTGATTGGCTAAACCAAATGGTTTTGCCAATCAAAAGTTCTGTTACTTTCGCGTGGACAAAATTCTGAAGAATAAGACTCAGAATTTCTTGAGAGTGGTTGGTAAATACGGAACCTGATCTAAGCACCTATACATTCGAAATATATTAATCTACTTTTTTTGTGATTCAGCAACAGTTGGATCTGTCTAAATGTATCCGACCAGACCTGACGGCTGAATTTTATCGGCGATTGCCCCATAGGAATACTTTGTGAGCTATCTTGTTTTCCCTCCTACGTGGGCTTGATTTATTGAATATCGTCTGCTTTGATAGCGTAGCAATGACAATCAGCTGTCCCGGAAGAGTGGCTTTGGCTGACCGAAAAATAGGGAAAATCCATTTACTTACTACAAAGAGCTTTTGGTTGAACATATTGCAGTCTTTGTTAACTTGGTTAAAGATAATCCCCAGTTAGATGCATGCAACTTTCTATTTTCGTCCAGCAACGATGCTTTATTGTAGTAACTTTGACGGAGCCTATATTTACATCTCGGTGAATACTTTGATACCTTCAGTCTCGCTAGAGTTCAAAATGTTTGACGCAAGTTGAAGCAAAAACAGGCTCAAAGAAATAAACTTCAACGAAGTATTAGATCTATATATATCAATTTATCGGGATTGTACAAGAGCCATTTACGATGATTATTTTGATCGACTGTCTAAATATGGTTAATATTTCTGTTGACTGTTCGTGCAGCCTGGTCCTGGGTTCTTTGATTCTGATTCTTACATGTATCAATGGTCATAAGAGACGCCTCATCTGTACTGAAAAAGTATCATGAGCTCTCGGAAAAAGTATCACTGATGCGAAGGTATTTTGAGCGAAAAAAAAAAAAAGACTGAAAAAGATACATACAACAGAAGTCCACAATTTCGACTTTTTCCTTAACCCTTTCCCAGACGGCAAATTTTGGACCAGACCAAATTCAAAGAATTTTGCAGGTGACATACTAACAGTTGCTAACAAGATGATTTTTCTATATGACAAGGTAGAAAACACTGTGGGAAAAGGAGAAAATGCTGGTTACCAGCATTTTCTCCTTTTCCCACAATGTTTTCAATAGGCTTCTATTCCTGATCCGTAAAAACCAGGGATTGTTTGGGAAAGGGTTAATCAGACGCAAAGACTTTTAAAATAAAAAAAAAAATCACAGTCGGATGAGAGTAAAAGACAACAGATAAATTATTGATTTCAGTTGGCGTGAAAACGGCATGGTTTTCAGACAGCATTATTTCCCCGAAATAAACATACATTTCCTTTCCAGGGTCCAGCTGAATTAGGTATCTTCTATAACGATTCTATCTGAAGACCGGAAAAACACCAGCGACCTTATTGAACAAAAATGCTATGCTGTATTCTTTGTCTAGTGATAGGTTAAGAAATTAATGAAATTAATAATTTGCTACACCAGTTTTCGTTATTTTCAAAGTCAGAAAAAAGAACGGTTGATAAATACGGACCATGAGCAGTTTACTAATTTCTTGCTGATCTAATAATCTGTGCTGGACATTTTGCCTAATTTTAATTCTACATCACTAACTGTTTGATGTTAAACTAATGAGCAAATTGACCCTTTCAGAGTAGTTAAAACGATGAGTCATGACATATGAAAAGAAGGCTTGATACATCTGCGAACAGTATTAGTTGTACGGTCAGGTGGCAGGGGACTTGGAAACTTGTTCACGGCTGTGATTAATCATGTCGCCCCGAGCCGAAGTGGCGACATGATTCACCACAGCCGTGAGCAAGTTTCCAAGTCCCCTGCCACCTGACCGTACAACGAATTTATTATGCTGCAAAGTTTTACTCCTTCAAAGCACGTTAAGCGAAATTTTCCTGTTTTATAATTTCACGAATAGAGTATGCTGACGAAATAGAAATTCCCCTCTGTGTGCCCCAATTCAATGAAGACTGACGTCACTGGAAATTGACGTCACTAAAACGTGCAGTTTGGTGTATAAATGTGCAGTCTGGTGATCATCGATGCCGCCATTTTGTATGATGTATTGCACGTGTAGTGATGTTTACGGGGCACTCAAAAGGGAAACTGTTTTTACGTGGTTTTTGCAAAGGCACATGATACTTTATTATACTGCAAAGAAATTTCTCGTGATCTGATTGGTTAACATGCCGGGAACATAATATCATATTCCCAGGCAAAAACCACGTAAAACCAGTTTCCCTTTTGAGTGCCCCGTAAACATCACTACACGTGCAATACATCAAACAAAATGGCGGCGTCGATCGATCACCAGACTGCACATTTATACACCAAACTGCACGTTTTAGTGACGTCAATTTCAAGTGACGTCAGCTTTCATTGAATTAGGGCACACAGAAGGGAATTTCTATTTCGTCAGCATACTCGATTCGTAAAATTATAAAACAGGAAAATTTCGCTTAACGCTCTTTGAAAGGGTAAAACTTTGCAGTATAATAAATTCGTTGTACGGTCAGGTGGCAGGGGACTTGGAAACTTGTTCACGGCTGTGGTAAATCATGTCGCCACCTCGCCTTCGGCTCGGGGCGACATGATTAACCACAGCCGTGAACAAGTTTCCAAGTCCCCTGTCACCTGACCGTACAACTAATACTGTCTGACGACACTTTATACAAATGTCCGTATGTCCCTTTCTCCGTGTTGCATGTTATATCATGTTCAGTCACGGCGGTTGTGCGTCTCTGCAGCCTGAAATTTATGCACAATTGTAATGAAAAGAAGTAATCGCTTTCGAGACCATTGAGCTTTTTTTAAATTATGTTCCTATAGCCTTCCACACCGTCTTTTTCTGTTCCCTTTAAGTTTCCTTTCTTGAATGATATTTTTTTCTAAATTTCTGCAGACCTACCTGATCCTCCTACAATGTCCGTCTGTAAGAGTTGTTTAGCTTTAATAATGTCGATGTTAAGTCGACCAGCACTCGGTAAATAGTTCAAGGACAGCAGCAGTTCTCCAAGCTCGTGGCGGTCCTGGAGTAAATAAACAATAAAAATACCTCAGCTATAAAAATGGTCGTCATGCATTGCATTACCCCTTTCCGAAACGAGCCCTGGTTCTTACGTGTCTGCAGTACAAGTCTTTTGAAAACACTGTGGGAAAAGGAGAAATTGCTCGTAACGAGCAATTTCTCCTTTTCCCACAGCGTTTTCTACCCTTTAGGAGAACTTCCTACCATTTTCATCAAATTTAAAATTGTTGTCTGCAAACTCTTTCAATTTGGAGGAGTCTAAAATATGTCGTTTTGGAAAGGGTTAATTATTCATCATGTTTTATCTTGCTAAATAATTAGGGAAACCAACCAGTGCTCGATATCATTTTATTGGCTTTAACCCTAAACCAAACGACAAAATTTTAGACTGATGGTCCAAATTGAAAACACTTGCAGCCGACCAAATAAACGCATCTCAAAAATTGAAATTTGTTTTGAGAAGGGTAGAAAACATTGTGGGAAGAGGAGAAAATGATGGTTACTAGCATTTTCTCCTCTTCCCGCAATGTTAGCAAAATGCTCCTATCTCAGGGTTGTAAAAATCAGGGATTGTTTGGTTAAAGAATTCAAAGACGCTGAGAAAGATGGCTATGGAATACATTGTGGGAAGTGAAGAAAAATGATGCTAAGAAGCATTTTCTCCATTTCCCAGAGGGTTACCTTAAACACTCACAGATAAATCATATCAATTAATCCACATCTATTAACTCTTTACCAAACGACAGTATCTTAGACTGATCCAAATTGAAAGCATTTGCAGATGACATAATAAATGTGAATGAAGAATTGAAATTTGGTTTGGCAAGGGTAGAAAACATTGTGGGAAAAGGAGAAAATGCTGGTTACCAGCATTTTCTCCTTTTCCCACAATGTTTTCAAAAGCCCTCTGTCTCAGGGTTGTTAAAAGTCAGGATTGTGTGGTAGAGTTAGTCGTCTGTAAATGATTTCAGTATGGACGAGTTCATGAGTGTGTTGTCTGGAAGAGAGTCAAACATTTATCAGTAGTTCAGGCATGGAAGAGTTCCAACCAAGGTCAAACTGCAGCAATGTTCTATACAGTAGACATTGGTGGTCATGACACGCAGTCTATGGTTAGATCTATGAATCCGCAGCTTGCAAGAAAAATGTTGAATGTTATATTACGTGTCGGGCCAGGTCAGATATCGGTATCAGCAATCGGTCAAACTTCTGCACGACCATGGACCATTCTACTTCAGGATTCAGTCAATCGTTAACTCTTTACCAAACAACAAAATTTTAGACTGGTCCCAATTGAAAGCATTTCCAGACGACAAAATAAACTTGACTTAAAAATTGAAACTTGAATTAAGAAAAGTAGAAAACATTGCGGGAAAAGGAGAAAATGCTGGTTACCAGCATTTTCTCCTTTTCCCACAATGTTTTCAGAAGGCTTCTTCCTCTGGGTCGTAGAAAACCAGGGAATGTTGGAAAAAGATTTAAACTAAATAGCTTTTAAGGACGCCCAATCATGTGATCATTTGCTGCTGTTATGTATCACTGAGAGATCCACGAAATCCCCTTTTTCCAGAGCATAGCTTATATTTAAACTGAAAATGATGTAAGACAGTGTTTTTGTTATGATTATGTTTTGCTCCTATAAATGATTTTAGATGGCGGTGCGCCATATTTAGAGCGGCTTCAGTTTATGATCAATATTTTGTAATCTGTTTTCCCATTAACCAGCATGTTTTTCTTTTACCCTTTTCTGGATGGGAAACCTTAGGTAGACACAGAAAAACTGAGATCAAATATCATGAACTCATAATCAGACGACAAAAATTTAGATTTTTCCTTTTTTTTTGAAAGCATAGAAAATATAAGCAGACGACAAAATCAATGTGGTTTAATTCATGGAATGTTTATCTAAACTGTTACAAAACATCACTAAATATGGGAAAATGCTGGTATTCCGCAATTTACGCCGTTTTTCTGCCGATGTTTTCATTCTTAATTAACCCTTTACAAAACAATCTCTGGTTTTTACGACCCTGAGACAGAAGACTTTTGAAAACAATGAAGGAAAAGGAGAAAATGCTGATAACCAGCATTTTCTCCTTTTCCCACAATGGTTTCTACCCTATTGAAAACATATTTGATTTCTTGAATTACCTTTGTTTTGTCCTCTGCAAGTGCTTTCAATTTGGACCAGTCTAAAATATACTGTCGTTTGGTAAAGGGTTAGACTATTTATACTCTATGATCATAAAAATACAGGATCGTTTCACCCATTACCACTCAGTCCCTACTTTTGACGCCCCTGGAAAGGAAGCATTTTGAAAACATTGTAGGAAAAGGAGAAAATGCTGGTTACCAGCATTTTCTCCTTTTCCCACAATATTTTCTACTTAATCATTAAACAATTGCACCATTTGAGCCATACTGAAATTTTCGTCTGCAAATGCTTTCGATTTGGACAGAGCTAAGATTTTGTCGTCTGGTAAAGGGATAAGAAAGGATATCAAGACCAAACTTCACAAAAATTTACATTTAGTACAGTCTGCAAGGGACAGCCTTGAACCTATTATACCTTGCACTTTGTACTTTTTCTAAACCAAAAATGTAAATTTCATTTATTTGCTACATGAAGGGTTATTACGTGAAATTGAAAGATAATGCTTTTCGTGAGATTGACTTGTAATAAGGCGCTTGAGGCGGGAAATGCCATTATTTCTGTTACCTCATTACAAGAGATTTTCTGCATGTTTAACCCTTCTAGTGCACAGCACGTACATAGTTGTTCTTGCAAGGCAAAGTAAATCACTCTGCCTTATGTGACCAGTACAGATCAAGATCAGTCTGTACAGAAAGTGCATCTTGATATTGAATCTCACTTTCCTCTATTTAGCGAAAAACGTCCTTGAAAATAATAATGTTTAAGTTTTTGCTAAAGACAGTCCATATCATTCAAAGACTCATTGTTTGTGAAAAGGGAGCTTAATGCAAATGCTAAAGTGTCGACCATGGTCAGCCTACAGAGTTTGCGTAGGCTGTTTTTAATCGAAATAATTTGCAATTTGAAAGTTCTTTTGTATGTCTAAGGACCCTTTTACCTCATGATTAAGCTGGTTGTTAGACAAAACAGATTTTATGGACCCACTATTATAATTGGCTTGCAACATACGGAAAGGGGCATTCGCGCATTTGCGTAAAATGACGTCTAGATTAACCTATGCTAATTTGAGACGGCACTTTACGACAGCATTAGATTTTGTGCAACGGTAGATTTACGCAAACTAGAAAATCACATAAAACTGAAACGTTTTGGATTTGCCCGAGCGAACTGCGTTGGCTGATCCCAAACGACACTATTTCCGATTGCGTTTTTTCACATGTTGAAGGTCATACGATTACTTGCTCTGCTTTATGCGCCACAGGGATGCATTAAGCCCCCCTTTTTCCCATGCATGGCTCCTGTAGATTTGGCACATTAATGTTGAACTGATAAAGTACCTAGCGTACAAACTTTGACAGGAACAACTTTGAAGGCTATCTGGTATAATACGTACATTTCGATTTAAATAAAAAGAAACAAAACCAAGGTCATAATGGCCCTGCAATGCCCCACTTGCTTTTAAAGAAATGTATCATAGAAAATAACATTAGTTTTACAAAATTCGATACTTTTCAGTTTTAATGAAATGGCAACTCGATTAGAGCGCTTTAAAGAAATTCTAGAAAAGCTAAGCATTTCGTGGCAAAAGTCGCATTTATACAGGTTGAACAAAGATACAAAAAAAAAAATACATACACACGTATTTTTAAACTAAATTATCATTTTTGTATCAGATTCGAGAGAACAATGAAAAGCAGGCGCAAAGGTCAAAAAAGTACCAACAACCTAGTAACGGCTGGTCTATGAATTCTAACCCCTTTGAAATGCCAAGATGCTGCCATCATTGCATATAACCTATGGGCTATGAATTAAAACCTTAGCAGTGGTCCAATGGTACCGTCGATGCTAATAACTCCTGTGAGTTTGAATTTGGGCTGGCAATGCCCCTATGGTACCAGTAATTCTACAAACCCTTTGGCAATGAACTCGAACCTGGCAATGTTTAAGTTCTTTGCCGGAAGTACTGGAAGTCTTTAGAACGTGTATCATTTTTTCCTAGTCTATTAGGGCTCAAACTGCTAGCAATTTCAAAATTTTAAGCCAGAAAAAATGTAATTTCACGCTTACTTTTGCTTGAGAACATCTTTTTCATACTAGTCGGACAGTGTAAGATCCAAGATAACTTGCCAGTCTGATTCTGGTCTACGTACACAGTTATCAAAGTGCACTGAGCTTTACTTAACATCCCAAGGGATAACATCGTTTCGACAGTGTATGTATGGAAATAGCTGAACTTTGTACCAAGCGTCCGGTCATCAACTTGGGTACGCATAGAAGGGTGGAGTGGTTAATGAAAATTATACCCTAAAAATAGGGCATTAAACACAAGCCAAACAAACAAAGCAGAGTGTGGAAACTTGTGTACAGATAAATATTCAACAAGTACTGTAAAAGAAAGGCTATAGTCAGGAAAGGCATAATCCAATTTACAAGAAAATGAAAACGAGGCTGTAACGCTGGTAAAACCGGATATTGGAATTCTGTGCCGTAATGCAAAAGCATGGAGCCCGTCAAATCAATCTGGCCACTCATAAAAATGCACCTCCGGTAAGAAGAAAGATTTCCAAACACTATCATTACAATCTAAGAGTCTGCAGTAAATGGGTTTTCTACGGGCAATGTGTGAAACAAAATCCTAATTTGTTCCTGATATAATGGCGCCGGTCCTTAAATCATTACCCCATACATATGACTTTTTTCAACACTTGTTGCTCTCCACTTTTGAAAATATTGAGACGAAAGGACCATTTGCTCTTAACTCTTTACCACACAATCCCTGGGTTGAACGACCTTAAGAAAAGAGACTTTTGAAAACATTGTGATAAAGAAGAAAATGCTGGTAACCAGCATTTTCTCCTTTTCCCACAATGTTTTCTATCCTATCAAATACAAATTCCATCACTTGAGCCACATCTTAATTATCTTCTGCAAATTCTTTCAAATTGGACAAGTCTATATTATCGTCATGTGGGAAAGAGTTAACAAACAATTTCATCTTCTGTAACAATGTTTTCATACTTAATTGTATATCAGACCTAAACCATGAATCTACTAGACAAGTGAAATAAAAGTTTCTAGCCGATATGTATATATAGAATAAAATGGAAATTTGCTAATTTATGTAGGGAGGGGGCATTTCCCTATAGGACGGTGTAGATTCAACATCAGACTACGCATTCAGTGCAGATGTTGATCTACGATGTCCAAAAAAGGTCTTTGAGTCGAGTTTAGAAGCCTAAGGGTTAATTCATATCGACTGTTTCTATTTTACAAAGATATACAAAGATTGTCTCTTACAAATTTGATTAAGGGGGTAATCAGAACTTCTGCAACGTCAGAGGATAAAACTTTCTGTCTAATATTTTATTTACTGTGCAGACATATCTACAGTACTGCTGAGCTAAACAGAAATAAATAAAAACATACAGTCTTACTTCAGCTCAGTGATGGTGACGACTTTGTGTTCGTTCAGTTCAAGTCATTGAAAGGGCTTTCCTTGCTTGAGGGTCTAGTTTGAATATATATGCATACTGAAGATTAAAGGTTTAGTGGCAGCGAAAAGTATACAAAGGGGTTGGTAAAATGCTTTTAAATTTAAAAAGAATGATCAAAATCTATGTGGAATATTGTGAATAGGACAATCAGTAATTGTACCGTCGGTCACTGACAAAAAATTGAAATTCAGATCTATGTAAAAAGTTGCCAGTTCGCTCTATCTTTTGTTTACAATTTACTTGATTTTAAATTTCATTTTCCTGCATGCCGTTGACTAAACACTTTGACCGAATGCACCATAACAGATTGTCTTCTTCAAAATAATTCCCATTCTGTAATACAGTTTGACTCAAATTTAAATTCATTTTGACAACCCATAGTTTACTTTTACTACTAGGACTTTAAGATAAGTCATTTTACTTGTAGGCACCTTGAAGAATTATGTTCCAGAATTATTATACGTACCGTTGGACAAGGTAACAGCGGTTTCCAGACATGAATTCCTTTGACCAGGTTCACACCGTCAAGCGGAAAATGTATCTGCCCAATATTACAGTGGCGGGAAAATTTGTCAAAGTCTTTTATCAAAATTTCCAGTGATCTTTGGCCAACTTCTTTGATAGGTATTTCAAACATGAAATATTCGTTCCAAGTTGGGTCTTGTGTTTTCCTCTGTACTGATGTCTGATTAGAGTTCTTAATGTCTGGGATGAGTGATATCCGACAATACGGATTTGAGTGTGCTAGATCCTGTCGGTTCTCATCGAGACAAAATGGCGGTGGAAGATCTTTGGCCTCGATTATTTTCACAACCAACACATTTGTTGATACTTCATACTGTAGACCAAAATGAATCTGGCCAAGTTGGAATTTTGCTAACTTCTCTTCGTCTGTCAGAGAAATATCCGTAATCAGTTTTTCGGATTCATAAAGGTCTTTTTGAAAATTCTCAATCGTGATTTCCGTTTCACTCGGAAGTCGACGCCGCCCGTGTTTCGGCTGAATCGCTTCCTTATTAGCAGCCCAAAATTCGATAGGTTTCATATCTATTATAGGCGTTGTCGTCGGCTTACGATAATCAAAAGAAAACTGAGAGCTGGAGGTCGCAGATGATACAGAATCCGCCCGGGACATATTGTCGGATTCCGTTCTCTCTCGTACACTTCTCGGCGTGGACGATTCATTTGTTGAACTTGTTGAGTCCAATCTGGATACAGAATCGCGAAAGGAGTGTTGTATATCAGATTTGGTGAGTTTTTTCTTCTGTTCTTGTTCCGGTTGACAACAGTCACAACAATCGTACTCACAGCAAGCGATCGACCAGACTGTCTCCAATATCTTCTTGGCAGTTTTCTGGGAATATAAGTAAAAGGCTACATGGCTATTTTTTACAAATATTATTACAAATTTTGATAGTTATAAAAGCTTTTCTTTGCAGAAGTTAAGATATGAGTTTCATCACCTGTGATTTCTCTACCGTCTATGGCAATAAAGCTTGTAGTATAAAATTTGCAGACAACACATTAAACGTAACTCAAAAATTGAAAAATGTTTCCAGCAGGGTAGGAAACATTGTGGGAAAAGGAGTAAATGATGGTTACCAGCATTTTCTCCTTTTCCAACAATGTTTTCAAAAGACTTTAAACAATGTCAGGGTCGTAAAAACCAGGCATTGTTTGGTAAAGGGTTAAAGAGCCAAAACCCAAAAAATGGACATTCTCATTCCAGAATTAGACCAAGATATTACAAATTCATGACCTCCTTTTGTTTATAGTCTTTCAGCAAAACGAGCAGTGTAGATCCTAGATCAGACTTCATGTTTTGTGCCGTCCGATCTTGATCCACACTGACTCGAAGGAAACTAAATTAGTTAAAAGTGTTTGAAAGCTTTTGTTTTTAATTTTAAAGAAGAAACATGAGATTGGCCGTAATCAGATGATGGGGATTCAATACACTGCGATGCTATCCTGTTTGTATGTTCCCATTTCAAGAAGATCGCATTATGCTTTGTTCTTGTTGCAAAATAGACGTAAAGAATCGTGACATACAAGCCTAAACCGCTTATTGTTGCGATCTTTATCAACAGACTTCTGTCAGATGTGATTTCAGTGCGTCTGTAATTCGAGGAAAAAACTGATTGAAAAATCCCTATATAATTATCTGACATGCAACAGTATGTTTTCTTTTTCACCTCAAATGAAGTGCTATAGGTCAACGTACAAAAACAAATCAAGTAAATGGTTCAAGGTCGACAGAGATACGAGGATAAACTGTGGCTGACGATAGTAAGACACAAGCGATAGCGCGTGGACAAGAAAGGGTAGTTTTTTTAAAAAATTCTTGCTCGAATTGGACGCAATTGCAAACGACACACAGACTGTAGCTCAATTTCTTGAAGTTGTCTTTGAAAGGGTTGAAACATTGTAGGGAAAACAAAGAAGGTAGGCTACCAGCATTCTCCGCTTTTCCTAACAGCAAGAAAAAGTAGAAATTGACGATGACGTCGAGGATGATGACAGCAAGTAACGAACTAAACGTAAGTCATTTCGTCGGTTTACTTCAAAAACTTGTGACTACAGCTTGTTTCAATCTGTAGTTACGAGGTTTTTGAAGTAAACGGACAATATCTCATTGTTTTTTTTTGTACAGACACTGAATTAAAAAAAAGGGTAATTGAATAATACAGATTTAAACGGTTTGTGTTCAATTAAAAGGTTTCATATCGATAAACCAATGTAGATATTGTAGGGGTATATCAGTGCAATAACATCAAGCGGCTATCGAAAACGGTCTATAATAATAATGTGAAAACAGGGCTTATGCATCTGATTTTTTTTTAAAAGAAGTATCGAACCAGGTCAGCTGACCTGAATCGCACTGTTTTTGCTGCTGATCAATTTTCTGCATGTCAAATAATTAGCTGCAAGTCCGATATACCTCGATCTGGTCCATATTCACCAAACATTCTTAAGAACATTCTTAGTCTAATTCTTCAGAATTTTGTCAATATGAAAGTAACAGAACTTCTGATTGGCTAAACCATTCGGTTTAGCCAATCAGAAGTTCTGTTACTTTCACAGTCAGAAAATATTGAAGAGTAAGACAACGAATATTCATAAGAATGGTTGGTGAGTACGGACCCTGGATTCAGCCGGTTTGTTTGGCAAAACGATTGTTTTTTATGGATCCATAATTATGTGATGACTTGATTAATAAAATGAATCACAGAAATGTCATATATATATACTTAACCCCTTTTTGCCAGAGCCCCGCTTATATTTATAAATAAGAGAGTAGATGTAGATACAGTTGCACTGTTTGTAAACGTTCGGCTCACTCCCTACCCTGTTACTTGCTCGAATGTAAATTTCAATTGACTCTTGAGAATATCTATAACATCAATAAGAGAAGAGTAAAGCTATTAATTAATATGGTGAAAAGGGCGAGTTCACTGTATGGATCAATTCATGCGTTCTAGCCGTTCTATAGCGTTACAACACAATTTCAATAACGAAAAGGCCGCTGACATTCAATGTCGCAGCATATTATCGATTACAAAAAGTTCTACGGCATCCCCATTAAACCCCCCCCCCCCCCCCCCTCCTTTCTGATGAACATTCTTAACATTTTTGAATTTCTCCGAAAATACAAACCAAATTCAAATAATGAATATTAAAGACTGATTAAAACAAACAAGGAAAAGTGATTAGAGGTAGATTCCAATCTTCAATAGTCTCTAGTGTATAAAACCGCTCCGCCATATGGTAAGGTAAACGATGTGAGAGGACAATTAATTTGCGGGATAACCTTTCCAGGCAACTCTCGGAGTGTTTACAACGGGACTTGTTTCTTAAATTCTAAAGAGAGATCAAACCACCCTACTGTGAGTGTAAAGGGTTTTTTTCCCACCAAAGAGGTCTATGCTGAAATCATTATTCTTGTAAAATTGAGATTAAAATGCAACAATCCTTCAAAAGTGACAGAGAAGAGGGGGTCATTTCAGAATTGCTAACAGCGAAGGGTGATTTTGCTTTGATTCATTCATTTTGTTGCTCAATCGAATTGATTCCCACAACAAAACGAGCAGTTTTAGCCCGCTTTTTACAAGCGAGATAATATTTATTCAATCAAATATTTGAACAAGTTTTTGAGAGGAAAATTTGCCGTTATCTGGAAATCGTGTAACCCAATAAAATATGTACAATAATTTATGTCTTCCAGCGTCCATTGAAGTAAAATCGATAGAGTGCGGGCTTCATATTTTCACCCCAATCTTTACGCTGACCTGAAATTTCACCGAAGTCTCTCTTTTGCATAAAGATTTAAGATTTAACCCTGTTACTCTCTTTTAAATCAAAATCACGGAAAAAGTGACATATTTGGATTTGGCACCAATGAATTGAGGTTCTTTTACTGAGTAGAAAACCTTGTGGAAAAGGAGAAAATGCTGGTCACCAGCATTTTCTCCTTTTCCCACAAGGTTTTCAGAAGGCTTCTTTCTCTAGGGTTGTTCAAACTAGAGATTGTTTGGCAACGAGCTGAACGTATCTATGTCATGCCACATCTTTACAAGATCTAGATCTAACGAATTTATGACCTGGTTGTGACAAACAGTCACTTGCGAAATAACCCAGCACAAAACAATCCAGAGTTGACATGACACTGAGTATGACAGCTTTTGAAAACATACTGGGAAAGGGATACAATGCCAGTTACCACCATGTTGCCAGCCCAGGTGGCTCAGTGGTGGGCGGTGTAGGACTCATGACCTGGTGGTTTTGAGTTCGATACTTGTTTGAGGCAAACTTTCTTTCCGGCGTATTTTCGCCTCTCACCTCTGCTGAAGCATGTGAGAAAAGTAGTCGGTGGCTTTGGAACGAAAATTGTTTTATTACTGGTGTAAGAAAGCTAGGTAACACAAATGCGTCATCGACCGCCATGATATGACCTAAGCTGTTAAAGTGGCGTTAAACTCCAATACAACCAACCAACCAGCATGTTCTTTGCCCACGATGTTTTCACGGACTATATTTCAGTCGCAGTTTATTTGCCGTATGCAAATAGCTTTAATTGGGCTGGTCTTACATTGTGTCGTCCAGTATATGAATAAATCTCGACAAAACGACAAAACTTGAGACTGTTCCAAATCGAAAACATTTGCAGACGACAAAGTAACTGACAGAAAACTTCAATTTTGTTGTGGGAAGGGCAGAAAACTTTGTGGGTAGAAAACTGGTTACCAGCATTTTCTCCTTTTCAATTTTTTTTTTAAGGATCGATAAAAGTCGGGACTGTGTAATCAAGACATTATCACCTGTAAATTAAAAAAAAAATCGTCTGCAGCAGCCTTCTTTGAACATTGATGCTGAAAATATATGTTCCTCATATTTCAATTAATTGTTTTAAAAGTCGCCCGCTGTAAATTTGTTTCATGAGCGTTTATGGGTAATTTAAAATGTCAAACGTTTCCCATTGATAAAACTATATAGGTACAATTGCCATGGTAATAACAGTCATAAACTTTTTAAGTTTCACAAAGTTTAGGATGCGGCTCCAAAACTTTCAAGCGCACTATTTTCAACACATCATTAGTAGATTGAAACATTTGCCCGGTATAAATAAGGCAGCTGCGTGATTCAGTGGTAAGTGTAGAACTTGTTAACTGGGGGCACTGGTTCGAACCTCGTAAGAATCAGTTTTTTTTTTTGTCCTTTGGTAGGGCAAACCTAGCCCAAACCTAGCACTGGTAAAACCCAGGACAATAAGCCAAACATGCATGAGCGTATAAGCTGTCGATGTAATAAGACTGAAACAATACTAAAAGTGGCGTAAAACACAATTTCAACAGACCAATTAATCAACACCAGCTTAGTTTTGAAATTTATTTCTCTGTCACCAATTTTAGATTAATTTAACTTGTTTTGGTTTGAATTTCAGAAAGTGCTATTCCATTGCTTTGTTTGTTTGTTCGATGCTTATCATTGTAGATCTATTTACGACAGTATTCCAGCGTTATAGAAATAAAAGTACTTCACAATTCCGTTTATGATGAAACAACTGCAATGGAAGCGTCGACATTTTTTGACGTAGCCGAATGTTCTGGCTTTTGACCTACTTTTTGATACTGATAACAAATGAATAAATAGAAATTTGTCATTGGTCAATAATATAGACATGTTTATTCTACGGGTCTCTAACCAATTGGCGGCAAATTTACGCCGTCTATCTTTTTTTAAAAAGGATATTTCTTGTTTGGGATAATGTGTTACATTGTCTTTGTACAAGATGTAAAAGTTGCCAAACCCTTACTGGTAAACCACCAAGGCCTAAACGTGAACAAAGTGCCCTGTCGTCGCAGTATGACTGAACTAACGTTAACACAGGCTTTATACCTTTTTAACGATTAGTTGTACGACCTAGGGGAATAAAACTTTAGAAAACATTGTAAGGAAAAGAAGAAAATGCTGACAACTAGTATCTGCTCCTTCATCCATTATGTTTTCTATCTTTTCAAAAAGCAAATCCAGTCATTTGAGACAATTTTCTCCTCTGCACATGCTTTCACTATGGAAAAAAAGTCTTGAATTTTCTCGTGCAGTGAAGACTCAACGCTTTCATCGCTAAGGTCATCATGATAAAACTTCAACGTCAAAAATTCTAGTATAGCTGACACAGAGCTCCAGATAGAAGGAGTTACTATTTTGATTTCAAAATTGAAAAATATTAATAATTCTCCACTAAACCCTATGTTTTGGGTACTCATTAGAATCGTCTCATTGAGACGATTCTAATGAGTACCCACAACATAGGGTTTGGAAGAGAAATAATGGATTTAGAGTGCCATCACTCCCTCTTATCTGGAGCTCTAGATGATAGCAATGTTCAAGTTTATCACCAAACTGTGAACCACAGAATCCATCAAATGGACTGCTATTTATGTAAATGTATCTATGTAGGCTATAATATTCAATTATTTATCTATTCATTTATTAATTTACTAATTTCTATATTATCTGGTTTGATTAATACAATGAATAACTGTTTCTTGAGTAACACTTCTTTGATTAATGACATAGATAACGGTTCTTGCGCAAGCTGAACAATCAAGAAATAAAGAAGTAAAGAATACAATGTAATTCCTAACAAACTAACAAAGACGTGTGAAACAGCTGCAAAATACACTTGAGTCATACTTTGTGAAAATGGGGCTTAACGCCTCTGCAAAAAAGTATCGACTTAGGTCAGTCTGCACAGTTCGCGCAGGCTGACTTTGGTGGAAACGTTCTGCTTCCTGTAAAAATTTTTAGCATATCCAAGGACTATTCTACTCCATGATTCAGTTAACTGTTCAGCTAAATGGATTTCAGGGATCCATTACTATGTGATAATTTGCTTGGTGTAATCCATTACCACACAATTCCTACTTTTGGCGACCCTTGGAAAGAAGCCTTTAGAAAACATTTTGGGAAAAGGAGAAAATGCTGGTTACCAGCATTTTCTCCTTTTTCCGCAATGTTTTCTACTCTTCACTAAACAAATTTCAAATTTTCAGTCACTCTTATTTTGTCGTCTGCAAATGCTTTCGATTTGGGCAAGCCGAAAATTTTGTGGTTTGGTAAACAGATAATGCGTCACGGAGTTGTATTAAACGTCTTTTTTCCTGAGCAAGGCAAACCTATAGACCTACCCATTTTTAACGATTCGTGAATGAAATAGCCCTATATGGCTTGAAACACGCGAAAAGGGGCATTCAGACATTTGCGTAAATTGTCGTCTCGAATCAGCCTGCGCACTTCGCGCAGACTGATCCGAAACGATACTTTCCGTTTTCATGTAATTTTCTATTTTGAGCAGGTCTACTGTTGCACAAAATCTAATGTAATTGTAAAGTGTCGTCTCGGATTAGCCTGTGCCGAATGTGCAGGCCGATCCGAGACGACATTTTACGTAGAAGTCCGAAAGCCATTTTTCGCGTGCTGCAAGCTAATTATGGAAGTTGAAAACAGAATACACGACAAAAATATTGAACCTATACAATGCATGGCGAGCAATGAAGTTCATTTTGGAGAGAAAACACGCAAAGACTAGCCTGCACTTCCATGCAGTCTGATCCGTATCTGCTCTTGTCAATACATCTTTTATAACAAATTAACTCTGAATCACACAATAAAAATCTAAGACTTGTAGCGTTACAAATTGAAAGCTTACATACAGTTTTGTAGAGCATCACCAGATATTACTGACAATGTATATAGAACACATAAAGGACTGATTATAGTCAGTCTGATCTCGATCGACACTATATGCAAAAAAATATCTCTGTTTTTTATCTTAATAACTAATAAGGATATACAGCATAAGTGAAATTTCAATAAACGAACATTAAAAAAAAAATGTGTCAAAAAGAGAAATTACGCCTTACGAGTAATTTCACCTTTTGTCACAATATTTTTCAAAAAGTTAACTGCTATAAAACACAAGAAGTCGTCTGCAACAGATAATGATTTAAAACAGAAGAAGAAAATATCACTTACAGTAAGCAACATAATGTCCATATAGCGTCGCCTGTGGAACCTGTTACAGCGTACTGACGGAATTGATCGATTGATCCAGTTAATATATAGCGAGTCGAACAGGCAGCATCAACAACGCATAGGAAAACATGCAGTGCTAACTTTAGCCGATATCTCTGTACCTGACAGAGTGTCGTGGATGTTTTTCCTTGTGGTTCAATTACGTTGTGGTCTCGTTCCACAGACAAAAATGTGTTTGTTTGTTTTGTTTTAGGTATTATTTCTCAAGAAAACCTGGCTGCGCCCCTTTAACACAGATCTGTTTCTTTGGCGTGGCAGCATAAGAAACTGCTTGCTTGTAACAGGTGGGAGTTAGAGACAAGGACATAAAATACCAGACAGACTGGCTGACAGAATGAGAGAGACACACACACATACAGAGACACTCGCAAGGAGAGAGAGCGAGAGAGAGGAAAAAGTTTGGTTTCTATTTACAAGTATGTTACTGACAACTATACATCCTTGATACATGAGGAACTCGTTTCAAACAATGATATACTCTACCGTCCTTTTCTCTTTCTCTCAAAATGTTTTCAACCCTTTTATAGATAAATTCAATCATTTGAGCAACAAAGAAACTGTCGTCTGCAAAGGCTTTCAATCCGAATGGTTTTGCCAATCAGAAGTTGTGTTACTTTCAAATAAAGAAAATTCTGGAGAATAAGACAAAGAACGTTCTTAAAAATGGTTGGTGAATACGGGTCCAGGATGACGTGCAAGTCGATTGCTGAATAATTGTTTCGGATGGTTAAGTCCTGATAGGTCAGTTATGGACAGGTGATTTCTTGAACTCATGACCATTCATACAATTAACCCATTACCAAACGACAATATTTTAGACTGGTCCAAATTGAAAGCATTTGCAGGCGACAAAATAAAAGTGACTGAAAATTTGAAATTCGTTTTGTGAAGGGTGAAAAAACATTGTGGGAAAAGGAGAAAATGCTGGTTACCAGCATTTTCTCCTTTTCAAACAATATTTTCGAAAGACTTCTTTCTCAGGGGTGTCAAAAGTGGGGATTGTGTGGTGATGGGTTAAACAGAGTTTAGCTGAGACTTGTAGAAATGTCACGTGATCAATACCACTCCTCGACTCTGACCATTCGTTTTCAAAGCAGTACCATGACGTCATAGCTGATATAATAAACTCCAAGGAGCTGCCGATTGCATAGATTATTTCAAACGCCCCAAAATGCACCCTTTTAGTAAATATCAGTGCAGAGCATATCGATAGGTGAGTGCAACACTATTCTAAGTGCCTCTACATTGTACAGGCACTTAAAATAGTGTTGCACTCACCTATCGATATACGATCACCAATAAAAATATTTCTAGTTTATAAATCTGTTTTTCGCAAGAACTTGTGATTCATGATATTAAGCTATTGCAGACCACGAACAAGTCCTCTAAGCCTTTTTGTTCGTTACACTTAACAGCGGCGTAGGAAGCTTTTCAAGATTGGGAGGCTAACTTCGAAATACTGAGATTTTTTGCGTGCTTGTTTCATTGCGCTAAGAACTCATATTTTAGTTACTATGATTTTCAAAATTATTGGGGGGGCTGAGCCCCCCGCCCCCCAGCCCCCCCTTCCCCCCCCCCCCGTTCTTGAAATGAAGGGGTCGAAAGCTTCATCATTAGAAATAAGACATTTCAGTCTGTTTATTAAAAATCAATGCTCGATCATTGTTATCTTCCCGGCTGAATGAAACTCGTTAGTTTGTCCACTGATATAATGACAGCACAATAGATAATGAATTATGAATCATTGTCAACTAAAGGTAAAATTGATTTTGACCAAGTATTGCATTGTTATTGTATGGTCATTCTCTGTCATGTTTCGTTTGCCATATTTGTCTAAATTGTGATGAAATTACTGTGTGAGTTAAACCATAAGATTGAGCAAAATTATCCAAATCAAGTAGTCAAAATGTTTGGCTCGATTAGGAAAAAGCCGGTACGGTTAAGATAAAGTTATCATTTTTGCTGAAAATTGTCTTTAGAGTCGAGTCAATACCATTTTCAAGGTTGTAAATACAGGTATTCATATGAAATGACAAACCAGTTGTAGTTTTACTCCCCAGCAAGATGTAAGAGGGGCGTTGTATTCTAGGACAAGGGTCTGTATTCACCAACCATTCTTTAGAACATTCATAGCCTTACTTTCTTAATTTGAAAGTAACAACACATCTGATTGGCTAAACCGAATGGTTTAGCCAATCAGAAATTGTATTATTTTCAAATTAAGAACATCCTGAAAAGTAAGACAAAGAAAATTCTTAAAAACGGTCAAAGTGAATACGGTACCAGGTTGTCTTTCTGCAAACCGTCCGTAGACGCAGTTTGTGTTGTCTTCTTCTACAGTTTTGTGCCGATTTCACTGAAACTTTGTTTTGAGCTTTTTCATACCATGGTAGCTTGTAAAGCTGTGATCATCAATTTGTTAGTACGCCAAGATGCCAGCGAGAAGGACTAGAAAGAATTCTTACAACCTTTAAACATGTTTTTCGTTTTCACTCAAACACAGTGCAATTTCGCTTAAATTATGGCCTCATTTCATACATGGAAATTAAACACAGGAGAAACCCAGCTTTCGTTTGATTATATATATTTAGTAATCAAAATAATAACTGTAAGGAAAAATTGAATTATACTTAATATATATCGCCTCTTCATGAGCATTAAATAAGAGAGACAGTTAGAAGATGAACTTAAAATTCCTATTCAAAGCCTTTTTAATCAGATCATTTACAATTCAAAGAATCAAACCTAAAAGTAGATCAGACTACAATTTATATGTCGTCTGATCCTGGTCAGTACTCTACACCAACGCAACTAAAATTATCACTGTCTCCAAAAACCAACGTTATTACCACGTGATGACGAAATGATAGAGAGTAAAAATACAATAAACTGTAGTAATCAATGGCAACCCGATCTAAATAAAAAGAAAAAACAACTGAGTTCACGTTTTCTGCCAGTCGAGACGGCAAATCTGGTAGACTCTTTACCATGCAGAAAAAATTTAAACTCAGCCATATGTTAAGCATTTACTAATGACAAATTAAAAGTAGCTCAAAAAAGTATCTCTATACCTTTGAAATGGTAAAAACATATCGGGAAAAGACAGAAAATGCTGGATACTGTAGCATTCTCTCCTATTCCCAGAGTGATTTCAAAAGCCGATTTATTATTTTCAGTGTTTGTAAAAAGCGGGATGAAAAAAAAAATCATTTCGACAGAAACACGCCTAAACTGGATTGTCACAAATGATGCGAAGAAGTTTTTTAAGTGATACCGAAAGCGTTTGTGGAATTGAAGTGATTTGATTAAAGAAATTTTGCTTCTTTTCTTACTATATTTTAGAAAATTACTAGTATCTAGAGCCACAACAGGCTCGTCAAAACTATTTCTGCGGTAATGGGAAGCAGGAAAGTCTACGTCTAGTTGTAAGGATTCACTTAGATTCGAATTCAAGCCATTTTTTTTTTTGCTTTTTGCATCCATGGAAAATGTCTGAAAAACTCGTCCAAGTCTTTCGGGTCCGTATTTACCAAACTTTCTGAAGAAAATTCCTTTTCATACTCTTCAGAATTTTCTAAACTTGAAACTAACATAACTTCTGATTGGCTAAACCATTTGATTTAGGATCGCGAAGCCTTTCGAAAGCGGCGGGGGGGGGGGGGGGGGGAGGGGGGAACGCAGAGATAGAGATATACACATTTCAGCAATAAGACAGATGTTTAAAAAAAAAATGTGATAAACCGAAACATAATTTCAAAATAAGCAGCAATGAATTCAGTTGCCGAGTAAAGATTCTGCGAAGGACGCCTCGCGGAATTTCGCATTTCGCAATAGTAGGGAGAAATTGTGGTTTGGGTCGATTTTGTTGTTTCCGAGTTGGTTAAAAAATCGGTCGCACATGATTCCTTCACAATGAAAGTTGATTCTAAAGCTATTAACCCATAGGCTGCTGTGCACGACTCACTGACCTTTTGCGAACAGTGTAGATCCAAGATCAGACTGCACAGAACGTGCAGTCTGAATTTGGATCTACACTGTTCGATAAGGAGATATTATTCCCAAAACATAACTTTGGAATAGCAATATTTGGGTTTTTACCATCAAATTTAAAATTTCTTTTTAGTTATTTAGGAGGATAAAGGGTAAAAGTACTGTTAAAAGCACTGTAACAAGCTATAGAAAGACAAAACGGGAAATAAGAGTTTTTCTATATAAAAACATCTTGGGAAAAGAAGCAGTTGTTAGTAACAAAAAATCTCGTTCCTTTTCCTTGAACGTGTTCAGAAATCTAGTATATACGGCTGGGTGAATCACGTATCTGTATGGTAGAATTTTTCAATGTAGAAACATCTTGGGAAAAGAAGCGATTGTTTGTAACAAAAAATCTTGTTCCTTTTCCTTCAACGTGTCCGGAAAGTTTAGTACGACTGGGTGAATCACGTATCTATATGGTAAAGGGCTATTTTGAAGCGAGTTGGCGTGCTACGGACCTTCATTTCATGAATGATAAGTATCTTACCGATGATATCTCACGACCTAGAACGAACTCATCTTTTGTTTGAAGCCAGATATCTTATTACCTGACGACAAAATTCTAGACTTGTCCATAATGATACCATTAATTTTGTAGATGATAAGTTTAGTGTGACTCAACGTATTTGAATTTTCTGTGAAATGCTTAAAAGGTTGTGGGAAAAGGAGCATTTCTTTTTCCTATTCCAAAAATGTTTTAAAAAACTTAATACGCCAGGATCGTTGCTCAAAACCAAGCATCACGTAGAAAAGAGAAAATGAGTACTACCTGACTCAGTGGGATGGGGGAGTGTTGTTCCACCGTATTAAAGACTTGTCGAGGAGTGGTGAAATGTGGAAAAGAAGAAAATGCTGGTAACCAGCATTTTTTTCTTTTCAAACAATTTTTTCAACCCTGCTTGAAACAAATTTCATTTTTGAGTTACATTTATTTTGTCGTCTGCAAGTGCTTTCAATTTTGATTAGTCTACTATAGCACCTTTTGACTAATCATGAGAGGAAGAAAACACGCAAAGGTTACGGATTTTACCCTCTACCCAGCAGCTCTGAGCTTTAACGAAAGAAGACGTCTTTTGAAAATATTGTGGGAAAAGGAAAAATGCTGGTAACCATTATTTTCTCCATTTCCATCCACGTTCTTTATTCTGTGGGCGTCGAATAAAATCATTGGACCCATGTTTAATTTGTCGTCTGGAAATGCCTTCAAAAGGGATGTGTGTTACCAACCGACATAATTTTTTGACTTTCCAAACTGGCAGCACGTGCAGACGGTAAAATAAACCTGACTCAAAAATTGAAACTTTACTTTGGAGTAGAAAACATTTTGGGAAAAGGAGAAAATGCCGGTTACCGGCATTTTCTCCTTTTCCCAAAGTGTTTTCAAGGGACTTCTTTTTCAGGCTGGTTAAAAAACTGAGATAGTTTGGTAAAGGGTTAAAGGGGTTACTAGTACATGTAAACAGCAAAACATGGTACCACAGAAAAAAAAATGATTGTAGTCGGTAAAAATAAGTTTAGAAATAAGATGATGAAATCATAACAAGTTCGAAAGGCGTTTAATCGATCGAACGGGGGATGGTGAGGGGAATCTGATCGTCTGTCACGAAGTATAGTCACTTAGTTTTGTCTATTAACAATTAATTAAACATGGCCGCCTGCTGTTCTAATTAATCTTTGTGCACTGAGTTTGAAATCCGTTGGCTTTCTGTATTCATTTTCATAGCAGGAAAAAATGAATAATGCGTATACTTCATGTCTAAAAAGAAATCGTCCTAACTTATTCATTTGTTTGTTTGTTTGCTTGTTTGCTTTTTTGTTTGCTCCTTTCTTTCTCTCAATATATGGTTGCAATATCAAACAATTCTCATTCTCCGTACTTCCAGTACTTTGATTTTACTAAGATTCTATGAATTGCGTTATTTTCCTTGCTGTTTGAAATCAAAAAGATTAATTTTGGCGGATGTTTTTTTTTTATTTCTTAAATTCAGTTTGGAAATATTTGCTTCTAAAGTGTCAACATAGTGACAAGTTTTTCTGAAAGTTTCGTGATTCAGTTTCCTTGAATGAAACAAAACCTTTAAATTTCATTACGACGCAGCGTACTTTTTACTACAAGAAACGTTCGCACGTGCTTGTTCGCGTGTCCAAAGTGTCGTGTGCATTTAAATTTTGTAAAACCTTTAAAACAATCGGGAAAAAAACTAAACTGGCGAAGAGTCCCTTTTGAAAAAAAAAACAACCATAATTAAAAACCGCAAAAAAAGGCAAACATGTTTTTCTCGTCTGATCGTTAAATCTCGTGGTATCCACAACGCAGTATCAAGGGATTTTAGAATGGTGTCTGTTGTCACAAGAAAACTCTCTAGTAAATCCTTTACCGCAAACCCCCAAGTTTTGACGGCCTTGAGCAAAATGACTTGGAAAACACAGTGGGAAAAGAAGAAAATGCTGACAACCAGCATTTTCTCTCTTTCCGACTATGTTTTCTTCCTCTTCTGATACAAATTCAATCGTTTTTATTCCATTTTAATTTGTCGCTTTCCGATTTGGATATCTCTTTAAAATATTGTCCTGTGGTTTAGAGTTTAGAATGTTTTTTGGTTTGTATCACCTTACTGTGCTTTTGAAGACTGACTACAAACGTGGTCTGAAACGTGGTTTGTTTGTGCGCGTGTGTGTTCACACGGATACTAGATTACGACTTCAGCCATTCAACTGACTTAACACTGATGGCCAGGCGAAAATTTCTGAGTACGAACTTCAAATTCTATTAACCCTTCTTCTGCTAAATAAAAGGGGTAAAGAAAAACTTTCAAAGCTTTAGTAAAAACCAAAATATTGCTGTTTGAAATGTTTAAAATGCTTACTCAGCTTTGGCCACCGTTTGTATTGCTGTACTGCCCATTTCATCGTTAGCTCCGCATATGTAAAAGGCTTTTCCTATCTACTTAACTTTCCTTTATTTGGACCCATATCAGTGTTTGAGACGACATTTATCAAAATACTAAATACTGGTCTAAATGCACTTCTTGCAAAATCATAGTAAAGCCTGGACATTTTCGCAGTATTTTTTTTTCAGCATTTTAAACATTAATTTTTTTACCAAACAGGCTTGTGTTTTCAAAAGTCTAAAGAAGAAGACTTGAAAACATTGTAGAAAAAGGAGAAAATGCTGGTTTCCAAAATTTTCTTTCTTTCCAGCAATGTTTGCTACCCATTTGATGGAAAAAAAATCAACTTTTGATTAACATTTAAAATGTCGTCTGCGAATGCTTTGAATTTGGGCAGGTGTAAATCTTTGTCGTGTGGTAAAGAGTTATAAAGTGTTAATTATAGCCCTGTTTAAGATATATATTATCGTCTGGAAGATAGAATTTCACGTCGGTAGTACAACTTTAGAGTATCGTAGTAAAACTGATGATACAGACGTATGTTGCTCTTTCGTGATTGCTTCCTTGAATGGCACTGAGCACGTGGTAAAGCTCGTGATAATCTCGCCTTATCTAATAAATGGTTATCTTTTCTTATTAACGTTATTTTCGACATACTATGGCCTCGAGGTAATCAAAGATGACATTTAATATAGAAATACTCCTTTATTCTAAAAGCTAACAAGTACTGCTATATCGTCTTAGTACATTGTCTTTTTCAGCGATTTACACTTTACCACACAATCCCCTGTTTTGACGACCCTGGGGATGAGGCCTTTAAAAAACATTGTGGGGAAAGAAGAAAATGCTGGTAACCAGCATTTTCATCTTTCCCCACAATGTTTTCTGTCCTTTCAAATTCAAATCAATCTTTTGAGTTATACTGCATTTGTCATCTGCAAATGCTTTCAATAGGTGTGCAAGCCTCAAATTTTGTTGTTTGGTAAAGAGTTAAATCGGTTAAAACTTTATTACTCAATCCCGTGTTCCAACGTACCCGAATAAGAAATCTGTTAAAAACATTGTGGGAAAAGGAGAAAATGTCGGTAACTTGGGCTTTAGTCTAGTCTTGTGAAACTATGGAAATATATCAATTTTTGAGCTGTTTTTAAACAGAACAGAACATCGTTTATTTGACAAAAACTACATATAGTCATATACAGTAATACATATTTTTTTCCATCAAATGCCTTTATTCACGTGATTTCTTGCTACATATGTTCACAATTCCAAATGATCTGATAAGAAGCTTTATATAAGTGAATGAGTAAATGAGTAAATGGTGAATGGGTGAAATAGATATTTTCAGTATTGAAAATATAGGTCAGCGGAGGGAAAAACTCATATTGACATATTAGAATAAGGGAATTCGTACATCAATCAGTCACAAATCACTCGATCAACAAGTCCGATTGAGCGACTAATCTTAAAAAACGTAGCGGGAAAATGAGAAAATGCTGGTAAACAACAGTTCATTCAAGTAGTTGTGAAACTATGGAAATGGTAATTAATACCTGAACTGTCATCGTGATGTAAATGGAGTGTTTAACTAAGAATGCGAAACACCAATCTAATCCAGACATGTTACAAACTTTAATATTTTGTCTCAGACATGTTCAACGCAGCAGCCGCTCTGATCCCCAATATCACCATTCCAGTAATGCAGGCCCGTATAGGAACAGGGGTGGGGGAGGGGGGGGGGGGGGCTAGGGGGTGCTCAGCCCCCAAATAATTTTGAAAATCATGGTAACTAAAATATGAGTTCTTAGCGCAATGGAACAACCACGCAAAAAATCTCAGTATTTCGAAGTTAGCCCCCCTTCACCCCATCTTGAAATGCTTCCTTCGTCGCTGTAATGTACATATTTCTACGTCCAGTTATCCGACGCACTTTATTGTCATGGAAGGAATATAAGTATGGTTTATGTCTGTAAATACCTTCAGTTTTGACCTGTCCATAATTATGAGTTTGGCAAAGCGTCAAAGTAGTAATTTCTAGAAATTTTCCCGTTACGTACAAGGTAAAACAAGTACAGAGACATTCATTTCTTGCGCCAGTGGGAATATTGGTACAATAAATAAGAAACTATCCTCCTTCGGAAAGATTTTCTAGAACCGTGTGTGTCTATAAATAATGAATCTATACCATTACAGATTTCAGTGCATTGAAACACAGCAAAGAACCGGACGATCTAGCCAACGAACTTACCCACAGTCGGAAAGTTGAAATTAGGTTCACGACACGTGCTCTGTGAAAAAGGGTCTTAACTCATTGCCAAACGACAAAATCTTAGGTTTGTCCAAATCGAAAGCATTTGCTGTCGACAAAATAAATGACTGGTTACGAGCATTTTCTCCTTTTCAAACAATGTTTTCTAAAAGCTTCTTTCTCGAGGTCGTCAAAAGTCGACATTGTGTGGTAAATGGTTAATACATCAGCAAAAAGTATCAGCACAAGCCAGCATGCTATTGGTCAATTTTCTGCATGACAAAGGACCAGTGTACCACATGACCCAGTCTGTTGGTAGACAAAATGGGATAGATGGGCTCATAATATTATGTGATGACCTGCTTGATATCACTCATTACGGAGATGCATTCAAACCCATTATAGACGTCAAATGTTGCCCAAATGAATGGATTTGACTTTCGATAGGGTTAAAAAAAAAACTTGTTGCAAACCGGGAGAAAATGCTGACAACCCCCATTTTCTCCTTTGTTCACGATGTCTACAAGGGTTTCTTATCCAGGGTTGTGGAAACATGGGATTCTGTGGAAAAGCTTTGGGTCCAATGTGACTGTGCTATGAGCACACCAAAAAAACAAGTGCAAATATCTAGAATTTCATAAATTTGAAAGTAAAACAATTTCTGATTGGCTGAATCAGATGATTAAGCCAATCAGAAGTTCTGTTTCTATCTTTGTCTAGAATAAGACGACGAATGAAGTTTAGGACAGCTGGTGAAAGCTGTTCCAGGAGCACTGTAGATTTGTTCCGACCTGTATTTTACACTATCCCGCATAACAAAACTAAAGGTTTTCCAGGGGCGTCACCGATGTGGTGATTTAATAGCGACCATTAAAAAAAGCAGAATAAAATCACATAATTGTCATGACAAGGGGTGTTATGTGGATATATGGTTAAGAGGCTGTAAATATAATCCAGAGACCATGAGCCCGATCCTTACCGGAGTTTCTGTATTTTTCATGGGAGTCAACTTTGAGGAGGCACTTCAGATGCCAGCCTAGAATCGGTGAAACCATGGGAACACATAAATATATGAGCTGTCGTCGTGATACAACTTGAATGTAAAAAACGTTTTTAACTCTATCAAACAGTCCTAATCTTTAAATAATTTAGCGAAAAAGTCCTTTGAACACAAAAGGAGAAAATTTTGGTAACCACAAGTTTTCTGTCAGAAAAGGTAATAATGAATAATAATTTACGGAACCATGCACGCATGATTTTATGACTTGCACTACGTACCACTGGGATAAGGCGATGTAAGAGATGGGGCAATGTAAGCATGTCCTCTCTCAAGTGCAAATCATTCTAAATATACTGTAAATGAATAGGAACCGGGTCAGTGCTTATGAAACTTGAAATTTCTAAGTTCTATTAATTTGATAAACCTGATGGAGTAACTTTTGAACCTAAGAATTTCTTCTTTTTCTGTCTTAACAAATCAGTCTTCATTTTAAACTGTCATGTTGCATAACTCTTTACCAGACGACCAAATTTTTTACACCTCCAAAAATTGAATTTGTCTTGGATTTGTCTTGAGAAAGTTAGAAAAAATTGTGGAAAGAAAATGTTTTCAAAAGGCTTTTTTTTCTTCAAGTCGTTGAAATCAGGGATTGTTTTTGAAAGGGTTAAGCAAGCAAGACTAAAGTTTGAGTGTAAATTCATGTCGAGCATGGCCTCAAGTTCCAGAAGTAGATCTATGGGCACTGAGTAAAGTGGTGAAGGTAAAGAACAAGTTTCTATTAAATCTTTTCATGGATGAAAAAAAAAAAAAGACTTGTCCAAATTGACAGTAATGGTGAAAACGAAATTGAAGTTGTCCAAATAATGACTCCAATCTTCAACAAGAGGACCAAGATGGCCCTGGATCGCTCACCTGAGCTTTTAGCCATTTTTTTAAAAAAATCTGATCAGCCATTTCAGAGGAGAATTTTTAAGAATTTCTTCATGTCTATATCGTGTAAATAACCCACAGCCACAAGATCAAAATTTCTCGAACAATTTTTGAAGAGTGTCAGCCAAGAAACATTTCTGTAAAATTATTTCAAAATCTGATCAGCCGTTTCATAGTAAAAGAATTCCAAAGAATTTCTTCATGGCCATATAGTGCAAAAAGCCCCCATTCACCGGGGCCGTGTTTCTTGACAAATCAGCATTTTGCTAACAATTTTTGAAAAGGGTCACCAAAGGAACATTTCTGTGATATTATTTCAAAATCTGATCAGCCGTTTTAGGGAAGAATTTTCAAGAACTTCTTCATGGCCGTAAAGTGCAAGTAGCCCCCATTTACCAAAGCCATGTTTCTTGACGGATCAAAGTCTAGCAAACACTTGTTGAAAAGGGCCACCAAAGGAACATCTCTGTGAAATTATTTCAAAATCTGACCAGCGGTTTCAGAGGGGAAGATTTTTAAAGAATTTCCTTGTAATTTCCATTTGGTTTCCATGGAAACAAGAGATTTTGATGGAATCAAAATATGTGAACAATTTTTAAAGAGCACCTCCCAAATCTTTCCATCCAAGTTTGGTCCAAATTGGCCCAGCGGTTTAGGAGGAATTGATGTTTAAAGAATTGTTGACGACGCACGACCGACACCAGGTGATCCTAAAAGCTCCTCTTGAGCATGTTATGCTCAGGTGAGCTAAAAAGATACAAAAAATTGTCTGAAAAACAAAAAGGCTGGTTACCAACATTCCCTCACAATATTTTCACCGGCGTTTTCCCTTGGGTAGATAAAACTCGGCATTGTATGAAAAAGGACTGAGTTACCTATGCAGGAATCAGATTTATTTCAGCAGCATGATTTGATATACATGTATATCAATACGAGAAAGACTGACAAAAATCTTATCTTGGTTCGACGTAGTCCCTTACTTTACTATAAATTTCAGTCAAGTCATATTTGAAATTGTAAAATGGCCTTTTCTTCTTGTCTGAAACGGTCATTTCCTCTACTCTAGTGTCTACGGGTTTAGCCTTTACCATTGTTTTAGATGGCAGTTCGATTAGTAAACCCGTCACCTTCAGTTCCTTCACAGCATACTTCAATCGATTAAACGGACGGGATGATGCCATTTCACAGAGAGATCAATTCGTACGTAATTTAAGCGACACGCGGTCATCAACGCAGATTTATATACTTGTTTTCATTTACCGATATCAACAATCAATTAATCATTTTTTCCGGGTGCAAGTCTCATAAAAGTACTGGGGGAAATGATTCCGCACCGAGTTTAAACACATTATCTCTCCGACTGCAAACACCATTGATAGAATGGCTGGCTGTATGCTAATATAACGAGGTATTTTGTAAACCCTCATCCTGCTGAATACCTTACCCCTTTTCCAAACAAGCGAGATTTTTACGTGTCTGCAGTAAAAAGTCTTTTGAAAACACTGTGGGTAAAGGAAAAATTGCTCGTAACGAGCAATTTCTCCTTTTCCCAAAGTGTTTTCTACCACTTTTGAAAACTTACTGCCATTTTCTCCAAATCTAAAATTGTCGTCTGCAAACTCTTTTGGTTTGGAAGAGACCAAAATTCGTCGTTTGGGAAAGGGTTAAAAGAAACGCACAAGCTGATAGTAAAACCCCAAGCACTGCTATTTCAAAGTTACTTCCTTTTTTAATTGGAAAATATTTCTTTATGGGAATGTGGAGATCCAAGATCAGAGCACGTTATGTGCATTCTGGTCTTGATCTACATTGTCCGCATAGATCAGTGAGTTGCGCTGAACAGCGTAAGGGTTCAAACGTAGTACTGTTTATCAATGTAGTCCTTTATTTATCAACCCCGTGTTAAACGATCCTGACAAGAAAAGTTTCGGAAATTGGTGGAAAAAGCAGAAAACTGCTGGTAACCAGTTTTGTCTCCTCTTTTCTCACATGTTTTCAACTTTTTCATGCAAAAATATTATAAATAGAGCTGGTTATTTCCTCGTCGAAAAAAAAAAGCTTCCATTCGGACAATTCTGTGTTTCAGGTATGTTCTCTATGGTAAAGTATTCGTCCCTCTATGTGCAGAGCTTCTCGCTGCAGACTTAACCCTGTACCACGTCCTCCTGCCATTTTAACAACTCAAAGGAAAAGCACCTTTGACATCGACGTGGGAAAAGGAAAAACATGCTAGCAACCAGCATTTCTAATTTTTTCACAATGTTTTCTACCCTTCAAATACAATTTTCATAACTTATGTAAAATTCAATTTTCGTCTGCAAATGATCTGAATTCGGCCCACTCTAAACTTTTGTCTTCTAGAAAGTTCTTCTGTGTAACGCGGACTTTAGACTTAATTGTTTATAACGGACTGGGTGGGTAACAGAACAGGCTGTCTGATCTTGGATCGGTTATGTCCACTTCACTTCCAGATATCAAGCCCTGACATAAAATGTGAAAGACAACATTGTTCATCTCACTAGAAGTGTATAATATGGCTTTAACTCCTAAAATTTACAAAAGATGAAGGTTTTTGAAAACTTTGTGGAAAAAGAATAAAATATTGGTGACCAGCATATCTCCTTTACCCCCCCACAAAGTTTTGTACTCTGTAAAGCCCAATTTCCACCACATGAGACGCGTTTCGCATAGACTGCATCTGCATCAGATTTTGACAAGTCTATAATTTTGTTGTTTGGTAGAGTGATGACTTAGTTGGAGGTAAATGACCTCAAGACGGTGCTACACACAAAACATTAACACCAAGGGCAGTGTAATTTGACAAAAAGAATCTGGGTATAATTAAATGATACTAGGATACAATAGGAAGAGGTTTGACAACGTAAACCAAAGATCAGCCAACTATAATCAATTGAACAAGCTTTGTTCTGATACAGATTACCCATCCAAAGCCTCAATGCCATCAGCCTTCCTGATGGGCATTACTGTAAACAAAAGCAATATTTCATATTTGTATGTCAATCATTTCTTTATTAAATGTATTTCGATTTATTTGCTATCTGTACATTATTTAACGATAGAAACAGTTCCTGACATTAGGTTTGAATTGTATATACATGCACATACTCATACCTGGCCAGTGCTTCATTAATCCTCAGCAGACAGTCATGTGTGTTAAACAACCCTGTAATGAAGGCCTTTGAAAACATTGCAGACAAAGGAAAAAATGCTAGTAACCAGCATTTATTTCTTCCTCAATGTTTTCTACCATTTTAAAGACCATTGTCATCTGCAATTGGTTGGCTTTGAAATTTTGTTGTTTGGTAGATGTATTTGTTTTTTTTCTTTTCGTGCCTAGCTAAGATTAGTATGAAAAATTCAAAATTACATAAATGTGCCTTATCACTTTACGAGAAAATGGAACTTTTCACTATTAAATATAGGAGGTATTTGCAGATGACAAATTTAATCTGGGTAACACAATAAAACTTGCCCCAAGAATGGGTAGGAAACTTTGTTAGAAAAAGAGTAAAATTCTGGCAAGCAGCATTTTGACCGTTTCAAACAGTTATGCGAAAAGCCTTACTGTGTTACTAAATGGCTGATACATCTTCTTAACTCTCTTTATGCAAGTTATTCCTGAAGTCTTGATTTCAAAATTTTATGGAAGCAACAATGAATATTTGAGCATGTTTTAATTTGTGCATGACCTTAGATGAGCATGTACTAAAAATTTGGAAACATGGTCCTGAACTTTGCCAATACCTGTCACCGTGACTGTCGACAACAATCTGTCATTCTTGCCTTTTACTGTATTTCTCTTCCAATATCATAAAATAAATAATTAATGGTCTGGCTTAAAGAGGTTTAATGCATCTCTGTGATTTATTATACCCAGCTAGCAATTACACCAGTATGGTTCCATACAACCCATTTTATATAAGAACAAACTGAATCATGAGGAGCACTGGTCCTTTTCCACAATGAAAATTTAGAAAACAACAAAGTTTCCACTCAGGTCAGTCTACACAAGCTGACCTAAGTTGATACTTTTTGCAAATGCATTAAGCCCCCTTTTTAGTGATGATTGGACAACTATATATAAATTAAAGACCAACGACAAAAATTGTTAACAATCATAACTACTAGTACCATGATTTTTGGTATGCCCAAAATATTCAGGACAGTAAGAAATACATAAATATAAAGAGAACAAGTGACTAAACCTTTTATCAAATAATCCCTGGTTTTTATAAACCAGAGGAAATGCCTTCTGAAAACATTGTGGTAAAAGGAGACAATGCTGGTAACAATAAGAAATACATATATATATAAAGAAAACAAGCGACTTAACATTTTAGCAGACAACATACTAGCAATTCTTGACTTGTCCATACTGGAAGTGTTTGTGGATGATAAATGTGTCTAAGCGATGGGAACATTGTAGGAAAGGGACAAAAAAAAAATCATCACAATAATTTTCTCTTTTTTTCCAAAAATGTTTCCGAATATGTTTACAGACTTTCAAACCTTGGATTGTATGTGAAAAGGCTAATTAATCTGATTGTAAGTACTGACTAGACCTACCTCTAACAGCAAACTTTTTCTGTCTTGCAGTATAGTATACTACATGTATTTTAAAAAATAATGACAGAAAATAAGAAAATGCTCTTACAGACAACTCTTTTTCCCTGGTAGTTTTCATTTGTACATAAACCCCATTACCACACAATCCTGAGTTTTAACAATCCTTGGCAAGTTAGTCACTTTATTGAAAACACTATGGGAAAAGGAGAATATGCTGGTAACCAGCATTTTTCCTTTTCACACAATACTTTCAAACCTTTGCAAGTACAACTTTAATTGTCTGAGCCACATTTATTACCTTGTCTGCCAATGCTTTCGACTTGGAAAAGCCTATAATAAAGTTATCTGGTAAAAAGTGACAGAACAAAACCTTATTCATCTGAATGATCACATTTGTTGATCATTAAAGGTATCCATTTGTAATAGGGAAGAAAACTTTGTGGAAAAAAAGAAAAAGATTCTTGTTACCAGCATTTTCTGCTTTTGTCATTTCCTACCATATTTTCAAAAGCCTTCTTGATCAGGGTCACTAAAAAACAAAAGGAACAGTTTCAGTCTTCAAGACAGACCCAAGTGCTGAAACAAATAGTTTAACCAGAATGTCCCAGGCAATATCCATACAGTACAAATGCAAGATTAGCTTCCGTGCATTCTGATACAAGGCCTGTATTCAACAACCACTCTTATTCTTATTCTCCAGAATTCTGTAAGTTTGAAAGAAACACAATTTTTGACTGGCTGAATTGCATGATTTAGCCAATCAGAAGTTGTTTTACTTTCAAATTTTGAAGATCTTGGACAGTTGGAGAATACAACAAAGGAGGTTCTATAGTATGTTTGGTTAATACAGACCCTGATCTACACTATCCCTTAACCCTTTCCCAAACGACAAACTTTTGGACTAGACCAAATTGAAAGCATTTGCAGACGACAATTCAACTCTTGCTGAAAAGATGATTTCTGTCTATGATAAGGTAGAAAACATTGTGGGAAAAGAAGAAAATGCTGGTTACCAGCATTTTCTCCTTTTCCCACGATGTTTTCAAAAGGCTACTATTCGAGACCCCTAAAAACCAGGGATTGTTTGGGAAAGGGTTAAAGCAAACGAGGCCACTTTATGGATGCTGTGAGTTAACTCTTTTCCAAACAAGACCTGGTTTTTATGTGTCTGCAATACAAGTCTTAAGAAAACACTGTGGGAAAAGGAGAAATTGCTCGTCTATTTTGTCATTTGGGAAAGGGCTAATGGCTCACTCTTTAGCACACAATCCTGAATTTTAATGACCTAAGGAAGGCGGCTTTCGAAAACATTATGAAAAAAGGAGAACGTACTGGTAACCCGCATTTATTTCCTCTTCCTATAATGCTTTCAACCCTTTCTAGGACAGTTGTCACCCTTTGAACTAGGTTTTAATGTGTTATCAGGATATTGCTTGGATAAAGAGAGGCCCTAGTAAAGCTGTGTGGAAAAGAGTTACTCGTAGCAGTTTATTGACTTTTAACTCATTACCACACGACAATATTTTAGACTGGTGCAAATTGAAAGCATTTGCAGATGACAAAATAAAAGTGCCTGAAAATTTGAAATCTGTTTTCTGAAGGGTACAAAACATTGTTCCTATTTTTGACGACCCTGAGAAAGAAGCCTTTAGAAAACATTGTGGGAAAACCTTGCTAGAAACAAAGTTTAGTTTTTTAATTGCATTTATTTTGTTGTCTACAAATGCTTTCAATTTAGACCAGTCTAGAAATTTGTTGTTTAATAAAGGGTTAAAATGTCTGTTTCCTCTAATGGACACTCTAGGGATTAAAAGTCCAAAATAAAAAGAGCGTTAGAAGATTTCAAAGTAAAGATGTGTACTGCTTTCTCGAACATTTCAGCCATATTTCTGTTTGTCATGCTCCACTTCCATTTTCCTTCTCAGAATCTCAGCATTTTTCTCTTGAATTTGCTTGATCCTTTTGTTCAGAGCTTCATCCTGGCCTGAAACATTAATCTTAAATCATAATGATAAAAATAATGATGAATTGGTTGTATGGTGTATGATGCCTTTTTCAAATTATTTCAGTTATATTGCAGCTGCCAGTGCACCTATCCATACTTTCTTTTTTTACCAGAACTCTGCAAGCTACTGGCCACTTTCTCACACAACCATCGTTGAGACAATGGTCAGTCGTGGGAAAGGAAAAAGTCCCACAGCAAAGATTATTATCAATCCTCTGGGAACAAGAGCTTCGCAAAGCGGCGCATATACGCCCGAAGGGGCTTGTCAGTGAAATGAGTTGAAATGACCGAAGAGCCATGAATGAAGAGTTGGTAATCTCCATGATATGTGAAAAATATTAAAGGGCAATAGCTAAAAAAAGAAGGGTGGCACAGTTACAAATTTTGTGAATTGCTGTTCTCCACAAGGTGTTCTATCAGTCTTGAAAGGTTCAAGATCATAGCTTTTATATTTTAGAAATTATGGCCCAGACGAAAATTCAAAGAGAAAACTAACTAAGGGCAATAACTAAAAAAGAAGGATGGCAGAGTTACGGTTCTTGTGCAGTGCACTTCTTCATAATGTGTTCTATTAGTCTTTGAAGTTTCAAGATGATAGGTTTTAATGTTTGGGAGTTATGGCCTGGACAAAAATTCGAACTGAAAATTAACAAAGGGCAATAACTAAAAAAATAAAGGTCGCAGAGTTATGGTTCATATGCACTGCACTTCTCCATAATGGGTTCTATCAGTGAATGAAGTTGCAAGTTATCAGCTTTTATAGTTTCGAAGTTATGGCCTGGACAAAAATTCAAACTGAAAATTAATAAAGGGCAATAACTCAAAAAATAAAAGTGGCAGAGTTATGTTTCATGTGCAATGCACTTTTCCACAATGTGTTCTATCAGTGAATGAAGTTCCAAGTTAATAGCTTTTATAGTTTAGAAGTTATGGCCTGGACAAAAATTCAAACTGAAAATTAACAAAGGGCAATAACTCAAACAATAAAAGTGGCAGAGTTATGTTTCATGTGCACTGCACTTCTCCAAAATGTGTTCTATCAGTGTATGTAGTTTCAATTTGATACCTTTTATGGTATGGAAGTTATGGCCTGAAAAAAAAAACCAAAGTGGAAAGCTGGTTATTTCAGAAATCAAGGGCAGATAATTTTGGAACGCAAACAACGATAAAAATTCTAAGACCCAGGTGCACAACTAGACATCATGGAGATTCATTGTGGCAAGTTTCAAATAATTCCGATGAAAACTGTAGGAGGAGTTGCACACACAAGAAATTGCCAACGGACGGACGGATGGACGCACGGACGACCAGGGGTATAACATAATACGACCCTTCGGGCGTATAAAAATTGGTCCAGCCAGACACTGATGACCCCTGTTCTTAAGTCCTGCATACTACCGACTGAGATACAGGGCTTACCAGAGTACTGGTAATGAGTTGAATGCAAAAGTCCTGGCATTTAATGTACTATTTTGTTTGAAGTTTAACTCAGTTTCAACAGTTTAGGCCATAATTATCACAGGGGTCAGTGCACCTATGCATTAGTTTCCTGGCTTTCTCACATCGGTACCAACACAACTTTTTTCCAAACCACCAATTTCTCACATGCATCAGAGGTAAAAGACGAAAAATTGCTGCAGAGAAAGTCTGCCTCAACCAGGTTGCAAACATGAATCACACATGCTAACCACTTAGGTACTAGCCTCGGTAATAGTACTGCAATAAATCTTAAAAGGCAGGCCTCTAAACATTTTAAACAGCTTTTTCTTTCTTTAAGCCAATTACTACAGCCTTAATGTCAATTATTTTACCACCATCATCATACCTTTCTCTTGTTTCTCTACCTTGTGATGTTTTCTGCTAGAGCTGTGTTTCCTCTGATCATTCAGCTTCATTCTCTTGCCACCAGGAGAAGGTGATCTGTCATGGTGGCGTTTACTTTTAGAATCTTGAGATCTTTGATTGTTTGTGGATAGTTTTGTGGATGCACCAATCTCTATGCCCAGTCTCTCATAAACTGACTTTCTTGGGTTTTCCAAGTCTGAGCCCTCCGAGTCTTCAAAGGGAGTATAAAATCATTTGTAAACCCTTTGCCAAACAATCCCTGGCCTTCACAATCCTGTAGAAGAGTCCTTTTAACCCTTTACCAAACAACAAATTTATAGTCCGATCCAAATTGAAACCATTTGCTGACAACAAGATAACTGTGACTGAAGAATCGAAATACGATTTGGGAAGAGTAGAAAACATTGCGGAAAAAGGAAAAATGCTGGTTACCAACATTTTCTCCTTTTCCCACAATGTTTTCCAAAGTCTTCTTTCTAAAGGGCGTCAAAAGTAGGGATTGTGTGGTAATGGGTTTAAAACATTGTGGGAAAGGGAGAAAATGCTGGTAACTAGCATTTTCTCATTTTTCCACAATGTTTTCTACCCTATAAAAGAAAGATTGCACCATTTGAACCACATTATAGTTTTTGTCTGCAAGTGCTTTCAATTTGGACAAGGCTAACATTTTGTCATTATGTAAAGGGTTAACCCTTTACCAGACAACAAGATTCAAGACTAGTCAAAATTGAAACATTTTCAGATGACATCTTGTGTTTTGCTCATATAATGGGTTTAATCTTATTACAGTAGAAAACATTGTGAAAAAAGGAAGATAAACTGGTAACTTTCAGTCTTTTCTCCATTTTAACGGTGCTTTCAAAATTTCTCATGGTATTTCCAAAAAAACTTTTCCTGGGGGGTCATTAAAACACACTTATTTGGTAAAGGCTTATGCTCAATAACTGTATAACTTTTGATAAAACTGATTACAGAATAGCAGATCAAACTCAGTCTAAACAGATGTGTTAACTCTTTACCAAACAACAATATTATAGGCTGGTCCAAATTGGAAGCATTTGCAGATGACAAAATAAATGCGACTGAAAAACTGAAATTTGAATTGGGAAGGGTAGAAAAGATTGTTGGAAAAGGACAACATGCTGGTTACCAGCATTTTCTCCTTTCCCCACAATGTTTTCATAAGGCTTGTAACTCAGGGTCGTTAAAAGTAGTGATTGTGTAGTAAAGTGTTAATCATGTTCTACCTACTTTCTAAAGGTCTTCAGTGGCATGATGGTGAAGGTTCAAACTTACTTGATGTTATATAATAACTTTTGTCCAGTTTGTGTTTTCTTTTCAACAATCCAATAATCTAAAATGATGATGGAAAGTTTTGATTTTTTTTCATAGAAAAACTGTAAAATATAAAACAAGCTCCAACACAAATCAGTCTTTGGTTTCAGTTCTTTTTCATGAAACTTACCCGTCTCATAAAATACATCACAGACCTACGCACAAATACTTTCTCCTTACCTTGATTATATGTAACTTTAACAACATGCTTTCTTGACCAGTTACTGTTTTCATCTTCTGATCTATCCCCAGTGTTCTTTTTTCTTTCTCCTTTCCTGAGTTTTTTATGTTTGCGTTTAGTTCTTAAGTTGCCTCTTTCATCATCACTAGAATGTCCAACCTGAATAACAAGTCTTTCAGTTTTGGCAGAATTATCAAGTTTACTTACTCGTGGTTGGGAAACATTTATATCTAGCAAACTTGGAATGTTAGGTTTGAGACTATTCCCTGACACAATATTGCTAACACGACCCCCAGCGACAATACTGCTTACACTACGATGGCTCTGCCTTTCACTATCACTGTCAGAACTTAACTCTTCAAATACAGGTTTTCTCTTAGACTTTTCTTCCAAGAATACCATTTTTCTGTTACCATGCTGCCTCTCTCTCACAACATCATCAAATTTGTGTTTTCTATCACTCTTACGTTTATCACTTTTGTCTTTACCAGTATCATGTAAACTAGATCTATCACCATCACCTCTGTCCACTCTCTTTTCTTTTTCTCTTTCTGAGTTCCTTCTTCTTTCTCTTTCAAGTTGTTTTCTCCTCTGTCTTTCTCTTATAATATCATCAACATCTCTAGAGGCTCCAGATTTTTTATTTCTCCATGTTCCACTTTCAGAATCACTACTCATATCACTTAAACCAGACACACTTTTTTCACTACTTGATTCAGAATCTGAACTAGATGACAAATTTGCTATTTTCTTCAATTTTTCCTCAATGCTTATCCGTCTATCCCTACTGGAAGAATCCCCCTTCATTCCCTTGATATCTTTGTGTCTATCTCTATTCAAATTCAAATTCCTATCATCTCTTTTCTTTGTTTTCTGTCTGTCTAAATCTGTACTAGATTTTGAAAGTTTTGAGTCCTTATCTTTTTTTACAACAAAGTTGTCTGCACTCTTACTGTATTTTGGGCTAGATTTACTTCCTGTGTCTTTTTCCTGCAAAGTTTTTGAGCCAGACCTTTTCTTTCGTTTCCTATCATCCTTAGGAGAAACTGATCTGGAATTTGATCTGTGTCTGTCTTTTAAATCGTTAGTGAACTTACTATCATTTCTTAAAGACTTTGCATATTTGTCATTTATTGGCTTATCATTAGTTTTATAGTTCCTCAAAGTCTTAATGTCATGCCTATCATTTCTATCTTTTCCCTCTGAATCCTTTCTTTTTGATTTCTTACTCTCGTCAGATTTCAATTCTGTAATTTGTTTAAAGTGTCTAATCTCTGAAGTTTGTCTTGAGCTTTTGTTTTCTTTATTATAGCTTTCATACCTGTGTTCAATATGTTTGCTATTCTGGTTATTGTTTTCTACTTCATTTTTAGGTTGGACTTTATCTTTTCTAAACACACCATCTCTTCTATAATTAGCAGCATCAAATTCAGGATCTGCTTCTATAACTTCTTTGTCCCTTATGGGAGATACAGAATGATGAATCATTTTTCGCTTTGGTGTTCTATATTGTTCTAACTCATGTCTTGGAGACCGAGCTCTTTTCGAAGATGGGTAAGATGACCTTCTTGGAGAAATTGACTTTTTTCTGCCACTTTTTCTATATGTTTTATCTGAATGATTAGCTTTTCTATCACTCACTGGGTATTTCTCTCTATCTTTAAGATCACTTGTTCTTTTTGTTTTATCTGAGGGGCTGACAGACGATTGTTTCTTTCTACCTTTTTTATTCTCTAATAACTTTGGCAAGTCTTGTTTATTAATCTTTTCTTTATCCCTTCCTGAGGATACCCTTTCAACATTTCGATCTGTTTTACCTTTGGACTGTGTTGAAGATGATGATGATGATGATGCTGATGATGATGAAGCTGATGATGAAGATGAAGATGCTGAAGATGATGATGATGCCGATGATGATCTAGATCCTGAAGAACTGGGAGATCGAGACCGTGAATGTGAGATGCTCTTTGAAATATCTTTTTTGTCTTCAGTAACAGCCTTTTTATCTTCGACATTTGTTGGTTTATCACTTTTTGTATCTTCTGTTTCACTTTCATGATTTACAGTATCACTTTCTAGTCCTGATGAATTGTCAGATGCTATACTGAACTTTGGTTTTTCCTCAACAGACCAATTTGACTGTCTTGTATTATCTTCCATGTCCGAGTCTGATTCATCGCCTGAGTCAGCTTTTTTCCTTCTTCTGTTAAACCTGCTAAATGAACTGTAAGAGTTGGATACACTATCCTCCTGCCTAACATCAGCAGTAACATTTTCTACTGAAGTTGATGTAACCTCTGAGTCTGAAGTTTTGTCAGCTTCTTTATCACAGTCTTGGACATCACCAGTTGTATCATGACTAATACTAACATCACTGTTAACTGTAGTGATGTCTTTAATTTCATGTTTAGAGTTTTCATTCTGCTCATGGACATCACATTCTTTCTCCATCGTGCCATTCCCCATAGATTCAGTGGTTGCTAATTTCACAGCTGTATCTTCCAAAGTTTTTTCACTAAAAACCTCAGTATTATCATAGTTTTCTTTCACTTCAGAGCCATTATTGTCATTTTCTTTTTCCACATAATTCTTGTCCTGGAGACTATCCTGGTCTACCTTATCTGAGGTCTCAACTTTTAGCTGCTGGTCAGTTTCACATAAAGACATATCAATATGAAAGTCATTTTCTGTATTTTCTTCTGTTTCATCTTCACCCATGTTTTCCTCATCATTATCTCCTGCAACATCTTCATCATTGTCTGTTGCCATGGGTTCAAAATCATCTTCAGAATCTGTATCATCATCATACCGGCTGAACTTTGAATTATCTATGAAAATAAAAAGGGTTAGAAAATTCCATTGTTTTAAAATTCTTTCCAATATCGACCCTTGTACAAATACAAAAAGCTTATCAGAAGTAGAACATTTACGCAGCTTTTAAATCATTTATATTTAAAATCAGCTAGTACCTTTGAAAAAATGTTGTGAAAAATACTGGTATCTTCAGGTAAGCATAACTAGATGCAATGGATATTGTGTTATACCTTAAGTAGTGTATGTACGAGGGGTGTTCGAAAAGTTTCGGGACAAGTGCCGCCATTCTTTTATATTTTGATATTTCTTAATGAATTTTTCGGTAATGATAGCTACAACCATATTCTATAGTTTGGATGAAACAAATAAACGAAGATACAAGAAACGCGTGATGTATTGTCACCATAGCAACGTCAAGTCGACGTGAGCGGGGCACCTTGATGCACCAAATAAAAGGTTTGTCTTTACAAACGTCTGAAATAGTCATGGTTATTCAAAATACTCCACGGTATGCTCAGTGCGCCTCTGATGCCTATGTACGCACGAATTAAAACATTTTTTGAAGTCTGATGATGAAATGTTCCTTGTACATTCCCTGACCACAACGGGAAAGTCATCGACGTCGTCGAAACAGTGACCGCGTCAGTAACGCTTGATAGTGGTGAATGACACGATACGAGTCCGGGGAGTATTGTGGATGCGCAATATTTAGTGTTACTCTATCTACCAGCAGGTACCTTCTTGGTAGTTGATAAAGTATTAGGTGTGGCGTTGTTGTGATGTAAGTAGAATGTGCCTGGTTCTTTTGGTTGTTTCTCCAATACAGCCTGGTCAACTCATGTCGGTGCAGGTGCACCTGAAACGAGCTTATGGTTGAACCTACGCATCGACATACACAACGAAATTATGTTTATGAATCAATAGTTTCACCAACCAATTCTGTCAAGATATAAAAGAAGAATATCATTTTATGTACAATGTAGTTCAAAAATCAAAAGACCGTACATTCGAGTAATACTGTGCTGTGACTGTCTCCCCAACCGGTAGTGAATGGCAGTGTGTGGCAGAGAATAACTCCGTTTATTTCAATAAAATAAAAAGTTTCACCATTGCTTTTGTAGGCGAGAGTCAATTAGATGTTTTTCCACACAGAATTGTCTGGCTTGGTCTCTGGATTATACAAACCAATCTAAGTTACATCGGCCGTGATAATGAATACTAAGAACCTGTCGCCACGTTCTCTGTACTGTTTCAAGAAAGCCTTACTGTCGGCGATTCACTGTAGCTTTTGATGGCAGGTAGTAGACGGGGCACCCTGCGACCGAATACTTGTCATACACAATTCAAATACATACTGGAGTGCTTATTGTGATCGATACTTGCAATTAAAAAGAAGTTATTTTGTGAAGTGACGTCAAGGTGCCCCGCTCAAGTCGACTTGACGTTGCTATAGTGACCATTCATCACGTGTGGCGTACATCTTCGTTTATTTGTTTCGATTAACCTATAGAATACAGTTGTAGCTATCACTACCAAAAAAATAATTAAAAAATCTTAATAAATAAAAGATTGACGCCAATCGTCCCGAAACTTTTCGAACACCCCTCGTATTTGAAATGATGTTGAAAACCATGTTAAACACAAATGTTTCTCTCGTTTTTTGGTTGTTTCACTGTCTCCCATTACATGCACATTAACTCTCTACCACAAAACAAAAGTTTGAACTGGTCCAAAGTATAACAATTTGCAGATGAAAAATTGAAGGTGAATCAAATGATGAAACAAGTGCTTAAAAGATTCATAAAAGCTGAGAACAGCTTCTATCATGATTTTTATCAAAAAGAAAAGATTATTTCATGCTTTCTGGTACGATATCCAGAAATAGCAGTGAAAGTATTTTTTGATCTTACACTGGTACAACCAGTGAAAATACCAATTTTCATGTTCTTGTTGCCTAGGTTAACTGCATGTGCCTCGCAACCAGATGGAAATATGACGTCATCTACTTTAACATTTTTCGCGCTTGAATATATATTGTAATACATTGCTATGCTGGAGGGGTATGCCACTGGGAATAATGGAAAAGAACTGTACCGGATTTTGATAAAACTCCTCCCAGAAAGGGTTAAAAGCATGAAATAAATAGAATATCTGATTTTTTCAGTGAAAGATCGAAATTTATTTCATCAAGTGGACACCATCAGTAATATTTTCACAAGTGGCACAGCTGATGGTGTTCACAGCTCAGAAGGTGATAAGGATGATCCAATGCAATAAGTTTCTTTGTTATCATGTACATGTATTACCTCTGGGTTTTGGTGAAGAGGAGCTTTGACTACTTGTATCTGCCATGCCCCATTTATCCTGTGGACGCAGCAGTAATGGCCTCTTTTCCTGACCCTTCTTCTGTCTTCCCTCCTCTTCTGGAATTTCAGTCTGCATTAATACAGGTAATATAACAAGTTATTGTGATCAAATGATATCTTTGACAGAAACATTATATGCCTTTTTCTCATAACTTTGTAAACCAAACTAATATTTCCAAGCCATCAAAGAGACAAACATGATAGTATAGATATAATTCAGACTTATCAATAGACAGGGAAAGAGTCAGAACTCATCTTTGGATGGGAAAAGTGCATTTAACCTGTTTTTTTCATAACAAAAGTATCTTCAAATAGATTTGATTACAACCAGAAACTGACCAGGTGATTTTTTCCGAATTTCGAGAATCATTTAAAAAGAAACCCAGTTATTCCAAATGTAGTAAAATTATGTCATACAGTGGGTATTCCTGAAGGTCACAGCCTCTACACTTATCTCAGATGTATTTTCTGTGTCATACTTTGAATTCATGAGCACTTAGTGTAATTATATATGTGATTTCATTTATTTGTTCATTTTATTTTATTTTCCATGTACATATCTACATATAAATTTAACTTCTTCCCCAGTTGAGTTGATCTGCTATTCTCCATGCTGGTAACTACCGGTAACTGCTTTGTGCCAGAAAATATTCAACATAATTAGCTCTTTATAACATTACTCAAAACATACGGCAGATTACAGAGGGCCCCTATCAACATGTCATTAATGATTTTAGCTGTCTTGTCAGACTGGTAAAGCAAAAAAATGGGTGGACATTTAGAACATGTGTTATGATGGTGTGAAGGTAAACTAGTCCTGAAATTACTATTCATACAAAATTTTAGTTGTTTTTATTAATAAATTTATCAGCAAAGCTTTACTTAAAAAAAAAGAACATATATTTTGGTCCACCATGTGCATGTATTGACAATGTTGCTAGCTTTTATGCTACACATGCAAATGGAGCTAGGTTTTCTGCAATATTCTTTTGATAAAGGTATGCCATGCCACAAGTGTCCCATACTATCTTCATCGTAGCATTACATGCATGTGTTACATTAGTCTGACTCTTAGTATGCGACCCTCCGTAACCCATTTTTTTTTTTCAAAAAACCTCCTACATCAAAAACTAAACTGGCCTTTCCCAAATTGTTTCCTTGCTAATTCTATTTAGAATAATATCTTATATTAAAAAGTATTCTGGTAACTTGCACAGATCTTCTAGCTTAGCCTTAATGGCAGTACAATATATATGGAAATTTTCATTCCTGGACCACATGACATCAGATGGTTGTCTCTCATTTGGTTGTTTGCTTCTCTGCCACATACCTTTTTTTTTAATGTTTTCTACACAGGGTTATTTTTTGCAGCATCTGCATGGTACATCATTGTATTTGGTTACATCATTTCTATTTCTGTAAGTTATCGTTTACTCAGTACTACCTTCTGATGGAATGTGTCCTCTTGTAGTAGAGATCATTTCGGGAGAAAAAATGGCAAAGAATGACTTTGTTGTAGAAAGCAATTTCTCCATTTGTGAAAGATGTATGCATGCAATAAACATAATCCTTTCAAATACCTTCAGTTAAAATGTATCACATTCACTTTTGTCAGCCGCAGATGCTCTAAATGTTGCCAAATCTATCGAAGCTTGTCAAAAGGGTTAAAGTATGCTTTTTCATAAACGTCTGCTGTAAATTAGTGTCTGGGGTAATCTACTAATGCAGTATTAACCTCAAAAATGGCTTACTTGTATAACAATAAGAGCACTTTGTTGCTGAAGAGGTGGTGGAAAAGTATTCATCTCTGGCTGAAACTTAGCATATCCTCTTCCACGACCTCGACCCCTCACAAACCCTCGACCCCTGAAGCTTCCCCTCCCTCTATTGAGATATGGAAGTTGTTGCTGATGCTGAAGTTGTTGTTGTTGTTGAAAGAAAGCATGCTGCAGCTCTGCAAAATCTGGATCTATGTCTTCCACTTGTTTATGTTCCAAAAATGGTTCAACAGTTGGTGGGTGTTCAAAGAACGGTTGTATTGGCTGTAGAAATTGAAAATAAAAACATCAACAGGGGAAAAAGGTAAATCTATGCCGCGCTTTCCATCTTGGGTGTAAGAAGACATAATTCAATAGAATATATGCTAAAGAAAAACATTTCAAAAATTTGATTACTTTGGATTTCATGCTCTCATTAACTGAACTCTTCTATAGTTAAATAACTGTATTTCACTTTGCTTGTACTCAATAAATTGCAATGGAAGCACTGATATGTCTTCTTTAACCCTTTACCAAACAACAAATTTTCAGACAGGTCAAAATTGAAAGCAATTGCAGACTACAAGATAAGCATAACTCGAAAATTAAAATTTGTTTTCTGGGGTAGAAAACATTGTGGGAAAAGGAGAAAATGCTGTTAACCAGCATTTTCTCCTTTTCCCACAAAGTTTTCAAAGGCTTTCTCTTTCAGGGTTGTTAAAAATCTGCATTGTGTGGTAAAAGGGTAACTCTTTACAGCAAGACAAAATAGCAGACTTGTCTAAATCAGAAGTACTTGCAGACAACAATTTAAACATGGATTAGATGATGGAGTTCGTCTTTGATAGGGTAGAAAACATTGTTGGAAAAGGAGAAAATGTTGGTTACTAACATCTTTTGCCTTTTTCAAGAATGTTTTCAAAGGACTTCTTTTCAGGTTGTTAAAACTGTGGAGGCTTACGGTGAAATGCTTAATTGAAACCAATGAGTGAAAACATAAAAGTTGAACACACATACATCAATTGTTTAACCCATTACCACACAATCCCTACTTTTGATGCCCCTGAGAAAGAAGCCTTTTGAAAACACTGTGGGAAAAGGAGAAAATGCTGGTAACCAGCATTTTCTCCTTTTCCCACAGTGTTTTCTACCCTTCCTAGAGCAATTTCTATTTTTGAGTCACCTTTATTTTGTCGTCTGCAAATGCTTTCAATTTGGACCAGTCTAAAATTTTCTCGTGTGGTAAAGAGTTAAACCTTTTATTGACAGATGTTGTAAAACTTAAAGCATTACAGCACTGTCATTACAAACATACTTACAACAGCTGGCTGCTGTACTGTGCTGACAACCTGTATACCCTGTGGTTCATCCTTCTACAAAAGAAACAATTATCCTTATAACTCTTAAGTCAATGGTTAACCCATTACCACACAATCCCTATTTTTGACATCCCTGAGAAAGAAGCCATTGGAAAACATTGTGGGAAAAAGAGAAAATGCCGGTAACCAGCATTTTCTCCTTTTCCCACAATGTTTTCTACCCTTTACAAAACAAGTTTCAAATATTCAGTTTCTTTTATTTTTTGTCGTCTGTAAATGCATTTGCAGATGACAAAATAAAAGTGATTTTTTTTTTGTCTCTGCATGGATAGAAAATACTGTGGGAAATGGAGAAAATGCTGGTTAGCAGCATCTTCTCTTTTTCCCACAAGATTTTTGAAAGTTTTTCCTCCAAGGGTCATGAAAACCAGGACTTGTTTGGTCAAGAGTTAAGTAACATAACTTTAAACTTAACCATTTCCCACACAATCCTGAGTTTTAAAAATCTCAAGAAAAAATGCTCTTGAAAACATAGTGGGAAATGGAGAAAATGTTGTTTTCCATGCTTTCAAAGGAAATTCTTTCAATTTGACTTGTATTTGATTTATTGTTTGCAAATGCTTCAAATTATAAAGGCTTAGTTAACATATATACAGATTGGAAACATGTGACATTCAATGAGAAAAAAAAACTAAAACTTTCAAACTCAGAACAAATACTCACAGGTTTTATGGTTGCCAATGCAGCCAGTCTTAGAGCTTCAATATCGTCCTGCAATGTAAGAGAGCAAACCTAATGAGTGGGTTGGCAGAAAAATATACAAGAGAAAACTTGACAATTGGTCACAAATAATATCTGTTGAAAAATATTTTACATCCTTTACTCTTTACCACACAAGAAAATTTAGACTGAAGCAAATTGAAAGCATTTGCAGACGACAAAATAAGTTTGATTGAAAAATCAAAATTTGGTTTGGAAAAGGTAGAAAACACTGTGGGAAAAGGAGAAAATGCTGGTTACCAGCATTTTCTCCTTTTCCCACAGTGTTTTCGAAAGGCATCTTTCACAGGGTTGTTAAAAGTCGGGATTGTGTGGTAAAGAGTTAACATTTCTTTATTCTTTATCTAAAATTTTCATTTGAGTAGGAAAAGCCTTATTCAATTTTTCAAAGAATTCTATTTAAGCTTTCAAAGTAAAGTAATAGCTCTTTTTCTAGAGAGTATTAAACAAAAAAAAAAATCTTTTTTTTTTTCAAAGAAGTCTTTTTTAAAATTTCAAGATTAACTCAATACTTTTTTATCAAAATTTTCATCACAGTATTAAAAAACTTCCATTTTCTTTTTATACAACTCTTTTTAAAAGTTTCTTATTTATTGTTCAAAGATACTTTAACAATCATTCTCAAAATGCATTATCATCATTCTCTAATCTTTACCTTTAAAATCAATGTTAATTAAACAAATACTGATTTTTCGTAAACATATAAAACTAAGATCTCAAATCAATTGAAATCTAAATTTGGTAAAGTAACACAAAAAGTGGAAAAGATTAACATTTCATTATTAATTAGAAATAATTACAATTTGTTTGGTTACTAGAAGAGAAATAAGTTTATAACATATTCTGCACATGCGCGTAACGGCTTGGTAGATGATCTTATAAGGCTTTACAAAAATAAGGATATATTTATATTGGACAAATAAATAGATCTCAAACACCAAAAAAGCTGGTAAAAACAATGTAACAACAACTTCAACTATGTCCTTAATTGTGCATGTTTTGATCTTATTCAATCAAGTGCAGGACCATATATTTGTTCCCTGTAATTGGTCAGACTACAACATAAAACTGACATAATTCCCTGTGTACACCTTCACTTTACATCCATCAGCTGTCTCCCACTTAATCCAACTGAGAAAGTAGGACTGGTGCAATCTTGGCTTACGTTTATTTATAGGTTCTAGGGTGTCCCAATACCAGTTCATCCCTGGGCTTGTTCGCCCCGGTCGCTCATCAGGACTTGTTCGCCCCACACTACCTTTTGGATCTTAATGGAACAGAATTGCTATGTGACCTCTAAAATTATTAATTGTTAATTAATGCATAAAAGTACTTTGGATAAAATTAATTTATGCTTTTTTTTGTATTGAAGTCGTATTTTAAACAGAACAGAAACTTTATTAATGATTCAAGACTTGAACACACAATATCTCCGCACCGTCTCTTACGTTATCTAGCGGCCTTACAACACAGAATGAATTGAAAATCCATATGTAAATAAATCTATATATGATTTTAAATTTGATTTTTATCCTAAATGCCAGGATAAGGATGACTTCCTCTAAAGGTAATAATGGGAAGGATACCACTGATATTTTTTTCTTTTACTTTGGTTTCTTCAATAAAAGTGACGAGGATCTTTTTTGAACAGTTATATAATGTTTGGTTGAGTAAAATATAAGTGAAGAATCTTCTACGAACACCTTTGGTTGGCAGATGCTACGTTGGGACGGACAAGTCCAGATCAACGAGAAATCGGTTGGGATGAACAAGCTCGGACGAATGAGCCCAGACAAACAAGCCCAGGGACATAAAAGCCTGTTACCTATTTATTCTGTTTTCCAAAGTCAGTAAAAAGAAAACAAATAAGCCGGCTCAATCAGATCCAAGAAACTTATATAAGCAAACAGTAAAATGAAACGCTAATCAGATGTACACTCACCAGTCACCAGTTTATTTGTGGCGTGGTGAACCAAAACTGGTGAACTTACTTGTATTTCATTTCAGTTATCTTTGGTCCGTGTGCAAAACAATGAAGACGAAAGCACCCAAAATGGCTACATCATGTATTTGTCGCAGCAAATAAGCCATTTTATTATAAAATATTGTGTTTGTACATTTTTTTTTTTTCAGCTTTTTACTTCGATGTGAAAACAGATTTCATTAACTCGCAAAAACTTTACCTATACTTAGATGGCATATAAGTCGGGACACAAGAAAATGCCATGAATATATAACGTAACGAATGTATGGGAAGTAATGAAAGTATCCATATGAGTCTTGGGCAAACTACTGACAAAATGGGAACTGCCTGGACGAGAAGTTAACATGTTAAGCATCAATGTGAAAACATCATGTGTTCATCTATCTACATTATCTTTATTGAAAGCAAGACAATAAGGACGCACACTACCATATTTTTTGTTCTCTATATGTTTGTATCTATTGACGAGGAAAATATTCTTTACTGGCGTTAACATTTACAAATCGCGAAAACACATTACAATCACAGCTTAAAGCTACTGACATGGTCTAGAATTTCATCTGCATCGTCAAATATAAAATAAATAAATGCAGATGAATAAAATTTCAATATCAAACGAAATGATACGCCTGTCAATTCTGCTTAGAGGTCTTCTGTGTGTAAGTAATCGCTTTTACCTCATCTGAAGACGCCATTTTGAATACCAGGTCCGCTGATATGAACTAAATGAATTTTGGAATAATGTTCCACTAAAGTTTGTTTCGAAAACCATAATTTTTTCTAGCCTCAATCGAAAAGGTCCGATGTTAATACCTGCCATAGATGATTAATTCTACCATCATTGTGAAAAAAAAGTGAAATTCTACTAATTAGGGCTAATCCGACGGTGTTGGACATAGTCTGTAGATCTAAGTGCAATTAGATTTGTATTATTTTTATATAGACCTTGATCATTTATGCTAGGGGACACATCATATTTCTAGGCAAAAGACTAATTAAATTATCTCATTTAGGCACTTATGGGCATTCATAGACTGATTGATTGAATTTGCATTTAGTTATCGTCGGTACTGCTTTCCCATACACAGGCGACGCTCCCTGAAGGCTGTTGGTACTGACATTACGGCGGATATTGCAGATACAGGACGAAACCCATCCTAAGTTTTGTATGTTTTTTTTTTTTTTTTTTTTTTTTATGTGCTCGGTATAGAACTGTCACACAGGACTTCGGTTGAGTGTCTCATCTGAAAGGTTTTAAGTAATTTTAGATGGCCAGCCATGGGGATCGAACCTATGCCCTCATGAGATCTACGCTCTACCACCTGAGCTATGTAGGCTGGTCAGACGTTCATAGTATTAGATGACCCAAAAAGGATTTTTTGGGGAGAACCTTTGTATTGTATTGACGAAAAGGGGACAGTCAAGCTGGATTGGGGTTCTTTCCTCTTTTTTTAATTCGCAATTTTTCATATTTTCAGGTTCGCAGTTATTTTCTTTAAGCTTTTTTAAAAGCAAAACAGATCTATTCCTCCCAGTCAACCAAGCTTATGCGATAGATTAAAGTTGCTACCTTACACTTTCACTCTCGACTTCAAAAATGATAGCTGATGAAACTACAACTTTTATTCATGTCTTTTGATTCCACCATTCAATAAATCCTACTGGATTAGTTAAAATGTTATAAATACTCATGAAACTCATGATGAATATGGGGTAGATCTAGTATTCTTTCAAAAGTCCACAGTGTGTTTATGGGTTGTGTTACTTGTAAATCTTGTCTTGTATCACAAAATAAGAATTTTGACTGTTGAGGCCATGTATTGATATACAGAACTGGTTGATGAAATGATTTTTGAAAAAAAAAAAAGGAAAAAAAAAATGTTCCATTAAATTCAATCTTAAATTGTACAAATGTATAATCAAACGCAGCATGAGACATGTAAAGAAAAATAGGAAAATAACATTTGACGGAAATCTTAACAATACCAGTTCGTCTCTTTTTTTGTATTAGATGTTTTGTCCTCAAAATGATAATTAATTTATTCATACCGATGGACTAATACACAGTAGTAACGTTTAGAATTATGACAGGTTCCCGATCTTATATGCTTTACGCAGCCGGGAACAAGACACTTAATTTCATTGGTTATTTCACACAGAGGCAGTTTCAAAGGCTTAATTAAACTCTGCTGAACATAGGACAAAATCTTCCCTTCAAACTTTTGGCAACTTGTTATTGGTTTGTACATTTATATTGAAAACTCAGGTGAACTCATTGAAGTCACATCTGAATGCACTATAGTTCGTTTGTAATGCCTCAAATCGTGGGCTGGCAACAAGAAGTTTCGCCCCAAAGACGTTTTGCCCCTGGTCGGTTCCCGACCTTTCATCCCTTTATTAAACCCAAGTCGTTTCTCCTCCGAACCCTTTCTGGCTAGTTGTTTTGTCCCCCGTATCATAGAAATGTCAGAGAGAAAGAGAGAGATAGCACTGTAAGAGAATAATAATGGTTAGGTGGATTGACTGCGATCTTTTGAAAAAGAGGCCTTTTGGAAGCAATGTGTGAAAGTTGAAAATGCAAGACAGCTATAATTGCCATTTTTTCAGCATTATTTTATAACCCCTATCGAATAACTTTTGCAATTTCTGTTCATATTCATATTGTCATATGAAAGTAGTGTCAATTTGGAATTTTTAATTGTATAATTTTTTTTATTTTTTTTATTGCTTGGTCAAGAATTAAGGGAAGTTGTTGCATTATCAAACATCTAAAGATTTAAAAAAGATGTGAAACTGAATATTCATGTGTTTCATTGATTATATCTAATGACTTAATTTATCATCTGTTGAGTGTTTGTCTTAAACTACCATAGAATGTCAAAATATTTGTAATTGCATTTATTCATTCAGGTTGAGTTCTGTATTTCTACATGCACACAAAATCTGTGTGGAGATTTCAAATGTTTTTGTCACAATTGTCTCTGTACCCAGAGGCAGCCAGTCAAAAATTAAGGTCACCGTTGGGCACAGTTATCTGTATTAAAATCTAGGTCTTCAGTTGAAGGTAGTTAAGTTGAGTGCAGCAAATCCTGATGTGGTGCAGACCCAGGTTAAAGCCTAAGAATGTATGATATTTACCTTGATTGTTAGTTCTTGATAAATAGAGTTGTGTGTCAACAATGCTGCCCCAAGACATGGGTAATTCCCATAACACTTTACAAAACAATCCTTAGTTTTAACAACTTATAGATACTTTTGAAAACATTGTAAAGAAAGGAGAAAATGCTGGTAACCAGCATTTTGTCCTTTTCACACAATGTTTTCTACTCCATTACAGACAAATTTCATAAGTTGAGTCACATCTAGAATTTACGGCAGCAAATGCCCTCAGTTTAAACAAGCCTAATTTCTTGTTGTGGGGTAAAGAGTTAATCTATAGTGGAATCTGATTAATGTATGTTACATTATATGGCTTGCAACACAAGAAAACGGGCACTCAGACATTTGCCTAAAGTGTTGTCTCAGATCAGCCTGCACAGTCCGCTCAGGCTAATCCGAGACGACACTTTACGTCTAAACTAGACTTTGTGCTACACTAGACTTGTGCAAAACAGAAAATTTACATGAAAACGGAAAGTTTCGTTTCGGATCAGCCCATCGACTCTACGGACTGCAAAGGGCGATCTCGAATGGCACTTTACGCAGATGTACGAACGCCCTTTTTCACGTGTTGTATGCCATATAATGAGCATTGTTAATTCTACTTTCTGTACAAAGGATAAGGATAACTTGAACTGATTATATATGTATGTGCAAGCATTCAGTTGTGCTTGAGTTGCTTTTGCAAATAAGCTTGATGTGGGATGTGTAAGCTGATATTGTACTAATTACCATTGAAACTGGTTACCAATATTTTTTTCCTTTTCCTTCATTGTTTTCAGATGCACCTTTAAAGGGTCTATAGCAGATTATTTGGTTAAGGCTTAAAGCCGCAGTAAATCCAGTGAATAGGTATTTTTCACCATTAATAACTCAAAAATGTAGCACTGTACCAATCACTTAACACGTATATAAGATCGGAGAAAACCTGAACATGTCAGTTACTGCACTGGTTGCTATGATATACCTGTGTGAAAACGCATGGAGAAGCTCATCGACTTCAGGGACAACAGTCATCAAGACAATCTTCGTTAATGTTTGTTTATATTTAAACTAGGTGTTCGAGAACGTCAATTGATAACACATCTCACTAGTGCTATGATGTAGTAGACAGGACCACTGTTAACTCATTACCAAACAACAAAATTTTATGTTTGTTCAAATCGAAAGCATTTGCAGACGACAAAATAAAAGTGACTGAAAATTTGAAGTTTGTTTTGTGAAGGGTAGAAAACATTGTGGGAAAAGGAGAAAATGCTGGTTACCAGCATTTTCTCCTTTTCCCACAATGTTTTCCAAAGGCTTCTTTCTCAGGGTCGTCAAAAGTAGAGATTGTGTGGTAATGGGTTAACTCTTCAAATATTATGTCACTGGAGAGTTAGATTTCTCATTCTAAACCTGTTTTTTTTATTTCGATGTAGTAAACTCTTCCTGTATTGATGAGAAACAAAAAGGCGATGATCAGCCTGTATCATGTTTTCTGTTTACAATGTCGATAAACTTGGTTTTCCAAGCCTAGAATGGGGACAAAGCTATCAAGTGAATGACACTTTGTATCGACACATTGAATTATCACCTGTTGTTTATGTCACTATTTTGTCACGGCGGAGATTTACGACAAAAAGTTGGCTAATCATCAGCGACCATCGATGTAGACAAACAGATAATGCGGCGTGTTCTAGGATCTGTTCTAGTTTCAAAATTCTTTTTTCTACAATTGACTGAAACTTTTATGAACTGCGCCTTTACAATTGTTAAAGTCATGAAATCCCCATATTTTCAAATGGTGAAAATGAAATTTACCTATATTTTATAAACAGGCCTTTTTACATTTGGACACTACTTAGACTTTAATATAACAAAAATTAACTACAATTATTATATATGAAATTTGATGCTTGAACCTTTACATTCATAAAGGGAAGATGGGTATCTCAGTATCATAGTTTTTTCACACATTATTGGACAATGGTTCTATGGTTCAAGATCAGGCTGCACATACCATCTGGTTTGATCTTGATCAACACTGTCTGCAAAAGCAGCTCTCCTTTTCACCTAAAATGCTAAGGGTTGTACTTACTAAATGTCATCAGAATAGCAAACATAAAAATTTCAATATACTCTAAAAAGGCAGAAAACCTTTGTTTATATTTTGCAGAGTAGAGTAGTGGTACATGTGTCTACAAGATGACATATACAGAGTTGAAGGGGCTGTATCACCTACGAGAAACCATTGGTTCAGGTACATGGCACAATTACATCTTAGTTATTAATCTGTGAAAAGATGGATTTCATCCTCGGATACCCCAGGGTCTCCCTATTTGCTACGCTACATCGACCCTGGGACAATTGACTAATAAAACTTTGAATCAGCCGCCGAAAATCGATACTAAACGTCATACCGTACAGTACACTCGCCCATCACAAAATGATGATAGAACCAATGAAAAGCCAGCATTCGGCCAGCGGTAAAGCGAGCCGCCGAAAATCGATACGAAACGTCATAGCGTACAGTACACTCGCCCATCACAAAATGATGATGGAACCAATGAAAAGCCAGCATTCGGCCAGCGGTAAAGCGAAGGAAATTCAACTAATTGTCCCAGGGGTCGATGTAGCGTAGCAAATAGGGAACCCGGGGTATCCGAGGATGGGTGGATTTAGCCTCACAATTATTTTTACCTTGAGATCAGGCCTAACCTAAACAAAAAATGGTAATACAGCAGTAGCATAATTAACCCTTTCTTTCATAATATCAGAACATAAAGAAAATAGTGACTCTTTTCAGTAGATTTGCAACTTGATGGCCAAGCCGGTACTCCAATTGTTAGCGGGACTTGAGAAAATGGGGTTTGATTCCTGGCTCATCCAATTTTTTCCCAAAGATTGATGATAGTCATTGCAACAGGATTCATTCCACTCCCAGCACTGACTGTTGTTTTGAGGAACAGTATTTTACCCCAGTTGTTAGCGGGACTTGATAAAATGGGGTTTGATTCCTGGCTCATCCAATTTTTTCCCAAAGATTGATGATAGTCATTGCAACAGGATTCATTCCACTCCCAGCACTGACTGTTGTTTTGAGGAACAGTATTTTACCCCAGTTGTTAGCAGGACTTGATAAAATGGGGTTTGATCCCTGGCTCATCCAATTTTTTCCCAAAGATTGATGATAGTCATTGCAACAGGATTCATTCCACTCCCAGCACTGACTGTTGTTTTGAGAAACAGTATTTTACCCCAGTTGTTAGCGGGACTTGATAAAATGGGGTTTGATCCCTGGCTCATCCAATTTTTTCCCGAAGATTGATGATAGTCATTGCAACAGGATTCATTCCACTCCCAGCACTGACTGTTGTTTTGAGGAACAGTATTTTACCCCAGTTGTTAGCGGGACTTGATAAAATGGGGTTTGATCCCTGGCTCATCCAATTTTTTCCCAAAGATTGATGATAGTCATTGCAACAGGATTCATTCCACTCCCAGCACTGACTGTTGTTTTGAGGATGGGTATATTTGAAAGCAGCCAGTGACATGGAAAGAAAATTGTGTGTAGTACTGGTAAAAGAGAATCCAGGAAAGCATGGATAGCAATAAGGATAGGTGCACTGGTCGCCACGATATAACTGAAATATTGTTGAAAACTGCATTAAACACCATACAATCACTGCACTTGATAGGAAAGCTTATTTTGTCTTGATATTACAAACTTTTGCAAACATCACGCTACCTATCAGTAAATGTTGATATATAACTTTTGTTGCTCTCCTTTTTTTCATTAGGTGGATTTGCCAAAGTGAAACTGGCTTACCATTCACTCACAGGTGAAAAAGTTGCAATAAAGATAATGGATAAAAGGTCCCTTGGGGTGAGTAGGGGGATTTAATTTTCAAATGCTCCATGACAAGCTAAGCTATTTCTGTAAATATTGTTGAATAAACAACTTCTGTACATGACAACAAAGTCATAAACTTGTCCAAGTTCAAAGTATTTGCAGACAACAGATCAAATGTGGCTTGAATGGTGCAGGCTGTCAGTAATAGGAAGAAAAATGTGAAAAATGGAGGTTACCAACATTTCTCCTTTTTTCCACAAAGTTTTCAAAAGTCTTGAACTCTTCTTTCAAAAGGAAGTTGAAGGATTGTGTAGTAGAGCATTCAGTTAACCCTTTACTCATTTCATAAGGCATTTCTGTGGTATCTCTAATTGACCCTAAATAACAGTAAGGATGAAGCCATTTCTTATGTGTATATGACAACTTTTGATAGTGTAGAAAACATTGTGGCAAAAGGTGAAATTGCTCGTGACGACCAATTTCACCTTTTGCCACAATGTTTTCCAAAGGCTCCTACAAGCAATGCATAGAAATGAGTATCTATGGAGTAAAGAGTTAACCCTATGAAAAATGATGGAAGTGAGACTTAGATTTAATATGATGGCTGAAACTCCTGGGTTTAGTTCTTCAGACAGGGAGAAATTCATCTCATGATGAGTAATATACCACCCATCATGCTTTGTTTTATGAGATAATATGTCTTGCAGATATGATACACAACATCCATCCATATCAGCTACTGTTCAAACTTTTTGCCAAACAATAAAATTTTAGTTTTGCCCATATTTCAAATGACTTGCAGATGAAAAATCAAAGGTGGCTTAAATGAAAAAAATTGTCTTTGTCCTCACATTAACTCATTACCACACAGTCCCTACTTTTGATGCTCTTGAGAAAGAAGCCTTTACAAAACGTTGTAGAAAAAGGAGAAAATGCTGGTAACCACCATTTTCTTCTTTTCCCACAATGTTTTCTGCACTTCACAAAACAAAATTCAAATTTTCAATCACTTTTATTTTGTCATCTGCAAATGCTTTTGACTTGGACAAACCTAAAATTTTGTCGTTTGGTAATGAGTTAACTGTCAAGACACCTTTTTTTTTTTTTAAAGTTAAGTTACTGAGATGAGTTTTATCTACAAAATGCTTAAACTTTTCACTTCCCCCCTTTTAAATTCTATGATTGGGGATCTCTTCCCTCTTTCACACCTTACCCTTTCGAGAATGAGGTTATCCTGAATGCAAAACTATGGGTTATAGACACCAAATGGTTTATTGCAGGAAGACTTACCTCGAGTGAAAACGGAAATAGCAGCAATGCAGGACTTATGTCATCAGCACATTTGTAAACTGTTCCAGGTGATTGAAACAGAGGACAAGTTTTTCATGGTCTTGGAGGTAAACGTATCTTGTCTATTTTCTGATTGAGGCTCACCATACGAAAAGATTTTAGATGTGTCGTAATTGAGAGTAAGGCAGATTCACAAATTGCACATGGATCCATTGATGGGATTTATCATTAAACTCTTTCCCAAACATGCCCTGGTTTTTAAGTGTCTACAGTACAAGTCTCTAGAAAACACTATGGGAAAAGGAGAAATTGATCATAACGAGCAATTTCTCCTTTTCCCACAGTGTTTTCTAGCCTATCAGAAAACTTTCTGCCATTCTCATCAAATTCAAAATTGTCATCTGTAAACACTTTGAGTTTGGGACAGTCTAAAATTTGTCATTTGGGAAAGGGTTAAAGGATAGGAAACGTGGGAAAAGGAAGTAATTCTGGTAAGCAGTATCTCAACCTTTTCCCATGATGTTTCCAAAAACCTTCTTTAGGTTGCTGAAGACTAAATCATCAGGAAAAGCTTTAAGTCTTATTTCTTTGCTGTATTTGTTTCTTTGGACTGTGAATTGATTTCAAAATTCATTACATAAATGGTTTGATTTAGAAATGATGTCCTAAATCAAACCATTTACGTAATGTACAATACAAATGAACTTACCATATACTCATTTTGTTATTTTCTGCACTGGTTTAGAATAAATCTTTTCTTGTGGTAGAGCAGCACATTACATATATTTTGTCCACTATAATATAACCATTCTTTTCTGAAAAGTGCTATTAGCATTGATACAAATCTCATTTATGGTTTGACACTCGGACAGCATTACCTTTAAAGTAGCGAAATGAAAGGACTTGTAGATACATAATGAGAAAATTCTTTGTCTTACAGTATTGTCCAGAGGGAGAGTTGTTTGACTACATAGTTGCCAAGGATAGACTAGAAGAGGACGAGGCAAGGATATTTTTTCGTCAAATTGTTGCTGCAGTTGGTTATATCCACAACATGGGATATGCTCATAGAGATCTGAAACCTGAAAATTTGTTGTTAGATGAAGAACAGAATTTAAAACTGATTGATTTTGGATTGTGTGCTAAACCCAAGGTAAGCTTGGTATTCCAGGACAGACTTTTTCTCAGATTCATGAATTTGCTTTGAATCATATAATACTTCGTCACTCAACCCAGGCATATTAGAATTATAACTAAAGCCGCAAATTCAGCAGCCCGTGTTAGAAAAATTTCTTTTCCTCATTATTATCATTTTTACATCACTTTTACAGAATAAATGAAAATATGAGGGCTGTTCGAAAAATTCATGTAATTTTGTTGTAAAAACCACATTTTTTGGTATTTACAGCTAAACTCTTGCCTATAATAGAATGAAGGTATTGTAAACTTGATGTAAAAATTTTGCAGTTTTAAAACATTTGTAACGAAATAAATGTATAACCATAGGAACCCATGTAACATGCATTGCCAGGCTCTGATTTTTTTCTGATTTCAAACATACTGTTATGTGTAAAACAAACATTTTAAAGAGTCTGAAAATGGCATCAATTATACAGACGTGCTACCAGGGGTGTAATTCAATCCTTCAACTGTGGTATCAAGTCATATTTAACATGTTGGCCTCGAGACACAGAAATTGAAAAAATGTGTGAACATTAAAGGGCATCATGTAGAAAAGGTACCCAGATAGATTGACTTGTGATAACATTTAGCTTATTTATTCATATCTGGAGCCCGGCAATGTACATTCACATGTCTTGTGTAATCAGTTGTTGAAAATGTTTCTCCATATGTATTTAAATGAAATTTGCAGTAGTTTTCATATATAGATAAATGAATATGTATACCTAATAATATAAAGGTAATTGGTCTCCAATATAAAGGTAATTGGTCTCCTAGTTCCATTTTTACAACAAAATTCTTCTAATTTATCAAACAACCCTCATACATGTAAAGAATGAGCATTGACACTGTCTCTAACCCAGTCTCTCCACATAAAGTTATTTCCATTGGAGAAATTCTATCACATAAACAGATCTGATCCCATCAGTGAAGTGATACAAAAACTGAGTTCTGACTCTGAAATTTTCTTACAGGGCGGAATGGAAAATCATTTATACACATGTTGTGGAAGTCCTGCATATGCAGCACCAGAACTGATCTCAGGAAAAGAATATTTGGGAGCTGAGGTCTGTACATATAAAAAAATTGATTTTGTTATGTTAATCCTTTACCACACAATCCTAACTTTGAACACCCTTTAAAAAGAACGTTTTTGAAAACATTGTAGGGAAAGAAGAAAATGCTGGTAACCAGCATTTTCTCATTTTCCTACATTATTTGCCGGCCTATCAAAGACATGTCGTCTGTTAAGCTATAAATTCAACCTGTCATCTACAAACACTTCAAATGTGGTGGACTTCAAAATTTTGTCATTTGGTAAAGAGTTAAAATACTGTACATGTTTATATATGTTTTTATTTTTCCAGCATTCAACTGTTGCTAAAATTGAGGTTAAAAAGATGTCCATACTTTGTTACAGGTTCATGTTGTAACACTCATGTCAGTAGAATACACTCTGCTAGTATCGTTTTTGTCATGACATATACCATATAAAAAGTTTGCTGCAAATGGAGAAATTACTTGAAACAAGTTCTAGTATATGTAGTTTCTTATGTACATTACGTCCATTTTTAATCCAAACAAGCCCTGGATTTTACGGCCCTGGATTTTATTACCCCGGGATAAAAGCCTTTAGAGAACATTGCAGGAAAAGGAGAAAATGCTGGTAACCAGCATTTTCTCCTTTTCCCACAATGTTTTCTACCCTGATATAAACAAATTTCACTTTTTAACTTACATTTGTCGTCTGCAACTGCTTTCAATTTGGGGAGGTATAAAATTTTGTTATTTGGTAAAGAGCTAACGGTATTTTTCAAGGATTTTTTTTTTTTTTTTTTTTTTTTCAGAATAGGCTGCTTTCTAGATATGAAATGGAAGATTTTGTCTTGATTTGTTCTTTGAAATAGAAATAACCTAAAGATTCTTTGACAGCATATACTATATATGAATTTGTAATAAGTGCTGAAGTTTTCTTCTTAAAGTAGAACCTGATTCTACAGACTGGATACCTCAGCATGAAAACATTGCAAGTTTTCCTAACTCTTTACCACATATTAAAATGGTAGACTTGTTCAAATTTAAAACATTTGCAGAGTGTATATTAGACATGATTGAATTTGTCTGTGATATGGTAGAAAATATTGTTGGAAAAGGAGACATTGCTGAGCTCCAGAATTTTCTCATTTTCCCACAATGTTTTAAAATGGCCTCTTTCTCAGTGTTGCTAACAATTGGGATCATGTGGTAAATGAATAACCACTTACTCTAGCATGGTTAGTTGTTTAGGTGGGTATTCAGAATTTTCACATCCCACCAAATTAAAAAATATATATATCACTGAAATTTATATGAAAAAACAATACAAATCATCAGTAATTAAGAATCATAAAATTAGAAAAAAAAATTTTTTTGGTGGTATTCTGTCAAAGGCTACGTAGCCTCTTAAGCTATTTTTAGATTTCCCGCCCAAATCAAAAAAGCATTGTGGGAATATTAAGTAACTTGCACGTGACTTTTGACTATTAAATTCCATAACATAACAAACATTTGATTATTTTCCATAATGTCTAGAACTTCGGATGCTATGTTTGAAGCTTCTTCTGTATATTTCCGGTATGTAAATGAGCTAGTTGCTCATGTAAAAATAGACCATGTTTCCCTTCAGTGTCGACCTGGGCTGTAGTAAATCTCTAATTTATCTAGCTGTCAGATGGTTTTTGACTACTGGGGTTTAATGAATGAAAATTATAAGGCTTTGGCAGTACAAGGATGATTTTTTTGTTTTGTTTTTTTTTTTGTAAAATTTTGTCCCAAAATCTGAAGGGCCACCTTTAAGTGGAAATTCATGCAATTTTGCGAATTTGGACATTTCGCAGACTTTTCTGTTCGTCTATTTTACTACAAGTAAGCAACAAATAATGAGCATCTTGATGTCGTAGACATTTCCGTTGGCAAAATGTCTTTATTCAGTAATTTGCAAATTTTTCACTTGTGTATACAGTACATGTATATCTATGTATACAGTATTTTAGTATGCATTGTTTTTCCTATGTAAAACACTTTACTCTTCAAATAGGCTGACATTTGGAGTATGGGTATTTTGTTGTATGCTCTTCTGTGTGGCTATCTCCCATTTGATGATGAAAATATTCCTCAACTCTACAAGAAAATACAGGTTGGTCTAATTTCTCATGTACTAGTATTTACTCTTGACATGTTAATGAATAGCTTATTTGCTTAATAGACATAGATTTCCAAAGTCTAAGGGAATTATAATAATCCTTACAAAATCAAGGGATATACCACAGAAAAGAACACAGGAAAAGTATGAAAGTTTATCATCTTTATAGAACACATATTGTCTATATATGTATAACAGTATAGTGAGGGATTTCACTTGTTATTGTAGAGGAAAACCATCATTGCTTGCATTATAGCATCATTTGCTTCCTTAACCCTTTACCAAACGACAAACTTTTGGACTAGACCAAATTGAAAGCATTTGCAGACGACAATTCAACTCTAGCTGAAAAGATGATTTCTGTCTATGATAGGATAGAAAACATTGTGGGAAAAGGAGAAAATGCTGGTTACCAGCATTTTCTCCTTTTCCCACAATGTTTTCAAAAGGCTTCTATTCCAGACCCGTTAAAAACCAGGGATTGTTTGGGAAAGGGTTAACAAAAAGATAAAGCTTTTACCAAATGACAAATTTTAGTCCAAATTTAAAGCAGACGGCATTTTTCAATCATCGTTGAAAGATGATTTCTGCTCATGAAATGTTAGAAAATGTGGTGGAAAAAGGAGAACATGCTGGTTACCAGCACTCCCCACCTTTTTGCAGAATACTTGCAAATGCATTTTTCCCAGGGTTGCATAAAACTGTATGGATTGTTTTGTAAAGCATTAACCCCTAGAGCATCAAAATAAGTAAAACAGATATGGTCTGCTGGTCAAATAGACTGACTTGTTATAGATTCAAGAGCATTTGATCGTAATTCATAATTATATCTATATACAAAATTTTGGACAGTGTGACTGGAAAGAAAATCAAGTTAAAAACCATTTACAATCTGATCTTGATCTATACCATATACAAAAGCTAATCAGGTAGTAGATGGTTCTTTAAATGACAATTTTAGACTTGTCCAAATTGAAAGCATTTGCAGACTAACTCAAAAAATGATATTTGTTTCGGGAAGGGTAGAAATATTATGAGAAAAGGAGAAAATTTTGGTTACTGGCATTTTCTCCTTTTCCTACAAATGTTTTCAAAAGGCTTTTATCTCAGGGTGGTAAAAACAGGGATTGTTTGGTAAAAGGTTAGAAGTCAATATTATTTGTGGATAGTGCTCTAAAAGTAAACTTTTCTTTGCTACATTTTGTAGAGTGGAAAATATGACACTCCATCATGGTTGTCATCAGAATGTAAAGAGTTGATCAAAAGTATGCTCCAAGTGGATCCAAAAAGGCGTATAAGTGTCAGTCAGTTAATTGCTCATCCCTGGTTGATAAAGGGTGTAAATATACCGGTTGAGTGGCATAGTAAATATAGGGTAAGTATGTCACATCATAAAACACTTGGAATGCCTCATATATTATTTGCTGTAGATGGTGTAGGTCAAGATCGGACTGCTCAGAACTTGCAGTCTTAGATCTAGACTGTTTTGTATTATTGAAGTAGCACTGTCTTTGCCTTTTCTATATGTGTAATCACAAAAAGTTTTGCTAGCAATGTTTGTTTTGTTTTTTTAGCTCACCTGAGCACAACGTGCTCAAGGGGAGCTTTTAGGAACACCCGGTGTCCGTCGTCCGTCGTGCGTCATCAACAATTCTTTAAACATCAACTCCTCCTAAACCGCTGGGCTGATTCGGACCAAACTTGGCAGGAATGTTCCTTGGCAGGTCCTCTTCAAAAATTGTTCACAGAATTTGATTCCATCAAAGACTCTGGTTGCCATGGCAACCAAATGGAATTTTTTAGCAAATTCTTTAAAAATGTTCTCCTCTGAAACCGCTGGTCGGATTTTGAAATAATTTCACAGATATGTTCCTTGGGTGACCCTTTTCAAAAGGTGTTGGGGAAATTTTGATCCGTTTAAAAAATGTGGCTCTGGTGAATGGGGGCTTCTTGCACTATACAGAAATGAAGGAATTCTTTAAAAATCTTCTCCTCTGAAACCGCTGGTCGGATTTTGAAATAATTTCACAGACATGTTCCTTGGGTGACCCTTTTCAAAAATTGTTCATGAAATTTTGATCTGTCAAGAAACATGGCTCTGGTGAATGGGGGCTACTTGCACTAAACAGAAATGAAGGAATTCTTAAAAAATCTTCTTCTCTGAAACCGATGGTCAGATTTTGAAATAATTTCACAGAGTTGCTCCTTGGGTGACCCTTTTCAAAAAGTGTTCGCGAAATTTCGATTGGTCAAAGAACATGGCTCTGGTGAGTGGGGGCTTCTTGCACTATACAGAAATGAAGAAATTCTTAAAAATCTTCTTCTCTGAAATAGCTGGTTAGATTTTGAAATAATTTCACAGAATTGTTCCTTGGGTGACCCTTTTCAAAAATTGTTCGCGAAATTTTGATTGGTCAAGAAACATGGCTCTGGTGAACGGGGGCTTCTTACACTATACAGAAATGAAGAAATTCTTAAAAATTCTTCTTCTCTGAAACAGCTGGTTAGATTTTGAAATAATTTCACAGACTTGTTCCTTGGGTGACCCTTTTCAAAAATTGTTTGCAAAATTTTGATTGGTCAAGAAACATGGCTCTGGTGAATGGGGGCTACTTGCACTATACAGAAATGAAGAAATTCTTGAAAATTCTTCTTCTCTGAAATGGCTGGACAGATTTTGAAATAATTTCACAGAGATGTTCCTTCAATGATCCTTTTCTAAAATTGTTCGCGAAATTTTGATTGGCCAAGAAACATGGCTCTGGTGAATGGGGGCTACTTGCACTATATGGAAATGAAGAAATACTTGAAAATTCTTCTTCTCTGAAACCCGTCATCAGATTTTAAAATAATCTGACAGAGATGTTCCTTGAGTGACCCTTTTCAAAAGCTGTACATATAATTTTGATCCGTCAAGAAACATGGCTCTTGTGAATGGGGGCTACTTGCACTATATGGACATGATGAAATTCTTGAAAATTCTCTTTCTCTGAAACCTCTGGTAAGATTTTAAAAGAAATTTTCCGAAATGTTCCTTGGGTGATCCTTTTCAAAACTTGTTTGTAAATTTTGATCCATCAAGAAACATGGCTCTTGTGGATGGGGGCTACTTGCTCTTATACAGAAATGAAGAATTCTTAAAAATTCTTCTTTTTGAAACTGATGGTCAGATTTCGAAATGACTTTTACAGGTGACCTTTTAAAAATTGCTTGGCAAAATTATAAATTTGGTTCCAATGTTTCAATACCTCAAAAAAAAAAAAAAAATAGACTATGGTCATCTCAAAAATTCAGGTGAGCGATCCAGGGCCATCTTGGCCCTCTTGTTTGGCATACTATGTGTTAAGCGTGGGAATATTAACCCATTACCACACAGTCCCTACTTTTGACGCCCCTGAGAAAGAATCCTTTAGAAAACATTGGTAAAAGGAGAAAATGCTGGTAAGTAGCATTTTCTCCTTTTCTCACTGTTTTCTACCCTTCAGTAAACAAATTTCATTTTTTTAGTCACTTTTATTTTGTCGTCTGCAAATGCTTTCGATTTGATAAGTCTAAAATTGTGTTGTTTGGTAATGAGTTAATGATTCATAGATATTTTGGTTTGAGATTCATATATTTTTCATGTCTAGTATTTCTAATTAACCCTGTACCAAATGACAAAATGGTAGCCTTGCCCAAATTGAATCTATTTGCAAACAATAATTTCAATGTGGTTAAAATAGTGCAATCTTGCTTTGATATGGTAGAAAACATTATGGTGAAAAGGAGAAAAAGATGGTTACCAGCATTTTCTCCTTTTTCTACAATGTTTTTAAAAGGCCTCTTCCACAGTGCAGTGAAAACTTGGGGTTGTTTGGTAAAGGGTTGAGATGTTCAGATTATATATATATATAAAAGATTATACATTTTTTTTGTTAAGATTATAGATCAGCTATATTGGATGATTTGGATGATATGATACCAGTTACCTTACAAGTTCATTAGAAATCAACACTAAGGAGAAATCCTCTTAAATTCTCGGGGGAAGGACTGATTAACTCTTTACTACACAGTCCCGATTTTGAATGAGCCTGAGAAAGAAAGCCTGCGCAAACATTGTGGGAAAAGGAGAAAATACTGGTAACCAGCATTTTCTCCTATTCCCACAATGTTTTCTACCCTTCCAAATCAGATTTCAATTATTGATTCATACTCATTTTGTCGTCTGCTAATGCGTTCAATTTAGACTAGTCGAAATTTTTTTTTTTTTGGTAAAAAGTTAAAGCCAGTTCAATAGAAACTGTTCTGCTCTCACTATTGAACATAGCTTTGATTTCATTTATGTGAGGAAGTAGACAGTTGCTCGGAAAGAGTGTTAAAGGAGCTTTAAACAAAACACTGTAATTTTTCTATCGTAGAGAAAAGTAGATGATGACTGCATCACAGAGTTAGCTGTACATTATAACAAAACTAAACAGGAAATGGAAGTAGAGGTTCAAAAAGTAAGACTGCTGTTTCTCATCTAAAACAAAACTGTCTGCATTAGCTATAATTACTAGAGTTAGAGCATGCTGTGGTAAAAGGGGCAATATGGAGTGCAACACACGAAAAAGGTCATTCGGACGTTTGCGTAAAATGTCGTCTCTGATCAGCTTGTGCAGTCCGCACAGGCTAATCCGAAACGACACTTTCCGATTTTATGTGATTTTCTGTTTTATGCAAGTCTACTGTAGCACAAAATCTGATGTAGTCGTAAAGTGCCGTCTCGGATTAGCCTGCGCGGACTGCGCAGCTAATCCGGGACGACACTTTACGCAAATGTCCGAATGCACCTTTTCGTGTGTTGCACTCCAATTATACTATGCCAAGCAAGTCATCACATAATTATTGATCCATTGATCCATAGAATTTAGTTTGTCTGAGAGCCAACTGAATGCTGATGTAGAATGGTCCTTTGACATGCAAAGAATCTGCCTGACGCAAAAACTTTTGATTCATGTCAGCCTGCACAGTCAGTGATGGCTGACCTGAGTCAATACCATGTGCACAGCATGACTCATTCATGTAAACCAAGTCATGCTTATTTTTATCATTTGTTAAATGGCTTGAAATACGCGAAAAGGGACATTTGGACATTTGCGTAAATTGTCGTCTCAGATCAGCCTGCACAGTCTGCTCAGGCTAATCCGAGACAGCACTTTACGACTCCATTAGATTTTGTGCTACTATACACTAGTGCAAAATAGAAAATTACATAAAAATGGAAAGTGTCGTCTTGGATTAGCCTGCGCAGACTGCAGGCTTATCCGAAAGGACACTTTACGCAAATGTCCGAATGCCCCTTTCCGCATGTTGCAAGCCATATGATGTTATATTAATTGGTATCAATATAGCTAGTTATATTGGTCAGTCTTGTCAGGATAACCTTGTTTGATCGTTGTCTGTAGAATGTTTTTATCTATCAAGTTTGTGGACTTTTTACTTTCATCATGAACCTGAAAGGCACAGTAGTTGCCAAAAGTAATTTGGGTGTAAAAATGCATTTAGATCATTTAAATTATTACAGTATGCAAATTATTGTGAGGATGTCAATCTGTTATTGTAATGTGTAGTTAATTTCAGAGAAAATCTACAGGTAGCAAGTCTCTGCATCCTGGTTTATTTCAAAATTTTGCTTTTCTTATGGTAATTTCATGAAAAAAGAAATGCTGCTTATCATTTGTCTACCATCCATGTCTTTGAGATTATTTCATGAAACTGTTGTTAAGTTTCATTATCTTACAGGAAAAGTTGAAAAAAAAAAAAAAATTTAAGGGTTTGAAGCTTTAAACCACATAAAACTTGATTAGACCAAAAGCTTTTTATCTACAAATGCTCTCAATTTGGATAGGTCTAAAATTGTCCCCTGTGGTAAAGGATTAACCTTTTACCCAATAAGGCATTTCTATGGTATCTCTAATTGACCCTAAGCAAGGATGAAGCAGTTTTTTTATGTGTATATGACACCTTTTGATAGCATAGAAAACATTGTGGAAAAAGCTGAAATTGCTCGTGATGAGCAATTTCACCTTTTACTACAATGTTTTCCAAAGGCTCCTACAAGCAATGTGTAGAAATGAGTATCTATGGAGTAAAGGGTTAAAGGCTCATAATCATGTACAGGAAAATTGATTCAGTACACTAATCTATGTTTCTTTCCAGTGGAAATTTGATTATTTAACAGCCACTTACTTTTTGTTGTTGGAGAAGAAAATGAAAGGTCGGCCTGTACGTCTGATTCAACAACATCACAGACCTTCTAGTGACACACCAAGGGTAATAGCTTACTACATTCTGAAAATCTTTCATTTTGGAGGTGTAACGTTCTGCTCAACAATGAGAGCTACTGAGAGGAAAAAGGGTAGTGAAATACTCTGCTGGCCAGTTATTGCTAAAAAAGATAACTTCAAAGCTATGCAACCAAGCCCCAGAAACTTGGTCGGTAGCATATAGAACTTGAGAACAAGGGGTCAGAGGTTCATTCATAGTTCAGCCAATTTCTTTCCAAGGATTGATGATAGTCATTGAGGTAGGATTCATTCTTCTGTCACCCCTTACCATTGTTTAGACGGTGGATATGTGGGAAATCGGCCAGTAGTTTGGAAAGAAAATTGTGTGTAGCACTGGTAAAAAAACTCCAGGAAAGCATAGATTAACTGCACTCCTTCATGCATAGCTTTATCCTGGTTTAACTACAATCATAACTGATTCGAGGAGAATTCTCTTTAGCTCAGTATTTATCTTGTTGGCCTTTTGTCTGGGCATTCTAGGATAGAATCCTGTCTGGTCCCTATATTTCTGCTATACATTTGATCATTTCTTTCTTTGTTACAGACTTTGTAAGAGTTTATTTCATTTTTTCATTTATTTCACAAATATCAGTAGAGTGAAGTTCATGGATTAATTTCGATTTGTACAGCCTAGAAGTGCTAGTGCAGATTCCAATGGGACACCCACAGAAAAAACAATTAACAGACATACACAGGAAAAGACTGGTCAGAGACCAGAGAGGGTCAAAGGTCGAGCAAGAGAAAGGCTACCTTTTTCAGACAATAAAGAAAACAGTGTTAACAACTCTAAGAATGACAAAGAGAATTTCCTGGTACCACAGCCCCCAACCTTTAAAACACCATCTAAAACAAGAGGAAATCCAAACAAGAACCTGATTGAAACGGCAAATTATGACAATAAAAAGACTAGGTCACCATTGAAAGCTAAACAGACTCCTCTGCCATTAGATGATACATGTAAGTAGTTAGGTTTTTTCATATGTAAATTTGTACACATTACCTTACTAGAGAAGAACACTTTTTTGTTCACTGTTTGTCAATCTACAAAACTTTTACAGTACTGAAAGCTTTTTAAGACAAATATGACTCATTGAATAGACTTGTTGTTTAAAGGGGAAAAAAAAGAAAATACTGGTGTTCTAGGTCAGTCCCCAGTTCTGCAAATATCTTACTGTGGATTGATGATAGTCATTGGGACAGGACTCATTCTTCCCTAACTGCTGATCTTTGTTGAGATGATGGCAATGTGGGAACGCAGCCAGTGGGTTGGAAAGAATATATAGCGGTAAAAGAAGTATGGATTGGTGCATTGCTGTGATGTGATTGATATCATGTTTAAAACATTGTTAAAAACCATGCAATGGAACATTCTCTTAACCCTTTAACAAACAAGTACATTACATGACAAACTTTGGGAAATTCTTCTCTCACCATTGACTATATTTTTCTTAGTATAGTTATGTGGGAAAGCAGCCAGTGGCTTGAAAATGTTTTGCAAAGTACTGCATAATTATAGAAACTCCAGGAAAGTATGGATTGGTGCACTGGCCACTGTGATATACCTAAAATTATGTTAGTATTCAAGACCATATAATCAGTCATTGAACAAACTTGGGGAAAAGGACATTCAAAGACCTTATTAGAAGCTTCATTGTTTTAGCTAGATTGAAATTGATGTCTGCAAAATGTTTTAAAAACAGACAATTCTAAAATTTGGCTATCTGGCAAGGAGTGAACAGGAGATGAGCTCATAAGTTGAAAAATGTCAGATATCTCGGATCTGTCTAGAAAATGAATTTCTCTGACTACAAATAAAAATTGAAGGGTTAACACTTAGGTTGCTGAGCACGTCTCACTGACCTTTTGCAGACAATGTAAACCAAGTTCAGACTGCATGGAACGTGCAGTCTGATCCTTGATCTACACTGTTCCATAAGGATATATTATTCCCCAAAACATAACTTAGCTATAGCAATGTTTAGGTTTTTAATATAGAGTTGAAAATTTAATTTTAGTTATTTAGCAGGATAACTTGATGAGGGTTAATAGACTAAAATTTTTTTTATACAATTCAGCAAGGGTATAATGTTAAGAAGTGCATGTGTAGATGATTATCACTTTTCTTTATAAGCTCAGAGAAGATGAAAAATGTTTCACACAAGTAGAAATGTTTGTCTCGCCCAATGAGGGAAAAGAGGAAAACAAAATGATGTCACGCATCTAAAAAGATTAACTCTTTGCCAAACACCAAAACTTTAGATCCAACCAAATTGAAAGCATGTGCAGATAACAAAATAAATGAAGTTCACAGATTATTGCTGTCTTTGAGAGAGTAGAAAAAATTAGGTCTTTGATAGAGTACAAAAAAATTAGGTCTTTGGTAGAGTAGAAAAAATTAGGTCTTTGATAGAGTAGAAAAAAAATAGGTCTTTGATAGAGAAGAAAAAATTAGGTCTTTGATAGAGTAGAAAAAAAATAGGTCTTGTATAGAGTAGAAAAAATAAGGTCTTTGATAAAGTAGAAAAAATTAGGAGAAAAGGCTGGTTACCATTAGTGACTCCTTTTCCATGATGTTTTCAAAAGTCTCCTTCAGAGATGTTAGAACTTGAGACTATGTAGTTAAAGGTTGAATTGTATGTTATTTCAGTATGCACTCCAGGCAAAACAATGGATGGATCCATGTTAAACAGTACACTCTCACCATCAAGGTCGTATGACTCACAGCTTAATATGTTACAGAAAGAACTAGCCAACACTCCACTCACTGACAGAAAGAAGTAAGAATTTACCTAGACTAGCTTGCAAAAAGTGTTTAGCAGCTCTATTTGCTTGATGGCAGAAAAGCGTGTATGTCATGGCCTGGTTTCCTTCACCTGTTTATCTTTTAAACTTTTTTCTATTTCAGCAGTAAAACTTACTTTTGTTTTATATGATACTTTCACACTTCATTATTGTAATCAAAAGCAGGGATCTCTATAGAAATGCAGGACATTTTGCTGTTATGAAAGAGGTTTTTGGATTTTTACACTTCTTTCTTAAAGGATTAAGGACACATGTTGGCTCTTATTCTGTTGAAGCTTTCAAAGAAAATAAGGAGAATCCACAAAATTAGTGGGATAAGGAGCAGTTTCAGAATTTTTTTTTATTATTCAATACAATCCATCTCTTTTCTCCTAAATGAGAAATTCAGGGATTGTTTATTTCAGTATAGATTAGAACTTGTTAAATATGTTAAAATATGTTAAACAAATACATGTAGCTTGTTTTTCTGTTTAAACTAAAATAGTTTGTAGCATAAGACTTTCTATATCTACGAAGTACAGATGTGGATTATGCAAAAGTTTGAACAAATAGAATGTTTTGAGGGTCGTCATTGATATAAAAACAGCATTTTCTTATTATGTATGGCACTGAAATTCACTTGCTCACAGATAAGTGCTCTAGAAAGACCTACTTATCCGCCTTCAAATAGTCCGGACTCGGGCAAGTTGGGCATAGGGATTCCGCACCCTTGGTTAAACTATGTAAATGATTAGCCAATCAGAAGTTGTGTTACATTCAAATTTAGAAAATGATAAAGAGAAGACGAATGTTCTTAAGAATGGTTGGTGAATTCAGGTCCTGGTGCTTGTGAGCAGTTGAATTTGACCCTCCTGAAGCATGGATCTGACTACTTATTTTTGAAGGGGACTACTCTTCCTCAAAGTGGTGTAGGGGGTAGTGTGTCCTTGAAAACATGCACCAGTTATAGAAGAATGTGTGTTTACTAACTGATGGTCATGTAAAATCACCAAATGCATAGTAAATTTTGTGAACAGTAAGCATGAACCAGTTACCGAACAGATTTTCTCACCCGTGGAAATTGGTCGGGGGGGCGGGAATTCCTGCCAATAAGATTATCTCTCTTGCCAGATACAGACTGAAGGTAACCAAATAAAAGTGGTCCTTTCACCCGTATTCCTTTGTTTTTATCTTTAGTTCCATTGGGGATGTTAGGCCGAGTATAACAATGATATATGATGTCTGTTTTAGGTCCGCATGTAATTAAACTCAAACTCTGTTCTTAATCACCAGGAACTCTGTATAGATAGATTTATAACAGTCTATCTCAATTTACTTGAAATATTGTCTCAGGAAAATAGCTGTTCAGCGCAAGAAAATCAAGGACAAAAAATAAAATCCAAGTTATTCCCAAATTAGGACCAATGTGGTACCGTAGAAGAATAAAGGGAAATTACTGAAGAATGGCCATCATTGCACCTCATGATTTTGCATAAATTTTGCATTCATATGGATCCTATTGAAGTTTCGAACATCGTTTCGAACTTATTTGCTTTGCTTTTCATTTATTCATTGCTTTGCCATGATCATTTAGTTGCTAATTCTCTCACTTTGCTTTGCAATACTACCAAGCAAATGTAAATATAACACTTACATTGTTTTATAGGTCAGACATTGTCAGAAAAAAGTTATACATCTTAGAAATCTGCTATGAATAGCTACTTTCAATGAATAGTAAGAATAAAACGTTTGAAACCATAAATTTACACATACATAAACTGTATGGTTCATTCATATGGTTCATTCTCTCTAGAATCAGTTACCACTAATAACATTTTAACACTTGGATAGGGAAAACCAACATGAATTAAGGTTTATACCCAAGTAGATATGAAAACATTTGAGTGGCACTCTGGAACAAGGGAGTTTAATGCATCTCCATGAAGCATTATAGTTTATTAGGCAAGCCATCAAATAATGATGGATTCTTAAAATCCATTTTGTCTAACAAGAGACTGTATTTAGATGTTGAATGGTCATTTGGCATGCAGAAAATTTGCAAAGAGCCAAAGTTTTTACCTGTGTCAACCTTTGTAGTCCGCTCAGGCTGACCTGGGTTGAAACTTTTTACATATGCACTAAGGCCTACTTTTAGAGAGCAAGGCTCAGGCATTTTTGAAAACAAGTCCATGACTCTTTGTTCAAGATAGGTGGGGTAATGCAGAATCACATTTAATTAGGTTTTGGAACAGAAGTTTTTGATACCCTATGCCTATGACTCATTCGTATCATACAGTCTAAGTTTTCATTTTCATAAGCAGTTATAACAGATGTAATCAGAATAGACATAACTGGAGTAGATAGTTGTAGAAAAAAATGAAACTGAAAGTGACTCAGTGGTCATGGCAGGTGATATATTTTGTTTATTTACGTATAACTGATAGAGACTCCACTACTAAATCTCACAGGGCTGCATCTGTTGATGATGACATCTATAAAGCCCACATGGACACCACACCCAGTAAATCAAAGAAAGGCTCAGTGTTTGGTAGTTTAGAGAAGATGTTTAATATGCTGACACCAAAGAAACAGAGGAATTCTTCAACAGATGGACCTAGAAAAGTAAAGGTAATAGAAACTGAAAGTTAGTTTTATGAAATTAGATTGTTTGCAATAGAAGTATGCGCCAATGTCCATACAGTGAGTCAGTTTTATATTTAAAAAAAAATGGGAAAAGGAGCTGTTTATTATAAAAGCCCATTGGTCTTTTTTAAGTTATTTTTTGTATCATTTCAAAGTGACTAGATTTCCTTCAAACATTTGTACTTCTTGTGGCGTTTAGATTTACTTCAAACATTTGTACTTCTTGTGACATTTAACCCATTTACCACAAAATCCCAACTTTTAATGACTCTAAGGAAAAGGCCATCTGAAAATATTGTAGGAAAAGGAGAAAATGGTGGTTACCAGCAGTTTCTCTATTTCCCACAATATTTTTTACCCTTCTGCAAACAAATTTCTATAGTTGAGTCACAGTTTATATTGTTGTCTACAAGTGCTTTCAAAGTGGACAAGTCTGAGATGTTATTGTTTGGTAAAGAGTTAATAGTGACAGGTAGATCTGTAAAAGTCTATATACTAAATGGATAAGTCAACACAGGTCTGATAATGTGAAAATTCTTTCAGTATGTTACCGAGATAACATGGACCGACAAAATGTACCAAATAAACTGAAATAGTTCAAGCTAATTCTTTATAATTTATTTATGCAAAATTTCCTGAAATTTAAGCAATGCCTTTGTCCTCCATAGCCTGTGTAAGTTTTAGAATGATTTTATTCATTTATATTTCCATAAGTGCATAGGCATAATTAAAACTATTACCATTCACACAAAGAAGACAATTTTAATGAAGGTTTTGTTTTTTTTAGGAATGGAAACAATTTCTTACAAGCAATTGCTCTATTTTTTTTGCACATTTTTCACAAGCAGTATATAGCAGGACGTGAAAAGTATTTGTACGGAAAATTGACTCGGTTTTCTTACTGTTGCTAAAAATATAATATATGCAAAATTAGGTCTTATGCCATTAAGTATGATGGAGTGGTGCACTTGCAATTTGTTATCTTAATTCCAGGCCTTACATAATGTGTTTAGAACAAATGAGACAAACCCAGACACTGCCCTTGCCAACCTGAAGAACACAGTAGAGAAAAAATTCATACCATACAAACAAAGCGAGTAAGTCACATGCAGTATATGTATATTTCATTAATAGAATAAAAAATGTAAAAGTGAAGATTGTAAATTTGAAGAGTACCCTACTTAAAAAGATAATACATTAAAAAACGATTTTGGACAGACTTATGTACCACAAAATGAGAAGAAATACAAATGGACCATGCTCTGTGAAAAAAGTGTTAAATGTCTAGTAAAGGAAAAAAAATAAATAAATAAAGAAAAGTTTGGACCTATGTTAACCTGTGCAGCCCATGCAGGCTTACATGGGTGAAACTGTTTGCTATTTGTAAAATTTCTGCAAGGACCACATTTACCGCAGGATTTAGTTGGACTTGATGAAATTCATGAATTCTCAATTATGTGGTGAAGACTAACAGCACAGAGATGCTTAATCCCACTTTTGCCAGAGCATGGTTCAAATAAATATGATTATGTGTATGAAACTATTAAATTTCCCTTCGCCATAGTTATCTTCATGGGCTTTCTACATCTATTATCAGAGTGTCTGTGGTTTTCTAGGTTTTTTTTTTTTTGCTGATGACTATATGGTCTGACATTTAATCATGTTTCTTGTTTTCAGTTACACATTGCGCTGTACAGTTACTGATGATTGGGGCCGTGTCAAGTTGGCCTTTGATCTTGAAGTGTGCACAGTGCCAAAGATGACATTTGTTGGTGTGTGTAGGAAAAGGGTGAAAGGAGACACATGGCATTATAAGAAATTGTGTGAAGATATCCTTGCTACAGCTAGATTGTAAGTTGGTGATATGTACATGCTCATACAGTTTTGGTACTGCCTTTAAGCCTTTACAAAACAATGCGGAGTTTTAACAAGCACGAGGAAAAAGGCTTTGAAAACATTTGGGAAAAGCAGAAAATGCTGGAAATTAATATTTCCTCTTTAAAGATCAATCCAATCTTTCAGTGACTAATTTGAGCTTAAATAATAGGACTCATTTATTAAAAGGATAGAAAATTCTGTGAAAAAGTTGGAAAAACTGCCTACCAGCATTTTCTCCTTTTACCACAATGTTTTCAAAAGCTTTCATTCCTAGGGTTGTTATAACACAGGTTTGGTATAGGGCAATTCAAGTATCATTTTTTTTAAAGTACAATATATTACAGGATAATGCAAGATAAGCTGATTAGCTTTGATCATATTTTTATTGACTACTTCCTTTGCCTGCTTGTCCTTTATTAATTGTACAGTTTGGTGGTAGGAGACTTGGAAACTTGTTCACAGCTGTTGTGAATTATGTTATAGAATGACATAAAAGGATAATACATGTAAAGTTTTATGTTCATTTGTTTCAAAAGTAATCCATTATTTCCGTTTTAAATGAAGACCATCAAGGGAAAACTAGTAATAACATGGTGCAGGCTTCTCAGTTTGTCTATCCTGTGGGCAGCTTGTATAGATGTATGGCACAGTTTTGGATGCTGTGTTGAAAGTGTACTTATGTATATGTGGCTCTCAAAAGGGAAACTGCTTTTATCTGGGTTTTGCCAGTGTACATGATATATATTTTCAGGGCATTTTATCCAATCAGATCACAAGAAATATCTTTGGATTATAATAAAGTTTCGTATTTTACCGGTGAACTGTAAATAATTGAACCAAATTTTTCAGCTATTTTGTAAAAAGCCAAATATATGTATTGATAATTCAAAGTTGACTTCAGTGTGGGAAAAATGTATGGACAGTGTGGCTCCCACTTAAACAGAATCAAAACAATACAAAGAGAAGAGAGAAGAAGAAACTTAATCATATTTGCCATAACCATTAATGCTTCAGAAGAACTTGACCATGTCAAGAATGAAATTCATGGCTCCTGAATAACAAAGCTGTTGTGTTACCCACTGTCTGAACTACATGAATGAACTACATGAATGAATGACCCTAAGCTGCATGTCTGATGACTGACGATGGAAAATTGAAATAATAACCCTTTACCACACAGTCCCAACTTTTAACAACCCAGTGGAAGAGGTTTTAGAAAAAAAAAAAAGGACAGAAAAGGAGAAATTACTGTCAGATAATCAGCATTTTTTCTCTTTGCACAATGTTTTCTACGCTACTGAAGACAAAAAATTCCTCATTTGAGTCACATTTAAGATGTCTGCTGCAACTGTATTCAATATGGATGAGTCTACAGTTTCCTTGTTGTTTTCTCCATATAATATCAAGACCATCTTTATGAAATTTTATTAAGTTTGAACTATAGGCTGCTGAGCACGACTCAGTGACCTTTTGCAGAGTCATTCAAAGTCTGACTGCACATAATGTACAGTATGATCTTGGATCTACACTGTCCGAGAAGGGGATACCTTTCCCCCAAAAATTACCTTTAAAATAGCAGAATTTGTTTTATAGTATCTGATATAAAGTTTCATTTCACGTAATCTGCAGGATACGGGATAAGACACTACAATAAATAGAGACTAAATGAAGGGTTGCCCATGTACCATTGTGCTTCTACAGAAACCCTATATTAAATGGTCTACAATACCCTTAAGGGGTCATTCGGACATTTGCGTAAAGTGTCGTCTCAGATTGGCCTGAGCAGTCTGCACAGGCTAATCCACAACAACACATTCTGTTTTTATGTAATTTTCTGTTTTCCCCAAGTCAATTTGTGCTGATTGGAGATGCCACTTTACACAAATGTCTGAACGCCCTTTTTCCACATGCTGCAAGCCAAATGATAAGATTTGAACTTGTACAATTTAAAAGTTTTTACTGAGGACAAACTTTTTGTGGCTTGTGTAATGGAATTTCTGAGTGAAAAGAAAAATCTTTTTCGGAAAAAGAAAAAAAGCTGGCTACAAGCATTTTCACCTTTTCCCAAAATGTTGCCAAAACCTTCTTCAACCCTTTACCAAACAATCCCTAGGTTTTAAGACCCTGAAAACATCATTGAAAAAGGAGAAAATGCTGGTAACCAGCGTTTTCTCCTTTTTCCATGTTTTCTTCCCTCCCAAAATCGAATTATATTTCTTGAGTCAGACTAATTTTGTCATCTGCAAATGCTTGCAATTTTGACTAATCTAAAATTATGTCGGTAGGTAAAGAGTTAAATACATGTATGGCATTGTGCGATAAGGGTTTATCACAATTATTAGTTCTTTTTTTTTGTGTGTGTGTTGTTTGTTTGGGTTTTCTAAGTAAAATTAGTTATTCACAAAGCCAATATATCAAGTGTAGCATCTGCTGAATTTTTATTTACAGAACTTGCTGAACTGTGATGGTGACAAAAGCTACTGGTATAATACAGATATGGACATCTCTACTACATACAAGCATAGCGAAATGGTTTCTGTCAGACAAGCGATATAATTTCAGTGAAGTTCATTTGACCATACTGGAAGTACAGAGTTTGCTCTATTAAAATTATTACGCATATAATTATGCTTGCATTCTTTATTTTACTATCAAAATTACTTTCGGTAAATACAGTTAAATATTTGCATAAAATAATAAGTGTAATATGAGTGTATTTCACTAGCAACTTATACACAAAATTGTGTGATTGTAACAAGGAAACATTTGCTGTGTTCTAGAACTTGGTAAAATAATCATAATAATGATTCTTTTTGCATAAAATCTACTTTCAGTTTTCACTTTTTGCAAAGGAATGAGTTTAAAATAAAATGCTTAGTTTATCTTAACCCTTTCCCAAACAACCCCTTGTTTTTAACCAGCAACCAGCATTTTCTCCTTTTCCCACAATGATTTCTACCCTATCATATAGAAAAATCATCTTTTTAGCAACTGTTAATCTGTCATCTGCAAAATGCTTTCAATTTGGTCTGGTCCAAAATTTGCTGTTTGGGAAAGGGTTAAAGGTATTCTGTTGATTGAGACTTTATTTGTGAAGTAACTAAGGACTGCTCTTGCAAAAAATAATTTAGTCAACAGAAATCAAACATATTCCAGTTATGACATTTATCAAATATTCAGAATTTACTTGCATTGTATAATTATTATTCTTTTATCTGTGCTTTAGCTCATTTCTCATTTATTATGATATCAATGTAAGAAAAAAATTTTTTATTTCAAAAATCATCAAATCATCAATGACAGAAACCATTAGAAATATCAGGAAATTCCAAACTATTTTCATCTCTTCTGTTTTCTTCTTTTATTACAAATGAGCAATAGTTTATTTACCCTTCTGTATATACATGATTATGGTTTTAGTAATTTTTATAGAATTAACTTTTATGGCTGTAATGTGTAAATTTTTTTGCAACATATTTAATATTTATATTACTGCAACATTATAACTTTCACCAGGATATTGATAAAATATAAATTTTGACATTGGTTGGATTCTTAGCACAGATGATAGAGCCATCTTGACAAATGGTTCTAATTTTACCAATAATTCTGCCCATTGCAGGCCATGTTTTCAGTTACATAATTTGTTGAAGCCAATCAGATGGCTAGTATTTGAATGTTGTTTGAACATCTAAAACTTTTGGTGAAAACAAACTCTGATTATCTTTTGTAGAAAATGAATTAGAACATAACTGTTCCAGGACAGTGGTTGTGTGAGAAGCTTTTACTATGTAATCAGCCCAAAAGATCTCTTTAATATGAATTGATGACCAGTAGAAAAAGATAGATCTTGCCTCATAAGCTCATGAAACCCAAGTTGAAGCAGATACATTCTTAAAAAGCAGATACATTCTTTAAAAATTTAAGTATGCATGTATCAGCATGAGTATCCCATATGTATACAAACTATGACAAATTTTTACTTTTGCCTCCATGTTTTCAAAAATTCTTTGCTGAAAATAGCGTTTGGAGGTGGTCATGTGTTTTAAACAAAGGAACACAAAATACTTATAAAGAAACAGAACAGCTGAACCTTTTTTTAGCTAAATAACTATAACTCGGTATGGTTGTGAAACTCAATTTACATTTGTATATTTTGTTATTCTTCTTTGCTAGCCAAGGGTGGCGATCATTGTGTTGCCAAATTCACGTTTTGCTGATTGAGTTAAGTAATCTTGGCAATACGCATAATCACTGGTAACATCCTTTCATTTCCTACCCACCCTTAGCAGAACATAAATAAATAAGAAAAGCAGCTGCAGAAAAGATTTATATGATATGCTGGGAATTATTACAAAAGAAATAGATGGACAATATTTACTTCCAATATCCATACCTGTGAGGGTGATTATGTTACACAACATTTGATTGGTTTTTGGCGATTAAATTATAGGGGGGAGATTAATGTCAAATTCAGGGTGGCACATGGCAGATATAACAAATTTGGACTCAATCAACCATGGGCAAATAGAGCAATATAGTGTCTATCACCCTTTTATGGCAGAGATGATTGTTATATAAAGTGTAATTTTACCATTGTACAAATTCAAGCTCGGGAATAATTACACAACTTTAGTACTTGTCATCAGTGAATCCTTGAGGATCAATGTGTTGGACGAATAAAAGTTTTAAACATTATTGAAATGTGCTGTAAAGGCTAAAGACTTGTACAGTTTATTATGTATTTGAACAGTCACTGATGATAATGTATCTATTTTTCTGTAATGAAATATGTGCATTAAATTAATTTACAGGTAGAAGTATGCTGACTTCTTACTTACTGAATCAAGTTGCTGGTTCTAACAGATAAATGCTCAAAGTAATGTCCAAACTACAAAAAACTGCTGAAAATTGCTCATAGGATATGTGATAGAAAGTACATCAGTTATCCAGCATGCAGCAGGCAACTGCTGCTGTTCCCTCAGTGATTACAAAAGTAGTCAATGGTCAGTCGTTTATGTGTAGTTACTGGTTAACCCTCACAACGAAACTCTGGACTTGACCAATTTGGGACTGTTTGAAGATAAATGTTGCTCAAATAGCAATGTCTGTCTTTGATAGGGTAGAAACATTGTGGGAAAAGGAGAAGATGCTGGTTACCACCATTTTCTCCTTTTTCCCACATTGTTTTCCAAAGGCTTCTTTTTCATGGTCGTCAAACTCGGGATTGTGTGGTAAAGAACCACCTTTGTACCTATTTGGTAGAGCTCTCACCAAGAGATCCTAGGTGATCAAAGACCATGTACCAATGGTAGTTATAATATCTCCGCTAAGCTCTCAGGATTTACAAGAAAGCATTACGATTGGCTCAGAACAACCAGGTAGCCGAGGGGTTAGCATATCTGAATTGTGGCTTTGATTCTAGGTAAGGGCAAACTTTCGTTCTTGCAATTTTTCAGATGCATGTGAGAAAAGAAAAGTTAGTGATTGCAAATGAAAGTTGTGTTTAAGTCCTGGTACTGTAATAAAAAGCACAGTTGCCCTGATCACAATATGGCCTGAGCTGTTACAAGAGCATTAATTCGCACAAAGTAAGAGTTGCCAACTTTTACTCACATTTAACAATACATTTTTCTGCCAGCATCTGGATCGTTGAACTGTAATAAATTGTCCAATATCAGCATTTTGACTAGCATATTGTTAACTTTCGGCACCTAGTGTACCTTAAAACAACTTGCAACCGGGGTGATTGCTAATTTGTATTCCAGGCTTGCCCAGTTTCTTGCATTTAACATGCATGTTGATTTTGTTACTCATTTTAGCTTGGAATACACAAGAGTGCGGATTCTCCGAGTTAATTCTTCCAAAACAACAAAATTTAGACTTGCAAATTTAAACCATCCACAGGCGACAAACAAAATTTGTACAAATGAGCTTGTGTTCTCTGATAGGACAGAAAACATGGGAAAAGGAGAAAATGCTGGTCACAATCATTTTCTCCTCTACCTACATTGTTTGCAAATGCTTTCTTGAACACTGCCTTCAAAACTGGTTTGTCCATTAAAAAGATAATGTAATGTTGCATATGCTTTTTTCTGACAACTGGAAAAAACAAATGAGAAACATTAGACATAAAAAAAGTATCTTTTATTCAATCTTAAGAAAATTGCTGTGAGAAAAGAAGCATTGTTTTGCTATGGCCAATGCTACTCTCTAGATAATGTTTTCAAACTCATGTACATAGAAAGGTAAGTAACTTGAGCAATTACCAAACAATGTCTACTTTTAACATCCCTGAAAGAGAAGGATTTTGAAAACATTGTGGGAAAAGGAGAAAATACTGGTTGCCAGCATTTTCTCCTTTTCCCACCACGTTTTCTACCATATCAAAAAAAAAAAAAAAAAATCATTTTATATGAGCCACATTGAAACTGTCCTCAGCAATTTCTTTCAATTCAGACTGGTCTAAAGTCTTGTTGTGTGGTAAAGGGATAAACAGATATTGAAACTTTTAGTCAGGAAGTTTTACATGGAAAAAAATGACTTTCCCATGTGACAGTTAAATATAATAGTAACACGAATTAGGTAAATCTAAAGAGCCCCATGGACCCTTGCCAGGATGTTGCTTTGGACCAAACCAGGGCCCAGAAGGTCCCCAGCCTACTTGTCACATTTTTTCTCCTTTTTACGCAGACAGTGAATCTTCAAGCTTAGTTGAGTGTAAAGTTCCAGTTTGTAGCTTATGTAACTGGCCCATACTTTGTTGTATTTGACAAAATGATTGAAAACTTGTTTGCATAGCTCCCAATACTCCACACAACTCTGTAATCATAGCATCCTGAAAGAAGATGATCATAAAATCTAAACAATTAGACAGTACCACTTTTCCTCAGCTTTTTTCCCAAGATAGCATAGTGTCATAGCCCTGTCATTGCTGCAAGAACATGTTGTAATATGTTGACTGAATAATTAAGTTATTTACTTCAAACTTAATATCACATTTAATTTTCAGTTTAAGACAACTTAGACAAATGCAGCATTTCAATACATCTGCAGTGAAAGACAACACATAAAGAATTAGTGTTTTCTTGTCACAGCACTTTGCTAAATGTCGTCATTAAGAATTTCATTGTTCTTGGTCTTTTAGAAAATGATATCATCCTAAAATTGTGAAAGGTGTGAGAGACAAACCATACTAAAGTAACCTACCAAAAAAACCCAGTTTATCTCTGTGGTCATAAGACAAAAAAAAATTTAAGTATTGAGTAAATTGAAATCATTTTGCAGGTGGTAAAAGATTTCTTACTTATACCAGAGTAAAAAAAAAAACAGGTTATTGAAAACAGTTTTACTTGTGTGGAACTTAGTTGAAATACAAGAGAACATGTGGAATACTGTAAAATTAGGGGAAAAAATGCTTCTTTTCAGCATTTCATAACTTACAATTTTTCCATCAGAAAGAGACAGAGACTGCGCCCACACAATATTTTCCAAATTTGTTGTCAAATCTGATAGCAATGGTGTTATCTGTGGAAATAATTCACTGGCAAATCTGAAGATAAATATAAAACATGATGTGAAAATAAATGTACTGTACATGTAAGTATGTCACTGATCCCAATGATTCCTCCCAAGCCAATAGCTGCTTTTCCACAAGACCAAGGTTGTAACATTGATGAGCAAGCAGTAATAAATCCTGCTGCAATGTTTCCTTAATCCTCAGAAAATTGACCGAGGTGGAATCAAAACTAGCTACCCTCTGGTTTAAAACCCTGTACAACAGCAACTGAGCCTAGAGGCTCAGCCCCATGTTTCATGTGCAAGCGTGTGAAGACCAGAATGTTTCTCAAGTTATTGGTTACTTGCAGATTAAGACCAGACTATCTCACATACTGCAAGTTTTACACAATCTGATGCCATTAATCCTTAATCAAACCATTCTTAGCTTTCATGATATCAAAACCAGGAAACACATGTGCGTCACCGACCGCCATGATATAACCATAGCTGTTAAAGTGGCGTTAAACCCCAATACAACCAACCGTCATGTTCACTTTCCTTCCTTCCATAATAGACAATATAGTAAGTATAAATGTTGTCCATGATCTTTCTCATTGTGTTATAACCATACAATAAGAGGATATGTGTTAGTATGTGTAGCTCAAGATAAGATTTCACAAAATATATACTGGATCTACATCATCCATGACTTCAAACAATGAGCAAAAAGTCTTCCTATTTGGATTAGAGCTGATTGCTTCATTCATAAGACCAACTGCACAAGGTTTGCCTTGGTGGGGGCATTTTAGTTTAATAATCTATTTACCTTTAACCTTTGAAAAATGATCTAGGTATTTACAAAAACTCAAAACATTATGGTAAATGGAAGAGAATGGAGCCTGCTATTTAAAGACAAATTGATTGAGCACCCATTTAACCCATTACCACACAATCCTTACATTTGACGACACTGCGAAAGCTATCTTTTGAAAACATTGTGGGAAAAGGAGAAAATGCTGGTACAGCATTTTCTCCTTTTCCCACAATGTTTTCTACCCTTATTAAAACAAATTTCAGATTTTCAGTCACTTTTGTTTTGTCATCTGCAAAATGCTTTCGATTTGGACAAACCTAAAATTTTGTCTTTTGGTAACCAGTTAAATAACTACAAGTGAAACAAGCTCGAAGTTATGCTGACTGGTAATACTACATCTACACTATCTTATCCTTTACCACACAATCCCAAGTTCCCAATCCTGAGGAAGAACCCTTTTGAAAACATTGTGGAAGAAGAAGACAATTCTGTTGATCAACATTTTCTTCTTTCCCCATGTTTTCTACCCTATCAAAGGCAAATTCAATCACGCCATATTATGCAAGTGCTTCCAATCTGGACAACTTAAATTTTTTGTTGTGTTGTAGAGTTAACCCCTTGCCAATCAAGTCTCCAGAAGGAGGCTTGAGAAAACATTATGGAAAAAGGAGAATACTTATGGACAAGTCTAAGTTTTTGTTGTGTGGTAAAGAGTTAACCCCTTACCAAACATGCATGTGGAAGCAAGCTTGAGAAAACATTGTGAAGAAAAAAGAATTTGTGGGCAACCCATAGTTTCTATGTGCTCTACAAAAGCTAACAATTTGGAAGAGTTTACATAAAAATTTGAAATTCAGAAAAAACTAAAGGTATGTGTCCCCAAACCTGTGATACTGAGCCTCTATCTTGAGATAATCTCCTTTGAAAGGCTGCTGTAGTCTCTGTATTAACTGATCCTTACTGTCTATAATTGACTCTAAATGGCTGTTGAGATTTCTTATATGTGCAATTCGTTTTTCTGAAAGAGAAAAAAAAACATAAAACATACAAATACAGTCAGATATCATGCAATATTTTAGTTCTTTTTCAACCTTAGGAAATAAAAAATTTAATATTCTTTGAAAATTAACTTATGCTGCTAGGATAGAGCCAGTGACCTGGGTTTGGGTTAACAGTTTACCACACAATCCTGACTTTAAACACCCCTGGGAAGGAAGCCTTTTGAAAACATTGTTGGAAAAGGAGAAAATGCTGGTAATGAGCATTTCTCCTTTTCCCACAGTGTTTTCTCCCCTGTCAAAGAAAACTTGTGCCATTTGAGCCACACAGAAATTGTTGTCTGCAAATGTTTTCAATATGGACAAGGATAAGATTTTGTTGCCTGGTAAAGAGTTAAAGGTGAAATATTCTTGCAACCATTTGATTTTGATAACCCTAGATAATCTATGGTATGAAATACGTCTAGCACTGAAAGGAAAAGAAAGTTGTTTTTTTTTTTTAAGACAAGGCACAACTTGCATGTGAATGATATGCCAGAGTAAGGATCAGTCTACAATTACATTAACCCTGGACCACATGACAGAATTATAGACTGGTCCCAATTGCAAACAAATGCAATGACATAATTGAGTTTAGCTGAAATAATAAAAACTCAGTGAAAGTGTAGAAAACCACTATTTCTCCTTTTTCCACAAGATTTTTAATACACTATTTCCTCAGGGTCATTAAGACTAAGGAATGTGAGGTACAGAGCCCCCAGGATTTTTTACCAATCCAATTCTACAATAAAATGTTTTGGAAAACATGTAACATCAGCATTTAAAGCAGATTGCATATTTTCATGATTTTAAACATCATCTACTGCGCAGCATTCACAGTCCCTTTTGAGCCATGCTCTGGCAAAGGGAGCTTAATGAATCTGGAAAAAATTATCCATCTGGGCCAAAACATTTCACTATCTCATGCTTAGGTTGGTTGTCAAAAAAAAAACATTGAAAATTGTGGATCAATTAGTATGTAAGTTTGCTTGATGCCATGGATAGCAGAGATGAACTAACCCCTGCTTGACAGAGCATGGTTCATTTGTTTTTGATGATCTATAATAGCTCATGAATACAATGCAAAATTAAAAAGAGGAATGTAAGTGATTTTGTGTCCAAAGAAAAAAAAAATGAATACGAGTCATGCTCTGGCAAAAGGGGGCTTAACTCATTACCAAACAACAATATTTTAGATTTGTGCAAATCGAAAGCGTTTGCAGACGAAAAAATGAAAGTGAATGAAAATTTGAAAATTTGAAATTTGTTTTGTAAGGAGTAGAAAATATTGTGGAAAAAGGAGAAAATGCTGGTTACCAGCACTTTCTCCTTTTTCAACAATGTTTTCTAAAGGCTTCTTTCTTGGGGTCTTCAAAAGTAGGAATTGTGTGGTAATGGCTTAATGCATCTCCTTGATCCATGGTACCAAGCAAGGTATCATATTCTCACTGATCCATGTCCAAATTTTTTAATAACCGACTTAACCCTTTACCACACAATGCTGACCATTGACGACACTGAGAAAGAAGCCCTTTGAAAACATTCTAGGAAAAGGAGAAAATGCTGGTAACCAGCATTTTCTCCTTTTCCCACAATGTTTTCTGTCCTCTTTGATACAAATTTCAAATTTTCAGTCACTTTTACTTTGTCTTCTGCAAATGTTTTGAATATGGACCAGTCTAAAATTTTTGTCGTTTGGTAAAGAGTTAATAAAGAGAGAGACTGGCTCTTGGATATACAGAAAATTTACCAATAGCGATGAGTTTCAACATAGGTCCATGCAGGCTGACCTGAAACAATACTTATTGCAGATGCACTAAGCCCCCTTTTCACAGAGCATGGACCGTCTAGTATTGCACTACTTCATAAAAAAATTTCATGAGCCCCGTTCAGGGAAAACTGGTTTCAATCCATCTCTGATGCATCATACCAAGCAAGTTATCAAATAATCAAGAATCCATAAATCCTTAGTTGTCTAACAAACTGACTACATAGTGAGGTAGTATGGTCTTTTAACATGCAGAACATTTACAAGTAGCAAAAAAGGTTCAGCCCAGGTCAGCCTATGAGAACTGTAACTGAGCACGCTGTACTAAGTTGGTACTTTTCATAGAACAAGGCCCAAAATTTTTAATATTCTTTATAAACCTTTACCTGTTACGCCAATTTGAGACTCATCCATTGTAGCGGCAAATAAAGATATGCTGTCAAAAATATGGACAAATGTGGATACAAATATCTGATTGAGTAGAAAACATTGCGGAAAAGGGAGAAATTGCTCGTTACGAGCAATTTCTTCTTTTCCCACAATGTTTTAAAAAGCTGTCTGTTGTTGATGCGTCAAAATGAGTATCTATGGAGTAAAGGGATATATTATATATTATATATATAATTATTAATGCAACTTCTTTCCCTATAGACAAAATTTTAGACCAGTCGGGACTGTCCATACTGAAAGCATTTGAGATAACAAAATAGATGTAGCAAAAATCTGTTTTGGAAACAGGACTGTGCCATAAAGGTTTAACCCATTACCACACAATCCCTACTTTTGACGCCCCTGAGAAAGAAACCTTTAGAAAACATTGTGGAAAAAGGATAAAATGCTGGTAACCAGCATTTTCTCCTTTTCCCAAAATGTTTTCTACCCTTCATAGAACAAATCTCAAGTCTTCAGTCACTTTTACTTTGTCGTCTGCAAATGCTTTCAATTTGGACAAGTCTAAAATTGTGTCATCTGGTAACGAGTTAACCATTATTCAGTAATACACTCTCTGAGAATATTTACCTAAAATATCAAGATGTGTAATGTCACTTGTCTCTTTGTCTTGCATTCGACATTGAATCTCCAGATTTATCTAAAATAACAGGGAAAAAAAATCAAAACAAAAATCTAATAGTCTCAATTTTCTATACTTTGGAACACAGTCTATGAAAAATAATGACCAACAGTGACATTCTCGGATTCAAAACATATCCGCTCTTCATTATGATAACATCTCTTCACCAAATGAAGAATTATAAATTCATCTATAGGGTTTGCACAGAAAATACATGGGATGTGGCTCATCAACAATGTGTTCTTTGATAGGGCAGATAAATGCTGGTTAAAGCATTTTCTTTTTCCACAATGTTTTCAAGATGCTGGTTACTGCCTTTTCTTTTTATCCCACAATGCCATCAGAAGCTTTCTTCAGGGAGATATTTTGGTTCAACCCTCTATCTACTTAATCAGATATTTTGATCAACAAGCTTTAAATCTTGTAAATAATTAAATATCCTTGCAAGACAATGATAACCAACTTCAAAGTGAGTTTACTAATTTTGGTGAAGTTATTGGTCCAAAGGGAAAATTGCTTTTCAGATAGTAATGTTCAAAGCAACAATGTATCTCTCAGAATTTATCTCTATGTTAAACTGATCAAAATAGCCGAACACTTTTTACCAGCTACTTCCTTTTGCATATTGATTGTATATGCACTCTAATCAAATCTCAGAAATGCACAATGGATTTAGAGTGGTCTTTATTAAAGGCTACAGTAGAAGAAAAATTAAATTTTGCTCAAACCATAGGTTTCGTTTTTTAAAGGATAGAAAACAAGATGGATATAGGTGAAAGTGCTAGTTATCAGCATTTTTCTCCAATCCTGACTATACTTTCAAAAACCTCAGTGTTCTTAAAGAATATGATAGTTTGGCTAAGATTAAGGAAGTGGGAGTGTGGAACAAAAACAACTTAACAAAAATGTTCTCTAGGTATATTCTTTACTTACCACTATAATTTGACTTTTTCTCCCCCCCTCTCCTGGACAAATTCATTCTCAGAACATTCAACATCGATCTATATGTATCTCTGAAAACATTGCAATCTATAAATGTATTTACCTTATTAAGCTCTGCCTTAGTAGAACTCATGCTTTTTAATATTTTGATCAGCTTGAAGGATGGCAGCCTGACATCAGAATCTTTCACTGATGGTTCACTGGTGTATTCCAGTTTCTGATAAAAATGAAAATGTGATGGTATTAAATATAAAATGTGTTTACAATGCATAAAATATTTTAAAAGAATGAAAACTGCAATATTTGTTGAAGGGAAGGCAGAGTTTTCAAGTAATTAGTAGGCTACTACATTTCAAACTAGATAAAACTGTAGTGTTGAGAACAAGAGGGCCATGATGGCCCTGTATTGGTCCACTGGCTAATAAGCAAAAACACTACAAGCCAAACATTACAATACTTGGTCACTTTTTTCAAATTAGGAGACATACCATTTTTTTTTTTATAAAATGCTACAAGAAAGTTATGACCCCAGGACAAAGCCATTTTTTATCACAGAGCTAAAAGTACTTGAATCCTGGTGGAGGTCCAAATGATAAAGCCCCATACCAAATTATACAGGTCTAGAATGTGTGTCTATAAACAAGAAGAACTTCAAAGTTTCCTGAATAAAAGCCTCTGTAAAACATAAGACCCTGATACATGGCTTAACGAGGTAGCCCTATGTCTTAAGGTTAATAACGAGAAGATTTGAAAAGTTTTCGTTATATGAGCCCACATAAAACTTGTGATCCCTGGGGCAGGGCCAAACTTAATGCCAGGGCTATAATAAGAGGCTTTTTGGTAGGGGCCCAATGGATAAAGCTACATGCAAAATCTGGTAGCCCTAGGCCTTATCAGTTATGGCTAGGTATGAGAAGATTTTTAAAGTTTTTCCTATATAAGCCCACTTAAAAATTTTGACCTCAAGGGTGAGGCTAAATTTGACCCCAGGACTATGATTTGAAAAACTTTGGTAGACCTCCATTAGATAAGGCTTCATGCTAGATTTGATAGCCCCATATCTCATTGTTTCAGAAAAGATTTTCGAGATTTTCAATATTTTCAGTTTTGTTGCCACGGCAACACAGTTTTTGAAGGAATCAAATTCTTTCAAGAAATTCTGAAGAAGACCATGGTAGGATCATTTCATCAAAATCGGATGGGTAGTTTCAGAGAAGAAGATATTTGTATATAAGAATTAACTCAAGCACAGACAGACGCACGACTGATATGAGGCCATGACATTAGCCTGCTGACCATTAATTTTGTCAGTTGAGCTAAAAACAATTTCTTAACTCTTTGCCAAACGACAAAATTTTAGACTGGTCCAAATTGAAAGCATAATTATGCAGATGACAAAATAAACGTAGCTCAAAAATTGAAATTTGTCTTTTGCAGGGTAGAAAACATTGTGGGAAAAGGAGAAAATGCTGGTTACCAGCATTTTCTCCTTTTCCCACAATGTTTTCTGCAGACTTTTTTTTCGGGGTCGTTAAAAGTAAGGATTGTGTGGTAATGGGTTAACTCTTTACCCAACAACAATTTTGAAGACTCGTCTGAATTGAAAGAATTGGTAGATGACAATTTAAGGGTGACTTCAAAAATGAAACTGATCTTTAATGGAATAGAAATTTTTCTGGGACAACAGAGAAATGTTGGTTACCATCATTGTCTCCTTTTCCCACAACTTTTGCAAAAGCATCCTTCATCAAACTCAGGACTGTTTGGTAAAGGGTTAACTCATGGACATCTTTAACCAAAGACTAGAGTTCGTTGTTTTCAACAACATGTCATACGTTCAACATGATATGAAGATAAAAACTGCTTGTTCAATGAAATGTTTCCAGCAGTTTCCAAAAAAAGAAATTCAACAATAATTTGAAACTTAAGTGTTCCACATTTTTTTTCCCTTTTGGTGCCATAGGCAAAGATAGAGACTTTTGGATGGCATAGATCAAGATCAGACTGCAGAGAATATACAATCTGGTTTTGGATCTATTGCATATACTTGTTTGGTTAAACCTAATACCTATGAGACAAAAATCCCACTGAGTCTTTTTCAGGCATCAAAAAGGATCAAGTTTCTATGTTTGGCATTGAAAGAGTTTGATTGATATCTGGGAAAGTTACCACATTGCAAGACTTACAATACCACATCTGAAATACACAGCTGCTGCATATCAATTTCCTATATGGAAATAATGCTTTTTTGTTGGGTCTTTTTATGCTGAGTTAATGCCACACTTCAAGTTATACTGCTCTAGAAACCTCCAGCTAAATGCAGAAGAGTAGGAAACTCATGTTTGTATGGCCAATTTATGAATGGACCTCCCTGACAGATACTCACATATGCTAAGAGACAGTGAATAGCTTTAACTCTTCCACACAATCCCGATTTTTAACGATCCTGAAAAAGTAGCCTATAGAATACATTGTGGGAAAAGGAGAAAATGCTGGTTACCAGCATTTTCTTCTTTTCTTACAATGTTTTATACCCTGTCAAAGCCACATTGAAATTGTCGTCTGCAAATGCTTTCAATTTGGACAAGTCTAAAATTATGTTGTTTGGTAAAGGTTTTAACATCTGTCCTCAGTTATACAGCAATCTCAATACCAATGTATAATCCCTAAGTTATACTCCCAATTTAAACTGTGGCTAAAGCACAAGGATCATTCCTACATGCCAGATACAGATGTCAAATGGACTAAATGCTATAGGATGACCAGTTGGGCTGGTACAGTAGTTGAACCCAAGATCACAGCAATCAGTCAAAGTAAACACTCTGCCCACTAAGTTATCCATACCAGATGATTCTGCCAGGACTTGATGCATAAAATTTTCTCAGTACTTACCTCTTATTTTTACTGTGTTGGATTTATGCAAGTATCGGTAAATGACAGGTTCAACAAAAACAACCTCCCCCCCCACCCCCGCCCCCCCACCCCCCAAAAAAAAAATAGTGGTTGGTGAAATAACCAAAACACGGGGCGAAATGACTGGATGCCGAAATGAATGAATACCTAGTTACCGCATAGATTCTTCAAGTCTTTTTTAATTTACAGGTAAAGCTGCAATTAGTACGAATTTCGAATGACAGAATTATTTTACTGTGGCGAACCGATAATCTTGAGAGATCTGCGTTGCTAGTTGACAACTTTACTTCCAAAAATAAAAAAAAAAACCTGCTTGCCTTTGCAACATGGCCAGTATGTTCTCCAACAACCAAAGCTTTCTGAAGCGCAGAAGTTGATTTATCTTGATTGTTCCATGGATTCCCAGGCTCACTGTACATTGTAAAACTTTGTTCCATCTTTTGAATGTCGATTGTTTTGATATTGCATTTCCTCTAATGTGAAGAGTCGAGTTACCACTATCATGGTTTCCCTTTTTTGCTGCCTCCAACTCATACTTGCATAAGAACGCCAGAACCAGTTTAGAATGGTTCTCAGTTAAATGGTTCTGTTACCAAAAATACAAGGGAAAGAGTAATACGACTAGAAAGGACCACTGGTCATATATCACCTTTTGTAAATGAGCCAAAGATTGAGCGCCAAGTTACGCAAGCTTACTTTACAGCTATCAATGTTGTTTTATAGGGTTTTATTAAATATGTTTTTTCAACCGCAATTAAAAAGTATAGAATAATATGCATTAATTAGTCTGAAAGCACATAGTTTGGTTGCCTCAAAAATAGATTAGACTGCGTTGTCCGCGGGTGCCATATTCTTCGAAGATTCGACCTATAGATACGCTATGACGCATCACTATCCCCTGCACGAGAGAAATTATTACGCCGCTAATAAGCTTAACGGAGAAAATGACTATATAGATACATAATATACGTCTATGGAAAAAATATAGCCTGTTTTTCGCTTCAAATATCTTGAAAATTCAATTATTTTCTAACGGAAATATAGATTTTCACAAATACTCTTGTTTTATTGCACACCTTTGAATACATTTTCTTTAGGGAAACCAGATTTTGTGCACTGTTTTTGAAATTCAAAGTGACGGTTATCGTTTTGAAAAGTAGTCCGGTTCACAGCAGACTGGTCGAATCTTCGAAGAAAATGACTTAAGTAATAAGATAAAATTTGAAAAACTCACCAAGTGGATGATAACGATTTGTTCCAGGACATTTTGGCCTGTAACTGTTTCGGATCATCACAATATATATGGCACGTCTAATGGTTCTGTGAGATTATATTCTACTATTTGTTGCTTACAAATATTCTTAGGCTTCAACCGCATTTCTGTGGACACAAGATCGAAGCTCGAGTAAATTTGTGACATTTGCCGACTTGGGCCTAATTGTAAGCTCTTTGCCTAGCTAAGCGATGTGACAGACCTGTTTGTCTTTCAGCAACACTAACTGATAAATACATCGGACCTATCGTATCGGGCTATTCCAAATGCAACATTGAACGAATCTTCCACCCCTCTCCACCCCGACTTCACAGAAGCAAGCCGCTCCCTGTTTTATTTTTACTTAATCATTCATTATCTTATTTACTAACTAGTATTTATATTTATCTACTTATTAATTAATTTATTTATAACATTTTACTATCACATCTTTCCAGTCAAAAGCAAGCTACCATCAGTAAAAATTCATATTGTTTTCTTGGTGCTTTCAACAACTTTATGTAGCGGAAAACGGCACTTGAAAAGTTGCTTTGCCTGTTTTATGCCACAGAGCTCTGTATAAAATGTTTCTGCCAAAAGTGTCAAGAGGTTTGGTTTATATATTCGACAAGTTGGCTTCTTTTAAAAAAAAAGCCAGGAGAGGTCAGCATAAATGTTTTCAAATAGATCATTGGCTTTTAATTTCAATACATTTCGGTACATGTAAACAAACAAGTGAAAAAGCCGCCAAGTAGAAACGACATATGCTTTACTTGACGGTTATTTGGCCTTCAAGTCGCATGATCTTGCCCAGCAGCTTTCTTTCTCTTTCATAACGAAATTATTCTTAATTTTTTCTTATGCTTAGATTTATCTACTTAATGAAAAAATACAATTATTTTAAGGGTCATTTGTAGCCATAGCAAATTAATGTAACAAATATTTTTTCTGAAATTCTTCATATAAAAATTAACCACGTCTATTTCCTGTTTCGTTTTTTTTTTAATTTCGATTTTTTTACACAACCATGAAGAAACAGACTGAGTATCAGAATAATTTCGCAAGAAAAATGGATTTAGACAACAAATTCTGTGACAGTCCGCCTTTTAAACTCACCACTGCTGGAAAGGTCTGATGACCTCTCCAACTAGGGCATGATTCTTCGTGAGTTTTACATAGACAATATTTGATTGTCTCGACATAATTATCAAAAGTCAATGTAAGACATGGTACTAGCTTATCTGAACAATATGGTAATTTCTTTGGAAACGGGTCACTCAGGCTGGTGGACCTTGCCGGTTCAGAATCCGACATTTTTTCACCGTTTCTACCCCCCCCCCCCCCCAAACAAGAATCGCCAAATCTAGAAGTCTTCTGACATGTATTGGTTTTGCATGCCTGCTCAAACTAAGGTGCGTAATAAAATTACAGACATACAAAATGATTTCTGATGAAACAAGCAATTATTTCGTAGAAATAATATACCATGCCGAAAAACACCTTTTTTATACAAACATGTTACAGTTATGGTGTTTTGCATGTACATGTGGCCTTTTTATTATTGGCCCATGATGAAATGATACATTCAAGGTGGCCCTTCAGAATTTTGGGCGAAAATTTTACAAAAATACCCAAAAATCATCCTTTTACTCCCAAAGCCTTATAATTTTCATACATAAAACCGTACGTTGTCGAAAACTATTCGACAACATAAGAAATTAGAGAGATTTACTACAGCCCAGGCTGACACCAACGGGAAACACGGTCTATTTTTACATGAGCAACTCACACATTTACATACCGGAAAAACACAGACGAAGCTTCAAACATAGCGTCTGAAGAAGACATTATGGAAAATGATTCAACATGTTTGTTATGTTATGGAATTTAAGCGTCATTAAGCACGTGCCAGTCACTTAACATGCCCACAATGCTTTTTTATTTTTGGCGCGAAATCTAAAAATAGCTTAAGAGGCTACGTAGCCTTATAAGGGAATACCATTAATAAAGATTGTGTAATTTTATGATTCTTACAATTAATGATTTCTATAAAAACAAGAGTATATAACTATGGTGTTGCACGGTCAGTCTGGATGAAACTTTTTTTAATTGCATTTCCTGATGGTGGTTGATGGATGTGACAAGTTCAATCTAAAAACTTTGTATAGTTTTGGAGACTAAACTCCAAACATCAAAAGCGTACTTAACGTAGTGGACCCGTAAAAGAAAACAGCTATTTCAACTTTAATATTATCCTGCAAAATTTGCTAGGATTAAAGATGAGTATTATTGTACTACCTTCACCGGGACACTTTTTCCTTTTTGTCCTTCCTAGAATTATCATTTATAAATCTAAAACCACGATGTTCTCATTACGAATTGATGCGATAATTACCTCCCTTTTCTGGAAACTAACAAAAGTATCAAAAGATAATTTCAAGATACATATCAAAGGAATTTCTGGTCGATTAAAATGTGCAAAAGTAGCATATCTGTATAAATCTGTCTTTATCAACCGTTAAGAAATCTTAAGCCATACTACAATAGAAACATTCGTACGGGTCCACTACCTTAACTGTAACTTGAGTGTAACTTAAAATCGCTCCCACTCGACCATACCGCAAAAAATTACTAATAGTCTTTCGGATGAGACATTAAACCGAGGTCCCGTGTGACGGTGATACACACCGAGCACTTTAAAGATCCGGGCTGAATTCTCAGTAGTTTCGTCCTGTATCCTTGCACTATCCCCCGTAACAACTAACCGTCTTCTGGGGGCGTCGCTCAGATGGGCAACCGGTAGCGACGATAAATAAACGAAAATAATCAATCAATCATTCTGCATCGAATGAAAAAACAAAACAAAACTGTCTCGGCAGAATGGATTATTGTACACATGTGTAAAGTTTCAGGAAATTCCGTCCAATGATATTGGAGATATTTGCCGGGACGGACTCACGGACGGACGGACAACGCTTAAACTATATCCCTCCGCCTTTCGCGGGGGATTATACACAGCCATAATCGCTTTATTGATCAAGCAATGATCAAAACAACGTCCAAAACACCTTTCAAACCTGCCAATTCATATTTTCTGAAAACAGAGTAACAAATGTGCTTGTTATCAAATTTTCACATTGGACTTCAATTGGCTTATAATTCTGTTTTTGGAGAAAAGTGGAGCCCGTATTATCTAATTTTCTAGGTTGAACGGATAAATTATCTAGATCAGTTTAACAAATGTCCTTGACAGCCAATTTTTCTGGTGTGCCGAATGCTTTAATTCAACTACTTCTCAAGCTCAATGTCGCAAATATCGTTGATATCAAATTATTCTTAACTTTTCATTTAACTTGATATCTTATCAGATATCAAATTATATTTAAATTGATTTAAATTGATAACAAGTTTTATTTAACTTTATGTCAAATTTTCAAATGCAACCTCTTTTTACTTCTGTCGAAATGTTTTGGAAGAAAGAAGAGGGGCTATATCTGTAAGTAGATTAATTTTCTAGGTTGGATTTAACTGCTTCCGTAGCTCAATGGGCTGGGCGACAGGGCACAATGTTTGACATTTTATGACTAAGCATAAGGGAGAAAGAATGAAAAAAAAAAAAGAAAAGAAAAAATGAAAAGGTAATGGTTGCTCGGATCTGAACATTGTCGAAAAAATGATAGGTCATTTTTTCAACAATGTTCAGAGCCGAGCAACCATTAACACAGTGTAGGACCGGAAGTGTGCATTGTTTGATATTGTATGTCACTTGGGAGTCTGTACAGTGGCGAAATGTCACTTGATTCTAGAAAACTGTGTTTCCACGGTAAGTGAAGTTAATATTTTTTTCATTTATTTTTATATTTGATTGAATTCTTTCCATCCACATGTACTTTTGATATATATTAAACATGCCAGGCACCTGATCGTGCAATATGCAACCTCCATATAGCAATAAGAATGTCTTGATCATCTTGATGTGAGAAAATTGAAATGATTTTCGACTACAAAAAAAAAAAAGCAGAATTTTCGCTTTAGCGCACACGAGAGAGTTCTTTCTACGATTAAAAGGTCTGCCGATGTGTCTGCTTTCTCTTTTCATCAACAAGTTCCAAGTTGTGACCTTAAAAGCGATTAAAATGACAAAATTCCAGCATGTCTACCAACAGAATTTTGTACTGTCACTTGTATAAAACATTATAGATCTCAAGTGACTGTACAACAGCTTATCAAGTGACAGTACAAATTCCCTATGTTGACATTCCATTTTAAACGAACGATTAGGAGGATTGCAGTCGATTTTGTTACCAATTCTTTACATGTTTTCAAACAAAAGTGAATAAAGAAACTCAATCTCCGAGCAGAGTTGTCGTTCGTTACCTCACATACATCTCTGCGATGGGCTAAATGACAAGAATCTTGTCAAACCGAGGAAAAGATGTTTTGTTACTGTTTAACTGTTTCATATGTAAAATTGTAAGTTAGACAAAGGAAATATGATTCTGGATACATTATAGGTGCGTTCAAACTGATGAATTTACCTGTATAAAATGGAACTATTTTTTTCGAGCCTCTTCACTTTTCAGAATCTTACGCCGATTTTAACAAAAATGGCTGCGCCCATGAATGATGACAACTGATTCGACACACCGCTGGATCTAAGTTTGTACGATTAAAAATCAAGTTATCGTCCTTTAAAGATATTTAGGCTTTTCAGAAAATCCCTCTTTTGTTCATTTCCTATCACTAAGTCTGATTGGTCCCATGCTGTTTGAACAGCACACGAAACAATCGGTATTGGTCTTTTTACCGGCGTTTGTGTAGCCATTTTGAGTTATGGTCATGTGACAAAAATATGACGTAATGACGGACTACTTTCTGAGCCCATTACAAAGGTGAATGTAATGATCCGGAGTGCAAGAGAGTGAAAGAAACTGTCTATATAATTTTTCCGTTCAGCAAAAAAGCTTTTAAGGATGATTAATCAAACAAAATACCCCGTTGTTTTTAGGCAAAATTATCTGTATTTTAGTATGGTTACATGATCAAGGCATCCCCATTTCTCCAGGAAAGCTTTTCAGAGCACATGAGTGTTCTTGATACGGTCTATGATTAACAAACAAACAACTGGATATGAAGGTTTTATAATAGCTATCAAAATAAATGAAAAATCACCAGCTTGACTTACCGTGTGTTAGCAATTCTCACGACCAAGTGACATTTCACCACTGTACAGACTCCCAAGTGACATATAATCTCAAACACTGTACACTTCCGGTCCTACACCGTGATTAAATTTTCCTTTTTTTTCTTCATTCTTTCTCCCTTATGCTTAGCTATAGAATGTCATATTCAAATCATTAAGAATGTTTGAAACCCCTTATCAGCAACCCCTATTCATTTTAATGGGTAATGTTATGCCAACACATACAGCTTGGCATGCTTTAACTTGGGATATTGAGTTGACATAATATGGCTCGTGACCATGATCTAACATGTTGTGTATCCCTAGACAAAAGACCCATAGCAAAAACTAAACAGTTAAAGTGTTAAATTACAGTTTAAAAGTATGGAAATTATTTGTTCATTTTTTATCTGGTTTTAAGATGCATTTTTTTTTGCCAGCGTCGTAAAATTTAACCTTTTTGTACACTTTTGAGGCCATACTTCCAGTCTGATACTCATGAAACTTGATCAGAATCTTTGTCTGGATATTATCTTGGACAACTTTGAAAATAGGATAGGTTGAACAAAAAAAAGTAGACACGTCACCAGGTCAAATATATATATATGAAGAATCTCTTGAACACTCCATGGCGCACATTTTCAGTCTAATATTCATGAAAGTTGGTCAGTATTTTTATCTTGATAACATCTTTTGAAAATGGGTTGCATTAGGTCAAATAGTAATTCACCAGATCAAATATTCGAAAAGTGTGAAAATCATTCCAATGATTCTAACTTCCATCTGATATATCCTAATATCTGATCTATGAACTAAAATTTGAATTATTTTTATGTTTCATTATTTCCGAAATTGGATGTTTCTGGTAAGAATTTGGTCCGAAATTCCCTTTGCTTTTTAAGTCTGTAGACCACGTGTTATACCTTTTCGGAATAAGTTAAGGTTGGGCAAGCTTTTTCTCTTTTAGCTTAATTACGAGTACGACCAGACTGCTTTCCATTCTAATAAAGAATAAATAAAGCAATATATTAGGTTACATCAAAACTTAAAATTTATTGCGGTTCGTTCCGGTCTATTCTCATTCGTCCCGGTCCATTCCAATTCATTCCGGACCATCCAGTACATGTCGGTGCTTTCATGCACCACACACGGAAACAGCATGTTTGTTTGACAGCTACTGTCACTTTGTGATCTGAATATTATAAGACAGTGTTCTGTTACTGTCTGGTACGGGATATTTTTACAGAAAACTAACCAGAATGTATCTTAAAGAATACAGGATTTGCATGCCACTTACTGTGGATGAGGTAAGGTGGTCATATTTTATTTTGGATGTCAGAATATTCGGACCCGAGAATGTTCGGCCCAAGCGGATCAGCGATTTTCGATTTGATTTTCCTTGGCATAGAGACAGGTGTTGGTGAAAGTGCTGGGTTAAGGCGTGATAAACCATTCTGCAGTATATCAATCCACAGGAATTTGACATTCTATAACCCAAAATAAATGATACAATATGAAAATAAAGTCTCCCCTATATAATATAAACACAAGGAATGCAACATATCTATTGCCGGCACTAGCACAGGACAGCCTTTCCCACCCAAAGTCACCCATGAAACAATAATTGATCATAAGTTCCTTTAGCCTAGCTATAGACAATACAAAATGTACCTGCGACATTTGGCGATACCTCAGTAGACACCTTTTAACCGGAGATATCAGTCCTGTTTTACATTTTTTTTGACAATTTCGATCCATCGAGGGGGCCATTCGCTGATGTCATGGGATTCCCAGGAAGTGTATCCCGCGATATCTTCGTATTATTTATTACTATTATTTTTTTGGTTTTTAAGATATATTTATGGACATCACATGATACTTAAGATTTTTCTAGAAGTAACTAACAAAAGTATTTGGCAGCATTCCTTTTTAAAGAAAAGATATTTGACTCTTGTGAATAGGGAAATCCCCCATCAAGCAAGGTAACTCTATAGATTTAAGCCCTATTGGACCGTTCATTGGAATCAAGTGACGTCAGTGAATGGCCTCCTCGATGGATCACAATTGTCAAAAAAATTGTAAAACATGACAGATAACTCTGGTTAAAAGGTGTCTACTGAGGTATCGCCGAATGTCGTAGGTACATTTTTGTGTTGTTTATTGCTAGGCTAAAGGAAATTATGATCATTTAGAATCAATGTTTGTTTGTGGATGATTTTGGGTGGGAAAGGCTGTCCTGTGCTGGTGCTGGCAATAGAGACGTTGCATTCCTTGTGTTTATATTATATATGGGAAATTTTTTTTTCATATATTATTATTTATTTTGGTTATAGAATGTCAAATTCCTGTGATCTATCCCTTATCTTTCACCGTTGACCTAAAAACAATTTATCCCACACACCTTTTTTGACACCATCTATAGTTGATTCTCATTCGTTCATGAATACTCATATCTTCGTGAATCTATGTTTGCTATCATTATTTTTTTGGCTCACTGCTTTGTTTGGCTGCTATGAAACCTTTAACAGATGTAAACATTCCCGAGAAGCTCTCAAAGCCAAAGAAATTGGTAAAATACAGAATAAAAATGAAAAAGGTCTCATTTTACTGAAAATCACCATTTCCCTCAAATATACTCGGGTGACCAAACTGCGCCACTCCAAGCTTTATTGAGAAAAAAAATATATAGCTGATATACAAAATGAAAAATAAATGCAGAAATGAAATGTCTTCTTTTTCCATCAATCTCCATCAAAATTCTTTTGTACTATAAACCACAATGCAAAATTTTAGACCTATCCAAATTGAAATCATTTGCATATGCCAATTTCAAAGAGGCTCAAATGGTGCAATTTTGCTTTGATAGGGTAGAAAACATTGTGGAAAAAGGAGAAAATGCTGGTTACCAGCATTTTCTCCTTTTTCCACAATGTTTTCACAAGGCTTCTTCCCCAGGGACGTCAAAAGTCGTCATTGTGTGGTAAAGGGTTAAACTTCCAAAACTTGATAAAACTTTACTGCATGTCAAACAAACAACCGCAATTTTTTGTGTGCCTAACTTTGCTACCTGGAGTAATGTAACAAATTCTCCCAAGTCTGGGAAAATTAGGCCAAATTGTTGATGTTATTATTTTTTTTTGAACAACTTCAACATTGAGCTGTTTCAAAATAACTGCAGAGGTTTGTCATTGCTTTTATGTGATCCACTAGTTCTAGTAGTATCAATGAAGGTGGCTAACAAAACATACCTGTTTCTTCTGTATTCAATATTCCTTCGTTTGAAATACAAATACTTTCAATTTAAAAGCTGAACGTGAGAAAAAAATGTGTATTTTATCAATTACTCGAGTTGTTTATGTTCCTGAAAACATACAAAATGGACGCACTACAGATTTTGTCAGTGATTTTTCAGAGATAAACATGTTATAAACGACTTCTACAAGCTCTTTATGTAATGAATGGTTTAACAATTTGTTTTTGGTCATGTTTATTACTAAAATTTAATGGCATTTTGCTGCAATTTCAGTAAAACTGACGAAACAGAAAGTCAGTATTGCTACCGGAAAATTTACGATGGAGTTGCGACGTTATTGTGTACAGTAAATGTCCAAATATGAAAAAAGATCACCTGAGCTTCTCATTATTGAGACTATATATGGATAAAGGTTTATAACAATGGGAAAGCCTTTTGTAAGCTCTTGAGCCCATGTTTATCTTGTAACTCTCTTAAAGTTGGTCAGAATGTTTATTTTTTTTATAAGATCTTTGATGAGATTTATTTATTAAAAATGGATCATGTTGGATCAAAAACTAGGTCATCAGGTCAGATCTTTGAAAAACCTGGTGTACGTTTTAGGGCCACATTTTTAGTTAAATACCACTGAAGGGTTGCCAGAACATTTGTTTTTATAATTTACTTAGACAAGTTTGAAAATGGATTATGTTTGGTAAAAAACTAGGTCACTAGGACAAATATCATGGGTGTGGGTATGTGCATCCGGTAACTTATATTTCAAACTTCTCGGACACTACTCATCCAACGTTGATGAAAGTTCAAAGAAATGATCCTAGCTTGGGCCTCTTCAAAATTTGCTGAAAGAAGTCCCTTTCAAAACTTCAGTTGCATGGCAACAAAACTGAAAAATATTGAAAATCTTAGAGAGTCTTCTTGTCTAAACCATCAGGCCTATAGCTACCAAATTAGGTATGTAGCTTTATCTAATAGACCACTTCCATGTTTTTTCAAATTTTAGCTATGGGGTCAAATTGGTCCTGCCACAAGGACTCGATCCAGTAATTCTTTTGGTATCATGTAAGTAACTATAGACTATATTTACTTACACAATACCCCAAAAATTACTGGATCAAGTCCCTGTGGGCCCAGCCCCGAGGGTCACAAGTTCTACACAGGTTTATTAGTGAAAATCTTCCCCTACCTAGCCATAAAGGTTAGGGCTACAAAATTTTGCATGTAGCTTATCTAGTGGGCCTCTACCAGTAGTGGTCAAATGATAGTCAAATTTGACCCCACCCAAGAAATCTCTAGTTTTACATGGGAAAAACTTTTTTTTTAAAAAAAATCTTTATCTACCTAGCAATATTATAGGTCTAGGACTACAAATTTTCCATAAACCAACAGCTCTGATATCGAGTGAGTCTCACCAAGAGGGTCCAAATTACAGCCCTGGGGCCAAGTTTGTTTCACTCCAGAGGTCACAAATTTAACATGAACATGAACCTAACTCCTTACCAAATGACAAAATCCTGGATTTGTCCAAATTGAAAGCATTTGCAGACGACAAAATAAATGTAAATCAAAAACTGAAAATTGATTTTAAAAGGGTAGAAAACATTGTGGGAAAAGGAGAAAATTGACTATAGATACATAAATTCAAGATGTTCTCAGTAGTGCATGATGGAGTTATTTCTTTTCTATTGGCTGAATTTTGTCCATCCATTTTATTTACGAGTCTCTTATAAAGGAGTCATAAAGAAGGCCTTATTTCTCTAATAGACAACGTTACAAACAACTACACCTTTAAATCAGAAATGGGCCAGAACTGTTAGCATTGAATTACAGGGTCTAAAAACTTCACAACATGCACTTATAGGTTGACTTGTTTGCATATGGTCAAAAAGGGTCAATTCTTCAAGCAGACATGCACATAATAATAGGCAGATCCAAACATATAGCCATCCTCGTTGACCCAGTTTCGATATGTAATGCTTAAACCTGGGTTCAGAGGATGACATGTAGCATGTTGACAACATCTTATCCCATTACCACACAATCCCTACTTTTGACGCCCCTGAGAAAAAAGCCTTTAGAAAACATTGTGGGAAAAGTAGGAAATGCTGGTAACCAGCATTTTCTCCTTTCCCCACAATGTTTTCTACCCTTTACAAAACAAATTTCAAATTTTCAGTCACTTTTATTTTGTCGTCTGCAAATGCTTTCGATTCGGAAAAACCTAAAATTTTGTTGTTTGGTAATGAGTTAGACAAACAGGAAAACTTACATGTTTTCCAATAATCTTTGCTAATGATGACTGATGTGAGAGATGGACTGTTGAGTTATTGATTAACTAGAAAAATCCCTCAGATCTTATTTACAGACCAAAAATGCACTAATGATAAACATGTATCCAGTTCTCCAAAAAAATTACCATATTCGGAAAAATATCTCGTAGCATAATTATAGTGTATTTGTATACTTCTTCCCTCTTCATGCAATGATACTTGTGAAGTAGATGCTGGTCTTTGAGAGACATGAAGATATGGCAAATATGTGGATGATAGAACAAAAGTCCAAAGATTGTGTTTTGTAATCCTTCGAAGTTTTTTTGTGATACTTTGTTCAGTTTTGAAAATGATTCAAACTGGCAGACATTATGATATGACAAATGGTTTCAACATGGAGTCAGGGAGGCTTTTTTTTTTCAAACTTTGAGTATAGACAGAAAGATCATAGAAAATATAGCATAGTACTGATTCAACATTAAGATTTTTAAATGTTTATGAAGTTTCAAGTGCTAAAGACAGCTTAAAATGATGTACTTTGTGATAAAGTTGGCTATTCATGCCATTCAAAGATTTAAAAGCATTATTTGTATTTACAATTAATGGAAAATTTGCTTCTCATAAGGGAAACTTGGTATCAAGATTTATGGCAACAGCTAAAGGTGAAATAAAGAGCATTTTATTCTGTTAATTTTATTAAGACTGTTAACTCTACCAGATGACAAATTTATATACTGGTCCAAATTGAGGGCATTTGCAGACAACAAAATAAATGGGACTGAAAAATTAAAATTTGATTTGGGAAGGGTTGAAAACATTGCGAGAAATAACAATCCTGGTTACCAGCATTTTCTCCTTTTCCCAAAATGTTTTCGAAAGGCTTTTTTTTTCAAGGTTGTGAAAAGTCGGGATTTTGTGGTAAAGAGTTAAGACAGTGTTAATTTTGTTCTATCTTGATATTATTGTATATGTTTATTGTTTAGGTAATTTTTTTGTGATGGTATGTCAATTCGGGATAGAAAATAAAAAATATGATGAGAACCTTGTAAATGGTGCAAAAGCGATTGTTACTAGTATCTCTTTTTTATACAAAAAAATTTTAGACTTCTCCAAAATTAAAGCATTTGCAGACAACAAAATAAAGGCTCAAAAATTGAAACTTGAAGAGTAGAAAACATTGTGGCTAAAAGGAGAAAATGCTTACCAGCATTTTCTCTTTTTCCCACAATGTTTTCAGAAGGCTTCTTCCTCTGGGTCATAAAAACCAGGGACTGTTTGGTTAAGTGTTAAATCATGAACCAAATGTTCACTTGATAATGAATGTATATTGGTTTTTGGAAATTGTTATAGTAGAAAAAGGATCTTGTTTTGTGCTAAAATTTAGTAAATGTGAGTCTAGGACAAGTTCCACAATTGTCCACCTTTCAGCCATCTTGTATCACTTGGCAACCGGTCAGCAGGTGCGCTGCACCTTGATTGATATAGAACAGTCAGTTAGAACATGTTCTGAAGAACATGGCACAGTGTTCCAAAATACTCAGTTGACCTAGAACATGTTCGGAGTGTTCGGAGTAGCGTAAGGAATATCCCCTAAAAGTTTGCCTAAAGATAAGTGGCTGTGGTCAGATATTCAAATACATTTACAACTAATATTAAGCACATGTTCACCTTGATTTGCACATAGCATTGCCATGGGTTAGGTTCTTTGCTTGTTATATGAAGATGAAAGTGATTGCTAACTTGACAAGCATTTGCTGCTTTTATCTTAGTGTTTTACTTATGAATTGAAATAATCAAAATCTTTAAACATTTGCCATCAAATACACTTCTCTTTGTCACATAATAATGGTGGCACTCTAGTATCAAGAATAGCAATGATTCAAATCTTTACCATACAACAAAATTTTAGCCCTGTCCAAATCGAAAGCATTTGCAGATTACATTTTCAGTGTGACATGGTGCAATTGTGTATTGAAAATATTGAGCGAAAAGGAGAAAATGCTAGTTACCAGCATCTTCTCCTTTTCCCACAATGTTTTCAAAAGGCTTCTTTCTCAGGGTGGTCAGAAGTTGTTATTGTATGGTAAAGGGTTAACGCTTTACCAAACAGTTCAACATTTTTCCATTTCCCAAAATATTTTCTAACATTTAAAAAAAGAATTAGTGTCAGTCACATGGACAACATTTGATTTCTCGCCTGCACCACAAGTTACTTTTTTTTCATCCTCGGATACCCCAGGGTCTCCCTATTTGCTACGCTACATCGACCCCTGGGACAATTAGTTGAATTTCTTTCGCTTTACCGCTGGCCGAATGCTGGCTTTTCATTGGTTCCATCATCATTTTGTGATGGGCGAGTGTACTGTACGCTATGACGTTTCGTATCGATTTTCGGCGGCTCGCTTTACCGCTGGCCGAATGCTGGCTTTTCATTGGTTCTATCATCATTTTGTGATGGGTGAGTGGACTGTACGGTATGACGTTTCGTATCGATTTTCGGCAGCTGATTCAAAGTTTTATAAGTCAATTGTCCCAGGGTCGATGTAGCGTAGCAAATAGGGAGACCCTGGGGTATCCGAGGATGCTTTTTTTGGGGGGGGGGGGGCAAATCTAAAATTTTGTTGTCAGGTAAGACTGCATCAGAAATATTTCAACGAGATTTGTATATTTATTACAGTATCGTGTTGGTCAGTTATTCATGATTGCCAAACATAGTCATGAACAGAGTCAGCAAGGTGAGGGGGTGGAGGTTGTGAAAAATGAACCCATTGAAGATCAGGAACATGGTAAAGGTCAGTTTACAGAAAAGCGGATACATCTGTCGAGGTGAGTTGGTGGTACCCATCTTTCTTCTTTTTTTCTATCATAGACAGTTACTCTACTTTTCAGTCTTTACAAAGTGATTAGGTACATTTTGGTATATTTTCAGCTCTCCGAAATGTTATCAATCCCTTGTGGCATTTGCAGCTGCTTCCAGTTGGTTTCATATGACCCTGTGCATTTAACATGAGATGGGAAATTCAAAATAAGTGGCACAACAGGTCCTCAATGCAAGGTGCTGCTCCCTTCAGCTGCTGTACCATTAGAGCTGCCATGCCATAGATGATACTATTACTGGTTTGATTTTTTACCAAGAGATAAAATTTCTTCGAATTGAAAGCAATTGCAGACAACAAAATAAATGTGACTCAAAGATCGAAATTTGTGCTGTGAAGGGTAGAAACATTGTAGGAAAAGGAGAAAATGCTGGTTATCAGCTTTTCTCCTTTTCCTACAATATTGTCAAAGGCTTTTTTTCATAAGGTCCCTTAAAAGTTTGGATTGTGTGGTAAAGAGGTAAACCTTTATCATATAATCTCGAGTTTTAACAACCCTAGGGAGGAAGGCTTTTTAAGATATTGTGTGAAAAGGAGAAAATGCTATGAAGTGGCATTTTCATCTTCTCCAACAGTGTTATCTATCCAACTGCATCTCATTATCAATCCTGGAATACTCAATATAAACCACACACGCACAAATATCATCATGTCTTATTAGATTAACCCATTACCACACAGTCCCTACTTTTGACGCCCCTGTGAAAGAAGCCTTTTTAAAACATTGTAGGAAAATGAGAAAATGCTGGTAACCAGCATTTTCTCCTTTTCCCACAATGTTTTCTACCCTATTCAAACCAAATTTCAACTTTTCAGTCACTTTTATTTTGTTGTCTGCAAATGCTTTCAATTTGGACAATACTAAAATTCTGTTGTTTGGTAATAAGCTAAGGGCCAAATATAAGTTGAGGAGAAAAGTAGTGGTCTGTTTGGACTCAAATCCTGGACCCCTGCTCTTGCTGCTTGTGCCCTGTCAATTGTGAATAAAGGAGGAGCATTAGAACATTGATTTAAGTCTTTTTTCATGATAACTGGCTCAGTTTTTGTTACATGTCTATTCTTGCTAATGGTTATAGGTTGTGGATTCATTACATGTTATAAATATATAAAAGTTTTTTAAATGGATTTCTTCAGGCTTTCTCTTGGAACTGAAATTTCATAGAACAAGATTTTGTTTAACCCTTTAGATCTACCAAACAATCTCAGGTTTTGATTGCCTTTGGGTAGAAGGCTTTTAAAAACACTATTGGTCAAAAAGAAAATGCTGGTTAGCGGCATTTTTTTCTTTTCCCACAAAGCTTTCTACTATTTACAAAGCATATCCCATGATTTGAGCAAGCCTTAATTTGTCTTCTGTCATTTCTGTCAATGTGGACAGATCTAAATTTTGTTATCTAGTAAAGGGTTAATGAGATTTAATTGACTGGAAAGAGCTCTTTTCCATGGTAACTCTTTACCACACAATGATGCCCTTAATGACTCTGAGAAAGAAGCCTTTTCAAACCATTATGGTAAAAGGATAAAATGCTGGTAACCAGTATTTTCTCCTTTTCCCACAATGTTTTGTACCCTTCCCATATCGAATTTCAGTGTTCGATTCACATTTATTTTGTCTTCTGCAAGTGCTCTCAATTTGGACTAGTCCTAAATTTTGTCATTTGGTAAAGAGTTAAATATGTTGCTGAAAAAAAAAAAGATTTGGCTTGTCATGCTAACCCTTTACCAGACAGTAAACTTTTAGAATGGTCTGTAATATGGTAGATTGAGCAGTAAAGGGATTAGATTTACATTCATGTTAAAACCAAGTTATTTCATTTGATTATGCTTTCAAGAGTGTAACAAGTACAATTTCTTGGCTTATAGTTCAGGAAATTGATACTGGAACTTAGATTTTACATTGTGATGAAAAACTGGTGATCACAGTATTAATTAACCCTTTAACACACAATCCCAACTTTTAACGACCCTGAGAAAAAAGCTTATTGAAAACATAGTGGGAAAAGGACAAAATGTTGGTAATCAGTATTTTCTCCTTTTCTGACAATACTTTCTACCCTATCAAAGTCAGAAATGGTCATATTAACAAGATCTAATTATCATCTGTAGATGCTTTGAATTTGTTCCTGTCCATGAATTGTTCTGTTGTAAAGAGTTAACTGTTTACCACACGAGAAAATTTACTTCTTGTCCAAAATGAATGGGTTTGCAGATAACAAAATAAAGGTGACCGAAAAATTGAAATTTGATTTGGGACAGGTAGAAAACACTGTGAAAAAAGGAGAAAATGCTGGTTACCAGCATTTTCTCCTTTTCCCACAGTGTTTTCAAGAGGTATCTTTCTTGGGGTCATTAAAAGTTGGAATTGTGTGGTAAAGAGTTAATAAAGATTTGTGTTCTGGATTTTGAGCTGTAAAGGTTGTACATATTGAACATTACTCTCTTGTTTTTATCAATCCGCAAATGATTTATGCGTTCTACTTTTTTCATACTTACATTTTTCTCTTATAGTTGATATAATTTGTAATGGATCTATAAGAGATCAAAAATCATATTTTAAAAAAAAATGAATGATTTATGACTTTAGCTTGTTATGGTTGGGATATTTTCAATTCAAGTTAATGCTGCAGCTGAATTCTGCCTGTAAAAATGTCAACTGTTACCTTACTTTCTATTTAGCTCCTTTGCCTCCTGCAGATTTCTAATTTTGATTTGCTGCAGATCACATTTAATTATAAACATTGATGCAGATATAAGATGCCCCCATGGTGTAATTTCCTCTTGGCCACAGTAACTGTTCTCTTTCATACTAGATATAATATTCATAATATTAAATCCAGAGTAATTTTCAGGTATCCCTATTACACAACAACTTTTTAAAATTTATCTATTCAGTTTTGTTTTAAGAAGATAACAAGTTAACCCATTACCACACAGCAAAATTTTAGACCTATCCAAGTTGAAAGCATATGCAGACGACAGTTTCAAAGTGACTAAAATTGTGCATTTTTGCTCTGATAGGGTATAAAACTTTTTGGGAAAAGGAGAAAATGCTGGTTAATACTAGCAAAAGCAAAAAAATGCTTTCCCATTACCACACAATCCCTACTTTTGATGACCCCGAGACAGAAGCCATTAGAAAACATTGTGGGAAAAGGAGAAAATGCTGGTAACCAGCACAATGTTTTGTATCCTAAAAATAAAAAATTCAAGTTTTCAGTTGCTCTTATTTTATCGTCTGCAAATGGCTTCAATTTGGATGGGTCTAAAATTTTGTTGTTTGGTAATGAGTTTAAAGTCGGCTTTGAGTGGTAAAGAGCCAACGCTTTCCCACATAATCACATGTTTTGATGAACTGTCCACCATTGTGTACCATGTATTACAGGTAGTAGTATCAGGGGCAGTAACCAGTCTAATGTTTTAATAATGTTTGGAAAGAACGCTATTCAAAACATTGGGGGAATAGTAAAAGATGCTGGCAGCTAGCAGTTTCTCCTATTCCCACAATGCTTTTGGTCCTTTTTAAGACATTTTCTGTAGTTTTGACTGTAAGCGATTTGTTGTCTGAAAATGCTTTAGATTTGGACAAATCCAATATGATGTTGTATAGTAAAGAGTTCATTATGGAGAAAATTAATTTGAACTTAAGTCATCTGAAGTTACTGAAATAAATTTTCCTTTCATTGAGATATTGTAAAATTTTATTGGCCCTCACCAAATATTCTTATCATTGATATACTAGCTTTTATGCTTTGATTATCTAACAGCAAAATTTTAGACTGGTCCAAATTGAAAACATTTGCAGACAACAAAATAAAAGTGACTGAAAAACTGAAACTTGTTGTGAAAACGGAAGAAAACATTGTGGGAAAAGGAGAAAATGCTGGTTATCAGCATTTTCTCCTTTCCCACAATGTTTTCAAAAGGCATCTTTCTCAGGGATATTTAAAGTTGGGATTAAGTGGTAGTGAGTTAATTTTCACCCAATGTTCATATTTCACTTGTCATCACAACAGGTGTCGTAATTTCAGGTGAAAACGGAAGAAAAAATTGTGGGAAAAGGAGAAAATACTGGTCATCAGCATTTTCTCCTTTCCCATAATGTTTTCAAAAGGCATCTTTCTCAGGGATATTTAAAGTTGGGATTAAGTGGTAGTTAGTTAATTTTCACCCAATATTCATATTTCGCTTGTCATCACAACAGGTGTCGTTATTTCAGGTGTAAATTTACGACACCTGAACTAACCAATCAGATAGCTTTTTTGAATGACGTACTGCTGACAGATCTCTTTCCTCTGTAGGCAACGTTATTCTGTTTTTGTGAGAAGTGAAATTGCAATGAAATAAATTCCTTTGAATAATCAAGTGTTTATACAAATTTTTTTTTTTTCAAAGAAATATTATTGTTCGTCTATCAAAGTTGAGCTTGACATTACGATTAATGACTAGGCTATTGTTATGCGTCAATGTGGCCCAGTTTTGATTCCGGAGACCCGTGAAAAGAAAAAGGTAAATCAGCTGAAATCACAGTATGTGTCATTTCGAAGTAGTACCGGTCAGCATAATATACCGATGTATGCCTGGTTTCTTTCCTTATATATGGGTATAATCGGATTTTACTACTCAAAAATGACAATAACATGATCTGTAACCATTTTAACAAGCAAAAAGTTTTAACTTCTTCTTTTGATCGTCACGGTGCTTAACGTTCTGCAAGTATTCATAAATATTTAACCATTTACCACTCACTTGAAACGACTCTGAAAATCAAGCTTTTTAAAATGTCCATAGGAGAGGAAAATTGCAACCGGAAACCGGTATTTTTTAGCTCACCTGAGCACAACGTGCTCAAGGGGAGCTTTTAGGGTCACTGGGTGTCTGTCGTGCGTCATCCGTCGTCCGCCGTGCGTCGTCAACAATTCTTTAAACATCAACTCCACCTAAACCGCTGGGCCAATTTGGACCAAACTTGGCAGGAATGTTCCTTGGGAGGTCCTCTTTAAAATATGTTCACAGAATTTGATTCCGTCAAAAACTCTGGTTGCCATGGCAACGAAATGGAATTTTTTAGCAAATTCTCTAAAAATCTTCTCCTCTGAAACCACTGGTCAGATTTTGAAATAATTTCACAGATATGTTTCTTGGGTCACCCTTTTCAAAAATTGTTCGTGAAATTTTGATCCGTCAAAAATTGTGGCTCTGGTGAATGGGGGCTACTTGCACTATACAGAAATCAAGGAATTCTTTAATAATCTTCTCCTCTGAAACCGCTGGTCGGATTTTGAAATAATTTCACAGATATATTCCTTGAGTGACCCTTTTCAAAAATTGTTCGTGAAATTTTGATCCGTCAAAAAATGTGGCTCTGGTGAATGGGGGCTACTTGCACTATACAGAAATGAAGGAATTCTTTAATAATCTTCTTCTCTGAAACCGCTGGTCAGATTTTGAAATAATTTCACACAGATGTTCCTGGGGTGACCCTTTTCAAAAATTGTTCGTGAATTTTTGATCTGTCAAGAAACATAGCTCTGGTGAATGGGGGCTACTTGCACTATAGGGAAATGAGGAAATTCTTAAAAATTTTTCTTCTCTGAAACCGCTGTTCAGATTTTGAAATTATTTCTCCGGGATGTTCCTTTGTTGACCCTTTTCAAAATTGTACACAAAATTTTGATCCGTCAAGAAACATGGCTTTGGTGAATGGGGGCTACTTGCACTATAGGGAAATGAAGAAATTCTTAAAAATTCTTCTTCTCTGAAACGGCATGACAGATTTTGAAATGATTTCACAGAGATGATCCTTGGGTGACCCTTTTCAAAAACTGTTCACAAAATTTTGATCTGTCAAGAAACATGGCTCTTGTGAATGGGGGCTACTTGCACTATAGGGACATGATGAAATTCTTGAAAATTCTCTTTCTCTGAAACCCCTGGTCAGATTTTAAAAGAAATTTTCCGAAATGTTCCTTGGTTGACCCTTTTCAAAACTTGTTCGTAAATTTTGATCCATCAAGAAACATGGATCTCGTGGATGGGGGATACTTGCTCTTATACAGAAATGAAGAATTCTTAAAAATTCTTCTTTTTGGAACTGATGGTCAGATTTCGAAATGAATTTTACAGGTGACCTTTTGAAAATTGCTTAGCAAAATTATAAATTTGGCTCCAATGTTTCAATACCTCAAAAAAAAAATAGGCTATGGTCATCTCAAAAATTCAGGTGAGCGATCCAGGGCCATCTTGGCCCTCTTGTTTCATTTTACCACAATTTTTCTACCCTATCAAGAACAAAAGTATAAAAGCCTTTATGTTATATATCCTATTTATTTTCCTCAAAAGAATTTCTTTCAACTATACACTTTTTTTCCCAAACTGAATAACACAATGATAAAATTATCTTTACATAGAGAATGCCACTGTCCTAGAGTGCATCGGACATGTTCATGATTTTCCAAGAACAAGGACCCAGGGCCTGTGTCTGTGTAACTGTACATGATATATTTTTGTTCAACAAAGGAATAGGATGTATCTCAATATAGATGGGTAGGCAATCAATTTGCTCTCATGTTTGCCAACAAGCTGAACTTACATTCTGGTTACGCAGGATTAATGAAAGACAAGCCTTAATGTCAGTGGACCCTTAAATCACTTATTGTGCCTGTTTCTTTTGAAGACCAGGCAGATGACTGTATGGTCTGCTCAGAATATGCAATCTTATGTCGTATGAGCTGTATTGTAATAACCGGACCAAAACAGCCCTGGGTGTAATTGCAATGATTAAGCATTTTTCCCGAAATGTAAAATGCCAATTTTATCAATCAAGCGCTCCAATATAAGGGTTAACAGAGTCATAGATTACAAGAACCATACAAATGAATAATACCTTCGGACATTCCCTATAGGACCTATGAAGTCACGGTTTCAAAATTCCATTCCCTTTCTAAAAAGTCCCATTTTTTAAGATCATTTAAAGTCAGCACATGTATTGTAATCTAAAAGTTAAATATCTGTTTTGAACATTGAAAGTTGTTTGTTTTGAAATTCTTTTTCAGTCTTGATATATTTTATTTCAAGTAAGATGGGGAACAAATGAAAAAAAAACTTTTAACTGAAAGACAAATTTTGACAACCTCACAGAAAAAAAAAGTTTGAAAATACTTTTGGAAAAGGAGAAAACGTTAGTAAACAGTGTTTTCTCCTTTTACCACTATGTTTTCTACTTTTCCCCAGCCAAACAGCACATTTTCAGATGCTTTTATTATCTGTAATTGTTTTAATGTAGACGGCCATAATTTTTTGTTATTTTCTGAAGGGTTTTGTAAAGGATTACTAATATGGCAAACAAAAGGTTGATCATCATTATTTGCTACTTTTCCTACAATGCTTTCAAAAGCCTCTTCTCCAATATTGTTGAAAGTCAGTATTGTGATCTAAAAGGTTGAATCTCAGTTTCTATACTCTAAAAGGCACCTTTCTAGAAACTCTTTGTTCTCTCAATAAAATTGTCTATGGAATAAAATGGTGAAGACTTTCATCTCATTACAAAGTTGCAGTTTTAGACCTATCAAAACTGATTCCACTTTGAAGCAAAAACTACTATTTAATCCTTTACCATACCCTATCATGTACAGTTTTAACAACCCTGAGAAAGGGGCCATTTAAAAACTTAATTTTGAAAAGGAGAAACTTTCTTGATTCTTTCCATGAAGAAAATTTCAGACTTTCCAAAACTGAATGCATTTTCAGATAGCAACTTTTCTATCTGACACCATTGATGGAACCTGTCTGAAATAGGATGGAAACCATTTTAGGAAAAGGAAAAAAATGTCAGTTAGCACTGTGTTCTCCTTTTCAGACTAAAAGTTCTCAAGCCTTCTTCCTAGACCTTTTAAACTCATTTTTGGGGTAATAGAAGGTTAGATCTAAGTTTCTGTACAACGTAAAAAGGTATACAGGTAATGTAAATCAAAAGTCTTTGTTATCACATAAAATTTTTCCTTCAAATGAAATGGAAAGGGGTTTCAGAAAAGTCCATGCGTTTTAATTTTTTTCAACATATTTTTACAAGTCTTCTTCAACTTTGTTAAAACTCAGGATGGTAAACTGGTCTTCATTGCTCAGGAACATTGCACAACTCTATAGACTTTGCTGTATCAGGAGAGGCGATTTAAGTACATGAAAATGTATCGCAACATGTTATGCCTATATTCTAAACTCGCCTTCTATCAGTACTTTCAGTACTTTGATTTCCTTCTGAAATTACCAAGCTAAAAGAAAACTCAAAATATTTACAGGCATTAAGGAAATTTATGAGACTCTTTTTATGATTTTTTTTTGAGAGAGATATTTTAGGGAGTCTGCACTTTTGCGCACTTAGAACAGTAAAATGTATTTACAGGAGAAGAATACTGGCAGTGTTACAAACTAGAGCATTCTGTTTTATCTGTCTGTACTCAGTCCACCAGTGGTTGCAAAGTACAAATTATCTCTTTACCAAATCCTGTGTTTAAGTGACCCAGAAGAAAGGCTTTTGAAACATTGTGGTAAAAGGAGAAAATGCTGTTACCAGCATTTTCTCCTTTTACCACTATGTTTCCTACCGGTTCAAAGACAAATCCCACCATTTGGGCCACACTTGATTCTTTGTCTGCCAACGCTTTTCACTAGGTTAAATCTATAATTTTAAGTAATTCATAGCATTTGACCAATTTATTAAAGGATGGTTGAAAAAGAAAATGGTGGAAAAGAAAAAACTGCTGGCTACCAGTATTATTTTTCTCTTGATTTTTCGTTTGATGTTTTCAAAAGCTTTCTGTCTCGGGTTCATTAAAACATGAGATTGTTTGGTATTAAAAGGGTTAACTCATTACTTCCAAATTTTTGCATTGTATGACTCCAAATTCATTTCATGAAAATTGAGGTTTAATGTGTGTCTGCATGTAAAGCTATTGTTGCAATAAAAGAAATTTTTTCTTGGCACAATGCCTTATACTAATGGGCTGATGTACGCAAGATGAAAACAGTTGTTGTTACACATTGTAGAGAGTTTCTGAGATTTTCCTGAACTTTTTACCAGAGGACAAAATTTAAGACTGGTCTAAATTAGAAGAACCTGGTGCAGATAACAAACATGGCATACTCCAACTTACGGAATTCGGCTCTGAAAGAGCAGAAAGCGTTGTAGCAAAAAGAGATATGCTGGTTACCAACATTTTTTCCTTCTTCTACAGGGTAGTGGAAATCTGGATTGTGGCATAAACCATCCTTGGGACCCAGGTTTGAAGCATTACCTTACTCCCCATTGAAACTGGGTCCCAGAGGATGAACGTAAGCCTGTTACTGAACAGGCTATTTATACCATGTGGAATGAAATTATTTTTTGGTTTGTTTCTTAAAATCAGAAACCATTGTGGGAAATGGAGAACATGCTGGTTACCAATGGTCTCATTTCCATGGGTCATCAAAACACAGATTTGTTTTGTAAAGAATAACCCTTACCAAATAATCCTCTGATTTGATAGCCTTTAGAAGGAAACACCTTTGAAAACATTGTTGAAAAAGGAAGAAAGGCTAGTAACTTGTCAAAGAAACATTCCACCATTTGAAACACTTTTAATTTAACATCCACAAAATTTGGTGATCTAAGATTTTGGTTAAGAGGTAAAACTAAAATGGTACAGAAATTAAGTATAGAACTTTTGAAGCAGTACGTGCAACCTTACATTTTCATGCTCCACTGTTAATTTGCCATTCAGTGCTTAATTAAGCATTGATTTCCTGCAGTTCTTGCTTGTAATTACAAAATAATAAAGTCTTGCTGTTTTCTTCTAGCCTACCTGAGCACAGTGCACTCACAGAACATTCATGAATGCAAGCCTGTTATGTGATGTGTGCTTTCATAAGACTCCTGCTTGCTACAATTTTTCTTCCATTGACTTAACTCTTTAATACACAATCCCATCTTTTAATGACCCTGAGAAAAGAGCCCGTAGAAAACACTGTGGGAAAAGGAGAAAATGCTGGTTACCAGCATTTTCTCCTTTTCCCACAATGTTTTCTACTCTATCAAGAACAAATTATGCCATTTGAGCCATCTTTGTTGTCTGCAAATGCTTTCAGTTTGAACCAGTCTATAATTTTATTGTTTGGTGAAGAGTTAAGGCCAATGCGGGTATATCATGGCCCTGGGTCCATTGTGCTTCCATGAGTGCATCATTACAATGTGTCTACATGGGCCTATACAGTGAAAACTTTAAAAAGTTTCATCAGTCCTAGATCATAGAGCCTGTGGCTACTAAATTTGGTGTCTAATGGACCTCAACCAAGATTCATCAAGTAAAAGCCTTGGCTCAAAATTAGCCGAGCCCTGGGGGTCACAAGTTTTTCATAGACCACTAAAGTAAAGATTTTAGAAAAAAAATCATGTACCTAACCACAGGGCCTAGGGCTACCAAATTTTTTATGTTACTTTTTCTAGTGAGCTCTTTTACTTAAGATACATGAAATGACAGTCCTGGGGTCAAATTTGGTCCTAACCTGGCAGCCATAACTTTCACATAGACTTATATGGTGAAAACTTCAAAAACTTTCTCATGCCTAACCCTTAGACCTAGGGCTACCAAATTTTGCTTGTATATCAATCTAGTAGACTACTATTTGGATTGTATAATTTGTAGGCCTGGAGTCGAAAGTGACTTCAGTATTGACAAAATGCTAATAACCATTATTTTCTTGTTTCCCTACAACAGCTTACGTAATTTCAGGGTTGTTAAAACTTGGGATTTTGTGGTCAAGGGCTTACACAGAAAAAGTACTGGCAAAGAATAAAATGTTTTTGGGTCTCAGAAATTTCAATATTTCATGCCTATTTTTCCACAAACCCAAAGTGCTATTACATGTACTACCATGAAATTTTTTGTCTATATGAGGGAAACAGTTTAGCAGTAATCATGGTAAGCAGGAAAGATAATCAGACAAGTCATCTGTAGGATCAATAGAGCTCTAACATCATTACAGTGATTTGACTCTAACCTTTTACCAAACAATCACATGTTTAAATGATCTTAACCATGCCTTTTTAAAACATTGTTGCAAAAGGAGAAGTTGCTGGAAAATAGCATTTTTATTCTTTCACACAATGTTATTTCACTCCTGAAAGATTCACTCACAGGAATTTGACATTCTATGACCAAAATAAATGATAAAATATGAAAAAAAATTCTATTGTATAATAGAGGGGAGATTTTTCTTTTTCATATTTTATCATTTATATTGGTTATAGAATGTCAAATTCCTGTGATTCATTTATTAGGTCACAACTTATTTTGTGGTCTGCAAAATTTAAAGCTTTCACAAAATATGGGAATATTTGGTTATGGGGTCAATACAGTAGACTTTTCTTGGTTTTGATCTTGAATTATAGGAACAATTTGATAGCTTCCTTCAAGCTTAGGTCTCTGACTTGCAACCCCATTTTCGGTTTTGAATGTCCAGTTACAAACTAACTTACCAACTGAATGTTCTTTTTCTATAGCAAAGGATGTAACCAAGAGTATCTAGTCAACTTTGTTATTTGTTAATTCTTGTCTGCTTTCAGCAAACTTCCATATTGGATCAGATCGATGATCCCACAGATTTTCTACATCACAGAGAAAGCTTGGAATTTCTACCCCTTCACTAAGACAGGTAAGGCTTCTCATTCCTGTTCTCATGATGATTGGATGACAAAAATGTTAAGAGTTTTATGGGTTCTTTGACAGCAGACCCATTTCTGCACAGGCTGCTTTCAGACATACTGAAAACTGGTGTCTGCTAGAGCATCTAACTCTACCAGACGACAAGTTTTTGGACTGGATAAAATTCAAAGCATCTGCAGACAACAATTCAACCTTGTTAACCCTTTACTCCATAGATACTCATTTTGAGGTATTAGCAACAGACAGCTTTTGAAAACATTGCGAGAAAAGGAGAAATTGCTCGTAACGAGCAATTTCTCCTTTTCCCACAATGTTTTCCACTCAGTCAGATATCTGTATCCTCATTTGTCCATATTTTTGACATCATATCTTTATTTGCTGCTGAAATGGAAGAGCCTTAAATTGGCATATCAGGTAAAGGGTTAACATGATGATTTCTGACTTCAATAGGGTAGAAAATATTGTGGGAAAGGAGTAAATGCTGGTTACCAGCATTTTCTCCTTTTCCAACAATGTTTTCTGTAGGCTACTTTCTCAGGCTCTTTCAAAGTCTTGATTATGTGGTAAGGAGTTTTGAAAAAAGAATGGAAAACATTTTTTTAACACTGAAGTCTTTGCCATTCATTTTGGAAATGGAGCAACTACTGGTTTCATGTATTTTCTCCTTTCAAATGCTATGTTATGGTAAAAAGTTACATTGTACAAACGTAGGTTAACTTACTTCGTATCAGCACATTTCAGATCAAAGAGCTTTAGATAAATGGCAGATTTGCTCATTGTGAACAAATTTCCTGTCATGCATGGTGTTGAAACAAGTACATGTTGAAAAAAAAACAGGATTGATTAACTCTTTACCACACGACAACACTTTAGACTGGTTCAAAATGAAAGCATTTGCAGACGACAATATAAAGGTGACTGAAAAATTGAAATTGGTTCTGGGAAGGGTAGAAAACACTGTGGGAAAAGGAGAAAATGCTGGTTACCAGCATTTTCTCCTTTTCCTTCAGTGGTTTCAAAAGGCTTCCTTTTCAGGGGCGTCAAAAGTAGGGATTGTGTGGTAATGGGTTAACCATTTCAAAAATGATTGGCAGTTTTATGTCGCTGAATTACATAACTATCAAAAGCAAAGCAAATATTGTTTCAGATTAAAATTTCATGATCTGCAGTCTATGGAACTGCATCTTTGATTTTTTTTAGCTCTATAGTCTATACCAGACCAAAAAATTTTAGACTCATCAAAATTCAAAGTTGTCATACACAACAAATTAAATGTGGTGCAAACGAAGAAAAAAAGAAAAGGTAGAAAACTTGTTGGAAAAGGAGGAAATACTGGTTTACAGTAAATGTAAAAGTCTCTCAAAAATTGTAATGTAGCTACTACCCACAGGCCTCTGGTACTGTACAGACAGAAATGCAGAGATTGTGATTTTCAAATACCAAATGTCCATCCAAGGTTAGATGAAAGTCATTCTAACAGGTCATTTCTTTCTCATCTCAACTTTTTTAATGAGAAAACAGCCATTGGCTTGGAAAGAATATTTTGTACCCAGTGCAGAATGAAGGAACTCTTGAGAGTCCGTATTCACCAACCATTCCTTTAAAGGTTCTCAGACTTATTTTATCAGATTTTTAGCTCACCTGAGCACGAAGTGCTCGTGGTGAGCTTTTGTGATCGCCCAATGTCCATTGTCCATAATTTCTTTGAACATCTTCTCCTCCTAAACCACTGGGCCAATCTTGATGAAACTTTGCAGGGATGTTCCTTGGTTAAAGCTCTACCAAAGTTGTTCAAGAAATAGAATTCCACCCATAATTCTGGTTGCCATGGCAACCAAAAGGAAAAAAATAGCAGAATCTTTGAAAATTTTCTTCTCTGAAACAAGAAGACATAGAGCTTTGATATTTGGTATGTAGCCTCTCCTAGTGGACCTCTACCAAGATTGTTCATATGATGCCCCTGGGGTCAAAACTGGCCCCACCCTTGGGATCACAAGTTTGAAACATAGAAACAAAAAAGGAAAACTTTAGAATTCTTTTTCTCTGAAACTAGAAGGTGCAGGGCTTTGATATATGGTATGTAGCATCTCCTAGTGAACCTCTATCAAGATTGCTCATATGATGTCCCTGGGGTCAAAATTGGTCTCGCCCTGGGGGTTACAAGTTTGAAACATTGAAATAAAGAAGGAAAACTTTAAAATTCTTCTTCTCTGAAACTAGAAGATGTAGGGTTTTAATATTTGGTATAAAGGATCTCCTAGTGGACTTCTACAATGTTTGTTCATATGATGTCCCTGGAGTCAAAACTTTCTCTGCCCCGTGGGTCACAAGTTTGAAACATAGGAACAATGAAGGAAAACTTTAAAAATCATCTTCTCTGAAACTAGAAGATGTAGGGTTTTAATATTTGGTATAAAGGATCTCCTAGTGGACTTCTACAATGTTTGGTCATATGATGTCCCTGGAGTCAAAACTTTCTCTGCCCCGTGGGTCACAAGTTTGAACATAGGAACAAAGAAGGAAAACTTTAAAATTCTTCTTCTCTGAAACTGGAAGGCATAGAGCTTTGATATTTTGTATGAAGCATCTCTTTGTAAACCTCTCAATTTTGTTCATATGATGCCCCTGGGGTCCAAACTTGTCCCATCCCGTGGGGCACATAGGAACAAAGAAGGAAAACTTTAAAATTCTTCTTCTCTGAAACTGGAAGGCATAGAGCTTTGATATTTTGTATGAAGCATCTCTTTGTAAACCTCTCAATTTTGTTCATATGATGCCCCTGGGGTCCAAACTTGTCCCATCCCCTGGGGCACAAGTTTGAACATGGGGGAAAAAAAAGGAAAACTTTAAAATTCTTCTTTGAAGCCAGAAGTTGTTGAGCTTTGATATTTGGCAAAAAACATCTCCTAGTGGACCTATTTATTATGCCCCCCTTTCGAAGAAATGGGGGTATATTGCTTTGCACTTGTCGGTCGGTCCGTCGGTCGGTCGGTCCGTCGGTCCGTAGACCAAGTTTGTCCAGAGCATAACTCAAAAACTATTTCAGGTATCATCTTGAAACTTCATAGGTGGATAGATCTCATTAAGGAGAAGTGCAGTGCACAAGAACCATAACTCTGCCCATCATATTTTTGGAGTTATTGCCCTTTGTTGATTTTCATACTTAATTTTTGTCCGGAGCATAACTCAAAAACTATTTAAGGTATCATCTTGAAACTACATAGGTGGATAGATCTCATTAAGGAGAAGTGCAGTGCACAATAACAACAACTCTGCCCATCAAATTTTTGGAGTTATTGCCCTTTGTTGATTTTCATACTTAATTTTTGCCCGGAGCATAACTCAAAAACTATTTCAGGTATCATCTTGAAATTACATAGGTGGATAGATCTCATTAAGGAGAAGTGCAGTGTACAAGAACCATAACTCTGCCCATCATATTTTTGGAGTTATTGCCCTTTGTTGATTTTCATACTTAATTTTTGTCCAGAGCATAACTCAAAAAGTATTTTAGGTATCACCTTGAAACTTCATAGGTTAATAGATCTCATTAAGGAGAAGTGCAGTGCACAAGTACCATAACTCTGCCCATCATATTTTTGGAGTTATTGCCCTTTGTTGATTTTCATATTTAATTTTTGTCCGTAGCATAACTCTAAAAGTATTTCAGGTATCACCTTGAAACCTTATATGTGAAAAGATCTTATTAAGGAGAAGTGCAGTGCACAAGAACCATAACTCTGCCTATCATATTTTTGGAGTTATTGCCCTTTGTTGATTTTCATAGTTAATTTTTGTCCAGAGCATAACTCAAAAAGTATTTTAGGTATCATCTTGAAACTACATAGGTGGATAGATCTCATTAAGGAGAAGTGCAGTGCAGAAGAACAACAACTTTGCCCATCATATTTATGGAGTTATTGCCCTTTGTTGATTTTCATACTTAATTTTTGTCTGGAGCATAACTCTAAAAGTATTTCAGGTATTATCCTAAAACCTCATAGGTGGATAGATTATACTAAGGAGAAGTGCAGTGCACAAGTACCTTAACTCTGCCCATCATATTTTTGGAGTTATTGCCCTTTGTTGATTTTCATAGTTAATTTTTGTCCAGAGCATAACTCAAAAAGTATTTCAGGTATCACCTTGAAACCTTATAGATGGATTAACCTTATTAAGGAGAAGTGCAGTGCACAAGAACCATAACTCTGCCCATTATATTTTTGGAGCTTTTGCCCTTTGTTGATTTTCATACTTAATTTTTGTCCAGAGCATAACTCAAAAGGTTTTTCAGGTATCATCTTGAAACCATATATGTGGATAGATCTTATTCAGGAGAAGAGCATTGCACAAGAACCATAACTCTGCCCATTATATTTTTGCAATTACTGCCCTTTGTTGATTTTCGTACTTATTTTTTTTTCCGGAGCATAACTCAAAAAGTATGTGAGGTAAAATCATGAAACTTTAAAAGTTGATAGTTCACTTAAATGGGAAGTACAGTGCCCAAGAATTGTTAATTTATCATTAATAATTTTTGACTAATTACCCTTTGTTCGTTTCTACATTTTGAACGTAAGAGTTTATAATCACATTGGATGCCATTAGGGGGGCATACATGTTTTACAAACATCTCTTGTTCATATGATGCCCCTGGGGTCATAATTGACCCAGCCCCAGGGGTCACAAGTTTAAAAATGGGAACTAAAAAGGAAAAATTTTAAATTATTCTTCTCTGAAACTAGAAAGTGAAGAGCTTTGATATTGGTATGTAGCATCTACTAGTGGACCTCTACCAAGTTTGTTCATAAGATGCCCCAGGGATCAAAACTGGCCCCTGCCCAAGGGGTCACAAGTTTTAAACATAGGAACAAAAAAGGAAAACTATAAAATTCTTTGGAGAGCTTTGATATTTGGTATTTCAAATTGACTTGAGACTTGGTGAACATGTTTGTTGTATTGCCTGCCCTTTGCAGCTATTATTACTCCTCGACAATTGCTGGTGGGATGGGCATATGTTGCGACAATTCACCAATCTTGCTTCATTATCATTTGGCCTTGAACCTCAGTATTTGGTATTTATCTTCATTGTAGACCTTTACTGCTTAGTAAGATCATGGTCCTCTTGTTTAACTTTGATTTTAAATTTGGAAGTAGCCCAACTAATGATTTTTTAAACCATTAATTTTAGTTTATCAATTTGGATGTTTTTTTTTCCTTTGAAGGTTTGAGAATCTTGCAGAAATAAGATGTAGAATGTTCTTAAGAATGGTTGGTGAATACCATTGTAACTATGGATCCTGCCATTTACTGTACATGAATAAGGGTGTACAGTCTTCCATTGCATAGTTGAAATAGAGGATATTTGTTTTTTTCGGTGAAAGATTGAAATTTATTTCATCGAGTGGACACCATCGGTAATATTTTCATGAGTGGCGCAGCCACGAGTGAAAATATTACCGATGGTGTTCATGAGATGAAATAAATTTTGATCTTTCTCCGAAAAAAAACAAATATCCTCTATTTATTTCATGCTTTTAGCCCTTTCTGAGAGGAGCTTTATCAAAATTCAGTACAGTTCTTTTCCCTTATTCCCTGTGGCGTACCCCTCCTGCATAGCAACGTTACGTCAAGCGCGTGAAATGTAAGGTATATGACGTCATATTTCCCATCTAGTTGTTAGGCATGCGCAATTTACCTAGGCAACAAGAATATGAAAATCGGTATTTTCACTGGTGGTATCAGTGTAAGATCGAAAAATATTTTCACTGCCATTTCTCGATATCCTACCGGAAAGCATGAAATAATTACTGTTTAATACACTGTACATGTACTTTAATTTAAAAATAGTGTTTTATACTTGTTATGCTGTAGAATGAGACTTTAAAAATAAACTCCTTTCATTATTTTTTCATGGGCTGACTGTATACAGAATACACTGTAAGTATTACAATTCTGCTTTTACTATTCATGACTTGAACTTTATTCTAATGGATGAAATTTTAGACCTGACAAAACTGAAAGCATTTGCAATAGACAAGCGTAATCCAATGATGATTTAAAAAAGAATCCTTGTGCATGGGTCCGGACCTCCCCTGGAATTTTGGCAAAAATGCGGTTGCCGGATTCATGAAATGGTACTGGTTTGATATTGCACAGCATTTATGTAAAATACAGTCATAACTTCAAAAAAAAGGTTCTAAATGTGGAGACTTCCTCATGGTTAGAACTGGAAACGTTGACTTTTCTTGTAAACAGCTTACATCCACTGAAATCCGGAAACCAAAGTTTCATACAATAAGACGAGTGCGTTTTCGGTGGGACCCCCCCTGAGAAAGATATCTGGATCCGCGCTTGTTGTGGGATCGGTAACATTTTTCATTGGAGATACCATCTTAGTGAAAATTCTAGTACCAAAGCCTTTCTCACATTTCAACTCTTCCCTGAATGAAAACTTTGACTCTTTCAAATTGAAAGCATCTGCAGATGACAGATTGAAAATTGATACAAAAGAACTTCAGGTGCCTGATAGGTATAAAACATTGTGATAGTATTTCCCGTTTCCACAAATTTTTTCATAGGCCCTCTTCTACAAAATCATTAAAACATGGGCTTGTGTAGTAACAGCTTTGTAAAAGACTTAATGTAGTTCTTCAGAATAATATCTAAAAAGATCTTGAGACTCAAGAAGTAACTGCAGAAAATGAGTGATTTCTTCAAATGCATGATATTTACTAAGTGCTCATTTACTTGTGAAGGATGTACTAACAGAGTTAGAATTATTCATAAACCATCAGGTAATTGCAAAAGATAAATGTAACATGGAGTGTTTCATTTCATTTCAAAATCCTGTTATGAAATTCTTTATGGTTATCTTTATGACTGACAATGAAGCATACTTTTATCTTCAATTTACCTGCTTGCATTTTCTAGAGCATGTAAAGTCTACAGTTTAGACAAGAATTCACTAGTACATGTTGAGAGCATAATTATGTAAACAAGTTTTGCATTGCTTTGATGTTGGTTCTAGTATTTGAAAGGTTAGAAGTCACAGCGGAAAAAAAAGAAAAAGTTAGTTACCAGCATTTTCTTCTTTTCCTCAGTGCGTGCAAAGCCAACATCTGCCAGGTTGTAAAAATATGGGATGGTTTTTGTAAAGGGTTGTACATGTTACATGACAAGTAGGACTGTTATCTGTAGACACAAGGTGCTGGGTGATATTTATGTTTTAAGTATATAAATTAAACTCTTTTTTCAAAGTTATGAGTTTTGTTAAAGAAATGAAATTTAAAGGAAAATGATCAACAAAGCCTTACAAAAAGCATTAGCTTGTTTTCCAAAAAATATTTTTTGTATAACTGGAAAAAGTCATTTTCTCCTAATACTGTTTACATGGTTATATAGACGTAACGAAAATTTTGCGAATTCGTGGATATACACGTAAAAAAAAATTTGTGAATTATAGATCATCGACATTTTGTGTACAAAATGTTTTCAAACTCAGGTGATTCTTTATTTATCGGTATACTTCTTGTAAAATATGCCAACAGAAAAGTTTGTGAATTTTCTAAATTTTCAAAATCCCAAAAATTTTCACATCCCAAAAATTTCCACTTATACAATAACCAGCATTTTCTTCCTTTTTCTGCTTTTGTTTTTTCACAGATGTTTAGGGTATTACAGGTCAAACTAAATGGTTAGAATGCTTTAGTTGATGTAGCTTACATGTTAAGGATAGAGGACCCTAATGGGATTCATGTAACATCAGCTTTCATTACTGAAAAACGATTATGGATTCGGCTAAAACACACCAAATCCAGAATCGATCAGCCAATAGACTCTGGTTCCCAGTACATAAAGACCCCTGGGCCCATATTCACAAATCATTCTCAAGAATGTTCTTAGTCTTTTACTCCAAGGTTTTCTAATTTTGAATGCGAAGTCATGTTACATGTACTTTTAAATTTAGAACATTCTGGAGAACAAAACCAGGGATCATAATTTTATAATATTGCAAGATCGATAAAAATCAGATCGTATCCCAGGATGGTCCAGAGCATAAATATTTGTCATATAGTATCACTATGTGGACCTCTACGAAGTTTGTTCAGGTGAAACTCTTGGCGTAAAAAATGAACCCAAAGTAATGTACCCTATTTCAGAAACAACCCAGTTATGCCACCATTGATGCTATGCATTGATACTTTCTTGTACTTGCACAAACTTTTTCTCTTAAAACCGCCTGCAGCTTTCCCATTTAACTCTTTACTGACTTTTAACAACCCTGAGATTGAAAGCCTTTGAAAACAGTGTAGGAAAAGGAGAAAATGCTGGTTACCAGCATTGTCTCCTTTTCCAACAATGTTTTCAACCCTTTCCAAATCAAATTCCAACAGACAGAGCTACTGGGGTTAGATCTTTAATTTGCTTGTGACATTTTCTACTTTGATCTTTTGAAGACACACTTGTGAGTTAACTGGTTACCAGACTTCAAAATTTAGACTGGTCCAAATTGAAAGCATTTGTAGACAACACAATAAATGTGAATAAAAAATTGGAATTTGATTTCGAAAGGGTAGAAAACATTGTGGGAAAAGGAGAAAATGCTGGTTACCAGCATTTTTTCCTTTTCCCACAATGTTTTCAAAGGCTTTCTTTCTCAGGGTCTTTAAAAGTCGGGATTGTGTGGGAAAGAATTAAACGTCACAACACTTTTGTCAGTTACACCTCAGCAGCGTATCAACTAATTGAATTATACAGAGCTGTCATGTTCCTCTACTTCACTCTCCTGTCTGATGAGAGTTGGAGGTAATACTGAGCAATATACTGAAAATGTTCAATCCAGCCTGAATTAACTCTTTTACCTACTAACAAAAATGTGAACTTGTCCAGTTTGAAAGCACTTGCAAACTAAACTTTAATTGTCAATAAGATGATGGAACATGTTGATTGGGTAGAAGACATTGCAGGAAAAGGAGAAAATAATAGTATTCACCATTTTCTTTTTGTGCCGTAAAAGTTTTTTCAAAATGCTTCTTCAACAGGGTGTTTTAAAACTTGGGATTTTTCTGGAAAGGTCAATTCTTGTACCAAACAATGAAATCTAGACTTGTGAGTCATTACATTAACAAAATTTTTCATGTCTTGAAAAATGATATGGTATTTGTCTTTTGAAGGGTTGGAAAAGTAGAAAATAATGGTTACAAATGTTTTCCCAAATTGTCTTTCTTTTGGTTGTTTGGTAAAAAGTTATGCAAAACATCCAAGGACACTCAAAGTGTGCTTTTAACCCATTACCATACAGTCCCAAGTTTCAAAGAACCTGGGGAGGAAGTCTTTTGAAAGCATTGTGGCAAAAGAAGAAAGTGCTAGTAACCAGCATTTTCTTCTTTCCCCTTAATACTTTTCACCCTCTTTACACCCTTTCATATCTAATCATTGGAGAGCATTTGGTTTTGCGTCTGCAAAAATTTAATGCTTTTGACTTTGATGTGTCTAAAATTTTGTCATTTAGTGTAGAGTTAAGATGGGTGCTTACCTTGTACAGATTCATTTTAATAAATCTGCCTTCCCTGGGACTTCATTTTAATGGTTGCCTTATATAGGTCTAATAGTGGTAGCAATTTACCTGTAACCCTTCAAACCGCATGACGAAAAATGAAGTATTGTCCAAATTGAAAGCATTTGCAGACTAAAGATGACCAGGTTAGGTATAATTCATAATAAAAAATCTGTGTACCATTGGGTAGAAAATTTGGTGGGAAAAGGAGAAAATGCTGGTTACCAGCATTTTATTCTTTTTCTTGCCATGTTTTCGTGGTGTTATGGTGGTTAAAAGGTTTTTTTTATGGTAAATAGTTACTTTAAGGTCCAGTAGCAGCTACCTGGCAACATGTTATTAACTCCCTACCACACAATCACAAGTTTTAACAACCTTGAGAAAGAAGCCTTTTGAAAACATTATGGGAAAAGGAGAAAATGCTGGTAACCAGCATTTTCTCCTTTTTCCACAATGTTTTTTACCCTGCTGGAAAAAAGTTTCACTTTTTGAATTTTGCTTATTTTATCGTCTGCAAATGCTTTCAAAACAAATATGTATTAAACAGTCTGTGCACGTGTTAGTGGAAGGCAGAAAAATGAGTTTTGAAACTTTAAAAAAAAGATAAATGTGAAAAAGATTGACTTGGCAGCTTTTTACTTTTTTTTTTTGTTAATTAATTTTTAAGCCGGTGACTAACATTTGGACTGACTGTACAATAACTGATTTTTTTTAGTGATAATACATGTAATTTCTATACTTTCTAAATGGCGTAATTTAAATTCAGTCAACTCTGCATTTACTTTTGGCTGATACTGGGCCTTTAAGATAGATTTAGTGTACCAGTAGTGCTAAGGCACAATGTTTATCTGTAACTAGATCTGCGAGAAACATTATCTCCAGCTAGATGGCATTCTACAAATAAACATCTATCTAATTTGGACATTTTTTGCACAGAACCGGACTACTTTTCTATTTGACAACTGTTACTTTGAATTTCAAACTAAAACATTTCTTCAATAAAATGCTACCTGATGCAATTCATTCAGCTAATATAAGCAGTTTAGAGAAATCTACAGCTAAAACGGGCCTGATTTTTCCTCAAACATATAGATAAAAGCCATTTTCTCCATTGCTACTTTATAGTGCGTATTACTACAATCGCCCCAACTTTGGGGAGAGTGATGCATCATATCAGACAGGTCAAATCTTCAAAGAATATAACATGCACAGACAATGGTGAAGAAAACATGTTTTAAAATTTATTACCGGTATCATGTTACACAGAGGTAGCAGTTGACAGTAGATAACAAAACAGCAGCTCTGCGCTGCATGACATGTTGTTTGAAAAGCACACAGATTGATTGCTAGCATAATATGCTAAATTAGTTAACTCTACCAAACAACAAATTTTTGGACTGGACCAAATGAAAAGCATTTGCAGACGACAATATAAACATGACTGAAAAATTGAAATTGGGTTTGGGAAGGGTAGAAAACATTTTGGGAAAAGGAGAAAATGCTGGTTACCAGGTTTTTTTTTCTTTTCCCACATTGTTTTCAAAAGGCTTTTTTTACAGGAGTGTCAAAAGTCAGCTTGGTGTTGTTAAAGGGTTAAGGGAACAAGGAAACAAAATTATACATGACACACAGATCTAGAACAGTAATTTACAACCCTCATGAAATGCTGTTTACATATATTTGAAACAGGTTTACAAATTTTGTTTACATCACTCTGAAGGGTGAATAAAAGTATGACTATATCATTTTGTATATTTGTATGCTTGTTTGTCTCCTCCCAAACTTTATTCCTGTATGTATTATTATAGTTTTGCATTTTTCATACCGTGGGTGTTTTTAAAATATTGTTTCAGTGGTCTGAACCCTTTAACACTTAACTCTTTCCCACACAATCCCGACTTTTAACGACCCTGAGGAACAAGCCTTTTGAAAACATTGTGGGAAAAGGAGAAAATGCTGGTAACCAGCATTTTCTCCTTTTCCCACAATGTTTTCAATCCTTTCCAAATCAATTTTCAATTTTTGATTCACATTTATTTTGTCGTCTGCAAATGCTTTCAATTTGGACATGTCCAAAATTTTGTCGTTTGGTAATGGGTTAATTGGGCCCCAGTAAAGAAAGATTGTTTGAAAAGATTGTTAAAAAAAGAGAAACTGCTGGTGACCAACATTTTCCCCTTTTCCCACAATGTTTTCTATCCTTTCAGAGACAAATCTTGTCATTATTTAATCCACATCTATTTTGTCGTCTGCTAATGCTTTCATTTGGATGTATCCAAATTTTGATGTATGTCAAAGAGTTAACCCTTTACTATATGACAAAATTGTAGATCCAAACAAATCCAAAGCATAATGCAGGTGTAAAATTTAATGTTGCTAAAATTGTGGAAGATGTAGTTAAGGGTAGAAAACATTGTTGGAAAAGGAAAAAATGATTAATATCAGTATTTTCTCTTTTTCCCACAATGTTTTTAAAAGTCCCTTTTCTCAAGGTCGTCAAAAGTCAGCATTGTGTGGAAAAGGGTTAAACTTTCCCATATTTCGACTTGCATAAGTTTTTTGATATTAAAGGGAAGTTTAGCCTCCAGTGTTATAATGTTGAAAGGTAATTAGGGCATATGAAGTTCGAAAATATTGAATGATTGATAACATGGCTTGCTTTATTGTTTTGAAAAAGTTTCCCTAATTCTCAATTTACAGAAAAAACATAAGTTGTGTACAGGTTGTATACCTATTTATTCATCATTCTCTTTTAACCTTTTACCAAGCAATCCCTGGTTTTTATGACCCTGAGATTGAAGCCTTCTGAAAACATTGTAGGAAAAGGAGAAAATGTTGGTAACCAGCATTTTCCCCTTTTCCGTGCTGGAAACAAAATTTCATCTTTTGAGTTACTTTTATTTTGTTGTCTGCAAGTACTTTCAATTAGGACCAGTCTAAAATTTTGTTGTTTGGGAAAGGGTTAAAAGAATTCATGTCTGTAAGTGAATATGTTATCAGATATAGAATCTTTACACTGCATCACATTTTCAGCTATGTGATTTTATACCACTTTCTGCCTCAAGGATCTGACTTTGTTTGGATAACCCTTTCCCAAAGATTTTTTCGACTTGCATATAATTTCACAGCATAATTTGTTATGCAGATGCCACAATATGCCAAAGTGCTCTGGAAAATGTTGGTTCTCAGCATTTTCTCCTTTTCCCAAATTTTTTCCAAAAGCTTCCAGATATAAGGTCATTAAAGCTGGGGATTGTTTAACCCTTTCCCAAACAATCCCTGGTTTTTACAGGTCGGGAATGGAAGCCTTTTGAAAACATTGTGGGAAAAGGAGAAAATGCTGGTAACCAGCATTTTCTCCGTTTCCCACAATGTTTTCTACCCTATCATATAGAAAAATTATCTTTTTAGCAACTGTTAATTTGTCATCTGCAAAATGCTTTCAATTTTATATGGTCCAAAATTTGCCGTTTGGGAAAGGGTTAATAAAGGGTTATGATGGTATGGGATATTAACCCATTACCACTCAATCCCTACTTTTGACGGCCCTGAGATAGAAGCCTTTAGAAAACATTGTGGGAAAAGGAGAAAATGCTGGTAACCAGCATTTTCTCCTGCTCCCACAATGTTTTCTACCCTTCACAAAACAAATTTCTAATTTTCAGTCACTTTCATTTTGTTGTCTGCAAATGCTCTTGATTTGGACAAGCCTAAAATATTGTCGTTTAGTAATGAGTTAACAGTTACTTAACTCATTACCAAACGACATTATTTTAGGCTTGTCCAAATCAACTGCATTTGCAGAAGTTACTATAAAAGAGACTGAAATTTGAAATTTGTTTTGTGAAAGGCAGAAAACATTGTGGGAAAAGGAGAAAAATCTGGTTACCAGCATTTTCTCCTTTTCCCACAATGTTTTCTAAAGGCTTCTTTCTCTGGGTCGTCAAAAGTAGGGATTGTGTGGTAATGGTTAAGTCTTTTCTTACGCAGAAGAAACAGTCTTTAAAGCATTTTTTGTGGTTTGAAAATGCTTTCAATTTGAACAGATATAAAATTTGTCTCTTTTTTTAGAGTTGAGGATTTTTATGTTTAAAGGTGGGTATTTAGAATTTTCACGTCACACCAAATTAAAAAAATATATATATTATTGAAATTTATATGAAAAAACAATACAAATCATCAATAATTAAGAATCTTAAAATTCCAAAAAAAAATTTTATTGATGGTACATGTATTCCCTTAAAAGGCTACGTAGCCTCTTAAGCTATTTTTAGATTTTGTGCCAAAAATCAATAAAGCATTGTGGGAATGTCAAGTGACTGGCACGTGACTTATAACGCTTAAATTCCATTACATAACAAACATGTAATAATTATTTTCCAAAATTTCTTCTTTGGACGGATGTTTGAAACTTTGTCTGTGTTTTCCTGTATTTAAATAAAAGAATTGATAATCTAAAAATAGAATGTGTCTCCCGTTGGTGTCAACCTGGTCCGTAATAAATCTCTAATTTCTTGTGTTATTGGATGGTTTTCGACTACTGGGATTTTATGAACGCATCTATGTGTTTATGTATCAATAGAGTGATTCAGATACCTTTTGGCATCTTGTTCAGTTTGTTATAGATAAGCAGTTAGGGAAGTTAAGTCTTTTTCTTTTTCAACAAGCTATAGATAGCTTTATCATCAAAGGAATGTTCATTGTCCAAAGTGTATTGACAGACTTAAAATCTCCTTTTCGAAATGCTTTGTTTCACAACTCTATCCCAAACAACTAATTTTTTGACTAGTGCAAACTGAAAGGATCTTGGAATGACAAATTCAAGGTTGCTCAGTTGACTGAATTGGGTGGATGGGGTGGAGGGGGTTTAGAGAAAATTATGGGTAAAGGAGAACATTCTGGTTACTAGCATTTTCTTCTTTTTCCACAAAGTTTTTAAAACTCTTCTTCCTCAGAACGAAGACATATTATGAAAAACCATTGTGACAATTTCTTGTTCGGCTACACCTTTTCAAAATTAACCTGCTGCAAAATGAAGAAAGTTTCTGTGGACGGTCATATATTGCAGGTTAACTCATTACCAAACGACAATATTTTAGGCTTGTCTATATAGAAATCATTTGCAGACGACAAAATAAAAGTGACTGAAAATTTGAAATTTGTTTTTTGAAGGAAAGAAAACATTGTGGGAAAAGGAGAAAAAGCTGGTTACCAGCATTTTCTCCTTTTCCCACAATGTTTTTTCACTCTTTACCAAACAACAAAATTTTAGGCTTGATTAAATTGAAAGCAGTTGCAGAGGACAAATTTAAGATAGCGAAAATGGTATAATTTTTCCTTGATAGAGCAGAAAACATTGTGGGACAAAGAGAAAATGCTAGTTACCAGCATTTTCTCCTTTTCTCACAATGTTTTCGAAAGGCTTCTTTCTCAGGGTCGTTAAAAGTCGGGATTGTGTGGTAAAGAGGCAAAGGCTTCTTTCTTAGGGTCGTAAAAAGTAGGGATTGTGTGATAATGGGTTAAGGGTTTGACTCTTTCAAACTGCAAAATTTTGGACTTGACCTAATTGAAAGAGTTTGCAGAAGTCAAATTAAATGTATTTCAAATGATGATTTCTGTCTTGGATCAGCTGGAAAACATATTGGTAATGGAAAAAGGAGAAATGCTGGTTGTTAGCATTTTCCCCTTTTCACAAAATAGATTTGTGCAAATTGAAAACATTTGCAGACAACAAATTGAATGAATTTTTCCGCAGAGGTTGGAAAACATAATGAGAAAAGGAGAAAAAACTGGTGATCTGAAAAGGCTCAATACATTTTGCTTTGAATGATACATTATCTTTGTCATAAAATACAACCATACTTCAAAAACAGAACAAATTGCCAAAGATACACTTTCATGAATACCAAGCACAATAGATACAGCTCACGATATCTTAGTATTTCTATATTTTCAGTGTTCCTTCATCCCAAAATTTTCCATCCAAATATGTACAAGATATGAAGACAACCCAGGAACTACAGAAAATGTAAGTAAACTTGAAAGGAAGCATTAACCCTTTACTCCATAGATACTCATTTCTACGCATTGCTTGTAGGAGCCTTTGGAAAATATTGTGGCAAAAGGTGAAATTGCTCGTGACGAGCAATTTCACCTTTTGCCACAATGTTTTCTACACTATCAAAAGGTGCCATATACACATAAGAAAGGGCTTCATCTTTGCTGTTATTTAGGGTCAGTTAGAGACACCATAGAAATGCCTTATGGGGTAAAGGATTAATGCTGTAACTTACAATCCTGATCCCTTTACATCACAAAAAATTACTGTTTATTTGGACTTCCATGGTGCTTTTGACAGTTTCAACCCTTTACCCAAAAACCCAGTGTAAACCTAGGAAAAGGGGTTTTTGAAAACACAGTGGAAAAAGGAGAAAATGCTAGTAAAAAGAATTTTTCCTTTGCCTACCATATTTTGTGTAATCAAATCAAGCTTCATTAGGTGAGCTTCATTTGTTTGTTGACTGCAATTCTTTCAATTTAGACAAGTCTAGAATTTTGATTTCTGGTAAAGAGTATACACATGTAAAAGGCAGCATCTATTTGCTAATTATACCCCTGCAAATGAAGTTTGTGGGGGGTATACTGGAATCAGCCTGTCGGGCAGTCAGTCGGTCGGGCGGTCCGTCTGTCCGCAAAATCTTGTCTGGACAACTCCTTCTACAGTTTCAGTCCAATTCGCTTGATACTTAGCAGAAGTGTTCATTAGGAGCTGTAGATGGGCAAAACGCAAATTTTGTGAAAATCCCATTAATAATTACTGAGTTATTGCCCCTGATTTGACTTACAAATGCTTGTCTGGACAACTCCTCCTACAGTTTCTGTCTGATTCACTTTAAACTTTGCAGAAGTGTTCATTAGGAGTTGTAGACGTGCAACTTTCGTGAAAATTCTATTAAGAATTAATGAGTTATTGCCCCTGTGACATGAAATATAGGGGTAGGGGTATTTTATCACCTTTAGTGATAGTTATTCTAGTTTTTTCTTGGTTTCGCCAGGTCATGGCTACATGGTTCTGCAGTGTCTTTGCTAAGAGACACACCAACACAACCTCTGTAGCAATTTGTTTTTGAATAAGGATTTGGTTATTACAAATTTGAAGGTTGAACCACTCTGATGTACAAGAAAGATGGAATTAAAGCTGATTTAACCCTTTTCCAAACGACAAATTTTGGACTCTTCCAAATCAAAAGAGTTTGCAGATGACAGTTTTAGATTGATGTCTGTAAAAGCTGAATTTAGCTTTTATGTAACTTGTTAAGCGTTCACATGGAGCTAAAATGGGGGAGATTATATCAGCAATGGATGAGTGACAATTGAGAAATATAAATTACTAGTATGTCGTTGAATATTGAGAAAATATATTAGCATAAAGAAATCAAAGCAAGGTTCATGGTATTTACTGTATGCATTAACCGACTTTGGCTGTTATGTGCAGGAGACGTTGCCAATGTCGTTGACGGGAATGACACTCATAGGAGTCATAGACTAGATTTGTCTATTAGAAGGATTTCTTTATCATACCAGAAGGTGGGGGTATTCAGTTGTCTGTTGTCATTATGACATCCCAGATAGTCCGGATACAGAGAAGGATACTTTGTCTTCCTTTAGCAGAGACCACGGGTTGTGCTTGCTCACCACCTCAATTGAGAAATCCCACACATACCTGGAGTGCGTCTAGCACCAGCTCCATTATGAGCAATGTCGCCCTTTTGCCTCTCTCTCTAGCAGCACCTACACTGTGCTGAGGTAACCTTAAGCAATGTAGATAAACCGAGATTCAGGGGATGCCTCCCCCTCAAGATTAGACACACTCTTGAGATCAATGCCACAGCACTACCCTATACAGAGAAGCTATAAGATCCTGTTCAAGTACATTAAATCTCAACATCTAGTTGATACTTCTTAGCATGCCAACAGAGCATTATTGTACCCAGAGGACTTAATGAAGCTCCAATTTAAAATTCAGGACCCCGAACTCAAAACACAATGGAACCGGATCTTGATTTAATCTGTGCAGTACCTAGTAGAATCAGTATTACTCTACTACCATAACAGAACAACCTCAATAGATCATACTTCAGTAAAAAGCAAGTTCTAACCAAAGATGTGCTCATAGGAGGAATGGAAGTTCTACCATTAGTTTGAGCATTTAGCAAGGAAAACTCCTCCATCAAACGCGCAGTACTCAGCTTTTGGCCATTTACCTTTGCAACTCTCCCTTAGATTTTCCCAATTGCATATTAAGAGGACAATGTAGAACCAAGAATGTTGTCTATCCCTGCAACAAATGCCTCAAATATACTTTTGGGAAACTCGACATAAGTTTAAAATTAGAACTAAGGAAAACATCAGGGACATATGCCTGAATAAAGACACTCCCGTAGCCAACCACTTCAACTAAGATTCTCACACGCTCAAATCTGCAACGAGGATCTCATTGGATCTACCCACTCCATACTCTCTATCCGGTAGGGATCTACATCTCTGGATAGCTAGGAAAATTGCATCCACCTGTTTTATTCTGATTTAATATTCTATTACCACAAAATTATGTAGGATACCTTTAAACCTTGATGGAAAAGGGGCAAATCCTTGTGAACTTTGTTTGCATTAACCCCTTCCCAAACGGCAGATTTTGGACCAGACCAAATTGAAAGCATTTTGCAGATGACAAATTAACAGTTGCTGAAAAGATGATTTTTCTATATGATAGGGTAGAAAACATAGTGGGAAAAGGAGAAAATGCTGGTTACCAGCATTTTCTCCTTTTCCCACTATGTTTTCAAAAGGCTTCTATTCCTGACCCGTAAAAACCAGGGATTGTTTGGGAAAGGGTTGAAATACATAGGTTGAAGCATTTGCTTTTGTTAAAATTTCTGCATTGTCTAAAGACAGTTCTACATTACAATTTTGTCGAAGAAGGCAAAAGAGATTTTGTGGATCCATATTCATGAGATAACTTGCTTGGTAAAATGCATCAAGGGAATGTACTAATACCCGCTTTTGCCAGAGCATGGCTCATGTGTTCTATTTTATATTTTCCAGTGTTTGAAATTGAATGTAGAAGAACTAAGCCAGAGGGAGGTAGATTTTGTAGACATTGTCAATGACCCTATAGAGGAAAGACATTATAAAGAAGAAGAGGTACAGAGGTTTCACTTTCATGATATTTCTTTACTTAGCCCATTACCAAACGACAATGTTTTAGACTGGTCGAAATTGAAAGCATTTGCAGACGACAAAAGTGACTGAAAATTTGAAATTTGTTTTGTGAAGAGTAGAAAACAATGTGGGAAAAGGAGAAAATGCTGGTTACCAGCATTTTCTCCTTTTCCCACAGTGTTTTCTGAAGGCTTCTTTCTCAGGGGGGCATCAAAAGTAGGGATTGTGTGGTAATGGGTTAAAGGCATAAATGATAAACATGCCTTATGTTGATACCCATTTACTCCATATCAGACAACAAAATATTGGGCCAGTCTAGCTGAAAGCATTTGTAGACTACAAATTGAATGAGATACAAGCATGATATGTGTATTTGGCTTTGAAAGCATAGGAATATCTTAGAGGAAATGGAGAAAAAATGCTGGTTACCATGTCTCCATTACCAGGGAGAAGCCCCAGGAAAACATTTTGAAAAGTTTGTACATCCTAACTCTTTACCATACGAGAAAATTTTAGACCTGTGAAATTGAAAGCATTTTGTAGACAACAAAATAAATGTGACTGAAAAATTGAAATTTGGTTTAGGAAGGGTAGAAAACATTGTGGGAAAAGGAGAAAATGCTGGTTACCGACATTTTCTCCTTTTCACATATTGTCTTCAAAAGAATTCTTTCTTGGGGTCATGAAAACTAGGGATTGTCTGGTAAAGGGTTAAGAAAGGGGGAAAATGCAGGTTATTCAGGTTTTCATGCTCCAGAAGAAGTTTGTGGATACCATTGGAAAGCAAGAAAATGCTGGAAACCCACATTTTCCCTGGTTTCCATTATTGCTTTACCCTTTCAAAGAAAAGTCCCATCCTGGCAGTTTATACTAAATGCTATTTATATGGATGAATCTAGTACTCTGCTGTCTGGTTAACGAGTTGTGCACATTTCAATGAACAGTAGTTGAGTTATACTGGTTAGTAATAGAGTTAGCTATAGCCTGTTAGAACACATCACAAGTTTTAATGACCCTTAAGAAAAAACCTTTGTGAGAAAAGGAGGAAGTGCTGGTTACCAGGATTTCCTCCTTTTTGTAAAATGTTTTCTACCCTTCCCTAAAAGAAATTCAATTTTTTGAGTTGCATTTATTTTGGTGTCTGCAAATACTTTGAATTTATACAAATCTAAAATTTTGTGGTTTGTAAAGATTTAAACTATTCTGTGTACGAACAGAATACATACTTGAGTAGCAGTATAAATTATACCTATTATTTCTCATTACAGGATCTCACAAAATTCAAATCTGAAAAAACGGGTCGAGGGCCACTAGGCAAGGATTGGAGAGTAAGTATATGTTTTGATATATGTTAAACTTAGTCAAATCCTTGAAATGACATGGGCAAATGGAGAAATTGCTCATTATCAGCAGATGTGTTTTGTTAGGGTCTTCTGCATATAATTCAAGTTTGTACATATCCAAAACCTTCATAACAAGTGAAGGCTTGAAATACGTAAAATGAGAGTAAGAGGATATGCAGCAACTGAATAAATTACTAATAAGAGTTTTATAAGGTTTTTATTGAACTCCTTAAGAAGTATTAAAAAGGTATTTTGTAAAAATATTGTCGAAAACATTATCAGGTATGCAGATTTTGTTAGAATAGATATTGATTTTTTTTTTTCAATAGTACCATATTTCTCCAAATAAAAGCTCGTAGGAGCTATGCAAAACATAGATTCGGAGCCTTTAGTTTGTACCCAATATGTTAAACAGAAAGTCAGTCCAATTTTCTATTCCTTTATATTTAGTTATTGTCAAAAAGAAATATTAAATGAATTTGTTGAAATATTCATCAAATTCTTCAAATATTGTCAGAATCGAGAGGGATTAGTATGAAAGTAAGAACTTGTTTCTCAATCGATGTAAAATAAATATGTTAAACTCTTTACCACACGACAAAATTTTAGACTGGTTCAAATTGAAAGCATTTGAGGACGACAAAATAAAGGTGACTGAAAAATTGAAATTTGTTCTGGGAAGGGTAGAAAACACTGTGGGAAAAGGAGAAAATGCTGGTTACCAGCATTTTCTCCTTTTCCAACAGTGTTTTCAAAAGGCTTCTTTCTCAGGGGCGTCAGAAGTAGGGATTGTGTGGTAATGGGTTAAACTAGATATTGTCATTTTAATCATGTGGGGGGGATGTTGCCATTACTAGGGAGGGTGCTTTTATTATGAGAAGTTTGGTATTTCATTCTACATAATTTTAAGATATCCTGTTCTAAATAAGATATAAAAAAAAAGGCGAAGTGCATGTACATCTTTACATCCTGTACGTAGCGTACAACTTCTGTCATGCAGTGGCCCACTTCTAAAAATAGTTTTAGAAAGGATAAAGTTGATCTTTACCCGTTACCACACAACCCCAACTTTTAACAACCTTGAGAGAGGATACTGTGGGAAACTTTGTGGGAAAAGAAGAAAATACTGGTCGCCAGCATTTTCTCCTTTTTCTGCAATGTTTTCTGTCTTGTCCAAAACAACTTCCACAATTTGATTTTAATTTTTTGTTTAATATTTCATCTGCAGATGATTTGCGTATGGATATGTTCACAGTTCTTTTGTGTAGTTAAGGACTGATAGACAATCTGTATTTAACCCTTGACCAGACCTGATGACAAAATCATTTTAACATAAGGGATTTGCAGACAACAAATGAAATATGACTTAAATGATAGACTTTGTCTATAAACATGCAGAAAGTATTTTAACCCTTTCCCAAACAATCCCTGGTTTTTACGGGTCAGGAATAGAAGCCTCTTGAAAACATTGTGGGAAAAGGAAAAAATGCTGGTTACCAGCATTTTTTCCTTTTCCCACAATGTTTTCTATCCTATCATACAGAAAAATCATTTTTTTAGCAACTGTTAATTTGTCATCTGCAAAATGCTTTCAATTTTGTCTGGTCCAAAATTTGCCATTTGGGAAAGGGTTAAGAAAAAGTAAAATGGAGAAAAAGCTGTTCACCATGCGTTTTTTTTTTTACCATAATGTTTTCAAATGCTTCTGTCTTGGGGGGTGTTAACTCTTTACCACACAATCCTGACTTTTAACGACCCTGAGAAAAAAAAAACCCTTCTGAAAACATGATGTTAATAGGAGAAAATGCTGGTAACCATCCCCATGGGGTCCCGGGGGTTTTTACTGTATAGAATAGGACCTCGGCCTTTCTCTATGGCATGTCGTAGAAGGCGACTAAAATTAGAGACAGACGGCTGCTTTCCTCGTAATTCGTAGGATTGCAGCAGGCTGGGTAGTTCTTATTCCAAATCCTATATTTTTTTCTCGATGTAAATAGGGTTTGGAATGGGAATCAATTGGCCTGTGGGACCCCGTGTGGTTTAATCGGGGGTATAAGAATAAACCACTGCAGTCCCGCGATCGTCACATCTGCCATTTCATCTGGCGGAACAAAAGTGACAGCATGCATGTCATGAAAGGCGACAAAAGGGGCATCATTTTGTGTTTCATCCATTCCTCATTTATCATGTTTGTCTTGTGTTGTTCGACATGTATATTATTTTCACCTCACATTATTGTTTACCAAGTAAGTGCGCCCAATATGACCTAAGTTGTCGACGGGCCTTAAAACACTATTCATTCTATTCTATTCTATTGCTGGTAACCAGCATTTTCTCCTTTATCCACAATGTTTTTTGTCCTGCTGGAACAATTTCAATTTCTGAAATATGTTTATTGTCATCTGCAAGTGCTTTCAGTTTGGACCAGTCAAAAATTTTGTTGTCTGGTAAAAAGATAAAACTTAGGATCGTGTGGTACAGGCTACACAATTTTTTTTTCTTTCAAATCTTAACCCTTTACCAAACAATCCCTGGTTTTTAAGACCCAGAGGAAGAAGCCTTCTGAAAACATTGTGGGAAAAGGAGAAAATGCTGGTAACCAGCATTTTCTCCTTTTCCCACAGTGTTTTCTACTCTTCCCACGTCATGTTTCATTTTTTTAGTCCTGTTTATTTTGTTGTGTGCTAATGCTTTCAATTTGGAATAGTCTAAAATTTTGTCGTTTGGTAAAGGGTTAAAATACATTCAATCTTGATTTCCTACCAACTTTATGTACTTTCCAATTTTTTCTTTGCCGTCTGCTGCAAACATGTTTCAGGAGATAATTAGTGAACCTTTTTCCACATGGGAAAAATTTAGAATTGTCCAAATTGAAAGCATTTGCAGACAACTGTTTAAATTTGGTTCATATGATGATATATATTTGCAAAATGTTGGAAATCATTGTGGTAAGAGTGGAAAAGTTTAATGCTGGTTATCAGTATATTTCTCCTTTTTCCATTATGTTTTCAGAAGGCTTCTTTCTGAGGATCATCAGAACTTGGTATTAAGTGGTAAAGGATTAAATGTTAAATGATTTTAGGAAATGTGATATCATCTACAATAGTTTTCTCTGTACAGAATGATATGAAATTTCAGGATACTACAAAGCCTGTGATGTGTTCATATAAAGTGGTGCGATGTTTTTTTGAGGTCTGGGGTCTACAGTCACGTGTTGAGAGTTATGCTCAAAAGGTATGTATTAGGGCCTCTGTGTTCCAGTGAATTAGGAAGTATTTTTCATGCTTCTGACTCATTTTATCTTTACCAAACCATCACTGTTAAAGTAACCCTGAGATAAATGGATTTTTTAAATATTGTAGCAATAGGAGAAAATGCAATTGGCCAGAACTTTCCCCTTTTCCCTTCATGTTTTCTCTCGTGTTAAAGAAGTCTTCTTTTGAGCTTTATTTGATTTGTAGTCTGCAAATGCTTCCAGTTAGAAAAAGAATTGTTGTTTAGTAAGAGTTAACCCATTATCTCACAATCCCTACTTTTGAAGACCCTGGGAAAGAAGCCTTTAGAAAACATTGTGGGAAAAGGAGAAAATGCTGGTAACCAGCATTTTCTCCTTGTCCCACAATGTTTTCTACCCTTCACAAAACAAATTTCAAATTATTGGTCACACTTATTTTGTCGTCTGCCAATGCTTTCAATTTGGGCAAACCTAAAATTTTGTCGTGTGGTAATGAGTTAACTAGTATACAAGATGTCCAAACACCTACAGTGACAGCTCGGGAGAATGACTGTACTGTGGAGAAATGAGCAGTTGCTTTTGACAAACTATTGCCTCTTTCCCAATATTGATTTTCTACAGTGTAGGAAAATGATGTTCTTTTACTTTTCTGTTTTGAAGATCACAGGACATTGAAAAGAAAAGAGAAGTGTTTAGAGATCTTTATTGTAATTCTCTTTTTGTTTAATTAATACTATTTGAACTTGTGATACAGATTAATGCTTTTCTGAAGTTTCTTTGGTACCTCAGAAAGAAATTGTGATAAAACTAGAGACATCTATGTTTCAAGCCCAGGAAGGAACTCAACTAGGCAAATGAAAAAAATTCTACTAAATACTGTTACCTCTTTCACATAGAGTATAATTAGAATTTAACAAAAAAAATATATGAAGGATGCTTAACGGAAATACTATGACAAGGAAAACAGATTGAGAAAATAATTTTCCCAATTGATTTAGTTCTGTTTTTTTTCCCACAGGTTTGCAGGGATATCAATTTACTAGGACACAGACAAGCCATCTCTTGGATGGATGACTGGATAGGTATGTAATTCAGTTCACGTACACTTGTGTCAAAATGTATTTACTAAAATGTAGAGGGCTTATGGAAGTTTTTTTGTAGAGTGAGAGTTTACTGTAAACAAGAATGGAAATATTCAAATTTGGAGCTTTACGCATAATTCAAAATGAAAAAGAATAAATTTGGTTTAGGAAATAGATTCAAATTAATTTTATATTCATTTTACTTAGTGAAGATTGAACTGCTGCAGTTGATATCTTTCTAAGCTTTTTTTCTTTTCTAACCAATGAGCTTATTAGTCAAGACCAAGAGACTTAAATTGGTTTTTGTACTGTAAAGATCTGGATCAGACTGATAGATTATTCAAAGCATTTGAAAGCATTTGCAGACAACAAATTTATGTAAATCAAATATTGAAATTTGATTTAGATAGAGTAGAAGACATTGTGGGAAAAGGAGAAAATGCTGGTTACCAGCATTTTCTCCTTTTTCCACAATGTTTTCAAAGGCTTTCTTTCTCAGGGTCGTTAAAAGTCTGGATTGTGTGGTAAAGAGTTACTGGTAAGTAATTCATTATGTATTTTACAGACATGTCCATGGATGATATTAGAAACTATGAGAACAAGATGCAAAAAGAGACCAATGAGAAGGTGTTGTTGGCAGATGGCATGGAAGACAAAACAGAAGACATCACAGCAAATGCACAGTGACGACTTATGGAATATATGGGATTGTGTGACCCACTGTATCGTGATGTTTACCTTTTGATGTCAGCGTGACATGAAAATGATTCAGTGCACACCATTGACTGAAAGAGTCACACATGAAATTTAACCATTTACCAAACAATCCTGAGTTTTAACAACATAAAGAAATGAGGCTTTTGAAAGAGTAACCAGCACATAATGGGCTTTGTTGTTAAAAGGTTAAAAAAAATACTGCGAGGGGGGAAAAAAAATGGTGGTAACAAGTTATGATCTCCATTCCATGGCAGAAGTTCTTTTTCTCAGTTTTCTTTCTTATCCTGTGGTTGAAGAAAACACTGTATTGATTGGTAAAGGGTTAAAGACTTCTTGTTTCTTGTTTTAGTAGCACTATACGGGTTATGATGAACTGAAGCGCAAATTTGATATTCCTGGAATTGTTGAAGATCAAACATTGATGAGTTAGCTCTTTACCACAATCTTGAGTGTTGATGACCATGAGGAAAAGGTGTCTTGAAAACATTGAAACATTGTTGGAAAAAGAGAAAATACTGTTGACTAGCATTATCTCCTTTTTCCACAATGCTTTCTTTCCATGACATTGCAAGACATCATTTGAGCCACCTTTCATTTGTCATTTGGTAATGCTTTCAACATGGACTGGTCTGAAACTGTTTTGATTGGTAAAGAGTTAATTCATTTTTCACTTCATACAGAAATTTAGACATCTTTTCTATGTGTTTTGCAGACCATATTTAAAAACATTGAAGCTATTGGAGAAAATTCTCTTTACGAGAAAATTCTCCTTTTGCAATTTTTTGCTTATATTGAAACTGATATTGAAAATTGAAACATTTCAAAGTTTTCTAGCACAAATGTGTTCTAGAGATAATGATGTGGTCATGTAAAATACCTTGGCTTACTGTGCAGTATGGTATGTCATGTAGCTTTGTACAATGTTGGTGAGATTTTTGTGTTTTTAAGTCTTTACAACACAACCCCGACTTTTAATGACTCTGAGAAAAAATCCTATAGAAGACACTGTGTGAAAAGAAGAAGATGCTGACAAGCAGCATTATATCCTTTTTCAACAATATTTTCTACCCTATCGAAGTCATCATATTACCAAGGTTTAAATTTGTTATATGTCGATGCTTTGAATTTGGTCTAGTCCAAAAATTTGTCGTTTGGTAAAGAGTTTATGTAACACCTTTGTTGCACTTGGTGATTATGTGTAAATTTGCAATTTGAAAACATAGACCTTGATTTGTCCCATATACTTAAAGAGAAAATTTTAAAAAACAAAAATAAAAAAAGCTTGAAAATATTTAGGAAAAAAAAAATCAGTTATGTATTATGTCTTAGTAGATGTAGGTAAAATAGAAAAGTATCATAAGGGGGAGCAATAAATATATCATTCAGCTACAATACCACGTTTTGACCATTCATGTCATTTAACTCAAAACAGTGACTTGAATTGCCAAATGAGACCTTTTTTCTTTATATACTTTTCAATTAATTTGCATGCATGAAAGCAAAGGTACTTTGAAAATCACACTTTTTTTTTACCATTGAGTTCAGTAAGCATGCTTTACAAAACACTTATCCTACAAAGTAACAGCCCAGGGTTTCAGCCGTAGTCTTCATTTTTTTTTTTTGAAAATCCAGGGCTGAAACAACTGGTCTGTCTCTGCCTGGTTTTGACATTCCATTATTTTTTTTTTACATTGAATTCCATGTATACTTCCAATTTACATGCATTTTGTTTAACCCTGCTGTTTAACCCTTTACTAAACAATCCCTGGTTTTTACGACCGTGACATAGAAGCCTTCTGAAAAAATTGTGGGAAAAGGAGAAAATGCTGGTAGCCAGCATTTTCTCACGTTTTCTACCCTGCTGGAAATGAAGAAATTTTTGAGTTTCCTTTATTTTGTCATCTGCAAGTGCTTTCAATTTGAACCAGTCTAAAATTTTGTCATTTGGTAAAGAGTTAAAAAACATGGCAGTATTGGCATAATCTTGTCATCATCATCGGTTTCATTGTCATGGTGCAAAAACTGAGACATTGTCTCTATGATTTCTGAAGATATTTACCTCAAAGTTTGCCTTATTGCTAAGTGGTAAACGTGATCCCAGGGGAACGATAGTAAGCCTCAATATCTGACAGTAACATCTGTTTTTCCACTTACAGCTTTAACTCTTTACTAAACGACAATGTTTTAGGCTTGTCCAAATAGAAAGCATTTGCAGACGACAATATAAAAGTGACTGAAAATTTGAAATTCGTTTCGTGAAGGGTTGAAAACATTGTGGGAAAAGGAGAAAGTGCTGGTTACCACCATATTCTCCTTTTCCAACAATGTTTTCTAAAGGCTTCTTTTTTAGGGGCGTCAAAAGAAGGGATTGTGTGGTAATGGGTTAACTGAAAAGGATTTGCAGGGGGTGCTCTTTTTCAACTCTGTCTCTCTTTTGAAAGATCTAGTATGACACACCTTTAATCATCTTCATATAGGGAGCTATATGAGCTGGTAATTTCTTTGCCATCTTGTCTTTACATCTTACTTAAAAGGTTTGTCTCTTATCATATCTTCTGATATTCAGATGCAGTTATCAAAGATAGCAATTTAGTCAGAACTTCTCCCATTGATGAAATCTCAGTTACAAATTAAATCTAATTTTGCAGTTTCCCCATCTTCCACAAGGGTTAAAAAAATACCACATTTAACCCTTTCCCAAACAACAACATTTTAGACTGGTCCAATTTGAAAGCACTTGCTGACGACAAAATAAACAGAACTCAAAAATTGAAATTTGTTTCCCACAGGGAAGAAAACACTGTGGGAAAAGGAGAAAATGCTGGTTACCATCATTTTCTCCTTTTCCCAAAATGTTTTCAAAAGGTTCTTATCTCAGGGTCATAAAACCTAGGGATTGTTTGGTAAAGGGTTAAAATCCACTTAAATATGTATGTAAAAGGCAGTTGAGCCATGCTCTATAAACAGGGGGCTTAATGCATCTGCAAAAAGCACCAACCACAAGTCAGTGACTGAAAGTGTTGACATTATTAATATACCATATAAAGTGTGTCCAAAGGTAAATATTTTATTTTAGAGGAATTACAATTTTTGAAATAGAAGAATTAAGTACTTTGACGTAAGAATGGGTTTAATAATGAAATTATTAAAGTAAAGATTTTTTTAATTATCATTTAATAAACTAATGTTGAACATGACTTGGACACTTGTGAAAATATGAAATTTGGAGTTCTTTCATTGTTTTACCAACTCACTTTACTTCCAAAAAGTGAATAAGTTTTGTTTTGAAAAATTAATGTTTAGGAGATTTGAATAATTTATTTTGATGATCATTCCTTACTGTACAGTAGAATTATTTATTAGGCTCTCAGTTGCTGTTAGTAAATAGTTATTGCTCTGTATTTGTTAGAACACAAATGATAATTGTTGTGATATTTGATTGACATAGTATTTTAATGAATGGAACATTTTGTTAATGAGTAAATTTTTTTTTGTCGGTGAATTAAAAAAAATATCAAATGAACACATGTCTTTCTGATTTTGTACTTGTTGTTTAGTTGAGATACAGGGCGTATCCCTTTTGCTACTCTAAACACTCCAAACATGTTCTAGGTCAATGGAGTATTTGGGAACACTGTGCCTTATTCTTCAGAACATGTTCTGGCTGTTCTAAAACGCTGGCAACTCTAACTTTGGAATATCAATTCTTTATCACCACACAGACTGATATGAGGAATGGCAAAAATATATCATTGTTATGTCAAAATTTGGTTGACAAAAACTCGAGATCTGTTAGTTTGCAAATGTATATGATAAACGAGGCGAACTGTTTGCATGACATCATTATATTCTCATTCCCAGAAATCTGGTGATAGTGATGGGAAGCTAAAGTAACATTTCAGTTATTTATCTGTTTTATTATGGGTCTTATTAATGTATGATGCACTGGAAAAGATCGTATGTCTCGCATCTGTCGCAGCACTCCTTTATCTAATCAATGATTTCCTTTCATTTTCTCTGAAAAATCAAGTGTCCCATTTTCCAGTTAGAGTGCCCCCTTTTTGTTAGAATTAGGGGGCGTGTGCCCATAATTTGAAGTTTCTGAATGCATCACTGAATGTGAATGCATAAAACATCAAAATCTTACACTCCCACTAAGTAAAAGCATTATTTTGTAGATAGTAAATTAAGTATTGCTGACTCAGTGGTGGAAATTCGTGTTTGAAATGGAAGAAAACAGGAAAGAGAGAAATATGCTTTCCTCACAATATTTTCAAAAACCTACCTTCTTCGGGTCTTTAAGTCTACAACACAATCCTGATTTTTGACTAAAAAGTGGGTAAAAACATTGTTGGAAATGAGAGCATGCTTGTAACCAGGATCTTCTGTTTTCCCTACAATGTTGTTAACCCTTTCAGAAATAAATTCCATCAGTTGAGTAACACTGAATGATCAGACTGCTCAAATTAAATGCTTTGAATTTAGATGAGGCTAAAATTTTGTTGTTTGTTGAGGTTTAAAACAGCGGATTCCATGATGCAGGGGAGGTAATTCATGACTGCAGACAACTTGGTCTATTGGGTGATTTGTTCCTAAAAGAAAAAGTCTCCTTTAACAGGTAGTTTGATTTGATTCATGCCTATCATCCATATTTATACAAAAACACTTTAAAAATCATCTGCATCAAAGTTGTATGCTACTGTAGGTGATACCGACGGAGAGAGAACAGAATCGAAGCTTGAGCTTGGTGCTACACTGCATCTCAACTCCTAACTAAACAACAGACTTTTGTGTATTGCCGAAATAGAAAGCATTTGCTGACAACAAAATTAACCCTTTACCAAACAATCCCTGTTTTTACCACCCTGAGATAGAAGCCTTTTGAAAACATGGGAAAAGGAGAAAATGCTATTAACCAGCATTTTCTCCTTTTCCCACAGTGTTTTCTACCCTGCTGGAAACAAATTTCACTTTTTGAGTAAAGTTTAATTTGTTGTCTGCAAGTGCTTTCAATTTGGCTAGTCTAAAATTTTATCGTATGGTAAAGGGTTACATGTGGCTAAGATGAAAGAGTTTGATCTTGGCAAAACATGTCTGAGCCTTAGTCTAGTACTGGTGAAACTGAAGAACAAGACAAAATCAGCCGTCTTGGTGCCAGTATAGAAATATTGTTGAGTGTTCAATATCACTTCTTTAAATTCTTTGCACAAATGATAAATTATGCTTGCTAAGACACATATCATACCATTTTTTTTTTTTTTGTTTACCTGAAAATTAATGCTCAGGTAGATTGTCAATTTATTTAATAGTGAAAGGCAAAACCTGCCAAAACAATTGCAAAAACTCAAAGCTTTTGAGGGCCAGAATATTTCTAGCATTACAGACTCAAGACTGGACTGCACACATTGTCTATTCAGATCTTTATCTACACTGTCAATAAAGTAAAATTGACAAACTATATGACTGATGCTGTCAACAAGATGTAAAACAGTTGCTTTGTATATCAGACTTGCTCTAGTGCAAGGTTCAGTAACTCTTTCAAACTAAGCCTAAATTCTAATCACCAAGAAAAAACTAGAGCTGTCACTGATTGTGACTTTATACCCCCCACCCCCCAGCGCTTTAACAGTATTTTGGACACGGATGGACACACAGGCTGACAAGCTGATTCCAGTATACCCCTGAAAACATTTGTTTTGTAGGGGTATAAACAGAAAACACTATGGAAAAAGGAGAAAAAGCAGGTAAGCAATGTTTTTAAATACTATTGTAGAGCTTGAGCTCATTTTCATCAATTTTAAGAGTGTTGTCTGCAACTGTTTAGAAATTGGAAGAGTTGACAATTGGTGTCTGGAAAAGAGTTACATTCATAGACTGCTGTCTTTATAATAGAACTGTATTAAAAAGAAATACTAACTAACATTAAGTAACTAACAGCTTTATTAGAAATTTAGCATATAAATTTAATGGTATAAGAGGAACAAAACTTTTGATGAAATATGTTGGTAATGTAATGTAGAAACAAGATGAAAATAGTATCACAGACAGGGCGTAAGAAATAAAGTGTTTCAAAAAAGAATCTTTCACAATAACATATTATGCATTTATGACAGAAAGCTTTTGAAAACAGTTCTATGCTTGGAGAAAAAATCTTTGCGAACAATACTGCATTTGCTACAGTCTTATCTCAACTCTATAGCATGACAGTCAACACATAGTTCTTTTTCCTTCACTGTCGGTGTGATGATGAGCTTTTTCCATTCTCTGCATAGAATATATAGGATCTGACATGAGTTGGCTTTTGAGATAAGATTTTATTAAACGAGTCGAGGGAAATGTTATTAAGCGAGCCTTTGGCGAGGAGTTTGACATCCAAAAATATAGATTGAAGGTCAATATACAACCATAGAAGTGTTTTAATCATAAACTTCTGATTGTCAATGTAAACCTGTAGGCAAACTGATTCTTATTCTTGCATTTGGGGGTGGACTTTTTGGGATTCATGTTTGTCACCTGAACCAGGTTATTTGTACTATCATTTTTTGGCTGATCTATGAAATGTTTGTATGAGATTTCTGCAGGATTAATCCAATACATCTTTATCATAAGATCTTCACAATCATTTTTAGATAGACCAACAGATAGAAATAGATCACCTTAAGCGCAACATATGTTATCAAATCAGCTGAAATGGCCAGCAGTATTCACAACCAAATATCACAGGTAAGACATACTAGCTCACATACAGAGTAAATAAATATTAATGAATCTGTCATAATGGTAAATCATGTTTGCATAAAACTTTTTATACCAACATGATCGCTATGATGCGAATGAAATTGCAGCAATAAAAACATAAATTTTGTAAAAGAATACTTTTTACTGGACAATAATTTTGACAGACATTTCCAAACTGAAAGACATTACAGACCACAATTTAAATGTGTGTGAATTTACAGAACATATTTTTAAAGGACAAAAATATGCAAGAAAAGGAGTACCGGTAAATGCTAGTTACCAGCATGTTTCCTTTCTCCACATTTTTTACAAAAGCCTTCCTTTTCTGGGTTGGTTGGTTGTATTGGGATTTAATGTCACTTTAAAAACTAAGGTCATATCATGGCGGTCGGTGACACACATGTGTTTCCTGGCTTTCTCATACCAGTACTAACACAACTTTCTTTCCAAAGCAAGCAACTACTTTTCTCACATGCTTCAGCAGAGGTGAAAGGTAGAAATATGCCGCAAAGAAAGTACCTCAACCGGGTATCGAACTCACAACCACCAGGTCATGAGTCCAACATGCTCACCACCGGGCCACCCAGGCGGGCTCCTCTTTTGGGATGTTCAAACATAGGATTTTGCTATGAGGGATTAAGAAAAGATTTTCCATGACAAAAGTAAATACATGAAACATTACATACTAACATGAATGAGACCAGCTCATTTACACAAAATGAAATTAACACCACAAAACAAAATTAACCCGTAGAGTGCCTAACATGACTTATACAAGTAGGTGCTGATAGTGTACATCAAGATCAGACTACAGAGAGCAAACTGATCATGGATCTACACTGAGAGATATGTCGTCTATTTACATCCTTGATATTGCGATGTATTGGTCAGTTTTTAAAAACCAAAACTTTGTGTACTTGGCCCTCTAAAGGCTAGCAGTTTAACTCTTTACCAGACAACAAAAATTTTAGCCTTGTCCAAATTGAAAGCACTTGCAGACGGCAATTTAAATGTGACTCAAATAGTTAAATTTGATCTTGACAGGGTTGAAAACATTGTGGGAAAAGGATGGTGTTAAAGTCATCATTGTGTGGTAAAGGGTTAAACTTGGGATTATAAACATAGCCCCCTCTTCACTATTTTTTCACGACAAAATTTGATATTTGTCCAAACTGAAACCGTTTGCAGATGACATAGTCATTTTTATTGAAATGATGTTCAAATTTGCCTTCAATCGAGTAGAAAAATTATGGGAAAAGGAGAAAATACTGGTTGACAGCATTTTCTCCTATTCCCAGTGTTTTCCAAAGCTTCTTCCTAAGGGTCTTTAAAGGTTTGGATAGTGTGGTAATGCCTTAACCCTTTCCCAAACGACAAATTTTAGACTCTTCCAGACTGAAAGAGTTTGCAGACGACAATTTTAGATTTTTGGAAAATGGCAGAAAGTTCTCAAAAAGGAAAGAAAACTCTGTGGGAAAAGGGGAAATTGCTCGTTATGAACAATTTCTCCTTTTCAAACAGTGTTTTCAAAGGACTTTTACTGCAGACACGTAAAAACCTGGGCTTGTTTGGGAAAGGGTTAAAACAAGCCTAAACTCTTATTCAATACTTGTTTTCTCATTTTGCAATGTTCTACATGTTACACTTAGTAGATTGGAAAAAGGCGACAGTATCACATGAATTTAAGTGGTAGACTACTTAATAAAGGAGCAAAAATGATAGATCAATGTAGAAATATAGGAGCAAATTCTTCACTTCCACTGTGTCATCTGGAGGTTTATTTGCTGCAGCAGGTGAAGGAACACTCGAATGAGGCTTAACTCTTTACGAAACAACAAAAGTTTAGATTGGTCCAAATTGAAAGCATTTGCAGACAACTAAATAAATGTGACAGAAAATGGTTTTGTGAAGGGTAGAAAATATTGTGGGACAAGAAGAAAATGCTGGTTTGCCAGCATTTTCTCCTTTTTCCACAATGTTTTCAGAAGACTTCTTTATCAGGATCATTAAACGTCATAATTGTATTGATGGTAAAGAGTTCAGCGAAAAACTACCAATCAGGATTGTTGTCTGTGTCCACTTGTTTGACAGAGACTGGAGATGGAGTATGAGGTGATTGTTCCTCTACATAGTTAGCTGGTGCTGGTGCCCCCTACAAGAAACAAAAAGTTGACATAAAAGTTAACATCTCTAATAATTTGTCGATGAATTTTACAATCTCTGTAACTACATTAAGATTCGCAATACAATTCAGCAAATTTAACTCTTGATTGTTTTTAATTAAACCGTTAACTGTATACATTGGCAAAGAGGAATTCAACAATTTGACTAGTATCATATTGCCCTTTAGCTCTTTACTAGACAATGGAATTTTAGTCTTGTCCATACTGAAAGCATTTTGCAGACAACAAATTAAATGACGTTCAAATGCTTGGATTTGTTTTTGTATTGGTAAAAAACATATTGGGAAAGGGAGAAAATGCTAGATACATGTACTAGCAATTTCGTCTTTTCCCAAAAGATTTCAAAAGCTTATACATGTCAGGGTTGATAAAATTGGGGTTGTGTGGTAAAAGATGAAATGAAACAAGTCAATAAATATTAACTGAGGTGGAAAATGTGCTTTAAGGAAAAATATAACGGAACAAAATGAAAAAAAAAAATTAGATATTTCTGGTAAGCAGAAATTAATTAACAATTTACAAACAATAAATTTTTTCATAAGTCAGCATTTTCTTTTCCATCAATATCTTAACCCATACCACACAATCCCACCTTTTGATGCCCCTGAGAAAGAAGCCTTTTGAAAACACTGTGGGAAAAGGAGAAAATGCTGGTAACCAGCATTTTCTCCTTTTCCCACAGTGTTTTCTACCCTTCCCAGAACAAATTTCTATTCTTTATTCACCTTTATTTTATCGTCTGCAAAGTCTGGACCAGTCCAAAATTTTCTCGTGTGGTAAAGAGTTAAAGGGGTCTCTACCTAAGGCTTTTTAAAATGCAGAATAGTTCACTAGTGGATTGTGACAAAAAAAAAAGTGACAAATACAGACTTACAAAACCATTCTGTGAAAGTAATTAAACCAAAAAAGTGCAAAAAAGTCAAAACTGTTAGTAAAGCTACAACAGTTTATGTTTGCTCATTTGGTTAACCTTGTAACAAACAAAAATAAACAAACCCATCTTTTCACGATCCAGAGCTATCAGGCTTTTTCAAAAAAAAGTGTTTTCTCCCACCATTTACATACATTTAGTTTTTCGTCCACAAATGCTTACAACTTAGACAAGTCTACATTTTCTTTGCCTGTTGAAGATATATCCCAGATCATTACCACTCAAATCTAACTTTTTGCACCTCTGGTTTAGAAAACATGATGGTGGATGAGCAATTACTTTAATTTATTCAGATATGCTCTCTGTATCTTTTACTCTAAAACACACATGCACAAATGAAATAAGTTTGACCAATTCCAAAGCATTTGCAGATGACAAAATATAGTTGTAAAGATGATTTCCATCATTAGTATGATAAAATATTCATATTACAGAAAACAATGTAATTTCAAGAGTCTTCTTTAGGTCATTTTAACTCTTTACCAAACGATAAAATTTTAGATTAGTCCGAATTGAAAGCATTTGCAGACAACAAAATAAATCTGACTAAAGAATTGAAATTTGTTCTAGGAAGGAAAGAAAACATTGTGGGAATAGGAGAAAATGCTGGTTTCCCACAATGTTGTCAAAAGGCTTCTTTCAAAGGGGTGTTAAAAGTTGGGATTGTGTGGTAAAGGGTTAACTTTAGCCTGTTCAGGCTTGTGTGGTAAAGGGTTAATATTTTCATATCTACCATGTCTCAATAATTATTGTACCATTGTGCAGTACATGTATTTCTAAGACTACCTGGTATAATTCTATTGAGAAAAAGTTAGTAAAATGTCAAAGATTTTGAAAACTAGCTCTAGATTATTACAAATAAATAAACAAAAATAACCTTTTTCAGTACGTTAAAAGAGCTAAAACTTGTGATTCTAAGGTTGATATGGCCAGAATATATCTCTCTTAACCCTTTACTCCATAGATACTCATTTCTATGCATTGCTTGTAGGAGCTTTTGGAAAACATTGTGGCAAAAGGTGAAATTGCTCGTCACGAGCAATTTCACCTTTTGTCACAATATTTTCTGTGCTATCAAAAGGTGTCATATACACATAAAAATGGCTTAATCCTTGCTGTTATTTAGGGTCAATTATAGATACCATAGAAATGCCTTATGGGGTAAAGGGTTAAATGAATGATGATACAAAGATACATGTATCGGCATTTACACTGTACTTTTGATGAACTGAAAGTAATTAAATTTGATACCAAAACCATTAAAATATCGAATTAGTGAGTGAAAATTGATTCTAAAAATATTAAAAAAAAAAAGAAGGTGAAAAATGAAAAATCTATCATAAATTAATGACAATGGGAATGTGTTAGGGTCAAGGTCATACCGAGGGAGAAGGTACCATGCTGGGCTCTTTTCCATACAAAATAAGATGTTGTGGACTCTATGATGTATGCAACAAACAGAAAGAGGAAAATATTATCTCTATGAAAAGCTAACAATAGTACTTCAGCAACCTGAACCATCAAATTCACACAAAATTGATTCACTGATATATGCATGTGATATGAGCAAACAGGCACTATGTGTAACCTGCTCACCAAAAATCTGATGTTTTGACAACCATGAGGAAGAGGGCATAAAAAGATTGAAGTGAAAGGAGGAAATATCATCTTATTTACCTTTTTCTCACAATGTTTTACACATTCTTAAGGACTACTGGCATCATTTGAGCCACATTCACATTGTGAGCAGCAAATACTTCCTGTACTAACAAGCAATTTTGTTGAAATGATATCCCCTGCCAAAAAAGACCTTTACAAAAATATATGCGACCACATAACTTGAAATTGCTCCTAATTGGCAATTTTGCATCTAATACATAAAAAAGAAAAATATATCAGCGTAATATGATTTTATACACACCGATAAAGTTTCACGAAATTCTGTCAAATAATATTGGAGATATTGTCCTAGACAGACACATAGACTGATAGAAGCTAGGACAGATGGACAAATTGAAGGACTGATGGACAATGCTAAAACTATTCCTCTGCCCTCAGCAGGGGATAAAAAGTCTAAACCTGTATTATTTAGATAAGACTTTCATGTTAACCCTGTACCACATGACAAAATTATACACTGGTACAATTTAAAAGCAAATGAGGATGACAAATTTTGCTAGAATGATAATAACTGTCTCTGCTAGGGTAGAGAGCATAATTGTAAATGGAGAAAATGATCGTCACCAGCATTTGTTCCTTTTCAAAAAATGATTTCAAAACCCTCTGTCTTTCAGGATAAGTCAGGATTGTGTGTTAAACGGTTAACCTTATTAGCTCAAATTTTCATACCTGCCCAATCAACTGGCATGTATAATTACGCTGTTATATATTCAGTCCAATGATAATAAAGAAGACAAAAAGCTTGTTAATTACAAATTAAAGAAACTATTACATTATGTGGTCTTTGTTTGAGTAAGGGTTGTACGCCAACGGTGATGTTCTTTGACATTACACTTACAAAATATCAATTGAGAAGCATCTATTACTGGCTAGCATCTTGGTGTATCCTTAGACAGATAGTTCAGACTTGCCAATATAGAAAGCATGTGTAGGTGATAAATGAAATATATGGTAGCTCAAATGGTGGAATCTGTCCCAGAAAGGGTGAGAAAAATGTGAGAAAAGGAGAAAATTCTGGTTACCACTTGTTTTTCCTTCTCCCACAATGATATCAAGTCTCCTATCTCAAGGTACGTCAAACTCAGGAAAGAGTGGTAAAGAGTTACAGAAGAAGTATTAACCTAACTTGCTAAGAAGTCAACTTAAACTGTCTTATGGACATTAGAGAGCAAGATTAGCAAACACTTCAATCATTGAATTTAGGATCTGAGTTATCATTTTACACAAAAATATTCCTTTTATTTATCCTCCATTCCATGCAAGAACTTATTAACTCCAAAAAGCTAGAATGCATTGTGGTGACAGGAGAAAATGCTTCTTACCACTTACTTCTCATTTTTGACACTACATGTATTTTAACAATTATTCTGATATTGACCAATATTCATTATCCATATTCTACAAAATTATCCTGAAGGTCATCTCGTGCAAACCTTTGTCAAGGTAGACATCAGTACCCATGAGTTAACCACATCAAGGTTTTAGATAAACATACAGCATTATGATGTCATTTACTCTTTACCAAATGACAAAATGTCAGACAAATGCATATTGAACGCAGAGTACAAATTAAATGTGTTAAAATCATGAGATTTGTCTTTCAAAGGGTGGGAAACATAATCACAAAAAGAGAAACCAGCATTTTCTCTTTTTCCCACAATGTTTTCAAAAGCCAAGGGTCCTTTAAACATGCGAATGTCTAGTAAAGGGTAAATGAAGCTAAAGAACACAGCAAAACATATTTAGAAATATGAGAACTCTTCACTTCTGTGTACCTGGACTATCAGTCTAAAAAAGAAGCCATAAACAAAAAAAATATAAATACACATATTACAAGATCTCAGAGGTTATTCTAACCCCTAGCTGCTAAACATGTGTATCCTGAAAAAACGTTTTGAAGCCGAATTTCTAAAATTTTCCGTCACAGAGCTCTAGATAAGATAGATCGATGATTTTATAAATTCATCATTTCTCTGCAAAACCCTATGTTGTATGTACTCATCAGAATCGTATCGATGAGACGATTCTTATGAGTACCCATAACATAGGGTTTAGTTGAGAATAATTTATGGTTTTACTTTGAAATCAAAATCAATCACTCTATCTGAAGCACTGGGTCATGGTCAAAATAAATCAATCTGCATTCTCTCATCTTTCTAACACACATCTAGTTGGAAAAGTGGGAAAATAAATTTAAGGGCTGGACGTGCTTATAAAACATGCTGCGTCGCTTGGGTGCAATACTTTGAGACTGCCTAGTCTATAACTCTTGTTTTGTGCAAAAGCTTAACCCTTTACACCATTAGGCATTTCTATGGTATCTCTAATTGACCCTAAATAACAGTAATAATAATAAATAGGATGAAACTGTTTCTTATGTGTGTATGACACCTTTTGATAGCATAGAGAACATTGTGGCAAAAGGTGAAATTGTTCGTCATGAGCAATTTCACCTTTTGCCACAATGTTTTCCAAAGGCTCCGACAAGCAATGCGTGGAAATGAGTATCTATGGAGTAAAGGGTTAAAACTAACCAAAAGCACCCTGCCGGTAAGTTTCTGTTCAACAGCAAAGCAGGAAATAACTGCATGTGCATTAAGCTTATTATTCCAGATAATTTGAGGCTTGCAGTAGCTACGGATTATTACATTTGAAGTGAAAATTGACATGGGCTTTACGCTTTCATGAAATCAATCTTAATCACATATGCATAAAAGTAGTGACAGGAATACTGAAAAGTTATGAAGTTTTAATGAAATAAAACTATCATCTTTTTCAATGTCTGGACTTTCAAAGATGTAAAAGTAGTGAAGCAAGTGAACAAATTTGTAGATTATAATGTATATATACAGTTCTAGAAATATTTGGGCTACATTGTAAACTAAAGCAAGCCTACATATCATACTTAACCCATTACCACACAATCCCTACTTTTGACGCCCCTGAGAAAGAATCCTTTAGAAAACATAGTGGGAAAAGGAGAAAATGCTGGTAACCAGCATTTTCTCCTTTTCCCACAATGTTTTCTACCCTTCACAAAACAAATTTCAAATTTTCAGTCAATTTTATTTTGTCGTCTGCTTATTCTTTCAATTTGGACCAGTCTAAAATATTGTCGTTTGGTAATGGGTTAAAGAAGCCTACAGAAAGAAAAACTGCCATACTCAAAATCTGTGAAAGTCATGAGAGTCTTTAACCCTTTCCTAAACAATCCCTGGTTTTTACGGGTCTGAAATATTAGCCTTTTGAAAACATGGTGGGAAAAGGAGAAAATGATGGTAACCAGCATTTTCTCCTTTTCCCACCATGTTTTCTACCCTATCATAGACAGAAATCATCTTTTCAGCAAGAGTTGAATTGTCGTCTGCAAATGCTTTCAATTTGGTCTAGTCCAAAAATTTGTCGTTTGGGAAAGGGTTAATATTGTTTTTGAAAAAGTGTATTTCTGAAACATGTACAAATGCATATGCTGTATAACAGAAATGGATATGACTGAATATCATAGCATGAGCAGGGTACCATAGCATTCTGTTGTCTAACTTTGGTGGAAACTTACCTCACCAATCAAAGTCCTAGATAAGAATTTACAGTTTGAGAGGTTTCACTCTTTACTGAATGACAAAATGTTAGGCTGATCAAAAGTAAACTGACTGAACATAGTTCAAAAGATGGTATTGCATATGAAAGAGAAGACAATATTGTGGGAAAAAGAGAATAAGATGGTTACCTACATTTTTTCTTTTCCCCATAATGTTTTCAAAATCCCCTTTTCTTGTGTGGTAAAGGTTTCCAAAACGTGTAGCCTATGAAAACTAAATCAACAGGTAAAGACAAATAAAGTAGAAAACTATAAAGAAGGAAAGTGTGCCTCAAAAATGCATACTTAAAAAGGGAAATTCTTTTTCATAATGGGAAAACTGCTACGAAATAACATATATGTTAGACCTCTACCTACTGTGATTCAAGGAGTCGCATGACATCATTAGTTTTACTTTTTTTGTTTACACTGGGTGCCACTTTATTTTACAAATATAAGAGTATGTACTAAACTGTGAGTGTTTTTCAAATGTACGGATATGCTCTTAATCCCTACTTTTGACGACCCTAAGAAAGAAGCCTTTAGGAAACATTGTGGGAAAAAGGGAAAATGCTGGTAACCAGCATTTTCTCCTTTTCCCACAATGTTTTCTACCCTTCACCAAACAAATGTCAAATTTTCAGTCACTTTTATTTTGCCGTCTGCAAATGCTTTCAATTTGGACAGGCCTAATACATTGTTGTTTGGTAATGGGTTAACCTACTACCATGCGACCCAAGTTATAACAACCCTGAGGAAGAAGAAATTGTAAACCAGTATTTTTCTTCTTTTCCCAGAATGCTTTTTATAGTGAATCAAATCATTTCACTATATATCGATAATGTTTTCTATTAATCCCACCATTTTAAGCGTATCAATTTTAAGCTTAAACCTGCAATTGCTCTCAACATGGTTTCAATTCTCCTTACCACAGCAATTTTTTTTTTTTTTAAATCTTATCATTTTACAGTTTACACATAATGACTTCATACACATCATCAGTGCAGATGTATCTAATTCGTCATCTGTAAATGCTTTCAATATGGACACATGTGAAAATTTTGTCATCTGATTAGATTTAGATTCACTAAAATCTACAAGTCAATGATAAAATAAAAAAAGTTATACCTGCACTTCAGTTTTCTCTGTTGTTGCACTACCGTTGGGAACATTTTCTTTAGTTTCTGTTTTCTTTGCATCAGACTGCTCCTCTTTTGTCTTTACTGCATTACCATTAGGAGCACCTTTCTTTTCTTTCTTTGGATCAGTCTTATTTTTTTTACCAGAATCATCTTTACTGGGTTTATCTTTGTTTTCCTTTCCCACACCAGCTAGTTCATTGACCCTTGACAGCAGAAACTGTTTATCTTTACCCTCTAATACAAGCTGTTCTCGTAGCATTACAATAAGCTCCTTGTGGGCCGAGTTCAGCTGATAACAATAGTACAGAGCCAAACTGAAATAAACAAAGACATTTGCTGAATATTCTCTTTTCAGTAAACTAAAATAATATCTCAGGTTCACCTAAGGCTGGTATAATCTTTTCCAGAAATTTCATTAACCCTTTACCAAACAATCCCTGTTTTTTTCAACCCTGAGATAGATGCCTTTTGAAAACATTGTGGGAAAAGACAAAAATGCTGGTAACCAGCATTTTCTCTCTTTCCCACAATTTTTTCTATAGGCAACTTTGTCAGGATCTTTAAAAGTCTGGATTGTGTGGTAAAGACTTTAAAGACTTGACCATTAACCATGGTTTTTACAGCTGGAATGGAGAAGACTTCTGAAAACAACATTTGAAACAGATAAAATGCTGGTAACAAGAAGTTCTATTTTTCCCTCAGTTTTGTCTTGCTTTCACAGACAAAATCCCACTATTTGAGCCAAATATGGGCCTCACTGAATTTGTTGTCTGCCAGAGCCTCACTGAATTTGTTGTCTGGCAGTGCCTCACTGAATTTGTTGTCTGCCAGAGCCTCACTGTATTTGTTGTCTGCCAGATCCTCACTGTATTTGTTGTCTGGCAGTGCCTCACTGAATTTGTTGTCTGCCAGAGCCTCACTGTATTTGTTGTCTGGCAGTGCCTCACTGAATTTGTTGTCTGCCAGAGCCTCACTGTATTTGTTGTCTGGCAGTGCCTCACTGAATTTGTTGTCTGCCAGAGCCTCACTGTATTTGTTGTCTGCCAGAGCCTCAATGAATTTGTTGTCTGCTATTGCTTTCATTTAGGGAAGGTCTAAAAATTTGATGTTTGGTAAAGAGTGCAATTGAAATGATTTCTTCCTGACATATCTTAACTTCTTAATCAAAATAACAGAAAAAATCCGGATTCTTAAGTATCAACTTTATGTGAGCCAAATATAACCAACATAAATTTCCACTCTAGAAAACACATCCAAATAACTACAATTTCAAGGCTATGGTACTCAAAAAAGTTTAAACAAAGCAGTGTCAATCAAAGATCAGACTGCATGTTCTATACAGTCTAATCTTGATCTACTCTGGCAATACAGGTAACTAAAGTTGTGAAACATACTCTAAGGGCAATGTTAATGTGATACCATTATAAAAAGTCAGTGATACATCACATTAAATTACTTCTAAGGCCCTTTTTCACTAACCACTTCAAATTCTATTCCGATTCTAAATTTCAAGACTAGTGATAAGATTGGTTGAGACATAAGTTGAGACAAAAATGTCTAAGCTGATCAGCTGGCTAGTCTTTGAAGTCAGAACTACAGTCAGAAGTCAGACTAAGAGTAAGAATTGTCATGAACTCTTCACCACATGAGAAAAACATAAACTTATCCAAATTAAAAGCATTTGAAGACAACAATTTAACTATGCAATAAATGATAGCACTTGTCTTTAATATGGTAAAAAACATTGCTGGAAAAAGAAAAAATGCTGGTTACCAGCATTTTCTAAAAATGTTTTTAAAAGGTTTCTTTCTTAGGATCGCTAAAACTCAGGATTGTGTGGTATAACATAAACCCTCTATCACACAATCCCGACTATTAACACCCATGCGAAAAAAGACATTTGAAAACACTGTGGGAAAAGGAGAAAATGCTGGTAACCAGCATTTTCTCCTTTTCCTACAATGTTTTATGCCCTTCCTAAAAGAAATTTCAATTCTTTAATCACATTTATTTTGTCGTCTGCAAATGCTTCAATTTGGACCAGTCTAAAATTTTGTCATTTGGTAAAGAATTACATAATATGGGAGATAATTTTACTTACCACAGTAAAATCATGATAGCACCTACAGATGCTGACGTAGTCAATATTTTCCACACTGTTTGAAATCCCGATGGGGCATTGTCAACCTGAATTTCCATGATATAAGAGGGCTCATAGTAACTTCTGAATGGACCACACATTGGTGAGGGTTCAAGCCTGGATTACAAAATATTATTATTATCTACACAAACAAAACACATTTGTATGATTATTGGTTGTTTTATGAGAAAGATTTGAAAATACTGAAACCACTTAAATAGATGATTCTTTTGAGTACTTGAAAAATACTGATAACTCATGCAAAATTACTTGAAAGTGAGGTGTCTATCACTTCGGAGTAGCTGCAATTTCAATAGCAATCAAAATATTGGGGCAAAAGATTAGAATTAATCTTTTGACAGAAGATTGACTCTCAGCTCAGAGGGAAAATACACTACATAGATTATTGCAAATCATACAAGCAATTTTTCATTCTTAGAACTCTTTATTTCAAAGTCATCTGCAGAAGACAAAGACAACAGACCAATTGTACAAAGGTTCAAACTTTCATGCACAATACTAAACCAGTACTTACTCAACTAAGGCGTAACCCACTGGTATACAAATCATAAAATAAGCTACCATTAGAATAATGGTAAAGAATGTGTTTGAACGTGAAGCTAAATATGGCCTTTCTGGTGGTATTGTGTTGTATAAAGCTGACAACTGAAAAAGAAAGGATCTGGTTTTATTTTCCAAACACAATTAAACTGGTTAAACAAAGTGATTTCCAGAAGAGTGTGTTGAACAACAGTTAACTATTTACCCAACAACCCCCAACCCCCATGTTTTCACTAACCAGAAAGAGGCTACTTTTGAAACCTTTGCCAAAAGAAAGCAGATGCTAATCAGCATTTCTCTTTTTTTCTATAATTACCAGAAAAACAAAAGTACACGAAAGAAAGTATGATCTTATCAAAATCTTAAAACAACTAGTATTAAATTCCAGCCTGGGCAAAAAACAAAACATCCACAAAAATGGCTCAGCTTATGAAATTTAGCTTTAAATTCTTTTACATTAACAGAAATCGACTACACAATTATCTTCAGTCATTACTGAATGACAGAAATTCAGACACTTCCCAGTTAAAAGCATTTGCAGAAGAAAATTCAAATGCCAGCCTAGAAAGGATATCTGTTTTTGAAACGGTACAAAAAATGTGGAAAAGGGAGAAACTATTGCTTATAACCAACCATCTTTTCTCACAGTGTTTTAAAACCTCTTTTGGGGTTGTTAAGGGACAGGATTATTTGGTAAAGTGTTAAGCCTTTACTAAACAGTCCCTGGTTTTTACGGCCCTGAGAATGGAGCCTTCTCCCATGATGTTTTCTACCCTGCTGGAAAAAAAATTCAATTTTTTAGCTATGTTTATGTTGTCATCAGCAAGTGCTTTCAATTTTGATCTGTCTAAAACTTTGTAATTTTGCCAAGTGTTAAATTCCTATCATTTCTATCTACCACAGACTGTATTGCATTATAAATATAAAACAATACACACCTTTTTCAAGTAAAACTTTATGAACAAGCTGCAGACCACTACAGCAGGTAACAGTGGTGCAAAGAAAAACCCAAGCCTAAAAAAAAATGTGAAAAATAGTGATGGATAAGGATACATTTAAAACCCTTTATCATACAGCAACTTCTTCTTTTCCAACCATATTTTCTACACTTTCGAAAAAGGTACCCCTTATCATTTGAGGCATAATTCATCAATCATCTACAAATGCTTTCAATTTGGACAAGTTTAAATTTTTTTTTGACAGATAAAGAGTAAAAAGACAAGTGAACATTTAACTCATTACCACACGAGAAAATTTTAGACTGGTCCAACTTGAAAGCATTTGCAGACGAAAAAATAAAAGTGACTGAAAATTTGAAATTTGTTTTGTGAAGGGTAGAAAACATTGTGGGAAAAGGAGAAAATGCTGGTTACCAGCATTTTCTCCTTTTCCCACAATGTTTTCCAAAGGCTTGTTTCTCAGGGGTGTCAAAAGTAGGGATTGTGTGGTAATGGGTTAAAGAGCTAATTTGCTCATATTCAACCTTCAAAGCAAGACAGGACAAATAAAACTAGAGCTGTCACTGAATGTGACTAAATATCCCTGCCAGCACTTTGACAAAAATGGGCAATTATGTGTACAAAGACGAACACACAGACAGACACACGGTCGGACAAACAGACAGACAGGCTGATTACAGTATACCCCCAACAACATTTGTTTTGCATGGGTATAATGATATAAAGCAATATAAAAGGAGCGCTGCATTTGGGTGCAAAGACTTGGCTGCTGTTGATTGCTTTCAGAAACAGATAGATTTTTAGAGTAAATTGTAACCCAAAGAAAGAGCATTCTGCTGTTGATTGCTTTCAGAAACAGATAGATTTTTAGAGTAAATTGTAACCCAAAGAAAGAGCATAACTGTGTCAAATATGTTTTTATGGTTACTTGCCCCTGGTGTATGAGTTCCCTTTTTGATAGTTGACAAGTAGTCCGAGGTAAACACTTTACCAAATGACAAAATTGTAGACTAGTCCAAACTGAAAGCATTTGCAGACAACAATATACTTGTAAATCAAAAATTGAAATTTGATTTGGAAAGGGTAGAAAACACGGTGGGAAAATGGGGAAAATGCTGGTTACCAGGATTTTCTCCTTTTCTCACAATGTTTTCAAAAGCTTTCTCTCTCAGGGTCGTTAAAGGTAGGGATTGCGTGGTAAAGGGTTAAAGTGAAAATCTTCAGTAATTACTACAACAACAACAACAACAACACATGACAATACTTATAGATCGATGTATTCTTTGAAAACTGTAAAATCTAAAACTGAAGGTAATGATTCTAGTTTGATAAAACAAAACACTAGATCCTTAATCAATTGGAAGCCCAGAGTCAACTTAATTCCCTTTCCAAAGTTACATTTCAGACATAACAATATACATGTACCAACTCACCACAACAATGTCTGTAAATAGACTAAATCAAGGACACTCTTTGGAACATCAAACAGAGCAGGACCAATCTTTTGTAGAAGACAGTTCTCAGATCTTGTTGTTATGCACCTTAAAAATAGAGAGATCCATATAAGCCATGAGGAATCAGCGAAAAAAAAACAGTTACTGTTATTCTTTCCTTTTTTTCCTTTTTCCCAAATAGTTTTCTACTCTTCCTGAAATCATTCCTATGAACTGCTTTTAATTTGTAGTCCTTTCAATTTGTTAGATGATGAATTTCGGCAAGTCTAGAATGTTAATATCTGGAAAAGGGCTAAACAAATATTTGAAATAAATTCAGGCACATTCTGCTTTTCCTAATAATCTCCTAAAGCAAATTTGCAACAATGCATTACCACACAATCCCTACTTCTGACGACACTGAGAAAGAAACCTTTGGAAAACATTGTGGGAAAAGGAGAAAATGCTGGTAAACAGCATTTTCTCCTTTTCCCACAATGTTTTCTTCTCTTCACAAAACAAATTTCAAACTTTCAGTCACTTCTACTGTGTCATGTGCAAATGCTCTCGATTTGGACAAGTCATTTCGTAATTAGTTAAAGAACACTGAATGCTGATGCCTACATTTGGCTGCAACTGCTCTCTCATTTTACCCTTTACCACACAATCCCGACTTTTAACAACCCTAAGGAAGAAGCCTTTTGAAAACATTGTCAGAAAAGGTGAAAATGCTGGTAACCAGCATTTTCTACTTTTTTCACAATGGTTTCTACCCGTCCCAAAACAAATTTCAATTTTTCAGTCATTTTTGTTTTGTCGTCTGCAAATGCTTACAATTTGGACCAGTCTAAATTTTTTTTTTTTTTTTTTTTTTTTTTTTTTTTGGGGGGGGGGGGGGGGGGGGGGGGGGGGTAAAGAGTTAAAATCCCGACTTTTAACAACCCTAAGGAAGAAGCCTTTTGAAAACATTGTCAGAAAAGGTGAAAATGCTGGTAACCAGCATTTTCTACTTTTTTCACAATGGTTTCTACCCGTCCCAAAACAAATTTCAATTTTTCAGTCATTTTTGTTTTGTCGTCTGCAAATGCTTACAATTTGGACCAGTCTAAATTTTTTTTTTTTTTTTTTTTTTTTTTTTTGGGGGGGGGGGGGGGGGGGGAAAGAGTTAAAGGCCTATGATAAAAGGTGCATAGCTATGTCAGAAAAACTTTAGGGTTATTTGTCCTTCTTTTATGGGTTTGCCTTTTGATAGTTAATAGCTAGCCAAAATTTCATTTATATATTCAGAAGTGATAGATGTGAGCACTCCAAATTCTTTGCATGACAACAATGACACAAGCAACCATTACAGCCATGACAATACTTTGAATGTTCTTTGAAGACAGCTGAGCTAAAATGGTCTATACCAGGATGAAACAATTCATCTTTAGATGGCAATGTGTTATTTGCTTGTATGACAAATTTAACCAGCAGTATCTTCAAAATCACCTTTAGTTCAAAGAGAACAACCCTGAAAATGGGAAAGAAGCCTTACTTTCTTGCCAGTTCTACCCCCAAAGTCATCACACAGTCCACCAGGAAGTCACTGATCACTAATTTGTACACAGAGGATCCAACATAGGTTTCCCAACACTGTTGGAAAAACAGGAAAAGTTGCTAAAATTATTCCGGTTTGTCAAGATGATGCAAGAGAAAAATCCTAGACAAAATTGCCTTTAAAATACTGTTGGAAACGGAGAAAATGCTGCTTACCAAGACTTTCTCTTTTTCCCATACTTTTTTTACCCTTTCAAAAACAAATCCCATCTTAGAAATTGCTGACAAGTCTGAAATATTAACTGGTAAAAAACTTATTGATTTATTAATTGATTCTTTCTCATTAACAAGTAATTTCCAAAAATCTTCTGCTATTGACATTTCTAAATACTATGACAAATAGAGAAATGCTTATACAAAAACACTGTCACGAGTTTAAAAAATGTCTCTATGACCAACAGTTATGTAAATAGAGTGACAGTCACCCATGGACTTGTGCATGATTGAACAGAGAGTTCAGATGCCAATGTCAAAAGGAAGAGCACTAAAACATAATTCACATTAACTTTTGAAAATAGACCTTTATGTCTTTTTAGACAAAATATTTTAAATACTATTAAAACTGAAATAAAAGAAAATCACAGCAAGGGTTTGAACAATTGCTTGTGAATGACCAATAGAAATCGCAGCTTTATACTTTGACCTATCTGTATACCATTTTATCTCCTTACAACATGATCCTGTGTTTTTCCAAGCCTCTGTATGACAGGTTTTGAAGATGTGGCCAAAGGCAAAAATGCTGGTCACCAGTTTTTTTTTTTTCTTTTTCCACACCATCTTCTTCTTGGCTTATTATTTGAGCTGCATTTAATTTGTAATCTGTAAATACCTTCATTATCACTTAAATCTAATTCTTTACCAACTGACAAAAAATTAGACTGGTCCAAATTGAAAGGATTTGTAGATCTAACTGAAATAATGATTTTTGTTTAGAAAAAAGAAAACATTGTGGGAAAAGGAGAAAATGCTGGTCATCAGCATTTTCTCCGTTTCTCACAATGTTTTCAAAATGCTTCTTATACAGGGGTGTTAAAAGTCATGATTGTGTGGTAATGAGTTAAAAAATAATGATCTAGTAAATAGTTAATGGCATGCATTATGTTTTTACAGTTTGTACTTTTGCAGATTTTTGGTTCATGTGCTAAACGTAAAATGAGCTAGTATTTCTCATTCTGATCTTGACTTATACCTATCCACAGCATGCCAAGAGTTAGAGTAAAAAAAAAAAAAACCCTGCTCAATGAAATAATACCTGTATACTAGGACAACTATTTCTTCCAACAAGACATTCATTGTGGTCACTACAAGTTATCTGTACAAAAATACTGATCACCACCATGATCAGGGAGGCAAGGCGTAAAAATACAATCCTGAAAAACATGAAAAGGTATGCATGTATCAAGGGTTTTAAAATTTGGTCATGATATGCATTAAATGTCTTGGAGAAATTATTAGGCATTTACAACTTGATACACATATATCAAATACCAGTATCTGATCAGTCAAATAATTTCCCTGTTAAACAAAGTAATAATAAGAATAAAAATAAATTTTCCTTCACTACAAAATCCCAAATTCAAGCTACCCTAAGAAAGAAAACTTTTGAAAACATAGTGGGATAGGAGAAATTACTTGTAACCGGTATTTTGTCTTTTTCAAAAAAAAGTTTCTACTCTTTCAAAGACCAATCCCATCATTGTAGGCATATTAAACTTGTTGTCTGCAAACTGATTTCAACATACTGGAGTCTATAGCTTTCTTGTTTAGAAAAAAATGTTAAACATTTTTATTTTACATTCATTGAGAAACAAGTTCTTACAACTTATACTAATTTCTCTTGATTCTTTTTCCTGGGAACTACACCAGTATTCACCCTGATTATGAGGGTAAATGAAAAAATCGCAAATTTGACCCCTGCTCCCAGATATCAAACTCAAGACCTTATGGTTACGAGGCCTACACTCCACCTAACAACCACAGAAAAAAATGTTGTTGTTGTGGAAAGACACGATACACTTATAGTTCAATGTCTTGTTTGTTCAATGTGTAATATGATGTATTCCTCGGACTGTTACAGTAGTGAACAAAATAGAGATTTTCCCTTTGGCACCGTCAGATAATCCTCAAAATATCGAGATTCCAAAAGAGTTTTCTTTTCTGGCTAGAACAACATATTAAACAGTGCAGATCTAATATCAGACAGCATGATTGTCCAGCATGATCGTGATCTACACAATGGAATTGCAGTTGGCATGAACTGAGACGTTAGATCCATTTTTACAGAAAAAGTATTGAAAAATTAAGAAACTTCTTTGATGAATAAGCTACAGTTTCACACATTGAAAAAAAATACCGGTAATAAAAAGGAAAAGCATAAGTGGCTGAAAAAACTTAACCCTTTCCCAAACAAGCCTTGGTTTTTACGTGTCTGAAGTAGAATTCTTTAAAAACACTGTGGGAAAAGGAGAAATTGCTCGTTACGAGCAATTTCTCCTTTTCCCACAGTGTTTTTTACCCTTTTCAAGAACTTTCTGCAATTTTCTCCAAATCTTAAATGGTCGTCTGCAAACTCTTTTGGTTTGGAACAGTCCAAAATTTGTTGTCTGGGAAAGGGTTAAACTAACCTGATAAGGGTCAGTTTGACCACAGTTGCTGGTCGATAATTTTCTGCCAGTACCAGAAGTTCAAACAGAAGTGGATATATTCCATTCAAAGCTCCAATCACTATGGAGGGTAGAAACTCAACCAGTAATACTATAAATTGATTGTAGTCATCTATATTACTTCTGGTTGTAAACTGGAAAAAAAAGAGTGAATAATATAGACAACAATGTTAATTATGACAAGCATATCCCTTGACAAGAGTAATGATTGACTTATTACTTGATATTCAGGGTGTCCACTCTATCTTCCATGTCTCACAGAGTTTCTATATCTAGCATCAAGAAAAATATTATTTGAAATTAAGCTACCACTTGCTTTCCCACATAATTAAATCAATTCTGACTGTGGAAGAACTTTAACAAATGTCACCAATCCTGTGATGAAAATCATCCTAGCTGAGATCTTGACTCATTACTCACTGACAACTAATTCTGATAATGATAATAGATGATTAGTTTTAGAATGATAATATCAGAAGAGGGAAAATTACATGTCTTGCTGTATTTTGAACTGACAACTATTACCAATACCCCAAAAATACTGTGATATATTTCTGTTTGTTATTGTGTCATATATTGTATCTTAGAAACAGTATCTGACAGAAAAATAAGTACAAGTACAAAAAACAACCCTCTTCAGCACTTAGCACAACATAAATTGATTTTAGAAACAGATTAGGTCATCACAGATTAAGATTACATGGTAGTGAAAATGCACGAAAATGGGCATTCAATTAAACAGCAAGGAAATTAAAGATTTTAGCCTTTAGCCCCTAACCTTAAATGTCTATTTTATTTCAGAGCACTCAAAGGTATAATTCAAATACCATTTCATATCCCTTTTTATGTTAGCAATAGAAATATTGATTCATATTCTAGACTGAATAATTATAAAATTACATGTATACTGATTTGAATTCCAAACGGATGACTAGTTTTAGAATTTAGGATTCTACAAAAAAAAAAGATGGTACCTGTTTGATTAGAAACAAGAATGGTGCAATAGAATTCTTTGGGGTTTTTTTTGTTCATATTTAGATTATTGATACATGTATATGATAGCAAAAAGAACGCTACTGACCCTATAGCGCTCACCTGAGTAAAGTTTAACAGAACTGATAAAGCTGAAAAGATCCTGGTTGTGATGATGTTAAAAATATGCGAGTTAGTGACCTACTTTTTGACTGAATGGACCTATTATTGAACTTGCTGAAGACATTATCAAGACAAACGTTCTGAGAGAGTTTTATGAGTGTTCCAATGAATATGTAGCCTCTAGCCTGCTCACCAGATTTTTCTTTATGCCCAGTGACCTACTTTTTGACCCAGGGTGAGCCTTTTTGGAAATAACTTGAGACACCATGAGGACAAACAATGAAAGTATTTCATAAGAATCAAGCTAAAAATGTGGCCTCTGGAGTACACACAATGTTTTTCTACAATTCGGCCCAGTGGCCTATTTTTTTACCAAAAGTGACCCAGTTTTGAAGATATTCCTGATATCACCAAGAAAAACATTTTGACAAAGTTTCGCGAGTATCAAACTGACAAAGTGGCATCTAGTGTGCACACAAGGCGATTGCTGATAACAGCAGGACAGACAGAGCACCACCACAACAGTTCACCTTGAACACTTTGAGCTCAGTTAAATTGAAATGTAGGTAAATGTTGCCTGCCTATCTCTGAACTGAATATAATGTTTAGTACCTACCTCTGAACTATATTCTTGTGCATAATAAATGGCTGCCCCAGCCCCAACAAGCATGAGTATGATGATCAAGTTGATGATTAAGCGAACAGTGTAGACTCCACATTTTCTGCAGCCACTTCTCTTTTGACTCAGCTGATCAAATCTCTGTTCTTCCAGCTCTGACTATTTACAAAGAGAAAAAATTAGCCTCAGATAACTGGGTACAACTTTAATTACGTTTTTGGACACTTTAGATCATGATGAGAAGGCACAAAAATTGCATTTCATTCTTGAATCTCTACTGTCTGCATATGTGAGATACTCCAAGTGCTTTAACACTTTCCCAAAATTTTGGGCCAGCCCAAATTAATAGCATTTTGCACATGACAAATTAACAGTTACTAAAAAGATTTTTTTTCTATATAATAGGTTAGAAAACATTGTGGGAAAAGGAAAAAATGCTGGTTACCAGCATTTTCTCCTTTTCCCACGATGTTTTCAAAAGGCTACTATTCCAGACCCGTAAAAACCAGGGATTGTTTGGGAAAGGGTTAAAACATAATGCTTTAATTTTTTTTTATCAAATATATCTAATACATTTAATCAACACTTAAGCCTAAGCCCTTTACCACACAATCCTGATGTTTGATGACCCTGAGGATGGCTTTTCTTTTAAAAACATTGTGGGAAAAAGAGAAAATGCTGGTAACCAGCATTTTCTCCTTTTCCAACAAGGTTTTCTACCCTTTGATAGAAATTTTTCCTGTTTTGAGCGACACATAGTGTAATGTTTACAATATGGACATACATGTATCCAAGTATGACAAAATGTACTCACCACAAGTAAGATGTAGATACTTTTCTGTTTGCTGTTCATACCCTCCTCGTCCATGATTCCATAGTTCATAGAAGCGAACACACTGTTACAATAGGCTGTCTTTGCACGTGCTTCTCGAGCCAAGACATTATCTTTGAAATTGGATATTGTACTGCAAAATATGTTTAAAAATAATTCTTTACCACATATTCCTGAGTTTTAACAACCCTATTGAAAAGGTCTTTGGAAAACATTGTTGGAAAAAGAGAAACTGCTGGTAACCAGCATTATCTCATTTTCTCGCATTTTTTATCCCTTCAAAGACAACTTTAATCATTTTGAGACATATTTACTTTCTTGTCTGCGGAGTCTTTTGAACTTGGATGAGACTTAGTATGAAAATTTACCATTTAGTGAAGGCAATGGAAATACACGTACATGAAGTCATATTATGGTAATGTGGATGGACAAAGCTAATGGGACGAGGTTTGTAATATTTAAGATTATTTTATTTGTTGAACTGTTTTATCTTTCCCAAATTACAATGTATACAAATAATATTAACTTTTTATTACAGAACTATCATTAGGAAACAATTCAGAGAAAGATACTAAATATTATATAAATCAACCAAGCAAGCAACTTTAAAGTATCTAGAGTTGAACGCTGCTGTCTGGAAACAGAGGGTAGGACAGAATTTTGAATGTTTTACATGTATGTTGTTGATGACATTTTCAACAAAATTTTGTCAATATTCAGATATGATAATCTTTATGATATCCCTCTGGCCAGTGCACCTATCCATTTCCAAAAAACCATTGTCAAAGCAGTGTTTAGTAATGAAAGACATATGAATGAATATCATCAGTCCTGGGGAAAAAATTGCCAAGCAGTGGCTACGAACCAGCAACCCTCCTCCCCATCCTTTCTGGTTTCAAGCCCTCATATTACCTAGTGAGTTACAATTAACTCTTTACCAAACTACAAAATGTTAGAATAGTCCAAATTGAAAGCACCTGCAGATGACAAAATAAACGTAACTCGAAAATTGAAATTAGTTTCCAGCAAGGTAGAAAACATTATGGGAAAAGGAGAAAATGCTGGTTACCAGCATTTTCTCCTTTTCCTACAGTGTTTTCAAAAGGCTTCCTCCAGTGTCGTTAAAACTCAGGATTATGTGGTAGAGATATAAATCGGCATTCTGAGGGTAAAAAAAAAAGGAAGCAAAGTTGCTTTTACACTTACTTGTGAACCATGATTACAAGACTGACCAGCATAACTATCACAGTTATAACAAAATATGCCAGGGGCATGTTGTAGTCTGTTACTGCCAGTTTTAAATTCTGATTGGTGTATGCACCATAGAACATCACAGTTGGTTCCATCCAACCCTGGAATATAACATCCAACAAGTAATTATATCATAATATATTTATTTATTAAATTTACCTCCTCATGCATCACATTCATGGCAAGTAACCTTGTACCACAAAATAATCGTCATAAAATTTGGCTTAACTCTTTACCACACAATGTGGACTTTTAACAACCCCCAGGAAGAAGCCTTTTGAAAACATTGAGAGAAAAAGAGAAAATGCTGGTAACCTGCATTTTCTCCTTTTCCCACAATAATTTCTACCCTACAAAACAAAATTGCACCATATGAGCCACAATGAAATGAAAAATGCTTTAAATTTGGAAAGGTATAAAATTTTGTTGTGTAGGAAAAGGTTAAATCTTTACCAAAGAGAAAACTGTAGACTGTCATATTGAAAGCATTTGCAGATGTCAAACCACACAATCCCTACTTTTGACACCCCTGTAAAAGAAGCTTTTAGAAAACATTGTGGGAAAAGGAGAAAATGCTGGTAACCAGCATTTTCTCCTTTTCCCACAATGCTTTCTACCCTGCTGGAAACAAAATTCAGTTTTTGAGTTACGTTTATTTTGTTGTTTGCAGGTGCTTTTCAATTTGGACAAGTCTAAAATTTTATCGTTTGGTAAAGGGTTAATGTGACTCAATAATGCTCAATGATGAGCACTGTCTTTGAAAACTAAGCTAATACTTTTGGGAACAAAACAAAAATGCCGGTTTTCAGCATTCTCTCCTTTTCCCAAGATATTTTTTAAAGCCTTTACCCTCTAGACTGTAAAAATAGGATCTAAAAACATTGTGGCACTGTAAGAAATTATTGACTATATCCAAGACAGCTTTTATGATTACATTGATAATTATATTAGTCTCCTGATCCAACTAAATTTTTAAAATTGAAAAAGAAAAGTTGTGGATTTTTTTCTGAATACCTATATATTTGCCTTTTCATTGTTGGTGCTTGTAGATTTTGTTTGTGATCAATAAACGTTAATTTCTGCTTATGAATTTTTGTTAATCAGTCCATACAAAGATTATAATGCTTGTTGAATTGGAAATGTTATAAAGTATTCTTTCAAAAACACACATAAAAGAATATTCATAATCCTTTAACCCATTACCACACAATCCCTACTTTTGACGCCTCTGAGAATGAAGCCTTTAGAAAACATTGTGGGAAAAGGAGAAAATGCTGGTAACCAGCATTTTCTCCTTTTCCCACAATGTTTTCTACCCCTCACAAAACAAATTTCAAATTTTCGGTCACTTTTGTTTTGTCGCCTGCAAATGCTTTCTATTTGGACAAGTCTATAATATTGTCGTTTGGTAATGAGTTAACAAACAAGATCATTTTTAACAACTCTGGGGATAAGAGCTTTGCTGCTATCTACCATTTTCTCTTGTTACAATGTTTTCTATCATTTCATAAACAGATACCATTGCTTGAGCACAATTATTTATCATCTGCAAATGCTTTCATAATGGTACATTCTAAAATGTTCTTTAGTGAAGAGAGAAAACTACATGTTACATACTGTTCCCTGTATAAAATCTAGAATCCTAGACAGTGCGTCTGATGTTGCATTAATGCTATACTGTCCACTGCAAGCTTCGGCAGCAACCTGTCTTGTGGTACTGTCAACAAGGGAACTACTAAAACCATTATTATCAAAGACCACTTGGAAAAATGTTGTAACCCAGAACAGCAATAAGAAAATAAATATGTCCAGGAAAAGCAGCCATCTCAGGAACACAAAGTATGAAACAACAGCAGTGCCTTGGTGACCTGTGGAAAAAGTAACAAGTAACCATTATTATCTCTTGTCAGGCTTTACCTGTAACAGATACAAACATACTTTTTCTATTTAATCCACTGCCATAATGTGTATGTTATTTTCTCCTTTGTAGCATATTACATTTTTTAAAAATATTTTAACTAAAAGAGGAATTGCACACTCATCATGATAAATTTCTCCCTTTGCTGCAAATTTTCCCATGAATTCATGCATATAACTTTAACCCATTACCACACAATCCCTACTGTTGACGACTCTGAGATAGAAGCCTTTAGAAAACATTGTGGGAAAAGGAGAAAATGCTGGTAACAAGCATTTTCTCCTTTTCCCACAATGTTTTCCTCCCTTCGCAAAACAAATTTCAAATTTTCAGTCACTTTTATTTTCCCGTCTCAAATGCTTTCAATTTGGACTGGTCTAAAATTTTCTGGTGTGGTAATGAGTTAATTAATTTTGATAAGTAAAAACTTTCAAAGATGTTTTCTGACCCTCCACTTCAAATTCACTTGAAAAGTTTCACAAAATTTTTGGTCTCACTTATTCTTTTAAGTTTGGTGTTTCAATCCTTTATACACACTATTTATTTATTATATATATAACAGTGACTAGTGAACCAATCCATGCATTTCTAAAATTTTTGTCTACAAAATACTTTGTACAGCACTGTTTCCAAGCTACTGGCTGCTCTGTTGAACAAGAACTAGTATCTAACAGAAGCAGAGGAACGAGTCAATGACTAATCATCATCCATCTATCAGTTGTCCACAAAAGCACTGCTAAAAAAGTTACAGCCTAGCTCTTGTAACTCTGACAGTGGCATACAGGACTTGAGAACAGGAGGTCGCTGGTTAGATCCCTGCCTTGGCCAATTTCTTTCCAAGAATTGATGATAGTAATTGAGACAGGATTTATTCCTCTCTCACCGCTGGCCATTATTTCGATGATGGTCATGTAGGAGAGAAGCAGTGGTTTGGAAAGAATATTGTGCAGAGCACTGGTGACAGAAACTCCAGGAAAGCATAAACAAGTGTTCTGGCCGCTGCAATGTTGCTTAACTCTTTCCCACACAAATCTGAGAAAGACCCTTTAGAAAACTTTGTGGGAAAAGGCGAAAATGCTGGTCACAAGCATTTCCTCTTTCCCCAACATGTTTTCAAAAGGCTTCTTCTTCAGGGATGTTAAAACTCAGGATTGTGTGGTAAAGGGTTACATTTTCAGTCACATTTAATTTGTCGTCTGCAAATGCTTCCAATTTAGACTAGTCTAAAATTTTCTTGTGGGGTATTGAGTTAAATATAGTTGAAAACAGTGTAAAACACAATAGAGTTAATCAACAAGTTACATAATATGTAAGCTTACATAGGTGAGATGTCTCAAAAATCAAATGGGAAAGGAATCATTGTACAATTCATACACATAAAACACTCACCTTCTATCTTTTTCAAGGACTTTCTCCATACTGTAATTTTGTATTTAAATTCATTCCAGCTGATCTTAAACCCCCTCCATTTCTGTCAAAATAAACAGGAAATTAACCCTTTACCAAACAATCCCTGTTTTTACAACCATGAGTCTTTTGAAAACATTGTGGGAAAAGGAGAAAATGCTGGTAACCAGCATTTTCTCCTTTTCCCACAATGTTTTCTACCCTGCTGGAAAAAAATCCAATTTTTCAGTTATATTTATTTTGTGATCTGCAAATTTGGACCAGTCTAAAATTTTGCCGTTTGATAAAGAGTTAAAAAGTAGCATTCTCTTTACCATAGTGAATTTGTTCTGTACCAGTCTCTTATGAATGGTACAGATAATTGCAGATGATAACAAAGAAGATGTGAATATTACCCTGAGCTGCAATTAACCCTTTACCCCATAAGGCATTTCTATGGTATCTCTAATTGACCCTAAATAACAGCAAGAATGAAGCTGTTTCTTATGAGTATATGACACCTTTTGATAGCGTAGATAACATCGCAGCAAAAGGTGAAATTGGTCGTCACGAGCAATTTCACCTTTTGCCACAATGTTTTTCAAAGGCTGCTACAAGCAATGCGTAGAAATGAATATCTATGGAGTAAAGAGTTATAAGTAAAAAAGGTACAGTTGTCCAAATTGACTGCCTATGTAGACTGCAATTAAAATGTGACCTAAATGACTTATTCTTTGATAGAGTTGAAAACATTGTGGAAGAAGGAGAAAATGCTGGTTTATCAGCATTTTCTCCTTTTCCAACATACTTTAGTTTAGTTTAAACATATTTATTTTACATCGATTGAGAAACAAGTTCTTACAACTTATACTAATCTCTCTCGATTCTGCTTCCTGGGAACTACACCAGTACTCGCGCCGAATGTGTGGGCCAATGAAAAATCCCAAAGTTGACACCCGCTCCCAGGTATCGAACTCAGGACCCTTAGGTTATGAGGCCGACGCTCTACCTCACGACCACGGACACCACGAACATACTTTCAAAAGGCCTCTTCTTCAGGCTTGTTAAAACTCAGGATTGTGTGGTAAAGGGTTACAGAAAGCAATATGGGCCAGTTGAACATGAGATTTCAATGCTCTTATGAATGTCTTTCAGCTAGAATGCTGTTCTGAACTGAGTGCCAGAAGTCACATTTGCACATGAACAGGTAAGAATTTAAATGTTGAATAAATTTGGGCATTTAAGATGTTTACATTTGGAAAAAAAGAAAATTAACCATTACAGTGCTTTATAATCCCAGCAGGCAATTTTGGTCTAGGAATATGTTCCTAATTACTTCAGTCTCATGGTTGATTTTGTGTCCAGTGTTTCAGTGGAAAAAACGGCGTTTATCAATAGGTTTTAGGAGAAATCAGGCCTGTTTTAGCTCCAGATTTCTCTAAACTACTGATCAAAGCTGAACGAATCGCATCAGGTAGCGTTTTATTGAGTTTATGTTTACTTTAGTTTGAAATTCAAAGTACCTAATGGTTGTTTTGTAGAAAAGTAGTTGTCCTGTACCCAGGATGCCCAAATTAGATAGATGTGTATAATGTAGAATGCCATCTAGTGGGAGATAATGCTGACAGACTAGCAAATTTGATATAAGCGGCCTTGATAAAAATTAAACTTGGTTGGTCCATACAAGATTGAGGGAAAATGGTCTAACCCTGTCGCAAAGTCCGACTCAGTTCCTTTCCGTCTGATCTAGTCACTATGTCCAAGCCAGTGTGGCCTTGTCATGGCTGGTTGTTAAACCTTAGAGAAAACTTCTTAAAAAAAAAATGGGGAAAGGAGAAAATGCTGGTAAGAATGTTTTCTACTCTTCCAAAACCATATCACATCATTTGGGGAAACTTGAATTTTCTGATACAAGTACTGTCAGCTCAGACCAGCTGAAGTATTTTTCATTTGGTGAAGGTTTTTAAGTGATGTACTGGTACTTACTGCTTTCATAGAGTAAACAAAACCTTTGGTTGGTTTGATGGGCCCTGCCAGGAGCATTTGCCTGAAATTGTAATAAAGAGAAATCATGTAGAAAACCAAAAGTATGAAATGTTTTGAACACAGAGCAATATGGGCCATTTGCCACCAAGTTTTCACATGTGAATATAATAATAAAACCCATTTTCCATGTTAGCAATCCCAAGATCTTCAAGTCATTTTACCCTTTACCACTAATGCCATGTTTTGATAAATCTGAAGAAGACAATGTAACCCATTACCACAGTATCCCTACTTTTGACGGCCCTGAGAAAGATGCCTTCAGAAAACATTGAGGGAAAAGGAGAAAATGCGGGTAACCAGCATTTTCTTCTTTCCCACAATGTTTTCTACCCTTCATAGAACAAATTTCGAATTTTCGGTCACTTTTATATCAGGATCTGCAAATGCTTTCGTTTTGGACAAGCCTGAAAATTTGTTGTTTGGTAATTAGTTAAGAAGATATTGTAAGAAACAAAAATTTTCTCCATTCACCACAATGTTACCTACAATTTCCAAAATAATCCCTATAAGTTGAGAAACACTCAATTTGTCTCCAGTTTGCCTGTCTGGTAAGGGGTGAACTCTTTACCATTTGGCAATATTTTAGACATTTTCAAATTGGAAGCATTTGCATGTACAACAAAATAGATATGACTCAAAGATTAAAAACAGTACTTAAAAGAAAAGAAAGCAATGTGGGAAAAGAAGAAAATGCTGGTTACTGGCAATTTCTCTTTTTCCCACAATGTTTTCAAAATCCGTCTTCACCAGGGTCGTTAAATTGCAGTATTGTGTGGCAAAGGGTTAACTCTCTACCACACAATCCTGAGTTTTAAAGAACCTAAGAAAGTGGTCATTTTAAAACATTGTGGAAAGAGAACAAAAATGCTGGTAACCAGGATTATCTCCCTTTGCCAACATGTTTTCTACCAATTCACAACTAGAACTTGTTTTAACCCTTTACTACACAATCCTGAGTTTTAAAGACCTTGACAAAAAGATCATTTGAATATATTGTGGGAAAAGAAGGAAATGATGGTAACCAGGGTTTTTTCCTTTTCCCACAGTGTTTCCTATCCTATCTGAGTCATGTTGTATAATTTAAGCCACCTTTAATTTGTTGTCTGCATATCAGTAGCTCAGTCGGTAGTTTGCAGGACTTGAGAACAAGGGGTCACAGGTTTGATCCCTGACTCGGCCAATTTCGGTCTGAGGACTGATGATAGTCAATGGGACAGGCCTCATTCCTCTCTCACTGCTGACCATTGTTTCAACAATGATTATCTGGGAAAGCAGCCAGTGGCTTGGAAAGAAAACTTTAAAAAGCATTGGTAAAAGAGACTCCAGGAAAGTATGGATACATGTATGTGCACTGGCCATCACAATATTACTGAAATAATGTTGAAAAGGGCATTGAACACGTGCAATCCATCAATCAGTTTTTCTATTACATTTCCTTTCAATATTGACAAAGCTACAATTTTGTTTTTGTTAGATAGTAAATAAAAATTCAGCCTGTCAGTCCTTCACCATATATGAAGGTAACCATAGTTAACTCTTTCCCAAATACTGTAAGCCCTGGTTTTTACATGTCTGCAGTACAAGTCTATAGAAAACACTGTGGGAAAAGGAGAAATTGCTCGTAACAAGCAATTTCTATTTTTCCCACCATGTTTTCTAGCCTATCAGAAAACTGTCTGCCATTCTCATCAAATTCAAAATTGTCATCTGCAAACACTTTGAGTTTGGGACAGTCTAAAATTTGTCATTTTGGAAAGGGTTAATTAAGACTTGACACTCAAAGGGTTACATGTGGATTTAAACGTTCAGGTTCATTGGTTTTCTTTCATGATCTTCAACAAGGACACACTGAAATCTAAGTATAAAAGAAAATAATAGAAAATAATCTGATATCTGCACTGTGTACTAAACATTAATTTATGTCTCTGTAAATTCTATGACCTGTACATTGAATATGATGTGTTGGTGATGATCTGCTCTGTGTACCAAACATTAATTTATGTCTATGTAAATTCTATGACCTGTACATTGAACCACTGGGGCTCGGCACATGATACTTTGAGTTGATTTGACAGACAGCATTTCAATAAAAATTCCCAATGTCTGTATATAAATATCTAGATAGTTATATACAGACATAGGGATTTTTATTGAAATGCTGTCTGTAAGCACAAATCAACTCGAAGTATCATGTGCCAAGCCCCTGTGCATTGAACCTGGTGTGTTGGTGATGATCTGCTGTGTACCAAACATTAATTTATGTCTATGTAAATTCTATGACCTGTACATTCAACCTGATGTGTTGGTGAATTTCACATCATTTTTCACTATTTACATCCTGTAGAAAAATTACAAACCATTCATCCAAAAATATCCTATTTTTCACAACCATACAGATGACAGCTATTGAGCAACATGTTGAAAAAGGAGAAAATGCAAATAACCAATGTACAGGTCCAAAGTTTTCCTTTGTCTTATTATGTTCAATAGTACAAATAATCATTTGGCTCAGTTGTTCACAAAATAAAACATCTGGGTATTCTTTGACAAAATCAAAATCAAAAGACATTTACATGTTCAATGTCCTATCATCTGCACATTGTTTACTACTCCACACGTAGCATAGGAACTTAGGAATGTAAATTACAGCTACTGATCAGTCTCAGTTCAGTTTTGCCACGTTATATATTGTCATGGTCCTGTTGTCATGCAGGTAATGCAAAAACTACAATTTCTGATATTTCTATCACTACTTAAGATATTTACTCTAAGCTTGTTAACCCTTTTATCAATTCCTTGTAACCACCATTTTATCCTTTTCCCACAATGTTTCCTACCCTGCTGGACACCAATTTCAATTTTTGTGCTAGCCTTCTAAATATTTCAAATTAGTTAAGCTCCCTCTATTTCTTTTAGATTTAAGTTGTAGATTCTACTGTTGTGTTAAATCAGATATGTCCTTTATATACTTTTAAAAGCAAGTGCAGGTAGTACTTGGCATCAGCATATTACTGTGCTCCTGTTGTCTGCAAATGGTTTCAATACTGCTGATTCATAAATTTTGTCATTCGATAAACAATCAACCTGTACCCTTTCAATTATTTCTTAGAATGCAAATTTCAGAAAAACCTTAGTGTCTTATCAAAAACCTACCCAGATAAAAACAGGTGTTGAAGAGAAATGACACAGTTATTCTAACCAAACACAATGACCAGGCACTGAAAACTGAGGACAGATGTACACAGACTGATATAGTGATGTACTGCTATTTCAAACCGACTTCAATGACATAAACAATATCGACACTGAATTACAAGAAGTTCATTTGGGCAGTTTATGGAATTCATGCAGCATGAAATTCCCAAATCTTGCTAAATCTTTTTGGGGAAGAATTGAACAGATTTGGGAAGACTTTGAAAGATTTGGGAATTTTTAGCCATCCAAAAATTATGGTAACCAGTATCTTCTCCCTTTCCAATATTGTTTTGTACCCTTTTAAAAACAAGATTTCACAATTTGAGCATTATCTTATAAGCCAAGCAACAATGTTTTCTTGCCTTTCAATGGCACATTTCATCAAATAGCAAAACCTAATCTGTTGTCTGCAAAATCTGAAAATTTAGACCAGTCTAATATTTGTCATCTGGTTAAGAGCTAAATATTGTCTACAAATGATTCAATACCTTTTTCTCTCATGTAAATATGGTGTCCATGCATGATGACCATTTGTTTGTCTATTGATATACTGATCAAGTTCTTCAATTGTTTCAACTTCTTTTTCACGTTTTTTATACACAAACTCTTCTTTTTCTGGCTCTAGTTCATCCCCAACATCTTCAACCTGTTCCTTGTCTTTCTCAGATCCAGCCACAACAACAACTGGTGGAATCACAGGTGGGATTATATCAGGTACACCTACTGGTTTCGGAGAAGGAACCTTGAAATCCGGCTTTATGTCATTTTGTGGTACAGGAATATCATAATCCCATTGTTCTGGGGCCACTTTATTACCCACAACCCCTCCTCTAAACATTATCCACACTGATCAGAAGTCACCACAATTCACACTAAAGAACTTTGTTAAGAAGAAATATAAAACAAGAAATTATTTCCTTTACAAGTTACATACAATAATGTAAAGCCAAGTTTGCCACTTGAAATGGTAATACTGGACATTTTTTAGTCTTGGAAGTGGGTGGATGAAATATACTAAAAGACAAACTCACTGTCACTGTGACTTAGACCCAAGATTTTTCAAATTCTGCATGTATATGCAGCATGACTAACAGAGCTATTGTACCTTGTGGTAAAATAGACATTGTGACATTTTAAGTGATAAATGCTACCCTTTGAGTGACTTGAATGCAAATTAGACCAACTGTGGTCTTTTCAACCAAAATCCTGACCCTGAGAAAGAGATTTTTGAAAAAAAATATTGTCTAAAAGGAGAAAATGCTGTTTACCAGCATTTTCTCCTTTTACAACTGTTTTCTACCTTTTGAAAAACAAAACTTTAATATTTGAGCCACATTTATTTTGTTGTCTGCAAACGCATTCTTTTAACCCATTACCACACAATCCCTACTTTTGACGCCCACGATAAAAAAAGCCTTTTGAAAACACTGTGGGAGAAGGAGAAAATGCTGGTAACCAGCATTTTCTCCTTTTCCCACAGTGTTTTCTACCCTTCCCAAAACAAATTTCAATTTTTCAGTCACCTTTATTTTGTCGTCTGCAAATGCTTTCAATTTGGACCAGTCTAAAATTTTCTCGTGTGGTAAAGCGTTAATTTGAGGAAGTCTAAAATTTTGTCATCTGGAAAAACAGTCTGTACAAGACAAGAGAACTTCAGACATGTCCATTCTAAAGGCATTTGCAAGATGACACATTACATTTTGCTCAAACAATTATAGTATTTATCCTACAAAGTATAGCAAGTTTCATTTTGGGGTACAGAGTTGGCTACCAGAAACACACAATGTTTTCCAAGGCCTTCTTGTTCAGTGACATAAAATCACAGAATTTCTTAGCACATTTTTATCCCATTACCACACAATCCCTATTTTTGACGCCCCTGAGAAAGAAGCCTTTAGAAAACATTGTGGGAAAAGGAGAAAATGCTGCTTACCAGCATTTTCTCCTTTTCTCACAATATTTTCTACCCTTCACAAAACAAATTTTAAATTTTAAATCACTTTTATTGTGTCGTCCCCAAATGCTTTTGATTTGATAACATTTTGTTGTTTGGTAACGAGAATGTGCTTGGCATCAGCCAGTACTATCATTAATTTTATATGTCTTTTTATTGAATGTTTGAATTTTTTCGGGAGAAACAAAGAGTAAAATCTGATAAATTTACTCCAAACAAAATCTGTTCTTTTGTAATCACATATTGCAGTACTAAACCAGATATTCCAAAATACAGCCACATAAACATCTGACAAGCAACTCAAATACAAACTATTACCAGTACATTTGAGATGAAAAAACCCTTAGAATATTATGTTATTATATTAATTCCTTCACTTTTAACAAGAAAGTAAGTCCAAATTCTCTTCCTTGAGTCACCTTAATTCTATATCCAATTCAGAAAACAGGTTTTGTTGAAGTAGATCCAAAGTCACTGTTTAGTATCAGAATGACTGAAAACCAATTAACCAATTTTGGGAGGTCTTACCTGCGTGTTTGAACTAAAAGAACCTGTTATTGAAAAAGGACAAAAAAACAAACACGAACCAATTACTACAATTTCACCAAAATGTGTTACTAATTCTATATTATTATTTTCTTTTTCACATTTGAATAGATATAAAACATTGTGAGAAAAAGTAGAAAATAATGGCAAGCAACAATATTTCCTTTTCCCCATGTTTTCTATAGGCTATTTTCCCCAGTGGTTGAGGATAAAGGGCTCACCCTTCACACATTATCTGAACTATTCTGAAGGATTTTACCTTCATTTAACCCATTACCACACAATCCCTACTTTTGATGCCCCTGAGAAAGAAGCCTTTAGAAAACATTGTGGGAAAAGGAGAAAATGCTGGTAACCAGCATTTTCTCCTTTACCCACAATGCTTTCTACCCTTCACAAAACCAATTTCAAATTTTCAGTCAGTTTTATTTTGTCGTCTGCAAATGCTTTCAATTTGGACAAGTCTGTAATATTGTCGTTTGGTAGGAGCTAACCCATTACCACACAATCCCTACTTTTGACGCCCCTGGAAAAGAAGCCTTTTGAAAACATTGTGGGAAATGGAGAAAATGCTGGTAACCAGCATTTTTTCCTTTTCCCACAATGTTTTCTACCCTTCACAAAACTAATTTCAAATTTTCAGTCACTTTCATTTTGTCTTCTGCAAATGCTTTTGATTTGGACAAACCTGAAATATTGTCGTTTGGTTATGAGTTAAGTAAATAATTATACATCAGTCTGCACAGAGGGCTTCTTAAAACATTGCTGTGGTCGGAAAATTGCATGTGATGAGCAATTCCTCATTCTGTCAGAATATGGACTTAACTTTCTCTAAACCATAATCATCTGAAAACAGTTTTCTTCATAACTATTTTTAACCCTGTAGTAAAGTCCCATTGTGTTTACAACTCTGAGAATGGCTTTTGGAAACAATGTAGGAAGAAAAGAAAAACTTGATAACTAACATTTTCTTCCCTTTGACAATGCTGTATTACTCTTTCAAAACCACATCTCATCATGAGTCCAATCCAATTTTGCATGCTATGTTTGTTTAATTGTTAGTTACTTTAGTTTGTTTGTATGGTACTTAATGCTATTTGCAGCATCATTTCAGTTATATTGAGGCAACCAGTGCACCTGTTCTTGCTTCCTGGAGTTTCTAATACCAGCACTTCACTCAATAGTCTTGCCAAGCCACTGGCTGACATTACCATTGTTGAAGCAATGATCACTAGTGAGAAAACAATGAATCCTGTTGCAATAACTATCATCAATCTTTGGACAGAAGTTCGCTGAACTTGGTATATGTCGGTATTAGAGGAGGCAGGCCCTCCCTCACACCCGTTTTCAAATCTTGTACCTCCTGCATTACTTGGCTTGCAAATGCTCACTGTATGGATATCACTGAAGAGAAGAGTAAACATGAACTTGCATTATGCTTCAGTCATTCTATTACCATTGTTCTCTAAAATCTTTATATTGTGTTACCTAATACTCTGTGAAATATGTACACTTGTCAGGTAATACACTATCCGATAAAAGAGACAACTGAAGTAAAACCTGCATGGACAGGTCTGTAGGTAGACAATGCACAAAACTGTTTGTGACAGTCCACTGATAAATGCCTTTATAGTCCAGTCACCCTGTGAATAAAGAAGATTGAAGCATAGTTGACTAGGGCATCACAAACACAATATTGTCTGATATAGGAGAGAGGCATGAAACAAAAATCCAATTTTTGGTACCCAGCATTTTCTCCTTTTCCCACAAAGTTTTCTACGCTATCAAAGCAAAATTGCGCCATTTGAGCCACTTTGAAATTGTCGTCTGCAAATGCTTTCAATTTGGATTGGTCTAAAATTTTGCTCAAGTTTAGTTTGAACATATTTATTTTACATCGATTGAGAAACAAGTTTTCACGTCTTATACTAATCTCTCTCGATTCTGCTTCCTGGGAACTACACCAGTACTCGCGCCGAATGTGTGGGCCAATGAAAAATCCCAAAGTTGACACCAGCTCCCAAGTATCAAACTCAAGACCTTTAGGTTATGAGGCCGACGCTCTACCTCACGACCACGGACAATGTGTGGTAATGGGTTAACCCATTACCACACAATCCCTACTTTTGACGCCCCCTGAGAAAGAAGCATTTTGAAAACACTATGGGAAAAGGAGAAAATGCTGGTAACCAGCATTTTCTCCTTTTCCCACAGTGTTTTCTACCCTTCCCAGAACAAATTTCTATTTTTTAGTCACCTTTATTTTGTTGTCTGCAAATGCTTTTAATTTGGACCAGTCTAAAATTTTCTTGTGTGGTAATGAGTTAAATAGACACTGTAACAAACGTTGATTATTTTATAGAATTTTGAAAAAGTCAATGGGGAGCAAAATTTAAGCAGGGTTTTATATTGGTGTTGATGTATACCTTGGGTCATTAACTATAATAAGATAAAGATAAGAAAACTGAAAAGAAAATTTCTGTTGTATTTATTTGAAGGTTTGATATCCATTTTTTTTTTATTCTGTTAAACTTGAGCTTATTCAATAGGAGGGTCTCAAACAAATAAATAGTAATTTGTGATAGTGCAAAATGAGGACATATTTATACTGCAGTTCCAATTTGACCTGTTCATGGGCCCCCTTATGTGACAATTATACAAAGGTTGCTGCTATTAATTCATACCCAGTGATACTCATTCACATCTTCAGTGCATGAATACCTGATAATCACTGTCAGACAATATAACCTGCATATTGTAAGAAATAGCCCTTTGCCACAATGTTTTCAATAGTAGTATGGTGTAAAATAAGAAAAAAAGTGGCAGCTGGTCAGATGATTGTATTAGAGTTCAATGGTGCCTTAACAGCTTAGGTCATATCATGGGGATCAGTTCACCTATGCTTATTCAATATTGGCTCTCTCACACCAGTACTGAAAGAACTTTCTTTCCAAGCCACTGATTACTTTTCTCACATATATAAGAGGTGATAGGCGCAAGATCACCAGAAAGAAAGTTTGCCTTACCGCATATCGAACACACAACCACCAGGTCACAAGCCAGATAGACGAACCACAGAGCTACCCATCCAGGCAGTCTGCGGATGGGCATGCATTGACAAATACCTCAACTGTAATTTCAAGAATCCTTTCCATAACTTTTTAAAACCCTTCTTGAATTGTGAGAGAAAAAAATATGAATTTTATATCATGAAGCTTTATGATATTTCATATTTGATTAAATATTCATTCTATGTACACTAGATCATCATTTTAATCCTAGTCAATGGTGTAAGTTTATCAAAATACTCTCTTTGTTTGAAATTACAACCTTTTGTAAATTTGCAAACAAACCTTTGGGCAAACAAAAACCCTTTTTTATTGATAGCTTTATCTTTTGAATTTGTTTTTTTTTTGTAGTTCCTAGTTTAGAATCGGCCACTTGTTGCAAAGTTATCTTGTTTTTTTTGTTTGAACATGTGTATGTCTGTCCATCAACAATTCAGTAAACCTTCAGGTTGATAGCTTCTTATTCCACTTCTTTCTTATTGCCTACTTCATTTAACCCTTTACCACACAATCCTGACTTTAAACGGCCCTGGGAAAGAGGCCTTTTGAAAACATTGTAGGAAAAGGAGAAAATGCTGGTAACCAGCATTTTCTCCTTTTCCCACAATGTTTTCTACCCATTGAATAAAGAAATCAGCATTTCAACAACATTTACTTTGTCGTCTGCAAATGCTTTCAATTTGGACCAGTCTAAAATTTTGTCGTTTGGTAAAGAGTAAATCTGATCCTGACCTTTATGTAAGGGATAGAAAACCAGTGCCGTGGTATATGGGAAATATACAACGAGCGTTAGCGAGTGTATATTTCCCATATATCACGGCACGAGATTTTCTATCTTACTTAGACCACGTGACTATTTATTCATGCTTTTTACGTCATATGCTCATATTTATAGAAGATAAAAAGCCTGTTACAAAATTGAGTCGTTGTAATTGTTAAAATGGAAGTTTTGCACCTGGTTCAAAAGAAGAATAAGTAAGGTACTAATTTATATCAAAATGTTAAATTATTCATTATGATTTTAAGTAAGGGATAGAAAACAAGTGCCGTTGTATATGGGAAATATACAACGAGCGTTAGCGAGTGTATATTTCCCATATATCACGACACGAGATTTTCTATCTTACTTAGACCACGTGACTATTTATTCATGCTTTTTACGTCATATGCTCATATTTATAGAAGATAAAAAGCCTGTTACAAAATTGAGTCGTTGTAATTGTTAAAATGGAAGTTTTGCACCTGGTTCAAAAGAGGCATAAGTAAGGTACTAATTTATTTCAAAATCTTAAATTATTCATTATGATTTTAATGAAAGTTAACCTATTTGTGGATTGTTAAGATCGAAATTGTATTTGTCGGCAAAATTTTGAAAACGTTATGTTTCGATTGATGTAGATTGTCAAAGACAATAGGGGCCTTCATCGGTTAGAACTTACTATGTGTCTCTTGTAATTAGACAGTACTAGTCTATTTTATTACGAAACACATGGAATGTTGCTGAGAAATATTGTTCAGGTTTTTGTTGTTGTTGTTGCAATTATGTTTAATACGTAAATTTCAAGCAATTTTTGTAAGCAATGTCAACATGAAAACCTTGTAAACTTTGTAGAGCCATTGAGCTTAACCTGTAGGCTGCTAAACGCGACTCAAGGATTTTTCGGGGACAATTTTGATACAGATCAGAAAGCACAGAATGTGTATAATCTGACCTTGGATGTACACTGTGCGGTATTAAAGCGATATTTTTCCATAAAATATCTTTGAAATAGCCAAATTTGGGCTTTTATTATTGATTTAAGGTTTCTTTTCACTTTTTAAGCAGGTTAAGGGTTAAACATTACTAAACCAACCTATTCATGTGTAGGTGCACTGACACGTTTAAACGCCAATGCAAACTACAGCTTTAGCTGTCGAATGTGTTGAATTTCTTAGCGAAAACAAGTGTTTAATCCTTCTCAGATTGAAGTTGTAGAAAAATGGTTGTAAAGGCAATGGCATGTTTTAAAGCCAAAATGTGAACATTGCACTTTTAACCAGACTGGAGCCTTATTTTTCTACCGCCTAAAGCACATTCCATTCAAGAGGTTGCTGTAGTTAATCGCTAGTTGAGGGCAATACTATTTGTATAGACTTTGAATAGTATTGCACTCACACATGAAAATGTTATACCCAGTTCAAATCATCCTTCAATTGTTTTTAACTGCGAAGGGTACATTTTGCCCCGACTCGACATCGCAAACAAAAATTGTCGGAATTCACGTGCAGGATATACTAGAATAGTATATCCAGATATACAACTGCGGGAGTTGTATCTTCGATATATACAATGGAAATACTGAACGCTGATTGGTCAAGTCCCTACAAGCGTGGTCTAAGCTGAATATATAAGTAGGCTATTAAGTAGGCTATTATGGAAAAATGAGCAACTCCATTTCTCACAGTTTACATTCAATAGCGTGAAAGCTGCACCTTTGGATTGGAAGGGCTCTACAGTAAATGAGTCCACAGTACAGGATATTGTTTTATCTTGATGTTGCAGGAAAAATTCAATGAAGTCCTAAAATAGTCTAGATCTGTAATTGTATCTCTGTTCAGTTCTTTACTCTTTACCACACAATAATAAATTTTAACGACCCTGAAATAGAATCCTTTTGAAAACATCGTGAGAAAAGGAGAAAATGCTGGTAACCAGCATTTTCTCCTTTTCCCACAGTGTTTTCTACCCTTCCCAGAACAAATTTCAATTTTTCTGTCACCTTTATTTTGTCGTCTGCAAATGCTTTCAATTTGAACCAGTCTAAATTTTGTCGTGTGGTAAAGAGTTAAATTTTAATTGGAAAGAGGATATAAGTGTGTCAAATATTTTGATAGTTACCTTCCCCTACTTCATGGGTTTCCCTTTTGACAGTTACTCAGTAACTTGTCCAAGTTTGAAGAAGTTTCTATGGTTAAAACAGAGATACGGCCTTCAACAAGTGGAAAGGGATATTCTGACATTTATATAAAGCATCAGCCCAATCTGTGCAGACTAATCTCTTTTGATGTAATTTTCTGTTTTGGGCAAGTCAACCATGGGACAAAATCCAATGTAGTTGTAAAGTGCTGTCTTCGGTTAACTAGTGTGGACTGCACGGGCTGATCTGAGATGACACTTGACGCAAATGTTCCAATGTACCTTTTCGCATGTTGCAAGCCATATTACAAAACAGCAAAGCTTTTGTACCACAGTGCACAGATGGCACCAGGACTGTGACAATGCCTTGATGATTTCTTCAAAAACAGCTGAGCTAAAAGTTATGTTAGCCTTTTGTTTATGTTCTCTCCTGCTGGGCCTTATGAAAACATAGGAGTGTTTGGTAAGTGGTCATTTACCAACAGGGGGATCAGGGGATGAGAAGACAGCAAGTTTGTATAATGTGTAATAAGTAAGTATCGTATATATTATGCAAAGAAGAAGTCAGGCAGTCTTATCTTGGATATATGCATCTTCACAAGCCAAGGGTGATGATCCACTAGGCTACTCTACCCTTGGCGAATCAAGCTTGATTTTGATGTTCTCCCGATACGCATTTTCATTGGTTGCAGCTAGTTCTAGCTGCATGAAATTGAATCACTCGTAGCATTTCATCTTTGATAAAAATAGAAAAACAATACTTCATTGGCTATAAGAAATATGATGTAAAGGGTGATAATAAGCAGCATCCAGTAGGGGGCGTGTCGCAGAAATCTCTAAATCAGGCTCGATCCGCCAAGGTAAGATCCATGTAGTAATCGTAACCTTGGCTTGCGAAGGTGGGATATTTGATGCCACCAACAATTATAAACTATAACTGAAACAGTCTTGCAGTTTTACGGCCCTGAGAAAGTAGGCTTGTGAAAACATTTTAGGAAGGGTGAAAAAGGCTGGTAACCAACTTTTTCTCTTTTCTGCACAATGTTTTTTTATCTTTTCTGAGACAAATTCCATCATTTAAGCAGTAGCTGATTACTTGTCAGCAATTTTCTTTAATTATGGCAAGTATAAAACTTTGTGAAGATTAAAGAGTAATAGAAAACTGTCTTTTTCCTTTAGTATTTCTCTTTCCTTTGATTTTTAACAGTTTTAGGTATATGTAGGTCTAAACATGTCATATAATAAATTTACTTCTCTAAATCCTCTATTTCAGGCTAAAGCTGTTCATGTATCCAATTTTACCTTCTACCACACAATGCCACATTTTAACGTCCCTGAAGAAGAAGCCTATTGAAAACATTGTGGGAAAAGGAGAAAATGCTGGTAACCAGCATTTTCTCCTTTTCCCACAATGTTTTCTATCTTATCAAACAAATCACATTATTGAGCCACAATGAAATTGTTGACTGCGAATGCTTTCAATTTAGACAGGTCTAAAATTTTGTTGTGTGGTAAAGGGTTAAATCAAGATCAGACTGTGTTCAGATCTTGATCTATACTATCAGCTATACTGTCGTATCAAGAGTAGCCTAGAATTTGTAATTTTTTTTTGTATTTTTACCAAGCTAAAAATGTCCATTCTGCTTACCCAGTGCTCAAAGCATTAAAATTTAAGACATACAATATTATAGTTATACAAAGCTCTTTGTCACTCAGTCTGTAAGATCAGGTGATTTGTTCAATGGAAAATGTAAATAATAGAGCTATTTTTACCGTTAAATTGTTTGTTTTTCAGTTTCTTGGTCACTGACGTCAAAACTAAATTCTACAATTACACCACATGGCAGTACTGGAATACAATACTAGTTAGCTCTTTTTCAACTTAACCTTTCCTGTACCCACTATTTCAAATGGAAAGAAAAAAGAATCTTGAACTCTTATGCCCTGTGGCTTAGTGGGTAACATACTGGACTTTAACTCTTTACCTCACAATCCCAACTTTTAACAGCCTTGAGAGGGAAAGTCTTTGAAAACATAGTGGGAAAAGGAGAAAATGCTGGTAACCAGCATTTTCTCCTTTTCCCACAATGTTTTTTACCCTTCCAATGTCAAATTTCAATTTTTGATCAACATTTATTTTGTCGTCTGCAAGTGCTTTCAATTTGGACTAGTCCAAAATTTTGTCGTTTGGTAAAGAGTTGAATAAGGGGATCAATGACTGACTGGTTCAAATCCCTAGCTTGGCTGATTTCTTTCAATGGATTTTTGACAGTCATTGTTGTTCATTGTATTAGATGATGGTTACGTAGAAAAGCAGCCAACAGCTAGTTAAGAATGTTGTGCAAACTGCTGGTAAAACAGCAAAGCATGGGTGGTTACTGGCCGCTGCAATATAGCCAAAATGATTTCGAAAACAGAATTGAACGCTGTAAGAACACCAAAAGGACAAACCTGCAGTCTTAACCTGTAGAGTGCAATGTAAACCCACTAGGCATTTTCAGTCTAAAACTTAGACCAGAATTACTGAAATTTTAAGAATACTTTTGTCTTAAATATTTCAGCAAAGCTGACAGCGTAAATCAAAGATCAGACTGCACTTTCTGCAAGGTCTCATTTTTTATTTACTTTGGCCGTAAAGGCAACTTTAGCTATTAAAGGTGCTTAACTCATTACCAAATGACAATATTTTAGACTGGTCCAAATCGAAAGCATTTGCAGATGACACAATAAAAGTGATCCCTTTTCCCACAATGTTTTCTACAGGCTTCTTTCTCAGGGTCGTCAAAAGTAGGGATTGTGTGGTAATGGGTTAAAGACTAAATAGAATTTCAAAAAAGCTCCACAGACATTGTCTTCAATTGTTGGCTTTGTGGTAAGAGTACAGATTAGTTAGTTTAAACATAGTTTATTCATATAATTTACATAGACTACTTTAACATAAATTTTAACAAGAAAAGGATTAGAACATAAGCTTATAGCTTACATTCTTCCTCTCCAATTGACAGTTGTGTCATTAAATGAAGTCTACTTATAATTGAACTTATAATTGCATCTCCATTATGTCTTAGATCAAGGAAGACTTCACTTACTTATAGATATATAAATTCCATGATTACAGATTACAGTAAGTACCGGTATGTACTTTAAACCTTTGTCTCTCCTCCCTTCTACCAAAATGCTTTCTATCAAAATGCTTTTATAGTTTTTTGTGCTTTCGTAGACTTCATGTTTTCCCAAAAGCATCTCAAAAGGTCCTTTAAAATTGTATTTTTTTCACACATTAATATTGGTGACATGGATTGTCACATTTTTGTGAGAATGAGACATAATCATAATTTCATGCACTGAAATTCCATATTATGAGGAAGTGAAGTCTGAATTTGGGCTTCACAACATGCCTGTTTGGTAATAACTCTTTACCACACAACCCTGTCTTTAAACGACCCCGAGAAAGAAAGCTTTTGAAAATATTTGGGAAAAGGTGAAAATGCTGATAACCAGCATTTTCCCCTTTTCCCACAATGTTTTCTATCCTACCCAAATAAAATTTCAATTTTTGATTCACATTTAGTATGTCATCTGCAAATGCTTTCAATTTGGAGTTGTCTTGAATTTTGTAATTTGGTAAAGAGTTAACTGTACGCTTAAGTATTCTAGGACTAAAACAGCCTGTCAGCATTTTCTTAATCCCCCCCACAATGTTTTCTATTCTTTCATAAATAAATCCATCACTTGCGACATTTGAATTATTGTCTGCAAATATTTTCAATTTAAGTCTAAGATTTAAGCCTAATATTCTTATTGCAATCCTTATTTTAACAATAATGATAGTATTTATTTACATCGCAAATAAACACAGCTCTAGGGGGTATTTCTCTGGAGTGAAATAAGATACAGAATTTTCCAATATATTTTGTTTACAAAAACAATTTGTAATTCAGTACTTAAACTTTGTTTGTGCTTAACTTTTTCTTTAAAAAGAATTTCTCAATTTCACACTAATCCTTTGCAACACAATACAGAGTTTTGAAGACTTTTCAAAACATTGAGGGGACATATAAAAGCATGCACGAAATAAGCACTTTCTCCATTTACAACAATGTTTCTACCCTATAAAAACAAAAATTATCATTTCAGCCACATTTGTCGTCTGCCAATGCTTTCAATTTGTCAAGTCCAAAATTTTGTCATTCGGTAATGGGTCAAAAGACATAAAGTAGAATATGCACATGATCTGAAAGATGATTTTGATGTATTAACCCATTACCACACAATCCCTACTTTTGACAACGCTGAGAAAGAAGCCTTTTGAAAACATTGTGGGAAAAGGAGAAAATGCTGGTACCCAGCATTTTGTTCTTTTCCCACAATGTTTTCAACCCTTCAAGATCAAATTCCATTTTTAGAGTATCATTAAAATTGTCGTCTGCAAATGCTTTCAATTTGGAACAGGCTAAAATTTTGTTGTCTGGTAAAGAGTTAAACATTAATTCATATTGATTACCTGTATTTCTTTTTTGTTATAACTGTTTACTGCAAATTTGTCTCAAGAGGAATTGAATATTATGTATAATGGATTTTACATTTGAATCATGTTCTGTGAAAAAGGGGTTTAACCAGTGATCACAGAATGACGACTTTTAACGCTCCTGAGAAGAAGTCTTTTGAAAACATTGTGGGAAAAGGAGAAAATGCTGGTAACCAGCATTTTCTCCTTCTTCCACAAAGTTTTCTACCCTATCAAAGTGCAGCATTTGGACCACTCTGAGATTGTCTTCTGCAAATGCTTTAAATTTGGATAATGTCTAAACTTTTTCTGTGTAGTAATGGGTTAACCAATGATCACACAATCCTGAGTTTAATGACTTCAAAGACTTTTGAAAACATTGTGGGAAAAGGGGAAAATGCTGATAACCAGCATTTTCTCCTTTTCCCACAGTGCTTTTATCTGTATCAAAGATTAATTCCATTGTTTGAGCCATATTTAAATTTTTGCCTGTAAATGTCTTTAATTTGGACAAGTCTAACTTATGTCGTATGGTAAAGAGTTGATATGCCTGCAACATAAGTATCAATCCGGGTTTGCCTGCACAGTCCTCACAAGCTGACCTGGGACAAAATATTTTGCTTTTCTTAAATTTTCTGCTTACCAAAGGACTACTCTACCTTGTGGTTCATCAGATTATCACATAAATTGGATACTATGAGTCAACAGTCATTATAATTATGATGTCTTGCTACATACATAATTTGTGTCAGGAATGTATCAAGCCCCCTTTTGCCACGACTCTACTCATTTCAGATATTTGATTATGTAGAAGGCTTTACAAATTGTGATAATATGTCATTCTGCACCTTACAAACTTCATTGAAACTGAATGATATTGAGGTAAATCATTTGGACTGCACACCTTAACTCTTTACCACACAATCCAGACTTTTAACGACCCTGAGAACGAAAGCTTTTGAAAACATTGTAGGAAAACCAGCATTTTCTCCTTGTCCCACAATGTTTTCTACCCTTCCAAAATCAAATCTAAATTTTTGAGTCACATTTATTTTGTTGTCTGCAAGTACTTTCAATCTGGACCAGTCCAAAATTTTGTTGTTTGGTAAAGAGTTGAAAGGTTTGATGAATAAAACAGGAAATTTAATACTGCAGATAGCACTTGGGAATTGTTTATTGTTTTGGAACAAATATCTCAAAGAGTATTAGACAGTGTAGATTCATTACAAGATTGTATTTTCTGTGCAGTGCCATGCAGCCATGTAATCAGTAGGTGCATCTCAACCCTAGACCAAAAAAATTACATGTTCTACAACCTTGCTAGAGAGGGCTTTTCAAAACAATTTGGGAAAACGAGGACATATTGGTAAACAGTCTTTTTCCTTTTTCCACAATATTTTCTTTGCTTTTCACCCTTTACTACAAAATGACTACTTTAATCCCCTGAAAGAGAAGGCTTTTGAAAATATTGTAGGAAAAGGAGAAAATGCTGGTTACTAGCAATTTCTCCTTTACTCACAATGTTTTCTACCCTATCAAAGAAAAATCATTTCGTATGAGCCATGTTAAAACTGTTATCTACAAATGCTTTTAATTTTGACTGGTCTAAAATTTTGTCATGTGGTAAAGGGTTAAGACAGTTCTGGGCCTTTGATTTGCATTTGATTAGTAGTTTACAAATTGTTTTATTTTTTTGACATCATCCTTAAAGTCTTGTACAGAAACGCTGTTGGTCTGTTTTGAGATATAACTATCTATAAAAGTAATCTGAAAGAAACTATCGGGAAAAACATATTGGGTAAAAGAAATATCAGAAACAGCCATCACTTTTTGCTTAGATAAAGTATAAGGAAACAAGATGTAAAACATGGATGCCCCCCTAATGGCATCCAATGTGATTATAAACTCTTACGTTCAAAGTGTAAAAATGAACAAAGGGTAATTACTCAAAAATTATTAATGATAAATTAACAATTCTTGGGCACTGTACTTCCCATTTATGTGAACTATCAACTTTTAAAGTTTCATGATTTTACCTCACATACTTTTTGAGTTATGCTCCGGAAAAGAAATAAGTAAGAAAATCAACAAAGGGCAGTAATTGCAAAAATATAATGGGCAGAGTTATGGTTCTTGTGCAATGCACTTCTCCTGAATAAGATCTATCCACATATAAAGTTTCAAGATGATACCTGAAAAACCTTTTGAGTTATGCTCTGGACAAAAATTAAGTATGAAAATCAACAAAGGGCAATAACTCCAAAAATATAATGGGCAGAGTTATGGTTCTTGTGCACTGCACTTCTCCTTAATAAGGTTAATCCACCTATGAGGTTTCAAGGTGATACCTGAAATACTTTTTGAGTTATGCTCCAGATAAAAATTAACTATGAAAATCAACAAAGGGCAATAACTCCAAAAATATGATGGGAAGAGTTATGGTACTTGTGCAATGCACATCTCCTTAGTAAGATCTATCCACCTATGAGGTTTTAAGATGATACCTGAAATACTTTTAGAGTTATGCTCCGGACAAAAAATAAGTATGAAAATCAACACAGGGCAATAACTCCATAAATATGATGGGCAGAGTTGTTGTTCTTGTGCACTGCACTTCTCCTTAATGAGATCTATCCACCTATGTAGTTTCAAGATGATACCTAAAATACTTTTAGAGTTATGCTCCGGACAAAAATTAAGTCTGAAAATCAACAAAGAGCAATAACTCCAAAAATATGATAGGCAGAGTTATGGTTCTTGTACACTGCACTTCTCCTTAATGAGATCTTTTCACATATGAGGTTTCAAGGTGAAACCTGAAATACTTTTAGAGTTATGCTACGGACAAAAATCAAATATGAAAATCAACAAAGGGCAATAACTCCAAAAATATGATGGGAAGAGTTATGGTACTTGTGCACTGCACTTTTCCTTAATGAGATCTATTTACCTATGAAGTTTCAAGGTGATAACTGAAATACTTTTAGAGTTATGCTACGGACAAAAATTAAATATGAAAATCAACAAAGGGCAATAACTCCAAAAGTATGATGGGCAGAGTTATGGTACTTGTGCACTGCACTTCTCCTTAATGAGATCTATCCACCTATGTAGTTTCAAGGTGATACCTAAAATATTTTTTGAGATATGCTCTGGACAAAAATTAAGTATGAAAATCAACAAAGGGCAATAACTCCAAAAATATGATGGGCAGAGTTATGGTTCTTCTACACTGCACTTTTCCTTAATGAGATCTATCCACCTATGTAGTTTCAAGATTATACCCCTGACATAGTTTTTGAGTTATGCTCCTGACAAAAATTAAGTATGAAAATCAACAAAGGGCAATAACTCCAAAAATATGATGGGCAGAGTTGTTGTTCTTGTGCACTGCACTTCTCCTTAATTCGATCTATCCACCTATGTAGTTTCAAGATGATACCTGAAATAGTTTTTGAGTTATGCTCCGGACAAAAATTAAGTATGAAAATCAACAAAGGGCAATAACTCCAAAAATATGATGGGCAGAGTTATGGTTCTTGTGCACTGCACTTCTCCTTAATGAGATCTATCCACCTATGAGGTTTCAAGATGATACCTGAAATAGTTTTTGAGTTATGCTCCGGACAAACTTGGTCTACGGACCGACCGACCGACGGACCGTCAGACCAACCGACAAGTGCAAAGCAATATACCCTCATTTCTTCGAAAGGGGGGCATAATAAAGAAAGTCTCTGTCAAAGTTGTGATACTTTTTCCGCGCTCTGGCAAAAAGGGGATTAATGCATCTCCTTCATACACATTATTAGTCGTGCTCATCATGTAAATATGGATCCATGGGAATCATTTTTTCAATTACGTACCTAATCATAAGGAAGATTGTTCCTTTGACAAACAGAGAATAGTTTGATAGTAAAAAGTTCCAGCCCAAATCAGCCTGTGCTGATCTGGGTTGATACTTTTCTGAGATGCATCAAGGCTAGTGTACTAGTGTTGTATGTGAATCTCTTGCTGGTATCAACAACCAAATATGGGTGTTTGCACATTTCTTTCCAATCTAAGGCTAGAAAAAGTGAATAGAAAAATGTTCAAATATCACATTTTTCTCTTTAAACAAAATAGTTATAACCAATCAACAAACTGTTTTACCAAAACATGAGTATCACCTAGGACTTGTCTAAACTAAAATCTATCATAGTAAAATGCTGATGAAATAACTCTTTGACTGACATGCACCACCAAAGGACCTTTTCTGGCCAGAGTGGATCAAGATCAGACTGCACAAAATGTGCACTATCCCACAAGGAGATGTTATTTCACAAAACATGACTTTGAAATAACAATATTTGGGTATTTAGCAGGATAAGGGTTAATCATTGCTATACTTCTTTTCAATTAACATCATGTGCTCTTCAGTTAAGCATGTAAATCACTTTTCTATAAGAAATGCTTCTATTATCTATGTTTGTAAGTTTGCTTTAAAACATGTTTGTTTTAATGCAATAAAGATGTAGTTGTAGTAGTAGTTTACGTCATACGTCATAGGTTAATCATTTGAGCCACATTTTATTTGTTGTCTGCTGATGCTTTGAATTTGGCCTAGTCAAAAGATTTTGTCCTTTGGGAAAGAGCTAGTCCAAAATGAGCACCCATGATTGACTATGTCTTGAGGTGGTTTGTGGATTACTGGAAAATTTCCTTGTAAAATTTGGAGAGTATAATAATGTTAATAAGTCATACTTCATTTCAGTTGCAATGGTTTCAGTTCCGATTCTTATCTTCAAACACCCCTCACATTCTACACTGTCTGTTTTACAGAAACATTATGGACAACCTTGAAATTGTATTTGTTTGAGTTTTATTTCTGGACAATGAGTAGCTATTTAGTATTACAAACTTGGGCTTAAGAAAACTAGAGCTATCACTCAATGTGATCATACCCCCCCACCAGCTCCTTGCCACCAAACAGGTCTTTGTCACAGAATGCAGAATGGTTGAGTACAAAAGTAAGAGTTGAACATGAGAGGCAAATTGTCACAAGATACACCGTCTTATCCCAAGTTGTTAAGCTGGGGCATACACCGGACCAAATTCAAGTATGAAAAACGACAAAGAGCAATAACTAAAAAATTAAGTGAGCAAGAGTTATGATTCCTGTGCACTGCACTCCCCCTTGATGAGATTTATCCATCCATGAAATTTCATAACCCTAGCTAGTATAGTTTTGGAGATACGCTCCGCACAAAATTCAAGTATGAAAAACAACAAAGGGCAATAACTCAAAAATTAAGGGAGCAGGAGTTATGATTCCTATACACTGCACTCCCCCTTGATGAGATCTATCCACCCAGGAAATTTCATAACCCTAGCTAGTATAGTTTTGGAGACATTCACCGGACCAAATTCAAGTATTAAAAACGACAAAGGGCAATAATTCAAAAATTAAGCAAGCAGGAGTTATGATTTCTGTGCACTGCACTCCCCCTTGGTAAGATCTATCCAGCCATGAAATTTCATAACCCTAGCTAGTATAGTTTTTGAGATACGCTCCGGACCAAATTCAAGTATGAAAAACGACAAAGGGCAATAACTCAAAAATTAAGCAAGCAAGAGTTATAATTCCTGTACACTGCACTCCCCCTTGGTGAGATCTATCCACCCATAAAATTTCATAACCCTAGCTAGTATAGTTTTGGAGATACGCTCCGGACAAAATTCAAGTATTAAAAAACAACAAAGGGCAATAACTCAAAAATTAAGCTAGCAAGAGTTATGATTCCTGTGCACTGCACTCCCTCTCGATGAGATCTATCCACCCATGAAATTTCATAACCCTAGCTAGTATAGTTTTGGAGATATGCTCCAGACAAAATTCAAGTATGAAAAAGAAATTTGTCCAGAATCATCAAAGGGCCATAACTCCATGAAACCTAAATAAACCATAACCAAAATATGCACATCTCTGCTTTATACTGAGTCTATTTGTGTAGTTTGAACCAAATCTGTCCAATAGTTGATGAGAAAAAGAGCGGACAAGAAATATCATGAACGGGCCATAACTCAGTGAAAAATCAATGAACCATAACCAACATTTCATATGCACATCTCTGCTTGATACTGAGTTTACCTGTGAAGTTTCAATAAAATTCGTCCAGTAGTTTATGAGAAGTAGAGCGGACAAAAAGCTACAGACCGACCGACGGACGGACAGACCGACCGACTGACAAGCTGACTCCTATATACCTTCCAAACAGAGTTTTGGGGGGTATAAAGAAAATAAGATAATGAACTCACTTCAGAGATTTTTTGACGTGCATTGGTCTGGGCATTGCTCTTATCACTTTGAACACCTTGATCTGATCTTCCTCCGTTTGTATTTGGTTGTAACTTAGCCCATGTTGTTTTAGTCTGACATCAAGGTCTGGATCAAATGGCATAACCTACAAAGTAGAACCATTGAAATTTTACAAAGTACATAATGATTGTCACACATCTGAAATTTGAGTGTGTTTGATCAACAGTTGTGTGCTCTTTCTTGTTGTAGAATTACAAATGGATTGTTGTTATCATTAGTATAATGTGGATCAAATAGCTTATGTGTTACAAGCACTGGTTGATTGTGTTTTCCCCACTTTCAACACTATTTATTTCAGTCACATCACAGCAAGGCTTAAATCTGTGGCCTCCAGATTAGGAGTCCTACTCTTTATCACTAAGCAACGCTGAACCTCTGCACCAGAAATGTTATCTCAGAAAGATCATATGATTTTGGGCTTATCTTGCAACATCCTCAGTAAAAAGTCCTATGTTATGTCAAACAAATATATAGAGGATATTTGTTTTTTGCAGTGAAAGATCGAAAATTATATCATCAAGTGGACACCATCTGTAATATTTTCACCAGTGGCGCAGCCATGAGTGAAGATATTACCGATGGTGTTCATGAGATGAAATTAATTTCGATCTTTCACTGAAAAAAAAAAAATTCTATTTATTTCATGCTTTTTACCCTTTCTGGGAGGAGTCTTATCAAAATCCAGTACAGTTATTTTCTGTTATTCCCCGTGGCGTACCCCTCAAGCATAGCAACGCATTACAATATTACGTCAAGCGCGAGAAATGTAAGGTATATAACGTCATATTTCCCATCTGGTTGCGAGGCATGCGCAATTTACCTAGGCAACAAGAACGTGAAAATCAGTATTTTCACTGGTGGTACCAGTGTAAGATCGAAAATATTTTCACTGGTATTTCTCGAAATCCTACTGGAAAGCATGAAATATTACAGAGTAAAATTCTATTTTAAGATACATCTTGTATTTTCACAAGAAAGAAATTATAACAAAAATTAGAAAATGAATATATGAAGAATAAAATATCAGCAACTGGGACAGAAATTCCCTGAGAAGGATTGTTTTTTTTTTTGAGTCATCACTATTTTGAACTGCCTGAATCAGCAGAAGAGTCAGCATACTGCTGAAAATTCTTAACACTTTACCACACAATCATGACTTTTTAACGACCCTGAGAAAAAAGCCTTTTGGAAACATTGAGGGAAAAGAAGAAAATGCTGGTAATCAGCATTTTCTCCCTTTCCCACAATGTTTTCTATGCTTCACAAATCAAATTTCAGTTTTTCATTCACATTTATTTTGTCATCTTCAAATGCTTTCATTTTGGGCCAGGGTATAAATTTGTCATTTGTTAAAGACTTAAATCTTTTAAAATAAAATTTACTTACAACATTCCCTTTCATAAATGACCTACTCCTTGCAGGACTTTGTTTGTCTGATCTAAATCTTTCATGGACTGTATTAAGCTCAAATTTCATATCTCTTGTTCTTTTACTTGGCATGACACTGATAACTTCTTCCATTTTTTTGCTACAACTGGTTGTCCAATTACCATGTACTCTCTATCTGAAGCGGAAGAAACAATGGGATCAATGAATCAATATCTAAGAATCCTGTCCTATGCAAATTTCAGAGAGTACAAATATTTTGATTTTCAAAAATCTACACTAAAGAAACATTCTGCAACATTTAATTTCAGTAACAATACCCCCATAAATATATCTTAACAATCAGCCATGCAATCCCAAATTTTAATGACCCTTAGAAAGATGCCTTTTGAAAATATAATGGGAAAAAGGCAAAGTTCTGGTAGACAGCTTTTTCTCCTTTTCCCAGACTATTATGAAACAAGTACTATTACTAGGAATACATTTGAATTGTTGTCTGCAAATGTTTTCAATTTTGTTTGTCCAAAATTTTGCCATGTGGTTCATGGTAAAACAATAGAAGGAAAGTACAATTAATTATTTAAATAATTCAGGATTTAATTAAACAAATACCTAGCTACATGTATCTATAATTACCTATGTATCTCTCAAACTTGCTGTTTTCATTTGCTATTGATTTTTAGGATTTTAAAACACATTTAATTTAAAGATTTTTGTTATCAACAACTCGTTTAAAATCAAAGCACAAAACTGTGGGATTTGCAAACGGCAAATTTATTAATCTAGTATTAGCCTAATCTTTTCCTCCATTAGTACTTCAGTTTAAGAACCCTGAACAAATGAACAATTCCTGTTTAATCCATTACCAAACAATCCCTACTTTTGATGACCCTGAGAAAGAAGCCTTTAGAAAACATTGTGGGAAAAGGAGAAAATGCTGGTAACCAGTATTTTCTCCTTTTCCCTCAATGTTTTCTACCCCTCAAAAAAAATTAATTCAAATTTTCACTTACTTTTATCATGTCGTGTGCAAATGCTTTCAATTTGGAAAAACCTAAACATTTTGTTGTGTGGTAATGAGTTAAGCTTTAACCTGCACTACAATTTACCAACTTTATCAAACATGGGAAAGAAGCCCATGAAAAACATGGTGGGAAAAGGGATAAAATGCTGGTAACCAGCATCTTCTCTTTCTCCCACCTTGTTTCCTACCCTGTTAAACTTGCTTCATTTGAGCCACATTGAAATTGTTCTTTGCACTTGCCTTCAATTTGGACTAAGCTAAAATTTTTCTGTATGATAAAGGGTTAAATCGGAAAATGGCTGTTGCTGATGAGCTTTTTAACTAGGTTGTGTTTTAACCCTTTACCACACGAGAAAATTTTAGACTGGTCCAAATTGAAAGCATTTGTAGACGACAAAATAAAGGTGACTCAAAAATAGAAATTTATTCTGGTAAGGGTAGAAAACACTGTGGGAAAAGGAGAAAATGCTGGTTACCAGCATTTTCTCCTTTTCCCACAGTGTTTTCAAAAGGCTTCTTTCTCAGGGGCGTCAAAAGTAGGGATTGTGTGGTAATGGGTTAAATAAAGTACACTATTTAACTCATTACCACACAACAAAATTTTAGACTGGTCCAAATTGAAAGCATTTGCAGATGTCAAAATAAGGTCGACTGAAACATTGAAATTTGATCTGGGAAGAGTAGAAAACACTGTGGGAAAAGGAGAAAATGCTGGTTACCAGCATTTTCTCCTTTTCCTACAGTGTTTTCAAAAGGCTTCTTTCTCAGGGGCGTCAAAAGTAGGGATTGTGTGGTAATGGGTTAATATTCATAATCATAATTCATAAGTTTTCTTTTCTTTTTGCCTTTTTGTTAAACTTAGCCGAATAAAATATTAACATATTTTGTAAATGGTTAAAGCTTTCACTTTGTAAGCAAATACTTAAACCCTGGCAAACAATAGATTTACTGCCCTTAAGGGCCATTACAGTATTTAACACTAAGGATGCTATACAGGGAAAATCTGCCAAAAAGTTTGTTTCTTGTAGTCTTCACAACTACCAGTAACTTGCAGTCTGATCTTGAATCTACAATGCCTCACAATTTATAAGATATTCCTTCCAAGATAGTTCTGAATTGGCCTTTTGATGACATCAAATATCACATATTTTGTTATGTTAGCAGACTAAGGGTTGAAATGTTAACCCTTAGGCTCTTAAGCATGACTCACTGACCTCTAGCAGATAAAAGTTATAGTAGTTTAAGATTAGACTGCATAGACCATGCAGTATGATCTTGGATCTATACTGTCTGATAGGGAGATATTTTATATCTACGTGTAAGTTTGAAGCATCATTTTTCAGATTTTTGATTTCAGGTTTCCTATAACTTCGTTAGCAGGACAGGGGTTAAAGAATCCAGTCGTAAATTCACCCATAACCTTATCTGCAATTTAACCCTTTGCCAAACAATCGATGGTTTTTATGACCCTGGGATAGAAATCTTTTGAAAAAATTGTGGAAAAAAGGAGAAAATGCTGGTTGCCAGAATGTTCTTCTTTTCCCACAAACCTTTTTACCCTGCTGGAAACAAAATTTAATTTCAATTTTTGTGTAATGTTTATTATGTTGTCTGCAAGTTCTTTCAATTTGGATGATTCTAAAATTTTTTTCCTTTGGAAAAGAGTTAAGTCCTTACCAATCACAAGTTTTCAGACTTGTTTCAGTTCAAAGTATTTGCATATGACAAATTAACCCATTACCACACAATTCCTACTTTTGACGCCCCTGAGAATAAGGCATTTAGAAAACATTGTGGGAAAAGAAGAAAATGCTGGTAACCAGCATTTTCTCCTTTTCCCACAATGTTTTCTACCATTTACAAAACAAATTTCAATTTTTCAGTCACTTTTATTTTGTTGTCTGCAAATGCTGTCAATTTGGACAAGCCTAAAATATTGTCTTTAGGTAATGGGTTAAAGTAAAATGTCTCAAGTAATAATATCTGTCCTCCAATGATCAGAAATCATTGCAGGAACAGGAGAAAAAGCCGCTTTCCCACATTTTCTTCTTTTCCCACAAGTTTGAAAAAAAAAAAACAACCTTTATCTGCAAATTCTTGAAAAATATGGGACTGTCTGATTACAGTTTAACCTTTACCACACAATGACGACTTCTAACGACCCTGAGAAAGACAGCTTTTAAAACAGTGTGAAAAGGAAAAAATGCTGGTAACAAGCATTTTCTTTTTACTATGTTTTCTATGCTTTCTCAAAAATGATAATCACCATTTCAGCAACATTTAATTTGTCGTTCTCAGACGCAACTTTTGTTTCATTAAGTAAAGAGGGTATTTATTTGAATGGATAGAAAAGATTTTGGGAAAAGGAGAAAAAGCTGGCTACCAAATTCTCAGAACTTTGGAATGTGTGGTAAAGGGTCAAAAGATTCTTAGCACAATGAGTGTAAATTTTTGTTGACTTATACAGTAGCTTAGTTTAACCCTTTCCCAAACAATCCCTGGTTTTTACGTGTCTGGATTAATAGCCTTTTGAAAACATTGTTGGAAAAGGAGAAAATGCTGGTAACCAGCATTTTCTCCTTTTCCCACAATGTTTTCTACCCTACCATAGACAGAAATCATCTTTTCAGCAAGAGTTGATTTGTCGTCTGCAAATGCTTTCAATTTAGTCTAGTACAAAAGTTTGTCGTTTGGGAAAGGGTTAACTCATTACCACATGAGAAAATTTTGGACTGGTCCAAATTGAAAGCATTTGCAGACGACAAAAAATGGTGACTGAAAAATAGAAATTTGTTCTGGAAAGGGTAGAAAACACTGTGGGAAAAGGAGAAAATGCTGGTTACCAGCATTTTCTCCTTTTCCCACAGTGTTTTCAAAAGGCTTCTTTCTCAGGGGCGTCGTAAGTAGGGATTGAGTGGTAATGGGTTAATACACTCTCTATGTGAAGAGATTCAGAATGACCATAAATGTATGTGAAAGTGTGCATTTACTTGTGTTTATTAAAATGTCTAAATTCCTTGTTGAACAAAGATAAAAGATATTAAGTGCATGTCAGGATTAAATGTAAATAGTGATCCATTGAACTTGTCAACAGTTCAATTCATTTTCCAATTCATAATAACAATATTAGCAAAATGATATCAATGCAGACAAAATTGTGTCTTGCAGTAAACATTGTGAGAAAAGGGGAAATGACTTGTATTTGAAATGAGCAGTTTATCCTGTTACAAGAAGTTCTTTGCAGGCTTTTATCTATTAACCCTTTACCTCATATGGTATTTCTATAGTATCTCTATTTGACCCTAAGTAACAGCAAGGATGAAGGCATTTTCTATGTGTATATGATACCTTTTGACAGCATAGAAAACATTGTGACAAGCAATTTCACCTCTTGCCACAATGTTTTCCAAAGGCTCCCATAAGTAATGCATAGAAATGAGTATCTATGGAGTAAAGGGTTAAAGTTTCAGTCTAGAATTCATTTTTTCTTTAATAAAACTTGATAAGATATGGGGAGCAGGTATGGACCTTGATGTTTACCAAGAGTAGAGACATCACTTGAGATGCATTTATCTTTTACCAAACAATCCTGTTTTACAAGGAAGAATACCTTTGAAAACATCATTTGAAATGAACTATCAGCATACATGTATTCCCCAGCGACAATGTTTTCTACTCTTTTAACCCTTTATTACACAATCTCGAGAACCCTGTGGAAGAAAGCTTTTGAAAACATTTTGGGAAAAGGATAAAATGCTGGTAACCAGCATTTTCTCATTTTCCCAAAATACTAGTATTTCCTCGATTTTCAAAGTCCTAAATTTGATCCACAACAGATTCAATGTATAACATATGCAATAGCTTTGGAAATTTGATTTTTGTGAAAGTATTTTGCGTGGTATATCTTTAAAGTTAACCCTTTACCAAACATTAAAATTGTAGACTGGTCCAAATTGAAAGCACTTGCAGATGCCAAATAAACTCCAGCAGAGTAGAAAACATTGTGGTTACCAGCACTTTCTCCATTTCCCACAATGTTTTCAAAAGGCTTCTATCTAAGGGTTGTAAAATTCAGGTACTGTTTGGTAAAAGATTAATGGAATCATTTGAAATGCATTCACTGTCTGTGGATACTTTCAGTTTAGATAAATTTGAAATTTTGTCAGCTGTAAAGAGTTAACCCTTTACTACATAGATACTCATTTCTACGCATTGCTTGTATGAGACTTTGGAAAACATTGCGGCAAAAGGTGAAATTGCTCGTGACGAGCAATTTCACCTTTTTGTCACAATGTTTTCTATGCTATCAAAACGTGTCATATACACATAAGAAACGGCTTCATCCTTACTGTTATTTAAGGTCAATTAAAGATACCATAGAAATGCCCTATGAGGTAAAGGGTTAAACACATGCTGACATAAAAGGACCATTACGAAATAAATACTGGTAAAAATGATTCTATGGGAAGGACGGGTGCATATAGGATTGAGCACTCCTCCATGTTATCGTATGGAGCCCATGACCCAAACTGGTCCCAACCCACATGCCTTTGAGATTGGTGAAGAAGTTTTAACATTTTTTTTTTCATTTTTCAAATTAACCCTTTCCCAAACGGCAAATTTTGGACCAGACCAAACTGAAAGCATTTTACAGATGACAAATTAACAGTTGCTAAAACGATGATTTTTCTATATGATAGGGTAGAAAACACTGTGGGAAAAGGAGAAAATGCTGGTTACCAGCATTTTCACCTTTTCCCACAATGTTTTCAAAAGGCTTCTATTCCTGACCCGTAAAAACCAGGGATTGTTTGGGAAAGGGTTAAGAGTGTTTGCAGACAACTTGGTGTTGATTGCATTGTGTTTAATGCCATTTTTCAACATTATTATACATTAACAGTTATACTGCAGTAGCCAGTGCACCTATCAATGCTTTCCTGGTGTCTCTTTCACCAGTACTCCCCACAGCTTTCTTTCCAAGCCAATGGCTGCTTTTTACATAACCGTCATCGTAACAATGGTCAGCATGAAGAGGAATTAACCCTGTAGCAATGACTATCATCAATCCAAGTAAAGAAATTGGCCATGCCAGAGATTGAACCCAGGATCTCCCATTCTCAGGTCCTGCACGCTATTGCGATACTGGGGTTCGGCTGTAGACATGTTAAATGTGGCTCAAGCAAGCAGATCTGTCTCTAGAGGGGATCACATAATCCTCATAATGGGAGAAAAACATTGCCAAAAAGAAAAAAAATGCTGGAATCATCATTTCTCCTTTTCCAATATTGTTTTAAAATGCTTCTGTCTTCAGGGTCATTAAAACTTGTAATTGTGTTGTAAAGATTTAACCCTTTACCACACAATCCTAAGTTTTAACAACACTGAGAAAGAAAGCAAGCTTTTGAAAACATTGTGGGAAAATGAGAAAATGCTGGTAATATTTTTAACCCTATCAAAGTACAGTTGCACCATTGTACCACATTGATATTGTTGTCTGCAAAATGTTTTTTAAATGGACAAGGCTAAACTTTTGTTGTCTGGTAAAGATTTAACCCTTTACAACAGAATGCCGACTTTTGACGCTCCTAGAAAAGAAGCTTTTTGAAAACATTGTGGAAAAAGAAGAAAATACTGGTATTTTCTCCCTATCCTACTCTATCACAGAAAACTTACAACATTTGAGCTGCACTGAAATTGTCGTCTGCAAATGCTTTCAGTTTGGACAAAGCTACAATTTTGTCATTTGGTGAAGATTTAAACATAGTTGTACATTAAGATGCAAATATATCACTTGAGATGCATAAAAATACTGATCCTGTATACAAAAAAAAATAATTTCTCTCCAACACAAGTTTTGTAAACCTATCAGAGGCAATTCTGATTATTTAACCCATTACCACACGATCCCTACTTTTGACGCCCCTGAAAAAGAATCCGTTAGAAAACACTTTGGGAAAAGGAGAAAATGCTGGTAACTAGCATTTTCTCCTTTTCCCACAATGTTTTCTACCCTTCCCAAAATAAATTTCAAATTTTCAGTCGCTTTTATTTTATCGTCTGCAAATGCTTTGGATTTCGACAAGCATAAAATATTGTCGTTTGGTAATGAGTCAAATAGAGCCACATAATATAGTTTCTGGTCTGCAAAATGCTTTCAAATAGGCCAAGTCTGAATTTTATTGCTTTGTACAGAGTTAATCAATAAGCTGTATGGTAAGCTTATACCACCGGGTTCAGGCTAATTGGTGAGCAAATAGAGGTATTGGATTATTTAGTACACTATATTAGGTCTTCCTATTAAATATTAACAACTGCAATATAAATGCTATCATTAAACAAGAGCCGTCAGAGACGGGTTATGCTCCCCAAACAAGTGCTTGTCATAAAATATAAGAAATTGATATAAATTCACTTCTTTTATCCTAGAAGAACCTGTTCATGCCCCCCAAAATTTGAAGTGAAAAGGCAATTACTATCTTAGAGATAGCCAACACAAACTTGTAGAGGACAATAAGCCCAATAAGCCCCCTTTAAGCCCCCTTTTCCCATAAGACAATATTGGATCATTGCAATAAATACAACGGGTGTGTGGTTTGTGGCATTTTTTAACAATAATTCAAAATTCGAAATTTCATAAAATTTTCAGCAGTCATGTATTAAATATTATATAAAACAATTTTTTACATGAAGCCCCTTTTTTCCGAGACGCAGCCTGAAATTGAGAAAAAGGAAGAGAAGTACCTGGGCAACGTTCCAACAAGTTCAGATTTGAAATTTCACAAAGTTTTGAGCACTGATAAAGGAGAACCTAGTGAAAAACAATTTTTTCCATGAAGTCCCCTTTTTCCGTGATGCAGCTTTAATTTGAGAAACCAGGAAAAACGTATTTGTGCATTAATAATTCACAGATTGCAAAAACAAAGTGCACATGTTGAAACTTGTAAAACAAGATAAAACCATGAAATGTTGACAGAAACTGAACAAGATATTAGTAAAAATTGCAATTTTGCATTAGGGCCCCTTTTTCATTTTACAAGAAACCCCCTTTTTCCATGACAGAGGGTCAAATTGAAAAACACATAGATAAAGAAACAAGAGCAGATAGTGAAACTTTGAAAAAACAATATAACCATGAAGTTTAATGAAATTTTGAGCAAAACTGAATGAAATATTAGTTTTTGCAAGAAGCCCCCTTTTTCCATGACAGAACGTCAACTTAAAAAATGCCCAGATTAAAAATAGCAAGGGCACATGCTAAAACTTTCCATAAACAATATAACCATGAAGTTTCATGATATTCTGACAAAAACTGAATGAGATATTGGCAAAAATTGGAATTTTGCATTAAGCCCCTTTTTTCCATGACTCGGGGTCAAATTGAAAATCTGAGAAAAGTATATCGGCACGTTACGCTAAGGAGTTCATATATGAAGTTTTATCCAATTTGGTCCAAGGGTTGTGGAGAAATCGCTTCGGACGGACGGACGGACAGACGGACGGAAGGACGGACGGACGGACAGACGAAGCGGCGACTATATGCTCGCCCTTCGGGGAGCATAAAAATATCAAAGCACTGAAGGTACTATGGTATTCAGTGTGAAAAAAATGGATAACTTGTGGCAAGAAGAGACCAAGAGGGCCACAATGAATCTGTACTGCTCAACTGCCTTATAGATGTATCATGCACTTAGCTCACTACCACTCAACAAAATTTTAAACATGTCCCAAATGAAAGCTTTTGCAGATGAAATCAAATGTAGCAGAAATGATGACAGTTTGTACCATAAAGGACTGAAAACCTGGTGGAAAAAGGAGAAAATGCTGGTTACCAGCATTTTCTCCTTTTCTCAAAAGGTTTTCAAAAAGCTATTGACTCAGGGTAGACAAAGCTTAGGATTGTGTGATATAGAGTTAATTGGAAGTGGCAGATGTAAATCAAAAGAAGGCTGTATGGTAATAAACTTTCACAGAAAAAATAAAATAATGAGGTTCATTCATACTAAATCTTGATGAACTCTAACAAAGAATGGTTTGAATGGATTAATTTTCCAAACCATTGAGGCAGAATACATTTTTGGCATGAATGGTAAAGTTCTGGAGTAATGGAATAAATAAAAGTGAATGATGGAAACCTTACTTTATATTACAAATCTAATTCAACTGAGCATAACTTTTGACATCAAAATAAATGGTCTCACTGAAAACTGAACATTTTATTTTAAAAAAACTTAAACACCTGACACCAATTGTGTAATGGTGCTTTTCGATAATCAAAAAAGGTAAATGGTAAAAACACTATATCTGTTGTTAAAGAAGCTAGTTTCCTTAATAAGTAAATAAGGTGAAGTCATAATGATGTCAAATACTGCAAGGAGATCTCTTAACTTTTCACATTTTTTGTTTTAGCCCATGTAAAACATGTTACCCACCGGGCTACAGTTTTAGCAATCTTTACATAGGTCTGTTAGCTGAAGCTTTTTGCTGAATTTAGTAAAACACAGTATGGTAAGGAACCACACCATTCTTCCAGTTTAACTCATTACCAAACAACAAAATTTTAGACAGGTTCAAATTGAAAAATCTCGCAGACGACACAATAAATGCAACTCAAATTTCAGTAGGGTAGAAAACATTGTGGGCCATTGAGAAAATCCTGGTTACCAGCATTTTTTCCTTTTCCCACGTTTTCAAAAGGCTTCTATATCAGGGTCATAAAAACCCAGGATTGTGTGGTAAAGAGTTACTAAGCCCATGTAAAAACACCTAGAGTGGGGCCATTTTTGTTGTTTTTGAAAACTATTTTTTAATAAACATTCTTCCTATAGAAGGCTAACACTCAGGCCTCTGTAGATGAAGATTTAATTTCCCCTCAATCTATGACCTCTTGCATACAACTTTTTCATTTGAAAGATGTTTAAAACATTATGGCATAATGCAGACAGTGTCTCCTTTTGGCAAATTAAATAAATGTATGTCCATGTATATTATCCTTACCAAATTGCAAAGTTATAGACTTGTCTAGTTTGACAGCATTTACAGACAACAAATAAAATGTGACTTGTATGATTAGATTTGTCTTCCAGGTTGAAGAACACATTGCAGGTGACAAATTAAATGCAGGTAAAATGATTAGCCTACAAACATGTAGAAAACAAAGGGGAAAGTCATAATGATCAGCACTTTATCCTTTTGCCATAGTGTTTTAAAAAGCTCTCAATAAATCAGGTTTACTAAAAATATGGGATTGTTTGGTAAAAAGTTTACTCCTTACACTTTCATTCTCAAAGGCAAGGTAAGAAGCACAAACAAACAGCCAAAGATCAGACTGATCCCAGAGGTCTCATTTAGTCTGATCTTGGATCCACACTATCCAAGTCCTCCCTTAAGCTCTTTGCAGAATGACAGTATTATATATTGGTCCTAATTGGCCAAATTTGATTGGCCTTTGATTCTAAAAGCTATAAAACATTGCGGAACAAGAGCTTCACCAAGCGGTGCATATATACCCAAAGGGGCTTGTCAGTGAAATGGCTTATAACCTAGAACACCTGCAGATATCCAAATTGTTTTAAGTCATATGTGCAACTACATATAGAGATCCATTGTTGTAAGTTTCAAATCATTCTGATGAAAGATAGAGGAGGAGTTGCACACACAAGATATTGCTAAATGGATGACTGGGGCCAGGATATAATACGACCCTTTGGACGTATAAAAAGAAAATATGTCAAATTTCCCAAGGCTGTTAAAGCTTATGTTGTATAGGGTTAAATAATGACTGTACAGACCCTTTACTTCCATTGTATCTCTTTTTTAGATGGAGAAAGTATGTAAAAATCATTTTTTTTTGGGGGGGGGGATGGGGATGGGGGCGGGGGGAGTGAGAGAGAGAGAGAGAGAGAGAGGTATCAAAAGGAGTAAAATACATGTAGTGGAACAAAACAAAAAGACACGACACAAGCAAATTGCTAAGTTTTTTATCCTTTATTTACATGAGTAGATAAGCAATAACCAGTCTATTTGTGTATCAAATTTAAAGCCTCTGAGTTGTACTTTGTACTCTGAGACTGGTTTTTCTTGTCTAAATGAGATACATGTTAATGATTTGCTGCCTTTAATTCTTGCACTATTTTTATCTTATCTAAGAGCTTTTAACCCAATTCTTCTTATTCTCTTCAAAGAGCTGACAACCAAGTTTTCAAACTTATCCATATTGAAAGCTTTGGCAGACAAGAAACTAAACTAGGCTAAAATGATAGGATTTGTATCTGACAGAGTAAGGCAAAAGACTGAGAAAGAGGGTCAGAGTATTTTTACTGGTAAATATTGAAAAAGAATAAGAAAATGCTTAATACACACACTTTCTCCTTTTTTATGCTGTCTTCAAAATAAAGGCTCTTAAAACTTGTGATCAAAAGCTAGGAAGATTAAAAATGTTTTTTTTCCATACATATCAGCAAAGCCATCTTTCACCAAAGTCAAATAACTAGAGTAATTTTGACATGGACCATCAGATAATAAAAGAAACAAAATACCCAAGCTTTTAACTTTGTAAATTCAGACAAAAAGCTTTTAAAGCTTTTCACTCAGGTTATTGAAAACAGTGACCAAAGTCTGATCTTATCAAAACCTTCAAAGGTCAGCCTATGATCATAACTGGAAGAGCCATTGTAGTGTTCTTTATAGTGATTATTAGTGTCTAGTTTCAATGACAATCCAGCTTAAAAAGTTTTTTCCTGTTTCTCCCTGATGACTAATCACATCAAATAGGATCTATAAACTTTACCATCGTTCAAAATTGTAGACTTGTCCAGCTTGAAAGCATTTGCAGTTGAAAAATTATTAAGAATTATTCAAAAAATGAGCTTAGCCTTTTGAAAAGAAAAAAAGCATGACAGAAAAGTAGAAAATGCTGGTTACCTGCATTTCTCCTTTTCCCACAATGTTTTCAACAGCCTTCTTCATTTAAGTTAAATCTTGTGATTGTGTGGTAGAGGGTTAAGTCATTACCAGCATACAAAGTGTTAGACTACCATAGTCTTACTTGAAAGCATTTGCATGTAACAGGTCTGACACAATGAAAGGGATGCATTAATGAAGGGGTATACAACATTGTGGGAATAGGACACAAGGCTGACAACAATCTTCTCCTTTTTCGCAGATGTTTTCAAAAGCCTCTGTCATCAGGGTAATTAAAACTGAGGAATTCTTGGCAAAGGGTTTAACCATTTACCACACAATACTGAGTTTTAACGACCCTGAGAACTAGGCCTTTAGAAAACATTGTGGGAAAGGAGAAAATGCTGGTAACCAGCATTTTCTCCTTTTCCCACAATGTTTTATTGGTTTATGTGAGGCAAATCCCATCATTTATACCTTGGAAATGTTGTCGTCTGCAAGTGCTTTCAAACTGGACCCTTCTAAAATATAGTGGTTTGGGTAAGAGTTAACCATCTTGAAGGTAGAACACCTATGGATCACTTGGGTTTAGTCTCATTATACTGTTGATGCTTAACAAAAGACATCTGATGATATCCGATCAGCAAAGCTATGAGCTTGGCTGGGCTAAATTAATGACAAAGGAGAAATGGCTTATTCTGTAGAAATCCCTTTGCAATTCTACACAAAATCACAAAAGATTACACAGTTCTTGTTTGTTCACTAAGTGTTCATATTCATAATTTTGGATCCTTCGATGATAATAGATCTAGCCAAGTTTCTAGTCAATGATAAATTCAGTATATGTATTGTCTCCTTTAGATCTGACAAGTCCTGAAAAAAGCAATGTAAAGATAAATTATATTAGTTCACAAAATTTATCATCTATGGCACATACTTTTCTGAACATTCTCAAAAAAGGAAACTGTCCAATTAGAAGAATTTCTGGATTAAGTGATTTTTCCTAAATTTTAAAATTTTTATACAAATTTCTTGATTGACATCTGTTTAAGAAGACTTTGAACATGAGAAAAAAAATTAGAAGATATGACAACCAATAAAGGTAATTGAATAATTATTTTCTACCATGAGAGTCAAAGGCAAACAGATGGTAATAATACAAGAAATCGAAATCTCTAACCACATGCTCTGATTTACAGCCTATACAAACCAAACGAGAAATGTGGTAATTTCCCAGGTAGATCTTACTTCCACCCTAAATACTTGACATCTTGCATTTTGCACACTGACATTCTGTGTTTTACGTTGCAAAAAGTTTTTAAAACAATTCAACAAATGTATAGGTTGAGCCTGCAACACAAATATACATATACCTATCTGTATACATCTATTGGCAAACAGCTAAACAAGCATATTCTGGTATGCCCTCTTACATGTAAACTGCCAAAGACATAATTTTGACACAGCAAAGTCAGTATGAGGATGTAACCACTGTCTCATTTGAATAGAAAGCTAAAAACAAGAGATCAAGCACCAAATATTGAGGAAAAAAATATAGAGTGCCTTTAAATTCAAACTGAAAATGATGCAGTAAGCAAATGATTTTCAATGAAAATAAAAAAATTACAATAGCAGCTTACTATTGTACAAACATTATTGTATTTAAATCGGGACAAAGCTATGCATGAAGGGGTGGTCTCCCACAAAAACTAAATGATATGAAAACAGTCAATAGATTGAAAAGGTAAGACAAGATCCACTTACATCTGTTTGTGTATCTGGCGCAAGATATAATCTGTCATTTTTCAATTCTTCTAAACAGTGCATTAGCTCGTAAGTTTCCTGGCTTCCAAATATCATCTGCAACAACATCCAAATAAGATCTCATCTATCCACTGTCAAAAATGTTTCCCATTGTTTCAACATTTAAATTAATAACAATATTAAAAAGATAGCTTAAATAGTAGGACTTATGGAAAGGACTCTGCATACATAAATCTAAATGGCGTTTACTTCACTGTTTTCTAAACTATGAAATTCTGGACTTTTCAAAGTTGAAAGCACTTGCAGACCATAAGACTAGTCCGAACTGATGATTTCTGTCTCTGAAAGGGCAAAAAAATATTGAGGGAAAAAGTTTGAAAATGCTTATAACCAGCATCCTGTAACAGAATTTGACTGTTTGGTAAAAGGTTAAAAACATGATTTAAAAAAAGAGAAAATTACTAGATACCTGCATATTTTCAACAATAAGTTCCAGCCTTCTTTCCAAGTCACAAAAACATGCAGACGTTCTGTGAACAATTATATTCAAAATGTTTCTTTTTTTTTTTTATCTCACGAGAATGTTCATTCAAAACTCTCTTTTAACTCTTTACAATTGCATTTGTCTTTGAAAGGGCAGAAAGCATTTAGAGAAATGAAAAAAAAATATTAGCTACCAGCATATTCTCCATTTCCCCATGCTTCCAAAAGCCTTGTCTCTTACAGACTGTTAAAACTTAGCACAGTTAGGTACAGAGTTACATACAAAAAGTTAATACCTCCTTGGCTTCAAGAAGCGTTGTTGCATCCCTGAATAAAGTAATCCAAAATCTGTAAAGCAAGACAACAACAAAAAAGATGAGAAAGATGAAAAATTAAGAGAAAATCTGAATTTATATGCCCGATTTGTCTTTCAATTACGTTTCACATGGATAGTCATACCTATCTTTTTGTACTAACTTCTTGACTGAATCAATACTATCCCTTTAACACACAGCAGAATTTTAGACCTATCCAACTCGAAAGCATATGCAGACAATAATTTCATAGTGGCTCAAATGATGCATTTTTTCTTTGATAGAGTGGAAACTTTGTGGGAAAAGGAGAAAATGCTGGTTACCAGCATTTTCTCCTTTTCCCACAAAGTTTTCAAAAGGTCTCTTCCTCAGGGTTGTTAAAAGTCGTCATTGTGTGGTAAAGGGTTAAGTGAACAAGCAAGTGAAATAGCTTGTAAGGTAAAAACACAAAAGAGTTTACTTTTTATAACAACATTTATAATGTACAACCAGCCTGCAAGAATGGAAGCCTATGAAAGTGGATAAATAAATATGAAGAATTTCATTACAAATTCAAAACTAGTCAATGAAAATTAATAGAATTTTTCGCATGTATTGAAAAATTAAATGCTAAGATTTGTATGTTTCAAATTGATGTATTACACTTGTGTTCAGCAAAATTCACTTTTATAGTTCTGGGTAGGTTCCACTCCATATTATTGAAATACTTTTCAGACTTATTCTGTGAATTTTTTAACTATTAGAATAATTAAGTCAAGTGTATTAGTAGTTGACAGGTTCAAAGAAAATTGTAGAAAAAAGTAGAAATTGCATAAATTTAGCCACTTCTCCTTATTCCACAATGTATTACAAATTAGAAATAGTTTTTGACCAGTCTAAAAAGTCCTGTTCAGTAATATGTTAAGACAGAAATGAAAGCAGGTCTGCTACTGCAATATAAATAACTGGTGCTTACTCCCTTGGTGCTAATCTGGATGTGAGAAGAGAGTACAGCAGAGAACCAGCTGCAAACACATCTTTTTCTTCATACAACTTGTGATATTCCCGATATTTACCAAGGAAAGTCAGTGTGTTACTGAGTAACATGCTTGAGCCAAGGTTATCAAGTAAATCTAAGTTTGAAAAATATCCCTGTTGATTGTATTCTAGAAGGTACCTGTAACAGAGATTAAATTTGTTACTTAATAAAAAGAAAACACACCAACACACTCAACCCTACAAGATTTCTGTTATAAAAAAAAAAAAACCTGTATCAAGGGAAGAATCAATAGTACATGTATTTTTCACTAACAATAAATTTGTTGTCCATTCCATAAAAAAACCCCATAAAACTGTTGAACTGTCAGACACATGTACGAATGAAAAAATAATAAATTGCTTCACAATATTTTTGTTAATTATAAAAGTTGCAAACCTAAGGGACATAAAATGGCTCTAAGTATCAAGGCAAAAGTGAACAATGTCAACATGAATTAATGGGAACATTAATAGAGAAAATTACTAACTTTTCTGCTATCCGAGTGGCAAAGGTAACATCCTGAAAAAGCATGTAGGAAATTTCATTTTACCAGAGTAAAAACTTCACTTAAGAGATCTAATGTCATGACAACTGTTCTAATTGTACATAGATAAACAACGCTTACAACAATTTGCAATTTGTCTGTATGCTTACACACAAACACTCGTTTTGACAACCTTGAAGAAAAGATTATTTGAAAACATTGTGGGGCAAGGAGAAAATGCTGTGTAATCAGCATTTTCTCCTTGCCCCATATTTTCTGCCATTTAAAATACAGCAATGTTCTGTTAGCCCACATTTGATTTGGTGTCTACAAATGCTCTCGGGCTAGTGTACAGGGTTTTCTCTCTGCTTTAAAAAAAATGGGGGTCATTGTGAACCCCTTCCTCATTATAGTTGAGGGTCATTTTGTTAATTTAGGGGGGACAATATAAATGGATCTCTTTGTCATGAACTTAAGCACGATTTACAACGCATTTCACTTTTAAACTCCGAGACAGAAAAGTCGGTCAGTTATTTTTGACGGAAAGGTCGATTTCACTGTTTGACAGACCAAACATTTTCGTCTGAATTGCTGCTGGATGTGGCTTGATTGGTAGTTGTAGGAAACTGATGATAGAAGAATGCTACAGTTTTCTTTGTGACATTATTTTCCGCAAACAGCACAGACTGGTAATGTGTACTTTTATATACCAGAAGTCACATAAAATATGCGCTGAAATAGAGAACCCAACCAAGATGTTGTCTGAGCCCATATTTACGACACATGTCCATTATATTTTACGGCAATAATGCATAAACCAGTCTTACTCTATAAATAAATTTCCGGAAAACCTGTTTCATCTGAAATCATGACTTTCTCATATCAGTCTTAACATAACTTTCTCTTCAAGTCACTGACTTCTGAGCTACCCTGCCAGGCATTTGATAGTAAGAAATGCTGCAATTCCAAACCAACAGAATTGTGGAAAAAATTCTATTTACTTTCCTAGGAAGCTGTTTTATTCTACCCTTTGTGTACATGTCACAAAGCTATCTGCTTGTATGTGTTCATATTTCAAGCAAACTACGCAAATATGGATACATACAAGGTACATTGGTAAAAAGTGATGATGTAGGATATACATTTTTTTCTGCTTTTCATTTTATGTGTCATAGCATCGCAGAACTTTAGTCAACCAGTTTAATAAAAATGATTATACATCAACAATAGTGTAAGATGTAAGACATTCACTCATATGATGTTATATATTTCCCACAGCAGCAAATCCTACCTTGGACCTTAAAAACCATGACAGTGCAGTTCCAAGTCTTTTTCTCTGTATACACCTCATCCCCATAACTTTGCATATGCTTTTTACTGAAAATAAATTCAATCACAATAAAACACAATTGCAAACAACTTTAGCAATTCACAAATTCACAACATTTTTATTATTATTTTTTTTTTTTTGGACGGGGGGGGGTGGGGGGGGGAATTGACAATAGATTTCATCATACAACTTCCTTTTTATATAAAACCTTACAACACTAAGGGAAAAAGATAACATACTCTTAACCCATTACCACACAATCCCTTCTTTTGACAATGGTAACCAGCATTTTCTCGTTTTCCAACAATGTTTCCTACTTCTCACAAAACAAATTTCAAATTTTCAGTCACTTTTATTTTGTTGTCTGCAAATGTTTTCAATTTGGACAAAACAAACCTTAACTTTTGTTGTTTGGTAATGAGTTAACCAGCCTTTTCGTTTTGCACAATGCTTTCTTCCCCATCGAAAGTAAACCTAGTATTTTGTGCCACATTCGTTTCTTCTTTACAGATGATTCTATTATGAACAAGTATAAAATATTCTTGACCGGTAAAGTTATTTGCAAACTGCATTTATAATCAAAGAGTATAAACCTTTTAATCTACTAATACAGCAAACAAAAGAGAGGAAAACATTTATAGAAAAGAATGATGTAATCAACCTTTTCTAATTCCATGTGAGAAAAGGAGAAATCATCTATCACAAACTATTACTCCTTTTACCACAATCTTTTGAACCCTTTACCACACAATGATGACTTTTAATGCCCCTGAGAACAAAGCCTTTTGAAAACTTTATGGGAAAAGGAGAAAATGCTGGTAACCAGCATTTTCTCCTCTTCCCATCAAGATTTCAACCCTATCAAAGCAAAATTGTACCATTTGAGCCACTTTGAAATTGTCGTCTGTAAATGCTTTCAATTTGGATAGGTTTAAAATCTTGCTGGGTGGTAATGGGTTAAAAAGTTGCATCACAAGGGAATGATATGGCATAATTATTTCTACGTTGATCACGAAAACAAGAGGCCGCTAATAATCACAAGTTTTGTTTTTTTGAAAAATATACTTACCAAACATGCTGAAGTTTACTCTTTACCAAACAACAAAATTTTATACTGGTCCAAATTGAAAGCAGTTGCGAACGACAAGATAAACCCAACTAAAAATTTTAAGATTTGTTTCAAGCCATTATGGGAAAATGAGAAAATGCTGGTTACCAATATTTTCTCCTTTTCCCATAATGTTTTCAAAAACCTTCTATTACAAGGTCATAAAAACCATGGATTGTTTGGTACAGGGTTAAATCACATACACTGAGCTGGTTTATAAACACGATAGTCAGAGCATTCATGCATCCATTTATAATAAAGAAATTCCAAGGATCTACATAACATCTTACTTTGTTCAGTCATATTTCTCTTCTCACAAACAGCGAGAACTTTGTTCGCCTTTTTTTCTGTGTTGATGGGCATGTTGTCCATGAAATGCTCCAAGTACTCTCTTCAAAATAAAGAAAAAAAATGTGGCGATTATAAGTTTAATTTGACTCAGCATTATTTCTGGAATATCTTAGTGCATCTTCTCATACCATTTTATTTGATCAGTGCCTTGCACAATCTTCTTTTAACAATCCACTGCTTGCTTTTAGTAAAACTACAGTTGTCATTGAATGTGACTTAATACCCCCACCAGCGCTATGACAGAAACATGCAATTAGTAGTATTTTGTACACAGATGGGACACACGGTTCGACACATGGGCAGACAGTCAAGTTGATTCCAGTATATCCCCATAAAACATTTGTTTTGCAGGGGTATAACATTGATTATTGGTGGTAGAAGGATGAATTCTGTAACAAATGATTCCTAAAAAAGAAATATGACCAGCAGGGTATTTGAACCAGGCAGCCCTTATTCCAAGCTCGGTATGTTATGAACTGAACTACCTTTGCTTCGACTCAGCTTAGTTGTAAAACAAAGCACTTTTCCATGACATAATATAGTAGCACTGACCAGTCTAAACTGTAAAGAATATAAGATTCTGTTACCTCTTTACCACACTATCCCGACTTTTAACAACCCCAAGAGAGAAGCCTTTTGAAAAAACTGTGGGAAAGGGAAAATGTTGGTACTCAGCGTTTTCCCCTTTTCCCACCATTTTCTTTTTTTCCCACCATGTTTTCTACCCTGTCAATGACAAAAATTATCATTTGAGCTGCATTTACTTTGATGTCTGCAAATGTTTTCAATTTGGACAGGTCTAAAATTTCATTGTGTGGTTAAGACTTAAAATCTCAAATGTTTCGGTAAACGATGAATCACGTTACAAAATAACCTTTGTACTTAATCTTATAACAAGAAAACAGACTTTTTTTTTCTTTTTCAAAACTGTTATCTATCCGTTCAAGGACAAATTTCAGATTTTGGGCAACACATAGTTTGTCATCAGTATACACTTTCGATTTGGAAAAGTCTAAAATTTCTAGGAAAGAGTTATCTTGTATTAACTTTGGGTGAGTCAAGATTGAAAGCCTTTCTGTATGACAAAATAAATATGACTCAAAAATCAGAATTTTGGAAGCGGTTGACAGCATTATGGGAAAAAGAGAAATGTTGGTTTCCTTTTTCCACAATACTTTCACAGGGCCTTCTTCTGGATTCTGTGGTAAATAATTAACTGCTCACCATGATGTAGAAAACTTTGAAGGCATCCTTGTGAAATATTGATGATCAACACAACCTAACCCTTTACCCAAATGACAAAATTTTACACTTGTCCAAATTGAAAGCATTTGCAGACCATAAAACAAATGACTTAAAACTTGTAACTTGACTTTAAAAAGGTAGAAAATATTGTGGGAAAAAGAGAAAATGCTGGCTGCCAACATTTTCTCCTTTTCCAACAATGTTTTCAAAAGGCATCTTCCTCTTGGTAAAGGGATAATGTATGAATACATATAGAAACGTTACAGCAAACCAAGATCAGTTTTTCCTTATACTAAAATTCCCCCCCAAAACAAAAAGCTTTAAAATGCAGTCATCTAACAGTGGTAAGGAGTTACAAAAGAAAATTATTCTCATAAAGAATTTTACCTTCCTGTTTCTCCACAATGGTCAAAATAATCAACAGCGATCTGCCACAAACTTTTATGAGACATTAAGTTTACAGCGTAATTAAGTAACAAATGTTCCCTGAGTGATGAACCAAACCTGAAAAAACAAAAAAAGGTTTCAAAAACAGTATGAAATACCTTTCTCTTGATTTCAAATCAACAGATAACTCAGCCTAGCTATATTATGCCTGTCATACAAACATTCCCAAAAATCAGGATCAAATAATTATGGCTGACAAGAGCACTGCATCTGAATTTTAACAATCTTGAGGAAGAAGACCTTTTGAAAATATTGAGGGAAAAGGAGAAAATGATGGCAATCATCATTTCTTCATTTCCCTGTACTGTTTTCTTCTCTTCAAAAAACAAATATGAGTTTTTGAGTCACATTTATTTTATCATATGCACATGCTTTCAGTCCAAATACTTACCTGCAGTAACTGTTGCTTCCTAAATCAAGCTACTATGTCAAAAAGGGGCATAACAATGCAAAAGAAATATTTCAAGATAACATTTTCCTTTATGTACTCTTTAAACCAGTTGATAGTTGCCCAATATGAAGAAAATGTCTTTAACAATGTCAGATAAGAGAGAATGACAATGTTAATGCACAACATCAACAGTGATGTGAAAATACTGCAAAGTTTCCTTTGACAAAAGCATACCTAAACTAAAAGGTATCTGCATTAACTAAGTATAAAAGTGTATAATAAGAAGGTAGAAAACACTGTTAGAAAGGAGAAAATGCTGGTCCTTTTTCCTGCAATACTCTAAAATATCTTCTTTCTCATGGTGAACTACATTTTCTCCATTACCCACAATATTTCTATCATCTGAGAGATAAATTTACTCATCTTACTCACATTTAATTTGTTGTTTACAAATGTTTTACATTGGATTAGACTATTTTTTGTGTGTTTCATCCAGAGTTAAGAAACTCAGGGAACTGTGGATTATGTCTTTTCTATGCATAGTCCTCAATTACCACAAATATTTCAACTCACTATTTCATGGCATTTGAAGTCACACAATTCTATGTCAAATCAAAGTACTTACTCAAATTTATGAGTTCTGATTGGTCCACAGTGATTAAGAATATCTGTTAGATGAGCAACAAACCAAGATCCTCCCAGTACAGACCTGATATAAAAAACAATACAGTGTTTGTCAAAAGTTCTTTCCCGCCTGCAGTGCTATCTGATTCAGACTCACCAATTTATATGAATTTACGGAATGGTTTCATTTTGAATCTATAGCCGGTGAATAGTTTTGACGAAATATGGGACTATATGTATTTGCTTTGAATCTCAAACATACTATGATGACAAACTTTTCGTAATTGGATGTACTATACTGAATATAAGGGTAGTTAAAGGATAAAATGTACATCCCACTAGCCTATCTTCAATGTTCCATTATATGTAACTTACCTACAATCCTCAATCACTTGAAAAATGTCAAATTCCAGAGCTGAAATCAAAATTCTGTCTAGCTCTGAAATTCTTCCATCATTTCGGAACTCATCCATACAACCCTGATGAAAGAGATATTATAATCATTTTACATAACAATTGTTTCATATATTATAGAGTTATCCTTACGAAAGTTGAAATTTGGATTAGGAAGGGTAGAAAACATTGTGGGAAAAGAAGAAAATGCTGGTTACTAGTATTTTCTCTTTTTCCAACAATGTTTTCAAAAGCTGTGTTCCTTCAATCTGTTAAAACTCGGCATTGTGTGGTAAAAGGGTAAGAAGCTGTCTCCTTACTAAATAAGAAAAAAGACAAGTCCGAATTTGGAGGAATTTGTAGATAGCAGAATTGGTGTTGTTTAAATGAGAAAATTTGTCTCTGGAAAGGGTAGAAAACATTGTTGGAAAAGATTCCCCCTCCCCCCAGGGTCATTAAGACTTAGGATTGTGTGGTAAAAGGTGAAAAGTACAGCATGGCAAGTACTTAACCACAAGCGCACCTGTCACTACTTACGTTTGCAGCAAAACAGCAATTACCCGAGTCTTATCCTAGACTTAAAATACTCTATAGGTTTATTCTGCACTTTAAGGGTTCAGATATTTAATTTGTACACTTACATGTATATAGTGATATAGGTCTACAGACTTGACTGTAGGCTTTTGAAACAGAAGTTTAGATACCAGCATATGATACCATGTCTCACAAAGGTCTTTTAACTCTGAAAATACTTCCTCCTCACCACACAGTATCTGTAACATAAAGTTCAGGTTAACTTATAATCCTTTCATTCCAGAGCACTAATAAAACATTTTATCTCTAACAAGTAATTGCTTCTTTTATTGCAATAACTTCATCTTATTCTAGTAATGTGTATACTAAATGTTGATCATCTATATTTCACGAAAGCTATATCAAAGTCTTCCACCTCAATTCTGTTTCTGAAGGTAGAGAGTTATGCTATAATATTATTATTATAATGGTAGAAAACTTTCTTATAATGCTCTCCAGTACATTGTATAAATTTCTAAGTGAAGCTCTTATTTCAAATTGAAACTAGAGCTATCACTGAACGTGATCATACCCCCCACCAGCTCCTTGCCACCAAACAGGTCTTTGTCACAGAATGCAGAATGGTTGAGTACAGAAGTAAGAGTTGAACATGAGCGGCAAATCGTCGCAAGATACGCCCGTCTTACCCCTAGCTGTTAAGCTGGGGCATGCACCGGACCAAATTCAAGTATGAAAAACGACAAAGGGTATTAACTAAAAAATTAAGTGAGCAAGAGTTATGATACCTGTGCACTGCACTCCCCCTTGATGAGATCTATCCATCCATGAAATTTCATAACCCTAGCTAGTATAGTTTTGGAGATATGCTCCGGACAAAATTCAAGTATGAAAAACAACAAAGGGCAATAACTCAAAAATTAAGGGAGCAGGAGTTATGATTCCTATGCACTGCACTCCCCCTTGATGAGATCTATCCACCCATGAAATTTCATAACTCTAGCTAGTATAGTTTTGGAGATATTCACTGGACCCAATTCATGTATTAAAGGCGACAAAGGGAAATAACTCAAAAATTAAGCAAGCAGGAGTTCTGATTCCTGTGCACTGCACTCCCCCTTGGTGAGATCTATCCAGCCATGAAATTTCATAACCCTAGCTAGTATAGTTTTGGAGATACGCTCCGGACCAAATTCAAGTATTAAAAACGACAAAGGGCAATAACTCAAAACTTAAGCAGGGAAGAGTTATAATTCCTGTGTACTGCACACCCCCTTGGTGAGATCTATTCACCCATGAAATTTCATAACCCTAGCTAGTATAGTTTTGGAAATGCGCTCCGGACAAAATTTAAGTATAAAAAAACAACAAAGGGCAATAACTCAAAAATTAAGCTAGCAAGAGTTATGATTCCTGTGCACTGCACTCCCCCTCAATGAGATCTATCCACCCATGAAATTTCATAACCCTAGCTAGTATAGTTTTGGAGATATGCTCCGGACAAAATTCAAATATGAAAAAGAAATTTGTCTAGAATCATCAAAGGGCCATAACTCCATGAAACCTAAATAAACCATAACCAAAATAGGATATGCACATTTCTGCTTTACATTGAGTCTATTTGTGTAGTTTGAACCAAATCTGTCTACTAGTTGATGAGAAAAAGAGCGGACAAGAAATTTCATGAAAGGGCCATAACTCAGTAAAAAATCAATGAACCATAACCAACATTTCATATGCACATCTCTGCTCGATACTGAGTTTACCTGTGAAGTTTGAATAAAATTGGTCCAGTAGTTTATGAGAAATAGAGCGGACAAAAAGCTACAGACCGACGGACGGACGGACGGACCGACTGACAAGCTGACTCCTATATACCCCCCAAACAGAGTTTTGGGGGGTATAAATATATAAGTCTTTGTTAGCCACAGTTGTTCAGTAAGTTTTCAACACCATGACCAAAATGAAAACCATCAGTAGAAGCAACTTGAGTATAAGTTAAAAAATAAAAGTTGCTCCAAGTATCTAAATAAGATAGCACAAAATGATATCTGAATATTTACATAGGAATTTGGTACCACTGTTTTAGTTCGAGTCCCATCAGCAAATATGTAAAAATGATGCTTAATGGTATGTGTTTAATTCCTGTATAGGCTATCTATTCACCTGACGAAATATTCATAAATAACATGCAGGGAAAAAATTGAATAAAATGCACCACAGTGTTTACTTCTTTAGTAAACAAGAAAATTTAGGTTTGTCTTAAATGAAAACTTTTGCAAACAATAAAATAAATACAACTCAAATTCAAAGGATACATATCTAAAACGTCGTGGAAAAAAGATAAAATGCTGATTACTAGCATGTTTTTAGTTTCCAACAATGTTTTCAAAAGCACTCTATGTCAGGGTTGTGAAAAGTCAGGATTGTGAGGTAAAGTTCTAAAACAATGTGAGACAAGGAGCAATTACTTATCACAGGCTAGGCTCCTGTTCAAACAACAAGTCTAAAAGGTATCAACTGCAGGAGCACAAAAAGTCACATTTGTAGTATTGTTCAATTTGTATTTACCCGAGCAACTGTTTCCAGCCCAATATTCGTAGCAAAATGTCCTTCTTCCATCCTTCGTTCACAATCATCTTTCCAGTGACGCCATTTCATCTCAAACTCTGACACAGAATTGCTGCTTTGTAGTTGCTATCATTGTGAAATGTAAATAAAAAAAGTGTTTAACACTGGAAAACTCAGCTGTTATTAGCTATACATGTTAACTCTTTACCACGCAATTTCTGACTTTTTATGACCCAGATGGAGAAAATGCTTGAAAAAATTGTGGGAAAAAGTAGCCAACATTTTCTCCTTTTTCCACAATGCATTCTAGTTTAAGATGGCCAACTGTCCCTGTTTGAGCCAAATTTACTTGCTTTCAGCAAATGCATTCATTTGGAAGGGTCTTACACTTTGAAATGTGTGATAAAGAGTTAAGGGTGGAATGTGTAGTGTTGAATTAATTTGCAACATAATCCCCAATCTGACAGTGTCTTTACACTTTTCATAGACAACAATCGTGCTATTCCTGCTTTTGTAAATGAGAAGAACTGTTTGGTTGAATGGTTAATGTTTACAAACAGTAATCTAGAGGTCTTGGGTTCAAATTTCAACCCAGAGTTGTTTTTCTTGAAGTGTCCTTGTGCAGGCACTTCACTCTCTTTCTCCATTTTCCATTACAACCTTTCTAGTAAAATCTAATTTTGCTGTCTGCAAATACTTTCAACAAGGAAATATCCTGAAAATTCTGAAGAACATCCTGCTGATAAATCTTTTGTTTTCATTTTGCCTTATTTGCATTGTTATTAGAAAATAGGGTTTAATGTTGGATAGGAGATCAAAATCTATTTCTAAATCATTCTTTTTTTCAATCCAAGGGTTAACTGGTTGTAATATGATAGTGATGTTTTCAATTTCCTTCCCATCTGTTACAAGTTTTTTTGAAAAATACATTTACTACATACACTGTATAGGGGCATCTTCCTGAGAACCTCGTCCATACTCCTGAAGGCATCGCTCTCCATATCAGAATTTTTAGATAACAAATATCTGACACTATCAATCTGACCTTGAAGTAACAACCTATAGATCTGGAAATACAATAATAACACATTTGTTGGCATGTTGTTAGAATTTTGCTTTAATCTGTATCGCATGAAGAAATTCTAGTGTTGTTTGCATTGAAGGCACTTGCAGACATCAAATTAAATGTGGCTAAGTTTCTGAGATTTGCCTATAACAGGATAGAAAACACTGTTGGGAAAGGTAAAAATGCTGGTAACCAGCATTTTCTCCTTTTACCAAAATGCTTTCAAATGCCTTCTCCACCACAGTCATTGAAAGTTGGCATTTTATGGAAAGGGTTAGTTTTCTACCAGATGACAATGTTTTGGACTGATCCAAATTCAAAGCACTCGAGACAAAGCAAGAAATTAAATCTAGCTCATAATGATATCTGAGTTTAAAAAGCCAAGAAAAGATTTTGGGATAGGAGATAAGCTGGTATCCAGCATGTTCTCCTTTAGTGACAATGTTTTTAAAAGCCTTCTTCTTCACGGTTGTTACACCACTGGACTGTCTGGTAAAGGGTTAATCAGTATTTCAACCATATCACGAAATCAATTAATTTCTCCATATCTTCCATTTGTTGCACCGGCGCTGGGTTGGGATATCAAGTGTCTTGACTAAGGACAACCGAAGGCAATCATCGGCAATATCACAGTAATATTGTACTAAAGATTAACATTTTAACAATCACTTACTTAACCCCTGAGATTTAAGCTTTCATTCAGCTTTGGTTTAAATAATGAATTTAACTAATGATACGATGAACATGATAAAGAACAATAGCTATATCTAAAGTCATTCTTATTAACCCATTACGAAACGACAATATTTTAGACTGGTCTAAATTGAAAGCATTTGCAGACGACAAAACAAAAGTGACTGAAAATTTGAAATTTGTTTTGTGAAGGATAGAAAACATTGTGGGAAAAGGAGAAAATGCTGGTTATCAGCATTTTCTCCTTTTCCCACAATGTTTTCTAAAGGCTTCTTTCTCAGGGACGTCAAAAGTAGGCATTGTGTGGTAATGGGTTAAGTGCTAAATTAAAACAGTTATCTTCAATCCCGACAGATATATGATAAATGGTAAAACAATGCAGACAAGGACAGGGCTATAACGAAACATTAATATTTTCTTTGAGAAGAGCCAAGGTAGAAATGCATGTATGCTTACACAATCCCAATATCCCCCATTCTGTTCTGGAATTTGTTCAGATTTTATCTTGTCCAACATTGCCTCTCCCTTTACAAAGTGCCAGCGTAACCACTCCAGTAGCTGAGGAATAACTATACCACCTGAATCAATGTAAAAGCAAAATTTATATACAATCAAACCTATATTAACCATTTACCAAAAAATCCGTGTTTTTTACGACCCTGAGACAGAAGCCTGTGGAAAACATTGTGGGAAAAGGAGAAAATGCTGGAAACCAGCATTTTCTCCTTTTCCCACAATGTTTTCTACCGTGCTGTAAACAAATTTCAATTTTGGAGCCATGTCAATTTTGTTGTCTGCAACTGCTTTTCCCACAATGTTTTCTACCGTGCTGTAAACAAATTTCAATTTTGGAGCCATGTCAATTTTGTTGTCTGCAACTGCTTTCAATTTGGACAAGTCTAAAGTTTTGTCGTTTGGTAGAGTTAAGCTTTAACAAACAAATCCCATGTTTTAATGACCTTGAAGAAGAAGGCTTTTGAAGACATTTTATCGAAGAGCAAATATCAGTTTTTGATTCACATTTACTTTGTCATCTTCAAATACTTACAATCTGGACAAGTCCACTATTTTAGAAAAAGGTTGACTCTTTACCACAAAATCCTGACTTTTAACAACCCTGAGAGAAACGCCTTTAGAAAACATTGTAGGAAAAGGAGAAAATGCTGGTAACCAGCATTTTCTCCTTTTCCAACAGTGTTTTCTACTCTTCACAAAACAATTTTCAAATTTCCAGTCACTTTTATTTTGTCGTCTGCAAATGCTTTCAATTTGGAAAAGCCTATAATATCGTTGTTTGGTAATGAGTTAAGCAAGCATCCAAGGTATATCAAAAACATGCTAGATTTAGACAGCTGCTACCACACAATCCAAAGTTTTAACTTCTCTCAGAAAATGACCTTTTTTTAGTTTGAAAACATTGCAGGAAAAGGGCAAATTGCTGGAAAATGACTTTTCAAAGACAAATCCAAATTATTGTGCCACATGAAATTTGTCCCTTAAAAATGCATTTAACAATTTACGAGACGACGAAATTTTAGCCTAGTCCAAATTGAAAAGCATTTGCAGAGGGCAACTCCAATATGGCTCAAATGGCGCAGATTTTCTTTGATAGGGTAGAGAACATTGTGGGGAAAAGGAGAAAATGTTGGTTAACAGCATTTTTCCTTTTCCCATAATGATTTCAAACTCGTCTTTGTAACTCCTAATTGTGTGGTATATTGTTAAAAGGATACCTAACATTTTATCCTTCATACAAAGAATTCTGTGCATCATGCTTCAGTCAACAAACACCTTGGACACGTTTTTGTTTTCTTTCCCAAGGCCGTTTAACCCTTTCCCAAACAACAAATTTTAGACTCTTCCAAACTCAAAGAGTTTGCAGACATCAATTTCAAATTTGATAAAAATTTCAGGAAGTTCTCCAAATGAGTAGAAAACACTGTGGGAAAAGGAGTAATTGCTTGTTATGAGCAATTTCTCCTTTTCCAACAGTGTTTTCAAAACATTTACAGTATACTGCAGACACGTAAAAACAACGGCTTGTTTGGGAAAGGGTTAAAGTCTATATTGTGTGATAAAAGATTAACGTGAAGCAGAACAAGTCTAAAATATTATCATCAGGTAAAGGGTAAATAGAGGTACATTTCAACATTTTGTCTTTGAAAATTCCAAAATTGCTCATCTGATACTGGTAGCTCCCTTAACCCTCTACTACATTATCCAGAGTTTCAATGACTTAAGGAGAATGTAGTCAGAAAACATTGTGGAAAACTCAGAATTTTCTCATTTTTTAACCTTTTAGACAACCATTTCAAAAAAACAAAAAAAAAAAAAAAAAAAAAGGAGAGTAATTTTACGCAATCCTCATTTTGTCATCTGCAAATACTTTCAATGTGGACCATTGTAAGACTTTGTCTTCTGGTAGAGAGTTATTGTAATTCCATGATCTTTCCTTGGTAAAATATTTTAAAACCTTTACCTGGAGCAACATCAATCCAGAGAATCTCGCACAAATTCCAGATCAATTCCGTCATATTGAGGTCCTTCATTTGTTGCTGATAAGTGTCAAGGAGAGCCTCGTCAGGCAGAGAGTCTGCAAAGTCACAAAGTTTCATATACAGTGTATTTTAAGATCATTTGTTGTGTGTGATTGAAGGTTTTCAAGAGTACAGTAAATTCTCACTGTAACAAACAATAATGGTATCTGGTAATCTCTTACTTGACAACAAAACTGTAGATTTGTCAAAAGAATGTACAGTTGCCACACAATTTTCCATCAAATACTGGGATAAGTCCGTTGAAACTAAATGGTACAAAATATTGTGGAGAGAGGGAAAAAAAGGCTAAAATTATAAAAATGCTTGTTACCAACATTTTCTGTGGCATGTATTTCCCAGATGTTTTCAAATGCTTCTTGCTTGCCATCAGAAACACCTGATTGTCTCATAAATTGTGTAGGAATAAAAAAAAAAGGGTGGGGGAGGGGGCTGAGAAATGCTATTCAAATTTGCCTACTTATCCCAAACATTCTTTAAAATTCAAGTGGTATCTAAATTAAAAAAAAGGAGTATATCACATACCTGTGAGAGAACATAGTTCCATACTGCGAGCTTTGAGAACACTTCTGTACTGCTTACTTGCTGTTACCAAACTGTATAATTGCAAATAAAAGATCCTTTACTTTCAACAGAATATAGATTCTAAATGATTTATAATGTTTTGAATGGAAATGAAAATATAAATTAAGTGAATACAATCTCAAAGCACTTGGAAAACTGCTACTTGTGAGTAAAATTTGAAAATAGGGAAATGAAAAAATTATCTACAGTAAGTGTGTACCAAATTATAAAATGATAAAAATTTTCCTACACTACCAGTACATTGAATACATGTTCTTACATTCTCTTGGCACCTGATCCTGTGATCTCAGCTAACTGTCCTTGTAATGTGACAAAGATACCTGGGAACAAAAAACGCAACAAAAACTAAATATATGAAACAAGCTCTGTCTAATAAAAGCTCTATATTTCATGCTTTCCAGTAGTATTTCAATATTTCATGGTTGGGATTAGTGAAATTTAACAATTTTATTTTCTAATTCCTTCACTGAAGTTACATAGGTAAAATGTGTGTGCCAGTCACGTGGAAATATAACATACTTTACCCTACATTTCTCTCACTTTACATAATATTGATATATGTTGCTATGGGAAGAGAAGAAGGTACACCACAGGGAATAAGCAAAAAGAACTGTGCTGGATTTCGATGTAACAATATTTTCTATGCTATCAAGAGGTCTCAAATACACATAAGAAATGGCTTCATGCTTGCTGTTATTTAGGGTCAATTATAGATACCATAGAAATGCCTTATGGGGTTAAAGGGTTAATATATTACATATTATACATGTATTTCTAACCCTTATCTCCTGCCCTTCTTTCCAAAGAATCCAGTTACAATAAATTAGCTATGCTCTATGAAAAGGGGGCTTAATGCATCTGCAAAAAGTATTAGTCCAGTTCAGCCTGCAGTCTGTACAGGTTGACCTGGGACAAAACTTTTTGCTATTTGTTGATTTTTTATATGTTTGAAGACCAGTCTACCCCATGATTATGTCAGTGGTTAAAACTAAAGCTGTCACTGAATGTGACTTTATACCCCCACCAGCACTTTGATGGTATTCTGTATACAGACGGACAGACAGACGGACGGACAGACAGGCTGATTCCAGTATACCCCCGAAAACATTCGTTTTGCGGGGAAATAAAAAGTGGCTGTTATGGGTCCATACTTATGTAATGGCTTGCTAAGTATTACGGATTATGGAGATGCATTAAGCTCATTTTTGCCTGGGCGTGGTTAAAATGTTTTACCATGTGACTCATTAGCCAGTTTTCGACCAGCTGCAGTGTGCATGTCTGTTTCCCACTTCACCTCAGTGATACATACATTGGTGCCTTGAGCGGGGTAATCCATTTCTGAAAGGATAAATTTCTTTATCATTTCGCCAAGCATATTTCATTTCTGGAGTTTGTCACATCAACAGACATATTAATCATACTGACTGATTGATTGAATTGGATTTCAATGCCATTTCAAAAGCTAAAGTCATATCACGGAGGTCAATGCACCTATACATGTGTTTTCTGGCTATCTTACACCAGTAATGACACAACTTTCTGTCCAAGTCAATGACTACTTTCTCACATGCATCAGTGGTGAGTGGAAAAAAATTGCCACCAGAAAGTAAGTTTGCATTGACCAGGACCCGCATTCACCAACCATTCTTGAGAATATTCTTTGTCTTATTCTCCAAGGTTTTCTACATTTGTAAGTAACACAACTTCTGAGCCAATCAGAAGTTATGTTACTTACAAATGTAGAAAATTCTAGAGAATAAGACACAGAACGTTCTTAAGAATGGTTAGTGAATACGGGCCCAGGAATTGAACTCATAACCACCAGGTCACAAGTCTGATAACCTAACCATTGAGCTACCTGGGCAGGAAGGAGCAGATTAACCCTTTACAAAACAATCCCTGGTTTTTACGACCCCTGAGATAGAACCCTTTTGAAAATATTGTGGAAAAAGGAGAAAATGGTGGTAACCAGCATTTTCTCCTGTTCCCACAATATTTTCTACCCTGCTGAAAACAAATTTCAATTTCTGAGTTAGATTTATTTTGTTATCGGCAAGTGCTTTCAATTTGGACCAGTCTTAAATTTTGTCATTTGGTAAAAGGTTAACTTGTTACACCTTAAAGATAATGATATATCTGAGCAAAAAAAAGGGTTACTAATCTAGCAACTGTGGTACAGTCTGAAGCATTGTTACAAGTGCAGGAAAAAGAATATGTGCCATTCTTCCACTTGCCAATTCTTAGCCCTTCACCAAACAATCATGTGTTCTAACTACACTGGGGATATGTCTTCGAAAACATTACGAGAATCAGATACACTTTGATTTCAAAACAGCCAAGTCTAATACTTTGTCTTCGACTCTTGTAAAGTGTTAAAGTGTGGTATGCTGCCAGAGAGACAAGACAAAGTTCCCTTTGTGTGCATTTTGATGAGACAGTTTTCTTTTAACCCTTTACTCCATAGATACTCATTTCTACGCATTGCTTGTAGGAGCCTTTAGAAAACATTGTGGCAAAAGGTGAAATTGCTCGTGACGAGCAATTTCACCTTTTGACACAATGTTTTCCATTCTATCAAAAGGTGTCATGTGTACACATAAGAGACAGCTTCATCCTTGCTGTTATTTAGGGTCAATTAGAGATGCCATAGAAATGCCTTATAGGGTAAAGGGTTAACTCATTATTACCAGACAGCAACAATTTCAGACTTGTACAAACTGAAAGCATTTGCAGATGACACAATACTGTGACTGAAAAACTGAAATTTCTTTTGGAAAGGGTTAACAGCATATTCTCCTTTTCCAAAGTTTTTTCAAAGGGTCTCTTTTTCAGGGTCATTAAAAGTAAAGACCATGTGGTAAAGGGTTAATAAAGCAGTATAATGTCCTAGAACCCATGCCTTGACAAAAATCTGTCATATTGACCCTGGAACTAGCTTGAATAAAATTTTGCATCTAAAACAGTTGGGTAGATGTATTAAATGCTTAGGCCTAACAAAAAATATTGGTGTTTTGGGTTTTGTTCAAAGATTCCGTAGGTAGGGAAGATAGAGATTATTTCTTTAACCAACACTTTTTACATAGACCATGTATAGAAATCACCCCTGGTAGATTTTCTTTTTCTCAATTGTAGCATAAAAATTCTAGGGTCAGCAGCATTTTCTAGGTAGGGTCTGGTAACCAATAACACAAGATATTTTTTGATAGGCCTTATATAAGCACATAGAACTGCTACTCCCGTTTTCTTAAGATGCCTCTTTAGCAGATGCTTTTAAGCCTTCTGCTAATTAAGTAAGACAAAACTTTCCAGCCAGTAGCATAGGAGTCTGTAGTTTGACTCCTGTCATCCATAGACTAAAACAAGGGATTTAACTGTATGCAGCCCGTTAATCGCCCCCATTACAAAAAAACAACATATCTTTTCTACACTAACAGGTACTCTCCTTTTTCCTTTGTCAATTCTGAGGCATTTCGTTGTTATTAAAGACAAAAATTATAGGTCAGTAGTATTTGGAAATATGTTTAAAGGGTGTGTGCTACTAATGCTGTGTTTCAATGGATCTAAAGTGCATTCTATATCTTGAAAATGGATGTACGAACCCTTGTCAATGGCGCAGATTTTTTAGCGAGTTTACAAGTTCGAGCGAATGTAGCAGCAAGACTGCATTAGCCATTGACAAATAGTTCTGCTTTTCTGGTAGAAAAATGTTTTAGCTCTTAGTTGTCAAAAAAATTAGGAGAATAACTGATGCGGTAGAAAAGATATGTTGTTTTTTTGTAACCAGGTCCAAGTAACAGACTGCATATAGTTAAATACCTTGTTTATGATACACGTATATATAGTCTGTAGGTGCCAGGAATCAAACTATGGATCCCTATGGCCAGAAGTAAAAACCTAAATTTTATTATTTCAAAGGTATTTTTTGGGGGAAATATATCTCCTTATTGCACAGTGTTGGTCCAAGATCAGAATGCAAATTCTGTGCAATATGATCTTGATCTACCCCTGGTGCAAGTGCTTAGTGAGTCAAATTTAGAAGCCTATGGGTCAACTCACTATCCTACCAGAAGTGACAAAAAGTTGTGAGTCACTCATTGAGTGAGCAGAAAAATTTACAATTGACATTACCTCCCAAAACACCTTTCTTTCCTGGGTAAACAAAAGTATGGTTTCCAAGTCCCCATGTTGCCTGTAGGCCCATAGTTGTACTTGTATATGGAATAGTCTGTAAAGTAAGACAGAAACCATTGTGTTATAGTAAAAATTTATCTGAAAGTGACAATAGCTTGAGTTTCTTTTCATCTTTCACTGACTTTTATGTGTACAAAGTGAATGATCTTACTACTGTATTTACCCAAGACAGAGACGCCCTATTATATATAGTAATAAAGTAAATTATTTCTATCTATATATGATAAAATTAATTATCATTAAATTATATTTTTTTAAGAATATTTAACATTTTCCCATAGTAGAAGATGCAAATTCCATAATTTATATACGGTAGTACCTAAATAGTGCATAGCATGAATCAATGTCACCCCAGGATGATTTTTAAAAAATTATCCATAATTTTGGTGACGCTGACTCATGCTTTACATTAATATGATTATGTCTACATAAATTGTAGAATTTGCATGTATACTTCAAAAAGTATAATTCAATGATAATTTATCATATAGAACAAAATAAATGGGTTTATAATAGAATATAAGGCATCCCAGAATGTCCAGGGGTGTACATGTAATTAGCAAGACCCAAAAGTGAAGGCTTGAAAGTATATCATCAAGTATCCTTATTCCGTAAGTGTCCTTGAACTGGTGATTTTTGTGTACATCTTGTACAACACATATTTTGATGACATCACATGGTATTTCTGCTTGAAACCCTTACCAATATTCGAATGTCTCATTCCTCTTGAATTTCAGACAAATACACCAGAAAATAAACTAATTATCACATGTTAAAGAAATCTACATATTTTTTCTTGATGTTGTATTCCTTCTCAAAAAATGCAAAGATTATCGACTTTCTGCTGTATATACTACTGAGCTACCAGAATTAGGTCACGCCATGTTTGCAATCGAAGGCCGACGGTATGTGCTCTTTTTATGCACACTGAACATGAAAATAGTTACCCAAGTTATTCTTTAGATCTGAAAGTGATCAAAAATGATTGTTTAAAGAAGGCAAGTAATTTCTAACTCATATTCTGGTCCCAATTCTTAATTTCATCAAGTTGTTTCCTTATCATCACGGAATGCGGACACTCAATGCTATAACAGAACATTTGCTATGTATACACACTTTGTCTTATCTTCATAATTATTTGCATACTTAACCATGAAAAGGTATGAACTAAAAAAAAAAAGTAAAAAGATCCGCAATGGTTAGTTTTTGGGCTAAAAAAATTAGCAAAACGCCGTTAACCTGTTACCACACAGCAAAATTTTAAGACCTATCCAAATTAAAAGCATTTGCAGACGACAATTTCAGAGTGGTTAAAATGGTGCAATATGGCTTTGATAGGGTACAAAAATTTGCTGCGGAATAGGAGAAAATGCTGGTTACCAGCATTTTCTCCTTTTCCCACAATGTTTTCAAACGGCTTTTTCCCCAAAGGGCGTTTAGAGGTGTCATTGAGTGGTAATAGGTTAAACCAGCAATTGCTGCGAGTCGCGAAAACTCATGATATAACATTATTTTAGTTGAAATAATTATCTGCAACCAATAAAACAAACAAACAAAAATCTCTTGCATTTTGAAATAATGGAGTAGCACAATCTACAAATCGAAATACATAAAACAAAAAGCTGATTACAAAATAATGCGGTTCTTGTTCCCGCTCTGCCATTTTGTGAAAATGAAACCGTCCGCGTTTTAACACTTTTCGTCCAACATAATTTTCGATACTAAAGCTCGGACTTCGATTTGCGATAGATCACTCTTAGAAAGGGGATTGATGGTGATAGATATTAAGAGAAATTCTTTCATTTATCTATGCATAAAAAATACTTGTGATCTTATTTATAAATGCTACAAGTTAAACCTAGATCTATTTCGCGAAACAAAAAAAAAATCAACAAAAAAATAAACCAAATTAATTGCGCTCAGAGAATAAGTGTCTTTTTTACGGTCGGTTGATTTCATAATGAAAGGGGAAAACCCAAACGTTATTTTGTTTTCTGCTTAAAAAGGCCAGGTATAGGTATTATTCATGTAATGATGCACTGTGGTCACTGTTATAGTTCCTGTTCTGGTACGCATCTGCTTATTGTCTTAAAATATTGGATACGTGTGTACACATGTACTTTCAAAAAAAATTGTGATCAATGTTTAGCAGTCTGAATTGACAACATACTGTATTTTGGGTACAGCCAACTCCTACCCGACTTTGTTTAGATCTATATAAGCACGATCTTAATTCTTTAAATACCACTCGACAACATTTTAGACTGGTCCAAGTTCAAAGCAGACGACAAAATTAACATTACTCAAAAGTTGAAATTTGTTTCCAGCGGGGTAGAAAACCCTGTGGGAAAGTTGGATTATGTTGGTTACCAGCATTTTCTCCTTTTCCTACAATGAATTCGAAAGGCTTCTATCTCAGGGTAGTAAACACCATGGATTGTTCGGAAAAGGGCTAACTTGGACCGTGACTCAGGAGCTATATATAGACCTGTGTCTACATTCGAGCTAACTTAACAGGGTCCCTCTGCCTTTTTATCAGTCTTACCGTCTGTCTGTCACCCTGTACGTCTTTGTTCTTATAATTCCTGTTCAATCAGGGATTCTATATAATTAGGATCCCTAGTCCAGTAAATGTAAATTTAATTTCGCATTATTGTGTCGTTTTCTTCAGAAACATGAAAACTTCATTTCGGAGATAATTTGTATTCTTTTTAATAAAGCTTGCTTGTGTGTTTATATGGTAAAGGGTTCATACAAATCTATAAAGGTAATTAATCTTTGTACTAAAGTCATATGTTTACTTAATCTTGGCAGACTAAAAGTTTGTTAACCATATTCTATTAAAAATACAAAACATGAGGAATTTGGGAAAAAAAGAATCTGAAAATAGAAATGCATGTTTAATTTTTCTGTTGACTGTTAGTAATTCAAAATTATTTCATCACCTACTATATTTCTGGATTAATATATGGTCTCAAAAGTCAAAATACTTATTTTATGTTACAAGAAAATATTTACAAGTAATACAATCCATAAACATAGTCAAGTAATATGTAAATTTTCTTTTTGGAAAATAGGGGTCTAAGTGTCTCAATAAAATAGGGATCTATGTGTCTCAGGGGTTTAATTGTCATCCAAATTTTAAGGGGTCTAAATGGTCAGGGGTCTAAGTGTCTGACATCCTTTGAAAATTGTCATTTCAACAAATAAATGACATCCAAATACTGAGATATGTCTTAGAATGGATAGAAAAGATTGTGAGAAAAGCAGAAAATGCTAATTACCAGCATTTTTCTCCTTTTTCCTCATTCTTTAAAAGCCTTCATCCACTGGGTTAATATAACGGGGAATTATGTGGTAAATGTTAAATACCTGCTGGTACAGTTGATTGTTTTGATTGTATGGTGTTTAGAGCCACTTTCAATATTATTTCAGTTACGTCGCAATGGCTAGTTCACCTATCCATGCTTTCCTGGAGTCTCTTTTACCAGTACTCTACACAGATTTCTTTCCAAACCACTGGCTGCTTTCCCACATAACCATTGTCAGGACAATAGCCAGTGTTGGGAGCATAATGAGGCTAAACTAAAATGGCAGTACAATAAATCACCTGACCATTTTAGTTCAACTGAATAATGATTCCTGTGGCAATGACTATCAGCAATCCCCTAAAAGAAATTGGTCGAGCCAAGGATCAAACCCACGACCTTTTGTTCTCAAGTCCTGCTTGCTACCAAATCAGCTACCAGGGCTTGGCTTCCCTTAGGTAGAAAGCTTTTGAAAAAATTATGGGAAAAGAGGAAAATGTAGATGACCTACATGTTGTACATATAACCATCCCTTGATCTATATTTGTCAGTTGCAGATACTAGCTGTCAACATATTTCATTAGTTAGAATATTAGCTTCAGGTTCAAGAAAAGTGAAAATGTAAACACCGATTTACTTTTTTAAACAGGAATAAAAATTTACTGTGTTTTAACCCTTTACCAAACAATCCCTGGTTTTTATGTGCCTGAGTTAGAAGCCTTTTGAAAACATTGTGGGAAAAGGAGAAAATGCTGGTAACCAGCATTTTCTTCTTTTCCCACAATGTTTTCTACCCATCACAAAACAAATTTCAATTTTTCAATTACTTTTATTTTGTCGTCTGCAAATGCTTTCAATTTGGACCAGACAAAAAATATTGTCGTTTTGTAAAGGGTTATTAATAATGACTTTTAAGCAATCACACACAGAGAACTTAACATTTTTGTTAAATACATGTATATATATGCACAGAACTGCATTGTGAAATAAAATGAGGTTTATTTTATGAATTTCTGTCTTTTTATATTGGCATTTCTTTTAACATTACCACATAATCCTGAGTTTTAATAATCCTGAATGGAGAAAGCTTTGAAAACACTGTAGACTTTCTAAAGCATTGTAGAAAAAGAAGAAAATGTTTTACCACTCAGTAACGACTCTCAGCACCCTTGAGGAAGAAGCCTTCTGAGAGCACTGTGGGAAAAAGGATAAAATACTGGTAACCCGCATTTTCACTTTTTTGAAGTTTTTTCCCACAGTGTGTTCTATCTTATCAGGATCAGATTTCATTATTTGTGTCACATGTATATAAATTGTTGTCTGCAAATACTTTCAAATTGGACCAGGTTGTTTGATAAAGAGTTAAAACATTGAAGGTTTTTGAAAACATTGTAGGAAAAGAAGAAAATGCAAGTGACCAGAAGAGAAGCCTTCTGAGAAAGAGACGACTTTTAACAATGCTGTGGGAAAAGATGAAAATGCCTGTAGCTAAGCCAGTAACAACATTGAGGGAGCATGTTGCTGGTACAAAATTCCAGCTTGCCTATTTCTTCTCAGAGAATTTATGATTATAGTCATTGCAACAGGATTCATTCCTATCTTGCTTCTGAATAACCTGTGTATGATGGCCTAGATGATTATGTGGGAAAGCAGCCAATGACTTAGGAACACCATAGTGAGAGGTGCTGGAAGAAAAAAGCTGGGAGAGCATGTATAGGTGAAGTGGTTGCAGCTGTGATATCACTGACAGTATTTTATTGTATTAACCCTTTACCCCATAAGGCATTTCTATGGTATCTCTAATTGACCCTAAATAACAGCAATGATGAAGCCCTTTCTTATGTGTATATGACACCTTTTGATAGTGTAGAAAACATTGTGGCAAAAGGTGAAATTGCTCGTCACAAGCAATTTCACCTTTTGCCACAATGTTTTCCAAAGTCTATGGAGTAAAGGGTTAACTCTTAGGCTGTTAACCCTTTACTCCATAGATACTCATTTCTATACATTACTCGTGACGAGCAATTTCACTTTTTGCCACTCAAAGGTGTCATATACAAATGAGAAACAGCTTCATCCTTGCTGTTATTTAGGGTTAATTAGAGATACCATAGAAATGCCTTATGGGGTAAAGGGTTGAGTGCAACTCAAGGACCTTTTACTGACAGTGTTGATCAAGATCAGATTGCGCAGAACATATAGCCTGATCTTTGATCTACACTGTCCAATAAGGGGATGTCTAATCCTGAAAAAAAATACCTTTGAAATAGCCAAATTTTGGGTTTTACTATATTTGAAGGTTTTATCTCAGTTACATGGTAGGATAAGGGTTAAATTCTTAACCAACAAATCTACCAAACTACAAATTTAAAGTTTTGTACTCTTTGGTTTTAAATAGCATCTGCAGATGGGATGTACTGTTTGATCAAAAGTTTCTCAAAAGAAGGACTTTGCGAAGGATATGAAATCGTTGTGACAGAAGGAAAATTGCTTGTAACCAGCAGTTTTCCTCAAAATTCCAACATGTTTTCCAAAAGCCTAAGTTGTGTCCCTAAATATCCAGACTGTCACGTGAAGGGTTAAATTGCATGAGAATTATTCGATAAAAAATGTATAAGAAATATAATCATATACAAGCATGCTATTGATTTAAAGCTACGGCGTAATCTACATAATTATGTGTAAATATGATTTTCCTTGATTCACATATGACGAAAAAAATGGATAAATAGTCATTTTTCTCAATTACATACAGTTTATTTACAATATCGAATTATATCCTTTACCAATCGACCCAATAAATGAAGCCTATAAACCCGTAATGCAAAACTATCGCAGTTGGGATTTAAAAAAAAAAAATGTGGTATAGGGGAGAAAACTCATACTGCCTAAGAGTAAGCGAAAAACCAAGAGTAATCTCCCTTATAATGATCTGCTCGCGGGCCCCCCCCCCCTTTCATCATTTCTCCTAGACGCTTGACAGATCAAAGTATTAAACACAACACTGGGGGAAATGTGACATGCATGTATCGGTTTTAATCTGTTTTTACTGAAGAATTTAATTAATTTTAAAAAGAGATTCATTGACTTTGATTTCGACACAATAACGCTAGAATCTAATTCGAATGGAATCACCGAGAAAGTTTTGAATCCTGGAAAATCGCCATTTGCAAAATTATGAGATTTGCGGACGGCATTCAGTATCATACTCCATAGAATGTGCGATGTGATTCTCTGTTTACATAGTCCGCTTGTTTTGTTGAACCTATGTAGTGTTAATATCTCTAGAAGATACATTTAATGGACTGTAGAGTCTATATATTTAAACCGTCGAAAGAGGTCCACATGTAGGCGCGAAAAAACTTCAAAGCGCCATATACAATAATAGTTGTCTTTGCAAACAGTGTAGAATAAGATCAGACTGCACAGAACGTTCAGTCTGGTCTTGATCTACACTGTCCGGTTTGCTTAGACATTCTTCACAAAAGCAACCTTGATAATGTAATTGTTTGGGAGAAATTAAGATTCTAGACGGAACATTTCTGTTGGGTTTATTTGACGCCCTAGATAGTTGTCAGTTTAGGGGACAGCTTTAAATAGGGCTCAATTTTGAATCTACCGCACATATTTCTACAAACCAGAAGCTTTGTTTTGAACTAGATTATAAGATAACGTTTCAACATTAAGCGGTGTCTGTCGACATTGTCCGTAAATGAAAACATTTACGCGTTTATTTATCATTGTGATATCATATATACTAATTTGATTTATTAATATCTGTTACCTCAGAGATATGTTACCAAATGATGCATTGTTATTCTAGTGAAATCTTACCTTAATTCCAAATTCAAATATTGGCGTTATAAATTGTCATGAAATAAATGGGAAACTAACTACCGCCTGCTTTGACAAATAATATGTCTTACTGAATTATTTTTTTGTCGGGTGGCATGTCGTTTTTAAAATAATTAAAATTAACAATTTTACCATACGAACTGATTCAAAGTCGTTACAGCTACAAGAAAAATTATAGCTTATCAAACCGATCGTCTCTACAGACGTTACCGTGTTTATTCGTCCTCGGTTTTATGCTTGCTTTTTGCTGGCATTTTTTGTAAGGTGCACAGGCATATAAGGATCACAGGCATGAGGAGGAGGTTCCATGTCCTGCCTAGTGCTTCTACCATTCAGGTACTGTAGCCACAGTCATTTAGCACTACCGGAAAAAGCCAAAGCGAGGCTTTGGGTGGAGCCTGTCTCTTGTTGACCTATCTTCAAAGGTAACAACGTGAAGCAGTCAGAAATAGGCCCTTTCTTCTTAATAAGGGAAGCAACTCTGACATTACTAATAACAATATTTTGTACGAGTTGCCTCCCATTGACCAGTGGTACTTCATCATTCTATCGCAATGGCCTTAAATTGTGAAAGAAAATCAGTTCAAGCGCAGGTAACATGGAATAAATAAGTGAAGGAAGGGAGCAAGAAAGTAAATAAAACAATGGACAAAAAAATACATGATAATGTTTTAACAAATATCAATTGAAATGACATGAAGGAACCGGAAATAAACAAACACAAGGAGACGAGATAGTTTGCCTTGATTTCTTGTGATTTGACGGGTGCTTCTTGTTGTTAGTCGTACATTTCATAATCTAACACAAAAAATCACGTTTATCTTCACATATAAACCGTAAAACAATCCACAAAATACTGGAATCGTTGATGAGTTTTATTTTCACAGTGTCCGGGTTGTGCATATATTCGGATAAAAGTTTGGCTTTGTAGAAGAAGCGAAAAAGTTCTGTTCTTAAAACAGTTCATTTAAGTTTTGAAAAATAAGTAACACAAAAAATGGAGGAAAAGTTTGGTAAACATTTAACTATTTAGAAGTTGACAAACTTTAGGCCTGCATCAAATTGGAAGCAATTTAGCAGACGACAAATCTAAACGTTTGTCAAAAGATGACTTCTGTCCTTGATAGGATAGGAAAAATGAAATGATAGGAAAAACCAGAAAATGCTGCATAATAGTATTTCATCCTATTTCTATAGTGGTTTCAAAAGAACATAGAGTTCTCAAGGATATATTTTGAAGCTGGGGATTGTGTACCTTCAGTCCGACTCTGAAGGCTTGCTCTAATGCTATTGTTGTTGTTTAGTCTCTGCTGTGGAGACCAAATAACAACAATAGCATTGGAGCAAGCATGCAACCACTAGGCTTTGTATATACCTGTGGACTGAAGGATTTCCCAGGTGTCATTTTGTAATTGGGTCTCGGAGAGGAGAAACATTTAAAAAATGGCATCGAAGTTCCCCTTTGGATCGAATGTAGGCTTTGTACATAGATCCTTTTCTCATTAACCAACAAATCTAAAGTCAGTTCTATAACATGATATCAAACCATACTCTACCCCATATTTAAATACAGGCCCGTAGGAACAGGGGGGGCTAGGGGGGGCTGAGCCCCCCCAATAATTTTGAAAATCATAGTAACTAAAATACGAGTTCTTAGCACAATGAAACAACCGCGCAAAAAATCTCAGTATTTCGAAGTTAGCCCCCCCCCCAATCTTGAAATCCTTCCTACGTCGCTGAAATATATTCCCAGATGCGCGATAAATAAAAGAAAATATAGACTAATCATAATGTACTATGTGAAGGCTAGCTACCGGCTCGCATATATAAAATTAGTGACAAAATTCTCAATCGCCAGAAGACTATCCTTTGTGAAGGAGTGCCACAGTGCTAGTGTGGGAAATTACCTGAAACAACAACAACATAGACTGAAGGAAACATTTTGTATGTTTTGTTTTGGCCACAGGGTTCTGAAGCATTGTCAGCCCATGGATACATGTAGATGATTTTTTTCTGTGTAAAATACAATGTGGTTGGAATGATGAAATTTGCCATAAAAAGGGTAGAAAAACCTTTTTGGAAAAGGAGAAAATGCCATTTATAATGGTGGTTTGAAAACAATTAATGTCTTCAAAAACGATGGCTTGTTGCATACAAGATACTTAACCCATTACCACACAATCCCTACTTTTGACGACCCTGAGGAAGAAGCCTTTAGAAAACATTGTGGGAAAAGGAGAAAATGCTGATAATCATTACCACCATTTTCTCCCTTTCCCACAATGTTTTCTACCCCTCACAAAACAAATTTCAAATTTTAAGTCACTTTTATCTTGTCGTCTTCAAATGCTTTCGATTTGGATAAGCCTAATATATTGTCGTATAGTAATAAGTTAAATAGAAACATTGAAATTCTTTTATGGCTCAAAATGAAGTAAGATAATGAAAAGTAACCTGGCAAGCAATTACCTTTTTATCATCACCATTGTTTTGTTTTGTTGAAAAGCAGTATATCTATTGGGTTATTGGGTGATGCTCAGTGCTCGTAAATAATGGTTTCATAAATGTTCAAGAAAATATGGCGGCAAGGGCCTGCCAATAAGCGTGTGAATATTTTTTACAAATCACAAATTAAAATCTATTTGTTCTATCTAAGTATGTACAAAGAAATAGGTCAAATGCCAGTGCATTCAGCTACCTTACAAAAAAACCCCTCTACCTCATGGGTGTTTTTTTTACTGATACAGTGTGTGAAAGGTTTGAAAATTTCTTTTTTCATTTCAGATTTTCAGTACAGAATTGCTTGGGGAGTTAATGGTTGTCCAGTAATTTTTGCAGCACTTAAACTTCATGAACGTTATATAAGAAACATGTGGAACACTGAAGAAACAGAATTCAGACGTCTACCATATTATAGAACCATTGTGAAGTCATTTATAAAGAAACAGAACCAGCTAGTTGTATATCCTTCTCATAAGAAGATAACTACCATGTGTTGAAACTCAGTATTTTGATTCTGTAACAAAAGAACAAAATGCCTAACCCTTTACCAAACAATCCCTGGTTTGTACGACCCTGAGATAGAAGCCTTTTGAACACATTATGGGAAAAGGAGAAAAGGTGGTTACCAGCATTTTCTCCTTTTCCCACTATGTTTTCTACCCTGCTGGAAACATATTTCAGTTTTTCAATTAGGTTTTTATTTTGTCGTCTGCAAGTGCTTTCAATTTGGACCAGTCTAAAATTTTGTCATTTGGAATAGGGTTAACTCATGATAACTGAGACTACAAAATTGTCCAGGTTAACCCTTTAACACAAAATGCTGACTTTTGATCCTCCTGGAAAAGAAGCCTTTGGAAGATGTGGGAAAAGGAGAAAATGCTGGTAATCACATATTTTCTCCTTTTCCCACAAAGTTTTCTACCCTGTCAAAGAAAATTTGCACAATTGTAAATTGTCGTCTGCAAATGCTCTCAATTTGGACAAAGGCTAAAATTTTTTTGTCTGGTAAAGGGTTAAAGGTGGATATTTAGAATTTTTATTACCAAATTAAAAACTATATATGTCACATGAAATTTATTTGAAAAAATAATACAAATCATCAATAAAAAAACTCATAAAAGTCATAAAATTACCCTCAAAAATTTTTTTGATGGTGTTCCCCTAAAAGGCTACGTAGCCTCGTAAGGTATTTTTAGATTTCGCGCCAAAAATCATGAAAGCATAGTGAGAATGTCAAGTGACTGGCACGTGACTAATAACACTTAAATTCCATTACATAAGGGAACGTGTAATGATTATTTTTCCATAATGTCTTCTTTGGACGCTATTCTTGAAACTTCATCTGTGTATTCCTGTATGTAAATGAGAGAATTGATCATCTAAAAATAGAACGTGTCTCCCGTTGGTGTCAACCTGGACCGTAGTAAATCTCTAATTTCTCGGGTTGTCGGATGTGTTTTCGACTACTGGGGTTTTATGAACGCCAATTAAAAGGCTTTGGGAGTATAAGGATGATTTTTTTGGCATTTTTGTAAAATTTTCATTGCAAAATCTGAAGGGCCACCTTTAAAAGGTTTTGCATTCTGTAAATTACATATAGCTAAAGTTATGAGATTCATGATTTAAAAAAGCAGAAAACACTGATGGAAAAGGAGGAAATGCTGGTATCTAAGGTTTTTCTCGTTTTCATCGTTCAATATTTTCAAATCTCAAAACCTGAAGCTAAATTCAAACTGTCCTCTTCAACTGCTTTAACCCTTTACCAAGCCATCCGGACTTCTAACAATTCTGATAAAGAATGCTTCTGAAAATGCTGTTGGAAAAAAAGAAAATGCTGGTAACCAGCAGCATGTTCTCTTTTTCCCACAGTGTTTCCTACCCTGCTGAAAACAAATTTCAGTTTTTGAGTTTTGTTTATTTTGTTATATGCAAATACTTTCAGTTTGGACAAGTCTAGAATTTTGTTGTTTGGTGAAGAATTAAATTATGGATGACTGACATGGATTAATTCTTTACCACACAATCCCGACTTTTGACGACCCGGAGAAAGAAAACCTTTAAAAACCTTGTGGGAAAAGGAGAAAATGCCGGTAACCAGCATTTTCTCCTTTTCCCACAATGTTTTCTACCCTTTCCAAATGAAATTTCAGTTTTTGAGTCATGCTTATTATGTCGTCTGCAAATGCTTTCATGTTGGACTTGTCCAAAATTTTGTCATCTGGTAAAGAGTTAAGATATATTGCAAATTAACAATTTGTGGCTAAAGGAATATTTGAGGAGGGAAAAGGCAAATAATGACTGAAAGGAAAACAGGAAAAGTATTAGAGTAGGTATTCACTGAGGTTAATACCGGTAGTCTCTTTTAGCTTTTTGCAGAAGACGAATCACATGGTGCACAGAGTAGAAAAGCTTTCTTTGAAAGGATAGAAAACATTGTGGGAAAATGAGAGAATGCTGCCTTTTAGACCAGTACATATTGAAATCATTTGCAGACAACAAATAAAATGTCAGCCAGGTGTTAAGATATGTCTTGGAATGGATAGAAAAGATTGTGAGAAAAGCAGAAAATGCTAGGTAATTACCAGCGTTTCTCTCCCTTTTCCTCATTATTTTCTAAAGCCGTCATCCTCTGGGTTGATAAAACAGGATTATGTGATAAAAGTTTAATATGATTGTTTTGATTGAATGGTGCCTAGAGCCACTTTCAGTATTATTTCAGTTATGTCACTGTGGCCAGTTCACCTATTCATGCTTTCCTAGAGTCTCTTTTATCAGTATTCCAACAGTTTTCTTTTCCAAACCACTGACTGCTTTCCCACATAACCATTGCCAGGACAATAGCCAGTGTTGGGAGAATGATGATTCCTGTGGCAATGACTATCAGCAATCCTCTAAAAGAAATTGGTCAAGCCAGGGATCGAGCCCACGACCTTTTGTTCCCAAGTCCTGCGTGCTACCGAATGAGCTACCAGAGCTTGGCTTCCCTTAGGTATAAAGCTTTTGAAAAGATTATGGGAAAATAGGAAAATGTAGATGACCTACATCTTGTTTTTCCCCAAGTTTTTTTTTTAACAACTCAAAACAGTAACCATCCCTTGACCTATATTTGTCAGTTGCAAATGCTTTCAGTATTGTTTGTTAAAGTATTAGCTTCAGGTACAGGAAATAGTGAGAATGTAAACACTGATTCAAATTTTTTAAACTTTACCAAACTACATAATTTTAGACTTGTCCAAAATGAAAGCTTTTACAGACAAAAAATAAATGTAACTCAAAAATTGAAATTTGTTTTCAGCAGGGTAGCAAACATTGTGGGAAAAGGAGAAAATACTGGTTATCAGCATTTTCTCCTTTTCTTATAACGTTTTAAAACTGCTTCTTTCACAGGGTTGTTAAAAGTTGGGATTTTGTGGTAAGGGTTTAAACAGGAATATGAATTAACTGACTTCACTTTGTTCTAATGATAATTCTTAACCATTTACTGTACAATCCCTGGTTTTTATGACCCTGAGAGAGAAGCCTTTTGAAAACATTGTGGGAAAAGGAGAAAATGCTGATAACCAGCATTTTCTCCTTTTCCCACAATCTTTTCTACCCTGCTGGAAACAAATTTCAAATTTCCAGTTACAGTTATATTGTCGTCTGCAAGTGCTTTCACCTTGGACCAGTCTAAAATTCTGTTGTTGGTAAAGAGTAATTACACCCAGAGAACTGAATATTTTTGTAAAATACATATATATATACATGTATATGCACAGAACTGCAATTGTTAAATAAATAAGGTTCATTTTATGAATTTCTATCTTTTTATCTTGTCATTCCTTTTACCCCATTCCACACAATCCTGAGTTTTAACAACCCCAAGTAGAGAAGGCTTTTGAAAACACTGTAGGCTTTCTTAAACATTGTAGGAAAAGAAAAAAATGTTGGTAACCAGACAGGATGCCTTTGAAGAAAAAGAAGGCTTTTTAACCCTTTACCACTCAATAATGACTTTTAACACCCCTTGAGGAAGAAGGCTTTTGAAAGCACTGTGAGAAAAGGAGAAAATGCTGGTAACCAGCGTTTCTCTTTTTCCCACAGTGTTTTCTACCCTACCAGGATCAAATTTCATTATTTGAGTCGCATTTAAATTGTTGTCTGCAAATACTTTCAAGTTGGGCAAGGTCAAAACTTTGCCGTCTGGTAAAGAGTTGAAAAATTGGAGGTTTTTGAAAACATTGTGGGGAAAAGAAGAAAATGCTGGTGACCAGAAGAGAAATTTTCAGATAAAGAGATGGCTTTTGAAAACATTGTTGGAAAAGAAAAAAAACGCTTGTGACCAGAAAAGGAGAATTCTTCAGAGAAATCGACAGTTTTGAAAACATTGTGGGAAAAGATGAAAATGCTCTGGAGCTCTGCTGGTAACAACATTTGAGCAAGCATGTTGCTGGTACAAAATTCCAGCTTGCCAATTTCTGTCAGAGAATTTATGATAGTCATTCAACAGGATACCTTCCTATCTTGCTTCTGAATAACTTGTGTATGATGCCCTAGATGGTTATGTGGGAAAGCAGCCAATGACTTAGGAACACCATAGTGAGAAGTGCTGGAAAAGAAATGCTTGGAGAGCATGTATAGGTGAAGTGGTTGCAGCTGTGATATCATTGAAAATATTTGAATAGTATCAACTGTTAGGCTGTTAAGTGCAACTCAAGGTCCTTTTGCAGACAATGTTGATCAAGATCAGACTGCACATAACAAGTAGTCTGATCTTTGATCTACACTGTCCTGTAAGGGGATGTCTGATCCTGAAAAAAATACCTTTACAATAGCCAAATTTTGGTTTTTACTATCAGTTTGAATTTTTCATCTCAGTTACTTAGTAGGATAAGTGTTGAATTTTAAATGAACAAATCGACTAGACTATAAAAGTTCTGTACTATTTAGTATTAATAACATTTACAGATAGTGTTTGATCAAAAGTTCCTCAAAAGAAGGACATTGTGAAGGATATGAAATTATTGTGGCAAAAGGAAAATAGCATGTAACCAGCAGTTTTCCTCAAGATTCTCGTCATGTTTTCCAAAAGCCTAAACAGTGTCCCTGAGTATCGGGACAGTCTTGTAAAGGGTTAAATTGCATGAGAATTATTTGATCAAAATGTATAAGAAAGAGTAAATACAAGCATACTGTTTGACAAAATTTTTCATTGATTTAAATAAGCCACTGTGTAGTTTACATAATTATGTGCAGATATGATTTTCCTTAATTCATATATGGCAAAAAAAAAAGATAAATAGCCATTTTTCTCAATTAAATACAGTTTAATTACAATATCGAATTGTATCTTTTATCAATCAACTCAATAAATGATGCCTATAGACTCGTACTGCAAAACTATCGCAGCTGGGATTTAAAAAAAAAAATATGGTCTAGGGGAGAAAACTCGTACTGCCTAAGAGTAAGAGTAAAACAAGAGTAGCCTCCCTTATAATGATCCACCCTTCATCATTTCTCCTAGACGCTTGACGAACCATGATATAACCTCTTCTTGAGATATGTAACGTTTAATTATAAAATAAACACAAGGTTTCGGCGGTACAACCGCCTTCTTCAAGTGTGATCCTGTGATCACAGGATCACACTTGAAGAAGGCGGTTGTACCGCCGAAAGCTTGTGTTTATTTTATAATTAGACGCTTGACGGATCAAAGTACAAAACACAACACTGAGAAAAAGGTGACATGCATGGAACGTTTTTAATCTGTTTTCGATAAAAATTTCAATTAATTTTAACAAAAGAGTGTCATTGATATTGATTTTAATACAAAACACTAGAATCTAAGTTTTAAATAAGATTATTTCCTGCTTTTTCTTCTTGAAAGTCGATTGGGATCACCGAGAAGGGTTTTAATCTTTGAAAATCGCCATTTGCAAAGGTATGAGGTTTGCGGACGGCATAGTTTAAAATGACGCTTCACAGAATGTACGATCTGATTCCGAGTCTACACAGTTAACTTGTTTCGTAAACCTTTCAGTGCAAAATAAATAAATATAAATTCCAGCGGACGGCTCTAAACACATTCTATTGAAACTTACAAAGATTTTGTTTGTATAGGTTTGACTGCACCAGCGGATGACATAGATCAAAGATCAGACTGCACGTTCTGTGCAGTCTGATCTTGATTTATGCTGTCCGCAAAAGTCTCTGCTTTCGCCTATGGCGCCGAAAGGGTTAAGCCTATTCGGATAGAGTTAAAGGTGGCCCTTCGGATTTTGGGACGAAAATTTTACAAAAATGCAAAAAAATCATCCTTATACTCCCATAGCCTTTTAATTTGCGTTCATAAAACCCCAGCAGTCGAAAACCATCCGATAACACGAGAAATTAGAGATTTATTAGGGACCAGGTTGACACCAACGGGAGACACGTTCTATTTTTAGACTATCAATTCTCTCATTCAAATACAGGAAAACACAGACAGAGCTTCAAACATCCGTCCGAAAAAGACATTATGGAAAATAATTATTACATGTTTCTTATGTAATGGAATTTAAGCGTTATTAGTCACGTGCCAGTGACTTGTCATTCCCACAATGCTTTATTGTTTTTTGGCGCGAAATCCAAAAACAGCTTAAGAGGCTACGTAGCCTTTTAAGGTAATACCATCAAAAAAATTATTTTTGTAATTTTATGATTCTTAATTATTGATGATTTGTATCGTTTTTTCATATAAATTTCAATAATATATATATCTTTTTTAATTTGGTGTGATGTAAAAATTCTAAATACCCACCTTTAAAATCTTTATCAGATAGATATAGTTCCGGTACACTGTTCAAATCGTCGACAGAAGTTTGATGTCTAAGACCAGGCCCGTCGGAAGGAAATTTCATTTGGTCCGGCCAGTACGGCGAGCGACGAAGTCGCGAAGCCATGCTAGAGGGGTATATGCTAGAGGGGTATATATGGCTAGAGGGGTATGCTCCCCCGGAAAATTTTTAAAAAATAAAACGCTCCCTGGTGCATTCCGGCGCATTTTTTGAGGTTTATATTACGCATTTAAGCCATGCTAGAGGGGTTCGGAGGGGGGCATGCTCCCCCGGAAACATTTTGAAAAATAAGACGCTCCCTGGTGCATTCTGGCGCATTTTTTGAAGTTTATATTACGCATTTAAGCCATGCTAGGGGGGTTCGGGGGGAGGCATGCTCCCCCGGAAACATTTTGAGAAATAAGACGCTCCCTGGTGCATTCTGGCGCATTTTTTGAGGTTTATATTACGCATTTAAGCCATGCTAGGGGGGTCCGGGGGCATGCTCCCCCGGAAAAATTTTGAAAATAAGACGCTCTCTGGTGCATTCTGGCGCATTTTTTGAAGTTTATATTACGCATTTTTTTCGAAAATTGTCTGGCCATTTTTTTATTTTCGGCCGGCCGGACCGCTTCCAACGGCCTTGAAGACGCGTAAAAACGAAAACTTCAAAGTGCCATATATAATAAAAGTTGCCTTTACAGTCTATGTAGATCATGATCAGACTGCACAGAACGAGCAGTCTGACCTTTGACTTTCCTCAGACTTTCTGTACAATTTCATGCGACTTTAAAACCTTAATTTATATTTATTTGTTTGGATAGCCTTTTTTAGACTGAAGTTATCTCTAGTTTATTTGGCGTTCTATGGGTTTGCAACGGGAGCGGTTTGATGTCAATTGGGATTAATTTTACTGACTAAACATTATCTTCCTACCGTGATAAGCCAACTTATGTTTTGAATTTGAGCTATAAAAAGACCTTCCATATTTAGCGATATATGTCGATATCGTCATTGAATGAAAACATAGTTTTGTTTGTAAGTTTGCGTTAAGTTGTCGTAGTGGTTATTATAACTCATTAATTTCATTTAATTGAACATCTATTACCTCAATGATATCTGTTACCAAATGTTGCATTTTTATTGTAGCGCTATCTTACATTGAATTTCAAATTCAAATATTGGCGGTTATAATTAACATGAAATAAACGGGAGACTACTTGCCGCCTGTTAAGAAAAATAATAAGTTTGACCTTTTTTTTGTGGCATGTCGTTTTTAGAACGGTTAAAATTAACAATTTGACCTTATGAACTGATTAAAATTCGTTACACCTAGATGAAAAATTATCGTTCGTCAAACGGATCGACTCTAAAGACGTAACCGTGTTTATTCGTCCTCGGTTTTATGCTTGCCCTTGGCTAGCATTTTTTGTAAGGTGCACAGGCATATAAGGACCAGAGACAGGAAGAGGCGGTTCCATGTCCCGCCTTCTGCACATACTATGCGTATACTTTAGCCGCAGTAATTAAGCACCTCCGAAAGTAGCCAAAGCGAGGTTTTGGGCGGAGTCTTTGTTTCGTAGGCGTACCATTCAATCGTATGCACGTACTCACGACGTGAAACAGTTTGAAATAAGCCCTTTCCTCTTCAATAAGGGAGGCAACTGTAGCATTACTTATTACAAAGTTTTGTACGAGTTGTTTCCCTTCGACCATTAGTCGTTCATCATTCTCTTGCAAGACCCTTGTATTTCGAATGAATATCAGCCCGGAACAAAAAGCCAAGCAAAATTGCAGATAAAATTGACGAAAATAAGCGATAGTAGCAACAAATTAAACAAATTGAGGAGAAAAAGCAATGTAAATTGGTGTTACAAACAAAAATTGACGCGACAGGAACAAACCGGAAATAGCAAATAATTAAGCTTGGTAGAGAAGACATGACACCATTTCCTTGATTTCTTTACGATTCTACGTGTGCCAATGATTGTAAGTCGCATGTTTCCTTTTTCAAGAAAACACGTGTAGATTCTATATCTTTGCATATGAACTATATCAAAGACAATAAAACAGTAAACATGAACGGGAATTATCTGTTCAGTATCCGGATTGTAGGTATATTCGGATAAAAGTTTGAATTGTGAGAAAAATTTGAAATTTGTTCAATACAACACTTTACGTTAATTGGAAAGAAAATAAAGAAAATAGCATAATTGAGAGAGGTTGGTATAAATACAGTTGTAAAAACTTGTTTCTATCGAATGGCAGTCATTTGAACACCCGGTAATTTCGACACCCTGTCATTTCGACACATTTTGGTCATTTCGATCCCCGGGGGAAAAATGTTTGCAAACTTTGGTCATATCGACACCTTATTTTTTAGAGCACTTTTTAAACTCGACCTTTTATTATCAAGTTACTTTAATTTCTTTTACAGATGTCATATCATTATAATTTTTTGTGGATGTGTGATCAAAAGAGGTTTTTAACCCTTTCCCAAGCGACAAACTTTTGGACTAGACCAAATTGAAAGCATTTGCAGACGACAATTCTACATTGTGGGAAAAGGAGAAAATGCTGGTTACCAGCATTTTTTCCTTTTCCCACAATGTTTTCAAAAGGCTACCATTGCTGACCGGAAGAACCAGCATTTTCTCCTTTTCCCACAATGTTTTCAAAAGGCTACTATGCCAGACCCGTAAAAACCAGGGATTGTTTGGGAAAGGGTTAAATAACTTTATTCAAGGGGAATTACTCTGAGTATGGGTATATCTGTACAATTTTCTGTATTTTTACTCAGCCTTCTTAATAAAGAGATTAATATGCAGCATAATATTTATCACACCTTCACCTGTCATTAACTGTGTTTGACTTCAAGTTTTTATCAATCAGAATACTGTAAATCATAACTGATGAAAATCCTACAAAATATAACAAATGCTAAAACTAGACCCCCTAAAAAAAGGTTAAGAAAACATATATCCTTCACACATTCAAGATAAGAATGTATCTACATACAGTACGTCCATTTTACCGAATCAGTAATTTACAGAAACACTTTTACATCCAGCACAGCGGAGTTTTTTATCATGCAGTGAGGTAACTTTGAAAGCATTGTGGCAGTGAGATTTTTTTATACGAGCAAACGCCAATGCAGACTTTGTGAGCCATTTGGACCACATGCCAAACGATAAGTTAAAGAATGTTTGATTAATAATTGAGTCCTTCTTAAACCCTTTACCACACAATCCAAACTTTTATCAACGCTGAAAAAGAAACCTTTTGAAGACATTTTGGGAAAAGGAGAAAATGCTGGTAAGTACAAACTACTTCTATTTAAACTACAAAAAAGTGAGAAATTCTTGTAAACCCCCCCCCCCCCCCAACAAAATACTGGAATCATCCTGTTTGTCTGTGTGTCAGTCTGTCTGTGTATAAAACACCAGTAATTTTGTGTCGCAAACTCCTCCTACAGTTTTCCTTCAACTGTATTGAAACTTTGCACGTATATTAATCATATATCGAAGATTGCAAGATGCACTTTTCAAGTGTCAACTCTTCCTGGTTGAAGAATTATCTCCCCTTGAATTTGACACTTTTTTCTGTCAAAGGGCTGGCAGGGGTATTAAGTCACATTAAGTCACATCTCTAGTTCGACTTGCTGAAATAAAAAGGAATTCCAGACAACAAATGAAATGTAATTCAAGCAATGAGGTTTGTCTTTGAAAGAGTTGAAAACATATTGGGAATGTAGTTCAAAAATGGGTTTAGTGTTTGATAGAAAAAAAACATTTGTCACAGTCAGAAAAGGAGACAATGCTACATGTAGTTTCCAATATTTTCTTGTTTCCACATTATTTTCAAAATACATTTTCATGGAGGTAATCAAGGGTTAATGAACTTTTCTTTCCATTTTTGTAGTGTAAATATGGAAGGGGGGTGCAAAATGCAGAAACTAGTTTACCTCGTCAGAGAAGAGAGAAATCACTAAGCATGTGATAGAAAACCTTAATATTTTTTGGGAAGAAGTTGTGAAGTATTTAACCAAAAAATTAAGGCAAGAGTCTTCCACCATCCACACTCAGTGGTTTATTTGAAAAACAAAGAGAAATGGACCAGTGGTTCGGAAGATTACAGGGTTCAGACTAGCACACCAAAACACATGAGCCTGGATGAGACCCTTTATTGTTGGTACTCAGACTTAAGTTCAAGAAATATTGTTGTAAGTGAAACTCTGTCTGTGTATTCCTGTATGTAAATAAGCGAATTGATCATCTAAAAATAGAACGTGTCTCCTGTCGGTGTCGACCTGGGCTGTAGTAAATCTCTAATTTCTCATGTTGTCGGTCGGTGTTTGACTACTGGGGTTTTATGAATGAAAATCAAAAGGCTTTGGAAGTATAAGGATGATTTTTTTTGCATTTTTGTACAATTTTCGTCCAAAAATCTGAAGGGCCACCTTTAAATACTGTTGAAATGGCTGAAAAGATGATTATTGGCATTTGTTGTTTTTAATGGTGTTAAGAAATGTTTCACTTTCATTGTCGTTAAGACTTCAGATTGTTTGAATAAAGGTTATATGGAAACTCTACACATAAATATCAGTTAGAATGCTATAGACAGGGAGGCGTGTTAGCCAGTCCAGGAGGCGTTTTAGCGTATCGATTAAACATTTGTGTATATAGAGAGACAACAGGGGCCTTAACCCTTATAAAATCTTGAATTGAACAAAGTAGCAACTAGCAACAAACGACATTTTACTTTTACTACAGCTCTAATGGTACATGTGGTCTACGAAAGCGCTACTGGAAGGCGAGATGGCTTGTTACCGGCCTTTCCTATTTCTTTACTCAAAAAAACTTTTCGTCTGTGTCGTTAAAACATGGGATTGTTTAAAGGGCAGCCTGGGTTCAGTTCAATCATTTTCTCCTTTTTTATATCGTGACATTACTTTGTCAAAAATGGGCATCATTGAAAAAAAAAAAGGGGGGGGGCAGAATAAAATAAATCGAACTGTAACCAAGGCTGTGTAAAGGGTTAGATGTAAAACCAAATTTGTCACACTTAATAGTAATATAGCTGACGAAAGAGTTGCCTCTGAAAAAGTAAACTGACCGTTCGATCAATACTGTAGCAAAACAAATGCAGGGAAAACGTAAATGATAATTACTGCAACTAAAAATTGAATTGTCTGTACTTTTTCTCTTTCATATTTTCTGTTCTTCCCACGTTGTATGGCATTTGATTTTTAGATATAAATCTTTACAAAACGACCAAATTATGGACTAAACCAAACAAAAGCATTTACGGGCGTACATACACGACTAACTACATTTGCTCAAATGATAAATTTCTTTCTCTGATATTACAGGAATATTGTTGAAAAAAGAAGCAAAGGCTGTTTACCAGTATTTTCTCATTGTCCAGCAATGTTTTCAAAAACCTCTTTCATGCATGTAGTTATTAAAGCTTGGGGTCGCAGTACTTGTTCCTTTAGAATGAACATATTTTTTAGCGCAATTTTTGTTATATAAGTTTTAATAAATATATTTCATAGCTATATATTTTTGTATATATAATATCTTCCAATCAATTGTGTTATCCTTTATTTTACCTTTATCTTCTTTAGTTCAATAGATCTACTGGACTACTCATTAGTAATACGATTGCATTATGGCCAATCGAATTCCGTGAATTCTGAAAGATTTATTGAAACAAATGGCAGCTGCGACATTATTTTTTCGCCGTGCTTTTACCCATTTTGCTGCATCTTTACAGCAACTTTTGTACTTGTTATTCTAAGGTATTGTCAGAGGACTGTAAGGGAAGCCACTCTTATTTAACTTGTTTGAAAGACTCTATCTGTTTTCTCCCCTACTCCATGAACCGATCGGAAATGGGGGGGGGATTGGTGTTTATCGATCAACTAAAAGCATCTTGAGTTTTTCATCGAGCATCAACTTTACATGCCAGTATAAAAGGTCATTCCAAACACACTTTACTCTAAAACTACTTGAAAAAAAATCTGCACTTGTTACATGTATGTCTTTTGATCAGCGTAATTAAAGTTACAATAAAGTAGATCTAGTTGAAGGTGTGGGACCAGGATCAGGCCGAATTCCTTGAGATCAACAGTATTAGATCTACAAAGCACGTAAATGCTACAGATTTTGACTGTAGTGAATGAAGCAAACCTTTCGTGATGGATTTTCAGATCAGCTATGCCTATGTTAATTAACTTTTGCTTTTTGTGAACATGTTTTCCAAATGTCATAGTTTTTTCAGTTTACATACTCTACGAATTAATCAATATTTTCATGTGGCAAAATCTAAGCCTTACTAATTTCTAATTTATCTGCAAATACCAAATTAATCAGTTTTCATATATTCCGTTTCAGAGTGGGAGATACGAGGTTTAAAAAAAAAATGCTGCTGAAATATATCAGTTGGGTTCATTTGATTATTCACGGGACATTTCACGGATGTGCTTGAAATCGTCGAAGAACAAATTTTCAGTACAAAATCAAGCGTTCACAGAAGCAGGTCTAGTGCCACGTTGCTACGCATGCGTCACTCTTAGAAAATGGAGTATTTCCGGAAATATCTTGGACCTGCTCAAGGTGGCGAACAACCAACTGGGGCTGAAACAGTATGTTATTTATCGATGTTTAATTTTATGCACAATTAAAAAAGCACGAGAAATTGGCAAAGGTTTTCTTTTTTAAGAATGCAATTGAACTTAATGCTAAAGAGGGAACCGGTTAAAGCATACGTATTCATGGTGGGTGGGGTAAATACGTTCTGTCAGTGTTTTACTATCGTGTTTATAAGGAGTCCTTAATACCCGGTCTCCGGTAGTTCACGGGGCTCGACAGCAAATGTGCGATGTTTGCTGTGCAAAGTTGTCGTGTTCCCATTATGTTTTAGTATCATATAACAAAATCTAAATGCTATTCGCTTTTTATCAGCAGTCTTTCCATCTTTAGAAATCCGAAATGGGCTCAAACTTTGGCCTTTCAAACTCCACAATCTCAAAATATTAACAGACAACACAGACAACATAAACACGTATACAGTCACGCTCAATTAGTAAAAGAAAAAGTCATGCAAAATCGACCATGGACAATAAATAATATTTTCAGTCAATTGCAGATTATTCCAGCTTTTGAGTATGTAAAGATGAAAGTTTACTAAAATTTAAGATAATGGTTAACACACATGAAAAAAATAACAGAATTTTTTAATGTCTTATCGAACGTATGAAAATTATCTTTAATGTCCAAAAGGCGTATACTAAAGACTGAAATCAAGCATGCCTTATAGTCCCTTCAGTCTGAAGGTGTCTGCTCCGATGCTATTTTTGTGACTGGTCTTCGCAAACACCTTCATATCAGCCATTCATTAAATAAGTCTGGAAAAAATACGATGTTACCCGCATCTTTTTGAAGGGCTCAATGCGAGAAAATTTCCAATGACAGCTAATAAAATGGGGATGGATCGCTATATAAATGATTAATCTTTAAGAGCACAGAAAATATGCTGCAAAATACCAATTAAATCAACCTTTTTCCCAACATAAATAAATCCAGCGTAATTTGTAAACAACTAACACTGCGTCTTCCGTTAGTCAGGCATGCGCACTCAATGGAATTTGAATTTTGTACAGTCTGGTTGCCTAACCCTATACAGCCAAGTTCGATCAAGGTGTGTTTGTTTACAGCAAAATTCGCAACTAAACCGTCCTGTAGCGTGTCAGAGATATTGCGATTTCTGCCGAGACATGCGCATTGAAAAGATCACCATGTTTTGATTTCTGGTGAAGTAGGTCAACGGTTATTTACGTTGAAAAGTACAGATTTGCACAAAGGTAAGAGTTGGATATTAACTAACACCAGTTTTTTTGTAAAAATTAATCATTTATCTAACAATCCATGCCCATTTTATTAGTTGTCATTTGAAATTCTGTCGCATAGAGCCGTTCGAAAAGATGTGGGTAAAATCGTATTTTTTCCAGACTTATTTAATGAATGGCTGATATGAAGGTGTTTGCGAAGACCAGTCACAAAAATAGCATCGGAGCAGACACCTTCATACTGAAGGTAGCCTTATAGTAACAATGAAAGTACTCAGCGTTGAATCGGTCTTTATTCACTATTTTATTCCTTCAAAAAGAACCCCAAATATCAGATTAGATCAAGCTAACAATAATTTCTAGTATTGACTATCGAAACTATTGATTGTTGAACAAAATATTGGCGGATTGTTATTGATGTCGGACATAGCAATCGATGCATAGTCACAGGGCTCGAAATTAACACTAGCAAACTCCCAAAATGTGTGTGGAAAATTTTAATTTGCATGTAGATTTTACGACCACTAGCATTTTTATCTGTTTGCTGGGTCAAAAAAAAATCCACTTGTATTTACAAGTAAGAAATGGATGAAGACAAGTGAAATATCTGCCATACTGTAACTCGTCCTGAAGGACAAGTAGTAAATAGGTGATAGTAAAAGAAGTTTTTCAGGTGAATATTTAACTTACGCAAGACCAAACGGCTATTCAATTATTGAATAACCAAATCAAGGGTATTCAGGAGATCAAATTCTGAAACAGAACATAAAACATGCTGGTTCCCGCCCCCAAAGAAAGACCAGTTTCAAGTCAGCAAGGTTGGACGGTAGAAACCAGGGGTGGTTTTAACCGGCAGTTTTAACCGGTTAAAACCGCATGGTCAATACTCCCAAAGGGTTTTCCTTGATGCACGATTTTGTGCGTTTTGACGCACTTCCAAGGAAAATGAACCACATTTTTTTCAGTAGTGCGTCATGGTGTACGCACAAATACAATAAGGGGTAATAATGATCGTATATACTTCTGACATTGTTACATCGTGAGCAGATAAAAAAAATCTGGAGTACGAAGGGAAAATGGGAGGAAACACTGGACTGTGTATCGATTTTACTAAAATAACGTCGGTCTTTAAACAGGTCTAAACTAAACCAGTCGATCTCAAATGAAAACAATATGGCTCTGTCAAAATCGACGTCATTCTTGCTGTCTGCTAAGAAGAAGAGCCCTTAAAAACAAAGATCAGACGATACTGCGGCAGGTAAGAGCACCCAGAACGACATTTCAAGGTCTTGAAGGTTTACTGTAAATTAGCTAGAGATACACTGTTTTTCGTTGAAAACAGCGGCATGAACCCAACCCTTGTGTCAAAACACAAGAATTGGTCATTTATCTAATAGGTGAAAAAAACTGAAAATAGTTTATTTTCGGCCGAAACGGATAATCTTCATCAAGAAAAATAACAGAGACTTCCCACTCTGGCCGACAACAGGCTTTCTTTGCCAACGAAATGGTAGATTCCTGTGATGAAAACAAAATAACCCTTAACTACAGCGAGAGGCTACACATAAAAAACACATACTATCACAAATAGTAGCTTTTGTTTAAGCGATTTAGCGAATTATATTTTGTTGTGACCCCCACAAATTAAAAAATGACCCCAATTATTTTTGACTAGCGGGTCACAATGACCCCCTACTTTTGTGGCCGAGGGAAAACCCTACTCCCAAAGTGGTCAATACTGGTCAATACTGGTAGTTTGGCTGTTTAGTTAATCAGTCACAGCCTCTTTATGGGTACTCAATATGCCTATAGATTAGTGACAGGTAAATTCCACAATGGTTTACACATGGGTGACACTTTTTTCTTCAATTTTACATGGAAGTTTAAAATTAGCTGCTTTTTTATGCTATCTTTGAACTTTTAAATAACCTAAAACCTAAGTATTAATTGTGGTTAAACCACCCCTGGTTTCGACTGCCCAACCTTGGGTGGTAGTGGGGAAGAGAAAAAGAGAAAAGATGCAGTACTATAAATATATATCTATACTATAAGGAGTGATGATAAATAAAACTCCTAAAGTTCTTTGGTTGAAAAGAACTGACATGCATGTAAGTTCAAAGAGGAAGGTCAATCCAAACAACCTCTTCAGTTGGCCAGCAGTAATGTCTTTCGAATTATGATCCAATAAAAAAGGGACCTTACTGATAATTCACCTCACATTATTGTTTACTAAGTAAGTGCGCCCAATATGACCTAAGTTGTCGACGGGCCTTAAAACACCATTCATTCATTCATTCCTTACTGATAAAATCTATGATACTGATGGTAATACGTAATATATCTTCAGTACAGGATTTAGGAGAGCTTTTAAGACTAGCTTAGAAACAGGACAGGTATCTAAGTCAGTGATTCAGTCGACCCAATCAACCACTTCAATTGACCACCAATTGACCAGTATTGACCGGTTTTAACTGGTTAAAAACGCCGGCCTGGTCAATAGTCATATCGACCGGCTTTTTGCAAACCTTGCAAGTCAGCCTAATGATATAACCAGGGACCTTTCATCGCAAACAAAAATCTCAGAATATGCTTTAGGCGGACCTAATTCAATATGAGCGACTTTGGTAATTATGGAAACGAACGATATTAAGATTAACGCAAATACTTTCCTGATACCACTTAGAAAAACTGTTGTTTTGGCTTTACTGATTTCTGTAACTTAGCTGGATAACTGATACCGCTTTTTAAGACCTGGTATTTATGGTTCGTTGTAACATAACCGTTTCGTCTGAAAAAAAACAAAAAATAATGTTAGAGTCCAATTTTGAAAGGGCTTTTCTCATTGGGACGATTGTAGATCGAAGCAAGGCAAGTGGTTTTTCAAAGTCACTTGTCCTACAGGACGAGTGCCTTTTCTGGAAATTTTTCGACCCTGGTTTGGCCGACCGTAATGACCCAGTTGTGACTGGTTTGCATTTTATACCATGATGACAATCCAAATCTGAACTTTGTTAATCATGGGAAACAATTTATTCATGAAAGAAAAACAGTACAATAACTATGAATTTGTAACAATAAAGTCAGTAGAAAAATCAAATGTGATTAAATTTCTCTTTATAAATAACATCAAGAGAACCTGCTTACTTAACAGTATTACAGAATATTGAATATATCATCATCCCACTGGGCACCAACAAATCTTTCTATCTTTTTGACATCCCCCCCCATTATTATTCTTTTTTAGGTTGAAAGACTTGTTGACAGAGCATCTTCATCAACTTTACTGGACGACAGAAGAGATGCAGTCAGGGCAATTAAAGCATTATCAAGGGTAAGATTGACTATAATTTCCTAACATACAAGTTCAGTTAATTAACTATATATGGCGAATTGATTGATTTCTGTAACAAAGATGTAGTTCTGATTTTGTCAGAGTGGTTTTACAAACATTAATGACAGATCTACATAAACTTAACTTTGTCCAAAACTACAAAATTTTGGACAAGTCCAAGTTGATAGCATTTGCAGACGAAAAAATAAGTGTAAGTGAAAAATAGAAATTTGATTTGGAAAGGGTAGAAAACATTGTGGGAAAAGGAGAAAATGATGGTTACCAGCATTTTCTCCTTTTCCCACAATGTTTTCAAAGGCTTTCTTTTTCAGAGTCGTCAGAAGTTGGGACTGTGTGGTAAAGGGTTGATATATAATGATTTTTCATTATTAACAACTGTTACAGTAATTTTTGGAATTTTGGAATATATTCACGCAATCAACATAGATACATTTTAAATAATGAAATCTGGTAAAAAACAAATGTTTTCTTGTTTATATTATTGCTCATAAAACAACCATGCAATGGTAACTTATTGACCAATTCTTGATTGTACCCAACCTACTGTACATTCATTTAAGATTCGGCAACAACAGGCTCCATTTATTTCAATTTGGCACAAACTTTTCTCGTTCGGCGAAAGTGATGGCGCAAGAAAAAAAGCAGCCACAGGGACCCCTGTTCGTGAGCACTCATACATATATTAGTAAAACTAGTTTCTACCTTTTAGGATTTGAGATAAGGAAGCTGTGTATTGGGTGTTAAATTCATCTTTGTATTTTTTCAGTACATTGATACAACAAAACCAACTTGTTACTGAAACCATCTATTAATTTACTGTTGAATTATTGTATACAAATTCAATTTACCAAACATGTCTGTTATTGAAACATCTGTCACCTAAGTGTAAATATGTCTTAATTTATACTAAAAGATTAAATTTCTATTCTTGTCAATATCTAAAGCATTTGCAGATGAAAAATATAGCTCATTAACTTATTGAAAAATGAAGTTGTCTCATAAAATTAAAATGCAGGGATGGTATCGAGGAAACAGTAGGCAATAAATTTCTTGAAGTTTTTCTGATTTATCTGAGGCTTTCTGTGAAAAGGTAAGTTAGAAAAGTAAAGTTTGTAGAGTGTCATTATTTTTATGCAGAAATTTCGACTTGAGGTGGGAACACAAGGAATGGATGTTTTGGTTCGTACCTTGGAGGCTGACAGGAATGATGCTGAAATTACTGGTTATGCCCTAGATGCATTGTGTAATGTAATGTCAAATGAACCAACTGATGATGGTAAATATCTGCATTTATCTCATCTTTGGCTACTAGGGCTCTTTATATCAAAGTATTAGCCATTTACTGTTTCTCTCAGTTTAAACCTTTAACAAGCAATCTTTGGTTTTTATGACCCTGACAAAGATTAACATTACATGTCTGAGGTTTACATTGCAAAAGCCCTGTTAACCCTTTACAACACAATCCCAGATTTTATCGACCCTTAGAAAGAAAACTTGAAAACATTGACTTTGTTGGAAAAGGAGAAAATGCTGGTAACCAGCATTTTCTCCTTTTCCCACAGTGTTTTCTGCCCTTCTCAAATCGAATGTCAATTTCTGAATCACATTTACTTTGTCATCTACAAATGTTTTCAATCTGGAGTAGTCCAAAATTTTGTTGTTTGGTAAAGAGTTAATCAACAGTCTTTCCATCACCAATGTGGGGTTGATGCTGATATGATCTTGTATTGTAGAAGAGAAACCAATTAAACCTTTACCATACAAAGCTATTAACAACCCTTGAAAAGGAGCCTTTTGAAAACGTTGTAGGAAAAGGAGAAAATGCTAGTAACCATGGTTTATTCCATTTCCTACAATGTTTTCTACCCTATTAAAGTAAAATTGCACCATTTGAGCTACATTTAAATTGCCATTTACAAATGCTTTCAATTTAGACAAGGCTAAAATTTTGTCATCTGGTAAAAGATTAAGATAGTTATTTGGGTTAAAGATTTATCATTTTACTGGTGGCGGAATACCATTTTTGCCAGTCCAACATTTATCTTGAGCGTTCTTAGGCGTGCAAATGTGGTCAGAAAATGGACAGCTCTCACACGATAGTGTGATATAATTGAAACCGTCTTGGTGCCTGTAAAACAATTGTCAACTAACCCATTTTATGGGATGGGAAATACGTTTTTATTTATGCATGCTCCAGGCAGTGGGCTTGAATGTGCTTTTACTCTTTACCACACAGTTCTAAGTTTGTATGACCCTGAAGAAGAAAGCATGTAGAAAACATTGCTGGGAAAAAAGAGAAAATACTGTAACCAGCATTTTCTCCTGTTCCCAGTAATGTTTTCTACCCTCTCTAAGACATTTATTTTTATTTGAGCCTTATCAAAATTGTTACCTGTAATTGCTTTTAATATATTGTTGTTTGGTAAAGAGTCAATCTAAAGAGTTCCAATAATGGAAACAAGAAATACTCTGTATGGAGAAAAAAGGAGAAACTTAAATTTAAGTCTGTTTTCTTATCTAGATGATGAAGTTCCCAACCACTTTCCAGATGACTTGGGAGGACAGTTCACAGAAATATTTACCAAAAAGTCTGACAACATAGGACTGCTCCTTTCCTTATTAGAGGTGAAACTCTCTTATTACTTGTTCTCGTGATTTATGCCCCTGCCACAAATTGAGAATGGGGGTTAAAAGTGTTACCTCTATCTGTATGTATGTGTGTGTGTGTATGTCTGTGCTTGTGACATTCATATTGATCTTATGCCAAAAGACATCAGCACAAATGAGTACCATGAAAAGACAATGTGCCATATGCAAGAACCATGTTGCCAGCTGAAGTTCAGTGTCATAGTGCCTCATTGAACTTGGTCACTATTTGCTACAATTATAAATAATGATGACAAATTGCAGAGGCATCCATGTCAGTGACACATTTCTAGCGATGTTTGACAATCTAGAACCTATTTCTGTATTTTTCTAGGGCTGAATTTGGCAGAATATCACACAAAACAGCCAAGAAAGGCTGTATAGTCTGCACAGTCTAACCTTGATCTACAGTTATTTGAAGCAATAGAGTTGTGCTTAGCTCTCAAAAACTTTTAAGATATAGTCCACTTACATCTTGACTTTACCCAAATTCTTAAATAAATCTGCACATGCAGATTTTATTTAAATCTTAACTTACACTGAGAGTCTGTATTTGTTTAAACAATATCAAGTGTAAAATTTGCAGAAATTGGGCAGTTTTAACTCGATTGAGAACAAAAGTGGGGTATTGTGACTGTGCTGTGTCTGTCATACTTTGTCTGTCGTGTGTTTGAATATGAATATTTTGTACTGGTTGACTTTACTATTTTTGAAATGTTTTGCATGGTCAGTTCACCTTAATCTGATTTGAAATTTATTTTACAGGAGTATGATTTTCATGTGCGTTGGCCAACAGTGAAATTATTAACAATATTGTTGACCAACAGAGGAAAGGATGTACAGGAATGTATCCTCGTACACCCTATGGGTGTGTCAAAACTGATGGACTTGTTATCTGACAGTAGAGAGATTATTAGAAATGATGTGAGTTCAAACAAGTTATATACAAACTTTATAAGAATCATTGATACCCACCCAGGTGCCATCTTGATTTTTCCAAAGTTACATTATTTTATTTTGCAGATAACTTTGAAAGTTTTACTTCAAAACAAGAACAAAAATTTAGTGGTTAAATTGTATTGATTGTTTCAACATATACCTGCCATATTGGACTACATCTCAAGGTATCATTTAAAACCCACTTTTACATGTATACCTGACCATGTTACATATCTTGGATTTGTTATTTTGTCCTGTTTTAATGACTTTGACTGACAAGTACTAGAAGTCAATAACCAGTTACCAACAAGGCCTGGTTGATGTATTTTATACTTTCAGGCATTACTACTGCTAAATCAGCTGACAAAAGGAAATGCTAATATCCAGAAAATTGTGGCTTTCGAAAATGCTTTTGAAAGACTTTTAGACATCATTCATGAGGAAGGAGGAATAGATGGAGGTTTGTCTTTAATCAATATTTTATATTGTTATCTATCAACTGGTTGGGCCACTATTTGTGACAAAATGAAATGGGTAAAAAGAACCTCCCCTGATTCTGCGAGAATCGGGTGAAAGTTTCTTTCCATTTCCTGCTGATACCCATAGAATACCTCTTTTGCCTACTTTTTCCTCTTTCTACTGTTTACTAGTAAGATAATCTAATTGGTGATCTCTGTATTTCTTCGAGATTTGAGTTCAGTCATGTCATGCAAAACCCACAGCTAAAAAATGACACCACCTTTCTTCTTCTACCCAGCCAATATAGAATCAATTTATTAGGGTAAACTAGTGCATGAGAGAATGATTAGTTTATTTACATCTTATCTGGTATTTCATTATTTCTAGACACTAGATATTCATTGAAAACAATATTAAACATGTCAGTTGTCACAGTTGTGAAAAATACAGGTGAGCTTATTTTGTCACACCTGAATAACAGAGGATGAAAAGCCCTGAATATTTTAAATTCAACAGCTCATTGTGAAGCAATTTAGCAAGATACCAATGATTGTAAATAAATGATTAGACTCCTAGGTCAGCCTGTGTAGGGTGATCTTGATCCAGTCTGCATTTAATGTATCCCAGGCTTGCCAAGACCTAATCTTCTATTTCCACAGACATTCAAGTAATCTGATTAATGTGGTTGTTTGAAAATTACTTTATGTTTCAGGTATTGTTGTTGAAGACTGTTTGTTGTTACTGTTAAATCTGTTGAAAAACAACACTTCAAACCAGAATTTCTTTCGAGAAGGAAGTCACATTAAGTATCTGACACCTTTTTTTGAACTTGATCAAGACCAGCATAGGTCTCAAGTTGGTTGGTCAGCCCAGAAAGTGACCAATATCCATCTATTATTACAGGTAAGTTCTGTAACTCTTCCTGAGTTATAATTTTAGTCACAGTATTCATGTGACCCTCACAGATATTAACTTAAGGCTTCAGAAACTTGCTAAATATGAACTGTGTTCATTTTTTAGCTCACCTGAGCACAACAATGCTCACCAGGTGTCCGTCGTTCGTCGTGCGTCATCAACAATTCTTTAAACATCAACTCCTCCTAAACTGCTGGGCCAATTTGGACCAAACTTGGCTGGATTGTTCCTTGGTCGCTCGTCAGATTTTAGAATAATTTCACAGCAATGTTCCTTGGGTGACCCTTTTCAAAAAGTGTTGCGCGAAATTTTGATCTGTCAAGAAACATGGCTCTGGTGAATGGGAGCTACTCGCACCATATAGACATGACGAAATTATTGAAGATTCTTCTTCTCTGAAACTGCTGGCCAAATTTTTAAATTATTTCACAGTGATGTTACTTGAATGACCCTTTTCAAAAATTGTTTGCTAAATTGTGCTCAATCAAGAAACATGGCTCTGGTGAATGGGGCTACTTGCACTATACAGAAATGAAGAAATTCTTAAAAATTCTTCTTTTTTGAAACTGATGGTCAGTTTTTGAAATGACTTTTACAGGTGACCTTTTGAAGATTGCTTGGCAAAATAATGATATTGTTTCCAATGTTTCAATACCTAAAAAAAAAATAGGCTATGGTCCTCTCAAAAATTCAGGTGAGCGATCCAGGGCCATCTTGGCCCTCTTGTTTTAATGTAAGTGTTTATACTTGTCAATAAGGTATGAAGAACAAATAATCCCAGTTTTATTACTGCCTTATTTTGTTACTTATGATTCATACTGAATACCCATTCTACAAGTGCATGAAAATAATATACATGAAATACATTTTTGGGGTTCAATGGCTCATGTCTCTATTCATGTGAAAAGGGTTCATATTTTAAATAATCAATGAATGGTTGTCTGTATTTCAGCTAGTCCGCAGTCTTGTCTCACCCAGTAATCCACAACAACAAATTGCAAACTGTCAGAAGGCAATGTATTCTTGTGGTACGTTGAGATTATGATACATTTTGAATTTTATTTTATTTCACTTTATTTAAACATTTGGAGACTGATTGCACATTTTGTTTATGTATGTAACTATGTATTATTTTGCAAAATATCTATTATACAAACATTACTTTATGGAAACAACTACAAGAGAAACAAATGTAATCAATCACAATAGTAATAAAGACAAGTTTAGTATATTTGTACTTATGAATCTGAGATTGAATCAGGCTGCATCCACTGGGATGCTCGGGAATGTCCTTGGACAAGACATTTTTAAAGCCCTAACCTAGTACTGGTGAAACATAGGGAGTACATGAATATGTTAGGTGTGTTTATGATATAAATGAAATAATTTTAAAGAGGAGTTACATGCCATTCAATTTATTGGATATTCATGGTCATGCTCTATGATATACATTAGATTTTCAGTGGAAGAGCCAAATAGAACTTTTGACTTAATCATCCTGTGTTTATTTCAACAGTCGGAGAGGAAAATGCTTTTCAAAACATTGGAAGAAAAGAAGGTACCCCACATCTTCTCCTTTGCTTGCTAATTTTTTATTCTTTCAAAGACAAATTCCCATCACTGGAGCCACATTTGTCATCTGGAATTAGTTTAAGTATAGACAAGAGTAAACTTTTGTTGTCCATTAAAGGTTTATGTAATGCATAACTCTAGTAATTGTAATTAACGTGTATGAAATTGTTGCATTTTCCAGGTCTTGCCCAACAGCTGTGTGGTATATTGATGGCCAGTGGAGTGCCAGCAGATGTCCTTACAGAGGTAATCATGTATTATTATCTCTTAACCAAATAATCCATGTTTTTAAGGGCCTTTGATATTGAAAGCATTTGCACAAGACAAATGTAGCCAAAATGGTGAGATTTACACATGTATTTGAAAGGATTGAAAACATTGAGCGGAAAGGAGAAAATGCCTGTTCTTCACATGTTTTTAAAAGCCTTCTTTCTCGCTGGCCCCGCCCGGATGGCTCAGTGGTGAGCATATCAGACTCGTGACCTGGTGGTTGTGAGCTTGATACCTGGTTGAGGTGAACTTTCTTTCCGGCATATTTTTGCCTCTCACCTCTGCTGAAGCGTATGAGAAAAGCAGTTGGTGGCTTTGGAAAGAAAGTTGTGTTAGTACTGGTGTGAGAAAGCCAGGAAACACATGTGTGTCACGGATCGCCGTGATATGACCTTAGCTGTTAAAGTGGCGTTAAACCCTAATTCAACCAACCAACCAATCTTTCTCATTGTCAGTAAAACTTGGCATTGTCTGGTAACTTGTTACATTAAAGGTATCATATTGAAGTTCTTTGTAAACATTTTTATACAGGCAGTGTTTTGAATTTCGTTATTTCATCCACTACCATATCTTAGCAAAAGATGTTTTCCTCTGCTGGAAAAAATAAAATTGGGGATGTATTTGACAGTATATTGAACAGTACAAAACAATGCAAACTGTTCAGTTCTATTCTAAATCAGTCATTATAGACAACAACCAAAAGAAAAGGAAGAACAGTAATTGATATTAAACCAGATTTAACTATTAATTGAATTCCAGTTTAATATCTCATCTCAAATCAAGTCAAATTTCCATAAAATTTACAATTGTGGATGATTTTGTTAATGAATTACAGACATATATTACCCAAGTATCTGTGTAATAAATGGTATAGCAAGTCCACTATTTCCAACTTGGTTCTCTTTGTCAAATACTGCGCAAAAAAGCAAACACTTTCTATTTACCTGTCTTAGAGAATATCCTTGTTACAAAGTGATATATGAATCAGTGATATTTTTTTACAGACTATTAACACAGTATCAGAGGTGATAAGAGGAAATCTACAGAATCAGGAATACTTTGCATCTGTGATGGCACCATCCAATCCTCCCAGGTAGCGGTTGTCCTCATAACGGTTTAGCATGTTTCAAAAGGAAAAAAAAAATTGTTGGAAAAGGAGAAAATGATGGTCACTAACATTGTCAAAGACATTTTCATCTCAAAAGTTGTCATTATTTTAACTCTGATAATTAGGATTTTCTTATGCTTAGATAAGGCTTACCAGGCAGGGGAAATTTAAAGTCAGGTACATCTCTGAAAGAGATTGTGCAAGTATTTTGTAGAGATGTGCAAGTATTTTGTACAGAGTTGTTTTCTTTTTGATTAATAGTCTGACTCACAAATTTACGATTTTCATGGGTAAGCAAACAACACATGCCAAAGTTTTAACTAACATATACAGTCAAACTTGGTGCTTGAATGTGGGTAGTTATGAATGTCAAAGAAATATTGAATAACAATATGGGTCCCTGCAAAATTTCTATATAATTCATTTTGTTCCACCTTGGAAATCTCGCTCAGTCTTAACCCATTACCAAACAATCCCTGGTTTTTACAACCCTAAGATAGAAGCCTATTAAAAACATTGTAGGAAAAGAAGAAAATGCTGGTAACCAGCATTTTCGTCTTTTCCCACAATGTTTTCTACCCTGCTGGAAACAAATTTCAATTTTTGAGTTTCGTTTGTTTTGTCCTCTGTAAGTGCTTTCAATTTGGACCAGTCTATAACTTTGTCCTTTGGTAAAGAGTTAATTGGAACCTTTGAACACATATCACTGTCCCGTCATTCATTTTGCCTCTGTATTTTACTTCTCAAAAGTCAAACAAAGGTTAAGTCATCAATAAATCGTTTTGTATCAGAACTACATTTGATAATTGGATATACTGATAATCAACTGTTAAATAATGGATAAGGTTGCATGTTTTTAACTCTTTGAAATATACATTCACAGCCCAAGATGCCAGTTACAGATTGTCTCAATGTTATTGAGTAATTGCTTTGTTGTCCAACCTGCTTGCAATGATCAAGATATTGTTGTCACAATTTGGCTTTGATGCATGTGCATCAGTCATGCAAGTGTGCATACCCAAGGCCCTTTGTGTATGCGTCCATCCAAATTTGTTAGGGCCAAAACTTCTTCATTTATGGGTGGGTTTCAAAATAATTTTGTGCAATTATTCTCCTTTATGAATAGAAGTGCCAATTAAAATATTTGTTTTGGTAGGTCCAAGGTCAAGGTCATACTTGAATGTCAGATGATAAAATTGTCATGAATGGAGCTTGCTGGACCAGCAACTTCTACAGTTATAAATGGATTTTGAAACAATTTCACTCAAGTGTTCTCCTTCACCAGTAGAAGTGTCATTTGAATAAATTGTTCAGGTTTGTCCAAGGTCAAGGTCACACTTGAAGATCAAATGCTGAAGTTGTCTTAAATAGAGCTTGCCTTAGAGACAACTCTTACATTTAGCTAACCATATGGAAATATTTTACACAGATGTTCTTCTTTATTACTTATGGAAGTGCAGTTTGAATCATTTGTTTAGGTAGGTCCAATGTCAAGGTCACTTTTTAAAGTGAAGTGATAAAATTGTCTCAAGCACAAGTGTTCACCTTTACCAATGGAGTGCCATTTAAGTCATGTGTGAATGTCCTGTGTCAGTTTAGACATTGTGTGTTGTCAACCTATGTTTACTCTTTAGAGGCCTCATTTTAAGCCCAATAATCATGAAACTTGGTCAGAATATTTGCCTTGATGATATCTTAATTGGGATTGAAAATTGATCATGTTGGGTCTAAAACTAGGTCGCTAGGTCAAATCCTAAGAAAACCTTGTTTTTAATTTAGAGGCCACATTTTCAGTCCAACACTCTTGAAAGATCTTCAGAATGTTTGTCTTGATGACATCTAAAAAATGGGTCATTTTAGTTAAAAAAAAAAAAAAAAACTAGGTCAAATCTTAGAAAAAGCTTGTGGTCACTCTTTGGGCCACATCTTCAGTGAAATATTTATGAAAGTTGGTGAGAAAGTCTGTCCTAATGATATCATATGAAATCAAAAAAAGGCTCAAAAACTAGATCACCAGATCACATATTCAAAAAACCTCGTGTACACTTTAGAGGTAACATTTTCAATCTGATACTTATGAAAATTAGCCAGAATCTTTTTATTGATGATAATAAGATGAGATTGAAAATTGGTCACAGTTGCTAAAACTAGGTCACCAGGTCAGGTCCTGGTATAAATTTGTGTACACTCTTACTGCCACATTTTATACTGGTAGTATCTGCAACAAGTTGAAAAAAGGGCTATGTTGGGCTAAAAAGTAAGTCACTGAGACAAATTCTGGTAAAAGCAAGTGTACACGTCCGAGGCCAAATTTTCAGTCCAATACTTTTTATACGCCCGTCGAAGACCGGACGTATTATAGGATCACCCGTGGCGGGCAGGCGGCCGTCCGGGCGGGCGGCGTCCAGTTCTTTGTCCGGAGCATATCTCTAAAACTATTCTAGCTACGGTTATGAAATTTCATGGGTGGATAGATCCCATCAAGGGGGAGTGCAGTGTGCAGGAATCATAACTCTTGCTCGCTTAATCTTTGAGTTATTGCCCTTTGTTGTTTTTCGTACTTGAATTTTGTCCGGAGCATATCTCCAAAACTATACTAGCTAGGGTTATGAAATTTCATGGGTGGATAGATCTCATTGAGGGGGAGTGCAGTGCACAAAAATCATAACTCTTGCTTGCTTAATTTTCGAGTTATTGCCCTTTGTTGTTTTTCATACTTGAATTTTGTCCGGAGCATATCTCCAAAACTATACTAGCTAGGGTTATGAAATTTCATGGTTGGATAGATCTCACCGACGGGGAGTGCAGTGCACAGGAATCATGGCTCTTGCTTGCTTAATATTCGAGTTATTGCCCTTTGTTGTTTTTCATACTTGAATTTTGTACCGGAGCATATCTCCAAAACTATACTAGCTAGGGTTATGAAATTTCATGGGTGGATAGATCTCATCCACGGGGAGTGCAGTGCACAGGAATCATAACTCTTGCTTGCTTAATTTCTGAGTTATTGCCCTTTGTTGTTTTTCGTACTTGAATTTTGTCCGGAGCATATCTCCAAAACTATACTAGCTAGGGTTATGAAATTTCATAGGTGGATAGATCTCATTGAGGGGGAGTGCAGTGCACAAGTATCATAACTCTTACTTGCTTAATTTTCGAGTTATTGCCCTTTGTTGTTTTTCATACTTGAATTTTGTCCGGAGCATATCTCCAAAACTATACTAGCTAGGGTTATGAAATTTCATGGGTAGATAGATCTTACCAAGGGGGAGTGCAGTGCACAGGAATCATAACTCTTGCTTGCTTAATTTTTGAGTTATTGCTCTTTGTTGTTTTTCATACTTGAATTTTGTCCGGAGCATATCTCCAAAACTATACTAGCTAGGGTTATGAAATTTCATGGGTGGATAGATCTCATCGACGGGGAGTGCAGTGCATAGGAATCATAACTCTTGCTTGCTTAATTTTTGAGATATTGCCCTTTGTTGTTTTTCATACTTAAATTTTGTCCGTGGGATATCTCCAAAACTTTACTACCTAGGGTTATGAAATTTCATAGGTGGATAGATCTCATCGACGGGGAGTGCAGTGCATAGGAACCATAACTCTTGCGTTCTTAATTTTTGAGTTATTGCCTTTTGTTGTTTTTCATACTTGAATTTTGTCCGGTGCATGCCTCAGCTTTACAACTTGGGGTAAGATGGGCATATCTTGTGACAATTTGCTGCTCTTGTTAAAGCTTATTGGAATATTTGTCTTAATATCTCTGAAGCAATTGGAAATGGTTCATGTATGGTCATAAGGCTCAGATGAGCGGCATCAGGGCCAGAATGGTGCACTCCTGTTCAGTTAGGTCCAAGCTTAATTATCACCAAGAGAGCGTGTTCTAGTCATAAATTCCTGTTTGGGTAGATTTCAATGTAGTTTTGCAATATTGATCTCCTTCATGAGTAGATGTGTATTTAAAATCCCCCATTGTGGGCTGGGCATGTTGACCATGGGCAATCTTCTGGTTTTGAGATTGTTGAGATGAACTAGTGGGACAAGGCATTTTTTTGTTACGCTATGCTTGTATGAAGATTGTTTCTTCTCAATACATCAGGTTGTACTTAATGCAATGTCGATCTTAATCCCCTCATGTTGTGTTGATATGAGTTATTATTAGAACATATAATGATGTTTGGAGCTCAATATGGGCATATAAATGTCCTTTTTCTTGGGCAATTTTTTTTGTTTTTCAAGTGAAATGACTCTTTGATATATGCATAGTAATTGACCACAGGTATCTACCATTTAATTAGCAAAAATAGCGTATTATGAGCTGAAATAGATACTCTGTAAGAAAAAACAATAATAGAGGGTATCAATTAAAGTCAAAAACAAGTTATTTTCACCAGTTGGATGGCCATTTTTTCTGAAATGACTTATGTATGTGATGTTCAGTGAGAGGTTTCCAAATGCAAAAGATGCAATAAGAATATGTGTAACTCATTCACCAACCACTTCTTACTTTGAAATATGGATCTGTTGAACTACTGATACTTCAAACAATTTACCCAGTCCCTGAGGTGTTTGAGCTACCAAAGTTTGACTGTTGAAATAAACCAATTTAACCAGTCCCTGAGGTGTTCGAGCTACCAAAGTTTGACTGTTGAAATAAACTTTGACTTTAAGCCACCCTCTTTCATCACAGGTTTGGCATAAGTTCATTTCAAAATATGTCTGTAAAGAAAATTTTGTTTGAGATTTCTAGATTAAGTTTTTTTCCAATCCAAAGCATGGCTGCACAGTCGTATGTATATGTCTTAATAACCTTGGTGTTGTTGAATTGTCAAAGTTCATCCTGTTCATTTTGTTCATATATCAGTCTGTTTCAAAACTTAAAATAGTTTGGAATCCATAGTTAACTGAAAGGTAAGGTGGCAGTGACATTTTTCAAAGGAAGAGTATTATAATTATTACAGTGCTTATTTTTAAAAATTAGGATGATGGAGGGAAGTTTTCATATTTTTTAGCTCACCTGAGTGCGAAGAAAGAAAGATGCACAATAACCCCTGCTGTAGTGTTTTAACTTGTCAATGTATCTTACTAGTAAATCAGGTGAACTCAACTATGTTCATTTTCTTCTAAAAACCTTTTCCCCGAAAAACACATTTTAGACTCTTCCAAATTCCTAAGATCTACTGATGCAAACTTGATATTGGTCTGATATGGTAGAACACATTGAGGAAAAGAAGGAAATGCTGGTTACCGGCATTTTCTCACAGTGTTTTCAAAAGATTTCTCCATTAGGGATGTTGAAATTCCAGATTCTGTGGTAAAGGGTTAAGGACTTGAACCACTTGACCAACTATAGGCAACTTAAGATTGCTTTTAAAATCATTATTTGAAAAGCTAAAACTGCAAATGATTAACTTGGAACTGAAACACTCCCAAGCACAGCTGTAAACTCTAGACATACAAAATGTTAACTATTTTGTGTGAATTGTATAATTGTGAGAGCATTCGTTTTGTAAACCCTGTACCACACAATCCCAATGTTAACCACCCCAATCAAGAAGCTTTTTGAAAACATTGTGGGAAAAGGAGAAAATGCTGGTTACATTTTCTCTTATACCCACAATATTTTCTGCCCTATCAAAGACAAGGTACTAATTAAGCTACTTTTCATTTGCTGTAGGCAAATGCTTTGAATTTGGTTGAGTCCAAAAATTGTTATGTGGTAGGGTAAAACAGAACTTAAATCAGGACTTATATAGATTTGGTCATGATTACTTTCTCCTATTACTTTCTTTCTTTCCTTCATTGAGTTAAAAATTTATGCACAAGTAGATAGTTGAGCTTTTTGTTTTCCTGTTTGCTTACGCATATGTTATAAGTGTGCTCAAAGCTGGAGCTATAGATTAGTATTGAAAAGAACCGGTATAATTATGGTGGTGGCATCAGATATTGAAGACATCTGCTTTCTAGATCTTCCCTTTGTATAAATGACAAAAAAAGCTCATTTCAAGCGATAAAAAGGTGAAAAGGGACCTTGTTTTCCTTGGTAGTTGTTGTATATACATGTATACCTCTTGCAATCAGCTTTCTTTTACTTTTATTGCTTTACAAGAAACTGACTCAGAGTTGCATAATTCTGCAGATTTATTACAGTTGAGCATGTGAATATTATTATATTTTTGATACTGTATGATGTGTACATGTACATAAAATCCGAAACTGTGGTTTACAACTTTGAAGAATTTTTTTTCCTTTTGGAATTGTTTGGTTATTTTAAGGTCTTTTTTAGTGGACATTATCAAGGTTTTTGTTGCCAACTTGATATTAAACTAAAGATCTAATTTTATGGCGGATTACTCAAAATTACTGAGCAAGAATGTATTGAATTAAAATTTTTGACTTCATTGGCTGTTCTTGCCTATGTTGCCGAGGTGTCCAAAATCTTTGCTTATGTGACTGAAAAATGACTCCAGAATATCACTTATACCTGTTGCTGAATTTAGCATTGTAACCTGATTTACATGTATTTAGATTCTAAAAAGATGCATAGAATTAATTGTACATTCATATTAAAATGTTGTGGTACTTGCTACATTTATTTCAAATCTACCACCAAGTAATTTTGAAATAGATCTAGTTATATAGACACATCATTTGTATTTCACAGACCAGCCATTGTGGTGCTGTTGATGTCAATGGTAAATGAGAAACAACCATTTTCATTGAGATGTGCTGTTTTATACTGTTTTCAATCATTTTTGTACAAAAATGAAGTGGGTCAGTCACAGATTGTCCAGACGCTGTTACCAACTTCAGCTGATGGTAAGTAAACACTATCTGTGTTTATAAATCTTATTGCCTTCTATGAAAATTGCTGTTTAAGAACTGTTCTCATTTGACTAGAAATCACTTTTTTCCCCTAAAATTCTATAAAATTCTAGAGAAATGATTGAAGGAAACAAAAATGTAAATAACAAAGCATGATTAGCTTGCATGTATGTATTCAAAGGGAAAGACTTGGTTTTATTCAGCAGTTTTATCATTTTGACATCGCTACCAAGCTGAAATTGAGATAGACTAAGATAAAGACCTGTAAACATCCATGTTCATTTTTTCATTTATGGTGTATACTGAGTTCTTATTTGTTAAGTTTTGATTTTCTTCTTTTACAAGCTATTACATGACCATGCAGCTATGTTAAGTTTATTTTTTCCTTATTCCTATCCTCTAAACAAATTCAAATATGTCTACACTATAATATTTGTGTTTGTTGGTTGGATGCCAAAAAATTTGGCATTTGGTAATGAGTAAACTTAAGATGTAATTTATAAATGTTCCCTTTGTCATTGAATACTTCAGCCAATACAATCACAGCTGGCCAATTATTGTGTGGAGGTTTGTTCAGCTCTGACTCCCTGTCCAACTGGTTTGCTTCAGTTGCCCTACTGAATGCCATCATAGAAAATCCCACACAGAAAGAACAGTTGTTACGTGTCCAGCTGGCAACAAGTGTTGGAAATCCACCTGTTTCTTTACTGCAGCAGTGCTGTAATATCCTGGCCCAGGTAAATAATGAAGATTCAATATGCTCCATTTTTCTGCCAACTACTTGTGTTTATTTATAAACAAAACTGATGGTTATTCAGTACTATCTGTCAAGACTCAAGTCTTTTTTCAAGACTATATAATTTATGTATATGTGTCATTGAAATTGTCTATTTGTTCAAAAAGCCTACTTCAAGGAAATATTTCAATAATTGTTGTACAGAATTTGCAGAGATAAGTTCTCATATGGCATATCAATACATCTATAAAGAAAATACAAGATCTATTTACTCTGCCCCTGTATATAGAAACCTTCTAACAAATATCTTATAAATGAAAATCAGACCAACCTATTACCTGTTGAAGAATTACCTGTATTAGATGAATTGAAAAACATTGCTGTAAACTATGGACAGTCAATGAAAACTGTAGTCGAATGCATAAATACAAGATAAAATATTGGTAATGGAAGAAATTATCGCAGTTTTTTTACTGCTAAAAAATAAATGTAGTCTGCAGGAGGTGATATAGTAAATTAACATTTAAAAACAGTTTTAGATGCATGCAAAACTGAGAGCAAATTAACACAAATGATATAAAGACTAACCAACAGAAGGTAAATGTAACAAACGAGATACACATACTGCTTTTAATAGCTTTTTTCCATGTTTGAATGGTTCTAGGGTGGAAGAATACAAACACGGATCGGATTATTGATGTTACTGGCTGCCTGGATGTCTGACTGCCCTACAGCTGTTGCCCATTTTCTGTTCAACACTGCTAATGTACCCTATGTATCCTTTGTTACAAACAGACTATTTATGCAATAGTGAATGAACTTTGAAGAAAAACTGAACAAGAAACTGACAAATATTTATCCTCCAAACATGCAAAAATTAAGTGATAAGATGTATTTGCTAAAATAGGCCTGTTAAAAAAAAATATATGGATTTCTGATAGCTTACACAATTTTCCATAAATTCTGCAGCACCGCTTGTTGAGGAAGAGCTGTCATTTACTTGACTGAACCACCTTATAAATGAGCCATACTCTTGCAAAAGGGGGTTTAAATGCACCTCCATGATCCATTATACGAGCTACTCATCACATAATTATAGAAAATCAGTTTGTTAACAAGCAACTGAATCATATCGTAAAATGGTGCTTTGACAAGAAGAAATTGACAAATAACATGTTTTTGATCCAGGTCATTCTGGGTGCACTACACAAAGAATCCTGTTGACAATAATTTTGAAAATATTATGGCAAATAAGAAATGCTTGTATCCAGCATTTTCACCTTTTTATACACCCGAAGGGTCATGCTATGTTGTGGCCCCATTCGTCTGTCTGTTAGACTGTCTGTCCATCTGTTAGCAATTTCTTAAGTGTGCAGCTCCTCCTACAGTTATCATTCGAATAAGTAACTCAGCACAATGATTGTCTATGATGTGTGGTTGTTCATGTGACTCTCAAAATTTGGATATCTAGATTTTAACCTGTTTCATTGACAAGCCCCTTGGAGTGTATAATTACTGCTTTGCAAAGCTCTTGTTCCACAATGTTTTCTACCATCTTTAAGGTTGTTTCCATCATTTGAGTCACATTTGATTTGTCACATGCAACTGTTTTAACTTTGAAATGTCTGAATTTGCGTTGATCATATAATTTGGACAGTTTTCTGATGAGAATGGAACTACATGTATCAGTAAATGGACAACTGTTTTAACTTTAACTTTTGGACAGCTCATATCTCAAGTATCAGCCAGTGATGGAGATGAAAATGAACAGAATGTTCATGGTTTATGTGCCTTTCTTCTTGGTATTTGTGTCCTTTGTAATGATGATCAGAACCAAAGTTTTACATCGTAAGTTATCCACAATTTTTAAATTTACAAGTTGATTCACACTAATACACTTTTTTCTTGTTGGTGTTCACAGCTAAGTGCTTCTCTTAAAAAATTAATTTGATGGTTATTAAAGGCAATCACATCAGCAATTACTTACTGTAGGATTTGTTATAGGTTGTAATGTACTCGTATGTTTCTGTAGGATAGTTTGATCTGGATTTTTTTACATTATCTTGCAAATGCATTGCAAAGTCTTCTTACATGTGACTCTTAAGATGAAACTGTCCTTCTTGCTCTGCAGTTTATAGTATTTTAGATAATTTTATGAACAGGAACAGATGCTTATCACAAACATTAGCTCCCCTGCCGATGCTATTTTGCAATTTATGCAAAAAGTGGTTTTTATTTTCCATTTTCTTTTCCTTTGTGCATCTTGGATATAATGTGGGTTGAATAATAGATCTTAGTACTCAAATTAGAATAAAAAGTATGTTTGAGTGCTGTTTAACAGGAAAATTCGTGAAAACTTGAATTTAGATTGTTCTTCTAATATTACAAATATTAAGCATACCAGTAGCTTAGTCTTTATTAATAGAACTTAAAACTAATATTGCCTATTAAAGTACATTGTACTGATTTTGTTGTCTTATAGGGCATCTTTGCGACAAGTCATAGAAAAACGAATTGGTCTAGAGACTTTCACAGACAAATTAACTCAAGTGACAAAAAGTGAAAGTTATGTCAGAGCTATCAAGAAACCCGATCTCAATTATAGACAGCCAAGTGAAGTTGTGTTTGACTTTGAATTTACAAGACTGTTCAAAGCTCAAGAACGTAAGTACTGTTCTACTTCATGGTCTAGTTAAATGGGTTTTCTGTTAAAAACATCTTTCAGCATCTAAAATTTTGATGAAGGTATATGTACTATTGAAAAGCATAATTACACTATTCTGCAATTTTATGTTCACTTATCTTCTTTACCCTTTAGCACACAACAAAATTTAAGCCTTATTCAAATTGAAAGCATTTATGGATGACAATTCAATGTGGTTCAAATGGTGAAATTTTTCTTTGAAAAGAAAATAATGTGAGAGGAGAAAATGCTGGTACCCAGCATTTTCTCCTTCTCTCACAATGTTTTTGAAAGGCTTCTTGTTCAGGATTGTTGAAAATCGGCATTATGCGGTCAAGAGATAAAGAAAAATCTGGAGACTTACTTTGATGCCCTAGAAATAAAAAGACATAAACTATAAAACACTGTTTTGAGAAAGTTTGAAAATACATTCTGATTTCTACAATTACTCTTTACTTATGACCCTTACAACTCCTGTTTTGGTCAACATGAAAGAGCCGAATATCAAGGAAATGGAATGGATAGCACTTGTAATTTCATTTACAAATATGTATACATCAGAGAAAGGCAGAAGGAACAATTATGATCAGATTCTAGGACATTAAAATGATCTGTCTTAGAATTTTGTGTCGACAGAATTTAATGCGCTTGATTCACTGTAAAGAGTGCTCTTTCAAAAGTGCCATAATTTAAATTTTTTACTGTGCAGATGAGATAACATAACTTCTTTTACTGTGCAGATGTGATAAATTTTTTATTGTGCAGATACCATAAATTTTTTACTGTGCAGATGAGATTCTGAAGTCATTATCTCCTAATGCCAGTAGAGAAGAAACTAAGAAGCAGCTAGCAAACCTGAAAGAACATGAAAGTATTGTGTCTCAGTATAAAGATTTAATACAAGAACAGGTAAATATATTTCAGTATGTGTGTTATTTGAACTTGCACTCAGTTATATTTCAGCATTGTCAGGATGAACTGTAGGCAAAATTTAAGTCTTTTTAAAATTTAATCCAATGACAAAATTTTAGACTTACCCACCATAATCATCAAATTTTCTTCAAAGACAAAATTTGTCATCAAAAGGGTAGAAACATTTGTGGGAAAAGAACAAAATGATGTTAGGAAGCATTGTTTTATTTTCCCAGCATGTTTTCATAAGGTCCCTTCTTTAGGGGTCAAGAAAAACATGAGTTTGTGCAGTGAAATGTTGACTGAAAATATTTGCTTATAACAAATATTGCCAAATTAATTGAATTTGTCTTGGAGAGATTAGACAACATTGTTGTGACCAGTGTCTCAAAGAAATTACCTGTATTTATTTTTCGAATGTTAGAAGACACTGTGCGGAAAGGAAAGAATGCTAATAACAAGTATTTGCTCTTTTTCCTGCATGATTTTCAAAAGCCTTTATCCTCAGGTTCATGAAAACATTGTAATGATTGGTAATGGGCAAAGTGTTCTGATTCTGCAAAGCTAAAATTTTGCAACATTTGAGCTAATGAATGCACAATTTTTTACAATTACTTTACATTCATAGAGAGTTTCTTTTTTGAGATTTGAGTTTCTTTCTACTGAATCTTTTTATATAACTTTCACACATATTTGCATTATATATTCAAGTACCTCTTTACTCAAAATAATTATAAGATGGCCTTGAAAACATAATCCATAAAAATACATGAAAAAACTGTGGCAGTAGGCTGGCTATTGCAATTTTTTCTATTTGCGACAATACTTTTCAGTGCTCTGCAAATGTTCAGGGTAAAAGTTATTGTCTGTATAAATCAATTTGATTCTTGAATGTAAGTCAGATTGAATTTATCTGGATTGAGATATCATTTTGTCACAGTATTGGTTTAAGACTCTAGTCTATGTCTATGTTTTGTAGGATGGTCGTTTGAGGGAGACCCAAGGTCAGTTAGAATCCATACAATCGAAATATGACTTGTCCTGTAAACAACTAGAGGAACTTAGTCAGCAAGTTCAGCAATTAAAGGACCAGAATGCTCTTTTAAAGGCCACAAAGGGTAAAAAGGATCATTCGGCTCTAGATTTCACAAAAGTCAAATACTTTTAATTTTTCTGTTAGTTACAGCATAAGAATTAAAAAATTATGTGATACAGATTTGCTAACACAGAAACAGATTCCACTATACATAATGTATGTTGTCAAGTAAAAAAGTCTCTAATACAATTTTTTACTAAAGTTTAAATTTTGTAGAATTTCTTTAACCTGTGGAAAGATTAACCTGACAACTGCTTAATTATCAAATAGAAATTTCAGCTGATATGTAAAACCGGAAATAATGTGATTTTAAAGTTATTTGTATAGGAATGAAAATATTTTAACAGTTCATGACATATTTAGATCTAAGATGAATTGTAATTGTGGTTGATCCACACTGTCTGCAAAAACATGTTAAGTTTCGTATAGCAACAAAGGAATTGAAAGAGAAGGAGCAGTTCATTGTTATTTCAGGAAAAAATACAGAATTACATTTATTAAGGGAACAGACTTCCCTAGTACTTGTAAAACCTTGAAGCACATATGTCAGCTGTTTGTCAGTAGAAATAAAAATCCTACTGAGAGAGGTGTAGAACACCATTCAAACATACAAGGATGTTGTCAGGGGTACTTGCTGAAAAATTTTTGTGGGAGTTTATATCGATGTGATAATGTGTTTTTATATTTGTGTGACAAGGTTTTCCTTTGAATTCCAGGGGGATCCAAACAGGTAGATGATGAGAAGGAAGATGAAATAAAAAAATTAAATGAAAACATACAGAAATTAAATTTACAATTAACAGAAAAAGATTCACATATAGACAAATTAGTAAGTATTCACAATAAAAACTAATAAAAATGAATTCTGTATCAATTATTTTAGTCAAAAGATCAATTTTGCCACTAGTCCTTCGATTCAGAAAACAATATTTGTCTCTATAGTCAGATATCAAGTTGTTTTATCCAAAGATTTTCAAATAATCACTGGAGGGAACTTTCAATGTTTCAGTGTTCGGATTGGCTGTGCACTGTTGATACATATGGACCACATATATATATAAAAAAAAAATACAGAGATGATCAAATATCTGTAAATAGCATGGGTGTAGTGAGCCTTTATCAAAGTCATTCAGAATTTTGTCCTTGAGTTAAAGATAGTGCTTTCCCAGAAATCAGATTTTTTTTCCATGAGGTGTGTTGATCAATATTCTTGAAACTTACACAAAACTACAAGGAATAAAACACTGATACTACAATGGAACCCTTTGTAACACTGTAGTTGGGAGCCACTATTGACAACAGCATTAGGTTTGGGCCAATCCCTTTCCACCTACCGGCATCAATTGGCGCAGCCACATGTGATAAAAGTTATCAAGAAAGGATCATGGAGATGCTTTACATCCCTCATTCAGGTTTTGTGTTTAGGCTGTTAAGCACAGCACATATATGTAAAATGGAGAGTTTGCTAAAAATGTGTAATAGTGTCCAGGTGGTACTTTTAACCTTTTATCTGGATAATGGTTATTTGGGAAAGCAAAGAAAATTGTGCGGAGTACAGGTAAAAGCATGGATAGGTGCAGAGGCTCCAGCAATATAACAGAAATAATGCTGAAAACAGTGTAAACGTCATGCAATCAATTTGTCGTTTAAACCTATATCACAATTACACAGTCCGATTCTTTTATTGATCTTGAGGAAAGGGGCTTTTGAAAACATTGTGGATTAAGGAGAAAATGGTGGTTACTAGGCATGCATTTACTGACTTTATTGACCTGCTGTTCGCATTTTTTTTTTTTGGTCCTGGACAGGTCCAAAGTTTTTGTGCTTGTTAAAGACGTTTGGTAGTCGATGTTTGTTGAAGGGATGCAATATGTTTTGTTAATCCATTATGAAAGGTTTCTGTATTTCAATAGATTTTATTTATATCTTTCAGAAAACAGATTTGACTGTGGCTGAGGCACGAGTGAATGCATCGATGGAGATAAATGATGAAAATAAAGAAAACAATCCTAGTGAAATAGCTGTGTTACAACAAACTGTGAATAAATTGAACTCTGAGTTACACGAACTCCGTGTTGTTACATCTAACAAAGAGGCAGAATTAACTAATTTAAATACAGCCTATTCCAACTTACAATCGCAGATTCAAAATGTGGTATGTGAAATTCAAAATCAAAATGTTTAATTATGGTATTATAAAAGTATTGATTTTATGTGCTTGCCATATTTTAATTAAATTCTTTCCCTGAGCAACATTTGTTATCTGTAAATGCTTTCAGCTTAGGCAAGTTCGAACTTTTTGGGCTTAAAAGAATGAAACACCTTCTGCTTCTGTACAATTAGACCATTTTCAAACTGCTTTACAAACGCTTGTTGTGCCTGAAGCAAAACCAGGTCATGGAAGGTAAAGATCTGTTAAAAAATTTCACAGATCTACTTTACTCAAAAACTGCTTTACAAATGCTTGTTGTGCCTGAAGCAAAACCAGGTCATGGAAGGTAAAAATATGTTAAAAAATTTCATAGATCTTCTTTACTCAAAAATCTTGAGCCATTTATTGTAAAGTTTAAAAAGTATTTTCCCTGGGATTTCTCTGTTTTTAAATCATGAAGGTTCAATGACTGGTTAAAACTTCTATCAGAAAACGTTTTTGGAAGAATCTTGCATGTAATCAATAGTCAAATTTATGAAAATGTTGGTTACATTTATTTTACTTGGAGAATACCAAATACAACAATTATTGCCTTTACAGACACTTGTAGACTAAGATCATGTGGCAAATAGGGAATTCAGATCTTGGATCTATGCCAGTATTTTGTTTGACATTTCATTTTACAGGAAACAACCCTGACACTATACTATTTGCATCATCTCTTACTTTGGATGAAAATGTAGTTTTTACTTACTGCATGTAGCTCTTCCTGGATGAAGACCATCAGGGTTGATTAATCCATATTTTTTTTAATTTTCACCAATTTGTATTCTAATAGACAACCAGTAAAGAGCCGAACACAATTTTGCATAAAATGATAAGAGTAAGTTCAGACAGTGCAGTTTGATGTTGGATCTGCAGTAATACCTATTTGTAGCAAGCCTTAAGAACCTTCTAAAATGTGATATGTTGAGTTTTGATTCAGATTGGAAATATCCAAATTTTAACAGCTATAGATTTAAGGTTTAATTTGTTGCCTTTCAGCAATCTACCAACAATAATTCAGCAGAGCTAGAAGCAAGACTTGCTGCAATAAATGATGAACTTACACAATTACGAGAGGAAAAGAATTCTTTACAAGAGAGAGTTAAAAAGGCCAATGAAGAAAACCTCAATTTGGTAGATAGAATAAATGTAAGTCAACATTACAGATTCAGTATCAGTCTGTTACTGATACTTGTATAACTATTTACACCGCAAACTATGATAAATTTAACTTTTGCAACTAAGTTTACATCAAAAAAGAAATTTTTCTTCAAATAGTTGCCCTGTTTGTCACTTGTAATGGTTTAACTCTTAGGAATTCTTTTCATGTTGAGACCCGTCACAGATGAATTAGAATTTGATGTATAGAATGTAAATGAATCTGGCTGTGTAAAAAGGAGAGCTTGATGCACCTGAAAAAGGTATAGACACAGGTCAGCCTGAACAGTCCACATGTGCTGACCTGGGTCTAAATATTTTGCTACTTGTCAATTTTTTGCTTATGAAAGGACTGGTCTGCTTCATTAATGAATTGGCTGTAAACCAGCATGGATGTTGTGGACCCATTATTAGATAGTGTCTCATGTAACTTTGTGTATGGGTGTGGAGCTACTTGTTATAACTCTGTAGACTGTTTTTATTGTTTAATTTGCAAATCACAGTATCAGTAAAGATCATGTCTTTACTCTGATAGATTGGTGCTAGATTACACACAGTAGTATAATTACAGAATTATATAAGTAATGTTTTTACATTTGTATCATTGTGTATTTATGTTGAAAAATAGCTCTATTTTAGTCTGCTAGAAAACAGAATTGTTTCCAAAACTTTATTGAGCATACCTAAATATCTCTTGAAATGATAATCCTGGATGCAGCTCTACAACCTGTTATATTTATATAAATTGTATATTATACAATTTTATTTCATGTGGTAAGATATCTTTTGTGTTTGTATGAGTGAAACAAGAAAAAGAAGCCCACCCATTTCATTTTTTTTTTTTATCATATCTTTCAAAATTATGTTAAGGTTGTCTATATCATTGTTACCCATTTGAAAAGTACATCTATCATCACTGGTTTACCCTTAAGTATAACAATAATGTGTGTCTCTTTTAGTGAAAAGGCGTTACGCTGTAATTAAAATTTTCTCTTAACTTCATACCAAAGATAGAAACCTTGTCCTTCCTTTTCAGAAATTGGAAGAAGAAATAAAAAAGAAGGATAGTGAAAAAAGTGCAATATTTGATGAATTGGAAACCCTGAAGAAAGAGCAAGAAGATTTGTTGGTCTTATTAACGGACCAAGATGCCAAAATTGACAAGTATAAAACCAGATTAAGGCAGCTTGGACAAGAGGTTGGTAGAGTTTAACCCTTTGCCACACGAGAAAATTTTAGACTGGTCCAAATTTAAAGCATTTGCAGACGACAAAATAAAGGTGACTGAAAAATTGAAATTTGTTCTGGGAAGGGTAGAAAACACTGTGGGAAAAGGAGAAAATGCTTGTTACCAGCATTTTCTCCTTTTCCCACAGTGTTTTCAAAAGGCTTCATTCTCAGGGTCATCAAAAGTAGGGATTGTGTGGTAATGGGTTAACTGTATGAGATGCTAGAATTGTTTATGTTTTGTAATTCTAATTGTTCAGAAATATGTTCAGGTATTTTGTCAGATTTTGTCCATATCAAGCTCTTACATTGAAAGATTTGTTGATGTAATTTGATATTTATTTTCCCAATGATGGGGGAAGACTAGTATGCAAGGGGAACTATTAGTACTTAAGTGTGGATGATATGTAATGATATTTGGATGTTGTTGAATGCTTATTTGCATACACAGGCTATTATAGCTTGTGGTTTACATTCACTTACTTTTTTCAAGATTTTTTTTTGTCAAACAAGTCAGGCAGGTAGCTGCAATATTCTTTGCTTGATCAACCTGAATGGCCAATTTTTAGCTCTACTGGCTTTCAGCCAGCAGAGCTTATGTCATGGCGTGGTTTCCGTGGTCCGTCTGTACGTCTGTCCGTCAGGCCGTCTGTCCGTCCGTTAGTCTTTTTCTTGTTTACGCGATAAAGTCTGCATTTGTTGCCTGATTTCCGTGAAACTTGCACAGTTTGTGTATTTCATCAATAGCTTCAACCCTATTGATTTTGAGAAAAATCCAACAAACAGTATGGGAAAAGTAGCTATTTCAAGTTGAAAATTTCAAATTCTTGTTTACGCGATAAAGTCTGCATTTGTGGCTTGATTTTCGTGAAACTTGCAAAGTTTGTTTATCTCATCAATGGCTTCAACCCTATTGATTTTGAGAAAAATCCAACAAACAGTATGGGTAAAGGAGCCATTTCAGTTTGAAAATTTCAAATTCTTGTTTACGCGATAAAGTCTTCATTTGTGGCCTGATTTTTATGAAACTTGCACAGTTTGTTTATCTCATCAATAGCTTCAACCCTATTGATTTTGAAAAAAATCCAACAAACAGTATGGGAAAAGTAGCCATTTCAAGTTGAAAATTTCAAATTCTTGTTTACGTGATAAAGTCAGCATTTGTTGCCTGATTTTCGTGAAACTTGCACAGTTTGTTTATCTCATCAATATCTTCAACCCTATTGATTTTGAGAAAAATCCAACAAACAATATGGAAAAAGTAGCCATTTCAAGTTGAAAAATTTTTAATTCTTGTTTATGCAATAAAGACTGCATTTGTTGCCAGATTTTCATGAAAATCACAGTTTGTTTATCTTATCAGTAGCTTCAACCCTATTGATTTTGAGAAAAATTCAACAAACAGAATGGGAAAAGTAGCCATTTCAAGTTGAAAATTTTAAATTCTTGTTTACGGGATAAAATGTGCATTTGTAATTAGATTCTTGTGAAACTTGCACAGTTTGTTTATCTCACCAATAGCTTCAACCCTATTTATTTTGAAATAAATCCAACAAACATTTTGGGAAAAGAAACCATTTCAAGTTGAAAATTACCAATTCTTGTTTTCATGACAAAGTCTGCATTTGTTGTCAGATCTTCATGAAAAAGGAAAATTGAATTCTCTGCCAGTAGAGCGTTTTCAGGCCCTTCAGGGCCTTCTAGTTGAGTTTTACTGTTGTGTACCAAATCTATAGCTTGAAAGTAAAAAAGAAATGCTTACCCTTACTGATTTCTTTTGTGTAGTTAGAACAATTTCAGAATTACTCATTTTTCAGGAAAGAAAAAATATAATGAATAAGTAGATACATGTATGTTAACATGTTGCTGGTAATCAAAATACTAGTTTTCACATACCTGCTTGTAGTCCTATGATTAATCCATGTTGGCAAAATAAGAACAACATATTATATTTAACGAAACATTTTTCAAAGTAAAAGATTTTGAAGTTCTTTTTTCTTTGCAATTCAAATCCAGACAGGAGAGGTAAATTATTACTGATACCCATTTGCTTTCATCTTGTTCCAAAGATATAGTAAAAAATCCTTTCTTACCCTATGGTTCTGAAGCACTGATATCAATGTCGCATCCTCAAGTTTGTCAAACCTATGTTCAAAACCTTATGTGCTTAGTCTATGTTATCCTTTCAGCATTATCTCTTTTTCATTTTCAAACCTATCAACATATGCATGTGCATGTATAAAGAGAATTACATATGAGATTTTTTTGAAAATCAAAGAAATAGGACATTTTTTGTTTTAACGGCAAAACTGAAACTTCATTTTTAGCTCACCTTAGCACGAAGTAGGTGAGCTATTGTGGTTGCCCTATGTCCGGCGTCCGTCAACAATTTCTTTAAACATCTTCTCCTAAACCACTGGGCCAATCTTTATGAAACTTGGCAGGAATGTTTCTTGGGTGAAGCTCTACCAAAATAGTTAAAAAAAATTAATTCCACCCATAATTCTGGTTGCCATGGCAACAAAAAAAAAATCTTTGAAAATCTTCTCTGAAACTAGACAGCGTAGAGCTTTCATATGTTGTATGTAGCATCTCCTAATGGACCTCTACCAAGTTTGTTCAAAGTATGCCCATAGGGTCAAAATAGGCCCTACCCCACGAGATAAAGGGTTTGAGCATAGGAACAAAGAAGGAAAACTGTAAAAATCTTCTCCTCTGGAAATTGAAGGCGTAGAACTTTGATATTTGGTATGTGGCATCTCCTAGTGGACCTCTACCAGGTTTGTTCAAATTATGCCCCTGGGGTCAAAACTGGCCTCATCCAAGGGGTCACAAGTTTGAGCATTGGAACAAAGAAGGAAAACTTTAAAAATCTTCTCTGATGAAACTTGAAGGCGTAGAGCTTTGATACTTGGTATGTGGCATTTCCTAGTGTGCCTCTACCACGTTCGTTCAAATTATGCCCTTGGGGTCAAAACTGGCCCCACCTCTGGGGATAACAAGTTTGAGCATAGGAACAAAGAAGGAAAACTTTTAAAATCTTCTCCTCTGGAATTTGAAGGTGTAGAGCTTTGATATGTGGTATGTGGCATCTCCAAGTGGACCTCTACCAAGTTTGTTCAAATTGTCCCCCTGGAGTCAAAACTGACCCCAACCTGGGGGTCACACGTTTGAGCATGGGAACAAAGAAGGAAAACTTTTAAATTGTTTTCCTCAGAAACTAGAAAGCGTAGAGCTTTGATATTTGGTATGTTGCATCTCCTAGTGGACCTTTACCTAGTTTGTTCAAATGATGCCCCTGGGGTCATAACTGGCCCCACCCCCAGGTGTCACTAGTTTGAGCATTGGAACAAAGAAGGAAAATTTTAAAATTCTTCTCCTCTGAAACTAGATGGGGTAGAGTTTTGATATTTGGTATGTGGCATCTCCTAGTGGACCTGTACCAAGTTTATTTAAATCATGCCCGTGGGGTCAAAACTGGCCCCAACCCAGGGGTCACAAGTTCGAACATAGGAACAAAGAAAGAAAAAATTTAAAATTTTTCTTCTCTAAAACTTGAAGGCATAGAGCTATGATATTTGGCATGTAGCAATTCCTAGTGGACCTCTACCTAGTTTGTTCATGTTATGCCCTTGAGGTCAAAACTGGCCCTGCCCCGGGGGTCAAGGTTCGAACATAGCAACAAAGAAGGAAAACTTAAGAAATCTTCTTCTCTGAAACTTGAAGGTGTAGAGCTTTGATATTTGGTATGCAGAATCTTCTAGGGGACCTCTACCAAGTTTGGCCATAATCTTATGATGTCCCTGGCATCAAAACTGGCCATGCACAGGTCACAGGTTGGAACAGAAGAACAAACAAGGAAAATTTTAACTTTCTTTTTCTCTTAAACGGGATGTTGTAGAGCTTTGATATTTGGTATGTAGCATCTTTGAGTGGATCTCTACAAAGTTTGTTCCAAGGATACTGCTTTGGTCAAAACTGGCCCAGCCCCGGGGAACACAAGTTCGAACATAGGACAGAGAAGGAAAGTTTAAAATTCTTCTTTGAACTTGGAAGGGGTAGAGGTTTGATATTTGATTGCCCTATGTCCGGTGTCTGTCGTCAGTTGTCAGTCAACAATTTCTTTAAACATCTTCTTCTCCTAACCCACTGGGCCAATCTTGATGAAACTTGGCAGGGATGTTCCTTCGGTGAAGCTTTACCAAAATTGTTCAAAGAATTGAATTTCACTCATAAGCTATAGTCTAAGGTGAGCGTTCCAGGGCCAATGGCCTTCTTCTTTAAATATGTAAATCTTTAATTTCTTTATAAAAATCTACTGAAAAAATCATTTGTGGATAAAGGCTGTTCTTTTCATTTTTGCTGAACCCTTAGATTGTTATGCTATAATATGAAATACTACAAGAACATGATTAAGCACTGGAATGTATTTTTTTTATTGTCATTACCGCTGTCCATATCTTTGTATTCCTCTTCATCCATTGAATATTTCCATCCTGTATGCATGCCAAACTCTTTTCTCGCGGTTCAGAATAATTATTGTGGATGCGTTTTAAGCAGAGAATAAAGCAAGATTAGCCTGCACATACATGCAGTCTGATGTTACGTTACACTTTCTGCTGCTCTGTAGTACTTTCTGTCATGTTAACTCATTACCACACGACAATATTTTAGACTGGTCCAAATTGAAAGCATTTGCAGACGACAAAATAAAAGTGACTGAAAATTTGAAATTTGTTTTGTGAAGGGTAGAAAACATTGTGGGAAAAGGAGAAAATGCTGGTTACCAGCATTTTCTCCTTTTCCCACAATGTTTTCTAAAGGCTTCTTTCTCAGGGGCGTCAAAAGGAGGGATTGTGTGGTAATGGGTTAATCCAGTCAAAATCCAGAATACTTAACAAAAGCTATTTTTTGTAATAGTCACCAATACTATGATTTCATTGTTAGTTAACCCTTTACCACACTGTGAAATTTTAGACCAGTGTGAATTGAAAGCCTTTGCAGACGACAATTTGTAAGTGGCTCAAATGGTGCAATTTTTCTTTTATAGGGTAGAAAACTGTGGAAAAAGGAGAAAATGCTAGTTAGCAGCATTTTCTCCTTTTCACACAATGTTTTCAAAAGGCTTCTTTCCAAGGTCGTCAAAAGTTGTCATTGTGTGGAGAAGGGTTAAGTTGTAAATTATTGATCCATAGTGGTCAGTGTAACTGAAGAACTAGAGCTGGTTAGCGCTGATTGATGAGCTATTCTATTGTTCTAAAAACATGTATATTGGAATTTCTTGGTTTTTGAAATGATCAACAACAACTAGGATCTGGGGCAATGGCATTTCAATTTGATGGTCTCTATTGGTCTGCTGTCACGCATGGTCACATTCAGTGTTCTTTTATCTCATCATTTTTGTTTGTACAATTTTCTCCTCAACTGTTGTTTCACTGCTGTCTCTGTATCTTCCAAGAATGACAAAAAAGAAAAAAGTCACAACCATGACACAATTTAAACTGTTTTGAATTAAAGTTAGAAGTCTACAGAAAAAGTACAAAGCAAGAAGTCTTAAGTATGCTTACAGGGATATTTGTGTGCTGTTAATACATCAAGACAATCATAGAATAAAAAGGCTTTACATTTATCAATGACATCAAGTTCACTTTAGATTTTCAGTCCACATAACCAAGATTCCTTTTATCTGATAACATCAAGTAGACCTCAACTAGGTATCAAACAACAAAATTTAGACTGGTCAAAATTCAAAGAAATTGCAGAGAACAAAACAAGTCTTTATAACTACCTTTGTCCTTGAAAGGGAAAAAAAACATTGTTGGAAAAGAAGAAAATACTGGTTACCAGCAATTTTTTCCCCACAATTTTTATCAAAGGCCTACTCTGTCAGGGTCAATGTCAAGGTAGTTAAAAAGGGGGATTGTGTTGAGGTTAACTGTAATTACAGGTAGAATTTGATTTTTATTGTGCTTCTGAGAGACACCAATAATTCAGGGAGACTTAATTTCATTTTTTTATATATAAATATTTTAGGTGGAAGATGACGATGATGATGATGACGATGACGATTTAGAAGATGGAGATGAGAGTTAGTTCGATTCTGATTGGAATGATCTACCACAAATATTAATTTTTCATATCAGTGTTTTACCATCTTGACACTCAAATTTTACCTTTTTACCAGACTATCCAATATTTTAACAACCCTGAGGAGTAAAGTGTTCAAAATTAATTTGGAAAAGAGGAAAATGCTTTGGACCAGGATTACTTTTTCCTTTCCACACTTTGTTTTCTACCCTATTGGAGACAAGTTTCATAGTTTGAGACAAATTTTAATGTCTGCAAAAGCTTCCAATTTTGGACAAGTGTAAAATTGTGTCATGTTGTTTAGATTAAAGTCAACTTTTACTTGTTAGAGATGTTTTTCAGGCAGGACTGCTCAACCTATTGTTACTGTGAACTTTTACCATACAATCCCAACTCATAACAGCCCTTACCTTGAAGGCTGTTGAAAAAAAAAATTGGGAAGAGCAAGTGCTGGTTACAAGCATTTTCTTCTTTCACCAGAATGTGTTCTGCCCTACCTTTTTGTCATCAGCAAATGCCTTCAATTTGTACAATTCTAAATTTTTTTGTTTGATAAAGAGTTTAATAAATATTTTGTGTCGGATTAGTAACAAAATTCACAGAGATGTTCCTTAGTTGACCCTTTTCAATAATTGTTCGCGAAATTTTGATACGTCGAGAAACATGGCTCTGGTGAATGGGGGCTTCTTGCACTATAAGGAAATGAAGGAATTCTTAAAAATTCTTCTTCTCTGAAACTGCTGGCCAGATTTTAAAATAATTTCACAGAGATGTACCTTGGGTGACCCTTTTCAAAAATTGTTTGCGAAATTTTGATCCATCAAGAAACATGGCTCTGGTGAATGGGGGCTTCTTGCACTATACAGAAATGAAGAAATTCTTTAAAATTCTTCTTTTCTAAAATGGCTGGTCAGATTTTGAAATAATTTCACAGAGATGTTCCTTGGGTGACCCTTTTCAAAAATTGTTTGCGAAATTTTGATCCGTCAAGAAACATGGCTCTGGTGAATGGGGGCTACTTGCACTATAAGAAAATGAAGAAATTCTTAGAAATTCTTGTTCTCTGAAACCGCTGGTCAGATTTTGAAATAATTTCACAAAGATGTTCCTTGGGTGACCCTTTTCAAAAGTTGTTCATGAAATTTTGATTCGTCAAGAAACATGGCTCTGGTGAATGGGGGCTACTTGCACTATATGGAAATGAAGAATTTCTTGAAAATTCTTCTTCTCTGAAACGGCAGGTCAGTTTGGAAAATTATTTCACAGAAATATTCCATGATGACCTTTTTCAAAATTTGTTCTCAAAATTTTGATAGGTCAAGAAACATGGCTCTGATGAATGGGGGCTACTTGCACTGTACGGAAATTAAGAAACTCCTAAAAATTCTTCTTTTCTGGAACTGCTGGTCAGATTTTGAAAGGACTTTTACAGGTGACCTTTTAAAAATTGCTAGGCAAAATAATGATTTTGTTTCCATTGTTTCAATACCTTCAAAAAAAAAAAAGGCTATGGTCCTCTCAAAAATTCAGGTGAGCGATCCAGGGCCATTTTGGCCCTCTTCTTATAGATGTCAACCCTTTATCACACAGTTCAGAATTTTAACAACCCTGATCCTTCTGAATCATTGTGGAAAAAGGAGAAAATGCTGGTAACTACCAACTAGCATTATGTCCTTTTCCCACAATGTTTTCTACCCTATCAAGACAAAAATCATCGTTTGGACTATATTTATTTTGTTGTCTGCAATTGCTTTCATTTTGGTGGAGAACAGAGAATTTTCATTTAGTAAAGAGTTAACAAGTTTAATGAGTTACTCAGCCATTCAGAGATGTTTGCAAAACCTAGTATGTATATGTACATTGTTAAATTGCTATTGGATGTTATTCTCTTTTGTGATCATGATTCACTCATGTGTGTTGGTCCATATCCAATTAAACATTTACATGGGCTTAAACTCTTTACCAATGACAAAATCTTAGACTTGTCAGAATTTAAATTATTTGCAGGTCACAGGATACATGTGCTTCAAATAATGGTTTTTGTCTACAATATGTTAAAAAATCATGGTTATTTGCATTTTCTTTTTTCTCATCATCCTTTAAATGCCCTTTATCATGGAGGCTTTAAAAATCAAGATTCACTGGTTACCCCTTCACCACAAAACCTGGTCTTTGTAGAACCCTGGAAAAGAAACCCTTTGAAAACACTCTGTAACGAAGAAGAAATTGTAGTTACCAGCATGTTTTCTTTCTCCCACAATGTTTTCTCACTTGTCAAAGACCGGACCCTTGTTTTTAGTCATATCAAATTTGTGGTGTGCAAAAGCTGTTAAATGTTAAAAACATACTTGGGTCCAGCACGGCTCATAGGTGAGTTGTAGGATTCAAAGTCTGGGAGTCCCAGGTTAATGTATGATCCCTTACCTAAGAACAGGGTTAATTTTTACAGTGCCCTAACATTTCAGAGCCCTAGCCTAGTACAGGTGAAGGATTTGATGTATGTGCCATGTTGTGACAAATAATGTTGAAGCATTCATGTTACATTTGATAAAAATGAACAACTAATTGAGCACCCAATAGATTGATAAATTTACTTAGTGTGAGGCCCTGAAATAGAAACGGAGTTTAACCTTTTACCACACAATCCTGACTTATAACACCCCAGTGAAAGAAGCCATTTGTAAACATTGTGAAAAAAGGGGAGAAAATGGTGGTAGCTAGCATTTTCTCCATTTCCCACAATATCTTCCCTTCCAGAAACAAATTTCAATTCTTTAGTCGCATTCATTTGGATGTCTGCAAACTTTTAACACCCCTGTGAAAGAAGCCATTTGTAAACACTGTGGGAAAAGGAGAAAATGGTAGTAACCAGCATTTTCTCCATTTCTCACAATATTCTTTTCCCTTCCTGAAACAAATTTCAATTCATTAGTCATACTTGTTTAGTTGTCTGCAAATGTTTTCATTTTGGACCAGTCTTAAATTTTGTTGTCTGGTAAAAGGTTAAAAGAAACAGTAGTAAGAATTATTGCTTTTGACAGTGGAAGTAGTACTTGTGTTGTGTAAAAGAACTTGTCTCGTGTAAAATGAAGAATGTGACAGTATGGACATTAGAGTGCATAATTTCTTGACAAATTATAATGAGTACAAATGATATAATTTTGAAGATGTTTATTTATGAAAATGGGTTTGTGTAAATTTCTATGAAAATCATATTTTTTCTAAAGATTGCTTGTAATTAAATGATTTATTTTAAATGACAATAAAGGTTAAAACTGACCATGAATCATAAAAGTAGTTTGTTTTGAATGAAACAAATAGTGTTTCTCTTACTCCCACAACATACCCATTTACTAATGTGTATTGGAGTCAGCCTATTCAGAATTACTGTATATTTGTGTTAGAAGTTCCACCTATAGTAAATTTTGCTTATCCTTTTCCCAGCTGACAAGTTTAAGAATCTTACAAATTCAAAACATCTATAAGACTACAATTGTGAGATTGGTACAAATGAGCTGAAGTTCTCTAATAAGATAGAAAACATTGTGGAAAAATGAGAAAATGATGCATTTTTATCTCACCTGAGCACAAAGTGCTCATGGTGAGCTTTTGTGATCACCCAATGTCCATCGTCCACAATTTCTTAAACATCTCCTCCTCCTAAACCACTGGGCCAATCTTGATTAAACTTGGCAGGGATGTTCCTTGGGTGAAGCTCTACCGAAGTTGTTCAAAAGATTCAATTCAACCTATAAATCTGGTTGCCATGGCAGCCAAAGGGA